>CM070874.1:171295796-172568296 GCA_036365515.1 Torymus aiolomorphi | reverse complement strand
ACGTATATTGCGTTGGTTTTTACTATATAACATATCCCTCTTAATCGAAAGCCGTTTCATTGCTCTACTCAAATCAAAACATTTTATTTAAAAAGATTATCTCGTTCAGAAGATATAGAGAGCTGAATTTTTTTATGTGCGATTTCCTTTTATACTTTTCTTCTCCTTATTCCGGCGTCCGGTTTGCAGCTCTTACGACACTTCCGGTTGTCGTCTATCTTACGCTTGTATATCTATATATATATATACACACCCGTATCTGATCGATCTAACCTTACATATCACATTTCAGTATTTTTTTATATACAAATGTTATCATATCGTGAGTTAGTTAATAACACATTTCAAAGATCTCAAGAAGTTGCTAGATTGTTTAGGTTAAGAACTTATTCTTAGCAATCTAAGAAGAAGAATTTTTATCTATCTATTATTTTATAGATATACATTTTACAAATGTTATCATATCGTGAGTTAGTTAATTAGTTATGTATTTGAAATAACCTCAAGTTGTCAACTGGTGATGAGAAAAATTGATCTATTCGTCTATCAATCAATGGGGAAAATAACTTTCATTAGATACGTAGTTCAAAGATCTCAAGAAGTTGCTAGATTGTTTAGGTTAAGAACTTATTCTTAGCAATCTAAGAAGAAGAATTTTTATCTATCTATTATTTTATAGATATACATTTTACAAATGTTATCATATCGTGAGTTAGTTAATTAGTTATGTATTTGAAATAACCTCAAGTTATCAACTGGTGATGAGAAAAATTGATCTATTCGTCTATCAATCAATGGGGAAAATAACTTTCATTAGATACGTAGTTACTAGGTAAATGTTAAATAGCTAAAATCATTTTTTTAAACTTGATACTTTGTGAGATTTTTTATTTTTACAGATATTATACCAGAAGATTTTTTTCGAGTCATTTTGAAGATATATATAATTATAGCCAATAATGTTGAGGAGTTCTAATTGTGTACTGTCTGAAAAATCTAATTTTGAATTAACAAAAATGAACGAGTGCCCTCATGACCCTTGGAGTTATTATTAATGAACAAGAAAAAGTTATTTTAATACAAGAACAGACACGTACTACCAAACCAATATTACTATGGGGCAAATATATTATTATTTACGACACAATATTTTTCAAGACATATCTATAATATAATTATAGTGAAGTCAGTGCAAGTTTTCAGATCAGATATAATAAAATGTTTTGTATAATAAATGAAATAAAGTAGCGGTATGATGTGTTAAATGAAGTGTTTATAACAAATTTAAAACCTCTACTTAAAATCAGAATTTAAAATAATGTGAGACGTTAGAGCCTTGGTTAAGAAAAAGCATTTTTTGTCTATACTTCAAGAAACTGAGTCGATATTAGTGCTGTGCTCTTGTACATATTTACTTAACCACGAATTAAAAAATTATGCCAAATGAACATTAAAATACAGAAAAAAGCAGAAATGATGTGTTATTGTTGTGAAAATATCAACAAATAAAAGTGCTTAGTTAATCTAATTTTATAATTTTCTCACGGTGGGAGACGTCAAAATGTTTCAGAGGATTTCTCAGTAAATATTTTTCTACGCAAGATTCAGATAACTACAAGATTTCTTGTGTGTATCAACAATAAAAATCATCAGATACGTATTAAATGACTAAATATCTATTTTTAAAATATAAAATATTGGTTATAAAAATGAACATTGATACTTTGTGTTGATTTATTATTTTTTTTTTAGATTATATGAGAAATTTCTTACGGTGGAAGACGTCAAAATGTTTCAGAGGAGTTCTTAGTAATTTTTGCATATATTATAAACAACGGCCTGAAGAAATGGAAATCTACAAGCGTCCTGTACAAGAAAATAACTTAGAAATATAATAATAGTGAAGTCAGTGCAAGTTTTCAGATCAGATATAATAAAATGTTTTGTATAATAAATAAAATAAGTAGCAGTATGATGTGTTAAATGAAGTGTTTATAACAAATTTAGAACCTCTACTTAAAATCAGAATTTAAAATATTGGTCAGACGTTAGAGGCTTGGTTAAAAAAAAGCATTTTTTGTCTATACTTAAAGAAACCGAGTCGATATTAGTGCTGTGCTCTTGTACATATTTAATTAAACACCAAGTAAAAGATTATGCCAAATGAACATTAAAATACAGAAAAAAGCCAAAATGATGTGTTATTGTTGTGAAAATTTCAACGAATAAAAGTGCTCAGTTAATCTCATTTTATAATTTTCTCACGGAGGGAGACGTCAAAATGTTTCAGAGGATTTCTCAGTAAATATTTTTCTACACAAGATTCAGATACTTATTTATTTGAAAAAGTATACAAGAATGTTAAGAAAGCTTTTATTATCAGTAATTATAGTTCATAAACTGATTGTTTTTAATTTTACAAGATGTGTGCGGCAATCATGAGTTATTAAATTAAGCTGTTTTATACTTTCTACTATAAAAGAATATCGAGATAGTATATTACGCACCAAGGGAGGAAAAAACTTGGACAGTCCACAGCTCATGTAAATTGCCATCCGAGCCGAAGGCGAGGGTGGCAAACACGAGCTGTGGGCTGGCCAATTTTACTCCCGTGGAGCGTATACTATTTTTTTGCCTAGCGAGGCTGAAAATACAACCTTCGCGATCGGACGCCGGGAGCGAAAGTGGTACTTTTGGCCCGCTAGGCAAAAAAAGCTTTTTTCTCCCAATGATTCTTAGTTCATAAACTTTTGTTTTTAATTTTGCAAGATGTGTCTGATAGATTATTAATTCAAGTGGTTTCTAGTGAAAACTTCAACGAATCCAAGTGTTGAAAATAATGTAATTAATGATTGGCTTATGGTGAGGGGCACCAAATGATTCAGAGGAGCCATTTGTTCTGTGAATATACAGTACATGAAACCATAATATAAATTACTGTAATGGCTACTTTTTGAATCTGCAACCAACATTTTAATTTACTAGCTGATTGTGATGCAATAGTATGATTATTAGATCTAGTACCCTTGCAAGTCTTTGATAAAATATTATGAAAAAGAAATATGTGGATATCAAAATAATGAAATGAGTTCCAGCTTTACAATGTGCAATAAAAGGCTAAAGGTAAATTTTAGTACAAATTTAATAATGTAATAATAATTTGTCGAAAAAACGAAAGCAAATGGATGCATAAGAGTGTTTTGTAAAAAAACTTAGTATCAGGTTCTGTTACGTAAGGGTAGTTAACTTGGCAAACTTTGAGCTTCGCATTTTGTAAAGGCTAGAGGATTAGGTGATTTCAGAGAAATAGATGCGAAAGATAGTTTTTAAAAAACTTTGTACTGCCTGCTGCTATGGAAATGGCAGTTAACATGAGAACTCAACGTCTCAGCCAACTTTGAGCTTCAAGTATTATAAAAGCAAGAGAATCAGGTGATATAGAGATTTGAATTGTAATTCTGAGAACTTGTATTTTTTTCTTTTATTCCTTGCGATAGCTACAATAAATACTAATAAAAGTTTAATGTTTTTATCCAAACAATCTTGCTCTCAACAACTGTCCAACTCTCTACAAAGAACTTGACTGAAAGCTTAAATGTTTTTTTGAAACAATTATAATAAACACTTTTAAAAACTATTTTTTAAAGTATTTTCTATCTGTAAATTATTCATTATTATATTTTCTCTACAAAATATCTCAAAAAATGGTCCATTTCTATATCTTTTAAAAAATCAATTAATAAATTATTTTACAAAACTTCTACAATCCTTTACAAACTTTTGCAAGCAACGAGAAATTCATTTCCAAAACCTTTACAATAACTTTACAAAAACTTTTACAAACGATAAGAATTTTTTCGTAAACCATAAGAATTATTTTCCGAAACCTATACAATATCCTAAAAAATTATTTACGTTTTATTTTATGAATAGGAATTCTACGAATAAATAATAAATGTTTGCGTTCTAAAGTCGAAATAAATTTCTTTCACACGGATACTGAAAGTCAAACCCAAAAAAGTTGTGAAATCAATTAAAGTGTAGTTTTATACTTAACAGACATTATTTACAATGTAGTTTTACTCTTAAAAAGTTGTGAAATCTCGTTAAAAAATTATTTTACAAAAGTAAAAACTTATAGGCAAGAATAAGTTTGGTTACTATTCTACATAGTTTGTACTCAACAAACATTATTTACTAAACTCTCCCACCCTCCCTTCCCCCTCACTCTCTCCCGCTGTACCAAAAACTTTAATGAGAGCTTAAATATTTTTTCAAAACAATCAACACGTTCTTTAAAAAACTAATTTTTTAAATATATTCTATCCACACCATTTGTCTATAGTCCTTTTATTTATTCTGATCTCATATATTCAATAATCACTCTCTACAAATGGTAAGAATTTTTTTCATGACTGTACAAATAACTTTCATTTATTCGAATCTCATTTATTCAATAAGAACTCTGCAAATGGTAATAATTTTTTTCATGACTGTACCAATAATAATACTGTTAATATAAAACTTTCTACGAAAGTATAAAATAAGGCAAGTATAGACGTTTTTTCTGTATAATCTATAAAATAATAATATTTATGTTTTTTTAAAAGAAATCAAATAAATACCAGTGAAAAAGTCTTTTACTTCTTTGAGTCATTGTATGCTGAACAAATTATATGTAAGTAAGTACATTCAAATTGTTCATTGCAAATCAAACAAATGAAAGTTGTGAAATCAATTATCGATAGTCAAGTAATGCAAACAACTCTCGGAAACAACTGTATGACTATTCTCAGAAATGTACTAAAATTTGTTCATCCTTCTATACAAATTAAACACAAGAAAGTACTGAAATCAATTTATTGTAGTCAAGTACCCATAAGTTAACTTGACTGAATAATACAACTTTTCGTAACTATTTAAAAATATTCAGTCAGCGGGCATAAAGTACTACTTAACGCCTAACAGGCGTAATAGCTCCCATACTCCTACCAAACTTTATAGAACCTACGCACTTTACGCCCGTGTGGGCGAAAATTATTTTAATTATATAACTACTATGCCTTCTTTTTATTTCTAAAATTCATAAGAATTTTATCAGATATTTACGAAAAGTCAAAGCCTATATAAAAAAATTACATAGTTACCACCATATCTCCATTTTTCATTGATCGTTCTCAATTTTGAAATTTCTATAATATTACGCATCTTGGGAGGACAATAGAAGTCTATAGAGCTGCTCTAGCAGGGGTGGTCCTCCAATCTCCCATACATACTTGGTGGGCCCGATGGTTTCCAGTTTACTGGTGGGCTTTGTAAATGTAGAATACTAAATTTTTACATAAATTCATTAACAATGTTTATACCTATAAGCCCATTATAAATAATTACATTGGCTCTAATTTTTAATTGATACCGTTTAAATATAATATCCCTACATATGCAGAATCTCATGATTTACTTTCATTACCGAAAATATTTTTCCTTGTGTCCGTCTTTTTTAATCGGGAATGGGATAAAAAATGCATATAAATTTATTGTCTACTCAAAAGTGCTTTAGGTTTTATTAACCATTTTGTAAGCCACCTATTTTTTATTCTTTTCCGTCGTGTAAATATCATATGAGATCTCGTATGAGATATCATATGTGTGATGTCATCTGCAATTTTACATATTATGGGATCTCATATGAGATCTGATGTCCGATATTCCCAAATGAGATCTGATGTCCAATATTCTCATATGAGATCTCATATGATATTTTCATGCGGGTTTGCACTTTCTATTCAAAAACAGAGTAATAAATTCAATACTGAGCCCTATTTAATATGTAGAAGCAATCCATTTATACATTTACATTTTATCCCATTTATACATTTTATCTGATCTTTAAACATATGAATATTTATATGAAAATGACCATGTCTAGACCTTAAACTGCAAACCGTCGGGCACGCCAAGTATGTATGGGATATTGGAGAACCACCCCTGCTAGAGCAGCTTTATAGACTTCTATTGTCCTCCCAAGATGCGTAATATTATAGAAATTTCAAAATTGAGAAAGATCAATGAAAAATAGAGATGTGGTGGTAACTATGTAATTTTTTTATATAGGCTTTGATTTTTCGTAAATATCTGATAAAATTCTTAGGAATTTTAGAAATAAAAAGAAGGCATAGTAGTTATATAATTAAAATAATTTTCGCCCACACGGGCGTAAAGTGCGTAGGTTCTATAAAGTTTGGTAGGAATATGGGAGCTATTACGCCTGTTAGGCGTTAAGTAGTACTTTATACCTGCTGACTGAATATTTTTAAGTAGTTACGAAAAGTTATATTATTCAGTCAAGTTAACTTATGGGTATTTGACTACAATAAATTGATTTCAGTACTTTCTTGTGTTTAATTTGTATAGAAGGATGAACAAATTTTAGTACATTTCTGAGAATAGTCATACAGTTGTTTCCGAGAGTTGTTTGCATTACTTGACTGTCGATAATTGATTTCACAACTTTCATTTGTTTGATTTGCAATGAATAATTTGAATGTACTTACATATAATTTGTTCAGCATACAATGACTCAAAGAAGTAAAAGACTTTTTCACTGGCATTTATATGATTTCTTTTAAAAAAACATAAATATTATTATTTTATAGATTATACAGAAAAAACGTCTATACTTGCCTTATTTTACACTTTTGTAGAAAGTTTTATATTAACAATATTATTATTGGTACAGTCATGAAAAAAATTCTTACCATTTGTAGAGAGTGGTTATTGAATATATGAGATCAGAATAAATAAAAGGACTATAGACAAATGGTATGGATAGAATATATTAAAAAAATTAGTTTTTTAAAGAACGTGTTGATTGTTTTGAAAAAATATTTAAGCTCTCATTAAAGTTTTTGGTACAGTGGGAGAGAGAGAGAGAGAGGGGTAAGAGAGGGTGGGGGAGTTTAGTAAATAATGTTTGTTAAGTACAAACTATGTAGAATAGTAACCAAATTTATTCTTGCCTATAAGTTTTTACTTTTGTAAAATAATTTTTTAAAGAGATTTCACAACTTTTTAAGAGTAAAACTACATTGTAAATAATGTCTGTTAAGTATAAAACTACACTTTAATTGATTTCACAACTTTTTTGGGTTTGACTTTCAGTATCCGCGTGAAAGAAATTTATTTCGACTTTAGAACGCAAACATTTATTATTTATTCGTAGAATTCCTTTTCATAAAATAAAACGTAAATAATTTTTTAGGATATTTTATAGGTTTCGGAAAATAATTCTTATGGTTTACGAAAAAATTCTTATCGTTTGTAAAAGTTTTTGTAAAGTGATGTAAAGGTTATATAGTTATATCAAGATCAACGCATTTTCAACGATTTATATCAAGTTTCAACGGCTTTCATCAAGTGTTAACTGTAACAAGTATTAACAAGTTTCAACAATCTTCAACGAGTTTCAACAAGTTTGAACGAGCTTTAACCAGTTTCAACGAGTTTGGACGAGCTTCGAGAAGTTTCAACGAGTCATCAACCAGTTTCAATTACTTCGACGATCTTTCGACGAGTCAACTGCATTAAACAACAACAAGTTAACAACTACGAAAAGATCAACAATCTCACCAATCAGAGGAGGGAGAGCTGTCCTGCCCAAGGTTTTTGAGGCTGTGGTTTTCCTTGGGACTTCAGGGTGAATACCAGGACAACGGGTGATTGAAATTGGATCCACGGCCATCCAGATCGAAAGAATAAGAGCCCCAATCAACACCGAATCCGACGGATAAATCAGATAACATATACATATTTATACATAATTTCGCAAAGTGTCTCGTCATTAAGTCAATTAAGAGACTCGAATCATAAATTCCAATTAAGGATAGATAATTTACAGATTAATTAACTTTTTATATTTGACTCTGCGTTTTAAAAGAATAATCGATTAAATAAGATTTTAAGAAGTTAAGATTATTAAAATTGTTTAAATTAGACTTTATCGTAATAACTAAATTCAAGGATAAATAATTTACGACTTAATATATATTATAAATCAATTAACTGTTTCTAATTAATTATTTTAATAACAAGGTAGATAAGTCTTTAGGAATTTAAGTTAAAAGATTAGTAAGATTGCTTGATATAAATACATAACAGATTCTTTTATTTATTTCAATTAAGAATTTGAATCGCAATAACAAATTCAATTCATTCAATTAGCTTTTATAGTAATTTTCGTACTTTTTACATAGCATCTAGTAAAGAATTAGATAAGATTTTGAGAAACTCTTAAGTTAACCAGTTAATAATTAATAATTTTATGTAATAACTAATATCATCCACGAATGTAACATCAATTATACCTTTGATTAATTTTAATTAATTTAAATTTATATTAGTGCATAAGATGACAGCGTAGAGTCTTTATTTCAATTAAAACTATAAAACAACAATATATGTCACTTAGTTTATAATTTGAGAAAGTGTAATAAATTTATTTCTTGTGCTATTTGTACTTTTGTACTTAATTGGACGACGATCCCGCTACCTATATAAAACCCTAAGGCCATTCTAGAATTTCCTTAGTCAAATATTTCATTCGCTTGCCGCTCTATATTAAAGACTTTAGTTTATGGGCACTGGGTTCATAACAGTAGCACGGGTCGCTCCTTTAGGCTTCTTCTATCCTTTAGGCTTCTTCTATACTTGCCTTCGGAGCGCTCCCGCGCTCCTTGATATTCTATTGGTTTAGGTTATTTTCATTGCCTTTGAAGTCTTTTTCTTCAGAATATTTGAAAAAAAAAAAACAATTTTCGAGTTTTTTTTACTTTTGCCACCATATTGGAGCCGCCATATTGAAAATAAAAAAGATCCAAATGCATATTTTGAAAGTTTGAAAAGTTTGTGCCACTTTGTGCCAATTTATTTGGTGTCTCAAGTTCCCTTTCGATATGAAATATTAACTTAAAAAAAAAGCATAAGAATTTTAGTACTTTTTTTCAAAAAAGGTCGAAAATCTGACACCGGAATCTTGTACAGCGACCCCAAAAACATATGAAACGTTTGGTCATATTAATTGTTTCACGTTTCTGACTGCCCACACTGAAAAAAGTTTTGAGCAGTTGCTGCGCTGGTCCGCACGTATGGTGCGCAAAGCCGCCTTACTCATCCGTACAAAATTTTTGTACGGCTGCTGCACGAAAATTGCGCGGCATTTGTCTTAGTGTGGCGCTGATGTCGCTCGAAAAACATACTGAAAACAGTCACAGCGCGTTATTGAGCATTTCCTGCAGGAAAACCGCAAAGTAAAACTTAAATTTTCCCAGTTTCAGGCGTTAATGGGTTAAGGGCGAATGTCTAGCAAAACATCAGACATCGCATTGTTCGGAAGTTCCGTGACATAGATCTTCGAGACTTTTATTTATAATTTTGAATATCCCCTAAATTTTTCTTTATTTCTACACAGGAGTAATTTCTCAGTCGACGACCATGGATTAGCTATTCTCGATGAAGAATCAGCCGCACAAGTTCAGACTTGGACCTCGCCGAATGATGTACTTTCATTGGAAGATATCGAACGCCAGTTTCATCAAATGACCACGTAAAGAAGGACGCAAGACTCAACGAAGATCTATACGGCCACCAGCTTTGTCGGAAACATCGTAATAATTATAACATTATATATGTTAGCCCGATGTTATTTCTGTAATACTAGAATAGAATCCCTTTATATAATACAAAAAAAAACAAAAATCTACAGAATTCCCATTGGAACGGAAGAATCCCCTTAGCAGAAGTCATCGAGTGCGTAGTTTAAGTATTGAAAACATGACCGGATAAATATATCAAAATAAGATAATGCTATTCACTTGAATGTCAAAATTGTTTTTTTTTTCTGAAATCCCAAAATAATTTTTTTTTCTTTTTTTTGAATCATTTTGTTATAATTAGAATTTAAATGTTAAATTATATAACAGCGTGACGGGAGAATGTGACAAGTGGTGGTGAATAGAAATAACTAACACTAAGCGCTGCATTAAAATAACGTTCTACGTTTAGAAAATTCAGCACTACTCACACATTCAAACCCGAGTATAAGATACATTGGTTGCACTCCGAGCTGCAATTACTCACACACCGGCAGTATACACTGGCATATATACGATACGCGCACGCGTGCAATTACTCATACACCCAAGCGCTAGCATAAGATACATCGGGTGCGCTCTGAGCTGCATTTACTCACACATATAAACTCCGTATATGTAAGCAAAGACCTATAGCGCGTTATACACATTACTTTAAATGTATATAGCAAAATAAGAACAACATTACTATCGCAACCATGAATATTATTAATAATATATTAATATTAACAATTATTTAACTAATTATAAGCAATTAAAATCTTTTTTGTTAGTCAAAAATAATTCAAGAAAAAATTGGTTTCAATTATTTTTAATTATTCAAATAAAGTATATTCATAAACATATACAGTTATTAATAATTCAACACATAATTCTTTTTGTATCGCTTTATTAAGAACAATAACGTAATGTTAAAAATTAAATTACCGAAAAATTGTTAAATTACTCAAGCATTGATTCATAAAACATTTTAGGAATTTAGAAAGCAATGAGACCCAGTCAAAAGTTAATGAACTCTATAACAAGGAAAGTTCAAACGGAAAACACAAGGTATTTTCGATAGCTTAAACGAAAAATCATGACGCGCGATGTTTCGACAGAGCAACGACCGACCCTCGATATCCGTGCTACGACAGAATGATGACACACTTCACTGGGTGCCTGCGCACTAGGCGCTGGCTAATCATACTCACTGGTGGCCTATGCACCAAGCGCTGGCTAACCTTACGCAGTGGTTGCCTAAGCACTAGGCGCTGGCTAATTTTACTCATTGGGTTGCCTATATGATGGCGATACCTATCTATCAGAATCTATACCTACAACCGCATATAACGTATATGGGAGCGCCCAGCAGAAACGGGCCACCGAGCGCGCGCGGTGCCTTTTTTCGCGTAAAAGGCGCTCTGTTTAACTCGCTCATAATCGTATGCTGCGTCTTTGAAAAAAAAACCAAGGACCTATATCGATAGATTTTTCTGCTCTTTCCAATTGCGCCATTGTTTTTATTAAGAAATGCTTTCTTCCGGACGAAAACTCGAGTTGAATATTGAAAGCCATTTTTCTCAAAGTATATCATGTTTTTTTTTTCAAAATAAACTACACCATTGGAAAGTACAGCTCTTAAGCTTCAAAACCCTATCTTGGAGAAGTTGGAGAAGTAAAGGGTTTAAAAGTAACAACATGAAAAAGACAGCGCCGAGGGTCTGCGCGAGCCCCTCGCGCCCGTGCGTACGGCACGTTTAAGTGCACGCTCTATTCAATTCGCTAATAATCGTGTACCAAGTCTCTGAAAAAAGAACTAAGGACATATATCGATGGATTTTTTCCTGCTCTTTCCAATGGTGCTATTATTTTTATTTCCTTCTAGTTGAAAATTCCATTTGAATGTTTAAACTCTATTTTTTCAATAAAATATCAGTCTTTTCTTCAAAATGAATTATATTCTTCAAAAGTACAAGTCTTAAACTATAAAATATTATATTTTTAAGTTGAAACATGAAAAGTTCAAAAATGGTAAGATCAAAAAGACAGCGGCTGCCCGAACTTTTTACGCTATGCTCAAGGGCATTAATACACGCGATGTGCTATTTCGCCCTTTCTTTTTTGTAAATATAAAATGTTTTGTAACTTACAATGCCAATGCGTGGACATAATTTTGTGGATCTAGTTGTAACAGTTAGTATAATATTACAATGAACTTTGTTCATTTATATAACAAAATTTGAAAAACATAATATATTAAACATAAAAATATCCATAAACGCACTGAAAGCAGTGAAATTCGGAATAAAAATAATAGCACCATTGGAAAGAGCAGGAAAAAATTTATCGATATATGTCCTTAGTTCTTTTTTCAGAGACTTGGTACACGATTATTAGCGAATTGAATAGAGCGTGCACTTAAACGTGCCGTACGCACGGGCGCGAGGGGCTCGCGCGGACTCTCGGCGCTGTCTTTTTCATGTTGTTACTTTTAAACCCTTTATTTCTCCAACTTCTCCAAGATAGGGTTTTGAAGCTTAAGAGTTGTACTTTCCAATGGTGTAGTTTATTTTGAAAAAAATATGATATACTTTGAGAAAAATGGCTTTCAATATTCAACTCGAGTTTTCGTCCGGAAGAAAGCGTTTTGCAATAAAAACAATGGCACCATTGGAAAGAGCAGGACAAAATCTATCGATATAGGTGCTTGGTTTTTTTTTCAATGAGTCCAATTCGCTTTCTATAGCTTCTATCCATTCAAGTCTGTTAGGGCTATTTATAGCCTCTTTGTATGTAACAGGGTCACCATTTATATTTGCCAATAAGGCATGCATATCTCCATGTGTAATTTGAATATCATCGTTCGCTCTGTTCTTTCGCGGTCTTTCTCTACCTCTTTTCATCTCATCCTTCACTTCTTTATCTTCCGTTTCTTTCTCAAATTCTGTAAACCAGGTATCTGAATCTATTTCGGTTTCAACCTTTTTTCCAGTGTTCAAGTTCCTTACCCTTATATTTATCGACAAATACCAATTTTTCATTAAATCTAACATCCCGACTTTCGTATAGTTTTCCTGCCTCTGGACTGAACAAGACGTAATCAGTTGTTTTATATCCAACTAGAATCATTCGCTTTCCGATGGATCTGAATTTTGATCCAGTCTTTCTCTGTATTTTCATGTACGCCAAACATCCGTAACGTTTTATTTGCGCCAAGTCAGTCTTGTATTCAAGGCTTGAACACTCGAATGGGAATTTGCATGTCTATCGAAGCATGCGGAGTTCTGTTATATGCGTATACGGCTGCTCCTAGAGCTAATCCCACATTTTTCGGGTAAGCCAGTCATTTATTAACGTTCGCACTTTCGTTTGTATCGTCTGATTGAATCTTTCGCTACTTCATTGTGCTGAGGTGTATCAGGACAGGCAAGTTGTAATTCCGTACGCAGCTTACTCAAAACTTTCGACATCTTACCGCCAGTGAATTCTGTCCCTTGATCGGATCTTAAATAGCACGCTTTCGCATCGTTCCCTAATAAACTTCGTCCTCTCTTGACAAAGGATTCGAAACAGAACATAATTTCGTCTTTTGTGTTCATAAGTAATGCCATGGCAAGACGAGAATAGTCGTCCACAAACACTGAAATATACTCGTATTTCTTTGGATAAGTGACTGGACTTATCATCCCCATTGTGTCCGAATGCACAATTTGCAAGGGCTCTGTCGCTCTAAGTCGTGTTTGTTTAAATAGTAATCATTGATCTTCGAGATCATACATACTTCACAATCAAGAATTTCGTCATCAAAGACCGTTTGATTTAAATCTTTAATATGCGGATACTTTCGCTGCATTGCCTTCCAGTAGTTTAATAACGCATGTCCCAGTCTTGCGTGCCACAGCACAGCTTTATTATAGGGCCCATTCTAAATGGATTCAACGAGCAAAAACAATTAAATTCTTTGATTTTTTGAAACTCTGAAGTCATATTCTACATTAAATTTCATTACACCCGTGTTTTTTCTTTTTGTCGAAAAATAATTTTGGAGCCCTGTAGCGCGATATAAAAAATTACATTGTGAAAGCGTTATTTTGAAAATGAAAATTCGCATTTTTTTCAAATGGCCGTAGTTTTGGCCCAAGTTATCGTACCGGGACATTTTTTTTTTAAATTGTGCGGAATTTTACCAGCTTTCATGTGATTTTTTCAGATTTTAAATAACTTGAATAGTTTTTCAGATAAATTGAAAAAACAGAAAAAAGTGCTTTTTTTCAAAATTGAATTTCTCAATATTTCTTCGTTCGGAAGATACACCCTCACAAATATAATTGCGATTTCTACACGTTTAAGCCTCATATGCGTTATATGCAGCAATACATTTTACACAGGGACTGGCTGCAAGTTCTAAAGTTAAATCTGGCATCTGTGTGTGAGAAATTAATGGTACAGAGTACACGAATGATTGTAGTATATACACGATTGTACTACCCTAAGTGCCCGCTAGATGGCGAGCACAAACGTGCCACATTCAATGAAAAACATCACCCCGAGTGTATAAGTAAGGGCCTGTGGCACTCACTCGATCTACCCATTATTACCACATTATTTTGCCTAATATTATTTTGCTTATTTGCCTAATCGCCAATCGTTATTTTTGCACTACTTATTTATTGCCTATACCTTGGTTATTGCTTTATTTATTTGCTCGAATGTACTTTATGTTTACAACATATTTTGCATCAACTTTACTTGCGAGTGGGTTGGTGCAGAGACTCTATAATTAAGAGTCACTCCAATTTCTTTTTTCTCGCTGACTAACCCTGACTATATAACTTTTCGTATACGTTCAATCATATACTGATACATATCAACAAACATGCAAAAGGCTAAGTTTAGTTCCAAGAGAACTCAGAAGTGTCCGGATATCGGCAGTATTCATAAAAATTACGTTTATGAAGATAATAAGCGGCCATTTCAATTACTTGGCGATGTAGCAAATGGATTATTGATGTCTAACGAGTATAAAAACAAGGATATAAGAGAATATACCAAAGTGTGTGGAATTTGCTATGAAAAACTCAAGAAAATATCTGAAGAAATTTTTAAAGAAGCAGGAGAGTCAACGCCAACAGAATCTACATCATCTAATCAAACGCCTGAATCTCAAATTACGATGCCAGCACATTCTCAAACCTCAATTTGCAGTGTTGAGTTGTATGAAGAAGTGAATGAAATACTCACTAAGAATAAATTGTCTCTATCGCCATTCAAGCTTCCGTCAAATGTTGACGCGACAGCATTGCCAAATTACGTTAATCGCAAGCGCAAGCAATTATTAGATACTTTTTATGAAGAAACTGATTGCAAAATTAGGAAATTGTATAACGTCTCGAGGCAGAAATTAGAGTTTAATGAATGCAAGATATGCGACGAATGGAATGAAAACTTAAGTTTGGTGTTAGAAAATGAAAATCTAACCTTCATAGAAAAAGTACGATTGATGACTGTAGTACCTTCAAGTCTCTCAAGTAATTATATTTTATTGCACATAAGAGGAACCACAGATTATATGATCGGAGCTGCACAAAAGCTCGTAAAAAGTAAAGGTTTATACGAAAAGCCCGATCCATATTCTGGAAATCCTGTGAAGACTGAAGTTATTGAGTTAGTTGAAAGATATTATCTAGACGACGATTTGGACTGTTCCCGACAAAGTCCTAAAAAAAATTATGTGACGAATGTTAAAATCAATGGAGTTATAGAAAAAAAAATCAAATGTTTTCTAACTCGGAGCATCAAGGAAATTTGCGATCTAATTATGAAACAAAATCCAGAAGTTACTATTTCAAGATCCAAGATTTATCAATTGCGATCAAAATGGGTATTAATTAAACCTTTAAACAATTCCTGTTTATGTGTCTATTGCGCCAATTTCGACCTTATCGTAACAGCTCTAAAAATTGTGTTAAAAAAGAGTAAATCCGAGTTTCTTACACTTAAACAAGAGATCTTATCCATGATTGTTTGCTCTATAGAAAATGATTCGTGTATTCTTCGAGAGTGTAAAATTTGCAAAGATAAAACGATAACCGAAGAAAATTTTCATTTGGAAGAAGATTTACTATTTGATGAAATAACTTTTGCAATTTGGGAAAAAAATGATCTTGTAAAGAAAACTTGCACATTAGATGTTTATCTCAAAGAGCTGAACAGTTGCGCAAATACAATGAGCAAACATAGACAAATGAAAGAACTCCAGCAACGTGAAATCAAATCAGTAAAAGAAGATGGACTTTCGAGTAAAAATCGTTTAATTCTACACGGAGATTTTGCAGAAAATTGGGCCATCATTCAGCAAGATGCCATTCAGGGGTATCACTGGACTAATACACAAATTTCTATTTTTACATCGGTGTGTTATGTCGGAAAGATTACTACGAGTTTTGGCAGAGTGAGTGACGATAGAAAACACGATTCAGCGTTCGCTTTAGCAGCTATGAAATTGATAACAGATGAGTGTATGAAACTAACTGCAGATGGGAAAAATGATATTACCATAATATCTGACGGTGCTGCCAGTCATTTCAAGAACAGATTTCAATTTTATAAATTGGGAAAAGATTTCCATAAAGCGAAATGGATTTTTTCTGCAACTGGGCATGGAAAAGGTGCGTGCGATGGCATCGGTGGCTTATTAAAACATTTTGCTACAACTCATAACTTGTCTGCACCATCCAGCAAACGTATTAAAAATGCTGATGATTTTGTAAAATATGTCAGTGAGTATACCAGCAAAATAAGAATTATAATTTTGAAAACCGAAGAATTGCAAAATTTTCGCACTCGAAAGACCGAGGAATGGGAAAAAGTTCGATTGTTTAATGGCATTCGCGATAGTCATATTTGGCAAGTTATCCCAGAGACTGATGATGCAGAAATTGTGAATGTCGAAAGGCGAATGACAAAAAAAACACCCACGAATGGCTCACTGTTCAATGTTGATCAATATGTATGATAGACTGTCTTATATTCTTACTAACTATTATACCGAATTTAAAAGTGTAATATATCAAATAAATAAATGTACTTTTTTTACTTCTATTTATATTGGGCGTTGATTTATACCGACTCTTCTACTTATTTCTAGTTATGTGACACTACTTTAAAAATAATTTTTAACACACCACATTGTAAAGTTAGTACTTCATTCTCGCCGAGGTGGAAAAAAAGTGCTACGTTAATTCCCTACCCCCACTCTAGTTCCCAGCGCTACGCACATGTACGCTCGCCTTCGGCTCGGGAACAAAAATAACCGAAATTTCGTTTGCAAAATATTTTAGGGTGCCGTTGATATTTGGGCTCAAAACTGCGCAAGCTGGTAGATTATTACATTGCACAGAGAAACTATCTCTTTATAAGACGTAATTCGATATATTTATTTTAATAATATAGAATTTACCTAGTTCTGCCGGTAAAACAGAGTGCATGAGTACCACACCCCCTTAAACCGATTATCTATTTAGTGTATCCGTAAACAATTTAAATTATAAATAATTATGTATGATTTATTCCAATAAAAAAGGTCGATAATATTTCGGATTCAACATAATTACGATATAATATTATTAAAACCAATTATCTGCTAAACTATTAAAATTTCAAACCTTTATGTACGATGTATGCCAATAAAAAAGGTCGTTAATATTTCGGATTCGACACAACTACAATTTCATCCTATTAAAATCAATTATCTATTGTGTTCACTCAAAACTAATTAAATTTCCAACGATTATGTACGATTTATCCCAATAAAAAAGCCGTTAATATTTCGGATTCGACACAATTACAATTTCATGCTATTAAAATCAATTATCTGTTGTGTCTATGCGTAAAACTGTTCAAATTTCAAACCATTATGTACGATTTATCCCAATAAAAAAGGTCGTTAATATTTCGGATTCAACACAACTACAATTTCATCCTATTAAAACCAATTATCTATTGTGTTTACTCAGAACTATTCAAATTTCAAACCATTAAGTACAATTTATCCCAATAGAAAACGTCGTTAATATTTCGGATTCAACACAATTACAATTTCATCCTATTAACACCGATAATCTATTGAGCTCACTGAAACCGATTTGGATTGTAAACAGTTATTTACAATTGATTCAAATTAAAAGTTTTGATAAATTTTCGAATTAATCACAATTGCAATTTGATCCGATTAATATCAATTTGAATCAACAATCAAAAACGATTTTTCCAGATAAAGGAAATAAGAAAACTTCCTATTACGATTATATCAGATTTAAACCAATTAAAAGTTAATTGTGATTCCAATTCGTACAATTAAATATAATTAGAAACAATTAAAATTAAATCGATTCTAATTGGTTTAAGTTGTCAAATTTTAGCAGGGAAGGGACTCGTAGCTTAGTCTTATATGCTTATTACCAGGGTGGTAATATAAAAGAGCATTGGCCTTTTATATGGCTTTACCAACTGACGCTACTGCATCTTCATCTAATAAGAACCTTATTAAATTTTAATATTATGTCGAAATATTCTTATTTTGTTAGAACTGGTTTACACGTTATTCGTTAAACATGTGTGGAAGCAATGAAAGGACAGCAGCGATAGTGGCAGATGTAAAGTCATAACATGTCAGTGTTCGTTCATAGAGTACAAGAACAAGTTATTGCTATATAACTTATAGTGAAAGAAGAAATTTAGCATTAAATTTAAAACAGTATAATATTTGTTACATGCACGGAGAAAAATTTATTTGTAAACTTTACTATTTTTATAATAAATTTTATTATTTTTTATAGTATCGCTGGGACACACTTGACATGTGGGAGTTTTTCTGTTTTAAATAGTGATTTTTATGATTTTCGTAGCAAGTTTTACTTTTTAAATAATAATTTTTATTATTTTTCTAGCAAATTTTACTATTTGAAATGGTACTTTTTATGACTGTAACTGATGTGTACTGGTTTAAGGTAGTTCTCTAACGCGTTATAGTTTGTGCGCTCAGAGAGAACCCAAACTATACCATCCGCATGCCATACGTGTCGTTCTGTCTCTCTCACTCTCATGCATGTCGTCTGCTATTTGTGTTTATAATCATTCATATCTTTTTAAAAAGGAATGTTTGACACATATTTGATAAACTTAAAAGAAAGAGCTGAATTTCATCTTTCTTAAGGTAGTTCTTACCCAAGAAAACGATCGTTAAAAAAGTATTCTATATAATCTATTGCTCAAATATTATATTACAAGTGATAGTAAAATCCAAAAGTAGGTTGCTTTAAGTAACAGAAAAAATTTTTCAAATATAAATTATATACATTAAAGCCCAAAATTTGCTAAATAAGGAAAAATATCACAAAAAGTCATGAATTATTTTTGTTTTTTATTCGATTTTTTTATTAAAAACGCTATTTTGTTTCTCAAGCGTTCCTCGATAAATTCACCGCATGAAATTATCAACAAATAATTTACACAAAGTTAGAGAAATTTGTTTAAAAAAAAATTACAAAAACTTAGCAACTAATAGCTCTAACTTTGTGTAAAATGATTTGTTGATAATTTCATGCGGTGAATTTATCGAGGAACGTTTCAGAAACAAAATAGTGTTTTGAATAAAAAAATCGAATAAAAAACAAAAATAATTCATGACTTTTTGTGATATTTTTCCTTATTTACCAACTTTTAGGCTTTAATGTATATAATTTATATTTGAAAAATTTGTCTGTTACTTAAAGCAACCTACTTTTGGATTATACTATCACTTGTAATATAATATTTGAGCAATAGCTTATACACAATACTTTTTTAACGATCGTTTTCTTGGGTAAGAACTACCTTAAGCTATGTTTTTCTTTTTGAAAATCCACTTTTTATCAAGTAATACTATTACTTCCTGTTATGCGTTGTATGGCGTCATTTACTCTCAATGTAAAAGTATAACCATTTTCAAGAATTTTTTTCTTGAAAAATTGGTCGGCAACCTATATTTTAAAAAATAAAGAAAAATTATTTAGATTTTAAAGAACACGCTAGAATTTTGTTACTTTCGAAACCCACTTTTTGATATATAAGAGAACTACCTTAAACCAGTAAAAATCCCACAGGTGGAGTGTGTCCCAGTGCTACTATATAAAAAAAATAAATTTTCTTATAAAAACAGTCAAGTTTACAAATAAATTTTTCTCTATATGAATTTTTCTTAATTCAATGGTATGGGATAATAATTAAGTAGCACTTGTTCATATCATTTGCAAACCATACATATTAAATTGAAAAAGACAGTTTGAATAATTTTAACTCAGACGTCGTTTATGTCAACACGTTAGTATTGTACGTATGGGAGTGCTGGAGACCTCGGGTATGCAAACCCTATTCCACTGTCGTCGCCGGTGTCTATCAAACTGGTTAAGGTAAAAGGCCGTATTATGGATCAGATTGTGAGGGGTAGTGAGAGATTTTAATTAATTTTTAGTAAATTAAAACTAAAGGGTCAGATTTTTTTGCACACTTTTGTTCTTCTATATGTTAGAAGTGAAAAACAATTTTTGTTTAAGTAAAATTATATTAAAAACACAATAAATTAAAATGAGAGGCTTATGTTTAAGACTGTATTTATGGATCCGCATGGAAGGGTATGTCCCAGTGATCCATAAAATTTGTTCGGATTAGTGGATCACTCTTTTACACACTATTTATTGAATAAAACTTTTACTTCAAACTTTTTATGCTAATAATTGAGCAATCTTTATTCCTCGGTATTACGTTAATCAATCAGAGATATATAAAACGAATATAAACTTTGGTTGAAACCTTTACTAAAAATCATAAAACATAACCTCAAAAGACTGGAGTAAGTGAATTTAGAATCTCTTATGCAGGGAATCAAAATCAGTCGTATTATGCTTTTGAGGTTATGTCGCATCATTTATAATTTAGATTAATATTTGCTTTCTAGGTTTCATGAATGGAAATAAAGATGAGGAACAAAGATTACTTCATTATTAGAGTAAAAAGTTTAAAATACAACAGCTTTTATCATTAAATAATCCGGAAAAGAGTGATCCAGAAATCGGGACAAGGTAGTCCCAATTGATGGATCACGTCAAGCATTAAACCATAAATACGGACTGCCGAAAACAAATGTTCGTATTATGAATCAGCTCAATAATTTATTAATTCAAATAAATTTGTGATAATTAATACTTAAATTACTATGTATTTATGTGCCACATAACATGAAAGATTGCTGAAAGCTTTCTGCAAGCTTGCAAGGAGGTTTCGCAGACTTTCAGGAAGCTTTCATGAAATCTCCGCGAAAGTTCAGAATGTCTGGGACAAATCAATGGCAGTAAGATTCCTTTAAAAATTGCAGCAACCTTTCAGGAAACCTTTCAGGAAACCTTTCAGGAAGGTTTATTTAAAGTTTTTGAAAAGGTAACTGAAAGCTTTCTGAAGGAAGAGGGAATCTTTCAGCAAGCTTTCGTGCAACCTTCAAGAATCTTTTAAGAAGCTTTCACGGAATACTCACGGAAGTTCAAAATGCCTGGGACAAATGATTCGCATAAAGATTCCTTGAATGATTGCCGTCACCTGTCAGAAAACTTTTCGCGAAGGTATCTTTAAGGTCTGTAGAAAGATAATTAGAAGCTTTCTGAAAGCCTACAAAAAAGATTCGTATTTTTTCAGAAAGCTTACGTGAAAGATTCTAATAATCTTTTAGGTAACGTTTCAAGGACGTTTTTTCAAGTTTTCGAAAAAGTTGCTGAAAGATTTGTAAATGACGTGGGAATATTACGAGAAGCTTTCACAAATGAGAATGGTATGCTTTCAGGAAATGTTTCAACAAGACTTCCGTAACGTAGGTTAACGAATTTCTGAAACTTTTCAGAATGATTCATTAAAATCTTTCAGAAAGCTTTCATGAAAGATTCCTGGAAGATCGAAATTTCTGGGACAACTCATTGGCAGAAAGCTTTCATGAAAGATTCTAGTAATCTTTCCAGAAACCATTTTTCAATATCTTGAAAGAGTAATATAAAGCTATAAATAATATTAACAATTCTCTAAAAGTATTACAATTCTCGCATATTATTTTTAGCTTATATCTATATTAATCGCAATTTTATTATCGCAGGAAAAATTGTACATAAAATTTTTCGACCTGACCGGAAATCGAACCCTTGGGTTACTAGCACGCATGCTATCCGTTACGCTATCGTTGACTTGAAGGAGTTTAGACATTTTCATGTAAATAAGGTACAGTTTCCACGATAATTCAAATGTTATTATTTTGATTACTGTATCTTATATATTAATGGCATTTAAAAATTATTTATATAATTCTATAAATTAAAAAAATATAGTGTCGGTAAGGTAGGAATAAAATCAGTGTACTAAATATATTTTATGAAATAAAGAATATCACGGCCTGCCGTACCGACGTCGGTAATAAATCGGCAATAAATAAGTTCGTGGTAACGAACGTTAGATGGCGCCTCGATGCAGTATTGGAGCTGTATTGAGAGCATGACGAAAGTGCCGGCGGAGGCGTGACCGGCATCAATGTTGTTGTTATCGTTCGGACAGAAACGCGCGCGGAAGTGAATTCGCGGAGAGATCGCGTTTCCCGCGATAAGTAGTGAAGTGTTTCACGGTTTCAACCTCAGGAATGCAGGCGTGATGCATCCTGAGACTAATATCATTGTTTGAGGGACGTATTATTCTGTACTTTCGACGGAAACACGAGAAGAACTCAGAGATAGTGCTACAGGCTAGGATCACCTGTCGCACTCTCAAACTAGCAACATCCTCGTGCAGTAAGCCTGTTCGCCTGGCATGAGAGCAGCAGAGAGTATCACGAGAGTTGATAGTACGAAGCCAGACGAGCAGTGAGGATGTCTGCGAGGAACCTAGGCCACACCGTATCAATGTAACCTAAAATAACGGTAAGCGTGCACGTATCATCCACGCCGCGAGTAATTACGTGTAACCGCTCGTCCAGGTTCGTAGCACCTGGACAGTGGCTTCGATTAGTCGTTATTGTGCGGAGAGAGCGAGCGCAGAGAGCACAGGTTCGCGACTTATTTTGTAGAAGGTCACCGGCAAGGTTTGGCTTGCCAGTTCGTAACTGGCAAATGCGTGTAAGAAATGCGCAGACGACACAGCGTAATAGCCTGTTCTCTCTCGCGCTAGGTTAAGTGTGTGTGCGTCGCGCAGCGAGCGCGACGGCTCTCATCACTCACGTATTCGACAATGACTGCGTGACGTAGAATACTGTGTACGCGCGGCGTATGATACCGCGCGTGCGCGGCGTATATTACCGCGAGCGTGACGTCAGCCTCCGAGATAGCTAACGTCTGATTATATGTGCTGGCGCACCGTTAGGTGGAATCTAACCATGTTTTAACGTAATCATTTTATTATACAGACTTTTAATCATCATTTAACTTCATCATCTTTTATTTAATAAACAATAGTCTTTTATTATTAACTTTAACCTCTCGAGTTATCATTTCGCGACCTTAGTCATTCCCCGCTCCCTGCCGCCTCTGCGGTCGTTACGTTAGAGAAAACGTATCGTTTCATCTGAGCAGCCGGCACACGAACCAGTGACCAGAGGAGGGTTCGAGTCACTGGTGAGAAATAAAGCGCGAGTCTCTGACTTGCGTATTGCACGGTAAGTAACCAGATTAGGTTAAGCATTACATGACGTCGTAGCGTCAGCTGCCTAATCTGGCTATTATATCTCCAGGAGTTGAACCGAGAGATATGGAATTGAACCGCTAAGGTACGCAGGTGAAACGTGCCCTAGCCCGAAAATCCACCCCGTGACAAGAAAATATTAACTTTATTTATTATTACTTCGAATAAACATTTTTCTAAACTTGGCATTTCATTATGTTGATTAAAAACGTAATTTTATAAGAAATATATAGTATAATTTTTTTTTTTAATATAGCTTATCAAGTCTTCGACTTGCAAGGTCGACCTTCTCTAGTTTAAAATCCACCACCCAATTTTATTATTTAATAAATTAACTTTTAAACATTTATTTGGGAAAACACACATCCTACCTATATATAAATACAATAAGTATTCAGAATTTTTTTAACGATTCTATTAGTACTATCATGAAATATACTCGTTGAAAAATTGAATCAAAATGACAAAAATGTAGATTCCTACTTATCAATATTACAACGATTTATTAATGAAAAAATTTCTGAACAGCGTTTTGGAAAAACTCAATTTTACACGCCCTCCGTATAGGTAAATACTATACAAAGAATTTCTTTAAAGCCATCGTATTAATATTTCGATAAAGTATACTTGTTGGAATATGATGTCAGTATCCCACATCTCCTTAAGGACGATTTCCGACTCAATTTTATGAATATCGCAAAAATTGTGATCTGAAAATAATATTTATGATGGAAGCTCTTCAAGAGTCTCTATACGCCACTCCAAAAATAATAAAAAATGACGGTGTAAGAAAAAAGGTGTCAATACGATGATTATTTTAACATTACTCATGAGATTCCTACAATCTTCCGTAAAGATTTCATATTATATTTCACATTGGAGTAATTCGAATCTTTTTTTCTATTCTTTCGCGAATCTGTCAGGAGGCTTTCTTAAAACATTGATTTGGAATACTCCAAGAAACATTCGTTATGACATTTGTAAAAGAATTCTGTCATACATCAAAAATCTTTTTTAAATGCTTTCCACGATCTTACTGAAAAGGTTACGCTAAGGTTTAATGGAATATATCACGGGAAGAATGTTGGAAGGTATTTTGGAAGCTTTCCGTAAGCTTGTTATGTAAAGTAACAATTATAACTTTAAAAGAGCTTTATGTAATCTTTTGCAAAGCTTCTATGAAAAATTCCAGCATTGCTGTTTGTAATATTTATCTTGAGATTCCTACAATCTTATGTAAAGATTTCATATTATATTTCACATTCGAGTAGTTCGAATGATTTTTTCTATTTTTTCGTGAATCTCTCAAGAAGCTTTCTTGAAACACTGACTTGGAATACTCCTACAAGCGTTCGTTATGAATTTCGTAAAGGTATTCTGTGATAAATTAAAAATCTTGTTTGAATGCTTTCCAAAATCTTGTTAGAAAGGTTACTCCAAGGTTCAATGGAATATCTCACGGAAAGGATGTTGGAAGGTATTTTGGAAGCTTTCCGTAAGCTTGTTATGTAAAGAAACAATTATAACTTTCAAAGAGGTTTATGTAATCTTTCGTGAAGCTTCCATGAAAGATTCCAGCATTGATTATTTTAATAATACTCATCAGATTCCTAGAATCTTCCCTAAAGCTTTGATATTATATTTCACATTCGAGTCACTAGAGTCTTTTTTTCTATTCTTTCGTGAATCTCTCAAGAAGCTTTCTTGAAACATTGACTTGGAATACTCCTACAAGCGTTCGTTATGAATTTCGTAAAGGTATTCTGTGATAAATCAAAAATCTTTTTAGAATGCAAAATCTACGACAGAGGTCATCTGATCAATCTACAGGAAGTGTCTCTAGCCTTGGAACAAGCCCAAAGGCAACTCCAACAACACCAAATGCAACTAATGGAGCAGAATCATGAAGTATTAGAAGACATACATAAGCATGTATACCAGCAGGAAATTGCATATAATGATTTGAAGTCTCTTAATCGTGATAGAAAAGCAACAGATAATTTGATTTTATATTTGAATCTAAGAGGTTTAAAGACTAATTTTGAGAAATTGCAAATCTTGAATAAAAGGCTCAAAATCAAACCATATGTGATAGTCTGTGCGGAAACCGGTAACTTAGAACACTATCAATATTATCAACTGAATGGGTACAATATATATTATAACCATAGTCACATAAACAAATCAGATGATGTAGTAGTATATGTAAAAAAAGGCGTAACCCAGACAACTAATGTTATACAACTGGGTAGGCTAAAAATACTAAATACAATTATAAACCTTCAAAACAATAGTCATTTGGAAATTTCATCTATGTATAGATCACATGACTTGCATAATACAGAGTTTATTTTAAAAGTAAATCAATATTTGCAACTTAAGAGAAACGTTAAAAACCATTTGATAATAGGTGACTTTAATATAAATATAATGCTACAAAAGAGTATTAGTCAGAATTTTCTATACAATTTCCTTAAAAATGGCTATTACCCTGGCTTTACAGATACGACTAGACCATATAATATAACTACTGGTAGTGGAACATGCATAGACTATATTTTTATAAAAACTAGCTCAATCAATGCAAACACTTTCAATTTAATGACACTTATTACTGATCATTATCCGCCATTTATAGACATAAAAAACCACTAGTAAATACAGACATTGAAAAAAAGAAAACTAATTATTCATTAAATTACAAAAAAATAGCTATAATAGCAAGCCAAAAATATTGAACTGAATACAAACAAATCGAGGATCCAAACGGCGAAATACACCTCTTTATAGATGGAATAATACAATGTCAAGAAAAATCAAAAAGGAACCCGGTTAAAAACAATAATGTACCTAGAAATGAATGGATTACAACTGCATTACTAAAATCTTGTAAAAAAAGGGACAAATTATATAAACAACTTAAAAAAGATCCAATGAATGAAAGTTTACAAAGCGAATATAAAAATTATGTTAAATGTTTAAACAAAGTTATAAAAGATGCCAAAATTAAATACGATAAGGATCTTATAGAGAAAAACTCAGATAATCCAAGGCAACTATGGAAAATTATAAATTCCAAACTTGGTAACAAAGGTAAAAAAAGATCATAATATAAGTGAAATATATGATGAAAACATGGAGATAGTAAAAGACCAATCTAAAATTGCAAATATCATGAATGACTATTACGGCAATATGGGCAAAGAAATGATCGACAAAATTACTGCTCCAAGTAACAATTTTATTCAACTGCTACCTAGCAACTTCAATTCAATATTCCTAAATCCGACAAATGAAATTGAAATTAAAAAAATAATTGAAAATTTGAAAATCAAGAATGGCGGAGTTGATAAAATAAATGCTAAGACACTCAAAACAATATCTGATCTTATAGCAGATCCTTTGGCACATATCATCAATAAATGTATTGAAGAGTCAATATGGCCGGATGCGCTAAAAACTGCTGAAGTGGTACCAATTTACAAATCAGGGAAAAATTTAATAGTTAATAACTATAGACCGATATCATTAATATCGAATACTGCAAAAATCTTCGAAAAGGTAATCTACAAAAGAATTTTTGATTTTATCAACAAGCATAAAATACTAAGCGAAAAACAGTTTGAATTATTAAAAACAAAGGAACCAGAGATGCTCTAAGCTATATTACAAAGAGAATCTATGAGAATTTAGATAAGAGTAAGCCCATAATAATCGCATTTCTAGATCTAGGAAAAAGCTTTTGATACATCATACTTCTTCATAAGTTGCAAGCGTACGAGATAAGCGGCAATGCTTATAAATTAATACAAAGCTACGTAACAAATAGAAAGCAGAAAGTAAGAATTGACCAAAGTGATAGTGAACCGATAACAATAACGATGGAAGTGCCCCAAGGAACAATCCTTGGGCCTCTACTTTTTATATTATATACCAATGATTTACTGATAAAAATGCCAGAAAACTCAATTTTATCATATGCTGATGACACAACAGCCATATCGTCAGGTAAAACCTTGAAAGAAGTTGAAAGGGAAATGAAAAAATATCTTGAAAAAGTAGCAACATGGCTCGCATTGAATAAACTCACATTAAACATAAGTAAAGCTTTGTACGTAACTTTCGGGAATTACTATGACAATGTACCAAAAAATCTAGATATTTATATTAACAAAGAAAAATTAAAGAGCGTGGACTCGTGTAAATATTTAGGAGTTAATTTTGATTACAATCTAAAATGGTATGAACATATTAACTACCTAATCAAAAAAACAAGTTATTTAAATTTCATCTTTTACAAAATTAATAAATTTATGCAAATAGATACTTTAAAGGTTATTTACTATGCGTTTTTTCACAGTGTGATTAACTATCGAATAATTGCCTGGGGGGGGGGGGGGGGTGTATATAAAAACAATCAACATTTGCTTCAAAATATTCAAAACAGACTACTCAAACTAGTTTTTAAAAACACTTTCGAGCAAAATAAACCAATGAATATTAAGCAACTATTCACATGGGAATACTTAAAATATTATTACAACGAAATGAAAAATATATTCAGAAACTCAAATAGTAAGACAAGAAATAAAGCTATTTTATTACCAAAAATTGACAAAAGAGTAAGCGAAAAAAACAATCACATAACTGGAATAAAAACATTCAATCTACTGCCAAACGAGCTCAAAACATTAGTATTGACAACAGACCTACTATATACAAGTTAAAAAAATGGATTGTGAAAAATATTTATTGAAAATGAGTTGAATTTTCTTTGAATATGATTTGATACTATAACTTTGTTATGAGAACTCAAGTCAAAAATTTATATAATTGCATATAGCATATATACATATTACTGTTTTAGAAATTTTATTATCATTAAAAATTTTATTATACTGTTAAAAAATTAGAGATCTTTTACTTAATAGTGTTAAGAATTAATATTAGTTTTAGTTTTAAGTAACTTTATACTCCGGACCTGTGAACAGGAAATTAATTTTCCTCTGCAGGGTTACCCCAATATAACGTACTTCTACAATGTACTCTGAATAAATAAATAAAAATGCTTTCCAAAATCTTGCTAGAAAGGTTACTCCAAGGTTCAATGGAGTATCTCACGCGAAGAGTGTTGGAAGGTATTTTGGAAGCTTCCCGTAAGCTTGTTATGTAAAAAAACAATTATAACTGTCAAAGAGCTTTATGTAATCTTTCGTGAAGCTTCCATGAAAGATTCCACCATTGATTATTTTAATATTACTCATGAGATTCCTACAATCTTCCGTAAAAGTTTCATATTATATTTCACATTCGAGTAATTGGAATCTTTTTTTCTATTCTTTCGTGAATCTCTCAGGAAGCTTTCTTGAAAAACTGATTTGGAATACTCCTACAAGCTTCCGTTATGACTTTCGTAAAGGTATTATGTAATAAATCAAAAATCTTTTTTGAATGCTTTTCACAATCTTGTTAGCAAGCTTACGTCATGATTCAATGGAATACCTCACGCGAAGGATGTTGGAAGGTTTTTTGGTAGCTTTCTGTAAGCTTGTTATGTAAAGAAACAATTATAACTTTCAAAGAGCTTTATGTAATCTTTCGTGAAGCTTCCATGAAAGATTTCAACATTGATTTTTGTAATATTCCTCATGAGATTCCTGCAATCTTTCTTAAAGCATTCAAATTATATCCCAAAGTCAGGTAATTTGAGTATTTTATGTTTTCTTCTGTAAAACTCTCGGGAAGTTTTCTTAAAATATTGCCAATGTAACTTTATTGAATGTTTCATTTTGCTTCCTGAAAAATTGCGGCAATCTTCTGCTGGAAGCTTTCTCGAAACTTTCCGCTGGAAGCTTTCATGCTATGTGGGTAATCTACAACTCATAAGCTTTTGAATAAGATTAATAACATATTATGAAATAATATAATTTCCTTACAATATGTAAACTGACTAGTCAAGTGCTGTTACTGCTTTTATTCAAATAACAAGTATTTTCTACACAACCTTCATGTGCAAATTTTGATTCATAATACGGTCTTTTATCTTACCATCAAGTACTCGAGGCCGCGTTCGATGCCGGCCTCGTGTGATTTTGATGTCGTGGATCGGCGTCGATTAGCGCGAGCCCAAGACTTGTTAAACATCGTCTCGTCTTTCTCCTTTCTGCAGTTTGTTGTCGTCGAGAAAATTATAGGTACCGTATATGGTAAATACAATACAAGTATAAAAATAATACTATTAATAAATACATTTATGATGCAATGTATGATTATTTTTATAATTATTTATAAATACTTTCTACTAATAAAGTTTGTTTCTAATAAAATTATCATTGTCTTAATTTTTTAACCTATTATAATTAAAATTGTATTACAATTATATATTAAAATCTCATTACTGTTGAAGCAGGCATTAAATAAACGCATTTATTATTATCTACTTAATATTTTCATAAATATATTTAGAAAATAAGAAATTCAGCTGAGAAAACAGCTGCGAGATCAACTCTACCATACCAACAGAGCAGCAGAATACTATATAGATATAGGGGTGCGGAAGGTGAGAGGTCGTAATGAAGACGTCGCCAGTAGCTCTACTAATCTTTATTGCCTCTGGCTCTCTCTGGCTGACTAACTCTTGCGACGGTCAGTGTGGAACTAAACGGCGGTATCGGTAGCGCTCGCTCGCAGCATGGCCGCTCTCTCTCTCTCTCCCCTGCGCTATACAGTATCGCCACCTATCGGTGGGGGCCTACATAGACTGTTAACCCAATTTAAAAAATTTGAATTTCGCCACATCATGTGAAGGCAGGTGGTATTTTGTTAAATAATTAATTAACTATATTTTTTTATTTTTTTCGTTTTTATCGTTTTTTTAATTTTTAAAATTTTTTAATTTTTTTCGTTTGTTTCATTTTTATCATTTTTTTCATTTTTTTCATTTTTCTAATAAAGTCATATAATAACGCATAAAAATTTTTCCGTTTCGCGGTTCGATTTTTCCCTTTACAGTAGCATTACTTCTGAAAATTGGTGTACGTTTGAGGTTCTGTTGTCATTTTGACGTTATGTTTCCATTGATACCCACTCTTTCGTAGCGCCATCTGCAGATGAATCAGCTATCTCTGCCTTACCGACAGAGCAGTATGCAACATCAGATAGGCTATCCAACTTTACAAACAGAGCCGTATGAGATAGTTCCAAACTCATCAATAGTTCTGATACTTGCTAGTTGACACACGACATGCATTATTACTGCGCGCTCCACTAGGCGGCGAGCTGGAGTCGTCGCGCTACCCATTGCTGAGTAGGCGCACTGCCAGCAATAAGTCAGGTTGTGCAAACCATTAAAAATCACTACCTACGCTCACACATCGTATGAGAGTAGGTGGAGATTTGTTAAATAATTAATTAATCAATTTATTTTTTTATTTTTTTCATTTTTTCATTTTTTCTCCTATTTTTTCTCCTGTTCAACAAGAGGAGCATAAGCGCTTGAGTTTTGATTCATATGATGTTAGGGACACAAGTATCTACTCCACATCTCAGCTCACTATATTACATACCAATCCTACGGCATTTCTACCTTACTGACAGAGCTGATTACCTCCATCGGTAATTGTAAGAATGGTAATACATTAACTTTTACATGCATACTGTATGTATACTGCATATACTATGTGTACTACACATACTATGTATACTACACATACTATGTATACTGCATATATTGTGTATACTGCATATATTATGTGTACTACATATACAATGTATACTGCATATGCTATGTTTACGGCATATACTATGTGTACTACATATACTATACATGGTAGCACTCTACACCGATCGCTCTACCCCCACCATATCATTACCAACGATCGATAAGGTAGAAATCTACTTTAGCGATAGAGCGGGAAATACAAAATGGTAGGAAATTTAAAAGTGACGGGTATTTTGCAAAGGCAGGAAATTTAAGAGACTGGACAAAATTTTCACTATTCCGGCGGGAATTCGTGGAGTATCGAACGGTAAATGTTTTGTTTAATGATGAGAGCCCCAACCATCAGCTGTGAGGTACATTACCTTTCCATCATTTATTAATAGAGCTTATTCATAATCCATATGTATATATTTAAAGGAAAAATTTGTCATCAGCTTGACGTTGTGAAGTGCACATGCAGCTCTGTATGCTCCATTGTGATTGGTGCAAACAGAGACCGCCTTCTTAGGCTCGCCAAAGCCTCGATAGCCGTACTCGATGACGTCGACAGCGTTGAGTTTGAAGTGTCTTAACAACTCTCTTCTGATTTCACTATGAACAAATATCTTCGTCACATTATACAGACCATCTCGAATGATTTTCTCCACATCAGTGTAGAGAACGTCTCCAGATTTCCAGGCAAGACCGTGGTAGCAATGCTCCACCATGTATTCTCGCGTCAGTACTTGTCCGTGAGTCGACGCCAAGCATACGGCTCTCGAAACATGGGCACCAGAGGTTCTGCTTTGTCGTCTAGAGGAAGTATGGCGAGTTCCTTGAGAATGAAATCGTTCACTCGTTGATTGAAGCCCTGTATGTCCACGACGTACTCCATTTTGAATGATCGCTCTGTATGCTACTTCAACCAATCAGAAGGCTTTCCGCAGATTGTGATCTGATGATTGATTATTGGAAAGTTTAACCCATTATTATGTAATGAAGACCTGATATAACCGAAGCCTCGCCTAACCGCTTGCAAGAGTACTTTCATTTTAAAGCAACCTAGAGGTTAGCTGAGCAACTACTACGCTGGCTTTCCCAGACATCTATGTATGCTAAGCTAAAAAAAATTTGTATCTTTTAAATGGGGAGAGCCCCAACAATCGTTCCCACCTGTAAGGTACAACCACATACAATTAGCTCCCAATCAATCAACATTCCTTCACCATTTAATATGTGAGTCTTGCCTCGCGAAATTCATTAATAATAAATTAGATTTCTGCAGAGTTATTTACCATATTTGGCTCAACAATGAGCAATCGAAGGCGGTCACCCAATTTGTTAGGGTCATCCTAGACATTGGGTTCATATGCAGTTGCAATATTACCTTGCAATGACGAAACGACTTCTTCCTCTGCCTCCTCAACACTAGGCCACAGTCTTTTTTTCCATTTACATCTCCAATTAACCAAATCCTTATTTTTTATTTTATATTTGTCATGTTTTTCTTTCCAAAGTTTTCTCGTTGAATTTTTATTGGTTGAGAAATCAGCTGCATCTTTATTAGAATGATAAGCTTTGTAATAATTATCCACGTTATTGATAGTTTGCCCTAGAAAATGAGAGACAACTTGTGAATTTTTTTGATCGCAGTTGTGAGATTTAGAGGATTGCAGATTCTTTTCGCTCAACAGTCTTATATTTCTCTCCCATTACATTACTAGCATTTTTAACTTCAGAAAGGGTATCTTTCAATCCTGGAAATACTTCTGATGATTGTTCAAACATTGGTGAAATAAAATTATAAAATTTGTTACTCATTAGTTTCCGAATCGACCCATTTGCTCAGTATAGCTTTTTATGAGCACTCGAATTTACTATGATCAATCATTCTATAATTTTCCAAATCAGCTGAATTAGTACGATTTCCATCAGGATTTTTTTCTAAACAGCAACTGTAATAAGCCCTCAGTCAATTGAAAAATTGCATCACATACTTTCACGATGCTATCCGCAAACTCTATTGGCGAATTACCTCTTCGAATTACGTTTGAGCTTGGATAAATATTTCTTATCAAGTGAAACCATTTTCTTATCAGCGTCAACAGCCCTGGTACATAGAACACTGTCAGAACTATTTAGACCCGCCGTCATCTTTAAATAAGAGACATCATTTCTCACATTATCAAGAGAATTGTCGATGCTGTTCTTCAAAGACATAGATTTTTGCTTGATTTTTGTGTTTATGCTTTCAGGGTTCAGCTCGAACTAAACATATATTAAAGCTGCAGTTGTTATTTATAGTCAAATCCATTGGCGGCATACATATCACAAAATCTGAGCTGTTTATGTATCAACACTTCAGCTGAACTTTACTATGAACCAAACGAACTCTTACTAATGATACATTCATTTATTTTCCATTATATATACACGGTGACCCATTTTAATCGCTACACCCGGATTTTTCGGATCCTAAGACAGATAGGAAAAAATGATTCAGACAAAAGTTGTAGGGGACGAAGGGGGCCAAACGATGGTCCTAACAGCTTTGACCTTGAACTTGACCTTCAAGGTTATTTCAAGGTCAAGTGGTTTTTTTTAATAGGAACACCTATTTTTGACCCCGGATTCGGAAAGAGCGGGAAATTTTACGTTCAAAATCATATTGAGACATTTTTTTTCAAGGTCATTTCAAGGTCATTTCAAGGCCAAATGAAGGTCGAACTCTGAAAAATCCATTTTAAGTCGTTTTTTCCATGAGTCACAGGCTTAAGTGATTCAAACTGATCGTAGGTTTAATAGGGAAACCCACACACCCAAAACTTTCACATCCTAGTAAACAAATATCAAACTTGCACATCCGAACCCCATACTCTTCATAGCCTCACATGCTAAACTGTTACACCAGACATCCCCCAGTCCCACACATCTCTACCCCATGTCTGATGTTTGTTTAACGGAAACTTCAAGATCATTAAAGCTTCTGTTGTAAATGTGTAACCTTACGTTTAGCGCTACCCAGAAACAACGACGTGGACGTAGTAAGGATTGTTTCCTTTGGGGTGCTTGATTAAAGTGAGTCCCCTTGCCTCTCACTGTTCAGGGTGCTTGATTTAAGTGAGTTCCTTCGCCTCTCACTGATCGGGGTGCTTGATTAAAGTGAGTCCCCTTGCCTCTCACTGTTCAGGGTGCTTGATTTAAGTGAGTCCCTTCGCCTCTCACTGATCGGGGTGCTTGATTAAAGTGAGTCCCCTTGCCTCTCACTGTTCAGCGTGCTTGATTTAAGTGAGTCCTTTCGCCTCTCACTGATCGGGGTGCTTGATTAAAGTGAGTCCGCTTGCCTCTCACTGTTCAGGGTGCTTGATTTAAGTGAGTCCCTTCGCCTCTCACTTATGTGTTTATCTAACCTCGAAGAAAATGTTCGAAATTACGACCATTTGCTTCCAGGCACATAGTCAAACGCCTTTGGAAGTGGCGAACGGTGTTTAGCAAAGTTTGCCTTGGAATAGCAGCGCATGCTCGACGAATTCTGTCCATCATGTCTACTCTTGTGGTGGGCCTTTCCTCAAAAACGGCATTTTTTAAATACCCCCATAAGTAAAAATCTGGTGATGTAACATCTGGTGAGGAAGCAGGCCATTCAACCGGACCACCTCGACCAAGCCATCTGTTACCATACTGCTCATTCAAAAAAGTCCTGACAATTCGAGCGAAATGTGGTGTTGCGCCGTCCTGCTGGAGCCACATTCTTCGTCGCGTTTCTAAGTCAACATCTTCCATCAATACAGGTAGTTCATCTCTTATTAGCGTTAAGTACGTGTGTTGATTAACATTTTCTTCGAAAAAATAAGGGCCAATCACACATCCATTAATAATCCCACACCATACCATAATACTCCATCGTCTTTGATGGTTTACAGTTCTGACCCAATGAGGATTAACATCAGACCAGTAATGACAATTATGTCTATTCAATTCCCCATCACTTTGAAATTTTCCCTCATCAGAAAAAAGAACAAAATTAAAAAAGTCTGGATCATTTTCTATCATTTGTAAAGCCCATTGGCAAAACACAATACGCTGTTGAAAATGAGCAAACTGTAGCTCTTGGACCAGAGTAATATGATACGCATGATATCTAAGCACCTTCATAATTCTTAAAAATGTACTTTTTGGAAGACCGATTTCCCTTTCGATTCGACGAGCGCTTATCTGTGGGTCAAGATGAATTATTGCCAGAATAGTCACAACCCGATTATCATTTTCATCATATTGATGGCGCCTACGTTGACGAACCATGTGTCCACCACGAGCTCTTTGAGTTAAACGTCTGATAGCCATAGCGTCAGGGTGTCGTCTGTCTGGATAGCGTTCAGCATAAATTCTTGCCGCAGCACGATAATTACTTCGGCTTTCTCCTAAAGCCAACATCATGTCAACGATCTCGTTGGGCGGATAGTCAGCCAAGAAATGTTGTATCTTTATTCTTTTGAAAGTTATGACTTTTCTTTTTAAACAATGACATTTTTTTACAGCTCATATCTTTAACTTACTCATAACTTTTAAAAGAATAAAGATACAACATTTCTTTTTTGTACAAAAATCTTGACGGAACAGAAATTATTTGTAAATGTGCCTTTAATGATTACATTATCAATATTAGTATTTCTCAAGTTTGAACGGCAATAATTCACAATATTTAAAATAAAAGCAAGTTTTAGTATTATGTGCAGTTCAAATTAGAAATAATTTAATGATTATTACTTTATTATAAAACTTACAATTACAAAAGTGTGACAATCGGAGTACTTTTGGCAAATACACTTAGTCAGATAAAGTTACCATAATTTAGGAACATTTTTCTTTTTTGGTCGCGACCGTATACGGGCAAATATTATAATTATTAATATTTTTTATACCACTTCACTATTCAAATTTAATAGTAATTAATAGCTGGCTCTGAAATGGCTGACTATCCGCCCAACGAGATCGTTGACATGATGTTGGCTTTAGGAGAAAGCCGAAGTAATTATCGTGCTGCGGCAAGAATTTATGCTGAACGCTATCCAGACAGACGACACCCTGACGCTATGGCTATCAGACGTTTAACTCAAAGAGCTCGTGGTGGACACATGGTTCGTCAACGTAGGCGCCATCAATATGATGAAAATGATAATCGGGTTGTGACTATTCTGGCAATAATTCATCTTGACCCACAGATAAGCGCTCGTCGAATCGAAAGGGAAATCAGTCTTCCAAAAAGTACATTTTTAAGAATTATGAAGGTGCTTAGATATCATGCGTATCATATTACTCTGGTCCAAGAGCTACAGTTTGCTCATTTTGTGTTTTGCCAATGGGCTTTACAAATGATAGAAAATGATCCAGACTTTTTTAATTTTGTTCTTTTTTCTGATGAGGCAAAATTTCAAAGTGATGGGGAATTGAATAGACATAATTGTCATTACTGGTCTGATGTTAATCCTCATTGGGTCAGAACTGTAAACCATCAAAGACGATGGAGTATTATGGTATGGTGTGGGATTATTAATGGATGTGTGATTGGCCCTTATTTTTTCGAAGAAAATGTTAATCAACACACGTACTTAACGCTAATAAGAGATGAACTACCTGTATTGATGGAAGATGTTGACTTAGAAACGCGACGAAGAATGTGGCTCCAGCAGGACGGCGCAACACCACATTTCGCTCGAATTGTCAGGACTTTTTTGAATGAGCAGTATGGTAACAGATGGATTGGTCGAGGTGGTCCGGTTGAATGGCCTGCTGCTCACCAGATCTTACATCACCAGATTTTTACTTATGGGGGTATTTAAAAAATGCCGTTTTTGAGGAAAGGCCCACCACAAGAGTAGACATGATGGACAGAATTCGTCGAGCATGCGCTGCCATTCCAAGGCAAACTTTACTAAACACCGTTCGCCACTTCCAAAGGCGTTTGACTATGTGCCTGGAAGCAAATGGTCGTAATTTCGAACATTTTCTTCGAGGTTAGATAAACACATAAGTGAGAGGCGAAGGGACTCACTTAAATCAAGCACCCTGAACAGTGAGAGGCAAGCGGACTCACTTTAATCAAGCACCCCGACAGTGAGAGGCGAAGGGACTCACATAAATCAAGCACCCTGAACAGTGAGAGGCTAGGGGACTCACTTTAATCAAGCACCCCGATCAGTGAGAGGCGAAGGGACTCACTTAAATCAAGCACCCTGAACAGTGAGAGGCAAGGGGACTCACTTTAATCAAGCACCCTGATCAGTGAAAGGCGAAGGGACTCACTTAAATCAAGCACCCTGAACAGTGAGAGGCAAGGGGACTCACTTTAATCAAGCACCCCAAAGGAAACAATCCTTACTACGTCCACGTCGTTGTTTCTGGGTAGCGCTAAACGTAAGGTTGACACATTTACAACAGAAGCTTTAATGATCTTGAAGTTTCCGTTAAACATCAGACATGGGGTAGAGATGTGTGGGACTGGGGGATGTCTGGTGTAACAGTTTAGCATGTGAGGCTATGAAGAGCATGGGGTTCGGATGTGCAAGTTTGATATTTGTTTACTAGGATGTGAAAGTTTTGGGTGTGTGGGTTTCCCTATTAAACCTACGATCAGTTTGAACCACTTAAGCCTGTGACTCATGGAAAAAACGACTTAAAATGGATTTTTCGGAGTTCGACCTTCATTTGGCCTTGAAATGACCTTGAAATGACCTTGAAAAAAATGTCTCAATATGATTTTGAACGTAAAATTTCCCGCTCTTTCCGAATCCGGGGTCAAAAATAGGTGTTCCTATTAAAAAAAACCACTTGACCTTGAAATAACCTTGAAGGTCAAGTTCAAGGTCAAAGCTGTTAGGACCATCGTTTGGCCCCCTTCGTCCCCTACAACTTTTGTCTGAATCATTTTTTCCTATCTGTCTTAGGATCCGAAAAATCCGGGTGTAGCGATTAAAATGGGTCACCGTGTGTATATATATATATATATATATATATATATATATATATATATATATATATATATATATATATATATATATATATATATATTCACATCTGGGACGCATTTTGAGGATTATATAGGTCATATATACCGAATTTTGAGGATTTTGTAGGCATTTTGAGGAGTCTCCCCAAAAGTCCAAAGCACTCGAGAGGCATTTTGAGGATTTTTCAGCGGTTTCCACAATAGTGTGTTAATACATCGATTTCGGAAATTCGGTGATATTTTTCCGTAAAAGCGGGCGCCGCAGGCGTCGTGGTGTTAGTCAATAACCTTAGGGTCATTATTTCTTTAGTCACGCGCTTGTTTATTGGTTGTTTATAACAATGTTTATATTTGTGTCACCACTATTGTACAAATTCTTTATGAAATCCTCAAAATACCGTACATATATATATATATATATATATATATATATATATATATATATATATATATATATATATATATATATATATATATATATATATATATATATATATATATATATATATATATATGAAAAAAAATATATATATATATATATATATATATATATATATATATATATATATATATATTACTATTGCTAATAGTTTGACATGGGGTTGATAGTCTATTCCAATCAACAGGCGACCAGAACTTTTTAACATACTCGTTTTCGGAATCAATGCTTATGATAATACAAAACTTTAGTGCCAAACGTTCCTCACTTGGTCAAAAAGCGTTACTCGTATGACGCATTCTACGAAAAAGTGTCATTCCTCCTATAAAAAAGTGTTACCCCTATGACACATTTTGGAAAAATGTGTCACTCCTATGACATATTCTATGAACAAGTCTTACTCTTCCTATGAAAAAGTGTCACTCCTATGACACATTCTATGAGAAAGTGTCACTCCTATGACACATTTTGAGAAAAAGCATTCGTCCTCCTACGAAAAACTATCACACTTCCTATGAAAATTTGTCACTCCTTCTATGGAAAAGGGTCCATCCTATGACACATTTTGGGAAAAAGCGTGACTCCACCTATGAGAAAGTGTCACTCCTCATATGGAAACGTGTCACTCCTATGACACATTTTTAGAAAAATTGTCGCTCCTCCTATGGAAAAGTGTTACTCCTATGAAAAAGTGTAACTCCTCCAATGGAAAAGTGTCACTCTTCCCATGAAAAAGTGTCACACCTATGACAGATTTTGCGAAAAGCAATACTCCTTCTACAAAAAAGTGTCACTTCTATGACACATTTTACAAAAAAATGTTACTCCTATTAAAATGTGTCACTCCTATGATGCATTCTACGAAAAAGTGTTGTGAAAAACTGTTATGAAAAAGTGTTACTCCTATGACACATTCAACGAAAAGGAGTCACTACTATGACACATTCGACGAAAAAGTGTCACTCTTATGACACATTTTAGGATAAACTATTACTCCTCCTATGAAAAGGTTTCACACCTATGATACATTCTACGAAAAAGTGTTACTCCTCCTATGAAAAAGTGTTACTCCTCATATGGAAAAGTGTCACTCCTATGACACATTTTTAGAAAAATTGTCGCTTCTCCTATGAAAAAGTGTTACTCCTCTTATGAAAAAGTGTAACTCCTCTAATGAAAAAATGTCATTCTTCCCATGACAAAGTGTCACACCTATGACAGATTTTGCGAAAAGCAATATTCCTTCTACAAAAAAGTGTTACTCCTATTAAAATGTGTCACTCCTATGATGCATTCTACGAAAAAGTGTGACACATATGACACATTCTATCAAAAAGTGTTACTCCTCCTATGAAAAAAGTATCACTCCTCCTATGAAAAAAAGTCACTCCTGTAAAAAAGTGTTACTCCTATAACACATTTTAGGAAAAAGTGTTACTCCTACTATGAAAGCGCGTCACTCCTCGTATGAAAAGGTGTCACCACTATGACACATTCTATGAAAAAGTGTTACTCCTCTTATGAAAAAGTGTTACTCCTATGACACATTCAACGAAAAGGTGTCACTACTATGACACATTCGACGAAAAAGTGTCACTCTTATGACACATTTTAGGATAAACTATTACTCCTCCTATGAAAAGGTTTCACACCTATGATACATTCTACGAAAAAGTGTTACTCCTCCTATGAAAGTGTTACTCCTCATATAGAAAAGTGTCACAACTATGACGCAATCTACAAAAAGTGTCACTCCTATGACACATTCTATTTAAAAGGGTTGCTCCTCCTTTGAAAAAGCGTCACTCCCCATATGAAAAGGTGTCACTCCTATGACACATTCTATGAATAACTGTTACTCCTCCTATGGAAAAGTTTCGCACCTCATATTCAAACGTGTCACTCCTATGACATTCCACAAACAGTCTTACTCCTATGGCAAATTCTACCAAAAAGTGTAATTCCTATGACACATTTAGGAAAAATGTTACTCCTATGAAAAAGCATCACTCCCCCTATGAAATGGTGACACTCCTATGACACATTCTATGAAATAGTGTTACGCCTCCTGTGAGAATGTGTCACTTCTTTTATGAAGAAGGGTTACTCCTCCTATGATAAGGAGTCACTCCTCCTATGAGTGTGTGTCACTCCTATGACACATTTTGCGAGAAGTGCTACCCATCCTATGAAAAAGTGTGACTCCTATGATGCATTCTACGAAAAAGTGTCACTCCTACGACACATTCTATGAAAAAGTGTTACTCCTCCTCTGAAAAAAGTGTCACTCCTCCTATGAAAAAGTGTTACTCCTTCTATGAAAAAGCATTACTCCTCCTATGAAAAAGCGTCACTTCCCCTATGAAAATCTATGACACATTTTGGGAAAAAGTGTTACTTCTCCTATGAAAAGGTGTCACTCCTCCTATGAAACAGTGTTACTCCTGCTATGAAAAAGTGTCACTCCTATGACACATTTTGCGAAAAGCGCTACTCCTCCTATGAAAAAGTATTACTCCTATGAGGCATTCTAGAAAATGTGTTACTCCTATAACACATTATATGAAAAAGTATTACTCCTCCTATGCGAAAGTGTCACTCCTATGACACATTCTAAGAAAAAGTGTCACTCCTATGACACGTTCTATGAAAAATTGTTACTCCTCCTATGAAAAAGCGTCACTCCTCTTATGAAAGGGAGTCACTCCTATGGCACAATCTATGAAAAAGTATCACTCGTATGACATATTTTGGAAAAATGTGTCACACATATGACGCATTATATGAGACAGTGTATCGGTTGGATTAATAGCCTACACAGTATTCCGCTCTATTGATACTTATCAATATGTCCTAGGAGTGATACTTTTTCATCGAATGTACCAAAGGGGTGACACCTTTTCATAGGGGGAGTGACACTTTTTCATAGGAGGAGTAACACTTTTTCATAGAAAGTATTATATGAGTGACAATTTTTCGTAGAATGCGTCATAGAGGTGACACTTTTTCATAGAAGGAGTAGCGCTTTTCGCAAAATCTGTCATAGGTGTGACACTTTTTCATCGGAAGAGTGACACTTTATCATAGGAGGAGTTACACTTTTTCATAGGAGAAGTAACACTTTTTCATAGGAGGAGCGACAATTTTTCTAAAAATGTGTCATAGGTGTGACACTCTTTCATAGGAGGAGTGATCATTTTTCATATGAGGAATAACACCTTTTCCTAAAATGTGTCATAGGAGTGACAAATTTTCATAGGAGAAGTAACACTTTTTCATAGAATGTTTCATAGGAGTGACACTTTTTCGTAGAATGCGTTATAGGAGTGACACTTTCATAGAAGAGTAGCGCTTTTCGCAAAATGTGTCATACGAGTGACACCTTTTCATAGGAGGAGCAATACTTTTTCCTAAAATGTGTCATAGCAGTAACACTTTTTCATAAACGGAGTGACACTTTTTCATAGGTGGAGTAACAGTTTTTCATAGAATGGGTCATAAGAGTGGCAGCTTTTCATAGGCGGAGTGACGCTTTATCATAGGAGGAGCAACACTTTTTCTAAATGTGTCATAAGAGTAACACTTTTACCTAAAATGTGTCATAGGAGTAACACTTTTACCTAAAATGTGTCATAGGAGTAACACTTTTTCCTAAAATGTGTCATAGGAGTAACACTTTTTTATAAAAGGAGTGACACTTTTTCATAGGGGGAGTAACACTTTTTCATACAATGTGTCATAGGAGTGACACTTTCTCATAGGTGGGGTAACGCTTTTTCCCAAAATGTGTCATAGGAGTGACATTTTTTCATAGGAGGAGTGGCACTTTTTCATAGGAGGAGTCACACTTTTTCATATGATGGGTGACACTTTTTCATAGGAGTGAAACTTTTTATTGCAGGCGTAACAGTTTTTCCTAGAATGTGCCATAGGAGTAACACTTTTTCGTAGAATGCGTTATAGGTGTGAAACTTTTTCGTAGAATGTGTCATAGGAGTGACACTTTTTAATAGGAGGAGTGACACTTTTTCATAGGAGGAATAACACTTTATCATAGGAGAAGTGACACTTTTTCCGAAAATGTGTCATAAGGGTAATACTTTTTTGTAAAAGGAATGACACTTTTTCGTAGAATGTGTCATAGGAGTAACGCTTTTTGACCAAATGTGGCAGGTTTGGCATCAAAGTTTTGGATTATCATAAGCATTGATTCCGAAAACGAGTATGTTAAAAAGTTTTGGTCGCCTGTTGATTCGAATAGACTACTAACCCCATATCAAACTATTTTAAGGAGTAAAAAACGGACTCGAACCAATTTGTTTTGATGAATTTATTTCGCCAACGTTTCGAAAGTGTTTTTAACTTTCTTCATCAGGGCTGCGAAAGCACAGTTATAAAACATGTAGATTTATAAACAAAAAACAATATTAGACATAATATATAAAAAACATACCATAAAAACAATATTAACACATATTAAGTTCGTCTACGAGGAGTTTACATTTCTCCTCATGAACGCAACGTCGCCAATTCACTATTAAATACAATTACAGTTTTTAATAACATTAAGGAATTGAAATACAATACGTGTATAAAAAAATATTTGTTTAAAAATGAAGTACTGGCAAGAACTTACAAAGTTTATGACGTTCTGCAAACATAGTCAATTTGAAAATGCCTAACTGTATTAGGACAACTCCAAAATGGCACTAACGATAAATTAAAATTAAGGAGTAATGAATAACGGTTGGGATAGACAGGAAAGAGGTGGTGGGGGTCGGGAAAGGGAAATAGTGAGGGATAGCGGTTGCCTCGGTCATACCGGTGGAACAGGAGCGCAAGCGATGAGGAGTAGTGGACGAGACCCATACGATAAGAATGCGGAGACTCTAGCGTATTAGGTGTGCCACCTCTCTAATCGCATGCTCACCTGATCCTACAGTATGAAACAAGATAGTAAAGTGATGGAGGAAAGAGGTTGTAAACACGTAGAGGGCAATTGTAAATGTTATAAATTTAGATGTGTTGCTTCTTGATAGTATCTATTGTCTTTTTATACGTGTTTTTTAAGAAATGGGTATCTTCCATATGGTTGAGTGTATTATTGTAGAAGTGTATGTGCATCATCTCAGAAAAAGTGCGTTTAAAATAGTTCGATTCTTTGTCTAGTATTCTGATCTTATCAAAATTTATGGAATGTCCAGTGTCCTGTGTATGGCCAGCGAGTGCAGAATTTTCAGCGCCTAATTTGACTGCTCTTTTATGTTCGTACACACGTTTCGTTAATTTTCGTTTACTCATACCGATGTATGTGGCAGAGCAGTTATTGCAGTTGATCTTGTAAACTATCCCATTAGTGTTTAATAAATCGAGACGGCCCTTTCCTAGTCTTATCAAATGATTAAACTTGTTAATGGTTTTATATATAGGAATTATATTGTGTGTACGGAGGATACAGTCAATTTTTGGAGTAAAATTCTTTATGTATGGCAGTATCATTTTTGTTTTAGAGACTATTGATTTAGTATTGTTGGCTGTGTTGTAAGTGGCGACGTTACATTGTTTTTACGGATCTGGTCGAGTCTAATGCCAATATATTTTTTAATAATATCTGGAGGGTAATTGTTAAATTGAAGGTAATGTGTGGTAATTTTTAAGTTATCGATATGGAACTGTGGATGAGAAAGTTTTATAGATTTGTCGACAAGGTTGTATATAATAGCTATTTTTTGTGACTGTGGGTGGTGGGAAAAATAATTCATGTAACGTCCAGAGGCTGTGTTTTTTCTATACCAATTGGTGATTATTTTGTTATCATCTGTTTTTGTAAGTGTCATATCAAGGAAGTTTATGCTGTTGCTGTGTTCATATTCTATTGTAAATTGCAAATTCCTATTATAACTATTAAATGTAGTGAGGATTTCATTCGTTTTATCTTTCTTAGTAATAAGAATACAGTCATCTACATATCTTTTGTACAGTAAGACTTCACTTTTGTATTTGTTAAGACACGAGGTTTCCAAAAGTTCGACAGTAATATCGGCGAACCACGGACTCGTGCAAAAACCCATCGGTGCACCCATAGTCTGTTTGTAATACTTATTATTAAACTGTAAATACGTAGAATCAAGTAGTATTTTAATTCCTTTCAAAAATTCTGTTTTACATAAGTTTATTTTAGTCTCCGCATTCTTATCGTATGGGTCTCGTCCACTACTCCTCATCGCTTGCGCTCCTGTTCCACCAGTGTGACCGAGGCAACCGCTATCCCTCACTATTTCCCTTTCCCGACACCCACCACCTCTTTCCTGTCTATCCTAACAGTTATTCATTACTCCTTAATTTTAATTTATTGTTAGTGCCATTTTGGAGTTGTCCTAATACAGTTGGGCATTTTCAAAATTGACTATGTTTGCAGAACGTCATAAACTTTGTATGTTCTTACCAGTACTTCATTTTTAAACAAATATTCTTTTATACACGTATTGTATTTCAATTCCTTAATGTTATTAAAAACTGTAATTCTATTTAATAGTGAATTGGCGACGTTGCGTTCATGAGGAGAAATTTAAACTCCTCGTAGACGAACTTAATATGTGTTAATATTGTTTTTATGGTATGTTTTTTATATATTATGTCTAATATTATTTTTTGTTTATAAATCTACATGTTTTATAACTATGCTTTTGCAGCCCTGATGAAGAACGTTAAAAACACTTTCGAAACGTTGGCGAAATAAATTCATCAAAACAAATTGGTTCGTCTCGAGTCCGTTTTTTACTCCTTAAAATAATTAAAACCTACGAACGTATTGCAAACCCATATCAAACTAATAGCAATAGTAATATATATATATATATATATATATATATATATATATATATATATATGTGTGTGTGTTTGTAAATTGGTACTTTTGAGGAGATGTGAACCTTTCGCTCAGAGTTCGGACAATGTGACTAAAGAAATAATGATCCTCAGGTTACCGACTCTTGGAAAAGGGGGTATAGATTTCTCCTCAAAAGTCGCGATTCTTGCGTTGAGAAATTTGAGGAGTCTCTTCAAAATGCCGACATCTCTTCAAAAGTACCGATCTATACGTTGATATCGCTTCAAATATATCAATTCCCATAGTTATAATATATATATATATATAATTATCCCCCCATCCGTTTATGGAGCCCATCCCTGTATATTAGTACCTACAGCCCAGAGATCCCTATGGCAAGTGACTAAAGAAATAATGGACCCTGGGGTTATAGACTCTAGATCGGGCTCCATAAACGCCCGAGAAAAATATTTTATGGGACCCGGGCTCCATAAAAGAAAACGGGCTCCATAAATATGCTCATGTGTATAAAAGGGCTCCATAAATCTGTTAAAACAAATGTATATATATATATATATATATATATATATATATATATATATATATATATATATATATATATCTACCTATATTGTATAGATGTTAGTGTTGTTTTTGAACATCAGCCCCCCTCCCCTTATCCGCCCCTCACCGCCCTCTCTGCTCGTTCCTCCGCCCGCCTATTAGCTCCCCCTCAAAATAACGTAAAAATCAGCGTATTTCGTAGTTTTTTTTATATTAAAATAGCCTCTGAGCCCACCTTCACCCGCCCCTCAGGCGCCCCTCTGCGCCCTCCTACGCCCGATCCTCGCCCCCCCCCCCTCTTACCACCCCTCATAATCACTTTTTTCGTTAATCGTATTATCATCTCGGTATACATGCGGCAACGATCTTTTTTTCTCATACCACGCGTAAAGTATTGTGTTTTCACATTGACGTCAGGGAGTCTCGCTTCGCTCGGGCCGTAAATAATTATAAACGGCACTAATCATCGGAAAAAATAGACATACGAGCATAGGCTTCGCAGTTTCTAGGAATGAGGTTATGTGACGTTTTCAACCCTGAAATTAAAGATTAAGCTCAAATAACTTTCTGTAAGGTATATGGGAAAATTGTATATTGTCTCCAAACATTGAGGACTATTGATATTTTTTTTAACACACATAAGTCTATCTTTTCCACGCCACCCAAGAGGTAGATAGATAGGCGTGCTTTTTTATAGAGGTTTCCCTTTTTTTTACTATCTTTGAATTCATTTTCCATTAAATATTTCATTGTTTTTTCATAATAAAAAGTTAGTAAAAAATGGCCTATTCCTCTGTTAAAAAAAAATGTAAAATTTTCAAGTATTACTTTTGTTCTATTAAATAAACATATGCTATATTTTTAAACATTTTTATAGTTATTTAATTAACATAAATTTTGAGCTTGAAAGTCATTCAAAACTTTTGAACTTCATATTAATTTCAAAGGTCGCTCAAAATATGACGCTAAAAATATTAATTATGAAGGTCGCTGAAAGCAGACAAAAACTTAAATCGAAACCGTTGTTGAACTCTAAAAATAGATCGATTTTGAAGGTTAAGCAAAAGATCAGTTTGTAAGTCATTGAAAATACATTAATTTTAAAGGTTGTTGAAAGCTAATCAATTTTGGAGGTCTGAATACTGACATGTATATGTCAGACCTATTTTGAAGGTCGCTGATAGCAGACCGATTTTTGAAGCTAATCAATTTTGGAGGTCTGATAGCAGACCGATTTTGAAGGTCGTTGATAGCAGACTAATTTTGAAGGTCGCTGATAGCAGACCGATTTTGAAGGTCGCTTATAACAGACTGGTTTTGAAGATCGTTGATAGGAGACTAATTTTAAAGGTCGCTGATAGCAGACCAATTTTAAAAACATTTTTTAATAATGTCGTTGGTAGCCGACCAATTAAGACATTTTTTAATACATTTTCGAACGAAGCATCAATGATACCAAAAAAAGCTTTAGATATTTTAGATAAGACATTAAGAGATGTTTGTAATAATAATTTACCATTTGGGGGGAAATTAATTGTATTAGGAGGAGATTTTCGACAAATTCTTCCAGTTATTAAAAACGGTTGTAGAAACACAATTATACAAGAAACAATAAAATATTCAGATATTTGGCCACTTTTCAATATAATGAAGTTAAAAAAAAATATTCGTTGTAACAATGAAGAATTCGCTTCATTTTTATTAGATATTGGAGAGGGAATAATTAATCCATTCAAAATACCAAACAGTTGGAAAACTGACGGTTGTTGGTTTGAAAATATATAAAGATATAAATTATAATTTATCTATAAAGTGTCATTTTAACGTCTCATAATGAAGATTCAACTATTCTGAATAATAAAATATTAAAATTGATCGATAGTGATGAAATTTCTTATTATAGTATAGATACTGCTACATATAAAGGTGTTGATCTATCAGATGATAATATTTACATAAATTTTCCTATTGAATATTTGCATAATATTTGTGAAGGTTTATCTCCACATAAATTAAATCTGAAAATTAATGCGATAGTAATATTAATAAGAAACTTAAGTATAAATGAAGGTTTATGCAATGGGACGCGATTAAAAATAACTAGACCATTTAAATACAATGTAGAAGCTGAAATAATAATAGGTGAAAAATCAGGAAATAAAGTTTTTATACCGAGAATAACATTAACTACTGCAGAATCTTCTTCATTACCATTTATAGTTAATACACGGAAAAAAATTTCCTGGAGTTACCACTCCATAGCTACTACAACAGCGCCCTCACAACTCTCCAGCAGTATGTCTGCTAATTTGTCGCACTCAGTGTACCAATCTCGGCGAGAGCTGTTACATGCGAGAAAAGAAGACTAAGTATACTCTATATTTCCAGAGCAATTCGTTTCGTTTATTACACTTTTCTATTGATATGTTTATGGTATTTTTGCCATAGAGATATAAAATAACTTAATTATTAAATATTACTATAGTTAACAAAGTTAAGCAGAAAATATTAAAAATGACTGTTAATGGCATGTAGCGGATAAAACTTAGAATAAGTTAACCTCTATCGAATGTTCACTAAAAGTCATGTAATCATTTAATTCAGTTATAAGATATGAAAATCTATAATTTTTTATTTGGTTCTTTTGTATGAAATATTTGAAGTATTTTTGTCCAATTATATTTTTTTTTTACTTTCAAAAGTTCATATCAATTACATAAATTACACAGCTATTTTAATGTATTTCAGTACATCTGTAACTATTTAACTAAGAGATAATGTTTTCAATGTATTTTAAAACAGTAAATAAGTTTTATCCACTACATGTCTGATTTACTGTATTAAATAATTTGAATTATTATAAAAAGTACTTATACAGTATTAATGTAGTATAATATTATAGAAATATTTATATAATATTACAGAAATATACTTGTATATTATTAAGAAAGTATTGATTCAAGTTTAGAATAAATTCTTGTTCCGGGTGTTTGGAACTCTTCGACTTGGATGTCAGTCAGTTATAATATTTATTCAGAAAATTTAAAGTAAGTAGGGTTTGAACACATTGCTAAATATATTCTATAAAGTATTCGACAAATGAAATTAGTTTTTAATATACATTTACTACCAATACAAAATTTTGTAGCAACATATGTGGCATGAATGCTTCAAATGATACTCAATCACATAATGCTATACGATTGCATGATTTAACAATTTTATGGCTTTTATCAATTTTCAAAGTGATGTTTTTTTCATAAAAAGCTAAAAGTAAACAAAATCTGAATCTGAATTGACGGTTACACTCAACGCTCTCGGAAAGAGTGCTGACACTGCTCGAGCAATCGATACACTAATCGACGGCTGTAGCTATCGCGTCAGATTGGTACAGTGAGTATACCGAAGGCTTAGTCACTACTCTAAAGTGATGTGCACTATACGATACGAGAATTTCTTTAGTTACTCGTGGCGTTGGAGTAGTAACTCCAGGAAATTTTTTGCGTGTAGAAAACAATTTCCTATCATCTTAGCTTTTTGTATGACAATAAATAAATCACAAGGACAAAGTTTTGATGCTATAGGTATTTATATTGTCTATGTCTATGTCTATGTGTTGAGGCGGGCAAGCGACTCTTTTCAGAGACGTGCTGCCCAGCACTCATGCAAACGCCCATTGTGCTGTACCACTTGGCTTTAACTTTTTCTAATTTCCGCTCCACTGAAGCCTTCTCTCCATCCACTCTGTAACTTGGCACATGGACTGAAGGCTCTGTTTTCTTAAAGTTTCAGGCTGAAGGAAGCATTTCCCCCACATCCCCCGCCTAGTACCCACAAAGGCCGGGCACTGGCAGAGGAGATGGAAGGTTGACTTCTCCGGCCCTCCACACCATCTGTAGTTTCTCTTGTTTAAAATTGTGCGTTTGTAGAGGTAGTATCTGACCCACCAGTGGCCCATGAGCCAGCCCACTACCCTTCTTAGCCTAGGCTTACTCAGCCTGTTTATGTCTTGAAGCCATTTTTCTGGTGGGGAGTCACTTAAGATTCTTTTGGCTTGCCTTAAACCTGGCGACTCCCGCCATTTCTTGAGTATTTCCTCCCTCATTAAGAGTGAGGTTCTTTTCTTAATTTCACTCGGCGGAACGCCTACCGAGCACTGAGTCGCTCTGACCCGGCGAGCGTCTCTTCCCGCCAGGCGCCTTCTCGTTGCCACGGATCCCCATATGCCCCGGCACCCAAATCAGGGGGACCGCGTTGTTGCGGGTCAGGGCCGTGAGGATCTCTATGCAGTGTAATACTTCCTTGGAGTAAATGCTGATGCAGCTGAGGGCTATCAGTGCAGCTTTGCTGTCTGAGCAGATGGTGATGGGGCAACCCCAGTTGTCCCTAGTTAGTTGCACTGCAGCACACTCCGCTATGGCTCTTACTTCTACCTGGAACACCGATGTGTGAGAGTCAAGTGTGTACACCAGCTCCGCAGAGCTTCCTTGCTCCCAGGCACCCGCTCCCACGCCATTCTCCTTTTTGGAGCCATCTGTGAAACACACTACGCCCGATTGGGTGTAGGGGTGGGTACCATTGGCCCACTCTTCTCTGTTGGAGATGCGAACTTTGTAGGGTTTCCGGAATATAATCCTTCGCCCTATTTTGTCACACCCCGATGTTTCGATATCAGGGGGTAGGACCTGACCAAGTTCTTGGTCAAGCCCTCCCCCAGTCCTAATGACATCTCTAATGCGCCATCATGTCTTGCTTGCTTCGCCTTTGATAAAAGCTTGCAGTGGTGGTATTCCTAGTATTAGTTCAAGGGCTGCAAGGGGCGTAATGCTCGGAGAGCCCGTTATGCCCCCTATTGCCAGTCTTTGTACTTTGTCTAGAGAGCTCTGGTGAGTTTTTAGTGAGCATTTCTGCCACCATACCAGCGCTCCGTACGTTAATCTGAGCCTGATGATAGCTTCATACATCCACCTTACGTTGTCTGGTGACACACCCCAGGTGTAACCAAAAGCTCTCCTGCAGGCCCAGAAGGTATTGGTAGCTTTCTCGCATATATACTTTATGTGTTTTCTCAAATTAAGTTTGGAATCTAACGTCACTCCCAGATACCTAGCTTCATTTACCAGTTTCAGGGGTTTGCCGCCCAGATGCATTTCCCCGATAGGTTTGACCTTGTATCTGGTAGTGAACAATATCATGTTAACTTTATCTGGGTTCACTGACAGCCTGACGGACTCACACTAAGCTTGCATTATGCCTAACGCATGTTGCATTAGTCCTGCAAGTACGTGTTCGTCGTCGGCTTTCACTAGTATAAGGATGTCGTCCGCATAGGCTTGAGCAAAGAAGCCTGCCTCATTCAGTAGTCTGATGAGTTCATCAATCACTAAGCACCACATCGTAGGAGACAGCGCTCCTCCTTGCGGACAGCCCTTTCCTACTTTTCTTTCTTCTGAGTGCGAGCCCCAGTGGGCCTTCACTCTTCTGCAGCTAAGAATGCGCCAAAGCCATCTGCTAACCAGTTGTTGGGTACCAGATGGTCCTCGACGCCCTTCACAATGCTTTTCTTCGTGGTATGGTTAAAGTCACTGTCCACGTCAAGTAGACTAGCCAAAACCAATCCTGTGTTCTTCATCCCCTTTTTCACGAAAGTCATGTAGGGGATGAGCTGCTAGTGGTTCTTCTCTAATGTATCTGTCCACCAGTCTCTTCATTGTCTTGAGGACAAAGGATGTCAGACTGATAGGTCTGTAGTCTTTCGGCTCTGAGTGCTGTGCGATGCTGGGTTTTGGCATGAATACCACTTTGGCCACTTGCCAACATTAGGGTATGTACCCAAACGCTAGGCAAGCTCGAATAAGTTTTACTAAGATGGGGGCGAGTAGGTCAAGCCCTTTCTGTAGCAGCACCGGGAAGATGCTATCTGTTCCCGGTGCCTTGAAGGGGTCGAAAGTACTCACTGCCCATCCTACTCGGTCCTTGGCGCAGTTTCGTCGCGCTAGCTCCCAATCTGCACCGCTGGCCCTTTGTCATGCTGTTCCATCGTGACTGTATCGTGCTGCGGAAAGTGCGTGTCCAAGAGGCAGTCTAGTGCCAACCTCTCATCTTCCGCCCATTCCCCCGTGCCAAGTCTTATTAGATTTGGCCCTTGCGTTTTCGGCTGTCTTGGTAGTTTGAGCAATCTTGCTGTATCAGAGACACTGGTCATGTTCTCGCAAAAATTCTTCCAGACGTTGCTTTTGGCTCTTTCGATTTACTTTTTGTACTTTCTTTGAGCGTCCCTAAAAGCTTCTCTATCGGCTGAATTGTTCGTTTTCTTAGACCTATTATAAAGTCTTCTGGTCTTTTTCTTCGACGTCTCCAGTGTGGGATTCCACCAAGGTGCTCCCTTTTGCACTGGCTTCGTACGTAATCTGCAGTTGTTTTCGAAAGCACTAACGATGATGTTCTTTAGAACCTCACCGCAGTGATCGAGTTCCATCTGATTGCTATATCTACCCGGGAACGACTTGAGCTTTGCCCCTAGTTCTTCAACGTAGGTGGCCCACTCTGTCTTTCTCGGGTTTCTGTAGTGTCTAGATTCTGTGCTGCGACCTTTGATTTCGAAAACTATGTGGTTGTGATCCGACATAGAGATCTCGTCCGAGACCCTCCAGTTCGTAATCGCATTCCCCATGTTTCTCGAAGCCAAAGTGATGTCAATGACCTCCTCCCTATTATGATTTTGGAAAGTAGGCTGTTCAGGAAGTCAAGGTTGGTGGTGGAGAGGAACTGCAGGAGCTTCTCTCCCCTCTTGTTCGTGTCCGAGCTGCCCCACGTCAGATGGTGTGCGTTAGCATCGCACCCCAACAATAGATCCCACCCCTTATCCTCACAGAATTTAATTAGTTCTATGACCTCCGCCGTAGAGCAGAGGTTTGATTCGTAGGGGAAGTAGGCTGATGCGACAACCACTTCCCGCATGCCGACTTTATTGTCTTCGTACCGAAACTTAGCCGTCGCTAGGTCGCATAAGCAGTACTTGGGTATGGCTTCCACTCTTAGGCCCTTAACCAATAGGCAGGCTCTAGAGTTGTCCATCCTCCCGCATATCAGCTGACCGCACCCTCTCAGGCCAGTAATCTTTGTTTTATATAACCAAGGCTCTTGGACGAGCGATATGCATGTGTGCATCCTTGCCATGCGCCTGGCTAGTACCGCCAAGGCGCTTTTGCAGTGATGCAAGTTTATTTGCGTGAAGATTACCTTAGGAGCTCCCATCTTGTCACAGATCCGTTAGCTTATCCTCCTTGGTGGCCGTGGGCCTTTCTTTGTTATCGGAAGGCCCGCCGTCCCTGTCCTGCCTTTCTTCCTTGTCGGAGGCAGAGGTGTCCACTTCCATGTTGTCGGTGGTACCCCCGTCCTTTACTTCTTCTTTATCCTTCAATACCAGGCAGTGCGCTCTGAAGCCACCACAGTATGGTAGGAAGTCGATGCGTTTTAGCGCCTCGATCTCCGTTGGTTCCATGGTGACGCGCACCGCTGTTTCTACTCCTAAGTCGCTTTTATTTGCGGGGACCTCCCTGGAGCCCTTGACCTACCAGGTATCCATCTTCAGGCCTGCGTTCTGCCGGGACAGCCTTTTCAGGACCGTCCCTGCATCGTGCTTGCCAGGGACATATATTGTGAGCCTGGACAGCTTTGGAAGGTCCCCCATCTCTACCGCTTTAAAGCTAGCACCCGCCCAGGGTACACAGCATCATACTTTATCCTTCAGCCACTTCGCGTCCTCCTGCGTTCTGCGGTGGAACACACGTGCTCCCCTCCAGAACCAGTTGTTCAAGAAGGACGGGAAGTAGCTGTCCTCTGGTGCCTCGCCCATGGCGTTTTCCACGGACGCTAGCCCCAGCTTGCCTTGCTCTTCGCTAAGGCGGTCCTCCGGATAGGATTGCGAAATAACCGCTATCCTAAGGGAGTGGCGACCGATTCACTATAGGTCGGACGCCCCGCCTCAGCTGATCTTTTCTTGATCTCTCTTGGGGTGGAGCTGTCCGAGTCGCGGTTCCTTTTGGCAGGGGTCAGCTTGATACCGTCCCCTGACCCACCAGACCCGCCGATCCCGATCAGCCCCTTTCAAGAGAGACTTTTTTCGCTTGGGGCGGATCCACTGAGAGCCGATGAGCCAGCGGCAGGGATCAGCGATCCACTATCTTCCTTCCGTTTGACCAACGGCCTCCTCTGTCTCTGCCCCGCAGGGTTTCTTTCCTTTATTCTTTTTCTTTTTCTTGGTCACAGTCCCCTCAGTATCGCGGACCTTTTGGCCCACGTCCTGCATGGTGCTGTTCTCACTTTTACCTGTGCTAGCAGTGTCGCGGTTCGTAGGAACCACGTCCTGCTGTGAATTCACTAAGAAGGAGCTAGGGAGCTCAAGATTTGTAGGCGCATTTGAAACTACTTCCTCTATTTTTTCCATTTTCATGTGGTTTTTAAGAGCGGATGTATTTGTGTTAGTGGTCGGGTAGTACTTTGACTCTCAGGTTACCCTTATCTGAAGACGAAGGCGCAGTCCCCCCCCCCCCCCAAACCGGTGGCCTCGATAGAGCCCTCCTCTCTGGATAGCATGGCCCTTATTGTGTCACCAACCGGTACTACTATCCAGAAAGAGATTAAGCGCCAGCTGGTGGGGCAGCAAGGAGTTGGGCGGTTACTCCTTCCCGAGCCCCTATACTATCTGGCGACCTGGGAGCGCCGAACAACCCTGTTTTTAAATTGTAACCTCCAGTAAGAGGAGAGATGTCCCTTGCCAGACGACTCAGATCGGGGAAATGAGAGCCACCATAATCTATCCCGCATTGTGTGTGTGTGTGGTGTATAGGTGTGTCACTAGTGTCTATTGCATGCGGGTGTGTGGAGTATTTCCTGACGGGCACTGTCGCATTCGCCACGTCAGGGGATTGCTCTTCGTTAATGCTCAAGCCGTACAGACTTTCTCGTTCCCCACTCCTCTGTGCGAGGGCTGGGGTCCGAGACGTGCCCGGCCCGGGAGTCCAGCGCCGGACGTTCCTTACGGAGAGCGGCGCTTTCTTCCTGCCATACTTCACTTTCATACTCAGAACCAAGGGAGATCCCTTTTTATGGGGAACCCACACTCATACTGAGAGCCCTTATTAGGGGGGTCCCATTCACGCTGCATGCATACCCATCCGAGGGAGAGCCCTTTTTACGGGGAACCCTTTCACCTGCTTGTGGAGAGCCCGTTTTAGGGGATCCGCCAATCATACTCCATTCACACCTCCGGACGGGCACGCATCGTTCGCACTCTTGCCGTAAGGCCCCTCCACCGGCCCAGGTCAGATAACTAACCGGGCACACGGCAAGGTGGCAATCCTTCGAGGGGGAGGTATTATATTAGAAAGCCATTGTTTTCACATGGATAATTATATGTTGCACTATCTAGATGTAGGAATCCTAATAATATATTTATTCAAAATGATTCGGAAAATACAGAGGAAATTATCAATATTGTGTGGAAAGAAATTTTTGACGAACAATTATAATTATTCTTATATTTATTATGTAATAAAATTACAAATTATTTTTTATAATATTTATATTAATTCAAGGTATATTAAATTAAAAAACATGGCACACCAAAGTGATGTAAAACCAATACCACTACGTTGGGATCCAAAAGAAAAAAAATTTATAGAAGTTCACACCATTGAACAAGCTCAAATTTTAGACGATTTAAATAAACAGTTATTAGAACATGACCATGAGGACAATAATTACATGAACAATTTAATAGATGAATACAATAATCATTTAAACCAAAATAAAACAGAATTTCCAGTATTATGGGATCCAGAAAAAAAAAATATGTAGAAGTGTATATTGGAAGAAGAAAATCGACTGTCCGAATTAAATACAAAAATAGAAGAAAATATAAAAGAAACAAATAAGTATAATGAATATTTAAAGGAGTCATTGAAAGAATATAATTTAGATTATATAAAAAATCTAATTGAAAATTTTAGTAGATAATTGGTCTTTCAGCGACCTTCAAAATTGGTCTACTTTTATTGACTTTTAAATTAAAAAAAAATTGTATTAAAAAATGTCTTAATTGGTCTGCTATCAACGACATTATTAAAAAATGTTTTTAAAATCGGTCTGCTATCAGCGACCTTTAAAATTGGTCTCCCATCAACGATCTTCGAAGTTATCAGCGACCTCCAAAATCGCTCTGCTATCAGCGACCTTCAAAATCGGTCTGCTATCAACGACCTTCAAAATCGGTCTGCTATCCGACCTCCAAACTTAATTAGCTTTCAAAAATCGGTCTAATATCAGCAACCTTCAAAATCGGTCTGCTATCAGCGACTTTCAAAATAGGTCTGACATATACATGTCAGTATTCAGACCTCCAAAATTGATTAGCTTTCAACAACCTTTAAAATTAATATATTTCCAATGAATTACAAACTGATCTTTTGCTTAACCTTCAAAATCAATCTACTTTTAGAATTCAACAACGGTTTCGATTTAAGTTTCCGTCTGCTTTCAGCGACCTTCATAATTAATATTTTTAGCGTCATACTTTGAGCGACCTCTGAAATCAATATGAAGTTCAAAAGCTTTGAATGACTTTCAAGCTTAAAATTTATGTTATTTAAATAACTATAAAAATGTTTAAAAATATAACATACGTTTATTTAATAGAATAAAAGTAATACTTGAAAATTATACAGTTTTAACAGAGGAATAGGCCTCTTTTTACTAACTTTTTATTACGAAAACAAAAAATGACATATTTAATGGGAAATGAATTCAAAGATAGTAAAAAAGTGGAAACCTCTATAAAAAAAACACGCCTATCTTTCTATCTCTTGGGTGGCGTGGAAAAGATAAACTTTTTATATCTCTATATATTATATAGAGTCTCTGTCACTGTTCAGCCCAAATATTACCTTTACCTAGAGATATATAATTTCCTCATATGTCGTGCAGAAAGTTATTTGTGCTTATCCATAATTTCAGGATCAAGCGAAGCGAAGGCCCAACTCGCATGCGTTCGTGGTCCTCATTGCTACCGAAGGCAATATACAATGTTTCCACATACCGTACAAAAAGTTATTTGTACTTAATCTTTGATTTCAGGGTCGATAACGTCCATAACCTCACTCCTAGAAACTGTTATGCCTATGCTCGTATGTTAAATTTTTTTTAGATAAAGACTTATGATCCTTACTTATTTTTAATAATATCTATATAATAATCTCTACTATTTTTTTTAATTTTGGAATAAAAACTGATAAATAAAAAGTCCACTTACTAATGAGGGGTTGGCGAGCGGAGCGAGAAGGGGGGTACCCCCGCTAGTATACATATATATATATATGGTTCATACCCGTAACTTTGAGGATCTAGAGTTGCTTTCGCCAGAGTCTTGCGCGCTTGACTAAAGAAATAATCCCCTCTCTGGGTGGAAGGTACTAATATAGATCCTCAAAAGTACCGTTTCATACCTTGGCACTTTGAGGATAAATCCTCAAAGTGCCGAAAAATCCTCAAAGTATCGGTATGTTGCTGAATAGAATCCTCAAAGGATGCAAAAGATATATCTTCCTATATATATAGTTGTAAGAAAATGTTTACGACTCAGCGCCCCCTCGCCCCATCCTCGCGCTCGCTCACCCCCCTCACGCCTCCTCGCCCCTCCTCAGCCCCCCCCCCCCCCCCCCCAAAATAACGTAAAAATGTGACTGGTTATACGTTTTTTTGAAAGAAATTGATAGAGGCTCGCCCCCCCATCGCCCCCCCCTCAATTGTTTCAGTTATAAATCATAATATAATTAATTAGAAGAATTGTCGAGTATCACAAGTTCTATGTAATAATATTGATATTTATTTATTTGTATATTTATTTTTTTTTTAAATTGATTTAACTATAAAGATTGGTTGAAGAGACGAACAGTTTTCCACGTCACCCTGGAGGTACTGTTCATTGACGCGTTGGATTGTTATTTTAAGTGGTATCCTTCGCCAATAGCCATATATAACCACTCTCATAATAGTATCTCATTGTTCTGAAGAAATGGACACTATCAAAAGACAAAAAGTTTTTGTTATCGGGGACATTTTAGAATAACAAAATAATGTATTATATTTACACGTGCAAAATTATAATAATATCAAACTTGTGGATACTTCTATAATTCCTTTGGATAAACTTTAAGAAGGATATAAATCTATAGCCAGTAGCACTGAATATTTATATTATTAAAAATTTTATCATTGTTCTGAAGAAATGGACATTATCAAAGGACAAAAAGTTTTTGTTATTGGGGACATTTTAGAAGAAATGGAAGATATATCGGACATGTAATAAGGAATATTTAAAGCCTCTAACAATTTCTTTAAAAAAACGTATAACTAGTCACATTTTTGCGTTATTTTGAGGGGGGATGAGGGGAGCGCTGAGGGGGCGCTGAGGATGGGGGCGAATGGACGCGAGGGGGGTGAGGGGACGCGAGGGGGGCGAGGGGACGTGAGGGGGTGAGGGGGCACTGAGTCGTAAACATTTTCGAGATTTTTAAAAAATTCTTATCTTTGGTCTTTGTTTAAAATTTTCCATTTAAAGATAAACATTCGTACTCAAGATAATGCTTTTGCATCATTTTTATTAGATATTGGAGCAGGAAAAATTGATCACTTTAAAATTCCAGATAAATGGAAAACAAATGATGTTTGTCATGAAATATATAAAAATATTGATAAAAATTACCATTTTTCAAAAAATGTATTATTAAGTTCACATAATGAACAAGTAAATATATTAAATAATATAATATTGAACTCAATTGAACATAAAATTGTAACATATTATAGTATAGATTATGCAACACATAAAGGAGTAGATCAAACAGATGAAAATATACATTTAAATTTTCCGATAGAAATGTTAAATAATATACGAGAAGGTTTACCTCCATATGAAATAAATTTTAAAAAAAATGCAATTGTTATGTTAATTCGTAATCTTAGCATCGTTGATGGACTATGTAATGGAACACGATTAAAAATAACAAATTTATATAAATATAATATTGAAACTGAAATCATTATTGGAGAAAATAAAGCAAATAAAGTATTTATACCACGCATTACACTTAATACTTGTGAATCATCATCGTTACCATTCATTTTATATAGAAAACAATTTTCAATGGTATTAGCATTTGCTATAACTATTAATAAATCACAAGGACAAAGTTTTAATAGTGTAGGAATATTTAAAAAAGAACAATTATTTTCCTATGGATAATTGTACGTAGCACTATCATGATGTAAAAATCCAAACAATATATATATATATATACACAAAATAAATCTGAAAATAAAATAGAAGTAACAAATATTGTTTGGAAAGAAATATTAGATAATTAATTTAAATAATAAGATTATAATATAATAAACTAATAATAGTATAAATAAAATAATAACATTTTAAAAGTTAAAAAATATACAATAAAATATTCATATGATATTTTAATATTATGATCTTCTTAACGATATTAGAATAATAACATAATATAATTAATCCAAATAATTTAAGAAAAAAAATAAAACAATAATTAATTACATAATATAATTAAATTTTACTTTAATTATACTGTAACGCGATGGATAGTGGGGGAAAATTCCAACAAGCCACAGGCCAGCGATGTCCTAGAACACGGTGCCGCGGGTGTCAGACTAAAATGACTTGCCCTGGGATCTGCTCCTGGAATCCCGAAAACAACGCGAAGATCGCACACGAACTTCGCTTTCCAACTAATTGGATTGCTCAGTGAAAAGCGCGCGATCCAAGAGTAAAGCGCGCGGCCGCTATACTCAGATATGAAAACGACCGGCGGAGTCGTTTTCCCGTGGAGGCGGCGGTATTCGGGAGAAGGACAGGTTGTAATGAACAACGCGACGAGTAACTAGATATCACAGTATATTAAAACCAATGGTAATTACAAGCACCTAGCAAGTGCTGGTTAAAACAATAAGTTAATTCGCGCGCGACAGTTAAGATACAAACGCGCGAACAATACGGCGCGCGGCGAAGCTGCTAATATCGCGCGCGGTGTTAAAGTACGGCGGGCTGACACACACCCGCACGACACGGCACAGAAAGCTCGCACGGGGCGATTTCCGTGCGAGCCTTTACAATAAACCCGTGAGAGGGGAGTAGATAACTTACGTTAGGAAGGAGCAGCCGGTGCACTCGGCTCTGTCTCGCTCCCTGTCGCTCGCAAACCAGTTGCGCTCTCTTTCTCTCTCTCTCTTGCTTGCTGTATTGGGTCGGCAGGCGGGCTGGCTGCCGGCTCCTCGCTCGCAGTCTCGTGCGGCTCACGCGGCTCGGTATCGCTCTCTCTCTGTCTCTCTTTCGCACGAACACACTATATCAGCGCCTCCACTACTCTCGCGGTAATCCTAAAACACGATAGGACGGTGCGGACGAGGTAACTTACGAGAGACACGGAGGAGATGCTTTCGGCTCGAAGGCAGACACGAAGATGGCTGCCGTGACTCGCATAAAGCCGTAGCAGCTTCGCGGGTACGCGACGGGCATATTACGCGTCGCGAGACCGTTCTAATCCGGTCAGAATGCTCGCGCGCTCGCGCCCCCAATGAGCATGCCTGCTCGGCGCGGGTAATTCGAATCTCGAATTTCCTAACTCGCGCACGCGTTACACCCCCCGCCTGATGCTGCTTAGGGGACCTCGAGCAGCTCTGCCATCCATGGCTGTTGTCGTACCTATACGTAGGGTGGTAAGGCTTTAGTAGAAGGAGGTTCTAAAAGGGAATTAGGAAGAATTGGAATGTGGCCTTAATTTTTTTTTTTTAATTTTTATTGAAAAAAAAAAAAAAAAAAACTCTTCGGGGCTTAGCCCCTTCAGCTGGCCCGGGAGTAAGTCCGGCGCCCCTTGTGGCGAGCTTGGTTGGGGCAGTGCTTCGACTTCTTTACCCCAAGCTCACCACACATGAAACACCAGGGAAGCGCCTGCGCGTCCAATGCCTCCCGGGCAGCCTTCTCCTCTTCGAGCGCCTTTCGGAGGCGCTCGTCTTCTTCCTGGAGACGGCGCTGGGCCTCTTCCATGCGCTCCTGCGCACGAGCCAGGCGAGCCTCCTCCTCCCTAAGTAAGGCGGCGCGGCTCAGCCTGGCGGCCCTGGCCTCTGCGGCGGCCGCGACCTCTTCTCGCCGACCTTGGGCAATTCCGACCCATTTTCCGGCTTGCCGCTCGCCGGCCTTACCGTGGCACTGGAGAAAATCCTCCAGTGCGGCCAGGGCAGCGTCCTCCGCAGCGCTCGAGGACTTGCTGAGGCGCCGCGCCTCCTCCAGAGCCTGCTCCACCGGGACCCAGGCCGCACCGACTTCATCGGTCGGTGCTCCATTTGGGGCCTAGGTCGGAGCATCTTCCTTTTTTCCTTTTGCGGCCCGAGCCGCGCCGGCGTCAACTTCTGGCGCAGCATGATGGGCTCGGGCCGCCTCCTCTTCGGGGACTCGGCCAGTACCAGTCGGCTCGGCTGGTGCCTCTTTTTGAGGCCGGGCCGCGCTATCCTCCCGCTGCTCCTTTGGGGGATGAGGTCGCCGGAGCGGAGACAGACCGGCGCCTGTCTCGGCCGGCCTTGAAGGTCCCCTTCTGGGCTCCGGTGCCTCTATCTCCTCAATCATTAGGGTGGAGGGTTCTTCCACTGGTGGAGGTTTCAGCGTCACTGCATCTATCCCCTCCACCACCTGCTCGAGGAAGTCGATAACGGCGGGGTCAGGTTGACACTGGATTAATCCGGTGATCACCCGCTTCGCCGTCTCCACTACCTCTGGAGTCAGGCCTGGCATGTCCTGCAAAAGGAAAATTGATCCCGGAAAGAGGTGAGCCTGAGGATCGGAAAACAAGGACGAACACGGGTTAGTACGGACAGCATAATTCTTGGACGACACAGTTAGCGCTTTTTGGACGCTCGGGTTCGACGGGGGCTAATTGGCCCGACATCCGCAGGTGCAGGCTTCTTCTTCGAGCCCTTTGGCATTCCTGAGCCTCGCTTGGACTCTGTTGGACCGACCATACGCGTAGGTCGGCCGTCGATGGCACGCTTTCCTGGCCTAACTAATAGCGCGGTCTTACGAGGTGGACCGCGCCTCTTAGCCGTCGTCTGAGGCTGTACATTCCCCTGGCTAACTCTGTTGCCCGCTGGCACGTTACGTTCGGCTGAAGAGTCCCTCGGTGTTAGCGACTGGGCTACTTCTTGACTACTTTTGTCCAAGTAGTCCTTGGGCTCTTCTGCGGAGACGTGTCGCTTGAGTTGCTGCGCATGGACGGGACTGATCATTCGACCATCCTCACCTTGGATCTCATAGGTGTTTTCGCCTAGAATATTCACAATCGTGTAGGGCCCCGCGTACTTCGGGGCTAATTTGACAGATATCCCCTCAGCTGCTGAGGATAGTACCTTATTCTCTCTCCATACACGATCGCCTAGACAGAATTCTGGAGGTCGACGATGAGCGTCATAATATTTGGCTTGTCTCGCTTGCTCCGCTTGCGCGTCGGCCGCCGCCCGAGCGTGCAATTCGCGGAGCTTGTCCATGCGCGTCACCCAATTATTTATCGCCTCTTGCTGCCTTTGCTCTTCGGCTAACCTGTATTCCTCCCGCCTTCGTGTCTTCCGTGGGTCAGGCTTTCGACCGTAAATGAGCATGGCAGGACTTATTTTGGTAGAGCTGTGTTCGGCCGTATTGTACGCGAACGCCAGCTCGTTCAGATGCTCATCCCAGGACCGGTGATTCTCCTCAGCGTAGGACATGATCATGGTCTTCACCGTTCGGTTCATACGCTCGACGAGATTGGCTTGAGGGTGCATTCTTAAATTCACTCCCATTATCGCAGAGAAACACCTCGGGGACTCCGAACCGCAGACATACTCGTTCGTTGAGCCCTTTCATCACCGATTTGCCATCTGCCCTTTTTATCGGAATTACTTCGATCCAGCGTGTGAACAGGTCCTGGAAGATAAGAATGTATTCGTGGCCGTGCTTGATTTTAGCGAGGGGTCCCATAATGTCGCTGGCCACGATTTGCCATGGACGTTCCGTAATGCGACGTCCCATGAATCCTGCTGAAGCGCGCTGTTCGACTTTGCACTGCTGGCAAATTTGGCACTGGTTCACGTATCTGGCCACATCTCGAGACATGTGTGGCCAATAATACTTCCGCCTTACTCTCTCTCTAGAGTTTTCTCGCGGCCCAAGTGCCCAGCATTTGGAAAGTCATGGCATTCTCTCAGTACTTCGCGTAGCTTTTCGTGAGGGACTGCTAACTTCCATGCATCGTCGTCGCCGAGAGATTCGTCTATGACTTCATTAGGGTTGTACTTGGACAGTCTCCCCCCGTCAGCTTGAACGTAGGGAAGTCTCGCGGCTGCTGTTGAACCTCTTTCACGATCTTAAGGTACCAGTGGTCGTTTGTATCGAGCTCGAGCTCTAACGTGGCGACCGCTGGCTCTTCTTCCTCGAACATCCGTGAAGGGGCATCTGGGACATTGTACAACGAGCCCTTTCGATGTTCGACCGTGAAACTGTGGTTCTGTAGCTCCAAAGCCCACCTAGCTAACCTGCCGGTCGGGTTTTGGAGGTCACGGAGCCACTTCAAGCTGCTATGGTCCGTGATAACCTTGAAGTCGTAGGCCTCTATATACGGACGGAAGTTTTTAATTGCCCAGAGAATTGCTAGGCATTCTCGTTCCGTCTCGCTATAATTCCTCTCGGCTGCGCTCAGAGTTCGATTCGCAAACTCTAGGACTCTTTCATCGCCGTCAATTATTTGGTATAGCACCGCTCCCAGACCTGTATCGCTTGCGTCAGTTTGCACCACGAACTGCGCGTTAGATACCGGTCTGTGTAGAATCGGTGCAGAAGCTACTAGCGCTTTGAGCTTTTGGAAGGCCTCTGCTTGTGCCGTTGACCACTCATATTTCCGATCCTTTTTCGTTAATTCGGTCAGTGGTTCAGCAATTGTGGCGAAGTTCGATAAAAACTTTCTATACCACGAGGCCATTCCTAAGAAGCGTCTCAGCTGACGGTGGTTTTTGGGTACCGGATATTCCATGATGGGATTTATTTTCTCGGGGTCTGGCTTAAAACCATCTCTATTTACTATGACCCCGAGATATTGCACCTCATCGCGACAGAAGACGCTCTTCTCGCGATTTATTGTGAGGCCCGCGTCCTGTATCCTGTCCAGAACTCTGTTTAGAACCTTTTTATGCTCCTCGAATGTCTCTGTGACTATTGTTATATCGTCGAGATACGAGTAAGCAAAAGGTTCGAGTTCGGGGCCGATGACTTTGTCAATCAGCCTCTGGAAGGACGCTCCGGCTTACGAAAGACCGTAGGGCATTCTCGTAAATTAGAAAAGCCATTTGCCTGGCACGGTGGAGGCCGTAGTCTCTTTCGACTCCGGACTAAGTGGTATCTGGTGGTACGCACTGCTTAAATCCAACGTGGAGATGTATCGCGCTTTCTGCAGTTTGCGCAAGATACTTTCCATGTATGGTAAAGGGTACGCGTCTGGCCTTGACGCTGCGTTCACTTTTCTGAAGTCCACGCAGAAACGGAACTTCCCGTTTGACTTGCGTACCATTACCACTGGACTTGACCAGCCACTTGTCGAGGGTTCTATTATTCCCGCGACTAGCATTTCCTTCATCTGTTTGTGCATCTCTTCCGCGAGTTTCTGAGATACAGGGTAGTACTTCTGTTTAATGGGTCTTGTAGATCCGACGTCTATTGCATGCTCGATCCACGAAGTACACCCTAGTGGTGCCAGGCTGCTACCGATCAGCTCAGCTACTAAAGCTTCTACCTCTTTGCGCTGTTCTTCTGTTGGATCCGCCAACCCTATAGCTGATACGGACACGGTGTTGTTTGCGGTTATGGCGGCTACTTCTAACTTTACGCTTGCATCGTCATCCTTGAGATGCAGCGTGTTATCTGTGGGGTTTAAGACAGCGCTAAACATCTTAATGAAATTTACCCCCAAGTAGCACTCCGTATCTAGATCTGGCATTATTGCGACGCGCACTTCTTTGCACACGCCAGCCACGACCATGGGCAGATACACATAGCGAACCACTGCTATGCTTTGCCCGTTTGCCACCCGTGCCGTTAGGCCGCTGGCTGGGATTAACTCTTTTCCACAAGCCGTAGCGAGCTGTAGGCCGATGGAATTCATCCCAGTCCATGAAGCTCCTGTATCGAAGAGTGCTCGTAGCCTATAACCGGCTACACCTACTTGAAACCACCATCGCGAGCAAGTTTCTTGGTTGACTTTATTCGGTTGAATCACGGGCACTTCTTTCCTCTCTACTGCAGACGATTGGACCGAGTTACCCTCGGTCTCTGGTGAGAGAGCTGGGGCGGGTATGTGGTCGTGTTTACCTGCCCCCTGGCCGTTTCCCTGTTGGTTTCCGACACCATTGGGCTTGTTGCCTCTCTTTTGCTCATATCCGGATTCTCTTTGGTACTCTTGCCTTTGTGGAGGTCCGTCATTTCTTGGACTTTGCGGCCTAGCCTGGTGGGTCGAGCTACTACCCCCACTAGGCTGGTTTGTAATTTGCCCGCCCTCCCGCCACCTAGTTTCCCAGTTACCCTTCTTCTTAGGTTTTCTGGTTGGCGGCGGGCTAGGCTTTTGCCCCTTGTTCTCGTCGATGCTTTTCTTTTTCAAGGCCGATAAGCATTCGGCCATGACCCGACGGAACATAGCCTCGAGGCTCTCTCGAGGCTCGTGCTGTTGGTGCCCCATCGCCGCCACGTTTGGATTCTGCTTTTTCCGCTGATCCGTGGGCGGCTCAGTCGGCACGTAGGCAAATTCTGGCATGTACGTGCGCTCGGGCGGTGGTGGCGATTGATATACCTTATCTGCCGCGAGCGCTAATTCGGCTTCCCGGGTCAGGTCCAGGAGCCCTCGGTAATTCGTAATTTGATTTCGCATTACCATCTTTTGCAGTTCTGGCCTCATGTTCCGGTGCAACATGTCTAACTGTTGAGCGATGCTAGGCACCGGAACCAACTTTAGGATCATGGCTTGTAGATTTACTACGTAATCACGCGTAAGTTCATTTCTGCCTTGAGTCCTCGCGTTTATTTCCGCCATGACGCGCTGCTGATGTCCCCTGTCCCCGCCATACATGTGCGTTATGGCCTCTATGAGATCGCCATGTGTGGTGGTTACTCCGGTACCAGGTTGCTGCTACCCCAGTTAGGAGCTCTGACAACGACGAAAGCACCTCGTCGTATGTCAGATTAGCTAGAGTTCTGCATTCCTCTATTCTTGTGAGGAATAACTCGACGTTCTGCTCCTTTCAGGACCCTGAGAACCTGATGTGCCATTTTCGGACTATCTGGCCCACATCACGGTTCGTCTACTGAGGCAAATATATATGCCTCTCAGACGGGTCCTGGGTCGCACCATTCCTAGTCTGGCGCTGGGAAGAATTTCTGGTATTATTCCTCCCAGCCTCTGTTGGAGACTGGAGACTCGGGCTGCTGCTGTTAAACTCCGCGTACGTGAACGTGGCTTGGAAGTTCACATGCGGTGCTCCCCGTCTACGGCCCGTGCTTGGGAGTTGAACTCCCTCCAAGTGCGTACTTGAGGTTGGATATCGAGCTCCTTGAAGTATTCGTACATTCTCTTTATGCTCTTCAACCTCTTCGACGAGTGTTTTGATCACCGCCAGTAGCTGCTCCGATAATATATTGTCTCCGACTGCTATCCCAGTGGTTCGCGACTCACGTTGTCGCGGCCACTCCAAGTTTTGCGGCTGTGGCGGATTTCGTGATTGCTGCCAGAACCCTTGCTGCCCATTTCGTGCTAACAACGACTTTTCTTCGTAGTTGCGCTGGTATTATCGTTGCCTGCGCTGCTCTTCCAGGAGCACTTGCTGCCACTGCGGCTGCTCCTGCTGTTGTTGCTGTTGCTGCCGTCGCTGCTGCCCCATCTGCTGTTGCTGCCTTTGCTGCTGCTGTATTTGCTGCTGCTGCAGTTGTTGCTGTTGGAGCTGTTGCTGTTGAAGCTGTCCCTCGGCTTCGGCTGGAGATGACCCGGTGGGTGCTGCAGAGCTCAATATCTCTGTCCCGGAACCCTCCTGGCCGTTTGCCTCTTCCGCTGGCTCCACCACTGCATTATGTGCTTGTTGTGGAGCGTTCATCCTCCGAACCTCCGAGAGTTTCTGCATCACTATCGGGTCATCAAGGGGCGTTATGAACGGGTGCGGGTGTTCTGGGTCAGTATTGGGATCCACAATAGTCGACCAAGATTTGTTCATCAACGTTAAGTCGATGAACGCCCTTCGGGACTGCTCGCATTTAGCAAACGCTTGCTACTCCGACAGCTCCGGCTCTAGCACGAAATTGGCGGCACTATAATCGCCCATAAACCACTTGATCGCTGTCAGCATATTTACTGACTGCAGATCTGACTGCTGTAGACCAAGGGCTTGCATGGCCTCGTTTATTTCCTCTTCGGGCTGTGTATAGGCCCAATTGAGTATCGCAGATTTCGCAAATTGCGATGATCGGGCCATGGTGTCAATTGGCTGTGCGATTCCCCACGAACTTATTTTACTAGCGCGAGTAGTATCTGTATTGATGGCAGAGAGAGTTTACCTATTCAACACGTGAGCTAGCTTTTTCAACGCGAACCCAGGTTATTTTCTAAGAGCTACGGCGGTTGCTCTTAACCTCGATAACGCGCGAGGATTTCCCGTATGTGGTTCTAAAAAAAACAAAAGCTATTTCTGTAATTAATTACTGTTTGTAATTAATTACGCTCAACTACTCGCACTTTTAATTTTAAAATAAATATATGTGAAAATATTTATATATATATATATATATATATATATGGAACGTGACTTATGCAGACACTTTCTGAACTGGTGCGAGACTTATGCTGACTTTGCGGTACTTATGCGGACGTCCGCATAATTTTTACGTGTTAATTTTACATAAATATTAACACGCGATGTCAACATAAGTCCTGTTTCATATATATATATATATATATATATATATATATATATATATATATATATATATATATGTCAAAACGGACAATATCACCAAAAAACACGAAAAATAAATACAATTTTCACCTAAAAAAAATAAAAAAACAATTTTAAATTGCGAGGGGATTTTTGCGCTCATGCTTTTACTCGGGCGCACAGTCAACTTTTTGTTCCGAGAGTGCCTGCCGACTTTCTCTCGATTTTCCACTAACGGCACGAGAAAAGAAAAAAAATTTTATTTTTCGTCCACTAAAAAATAATTCGTATCGAAAATACGAGAGGAGAAAAAAAATTTTCGAGTCGAGAAAAAAATTAATTAAAAACAATTAATTATCGCTTAAAAAAATTTTTGTCGTTAAAAAAAATTAATTGTTATTAAAAAAATTTTAATTGTTAAAACCAATTACCTAACGCACAAAAATTTCGCGATCAAGATCTTTGCAGCTTACGCTCAGCTACGCTGCTGAGTTTCTTCGCGCCATGCTTCGCCGCGGGTCCTTCTCCACCCCCAAAACGTTGTGGCGCCAGTTGTAACGGGATGGCTAGTGGGGTAAAATCCCAACAAGCCACAGGCCAGCGATGCCCTAGAACACGGTGCCGTGGGTGTCAGACTAAAATGAATTGCCCGGGGATCTGCTCCTGGAATCCCGAAAAAAACGCGAAGATCGCACACGAACTTCGCTTTCCAACTATTTGGATCGCTGAGTGAAAAGCGCGCGCTCGACGAGTAAAGCGCGCGGCCGCTATACTCAGATATGAAAACGACCGGCGGAGTCGTTTTCCCGCCGAGGCGGCGGTATCGGAAGAAGGACAGGTTGTATTGAACAACGCGACGAGTAACTAGATATCACAGTATATTAAAACCAATGGTAATTATAAGCACCTAACCAGTGCTGGTTAAAACAATAAGTTAATTCGCGCGCGACAGTTAAGATTCAAACGCGCGAACAATAGGGCGCGCGGCGAAGCTGCTAATATCGCGCGCGGTGTTAAAGTACGGCGGGCTGACACACACCCGCACGTACACGGCACAGAAAGCTTGCACGGGGCGATTTCCGTGCGAGCCTTTACAATAAACCCGCGAGAGGAGAGTAGAAAACTTACGTTAGGAAGGAGCAGCCGGTGCACTCGGCTCTCCCTCGCTCTCTGTCGCTCGCACAGCAGTTGCGCTCTCTTTCTCTCTCTCTCTTGCTCGCGGTATTGGGTCGGCAGGCGGGCTGGCTGCCGGCTCCTCGCTCGCAGTCTCGTGCGGCTCACGCGGCTCGGTATCGCTCTCTCTCTCTCTGTCTCTCTTTTGCACGAAGACACTACATCGGCGCCTCCACTACTCTCGCGGGAATCCTAAAACACGATAGGACGGCGCGGACAAGGTAACTTACGAGAGACACGGAGGAGATGCTTTCGGCGCGAAGGCAGACACGGAGATGGCTGCCGTGACTCGCATAAAGCCGTAGCAGCTTCGCGGGTACGCGACGGGCATATTACGCGTCGCGAGACCGTTCTAATCCGGTCAGAATGCTCGCGCGCTCGCGCCCCCAGTGAGCATGTCTGCTCGGCGCGGGTAATTCGAATCTCGAATTACCTAACTTGCGCACGCGTTATAATACATTTAATGTAAATTACTTTTGTTAATGTAATTAACTATTATTTAGTAAAATATAAGATGGCTGAACAAGGTGATTCAAAACCTAGTCCATTAAGATGGGATCCTGTGCAAAATATGTATATTGAATTGTGAGTAGTATAAAACACGCAAGAGAATTAGATGAATTAAACGAACAGTTACAGGATCATATAAATGAACAAAACGAATGCGAAATACATTTAAATAATTATATCAATGAATATAATAACAATATTACTATGATACAGACACCGTTAATTTGGGATCCAACACAAAATAAATACATAGAAGTATATAATTTAAAAGATGCTACAAAATTAGACAAATTGAATGAAATAATAGAAACTCATGTAAAAGAAGGAAACAAGTATAATAACTATTGTAATAATTTACTTATAGAATGTGATTTAAATTATTTCCAAAATTTAATTAAAAAATATGAAAAATAAAATAAATCAAAAGCAAACATAATATTTTCAATATACAATTTAAACTCAATTTTTTAGTATAAAATATTTGAAATTTCACAAAAATAGTATTAAGTTATATTAATTTTTAATTCTATTATTTTACATTAACTTCTTTCACGTATCCAATATAATGTTTATAAGCAAAAATATACATAACAGAAAAAATAAAAATATATATTTCCATATTATAAATAGCTTACAAAAACGTCACAGGATATGTTAAAGAAAATTTAATTAAAAATTTGATAATTATTTTTTTATAAATATTTTTGTAAATTTTAAATAGAAGTAATAAATATAAAAATTCAATGAAATAAAAGAAAATTATTATTAAGTAAATTATTATTAAGTATGAAAATGGAATATTTGAAATTTAAGGAAAATAAAATTATATTAATTTTAAAATAATTTACAATAAATTATATTAGATTTTTTTATGTATCCAATATAATGTTTAAAAGCAAAAATATATATAAAAGGAACAAATAAATATATATGGTTTTAAATAATAAAAAGCTTATAGAAACACTCAAGGGTATATTAAAGATAATATAAATCATATAATTTATTTTTAGTTTATTATTTTCCTAAATTTCAAAATGTAATATAAATGATATAAAAATATATTTAATAAAATTTCATAAAATTTTAGGTATAGTGGTAATGTAGGGCTATTGGCGAAGGATGCCATTTAAAATAACAATCCAACGGTCCATGAACAGTACCCCCAGGGTGACGTGGAAAACTGTTCATCTCTTCAACCAATCTTTATAGTTAATAAAGTTTATATGAAACGAATTAAAGCAACACAGTTATTGGTTAAATTTAAAACATTGTTCAATATTTATAAAGTAAGTAATAAAATAAGTAATAATTTATAAGTAATAAAATAAGTGTAATAATTTAAAATAATGAACATCAGGGTGATTTGTTCTCTTATTCCAAAATATAAAATTTTTAAATTTATTTTTTATGGGGTTTGACGAGCGGAGCGAGTCGTGGGGTACCCCCTAGTATATATATATATATATATATATATATATATATATATATATATATATATATATATATATATATATATATATAGAAGTATGAAAATCTGGTGTTTTGAATGCGCAACTTCCTATAGATTCTATATGTTCCCATGTTAAAAATGCAATCAACTGACGTTTTGAATGCGGCATTCAAAACGCCGGTTTTACTTTTCATATATATATATATACATATATATATATATATATATACACACACACACACACACACACACACACACACACACACACACACACACACACACACACACACACACACACACACACACACACACACACACACACACACACACACACACACACACACACACACACACACACACACACACACACACACACACACAAGTATGTGGGTGAACCGTTTTGGCGAGCTAGAGTTTTTACAATCAGGGACTCGTATGCTTGACTAAAGAAATAATATCCCTCTCTGGGGCTGAGGTATTAATAAAACTCGCCAAAAGTGGTCTCCGGTATCTTTGCTGTTTTGGCGAGCTCGTCAAAAGCGTCACAAACTCGCCAAAACAGTCGTTCCGTATATTTCTAGCTCGTCAAAACATGCCAGATGCATAATTATGTGTATATATATATATATATATATATATATATATATATATATATATATATATATATATATATATATATATATATATATTGGACAACAAATGAATATATAATTAGTCAGAGTTCGTTTGGTTCATATTAAAGTTCAGCTGAAGTGTTGATACATAAACAGATCAGATTTTGTGTATGTATGCTGCGAATGGTTTTGACTATAAATCACAGCTGCAGCTTTAATATATGTTTAGTTCGGGCTGAACTTTAAAAGCATAAACATGACAGATCCTGAGCGAAAAGTGGCTAGTTTTCGTATGTTCAAAGATTCTATCACGCAAAAATCTATGTCTTTGAAGAGCAGCATCGACAATTCTCTTGATAATGTGAGAAATGATGTCTCTTATTTAAAGACAACGGCGAATATAGATAGTTCTGACAGTGTTCCATATACCACTGCTGCTTACGCTAATCAGAAAACGGTTTCACTTGATAAGAAATATTTATCCATGCTCAAACGTAATTCAAAGAGGTAATTCGCCAATAGAGTTTGAGGGTAACATCGTGAAAGAATGTGGTGCAACTTTTCAACTGACTGAGACCTTATTACAGTTGAAGTTTAGAAAAAATCCTGATGGAAATCGCATTAATTCAGCTGATTTGGAAAATTATAGAATGATCATAGTAAATTCTAGTGCTTATAAAAAGCCTTACTGCGCAAATGAGTTGATTCGGAAACTAAAGAGTAACAAATTTTATAATTTTATTTCACCAATGTTTGAACAATGGTCAGGAGTATTTCCAGGATTGAAAGATACCCTTTCTGAAGTTAAAAATGCTAGTAATGTAATGGGAGAGAAATATAAGACTGTTGATCTTAGATAGACACAACTGTCTATCAAAAAAATTCACAAATTGTCTCCCATTTTCTAGGGCAAACTATCAATTGCGTAGGTAATTGTTACAAAGCTTATCATTCTAATAAAGATGCAGCTGATTTCTCAACCATTAAAAATTCATCGAGAAAACTTTGGAAAGAAAAACATGACAAATATAAAATAGAAAATAAGGACTTGATTAATTGGAGGTGTAAGTGGTAAAAAAGACTGTAGCCTAGTGATGAGGAGGCGGAGGAAGAAGTTGTTTCGTCATTGCAAGGTAATATTGCAACTGCATGTCAACTTAATATCTGGGATGACCCTAACAGATTAGTGGACCGCCTTCGAGTGCTCATTGTTGAGAAAAATATGGTAAATAACTTTGCAGAAATCTGTTTTATTATTCATAAACTTCGCGAGGCAAGTCCCATATATTAAATGGTAAACATTTGCAAATGAATGTCAAAACTGCCTTTTTGAATGGACAACTTCAGAGTGAAGTATTTATGGAAATTCCGGAAGGAATGGTGTGCTCAAATGAAATAAGACAGCGAAGGGTGTGCAAGTTGGAGAAAGCATTGTACGGTCTGAAAATAAGCCCAAAATACTGGAATGAAAAATTTAAAAAAAAGGCTGCAAAATTGGGTTTGACACCCGATCCAGATGAGCCCTGCTTACACAGTTGAAGTGGAAAGCATAAAGTATTAATACTGATTTTGTATGTCGATTACATCCTAATCACTGGAAATGAGAAAATCCAAGAAGTCAAGTGAAAGTTGAACCAAGAGTTTGAAATGAGTGACATTGGAGAGCCGAAAGTTTATCTTGGATTGGAGATCGAAAGAGACAAAAAAGCGAAAGTACTTAAATTGAGCCAACAAAGATATATTGACAAAATACTGAAACGATTTGGTTACGAAAATAGTCACCCTCAAAGAACTCCAATGGTAACCAATCAAGTGTCCAATAGAGAAAGAATAGGACGCGAGATAGAGAACGAAAACAGCATCTTTGAGAGAACAGAGAATCAAAATAACAGATTGTACAGAGAGGTCGTAGGATCCTTACTGTACTTAGCGAATGCCAGCAGACCCGAAATAGCGTATGGAGTGAACGTTTTGAGTAGACATCAAATCGATCCCAAGGAGGAAGATTGGAAGATGGTCGAGCGAGTGCTTCGATATTTGAAAGGGACAAGGTCCTACAGTCTTAATTACTATGGAGATAGTAATGATATGCAAGGATATTCTGACGCAAGTTTTGGCGACTGTAAAGGAGCCAAAACTACAAGTGGGTACGTAATAAAGCTGTTTAAAGATACAATTACATGGCGAAAGAAGAAACAAAATTATGTTGCTCTATCTTCTTGTCAAGTAGAGTACGTAGCAATGAGTGACTGTTGTCAGAAGATAATGTCTATACACAATTGTCTTAAGAGTCCTAAATTGGGATTTTACTCCCATTGTACTATGGTGCGATAATAAAGCGGCAGAAGCAAGTGCTAAAACGAACGGTGGTAGTAAGCTCAGGTACATGACAGATATTAAAGAGCACTATGTACGAGAATTTGTAGAACAAAATTTAGTGAAAGTAAATTGGTTAGCTTCAAAGCGACAGATTGCGGATGTTTTAACTAAACCTTTATCGTTTGATTTACATGTAAATCTGATTAAACTAATTATGAATTTTTAATTATATGTTCCAGGCAATAAACCATGAATCACCATAGATCTCACGAGATAGAAAATCTAAATATTTATTTTTGTAGTTTAGATTATATATAAATAAGATTATTTGTAAAGCGAACGCATAAAGCGCGGGAGGGAGTGCTAGAAGTATGCGCGCTTCCCCCGTGTGTGTGTGTGCGCGAGTGTCTATGTATGTGAGTAGAGGGAGCGCCCTCCCCTCCGCCTGCGTGCGGCTGTCTCCGCGAGCATCACTTCTCCCAGAGCGCCGGACCCGAACGGACGTGTGTGCGAGAGAGAGAGAGAGAGAAAGCCTTTTCTTGAATAAACCGAACAGCTATATTAAACTATAAAGTGTGTGACTCGTTATTTCGCCTCATCCTCAACCAACATCCCAACACTGACAGTTATAGTAAAAATTGATAGTTATAATAAGAAAATTTAATAAGAGTTTATAAAATTTTTCATAATTTGTATGGTGTGTTTTGAATGGTTCATCGAAGTACGATTAAGGAAATTGTAAAATTGGACATTAGGCGAACTATGTTGCCTGGTGTTAGGCTGGAATAAACTAGCGTATCTAATAGAGTTCATTTTCCTAACTCATTATTTGTAAGCGTGTACTAATCAATTTTTACTAGAACTGTCAGTATAATAAAGATGCAGTAGCATCAGTATCAGTTGTAAAGCTATACGAAATGCCAATGCTCTTTCATATTACCACCCGTGTCATAAGTATATAAGACTAAGCTACATTTAATGATGCTTATTCTCTTATTAAACGATTAATTGCATTTTGGTTTATTATTCGAAGGTACATTATATCAACAAAAAAGGACTGAATCTTAGTTGATTTATTTTTTTTTTATTTTATTTTATTAACCAGAACAAAATTACATAGAGTAAAGTCCTCAGAGGTAGATATAAACTACCTGTACAAGGGCTGGCACATGAATACTTAAGACTATACTTATACACTGCAGCTCATATACTAGGTATTAAATATTTAAATCTTAAACATTTAATATTGTCAATAGAATTGTCAAAACTTAACGCAAGAAAAACAATATGTATACATTTGTTTATTATATATATTTCTTTAGTTTATTTTTTAGTACATGTTTCCTTTAACACTTTTGCAATAGAGCTTTTTTAGATCATTAGGTAAGTAATTAAAGGTTTTAATCCTAAAACTGTTTTTATCACTAACAGCCTTTTGTACTTTTGGCAATTGAATACTTTTAGATCGGGTTACAGATGTGCTTTTTTCATAGATTTCTTTGAGGTCTGAGTAATGATAAACTAAAGACTCTAAAGTAAATAGCTGTCTTATATTTAACGGTATATTACTCACGTAGGATTTCTTCTGTATAATTTTTAGTATTCTTGATTGTATATTTTGCAATAGGTTCATGTTATTTTTGTAGACCCCTCCCCATGCAATAATACCATAATTTATATAACTATGAAAGAATGCATAATACATAATTATTAATGATTTTATATCCATATAATTTTTTGCTTTGGCAAAGATAAAAATTAGATATTTAGTTCTATTTATGATATATTTAATATGTTGGTCCCATTTCATGTTATAATCAAAAACTATTCCAAGATACTTGTACGTTGAGACTCTTTTAATTTCCTGCTTATGTATTTCAATTTTAATTCTATTTGGCACACTGTCACAATAATTTCCTAACGTCATAAAGACAGTTTTGCTCGTATTTAAAGACAGTCTGTTGACCGCTAGCCAATTCGCTATTTTGTCTAAAAAACTGTTCATTTTATCCTGTGCACGTGATCACGTGTTGTCACCCGATATGACAGCAGTGTCATCCGCATAGGAAAGAACTGTATTACTCGGCATATCTACCAATAGGTCATTAATGTATAGTATAAATATCAGTGGGCCAAGTATTGTTCCTTGCGGAACTCCTGTTTCTATTATTTGTTCAGTACTTCTTTTATTGTCTATTTTGACTATTTGACTTCTATTAGAAAGATAGCTATACATTAAGTCTAGAGTTTTACCTCTTATTCCATGACGATTAAGTTTTTCTATTAGGATTTTATGGTTGACAGTGTCAAAAGCCTTTGCAAGATTCAAAAAGGTGATTATTAACGGTTTCCTCTTATCTAAGTATTTATATACAATATCTGTGATTATATTAAGTGCATCGGTAGTACCTTTACCTTTAACGAAACCAAATTGTGATTCCGATAAAATGTTACTGCCTTTAAGAAAACTGTATAATCTATTATAAATTATCTTTTCAAACATTTTTGCTATGTTTGAGATTAGCGAGATAGGCCTATAATTAGATATATTAGATTTATCTCCCGCTGTGTGTATTGGTACAACTTCAGCACTTTTTAGTGCATCTGGCCATGTCGCGTGTTCAATCGAGGTATTAAAAATGTGCTGTAATGATTCTAAGATACATGGCGCAATTATATTTAATGTTTTGGAATTGATACCACCAACACCCTCGGTTTTTTTTTAAGGTTTTGTATAATTTTACCTATTTCGACAGTATTGGTAGGGCAAATAAAGATCATTTTTGGATTTCTTGCAATAACTTTTGTACCACCATTCACAGGTTGTATGATGTTTTTACTTAAGGTAGCACCAACTTCACAAAAATATGAGTTCATGTGGTTTGCATGGTTTCTTTGTCAGAGATTTTTTGTTTATTTATACAAATATGCTGAATTGTCTTATTGTCTTTCTTTGTTCTTCCTAGCTTGTTATTAATGATTTCCCATAGTTGTTTTGGGTCATTTCTACTTTTTTCTATCTTATCTCTTTCGTACTTAAATTTAGCTTCTTTTATCACTCTATCCAATACTTTTGTATATTTTTTGTATTCTTGTTTTAGGACTGTACAATTTGGATTCATTTTATGTAACTTATAAAGCATTTCTTTTTTTACACAATGTAATTAATGCTGGTGAGATCCAATATTTCCTTGGGACACTGCCCCTATCTCTCTTTTTTTGTTGTTTTATTGGAAGAGGCATAATTTATACGATTTTGGATCTTACTTATTAGTAAATTGACTGCTTCATTTGGATCCTGTATTAACAAAATAGGATTCCAGTCTGTCAAAGTAGCTTTATTTTTTAATTTATTGTAGTTCACAATCCTAGTTTGTTTATTATTCTCTTGTTTTAGTATAAGATCTAAGGCAAAAATTAAAGAGCAGTGATCACTAATTTCGTTGGTGCAGAGTTTATATGCTTTTGGAGCAATAGAATTTGATTTGAAGAAAAAATTGTCAATACACGTACCACCGTAGCCGCCTTCTGCCGGTCTAGTTATACCTAAAAAGCATGGGATATATTCTTTTTCAGTGAAATTATTTAAAAATTCCGCGGTAGCATTATCGTCTTTCATAATGTCTATGTTAAAATCGCCAACGATCATATGATTTTTAGTATTTTTGTTGTTATCAATATATTTTTTAATTGATTGAATGTATTCTAGTTTCCTAAAGCTATGAGATTTATAAGATGCTGAAATTCGAAAGGTTTCATTATTGTTTATAAGGATATCCGTACAAATAATATTTAGATTATCAATAACTATAGTTTCGGTATTTTCTATGATATATTTTCTAATATACAAGGAAACGCCATCTGCTCTATTTATATTACCTTCGTTATAATGCAGTTTGTAACCTGGAATATTGAAAAGACCAGTATTTTCGAGCGTCCACGTTTCCGTGCATATTATTATATTCGGTTTAGTATTAGTTCTACTTATTAGCAATTCAAGCTTTTCTAGATTTTTGCTTAAACTTCTTATATTAACATATAGGGTATAAAATTTATACTTTTTTAGGAATACAAAATTCTTACATCACTACATTCTTTTTCCGATTGTATAAAATTTTCAATCTCACTGTCAAAGTTTGTATCACTTAAATTAAAAGTGTGTTAATCCATCTTGCGTATTATTGGTAGGCGAACTGAGGATGAGGTCTTGTTGTGAGTAGAATCTAGATCTTGTTGTTACCGATGTAAGTGAGGACAAACTTCCAAGCCTGGGTTTTGCCAGTATTAATTCGGTTCCGCCCACCTGAGTTTGTAATGTAGTTGGTGAATTAGTTAACTTTTGCGTCCGTTTCTTGAAGTTATCTACCTTACCGAGGTATCTCGGTAAGTCAGGTTTTATTGTATATTCAGTAGTGTTCATAGCTTTGTTTACCTTAGCATTCAAAATTTTGCATTCTTGTCTGTCAGTGGTAACATGATCAGTATTATAGTCGTTGCCAAATGTCTTATTTGAGAAGCTACAGTTGACGCAGCACTGTTTCTCTGATGTGCAATTTTCTGTTAGATGCGTTCCCGCACATTTTAAACAGGTTGGGCTGTTCTTACACCTTTGGCCATTATGACCTAATCTACCACACTTATAACACGGTTTCACATTTATTATATCGTAAACTTTGCACTTCTGATAACCGACGAATAATCTGTCTTTATTTTCTTTAATATGTTTGTGCATTTCAGCCGTTATTTCCATGATGACCGTTACTTTACTGCTTTTGTCATTGCCAGCTACGTGTAATATTTTACCCTTTCTATCTAAATTTGAAAAATTTCTTTGGTTTATGTCATTTTCGATTGCTTTTAGATCAGACTTGAATACATTTTCAATGCCAGTTGCTTAAGACGGGCTTACTAAGCTGTTCTTCTTCGACCTTGTCGAACCACCTTGTAGAGGTGGTTGAGCTTGGCGTTTAATATTCTTTTTGCTGTCTTGGCACTTTCCTCGTTCATGCATGTTATTGAAATTACATCTTTACTTTTCATATCAATTTTTTTCGTTTGGATTGATTTTTCTTTTAGTAGATAGTGGAATGCTTTTTCCTTTATCACAGATTTCTCTTCTTTGTCTTTTCTTGTCACTACAATTTTCGGCACTTTTTTGGATTGTGGTATGTGTATCTTTTTTGACATTATATCAGCATATGTTTCCTTGTATTTACTCGGTCGTTCCTTTTCTTTCGTTAGAATTTCATTTAAAAGCAGATTTTTATGTTTCAATTCAGTATTTAGTTTGCTAAGCAGCTGGTTTTCTGTTATTAGTGCACTTACTTTATCACTATCCTTGTCTTCGCATGTAGTCTCATCCAGCTCATCAACTTACATTCTGTTTTCTTGAAGGAGGCCTTCATAGTTGAGTTTAAGTTTACTGTACTCTGATTCTATTTTCCTATAGTTTTTACTAAGATTCTCAATCGCTTTAGTTTTGGTTTGCAGATCTTCTTGTAGTTTTATTAACACGGCACGTCTGGGATCTTGATTTGAGGTTATGCTCAGATCATGTTCATCACACACAACTAACACACTGTTTATGTATCTTACATTTTTTCCTATTAAAGTCATTTTTATGAAAAACTTTACAACACCATATACAGACTACCGTATTAACCACTTGCATGATGTGACATCGATAGTATATATCGGGAGGGACTGCCTCCCGTGGCAGCTCACTATCCTCCATCTTGGATGATGAATGGGGTACAAGACAATATAAAGCATTTATAATTATTGCCAATTCACATATATTTATAAAATAACTTCACATATATTAGAGAATATTTACATGTTTCCGTCTTGGATTGTAACAAGTCATTCTGATTTATTTTAAATTTAATATTTATGATTTGCAGTACTTTATACATAAAAGTACAACTTATGGTTATATAACTAACAGTGAAAGAGGGAACTCATTTAGCAGTAAATTTAAAATAATATAATACTTATTACATGGATTTTTTCCTAATTCAAAGGTATGTGATAATAATTAAGTAGCGCTTGTTCATATCAGTTGCAAACCATAATACATAACGAAACTGTAAAGGACAGTTTGGATAAGATTCTCAGTCGTCGCCCATGTCAACGTGCTAATGTAGTGTATATGTACGTGGTGGGAATCTGGGGTACGCAAACCCTATTCCACAGTCATCGCCGATGCCTATCAAGGCAGTTACTATTGAGTACTCGAAGGCGCGCTCGATGTTGCTTCGCTTGTTTTTGATATCGCGGGTCGGCGTCGAGTAGCACGAGCCCGAGACTCGTTAAACATCGTCTCGTCTTTCTCTTTTCTGCCGTTTTTTGTCTTCGAAAAAATTGTTAGTACCGTACCTATATGTAAATACAATATCAGTATAAATAATGTTTTCTCTACAAATTTTTCATTAAACTATTATTTTTATAAACACTGTTGCATTGCTAAATAATTTATTCTAATTAATAATTAACTTATATAAATTTGTAATTAATAAATTTAAATGTGAGAAAAACTCAAATTTTCATAGCAAAATGTAAAAACCATATTTTTTAAGAGATAATATCAACATGATTTTTAGGTGCTAATCACGTGATAATCAGGGGACGTTCTGGTATGATGTTCAGCTGAAATCAGCTAGACTTTTTCAGTATAAACTATAATTTTTGAAGGTAATTCGTTCTTATCATTAAAAATAATTTTTATGCATATTTTTGGTGTATATTTTTTTTATAAAAATTTTCCGACTAATCGCGCGATTAATCGCGCAAGTAATCACGCGATTTATCGCGTCATGATTTGATCGATAACATGACGCAATTACTTGCGCGTGTACCTACGTGATTGGTCGCGCGATTAGTCGCGCGATTTTTTTCAGTAGGGTAAAGTAATATTAGATTTACAAAAAAAAACTCTAGTGTAATGTATGTGCTATAGATTTTGTAATATGGTAAATTTTAATGTATAAAGAATGCAATGTTCTAGCTGACTCTGTCAATTTTATAGTGTGTTAGAAGATAAATAAATATTACACATGATTTTTGTGAAGGAATTATTGAATATTCCGTTGGAAAAGTGCTGGATACTTTGGTTCGCAACAATATAATTTCCTTGCATACGATTAATTGTAGAATCGAAAGTTTCCCTTATGGAGAACTAGAAAAACCTAACAAGCCTAGGCCTTTACAAAAAACAGTATCTAAAAAATGGAAGTTTTTCAGTTGGTTAAAAATGCACCTCTCTTTTATACCTGTAAGTACGAAATCAGCTGCTAGAACGTCAAGTTCATATGATTCGACAGTTCGAATAAGACTTTCATTTTCTCGAATCATTTCTTGACACATGTTATACGTTCCAGAACATATCCTGCAATATCGTGTAGCTGTAAAGTTTTCCGAAAAACCACAGATACTATTCAGACCTAAATTGTCTCCTAAAATGAGAACACATTCAAAATATACTTTAATGTCGCAACCATCGATGTTAATGGTTATTCCTCGTTCAGATAACATATTTAAATCCTCTATAGTTTTCGAAAAAACTTTCTGATTTGCAAACATTTTTAAGTGTTTAGAATGAAATATATTTGAAACAAAAATATTGTTACGTCGGGGTTTTGGAATAAACCCCCAACTGTTGTTTCATTATGAAACTGTTGCTCTCTTTTGACCCTAGGCCTATTTCATCCTAATAGCTCGGGATAGAGCTAGATACCTACACTAATGGGGTGGATTTCGGGCAGCAAAGGGCGCGTCGCGTAATTATCAAAATTATTTCACTTTTCAAATTTTTGATCAGTGAAATATACCCACTAAAACGGTGGCAGTAGCCCGAACTTAGTATGATATATTCACTGATATAATTTTTACTTATTCGAATTTGCTTCGATTTAAATATCATACAATTATGGGGAAATATATCGGCAAATGTTCTAATTAGAAACTTGACTTAATAATTGGTTATTTTACTTACGGTTGAATCTTGATGTTGTCTGCTTACTCCTCAGAGATGGAACGAAATAGGAACGTGGTTACAAAATAAACTCAAAACTGACACATGTAGTTTAGTTTATATTTTTTTTTTTCAAAAACTTCTTAAAAATTTAATTTTATTCTACCAATTCTCTCTTGAAATTCTAAACAAAAATTATGTCCATCAATCTTGGAGATTATAGATGGGAATACAAACGCGTCGGTGAGATGAGGTTCACATGGAGTCGGACCGTCAACAACAACTGCCTGAACTAGACCCTGCCAGGCGTATTTATACCCTAAAATAGGCTACTCCCTAACTTTAGAAAAGGGTATACTCAAAACTACCTGATCAGCTCCCAATTGGTTCTTGGAATTCTGACCACTGCCCTTTCCGGGAATTCTGAGAGAGAATTGGTTAATGAGCTGCGAATATTTAGCACGCGGTTAAAAATAGTAAATGTTAATAACTAATACATTTTTTTGAATGAACCTTAATTAATAAACAACTAAATTATTCTGAAATTTATTTTTTTCTAAAATATTAATTTTTAATTGGTGAAAGTGTTGATAAAGGCGGAGCTAATACAAATTATTAAATAGTTTAATAAATAATAATTATTTAACTTAAATTTTCGTTTGAAATTTAAAAGGAATTCAGAATGGAAACAGATTTTAATATAAAAACATGAAAATAATTAATAAAAAGGTTAAAAAAGCTTTAGTTAACTAGTATGTTGTGAAATTTAGTTGTTTTTACATAGTAAAAATAAAGAATATAGTAATTAGGGTTAGTGTAGGTATGGGTAACGCAATTGTTAGTAATAATTTTTGTTTATAAGTACATTTTCGTAGCTTATATATATATATATTTCAACTAATCTAACAAAAACTTATCGATATTAATGTATACCTGAATTATAAACAAACTAACTTAATTATAATTGGCCTCTAGCTGCTGACTACATAATAGTTTAATTATGTAAACCAACCTGGACGTTTTATAATAGGAGTGTTACTATCCTCGAGTTCTTGATTTATGAATCGTGAAAGGCTAAAAATTGAAAGAAAAGCACATACATGAAAGTTTGTATTTTTGTTGAAGGTTTCTTGATTTAATTTTCGAAACAAAGGATAAGATTGGGCCTATTGCCTATTGTTATTTTACCTAAAAGAATTAGAATTGCATCCACTGTTTATAAACGTGTTAAGAGAAAAATCCAGTATAAGCGTGGGTAATAGAAAATGCTGGAAAGCGAGAGAGACAGAAACAGACGCTGTTGTGCGTAATTACAGGGTTTTCCCGGTTTATAGTTTCCAGTGATAGAAAAAATTTTGAAAGCGAACAAGGGAGAGAAAACGAGAGAGAGAGACGGGAGCAGACGCTCCTGTATGTGGCTATAGTGTTTCCCCGGTTTATAAGCTATTGAGTGGCTGAGTATACCGATGCGTCCTCGGATTTTGGATAATTATCGCTTGCAGATGTTTGAGTTTGGCTAGTGTTTACTGAGGCTATCGTAAAAGAAAGGAAACGAAAAGAAGCTTTATGAACCACGACGAAAAAGGAAGCGTTGTACCCTTACTTCAAGATGTTTGCGTTTGGGTTTTCTCATGCGGCAGAAAATTTTTGACCTGGGTTTTTATGACCCCAAACGAAGAAAATTTTTGAAGATGAACAAATTCTAAAATGATCTAATCCGATGATTGTTGGATACGAGGAAATAGTGAGCATTTCTTAAATATTGCGTTTGAAATGAATGATACAAGAGCGTCTCACGTTTTAAATGCCAGATAAAATTTTACAACATAATTGCCTTACTACTAAGAGTAAAGTGTCAAAATTTTATACTTTGATAGTGGAACATACAATACTAAAGGTTACAATAAGATTCCAAGTTTTATTTACAAAACTGAATCTTATATTTTTTTTTTTTTTTATATTCTGAAATTTGTTTACGAGATTCATGTAGTAATGAAATAAAATAATTTTTATTATTTTAAAGAAAACTATTTTTGGCAGGACGTAACAATATTACTTAATTTCGAAGCTAAGTGAGGAGGCAAGCATGCTACTGATACATACACACCTCCTAACTTTTGTTCGCCTGCATGACTACCGAGCGCATTCCCAACTTCGAATTCATCGAAATAAAGATATAAAGGTATGACCAGTTTACCTCCATTTTTTGGGACATATTTCTTCAGCCATAATTATCTTTCGAGAAAATGACTCAAATCACCAGTATTTGGTTGTAATTCCTGCATATAACTAATTATTTGTTGAAATATTCCTGAAATTTCAAGAAAATGTTTCAGAGTTCTTGCCAAGGGAACATGCGCAGAATAAACTTTCTTCGGTACCACTCTAGGTGTTTGATCATCTTCTAACTCGTAAATAGCTTTTAAGTGTTTCACTATGTAGAGGCGTCCAGCTAATTTTACCTTTTATTTTTGCCGTTATTTTAGCTGTTTGTTTGAATAGCAATGATAAAAGTATTAATGCAACATTTTTTGTGTACTCTGAAATAAAATTTGATAGTTAATTATATTTTCATTGGAAGGTTTTCATATGACCTATTATTTAAATTTATTTGTTATCTGTTATTTATATTTCTACTTTTTAAATAAATTTGAAAGTTGTATTCTATATTTAAACAATATTAAATTTACTATAATTAAATCACTGTAAAAATATGAAAGTTTAAATTTAACATGGTATGAAAATATACTATATGATATTGTTCAATTGATATTGTAAGCACATAAATTTAAAAAAGGTAATTTAAGTTTATTTTTAATGAAAGTTAAGTGCAATAGTTACCATCTCCTTTGATATTTTTATTACTAGCTAGTAATGTCTTACAATCCTCACTTCTTCTGCCTTTTCCAATAGCTATGATTTTTGGAGCTAATTCGGTCTAAGTTTTATTAAACAGATCATTGGATTTTTTGAATAGAAGTGAAAAATCTGCTTGTATCTGTAAAAAAATGGTATGCACTCTACTTCAATCTATATTCATAAAACAAGAATATTATTTACTTAAATAAACTAAATGTTCAAATACAACTATTTTTTAACTGCAAATGCTATTTAACAACATTTTTTTATGCATAAGATACTCTAACATAACCTATTAATCAAATGTTTACATTGACAGTATAAAATAAAAACATTTTACCAATAAATACGCTGCTGGATGTGTTAAATTTGGTAGTGCTGTTACAATCTCCTTTAAACTTTTATTAGAATATGTCTTTTTTCGCTCCTCGACAGCGGTAGTAGACCAAACACTTACATACTCATCATCAATGATATTTACTTGTGCTTGAATTTTTTTCAAATCTTCTGAATCAACAACTAAAAAAGGTTTCTTTTTAATAAATAAGTTTAATAAAGTAAATAAAATAGTTCAATAAATAAAAAAAATTATCGTATTTATATAAAAATTATACCATCTTCATTTAATTTCCTTTCCTTTTGTTGAATCTTCAATCTTCCGATCGCTATCGCTTTCACTCTCAGTTTACCGTAATAAACTTGAAATGTGCCTCTTGCAGCTTTTGTTGTGGAATTTTTCGGGGAAGAACTGGATGTGGAGGCGGTATAGAAACTGTCAGCTGAGAATTGCGGAAAAAGTTGTGATGTGAACTTGGCTAATTCAAGAAATCGGGCCGATGATATACTGCAAAAATAAATTGTTTATAAAAATCAGTATGACAAAAAAGATTTTATTAATGACATCGTACTTACTGATAATTGTTTGTTTTATAAATTTCGTAGTCAACAATTAATTTAGCAACTTTATTTTTTGTGAAGTAAAGCGTCTTTTTTATGTTTAATAATTTTGTTCGATTTTCTTCAATAGATTCAAATTCGTAAGCTGCGAGTAAAAAGTCTCCCTGATATGTTTTTTTCAAGACTTCAGAAATATAATTAGATGATCTATTGGTAATAAGCTCTAAAAGTAATTAATTTTATTTGTAAAAATATATCTCAGTGACAGGAGATATGATAGAAGCATATGTTCGTACTTTGCTTTTCAATTCCAGTAATTCCAGCACTTCATTAGATTTAATTTCTTGTGTTAAAATGTTTGATGTATCATACAAAGCATGGATGTTAATATTAGATTCTGCATTTGGTGCTTCAGCAGAACCTATACCACCTGTTTGTGATGCATATTGTACGTTGTCTAAATCAATTATTTCTGCATCTTCATAAGGTAGTAAGTCAGACGTTTTACAACTATCGACTAAAATAATTGAAGGTCCTTTTATCTCATTACCTACAATATAGTAAGAAAAACTGTAAAAAAATTGTAATCCAATATTTCAAGCAATAGTAAATACTGTAACACTCTAAAATTTTTAGTTCTTAAAGATATTTATATTTTTCATGCTTTTTATAGTTTACGTATAAAAATTTATTAAACAGAATTTTTTTATTATAAAGTGACATAAATAATTTTAATTTCAGTGAATTGTTTTTATTTTAAACTTAATAAGAAAACGAGTAGTGTTTAAAGTTAAAATGAATTATTCTTATTAGTTACAACGTAAGTAAAAAATTTTCATGATATAAAATTTTGAGTATTGTACCTACTGATTAATTTGGTCTAGATACGAGCAACAAATTCTGCTTCCAACTTAGCTTCTAATAAGTAATATTATTGCGACGTCCTGATTTTATTTAAAGAAATTAAATAAAACGTTATTCACGGCCTTCCTCGTAATGCCGAGCGGTTTGCATTCGAGGAATTTAAAAGTTATTAGAAGCGCGGCTTGAGAAGGCAACGGATTATTTCCGACAGACTCGAGAATCTTTACCGGAAGTATTAATAGTAGTTTTGCGTCTTACCTTGACTGTTTCGATGCAGGTTATTGTTGTATTTTATATTAAATGAAATATAATTCCACTGGTTAATAATTGGCACTTTTATTAATGTATATTATTACACGGTTTAAGGTTGACACCTTTTGTTATTTATTACAATTTAGAGGAAAAATTGTGTAACTTAACTTAGAACTTAATGTTACTCACGAGAGCACGTCTGTACTTGTCGGAGGCAAAACTAACTATGACTAATTTTTCCTTTTGGGAAATTCGGCGGAGGTATGTTGCCTTTGAGAAGCAAATAGACTTAGGGTCTTTCTGATTGGTTGGGCTTCGGTGCACGCGGCTCTATAAGTTTACAGTAGGAGAACGCGTACAATAAGAAGCGAAACTCTATGTGTATATAATTTATAGCCGAAGAATGGTCAACAGAAAATACATATGTCAGGTGGACTATGTTATGTTAATCACGTGAGTAAGATACAATTGTCGCGTATCGCGGACAACGTCTTTACCTCTTGCGATGTTATATAGGGACTCGAGTAGACTTGAGTTGCTGGTGGCGGACTTCTGGTTGATCACACACTGCGCTTGTTGGTAACGAAGGAACTCGTGTGACTGTGTAGCGAGTAGCTAACTTATTATAGTAAACTATGGTAGAGTTGAGTCGCAAATCGCGGGCTTCTAGTTCTACGCACTTAGGCTTGTTTGTAACGAAGATCTCTCTGCACTGCGGATTGTCGGGCGCTTTTATATATGAATTTTTGGTGATTTCTTTATTTACTATTTAAAAGACAGTATTGGGGGAAAGATGGAAATAGCCTCGTATTCAGGCTGAGAGCGTCTCTTTTAGATAGCATAACAATTGTTTAAACATTATGCTTCGCAGAATAAGACGTCAGCCGTTGATCGGATGACGTAACAATTCGCTTTTCGTGGTGCAATATTTACAATCTAAAAGAGAATATTGGAAATACCCGAATATTCCTGTATTAAATTAGGCACGTGTCTCTTTTAGATAGTACTGTGCTAATAGTATTAATATTCTGTTAATTGAGTCATCAGCCGTCGATCGGATGATGTATCAATTAACAGATAACTGCGCAATGTTTATTCAGGTGTGTCTTTTGAACTGTTGCGAGTTCAGGATAAAAATTTGCCATAGAATGAAATATAATTTCAAAAGGAAAAATAAAAAAAAATTGCATTATTTTTAGCGGGTGGTTACATTATCTTCAAAATTACTTTAAGCGGATCCGAACAATAAATTTTAGCTTTGAAGATATTACATCATATTAGGGGCCAAATGAAAGTAACTGCGTTTATTGACTTTAAAATAAAGCATCAAAATCTGAACAACTATCTCTATATACAACTTATAAAAATGTACATGTTCAAATTATTGATGATTAAAAAAAAACACAGTCAATCATCAGTTTCAATAAAGTAAAAAATGTCTAATGAAAAAAATTATAAGCCAATACGTGAAGCAGATACAGTAACACTTACAAATTTTTAGTTTCCAAAGATTTTTACAAATCTAAAAAAACATTTTACAAAAGTTTAAACTAAGGCAAGTATTAGTCTCTCTCTCTCCCTCCCTCTCTCTCCCGCCTTCCCTCTCTTTCTCCCGCTGTCTCTTTCGCCCTCTCTCTCCCTTCCTCACTGGTCCTCCCTTCTCTCTCCCTCTCTCTCAACATCCGTCAAACGGAGTACCAAAAACTTTAATGGGAGCTTAAATATTTTTTTTAAATAATCAACATGTTTATTAAAAGCTAATTTTTAGTACGTTCTAACAACACAATTTGTCTAGTCCTTTTAATTCTTCTAGTCTCATCTATTCAATAAGCACTCTCTACAAATGGTAATAATTTTTTTCATGACTGTACAAATAATAATATTGTTAATGTAAAACTTTCTGCAAAACTATAAAATAAAGCAAGTATAGAAATTTTTTCTTTATAATCTACTTTCCCTCCGTCTCTTCCCCCGCTCACTCTCTCCCTCTGTTTCTCCCCCCCCCCCTCTCTCTTCCTCTCTACCCTTCCCCTCTCAATATCCGTCAAACTCTGTACCAAAAACTTTAATGAGAGCTTAAATATTTTTTTAATACAATCAACACGATTTCAAAAAAAAATAATTTAAGTACGTTTTAACAACACAATTTTTGTCTAGACCTTTTATTTATTCGAATCTCATCTATTCAATAAGCACTCTGCAAATGGTAATAATTTTTTTCATGACTGTACCAATAATAATATTGTTAATATAAAACTTTCTACGAAAGTATAAAATAAGGCAAGTATAGACGTTTTTTCTGTATAATCTATAAAATAATAATATTTGTGATTTTTTAAAAGAAATCAAATAAATACGAGTGAAAAAGTCTTTTACTTCTTTGAGTCATTGTATGCTGAACAAATTATATGTATGTAAATCCATTCAAATTGTTCATTGCAAATCAAACAAATGAAAGTTGTGAAATCAATTATCGATAGTCAAGTAATGCAAACAACTCTCGGAAACAACTGTATGACTATTCTCAGAAATGTATTAAAATTTGTTCATCCTTCTATACAAATTAAACACAAGTAAGTACTGAAATCAATTTATTGTAGTCAAGTACCCATAAGTTAACTTGACTGAATAATACAACTTTTCGTATCTACTTAAAAATATTCAGTCAGCGGGCATAAAGTACTATTTAACGCCTAACAGGCGTAATAGCTCCCATACTCCTACCAAACTTTATAGAACCTACGCACTTTACGCCCGTGTGGGCGAAAATTATTTTAATTATATACAACTATTATGCCTTCTTTTTATTTAAAATTCATAAGAATTTTATCAGATATTTACGAAAAGTCAAAGCCTATATAAAAAAATTACATAGTTACCACCACATCTCCATTTATCATTGATTTTTCTCAATTTCGAAATTTCTATAATATTACGCATCTTGGGAGGACAATAGAAGTCTATAGAGCTGCTCTAGCAGGGGTGGTCCTCCAATCTCCCATACATACTTGGCGGGCCCGACGGTTTGCAGTTTAAGGTGTAAACATGGTCATTTTCATATAAATATTCATATGTTTAAAGATCATAAAATGTATAAATGGGTTGGTTCTACATATTAAATAGGGCTCAGTATTGAATTTATTACTCTGTTTTTAAATAGAAAGTGCAAACCCGCGTGAAAATATCATATGAGTTCTCATATGAGAATATTGGACTTCAGATCTCATTTGGGAATATCGGACATCAGATCTCATATGATATCTCATATGAGATCTCATATGATATTTACACGACGAAAAAGAATAAAAAATAGGTGGCTTACAAAATGGTTAATAAAACCTAAAGCACTTTTGAGTAGACAATAAATTTATATGCATTTTTTATCTCATTTCCGCTTAATAAAGACGAACACAAGGAAAAATGTTTTCTGTAATGAAAGTAAATCATGATATTCTGCACATTTAGGGATATTATATTTAAACGGTATGAATTAAAAATTAGAGCCAATGTAATTATTTATAATGGGCTTATAGGTATAAACATTGTTAATGAATTTATGTAAAAATTTAGTATTCTACATTTACAAAGCCCACCGGTAAACTGGAAACCGTCGGGCCCGCCACGTATGTATTGTAACGGGTTACAGTTACGGAGAGGATATTAATCCCTCTTAGGGGTTCGCGGGGTATAATATACGGGTGTATTCTACGCCCGGGCAACTCACCGTTGTAGAATCACCTGTAGTCCGGCAGAAGCGCCTCGGCACAGGTTCCGAACATGCGCGCCCGGCTTCGATTGTAGAAAGCCTAGGCCGCTTTCCCCTGGAACCGGCGCTGCGCTCTGCCGCTGCTGCCAACTGCTGCCCGCGAACTACCGGCTGCTCGCTATGACCTAGCGTTACCAGCGCAGCCGGTCTTTCTCGCGTACAACGCCGCTCGGTGAACCTCTCGGGCGGCTTTTAAACTTACTCCCGCTACCGATGATCCTCTAGGAGGCTACGCCTCGACTAGCTGCAGCCACTGGAAAGGGTAGAGGGCGGTATTCGGGAAATCATGCACAGGCTAAGGTCTCCAAATAAGAACGCGTGACTCGAAGATTAAAAAAAATGAACGTGGTGGAGGCGCACGCACGCGAACCCACTCGCAATTCTCCCACACGGGCACCGAGCTCACTCACGACGCGACTTGTTGCGTGTCACGGCGGTCAACAACATGGCCGCTCGTTCCCGCTCACTGCGGCGCGGCGGCTTCGGCTTCTTCTCCGTCTACTTGGCGCTTGTTCCGCGTGGCGCTCTGCCGATCACGATACGTGCAAGCGCGCGAGATTCAAGTCTCGCGACGCAGTGTACGTGATCCACTTACCATATATCGGCGCCCGTCACACCCCCCACCTAGATTTGGCGTACCTTGGACGCTATATCGATCAGAACAGGAAGAGGGCGCTGACAATAATGAAGAGCGCGGACTACAGATTGTTCTTTGTTTCATTTCTTTTTATTGGGGGGGGGGCACCTGCCCCTACAACAGTTGTCTTCTTCAGCGGGTGGTTGGCCCGGTTTGGGCACCTGCTCGCCCCTCTCAGGGTGGCTCGGCCGCAAACCGGGCAGTACCGCGGCATCGGCGCCGGACGGGGTTCTGCCGGTCCCTCTCTGGCCCCGGCCAGCTGGTCCTCTTGGCGCCGGGCTTCATCGAGACGCGCCCGGGCCTCTGCGAAGGTCAGCTCCTCGTCCCGGCGGCGGGTCTGGGCCGCCTTCAGCCGCTCCTGGTGGCGCTGACGGGCCTCCTCCTCTTCAGCCGTCGCCCTTCGCCGAGCCTCCCGGCGCTCTGCCAGCCAAGCGACAGTGTGGCGCAACTCCTACCTCTTGTTTTACACCAACCGCTGCCACTTAGCGGCCTGCGCCGAGGACTCGGGGTAATGGGCGGTCCAGGCGTCCAGAGTCTTGAAGGCGGCGTCGCGGAGTCGCTGGCCCTCGCTCTCCGCTTCGCGGGCCCGCATCAAGGCCCGCTCCACTTCCTCCCAGGTCGTCGGAGGGGCCTCCGCACCCCCCTCGGTTTGAGTGCCCCGCTCAACCGTGGGCACCCGGTTCCACCCCATGGGAATGGGTGTGCTGGGGGAAGTGGCGAGAGGGTCTCGCAGTGCGGAGACCGGGACGCCAGGACTCGCCCGCGCGGCGGCCTCCTCCTCGTCGTCCCACTCCTCTAAGACGGAGCGCTCCCAGGTGGCCTCCTCCTCCCGCTGGCGCTCCCGGTCCAGGTGCTGCTCCCGGAGGAGGTGGAGGGCGGCCTCGACGGTGCCGTCGACGGCCGTCCCCAGGTTGAGGCGCATGTGCCGCGCCAGAACCTCTGCTAGGGTCTCCTCCGAGATCTTCAACATCTGCAACATAGAAGGAGAACATGGTGAGGCAGGGAGGTTGGTCGCTAGGACGCCGCCGACACGCTGTGGTTTACCACCGGCCGCGGCGGGGAAAGCGGATGGTTTATGTGGCTTTCCTCGGACGCCCGCGTCCTCGCTTTGGTGGGGGGATGGCGGGAGGCACCGCGAGGATGGACCCGAGTGGGCCTACTGCCACTGCGCGGGCCCCAGGAGGTCTTCCACGCCGTCTTGGTGGGGGAGATGTGCCGGGAGGTGTTACCGGGTCCGGCTCGAGTGGGTCTACTACCACTGCTCGAGCACCCGGTGGTCCCCCGCGTCTCTGCGGAAGGGTCTCGTCCATCAGGGGGCCGTCGGAGGGCTCGCTCGTCGGCGATGCCTCCGCATCGACCGCCTCTTCCGGCTCTTCGGGCCCCGGTGAGTTAGAGTGATAGCTTTTCAGTTGCTCCGCAGCCACCACCTCTTCTGCCTCGCCGCCGTCGCCTACCAGCCTGTAGGTGTTGGGCCCAAGGGCGTCCGTAATCCGATACGGGCCCTCGAACTTCGGCGCTAGCTTTGCTGCTATCCCCTTGGCAGCCGAGAATAGAGGATGGCTGCATTTCCATACTCTGTCGCCGGGTTTGAAAGTGGGCTCGCGCCTGCCGGCGTCATAGTAGCCTGCTTGGCGTTCTTGGGCCGCGCGTGTAATTCTGGAAGGGCCTCCATTCGCTCCTTCCAGCGAGCCCAACTTTCCCCTTGAGCCGGGACGTCTGCTGCTACCTCTTGCATCCTTCTTTGCGTGCCGGGTGGTTCTGGTTGTCTCCCATATAGCATAAGGGCCGGGCTCATCCCGGTAGAACTCTGCTCAGCCGTATTTAGGGCAAAGAGAAGTTTCGGAAGCTTCTCGTCCCATGCACTATGTCGCTCCTTAAGGTAGGATGCGACCATCGCCTTTAGGGTACGGTTGGCTCGTTCCACCGGGTTGGCTTGAGGGTGATAGGGAGGAGTGGGGGTGTGATGCACACCGCGCTCCCGCAGGAAGTCTTCCACGGCATGGTTCTTAAACTCTGTGCCGTTGTCAGACAGGAAGACTTCCGGGCAACCGAATCGAAGGAAGACCTTCCGATTCAGCTCCTCTATCACCGTCTTGGCATTTGCTTTGCGTATGGGGGATGCCTCTACCCACCTGGTGAAAAGGTCTTGGAACACCAAGATGTATTCGCAACCTTTAGAGCTTCGAGGCAGCGGTCCGATAACGTCTCCAGCCACGACCTGCCAAGGTTTGTCGATAACGCGACGCCCCATAAGGCCGGCTGGAGCCCGTTGCTCTACCTTGAACCGCTGGCATGTCTCGCAGTTCCTCACGTACGCCTGCGTTTCTGCATAATAGCGTGGCCAATAGTAGCGCAGCGCTACTCTGGCGAACGTTTTCTCCCTGCCGAGATGTCCAGCGGTTGCGTCGTCGTGGCATTCCTGCAACACCTCGCGACGATGCTCTTCTGGGACCACCAGTTTCCAGCCATCTTCATCGTTGCCGAGGGTTGAGTCTACCTCCGGGTTGGGACGATACCGATAGAGACTGCCTGCTACAAGTTTATAAGTCGGGTAGTCGTTAGGCCGCGCTTTCACCTTGGTGCACCACTCCTGGTACCACGTGTCCTCTGTGTCCATCGACCAGGACACTGCCGAGACCTCTACCTCCTCCTCGTCTTCATAAATACGAGAGAGGGCATCGTCCACGTGGTTCAGGGCACCTTTATGGTGCTCTACCGTAAACCGGTGACCCTGCAGCTCTAATGCCCACCGAGCCAGCCTGCTAGTTGGATTCTTCATCTGGCACAACCAGCGCAGGCTACTATGGTCGGTGACTACTTTGAACTCGTAGCATTCGATGTATGGGCGGAACTTTTGAATGGCCCATACGATCGCAAGGCACTCTCGCTCGGTAACACTGTAGTTTCGCTCTGCCGGCGTAAGGACGCGGCTTGCGAACTCCAGTACCCTCTCCTGGCCCTCTAACTCTTGGAGGAGCACGGCTCCTAGGCCCACATCACTCGCATCCGTCTGCACGATGTATGACCCCTCGGGGTGGGGTCTGTGCAGAACCGGAGCGGTCATCACCATCGCTTTCAGCAGCTCAAACGCGTGCTGCTGCTCTTCGAGCCACTCATATTTCTGGTTCTTCTTTGTCAAGTTGGTGAGCGGCTCAGCGATGGTGGCGTAGTTCGGTATGAACTTACGATACCATGAGGTGGTGCCCAGGAACCTTCGCAGTGCCCTCAGGTTCTGGGGCACAGGGTAGTCCCTTATTGCTTCGATCTTGGCCGGGTTAGGACTCGTGCCCTCCCGGTTCACCAAGAATCCCAGGTACGCTACCTCTGGCTTGCAGAAAACACACTTTTCTGCGTTCAGTGTCAATCCAGCGGCCACTAGTCGTTCTAATACCATTCGAAGGCACTCCTTATGCTCCTCGAACGTCTCGGCGACGATTATGATGTCGTCGAGGTAGGCATAGACGTTCGGCTCTAATTCGGGGCCGAGCACTTGGTCTATTAGCCGCTGGAAGGTAGCGGGCGCGTTCGTAAGCCCATACGGCATCCTCCGGAATTGGTATAGCCCCATTCCGGGGACGGTGAAGGCCGTTATGGGGCGCGCATCCGCCGCCAGAGGAATCCGGTGGTAAGCACTCTTGAGGTCGAGCGTGGAGATGAATTTTGCTTTCCTCAATCTACGCAAAATATCCTACATGTTCGGCAGGGGGTAGGCGTCCGGTTCTGTGACTGCGTTGACTTTACGCAAGTCTTCACAGAACCGCCGCGTCCCATCACTCTTGGGCGTCATCACCACGGGGCTCGACCAACCACTGCGAGAGGGTTCTATCACTCCCTTCTCGAGCATCTCCCTCACTTGTCGGTGCATCTCTTCTTGCACTTTATCCGACACGGGGTAGTGACGCTGTTTGATTGGCCGAGGGTCTCGCAGAGTGATTTCATGCTCCACGCCCTTTACACATCCCAGGCCTGGCGGAAGCTTGCCTAGGATATTTTCCACCATCTCCTTCAGCTCCGCCCGTTGAAGGTCCGTAGCGTCCGCGAGCCCGATAGCCGACACTGCCGTTGGATCGGTGGTCAAGCTAGCTACTTCCAGCTCGACCTGCGCTTCTGAGTCCTTACAGTAGAGCGTGTCCGTATCCGGGTCAAGTACGGCTCTGAACGCGCGTATGAAATTGACCCCTAGATAGCAGTCGGCATCGAGGTTTGGCATAATCGCGACTCGAATCTCGCGAGTAAGGCCCCCTACCGTAATCGGAAGGAAGACGTGGCCTAGCAAGGGGCTGCGGCTACCATCCGCTAGCCTAACGCCTTGTCTCCCGGACGCTACGAGTGTCTTTCCGAACTCCGTGGCCAATTGGAGGCCAACTGGACCCATCACGGTCGTGGACGCTCCTGGGTCCAACAGAGCTCGGAAAGTCGATTCTCCCACCTCAATCCGCAGCCACCAACGCGTCTCTGTGTTGGTTGGCCGGCCGACGGAAGCTCTTCCTCCGTCGGGCGGTAGAGGGGGGTTGGACTCCTTGGGGGCCGAGCGAAGGTAGCACGCGGCCGTAGTGTCCTCGCACACTGGAGTCGCATTCGGGCTCGGCGCCGGGGGCGCCGCCGGGGATGGCTCGAGTGGGTCTACTACCCCTGCTCGAGCTCCCCGGAGATCAGGGTTGGGGGCGATTTCATCTTATCGCTCCCTTTCCCGTTTCCCGAACAATTGGGGCAATATTTTGCCATGTAACCGATTTTTCCGCATGAGTAACAACTCAGCGGCGGTGTCGGCTCTCTCGGGGTAGTTCCTCCGGCGCCGGCCGGCTGCGCGGAGTCCCCTCTCGAACTCACGTCCTTGCCGTCCGGCTTTGGCGCTGGGGCCCTCGGTGGCCCTGACCGCCCCGGTGGCTTATAATTCCGCCCTCTCCGTGGACCAGCCGGATCCTGCCTGGCCGTCTGGTCCTCCTTAGAGCTCGCCATCTCTGCGAAGCTCTGTTTCAGGACCCGGCGCAGCATGGCCTCCAAGTCGTCCTGCTTGGGTTCCGGCACGCCGGCTGCTGCCGCGACCTTGCCCTCTTTGAAGTCCATTCTGGCCTTCTTCGGCGGTTCGGCTCTTGCGGGTGGCTTATACGCCATCTCCGGGAGCAGCGTCGCTGATGGTTGTGGAGGGGGTCTGTAGGTTCTGGAGTTCTCCAGTGTCTGCTCCGCATCCACAGCCAACTCTAGGAGCCCCTCGACTGTATTAAAATCTGCCCTCCGCACCATAGCCTGCAGCTGTGGTCGGAGGTTACGGTGGAGCTGGTCAAGCTGCTGCTCCATCTTGGGCGGAGGCGATATTTTTCTGTTAATTGCGATGAGGCACGTGATGTAATCTCTCACGGCCTCTTCTTCGCCTTGTGTACGGTTATTCGCCTCCGCAATCAGCCGCTGCTGGAACCCTTTCGTCGTTCCGTACTAACGCCTCGCCGCTGATACGAAGTCCTTCCACGTGGTCCATTTCTCCTTCTCGTTGCGATACCACGTGGCCGCTGTGTCCGTGAACAGTTCCGACAGCGATGACAGCACCTCTTCTTCGGAGAGGTTTGCTAGGACTCGGCAATCTTCTAACCTGGCGAGAAATACTTCGATACTCTGGCTTTTTGCACCAGAGAATCGTATTTGCCATTTCCGCACTATCTGGCCTATGTCTCTCGAGTGAAAGACTCCTCATCTCGAGGAGTTGGCCGATGTGCCTGGCGCGTACTGGTTCTGCCAGCTCAAACCTCTCGTCGGATTTCGACGATTCTCCCCCTCCCAGGCTGGATTTACGTCCCGTAAATCAGTCTGGTCCCTAGGGAGAGCTGGCGGAGGTGAGCCTTGCCTTTGGTCCCAGCTCTCTCGTGCCCTCGACCCATAAAACGTGTCGTCGAAGTGCACTTGTTGCCTGCCGTCGCCGATTTTGGTGCTCGACGAGACCGTCGGCTGTCGCTGGTACTCTGTCAGTCTACTTTCCAGCGACCGGACTTTTGTTATTAATTCTAGTAATAACCGTCCGAGGTCTCGTGGCATGTGGAACTCTGTTCCGTCCGTTGATTGCAGATTCAATGTCTCATTACCTTGTGCCTCTTCTGCGTTTGTGTGTCGTGGTGTTTCCATGTTGGGCTGCTCTTGGCGTCTATTCTTCTCGGCATCTTCGTTCTCTTGCGCGTTTTCGCTGTTTTGGTTAGACGCGGTAGCCGTGCTTTGTTGGTTGTTTGGGTGCTGGGCTTTTTCCCTCGCCTTCCCCGTCGTTCTCTGCAATATCGCCAGTATCTCTTCACTTTTCGATACCACCTCTATGGTGTGTATATCCCAACCGGTGGTTTCGACGAACGATCCGTCATCGTCCGTGATGACCTCCCGCATCATTGCTTCGCGAAGTTGCGTTCGCCTGGCGATCGCCTCGACGGGGTTGGCCGACTCTTCAAAGTCGTGAGGCTCATATATATCCAACACCCATTTGCTCAGCCTGTCTAGCTGTGCGAATAGGTTGCCCCGTCGCCTCAACTCTAACTGCGACAGGTACCCATCAATCTCGCTCTGGGAGATTGATAACAACCACTCTTGCACGGCACCCTCGACGTCGTAACCCATGACAGTCTCGCTCGTGTGTGTGTGCAAGGGTATTTGTAGTGCAAAAGTCCGCAACTCTACTGTGCTTGTGCCCCGTCAGTGGTATCCTTCACACGGTACCTACCGGATTACCGCTGACTGAGAAGAAAGACCGATTTTCCCCAACTGGTGGTTTGGTCTCTAGTCGCTGGACCAATCTGTTCGCTTTTTAACCCGCTTGCTTGGAGGTTATGTTGCTTTTTGGTTATTGTGCAAACGTAATTCGCTTGTTTGCGCAATGCGCAAACGTTTTTTTTTATCGTATGCGCAAACGATAGAAACGGTGCGCACGTGATTTCGCGGACGCGTGAGCGCTCTTACAGGGGTTATGCCGTTTATTGCCGATTGCAAATAAACTAGTTGGTATTTCCGACTTCTACTACCCGTGCAAATCGATTCGGCACCCGAGCAAACGAATCCGCGAAAAAAAATCGAAATTTGCGTTTGACCCGTTCTGCGCATGCGCGGCACCAATTTTACTATATACAAAGTCTTCTCCAGCGCATGCGCAAACGATTACGCGTCTTAAAATAAAAATTCAATTTTTGACTCTTTGCGCATGCGCAAACTCGAAATTAGTGGATGCGCGCACCTCCTGGTGAGATGCGCTACCGATTCCGCTATAGTGATTTTCCACTTTTTAATTTCGGTTTCTGCGCATGCGCGGCCTCGAAATGACTGCGCGCGCCCTCTAGGCTATTCCCTGTATCCGCGCTCACGCGTTTTTCCCCAAAAATGCGGAAATTCCGCTGATCACCCTGAAAATGCGGAATGGCTGCGTAATCTACTACCTTACGCCCCGGCGTGCACGTGAGTTGTGCAACAAAGAGGTCAAACGCTAAAAACCTATTGTTGATGAAAAAATGTTTATAAATAATGTGATAAATAATAAATAACTAATTGTTAATTAAACTCTTTGTCGCCCTCACTAGGTACTTCAACAATTGCTCGGCCTTCACAAGTAAAGTCCTCACTAAGTACGTGCAGGCCGGTGTATCTCCTCCAAGCAAGATTATGAACCACCGGTTGGTTACTCACTTGCACACACTGTATAATTTAATTAATAATTAATTCACCACTCGAGAATTAATTATTTGCAACCCGCGTCTCGGCCTGTTAAATAAATAAAAGAACGCGTTTTAATTCCCTAACCTGTGCTTCCAACACGTTAAGGGCGCCAGTTGTAACGGGGTACAGTTACGGAGAGGATATTAATCCCTCTCAGGGGTTCGCGGGGTAATATACGGGTGTATTCAACGCCCGGGCAACTCACCGTTGTAGAATCACCTGTAGTCCGGCAGAAGCGCCACGGCACAGGTTCCGAACATGCGCGCCCGGCTTCGATTGTAGAAAGCCTAGGCCGCTTTCCCCTGGAACCGGCGCTGCGCTCTGCCACTGCTGCCAACTGCTGCCCGCGAACTACCGGCTGCTCGCTATGACCTAGCGTTACCAGCGCAGCCGGTCTTTCCCGCGTACAACGCCGCTCGGTCGAACCTCTCGAGCGGCTTTTAAACTTACTCCCGCTACCGAAGATCCTCTAGGAGGCTACGCCTCGACTAGCTGCAGCCACTGGAAAGGGTAGAGGGCGGTATTTGGGAAATCATGCACAGGCTAAGGTCTCCAAATAAGAACGCGTGACTCGAAGATTAAAAAAAATGAACGTGACTCAACATTTATTGAAATTCAAGATGTTTGCTCGCGAAAGGGCGCGAGCTCCCGAACAACACAATATAACCAAGACGCGACAGGCCGAGACTGCTCTTACACCCGCTCGCTGGTGTCGGTGACGGGAGGGAATACCCTCGCACCCCCGTCACCGCGCTACGCTAAGGCAACACGCGAAGTTCTAAACGCTACTTACGCGGGGCTGGCCAGCCATCGCACGCAACGGTGATTCTCGCTGTATCTCTTTCTTTCTCTCTCTCCCACTCGTCACAATGGTGGCGGCGCAAAGCTGTAGGCTGCAGTGGTGGAGGCGCACACACGCGAACCCACTCGCAATTGTCCCACACGGGCACCGAGCTCACTCACGACGCGACTTGTTGCGTGTCACGGCGGTCAACAACATGACCGCTCGTTCCCGCTCACCGCGGTGCGGCGGCTTCGTCTTCTTCTCCGTCTACTTGGCGCTTGTTCCGCGTGGCGCTCTGCCGATCACGATACGTGCAAGCGCGCGAGATTCAAGTCTCGCGACGCAGTGTACGTGATCCACTTACCATATATCGGCGCCCGTCAGAGTATATAGAAATGATATTATGCAGCTCGCGGTCCGACGGTAAATGATTTTTTTGATTTTTATAATTTTAAATTTAATAAGCATGAATTCGATCAAACTGATGGTGAATGATTTTACAATTTAGATTTTTATAATTCTGATGAATAAAGAAAAGCAAAATGTAGATGATTTAATTGTGACTTTAATAATTTTAATTTTTCCGAAGATTGAAAATCCCACCGCTGCCACCAGTTTTACTTAGCTGTGACGTCCTGATTTTATTTAGAGAAATTAAATAAAACGTTATTCACGGCCTTCCTCGTAATGCCGAGCGGTTTGCATTCGAGGAATTTAAAAGTTATTAGAAGCGCGGCTTGAGAAGGCAACGGATTATTTCCGACAGACTCGAGAATCTTTACCGGAAGTATTAATAGTAGTTTTGCGTCTTACCTTGACTGTTTTGATGCAGGTTATTGTTGTATTTTATATTAAATGAAATATAATTCCACTGGTTAATAATTGGCACTTTTATTAATGTATATTATTACACGGTTTAAGGTTGACACCTTTTGTTATTTATTACAATTTAGAGGAAAAATTGTGTAACTTAACTTAGAACTTAATGTTACTCACGAGAGCACGTCTGTACTTGTCGGAGGCAAAACTAACTATGACTAATTTTTCCTTTTGGGAAATTCGGCGGAGGTATGTTGCCTTTGAGAAGCAAATAGACTTAGGGTCTTTCTGATTGGTTGGGCTTCGGTGCAGGTGGCTCTATAAGTTAACAGTAGGAGAACGCGTACAATAAGAAGCGAAACTCTATGTGTATATAATTTATAGCCGAAGAATAGTCAACAGAAAATACATATGTCAGGTGGACTATGTTATGTTAATCACGTGAGTAAGATACAATTGTCGCGTATCGCGGACAACGTCTTTACCTCTTGCGATGTTATATAGGGACTCGAGTAGACTTGAGTTGCTGGTGGCGGACTTCTGGTTGATCACACACTGCGCTTGTTGGTAACGAAGGAACTCGTGTGACTGTGTAGCGAGTAGCTAACTTATTATAGTAAACTATGGTAGAGTTGAGTCGCAAATCGCGGGCTTCTAGTTCTACGCACTTAGACTTGTTTGTAACGAAGTCTCTCTGCACTGCGGATTGTCGGGCGCTTTTATATATGAATTTTTGGTGATTTCTTTATTTACTATTTAAAAGAGAGTATTGGGGGAAAGATGGAAATAGCCTCGCATTCAGGCTGAGAGCGTCTCTTTTAGACAGCATAACAATTGTTTAAACATTATGCTTCGCAGAATAAGACGTCAGCCGTTGATCGGATGACGTATCAACTCGTTTTCGTGGTGCAATATTTACCATCTAAAAGAGAATATTGGAAATACCCAAATATGCCTGTATTTAAATTAGGCACGTGTCTCTTTTAGATAGTACTGTGCTAATAGTATTAATATTCTGTTAATTGAGTCATCAGCCGTCGATCGGATGATGTATCAATTAACAGATAACGGCGCAATGTTTATTCAGGTGTGTCTTTTGAACTGTTGCGAGTTCACGATAAAAATTTGCCATAGAATGTAATATAATTTTAAAAGGAAAAATAAAAAAAAATGCATTATTTTTAGCGGATCGTTACATTATCTTCAAAATTACTTTAAGCGGATCCGAACAATAAATGTTGGCTTTGAAGATATTACATCATATTAGGGGCCAAATGAAAGTAACTGCGTTTATTGACTTTAAAATAAAGCTTCAAAATCTGAACAACTATCTCTATATACAACTTATAAAAATGTACATGTTCAAATTATTGATGATTAAAAAAAAACACAGTCAATCATCAGTTTCAATAAAGTAAAAAATGTCTAATGAAAAAAATTATAAGCCAATACGTGAAGCAGATACAGTAACCCTTACAAATTTTTAGTTTCCAAAGATTTTTACAAATCTACAAAAACATTTTACAAAAGTTTAAACTAAGGCAAGTATTAGTCTCTCTCTCTCTCTCCCTCTCTCTCCCGCCCCCCACTCTTTCTCCCCCTGTCTCTTTCGCCCTCTCCCTCCCTTCCCCTCTGTTCCTCCCTTCTCTCTCCCTCTCTCTCAACATCCCTCAAACGGAGTACCAAAAACTTTAATGGGAGCTTAAATATTTTTTTTAAATAATCAACATGTTTATTAAAAGCTAATTTTTAGTACGTTCTAACAACACAATTTGTCTAGTCCTTTTAATTCCTCTAGTCTCATCTATTCAATAAGCACTCTCTACAATTGGTAATAATTTTTTTCATGACTGTACAAATAATAATATTGTTAATGTAAACCTTTTGCAAAACTATAAAATAAGGCAAGTATAGAAATTTTTTCTTTATAATCTACTTTCCCTCCCTCTCTTCCGCCGCTTACTCTCTCCCTCTGTTTCTCCCCCCCTCTCTCTCTCTCTTCCTCTCAACCCTTTGCCTCTCAATATCCGTCAAATTCTGTACCAAAAACTTTAATGAGAGCTTAAATATTTTTTTAATATAATCAACACGTTTTCAAAAAAAATAATTTAAGTACGTTTTAACAACACAATTTTTGTCCAGACCTTTTATTTATTCGAATCTCATCTATTCAATAAGCACTCTGCAAAAGGTAATAATTTTTTTCATGACTGTACCAATAATAATATTGTTAATATAAAACTTTCTACGAAAGTATAAAATAAGGCAAGTATAGACGTTTTTTCTGTATAATCTATAAAATAATAATATTTATGATTTTCTAAAAGAAATCAAATAAATACCAGTGAAAAAGTCTTTTACTTCTTTGAGTCATTGTATGCTGAACAAATTATATGTAAGTAAATCCATTCAAATTGTTCATTGCAAATCAAGCAAATGAAAGTTGTGAAATCAATTATCGGTAGTCAAGTAATGCAAACAACTCTCGGAAACAACTGTATGACTATTCTCAGAAATGTATTAAAATTTGTTCATCCTTCTATATAAATTAAACACAAGGAAGTACTGAAATCAATTTATTGTAGTCAAGTACCCATAAGTTAATTTGACTGAATAATACAACTTTTCGTATCTACTTAAAAATATTCAGTCAGCGGGCATAAAGTACTACTTAACGCCTAACAGGCGTAATAACTCCCATATTCCTACCAAACTTTATAGAACCTACGCACTTTACGCCCGTGTGGGTGAAAATTATTTTAATTATATACAACTATTATGCCTTCTTTTTATTTCTAAAATTCATAAGAATTTTATCAGATATTTACGAAAAGTCAAAGCCTATATAAAAAAATTACATAGTTACCACCACATCTCCATTTTTCATTGATTTTTCTCAATTTTGAATTTCTGTAATATTACGCATCTTGGGAGGACAATAGAAGTCTATAGAGCTGCTCTAGCAGGGGTGGTCCTCCAATCTCCCATACATACTTGGCGGGCCCGACGCTTTGCAGTTTAAGGTGTCAACATGGTCATTTTCATATAAATATTCATATGTTTAAAGATCATAAAATGCATAAATGGGTTGTTTCTACATATTAAATAGGGCTCAGTATTCAATTTATTACTCTATTTTTAAATAGAAAGTGCAAACCCGCGTGAAAATATCATATGAGATCTCATATGAGAATATTGGACATCAGATCTCATTTGGGAATATCGGACATCAGATCTCATATGAGATCCCATAATATGTAAAATTGCAGATAACATCACACATATGATATCTCATATGAGAGCTCATATGATATTTACACGGCGAAAAAGAATAAAAAATAGGTGGCTTACAAAATGCTTAATAAAACCTAAAGCACTTTTGAGTAGACAATAAATTTATATGCATTTTTTATCTCATTCCCGCTTAAAAAAGACGAACACAAGGAAAAATATTTTCGGTAATGAAAGTAAATCATGAGATTCTGCACATGTAGGGATATTATATTTAAACGGTATCAATTAAAAATTAGAGCCAATGTAATTATTTATAATGGGCTTATAAGTATAAACATTGTTAATGAATTTATGTAAAAATTTAGTATTCTACATTTACAAAGCCCACCGGTAAACTGGAAACCGTCGGGCCCGCCAAGTATGTATGGGAGATTGGAGGACCACCCCTGCTAGTGCAGCTCTATAGACTTCTATTGTCCTCCCAAGATGCGTAATATTATAGAAATTTCAAAATTGAGAAAAATCAATGAAAAATGGAGATGTGGTGGTAACTATGTAATTTTTTTATATAGGCTTTGACTTTTCGTAAATATCTGATAAAATTCTTATGAATTTTAGAAATAAAAAGAAGGCATAATAGTTGTATATAATTAAAATAATTTTCGCCCACACGGGCGTAAAGTGCGTAGGTTCTATAACGTTTGGTAGGAGTATGGGTGCTATTACGCCTGTTAGGCGTTAAGTAGTACTTTATGCCCGCTGACTGAATATTTTTAAGTAGATACGAAAAGTTGTATTATTCAGTCAAGTTAACTTATGGGTACTTGACTACAATAAATTGATTTCAGTACTTTCTTGTGTTTAATTTGTATAGAAGGATGAACAAATTTTAATACATTTCTGAGAATAGTCATAGGGGAGGGCGGGGCACGTGTGACACCCTAACTTTGATTAAAAATAACAACTAAACCGTGTATTATTTCAAAATGTACAAAAACGGAATAATTAGATCAGAAAAAAATAAAATAAAATAAACTATTAACTTTTTTTTCATTTTCTTTTAATTATTGATAAAATACAGAAAAGAAATTCTGAAAAAAATGCTCTACGTGCCCCACCGGCGGGTGGATTGTGGCACCCGACGGGGCACGCATGGCACGGTCAAATTTAATATTTTACTATAGGTATTTTTCAATTCTTTTTTCCAGTAATTAATACTTTAATAATTATGCCATAATAAAATTTTCAAAAATCAAATAATTAATCAGTCTATTGAAAATTTAAAATTTTATTTTTATTAAGGAACATAACAATTTTTATTTTAAAATAAATTATTACATTTTAATAAATGATTTTATATTATAAATTCCTTCTTATAAAATATGATCACAACATAATACTTTTGTTTGATTAACAAATTATCATTATTATTACAATAAGTTTAAATTTAAAGATTTCGCATCATTTTCATCTATGTAGCATATTTGAACTACCTGACCATTGAAAAAGGCAGTTTGAGTATCTACAATTGATTCCTTCCTTACCATTGTTTTTTCTACTCTATAACTTAATACGCAGTCGAAATAATCGTTATTTACTTATTAATCTAATAATTGAAACTAAAAACTAGTTAAAACTAAATTATTGCACTGCGAAGTTGTTAACCCATCTTGCTCCGTTTTTGGTTTGTAGATTACATCACTTCGCTCGGCGGCCGCCGCGGCGCACTGATACGCCCGAGTGTGCCACGCGTGCCCCGCCAGGGTGCCACGTCATGTCCCATTTTAATACCATTTTCATTTTTTAATTATATTATTCATAAAGATTTTCTGAAAATAACAAAAACAGGGCTTGAAAGATAAAAGTTGAAACTATCAAATAGGTTTGGTCTCATTTAGAAAAAAAATCATTTTCTTGTTGCTCCAAGCGACTTAAAAATGAAGTCAACCTTGTTTCTAAGCACCGATTTTCAATCTTATTAAATTAAATGTTAAACATTATCTATAACCTCAAAAGTATAGAGGAAAATTCTAAAAGCATATCTAATTAGGTTTACGTAAAAATTACATTTTTTGCATTCATTAATATTAAAAATATGAGGGTGCCAAACTTACCTACCTGACACACCATGCCCCGCCTTCCCCTACAGTTGTTTCCGAGAGTTATTTGGATTACTTGACTATCGATAATTGATTTCACAACTTTCATTTGTTTGATTTGCAATGAACAATTTGAATTGATTTACTTACATATAATTTGTTCAGCATACAATGACTCAAAGAAGTAAAAGACTTTTTCACTGGTATTTATTTGATTTCTTTTAAAAAATCAAAAGTATTATTATTTTATAGATTATACAGAAAAAACGTCTATACTTGCCTTATTTTATACTTTCGTAGAAAGTTTTATATTAACAATATTATTATTGGTACAGTCATGAAAAAAATTATTACCTTTTGCAGAGTGCTTATTGAATAGATGAGATTCGAATAAATAAAAGGTCTAGACAAAAATTGTGTTGTTAAAACGTATTTAAATTATTTTTTTTTAAAAACGTGTTGATTGTATTAAAAAAATATTTAAGCTCTCATTAAAGTTTTTGGTACAAAGTTTGACGGATATTGAGAGGGAAAGGGTAGAGAGGAAGAGAGAGAGGGGGGAGAAACAGAGGGAGAGAGTGAGCAGGGGAAGAGAGGGAGGGAAAGTAGATTATAAAGAAAAAATTTCTATACTTGCCTTATTTTATAGTTTTGCAGAAAGTTTTACATTAACAATATTATTATTTGTACAGTCATGAAAAAAATTATTACCAATTGTAGAGAGTGCTTATTGAATAGATGAGACTAGAGGAATTAAAAGGACTAGACAAATTGTGTTGTTAGAACGTACTAAAAATTAGCTTTTAATAAACATGTTGATTATTTAAAAAAAATATTTAAGCTCCCATTAAAGTTTTTGGTACTCCGTTTGGCGGACGTTGAGAGAGAGGGAGAGAGAAGGGAGGAACAGTGAGGAAGGGAGAGAGAGGGCGAAAGAGACAGGGGGTGAAAGAGAGGGAGGGCGGGAGAGAGAGGGAGGGAGAGAGAGAGACTAATACTTGCCTTAGTTTATACTTTTGTAAAATGTTTTTTTAGATTGATTTCACAACTTTTTAAGAGAAAATAATAAATACAGAGTATGATAACGTTATGAGAGTTTATTATAGTATATTTTTAATATTATTATTAAATGATAGTATTGTTATTCACAAAAGTTTTAAATTTGAATGTTATTTACAGTTATTTACAGTTATTTACAGATATTTACAGTTATTTACAGTTATTTACAGTTATTTACAGATTTTTAAAAATAATTCTGTAGAAATGAAGGTACTGATAAAAGTTATTAACAGTTATAATTTAGAGATATTTACAGTTATACACAGTAAATTTTTTTCGCTATAATAACAACTTTATTTTTATCAACAAAACTGTAAATAACTGTAAATATCTGTAAATAACTGTAAATAACTATAAATATGTGTAAATAATTGTTAATAACTGTTAATAACTTTTATCAGTATCTTCATTTCTACAGTATTATTTTTAAAAAACTGTAAATAACTGTAAAAAACTGTAAATAACTGTAAAAAACTGTAAATAACTGCAAATAACTGTAAATATCTGTAAATAACTGTAAATAACTTTTATTACTGTCTCAATTCAAACAGTTATTAACAGTTATTTACAGTTATTAACAGTTTTTTACAGTTTTTTACAGTTATTTACAGTTTATTAACATTTTTTATTTCCGCTAGTGATTGTATAATTTTTTGAAATAATATAATCAAATATGTATTTTCTTATGTATGATGATTAATTAACAATACAGTTAATTGTAAAGTCATATGATAATAATTACATTGTGTGATAACGTTATGAGAGTTTATTATAGTATATTTTTAATATCATTATTAAATTGTAGTATTGTTATTCACAAAAGTTTTAAATTTGAATGTTTTTTTATGGAGTTCTGTAGATCTTTCAAAATAAAATTTGTTAGTATATTATTCTTGTACAGAACGTCTTGTTGGCTGTTTCAAAAAAATATTTAGGCTCTTAAAGTTTTTTGTGGAGTCCTTATACAGTTGTTGAGTAGACAAGAGAGTGAGTGGGGGGCGTTCAATTTTTTTTAAAAAGCGACTTAACAGTTGTTTAGAGAGACAATAATTCAAAATACAACCAGTTTATAAACCGAGAATCACTGAGAATAAAAGCTTTCTTGACATTATAGATAAAACTTTTTGAAATTATTATCTGAATCTTGTCTAGAAAAATATTTACTAAGAACTCTTAAACATTTTGACGTCTCCCATGGTGAGAAAATCATATATTAGATTAATTGAGCACTTTTATTCGTTGAAATTTTGACAATAACACATCATTTTTACTTTTTTCAGTATCAAGGAGCGCGGGAGCGATCCGAAGGCAAGTATAGAAGAAGCCTGAAGGAGCGACCTGTGCTACATATACTTTGAAATGAGTGTACGAAAAATTCATTGCGCTTTTACGTATATTGCGTTAGTTTTTACTATATAACATATCCCTCTTAATCGAAAGCCATTTCATTGCTCTATTCAAATCAAAAGATTTTATTTAAAAAGATTATTTCGTTCAAAAGATATAGACAACTGAATTATTTTATGGTCGTTTTCCTTTCAGAATTTTAGTCTTTTTCTTCCGGCATCCGGTTTGCAGTTTACAGCTCTTACGACACATCCGGTTATATATATATATATATACACACCCATATCTGCTCGACCTAACCTTTCTATCTATCTTCTTACTCGACTCTAAGAGAGAGAGAGAGAATATATATATATATATATATATATATATATATACACACACACAAAATAATTAATATATATACATACAAAATTAACAAAAAAATTGTGGTATTTGAAAGGAGAAAGTGAGAGAGAGAGAAAAGAATATAAGTAGTATAACTAACGAACAACAATGAAAATTGTAATCTAAAATAACCTCAAAATATGGTTTTATATATTAATATTCAATTCAAAAATCTCAAGAAGTCATCTGATGAGAAGATTTATCTACTCTACGTGTATCAATGGGGAACATTTTTATTAGATAAGTATATATACTTATACTATACTATATAATCAATGGCTAAATGTTAAACGGCTAAAATCATTTTAAAATTTTTTAAAAATTGATACTTTGTGAATTTTTTATTTTTACAGATATTATATTATATTACAATATAATATAGCAGCTGACCAAACAATCCGCACCCTAAGGAAATTCTGCAGGAGACACGGCTATAGTTAAATATATACTGGAAATCTTTAGTTGTCCTCACGTTATTCTGTTACCAAACAGCTTCAAGGAATGTTAAGAGTCACATTAAAATTAAGCCTGTAACGTGAAGTGACGTATTACTTATGGCCCATTTGAAAAGAAATCACCCTTTTCACAAAAAGAATTGACATGCATTTTGACAAAAATAATAAATTTTTGACTGTGACAAGACTTGAAAGGGCCATTGAAATATCGCACTGGGACAATATCACTATAGAAGAAACTATTGATTTATTGCACACTGGAGCAAGGTTTGTAATTTTTAATTAAATAACAGTACACTATTATTTTGAGATGTTTTTGAGATGTTTTAAGATATTTTATATCCACTGTAGCGAGAGCGTTCAGTTCCATTGAAGTAGAAGTCATTTTGACGCATGAGTCAACTCGACATCCTAAGGAAATTCTGCAGAAGGAGACGCAGCTAGTTAAATATACAGGAAATCTTTACTAGTCGTCACCTTATTCTGTTACCAAACAGACTACAAATGTTTTGCTTTCTTCAAGGAATGTTGAGAGTTACACTAAAACTAAGTCTGTAACGTAAAGTGACTACTTTTTCTTATGGCCCATTTGAAAAGAAATCACCTTTTTCACAAAAAGAATTGAATGTGCATTTTTTTGAAAACAATAATAAATTTTTGACTGTGACAAGACTTGAAAGGGTTATTGAATTATTATATTCTCAAAAGTGACATCTATAATTAGTGTTTTGTGTAAAATAAAATAAAGTACTGTTATGATGATGTGTTATATGAAATCAAATCAGTGTTTATGATCAACAATTTAAATAATAGTGTAAATATTATATTCTCAAAAGTGACATCTATAATTAGTGTTTTGTGTAAAATAAAATAAAGTACTGCTATGATGATGTGTTATATATATGAAATCAAATCAGTGTTTATGATCAACAATTTAAATAATAGTGTAAATAAACAGTGTTTATAATCAACAATTCAAATAAATAAAAAAAATTTAAATAAAAAAAATATCTACATAAAATCAGTTTGAAATATTTTGAGTAGATCAAGGGTGTATTAATAAATAAATTATGTGTTATGAGGTTCATAAAGTTTATAATATTTGACAAAATCTGTAAACATCTTTATAATAACTTTTGTTTTACAAGAAAATTTTGAATACAGTATGATAAAAATATGCAGTGTAACCACAACATGTTTGCGACATTACATGTATACATGGATTTACATCTATACAATATAAGAATTACAACGATATTAACATAAAAGAAGATATTAACATAAAAACAAAAACACTAAAAATTGATGAAGTTCATTGCATGTCAATGCGTCAAAGAATGAATTACCATAAGTATTTTAATAGTAACATTAAGTGATTGAGAAAACAACGCGCAAACATATTAGCAAACTGTAAAGACTGTATCTTATTTTCATAGTAGATAACTTTAATTGTTTGTGGTTTAAGTTAGTTGTTATTATGACATACAAGAATATCAAGAAAGTTTTTAGTGATTCTCAGTTCATAAACTGGTTGTATAATATATAAACAATGAAGAAAGAAGATGTAAAAAAGTGTAAAATAAACAATGGAAATTTTTTAGTATGAAACTAAAAGATTATGTCAAATGAGAAAAGCGAAAAGGATGTGTTATATTGTGAAAATTTCAAAAAATAAAAGTGCTCAGTTATTCTCGTGTATGATTTTCCCAGGGTGGAAGACGTCAAAAGTTTGATCTATACAAGAATAAAGAAAGTTATTAGTGATTCTCAGTTCATAAACTGATTGTATAATATACAAACAATGAAGAAAGAAGATGTAAAAAAAGTGTAAAATAAACAATGGAAAATTTTTTAGTATACAGATTACAGATAGAAAGAAATATCGGCTATGTATGAAATGACTTGTTTTTGTAACATAAAAGCCATGAGGTTTTTCAGTGAAATATATTTGTCGACTTTTATGGAAGTAAAAGTATATTATAGACTATTTTGACTAATGAAAGAAAACAAAACAAGTGGATAAATGAGTGATTTCAAAATTAATTTATGTGTCATATAAACAGTATATCAGTAGACGAAAATCTTGAAAGCTTCTATTTTGCAAGGAATAGATTGTGCAATATCATGAATGTAAGGAATATAACAGGAGATGTTTGCGATATGAAACACTGCTGTGGATATTTCTCAAATCATTATGCACTACGGGAACAAAAAGATTATGTTCAAGTCTGTCAAAGCATGCAACCTTATGTAGTAGAGGCAGAAATACTGTGGCAGATAATCCGTTAGTAGAGCCTCGTTCGACTTTATAGTATTTCAATGCTTCACTGGCCCTATGATATCTAAAGGAAAACTAGTAATTAGTCTTCCAAAAACAACTCATCCAAAGTTGGCCCAGGACCTCTGACTTTGGTTATGAAAGCGGTTATATCCACCTGTCAGACCTAGAGTTGCAACAATCCCTGTCAGACTTAGAGGTGCAAGAATCTTATAAGTATTACAATGTAATACTAAGTCAAAATCTGATTATAATTAAGAAACATTAAGTGTCAGCATTCGTATACTCATGTACAATTGCTTATCCACGAAACAAGTTCCTTGAATGGAATCGAGATGCTGAAATCTATGCATTTAATATATAATAATAGACTCTGAGAAAAATTCACATGCGGAATAGAAGATGTCTAGACCTTTTATTTCTTCGAATCTCATCTATTCAATAAGCACTCTTTGCAAATTGTAATAATTTTTTTCATGACTGTACAAATAATAATGTTGTTAATATAAATAAAACTTTCTACGAAAGTATAAAATAAGGCAAGTATAGATATTTTTTCTGTATATAATCTATAAAATAAATATTTAAAAATAAAATTTGTATAATATATTTACTATAAAAATTTATATAAAAAATAATTACGTCTAACGTAAAATATTACAAAATACTCAACAAATTATATGTAACTGCATTTACATTGTTCACTGTAAATCAAACACATGAAAGTTGTGAAATCCATTTTTAATAGTCATGTACTTAATGCAAACTCCCCGAAACCATCACTGTATGACTGTTCTCAGAATTTTTATTCAAATTGGTTCATCCTTCTATATACAAATTAAACTCAAGAAAGTACTGAAATCAATTTATTGTAGGCAAGTAGCAAAATAAAACTTTTTGTACCTCAGATGTAAAATTGCATCATAGTACTTCTACAAAACTATATAGAACATACGTCTTTTACATACGCGAGGGCGAAAATTATTTCTAATTATATTTTATTGTCTAGGCCTTTTATTTCTTCGAATCTCATCTATTCAATAAGCACTCTCTGCAAAATGTAATAATTTTTTTCATGACTGTACAAATAATAATGTTGTTAATATAAATAAAACTTTCTACGAAAGTATAAAATAAGGCAAGTATAGATATTTTTTTCTGTATAATCTATAAAATAATAATATTTATGATTTAAAAAAAAAAATCAAATAAATACCAGTGAAAATGTCTTTTACTTCTTTGAGTCATTGTATGCTGAACAAATTATATGTTGGTAAGTACATTCAAATTGTTCACTGCAAATCAAACAAATGAAAGTTGTGAAATCAATTAACGATAGTCAAGTAATGAGACAACTCTCGGAAACAACTGTATGATTGTTCTCAAAAATGTATTCAAATTTGTGCATTCTTCTATACAAATTAAACACAAGAAAGTACTGAAATCAATTTATTGTAGTCAAGTAACCGTAAGTTAACTTGACTGACATATAATAGAACTTTTAGTACCTTTTGTGTAAAATTACATTTTACGCCCACGTTGTAATACTTCAAAAATATTTAGCCAGCGGGCATAAAGTACTACTTAACGCGTAACAAGCGCAATAGCTCACATACTCCTACAAAACTTTATAGAACCTACGCACTTTACGCCCGTGTGGGTGAAAATTATTTTAATTATATAACTATTATGCCTTCCTTTTATTTCTAAAATTCATAAGAATTTTATCAGATATATTTACGAAAAGTTAAAGCCTATATAAAAAAAATTACATAGTTACCAACACATTCCCATTTTTCATTATTCTTTTTCAATTTTGAAATTTCTATAATATTACGCATCTTGGGAGGACAATAGAAGTTTATATAGAGCTGCTCTAGCAGTGGTGGTCCTCCAATCTCCCATACATACTTGGCGGGCCCGACGGTTTGCAGTTTACCGGTGGGCTTTGTAGTATTCTACATTTACAAATGTAGAATACTTACTAAATTTTTGCATAAATTGATTAACAATGTTTATACCTATAAGCCCACTATAAATAATAACATTGGCTCTAATTTTTAATTGATACCGCTTAAATATTATAATATCCCTATACAACTGCATATAATCTCATGATTTACTTTCATTACCCTAAATATTTTTCCTTGTGTCCGTCTTTTTTAAGCAGGAATGAGATAAAAAATACATATAAATTTATAGTTTACTCAAAAGCGCTTTAGATTTTATTAACCATTTTGTAAGCCACCTATTTTAATTTTCATTCTTTTCCCGTGTGTAAATATCATATGAGATCTCATATGAGTATTTCAGACATCAGATCGCATATGAGATATCATATATTAATGTCATCTGCAATTGTACTTATTTCGGGATCTCATATGAGATCTCGTAAGAGATTTGATGTCCGATATTCTCATACGAGATCTGATGTCCGATATTCTCATGAGATCTCATATGATATTATCATGCGTGTTTGCACTTTCTATTTAAAAACAGAGTAATAAATTCAATACGGATCAGTATTTAATATGTAGAAGCAACCCATTTATATATTTTATCTGACCTTAAACATATGAATATTTATATGAAAATGACCATGTCTACACCTTAAACTGTAAACCGTCGGGCCCGCCAAGTATGTATGGGAGATTGGAGGACCACCACTGCTAGAGCAGCTCTATATAAACTTCTATTGTCCTCCCAAGATGCGTAATATTATAGAAATTTCAAAATTGAAAAAGAATAATCAAAAATGGGAATGTGTTGGTAACTATGTAATTTTTTTTATATAGGCTTTAACTTTTCGTAAATATATCTGATAAAATTCTTATGAATTTTAGAAATAAAAGGAAGGCATAATAGTTATATAATTAAAATAATTTTCATCCACACGGGCGTAAAGTGCGTAGGTTCTATAAAGTTTTGTAGGAGTATGTGAGCTATTGCGCTTGTTAGGCGTTAAGTAGTACTTTATGCCCGCTGGCTAAATATTTTTGAAGTATTACAACGTGGGCGTAAAATGTAATTTTACACAAAAGGTACTAAAAGTTCTATTATATGTCAGTCAAGTTAACTTACGGTTACTTGACTACAATAAATTGATTTCAGTACTTTTTTGTGTTTAATTTGTATAGAAGAATGCACAAATTTGAATACATTTTTGAGAACAATCATACAGTTGTTTCCGAGAGTTGTCTCATTACTTGACTATCGTTAATTGATTTCACAACTTTCATTTGTTTGATTTGCAGTGAACAATTTGAATGTACTTACCAACATATAATTTGTTCAGCATACAATGACTCAAAGAAGTAAAAGACATTTTCACTGGTATTTATTTGATTTTTTTTTTTAAATCATAAATATTATTATTTTATAGATTATACAGAAAAAAATATCTATACTTGCCTTATTTTATACTTTCGTAGAAATTTTTATTTATATTAACAACATTATTATTTTCCCATATTCATGGGAATAAATATGTACAACAGCACAGCACTGATATCGACTAAGTTTTTTAAAGATGACAGATGCTTTTTAAACCAAGGCTCAGACCAATATTTCAAATCGGCATCATAAATTATATTGTATATTTATATCCTCACGGGTCACTCAACAATATTTTCTTCTATGCCAAAACTTATTATGAAGTGTATGAACCTCATAACGCGTAATTATTTATTAATACACCCTTGTTCTATTTTCAAAACATTTGAAACTGATTTTTAATAGAAGCTTTTAAATTTGATTATAAACACTTCATGTAACACATCATACCAGTACTTTATTTTATTTGTTACACAAAACACTGAAAATTATATTGTAGATTTATAACCTCGCATGTCACTCAGCAATATTTTCTTCTATGTAAAAGCTTATTATGAAGATTATGAACCTCATAACACATAATTATTCAATACACACTTGTTCTATTCTCAAAACATTTGAAACTGATTTTTAATAGAAGTTTTAAAATTGATTATAAACACTTCATGTAACACGTCATACCAGTACTATATTTTATTTATTATTACACATAACACTGAAAATTGTATTGTATATTTATAACCTCGCGTATCACTCAGCAATATTTTCTTCTATGCAAAAGTGTATTATGAAGTTGATGAACCTCATAACACGTAATTACTTATTAATACGCACTTGTGCTATTTTCAAAACATTTCAAACTGATTTTAAGTAGAAGTTTTAAAATTATCATGCAACACATTTTACCGGTATTTTATTTTTTTATATTACACAAAACACTGATTAGATGTCATTTTTTAATCACTATGTTATTTGTTATTTATAACATTTGAATTATATGTGCACTTCATGCATTATATCATACCGGTATTTTATTTTATTTATTACACAAAACACTGATTAGATGTCATTTTTTAATAATCACAACATTTTTATTATCAATATAATTTTTTCAACTAGATAGACGATCTATGAAAATCACAATTTTCTTTTCTTATTTTGAAAAACTTACTTCAAAACATAATACTTCTTTCGTACTTTGAGTCCAATACTGTCTAAATAAACATCTTAGTTGTTGTTTGTTTTATGTGTGATTCATTGAAAGCAATGAAACTCTCATTTTCTTCATTGACATCCACGTACTCTATTCGTCCTGTCAAATATGAAGACAAATTTTTAATATTCTTCTAAAATTATATCTCATATGAAAAATTTTCATGTTGATGATATAAATAAATACATATTATAAACTTTATTGATTTATAACTTTATAATAAAAGTTTGCTACTTATCTGATTATAATATATTGCTATTGCCCATTGATATTCACAGCTGCTTGTATAGATTATATTTTTCCAATCAACTCCAAAATCCAAAATGAAATAATCTGTATATATATGTTCTTTTTCCAATCCACTTTTGAGATTTTAATGATTCCAAAAAAATCTTCTTGTGTATATATCTGTAAAAAATAATAAAAAATTCTCACAAAGTATCAATTCTTTTATGTTATAAAATAATTTTAGCCTTTAACATGTAGCCATTTAATATACTTATCTAAAAAAATTGATTTGCCCCGTTGATGCTCATAGATAAAAATTATTTTAATCAGTCGACTTCCTGAGATCTTTGATTATTTAAATTATATACACTGGTGTAGTTTCGTTAACTGGTCCTGTTGTGGCCAAAGTTGAAATTGGACACAAAGGGAGTATTCGATAAACCTTGTCTGAACCTGGTGGTTCTAACACTTTGCTATGACGATTGAGGTGACTATCTTCCATGCGTTTGGGAAGGGCTGTTGCACCTAATGCCATAATAGTTTTTTTTGTTTTTAATCCTATTTTCTTCCTCTATGAAGACTGATGGAATTCGTCCAGTAGTAGTATATTCCAAAATTGCATCTAACATCCAAAAGCATGCTATACCACCAACAATAAAATTTATAAAAATTTGGATGGTGATAAAAAATTTCTGGGAATGACTATCATCAATACAGTTTGAGTCTCCATATATAGTAATTCTCCCTACTAAACCCAATTTTGACTCAGTTTCTTTTATTTCATTATTTTCAATATCATTAGTTATTATATAACATGATATGTAAAATTCACTAAAGACTGAGAATTGTATAATCTGAAAATGAAAAAGGTTACACAAAGTATCGATTTTTTATTGTATTATATTTTACATGATATATCTTCTCGTATAAAAATAATACTTATCTATACATAGAAGTATATGATGCCATGCCATCAGCTGATTTGAATTATAAAAATATATATAAACCATACCATATTTCGAGGTTATTTTAGAATTACAGTTGTTCGTTTTATTATATCTTCTCTCTCTCTCTCTCTCTCTCTCTCTCTCTCTCTCTCTCTCTCTCTCTCTCTCTCTCTCTCTCTCTCTCTCTCTCTCTCTCTCTCTCTCTCTCTCTCTCTCTCTCTCTCTCTCTCTCTCTCTCTCTCTCTCTCTCTCTCTCTCTCTCTCTCTCTCTCTCTCTTCGAGTCTATACAAGAGAATAAAAATACCTTACGATATTTCGAGGTTATTCTAGTCACAAAATTTTGTTGTTGTTATATAATATATACTCTCTCTCTTTCTTTTCGAGTCCAGTGAGTTTATTTACTATACGATATGCTATAACTATATATATTATAAATATATATAGATATATAAGCGTAAGATAGACGACAACCGGAAGTGTCGTAAGAGCTGCAAACCGGACGCCGGAATAAGGAGAAGAAAAGTTCGGAAAGGAAACAGCACATAAAAAAATTCAGCTCTCTATATCTTTTGAACGAGATAATTTTTTAAAATAAAATCTTTTGATTTGAGTAGAGCAATGAAATTGCTTTCGATTAAGAGGGATATGTTATATACTAAAAGCTAACGCAATATACGTAAATGCGCATTGAATTTTTCGTACACCCATTTCAATGTATATGTATCACGGGTCGCTCCTTTAGGCTTCTTCTATACTTGCCTTCGGAGCGCTCCCGCGCTCCTTGATTGCATTGCTTTTTATACTTTTTAAAATTTATTGTACAGAATTTTTATATTACAAGATGAAGATAGCATAAAGTAAATTTTATTTATTCGAACCATAGTAAGATTATACGAGTAGTGTTTAAAATCAATATATCTCAAAGTCATTGTATTTCATTAACTTATTTGGATTAGTTATGAGTAATGAATTTTCAAAATGTTAAATCTTATTGGAAGTTAAATAAAGGTATCTCAGTTTATCGAACAAAAGCATTGCAATACAAATGTTTTATTAAAGTACTTTTCTCTTTTTATAATACTTATAAGTATGCAAAATTCAACTACAAATAATTAAAAAAACCAAACAAACCATCAATCACAAAACTTGATTCATGCCGAGAGGAACTTGGTGATAAATCTGGTGCAAGGGATACATTCATTCTAGCACATAACATAATTAGAGAAAAAATTATTAGTTTTGCATAGCAGGATACGTGTTTATAATGAAAAAATGAAATAAAAATATTAAATGAAACTAATTAATATTTCAAAACAATTCCATTTAACATAACCTCAAATTAGTGTACAAAAAATAACAATATTAAAAATATGCAAGAGATGTTATGAAAATATAGATGTTATTAGAAGAAAAAAACAGATTAAAAATTAGTAAAGCCATATCCTTTAACTATTTACAAAACCATTCTAAAGTTAAAAATATGTAAAAACAGAGGTTAAATGTTAATTGAAGTAATATTCACGAAATAAAGCCAATACTAACATATAGATAAAATCGATACTTACTTGTCAATTTTTTTGAAAAATCATATAATTTAACGTTAAGTTTTATTCAATACTCTTAATAATCTTTTCTTAAAAACCGCACAATATTCCAACATCTACAGGTTCTATCGAGCACGTACGATTACTCGCATGGAATTAGCGCTAAAATAGTATAGCCGCTCATATGAATAACGCATGCGCGGCGCTCATGTGTTTTTGTCGCCAACTCGAAGCAAAAAGGTTCTGAAGTTGACGGGTAGAGGGTAACACTGTCTTGCGATTTTTACATGACTAGGAGCATACGATTATATCGACGATTGTCACTTTATAGTAAGTAAACGCGATACGAAATATGCATGATCAAAAGCTATGCGTTTATTGTAAGGAATTTCTCTCCGTGTTGAAATTGAAACGGAGCATTCAAAGCAGACGAAGCAGAAGCTTATGTAGGTTATGATTTTTGTACTCCAATTGAATAAAATCACAATGAAATAAATTAAAGTCAATAATAAGCAAAACGCATTTTAACAACGAGAGAGAAAATTAGATAAGTATTACTTATTGTTTGAATAATTTTGTGTATTTGAATTTTTAATAATACTGAAAGAAATAAAATATTTTTTAAAAATTTAAATACTCAAAATATTTTATGACAAATATCCATTATTTCTTGATGAGATACTTTGTGTGCGTATTTCTTTCTATTCCAGAAGATTGTTCATTCATGCAACATGGATGAAATAAGTATAAGTAAAGCTTATAAATTCAAACAGACAATCAGACATAAACGAGAAACTTAGAGTGGTCAAGTTTACAGTCAGCACATAAAAGAAATTAATTATCCAGTACAGTTGCAATGTCTACTAAAAGTGAAAAGAGGGTTTATACTCTGTGCTGTGTTTCAGCAAAATAAAACGATCAGTGTTGTAGCAGGCTCGTCTACATGTTCAGGCTTAGACTCAGATCTCATATGTAAGAGTGTGTATTGCATATTAAAACAAGATATCAACGATGTGAAAGAAGTCAGTCATCAAGTGCAGTTGCGATACCTAATCAAGTGTAAAGTAAAAGTCGAAAGAATTTTATACTCTATGTTACAGCAATATCTATAAATGAAATTGAAAAGCTCATAAATGGTGTAGTAGGTTCGTCAACATGTTCAGGATTGGACTCAGTTCTCATATGTAAGTTGTTTATATGAATATAAAAGAGTATGTATTGTATATTACAACAAGATATAGACTATATCAAAGAAGTCAATCATCAAGTGCATTTGCGATACATAATAAAAGTGTTAAGTAAAAGTGAAAAGAATTTTATACTCTGTACAGTGTTATACCGAAATCTATAAATGAAATTCAGAAGCTCATAAGTGATGTAGCAGGCTCGTCTCCATGTTCAAGCTTAGACTCAGCTCTCATATGTAAGAGTTTGTATTGCATATTTCAACAAGATATATACCATATGAAACAAATTAATCATCAAGCGCAGTTGCTATACATAATAAAAGTATAGAGTAAAAGTGAAAATAATTTTATACTCTGTGCAGTGTTACAGCAAAAGGAATAAACAATATTCAAAAGTCCACAAGTGATGTAGCAGGCTCGTCGACAAGATCAGGTTTGGACTAAACTTTAACGTCCAAGTGTGTTTCTTTTCATTTTGTTTTTTATAAATGAAAATTAATATAGTAAAATCATTATGCACATATGTGTGAGTATAATACGTACCGTTGTGCACTTTACATTATAATCTTAGCACTAATATTCGTTTAGTGACATTTTCATAGTTCACAGTACGGTAATACATAAAACAATACAGTAAATAGAATAGCTTGTTTGCATTACGGTAATAGGATATAAAATGTGCAATAAATATAAATTCATGATGTCTACACAAATAATGAATTTCCTGTATCCTATTACTAAGTAGTTCATTAGTTATTTTGAACCCTAACATTAAAATATATTATTTTTTATTACTCCTATTGTACAAGATATATATACAGTCTATAAGCTACAACTGTCAAAGCAATTCTCTTTAATTACTTAATAATAATAAATAATTTGCTCTAAATAATACTTTTTATTCATTTGAGTCCAAATGACCTACATAGTTCATGAATCTGTGATTAGGGAAACAGAAATATTTATTTCCCATGTCACATTCGATATTTCTATTCCGACCAAAATAAATTAACTCGAATAAAATTACAAAAATTAGCTGCAAAAGCGATTTATTTTTATTATTTTTTATTTATTTTTATTTGTATCAATTTTTGACCGTAAAAAATAATTTACTCAAATAAATTTGATACATAAGCAAAGCCCAGAAACTTTTCAAATTTTATGTAACTCAAATTTTATATTTAAAAGGCTATAATTCAAGTTCTTTACGAAGCCCATGACTGAACACCAAAAAATGTTCATTTTTCAATAGAGTAATAAAAAAAGAATTTTAGAGCTTTTTCTTTATAACAGAAGCTTTAATTTAAGACCTGGTAGACCGATTTGCCTTGAAAAATAGCCCAGATACAAGAGATTTTATGTTAGGGTGACTACACCAGTATTGGAACAGTCACCAGTGAATGAAAATTTTTATATAATATTTAAAATTTTAAAATTTGTACATTTTTGGTATCAAATATAATCATGATTTTGAAATCTTTTCGAAATTTTCTTTCGTTTTATATATTATGCATGCTATATGAAATGAATTGCCTTGGATAAAAAACATTATTAATATTATGCAATATCGTGGTGAGAATTAAATATACGCCATTCACTATAAGGGTGACGCAGATGCACTGTAGGCATATGCTGAAGTTTCTTCAAAATCTAAAGTTTTTGTGCTAAAATCTTACGTCTAAATGAAGTTTTATACTTATTCGTTGACGATTCGACATTATTTTTAAGAAAAAAGTTAATTATTTAAATATAATTTACGTGTTCCAACTTTAGTTCGGCAACCCAGTGAACGAACGTTTTTCGCACCTCATGCTGTACTGTATGAAAAATCAATAATATTTAATTTAATGTTTATAAGTTTTAATACATAAAGTGTATCATTATCATTCTGGTGTCAACTTTCAACATTGAGATTCTAAAATTACTGTTACTAAACTTACATAAGTACCCTAGTGGTAATGAAAAATGTATATAAATTGAAGTAAGTGTATATTTCTGTAAAAAACGTATATAAATGTAAATAAGTGTATATAAATGTTGTAATTGGAACACGGATTTACGTTTATTTCCATTTATATACGTTTTTTTACATAAATTTATACTTATTTACGAAACTATATTTTTTTTACACATTAAGCATCACAATTTTTAAAATGTATATATACTTTTTTACATTTATATACATTTATATACACTTCCATTAAACTTTTAAAAAAAGTCTTATATAGCAAAAATTAAAAAAAAAACCATATAAATGTATACAAATGTATGAATCTGTAAGTAATCGTAAATAAGTGTATTTACAGAAATAAAAATTTTCAATACAACGTACTATAAAAAATGTAAGAAAAAAATATATAAATGTAAATAAGTGTAAATATTTGTAAAAAAACGTATATAAATGTATATAAACGTATATAAATGTAAAAAATGTTTCAATTACAATTTTTACATACACTTATTTAGATTTATATACAGTTTTTTACATTTACATACATTTTCCATTTCCATCGGGGTACATACAAAGTAAGTGTTCACTCACTGGTTTCAAAGCAGTCACTAGCACCACGTATTCATTTACTGGATTTTAGGAGATAAATGTACGTATATAAAAGTATATAGACGTATATAAATTAAAAAAATGTTCCAATTATAACTTTTACATACACTTATTTACGTTTATATACAGTTTTTTATATTTATATATATTTTCCATTTCCATCGGGGTAACCTAGTGGAAAAAATCCGGTGTTTTAAACTATGCCAAACATGTACCTTCCTATTCTAAAAGTGTTCCAAACTGCTTCAAATCTGTGTCTAAGCTGTACATAAATGACAAATTTCGAACATTTGGAACTCTTTTGACACACTTAAGGACACAGTCTGGAACATTTATGACCGTCTTAGACTCAAAAATTTCTAATAGGGTGAAATCGATTATATATTATTTTTACTCGAAATACTTTTGGTAGTAAGAGGAACACTTTTGAGATACTTTTGAGAATGATTCGCATACTTTTTGAATAATTTATTTATTTATTTTATTTATTTCCAGAAAATATTTACATTACATTATTATATACAAAATATACATAAGTAAGTAAATCCTACTGAGGCAAATATTATTGCCTGTGTGTAGATCTGGTACATAGAAAACTTACAAACTAAAAAAAATATTACAAACTACAAAACTCTTAAAAACTATATAATGGTATGTGCGTAGTGTTTGTTAACATCGATAAAATTCATTGTAGTACATAAATAACAGTTAAATAATTTGTTAGATATATTGGTTAAGATTTAATTATTAGTTTGAAATTATATTGCATCTTTTACTATAAACATTTTTAATTTTTTCTTCATTAATTGTCTACTTAAATTCATAACTTTGAGATCCTTAGATAGCCCATTAAAGACCCTTATAGCTTCATTGTAGCTATTTTTATCACTAATTCTTTTATCACATTTAGGTAATTGAATTCTTTTGTTTCTGGTCTTGCTCGCACTGTTTATATATTTATTTCTTAATGTAGAATAATGTAAGGATATTGACTCTAACTGGAATAATTTTTTTATTTCAAGAGGTGGATTAGTTTGAGAGAATTTATTTTTATTTATGATTTTCAATATTTTGTTTTGTGTTGATTGTATTAGTTTCATATTATTATCGCACGCACCACCCCAGGCAATTACCCCATAATTGATTAGACTATGAAAGAAAGCATAATATATTATCACTAATGTTTTTGTATCCATCATATTTTTTATCTTGGCAAAGACAAAAATTAGGTATTTGGTTTTTTTAATGATATATCTTATATGCTTATCCCATTTCATATTGTAGTCGAAATACAGCCCTAAGTATTTATGACTTTCAACTCTTTTTATTAATTGCGTTCCTATTTTGATGTTTAGTGTGTCAGGCACACTATCACAGTAGTTTCCGAGAGACATATAGACCGTTTTATCTATATTTAGCGACAGTTTATTTTGTGCAAGCCATTTGGCCACATCATTAAGGTAAGCACACATTTTTTCCTGAGCTGAGGACCACATGTTGTCACTTGATATGATAACCGTGTCATCAGCATAGGACATGATTGTGCCATTTTGCATACTTCCTAGTAAGTCATTGACATAAAGTATAAAAAGTAATGGTCCTAATATAGTTCCTTGGGGAACACCCGTAGTAAATTCTTTATATTCACTTTTACAGTCTTGAATTTTTACTCTTTGCCGCCTATCTGTGAGATAGCTAGTCATCAGTTTTAAGGCACTACCCCTTACTCCGTATCGTTCAAGCTTATCTAAAAGAACTCTATGATTAACAGTGTCAAATGCTTTGGCTAAGTCTAGAAAAGCAACAATTATTGGTTTACTTTTATCTAAGTTTTCGTATATGATATTTGATATATAATTTAATGCGTCAGTAGTTCCCCTATTTTTAACGAAACCGTATTGTTTTTCTGATATTATGTTATATTTTTCAAAAAAGTGGTATAATCTATTATAAATTATTTTTTCAAAAATTTTTGCAATGTTCGATATTAAAGAGATTGGTCTGTAATTACTGATATTAGATTTTTCACCAGCCTTGTAAATAGGGACTACCTCAGCATTTTTGAGCGCGTCAGGCCAGATAGATTTCACAATACATAAATTGAAGATATATTCTAAGGGCACACATATATATTCAGAGAGAATTTTCAATGATTTAACGTTAATATTGTCTACACCTCCAGATTTATTTTTCAATGTATTGATTATTTTGTACATCTCAGCAAAATCTGTCGGACGAAAGAAAATGGATTCAGGATTCCTATCTGGAAGTTTCAGGTTATTATTATTTATATTAGCAAATTGAGCACTCAAATTTGGTCCTATTTTGCAAAAATAGGTGTTCATAGCATTTGCTATATCAGTTTTATTTTCGATTTTTTGATTGTTTTCGTATATATATTTTATTGGATTATCATGCACACTATTTCTCCCTAATTTAGTTTTAATTATGTTCCATAATTCCCTAGAGTTTCCGCTATTTCGTTTTACCATTTCCTTTTCATATTTAAATTTTGCTTCTTTAATAACTTTGTTCAATATCTTAGTGTAATTTGTATACTCTTTTTTTAGGGCTTCAGAAGTGGGATTGTTTTTCCATAAGATATACAGTGTCTCTTTAGTAGTACACGAGACTATAATAGCACTAGTAATCCAATTTTTTCTCGGAAGTTTATTTTTAAATTGTTTTTTGGTAGTGGACGCATCAATACAATTATTTATCGTGTCAATTAATGCGTTAACTGCAAGATTAGGATCCTGCATAGACAATATTGAGTACCAGTTTGAATTATTTGCAACATGTTTTATCTTGTTGTAATTAATTGATTTCATATTGAATTTGTTCGGCTGATTTATTTCTAATTTATCTATAGTTATAAATAATGGGTAGTGATCATTAAATGGATTCGTTATTTTAAATGAATTAATATTTATATTTTTAGTTTTTATATAGAAATTGTCGATGCAGGTACCTCTTTTATTATCAGATGAAGGCCTTGTTATTCCAGTAAAGCATAGCGTAAATTTATGTTCCAAGAGATCATTTAAAAATTCTTGTGTTATAAGGTTATCTGTTGAGTCAGTCTTACTAAAATTTTCGTCTAATATATCAATGTTAAAATCCTCGATTATACAATGGTTCTTAGTATTTAATTGGTCTCTTAGGAATTTTTTCAGGCTATGAACAAATTCATACTTTTTTATATTGTGTGATCTATAGATCGCTGAGATTCTTACAGTTTCGGTGCCAATTAGTTTTATAACCGAGCTTAAGATACGTATGTTGTCGACCACTATAATTTCTGTGTGTTCAGATAGTTCATCCTTTATATACATCATAACTCCATCTGCTTTATTCATTTTACTCTCACTATAGTAACTTTTGTAACCTGATATGTTGTACAATGGAGTATATTGCACATTCCAAGATTCAGTACATATAATGACACTTGGTCTTACGGCTAAACATTCAATAAAAGTTTCAAGTTTTTCAAAGTTTTGTTTTAGACTTCTAATATTTACACATAAAATCAAATTTTTACCTTTATCGATACTTTTATTGAGTGTTTATACATTACCAAAAGCTTGTTCTTTTTGTGAAATAACTTCAAAATTTAGTTGTTGTTGATCCATGTTCAAAATTCAGAAGTTCAGAAGTTGCTGAGTCTGTTGGGTAATAAATTTGTGATATGGTTCTGTTTAAATTTATTGGTGAGGTTGTGGCCGATAAATTACCAGCTGATGTTGCCGGACTGATAAAAATTCTACTTTGTCTTCTTGGTGTCGTTACGACCGGTGATTTACCGGTAGCTGTATCAGTGTTTTGTAACTGTGATTGAAAATTTACTTTACCTACATATTTTGGAATGTGCGGTCTCACTGGATAATCTGTTTCAGCAATTAACTTCTTTATCTTGTGAAACATAACCTCACATTTTTCGGTATCACTTACCACGTGTTTAGTATTATAATTTGTTTTATATTGATGATTACTGTACATACAATCAACACAATTGTGTTCGTTTGGGGTAGTACAGTTGATCGTGTTATGTTTTCCAGCACAACGTAGGCAGATTTTCGTATTCTTACACTTTTTACCGCTATGACCAAATCGACCACAGTTAAAACACGGGGTTAGATTCAAGTCATCGAATGCTCTGCAATTTTGATAACCAATATGAACTCTATATTTATTACTCACAATTTGATTATATACTTCCGCTGGTGTTTCAATTAATATAGTGTTAATTTTTGTTTTAATGTTTTCTAATATATGTAATACTTTGCATTTGCTGTTTAGGAGTTTGAAGTTCCTTTTGTTAATATCTTGCTCTATTTCTTTAATCTCCATGTCTTCAAAATTGTCGAAGCCTGTTATTTTCATCTTGGGATTTTTAATAGATTCTCTTGTTATTTTGTAGTAGGCAGAATACTTTTGTTTTAGTATATTCTCAGTTTGTATCAAACTCTCCTCATTTATAAAGCTTATTATTGCTTCATCTTTGTTCTTGATTTTTATACTTTATGCTTGTATAGATGAATTTTTATTTATATAGTGAGTTATATATGGTTTTATATCTGGCACATTTGTTCCTTTATTATCATTCTGTATTCTTTTCACTATTAGTTTTTGTATCTTCTTTTCTAATTGCTTATCACTTACTACCACTTCTGCAAATGTTTTTTTGTTTTTGGTATAGTTTTCTTTGTCTAAAATTTGGTTTAGCATAAATTGGAACACTTTTTAATTTTCTTCTGTAACAAATATAAAAATTTTTCGTATTTTTTAAAACAATTTCAGTAGTATAACTAGGACAGTTCTGCCCCCCCCATCACTCGCTCACCAGCCGACCTGTGCAGCGTTCTGATAGGTTTTGACGAGCGGGTGAGGCTCCGCCCACCTTCGAGAAGCTTCTACGCCCACCATTTGCAATGACGTCATTGAATAACAATTGTCAGTATTTTATTGACACAATTTTGCATAGAGATCAAATGCTTATTTACTAGCGACCCCTGGCGGCCTGCAGCGGGATGCGGGATGTGGGCAGCGGGATGCGGGCAGCGAGATGTGGGCAGCGGGATACGGGATGCGGGATGCGGGATGCGGGCAGCGGAATGCGGGATGCGGGATGCGGGCAGCAGGATGCGGGATGCGGAATCTGGGCGGCGGGCGGAGATCAGCATATTCCCTTTTTTCAAACCTTTTCCTTTCCCAACGGTTTTTTTCCCACCTAGACTTGATACGATACTCTAATCTAAAATAATGGTTTTACAATTTTTTTCCTTTTCCAACGGTTTTTCGTCACCGAAACTTGATACGATGCTCTATTCTAAAATAACGGTTTTTTGTTTTCTGTCCCCCATATACAAACGATAAGAGTAAGGGCGTTGATGGAAACCCTGCGGGCGGCGGGCGGCGGCGGCACGACCTAATCTAAAATAACGGTTTTTTCAAACTTTTATTTTTCCAACGGGTTTTCATCACCGAGATTTGATACGATGCTCTATTCCAAAATAACAGCTTTTTCTTTTCTGTCCCCCATATACAAACGATAAGAGTGAGGGCGTTGATGAAAACCCTCGAAATAATAATTATTTAATAGGTCTATGATTTCCAAAGATTTATGGGTAAAAGAAATTAAAACAGTAATATATGATATTCATGAAGTTCATTAAACATAATTTTTACAAGTGTTGTGTAACTTTTCATATTATATTAGCATTAAGCGTACATTGAATACACCCACATAGCATGAAAAGTTTTGATGAAACCTTTCAAGAAATATTTCATGAAAAGCTTGCCACAACCTTGCTGCAATATTACAGAAACCTCTCAAAAATATTTTCAGTAAGATTTCAAGAAACCTTACAGAAACATTTTAGAAACTTTTCAATTAATGTTAAAAGTTGACCATCAAAATACATTTCATGAAATAATACTGCAAGCTTTTCTAAAGCTTTCATGAAATCTTTCTTACAACGTCTCTGAAAAGAAACATGTAATATTTCATGAAATATTATGGAAAGGTGTTGAAAAAATTTCTCAAAAAAATGGTTTTATTCCTACAGAACCATTCAAGAAACATTATTAAAACCTTGCCAAAATATTTCACGAAAGGTTATAAGGAAACATTTTAAAAACATTTCCTGTATCATTGTCTGAAACATTTTAGCAAAGTTTACGCAACATTTTGGTTACCAAATAGACATCGTGAAAAAGCATTTCAAGAAATGTCACTGCAAGGTTTTCCAAAGCCTTCCCGAAATTTTTTTGAAAAACTTCTCTAAAGAAACATTTTATGAAATATTATAAAAAGGTTATCAAAACCTTTCTTAGAAAGATTTTTTTATGAAACTGAAATTGTATAAAATATTTGTGAAACCTTTCAAAAATATTTCACGAAGGTTATAAGGAAACATTTCAAAAACTTTTTTGTATCATTGCCTAAAACTTTTAGCAAAGTTTTCGCAACGTTTCTGGTACGGATTAGACACAGTGAAAAAGCAATTCAAGAAATGTTACTGCAAAGTTTTTCAAAGCTTTCCAGAAAGTTATCTCGCAAACATTCGGTAAAGAAACATTTCATGAAATATTACGAAAAGTTTTCAAAAAGATTTCTTGGAAATATTTTTTATGATACTGAAAATGTATAAAATATTTGTGAAACCTTTCAAAAATATTTTACGAAAGGTTATAAGGAAACATTTCAAAAACTTTTTCTGGATCATTGCCTAAAACGTTTTAGCAAAGTTTTCGCAACGTTTCTGATACGCAATATCCCACATAGCATGAAAAGTTTTGGTGAAGCCTTTCAAGAAATATTTCATGAAAAGCTTGCCACAACCTTGCAGCAATATTACAGAAACCTCTCAAAAATATTTTCAGAAAGATTTCAGGAAACCTTACCGAAACATTTTAAAAACATTTCAATGAATGTTAAAAGTAGACCATCAAAATATATTTCATGAAATAATACTGCGAGCTTTTCTAAAGATTTCATGAAATCTTTCTTACAACGTCTCTGAAAAGAAACGTGTAATATTTCATGAAATATTATGGAAAGGTGTTGACAAAATTTCTCAAAATATGTGTTTATTCCTACAGAACCATTCAAGAAACATTTTTAAAACCTTACAAAAACATTTCACGAAAGGTTATAAGGAAACCTTTCCAAAACATTTCCTGTCTCATTGCATGAAACGTTTTAGCAAAGTTTACGCAACGTTTTGTAAACGCACTTCAAGAAATGTTACTGCAAGGTTTTACAAAGCTTTCCCGGAATTTTTAGCGTAATCTTCCTATAAAGAAACATTTCATGAAATGTTACGAAAAGGTTTCAAAAAGATTTCTAGGAAGGATTATTTTAATAAACTGAAAATGTGAAAAAATATTTCCGAAACTTGTTAAAAATATTTCACGAAAAGTTATAAGGAAGCTTTCAAAAATATTTCCTGTATCGTTTTCTGAAAGATTTTATCAAAGTTTTCGCAACGTTTTGGATACGATATTGACAATTTAAAAACGCATTTCAAGAAAAGTTACTGCAAGGTTTTACAAAGCTTTCCCGAAATTTTTCTAGCAAACTTTCTATACAGAAAACCTTGCATGAAATGTTACGAAATGGTTTGAAAAAGATTTCTTGGAGGGCTTATTTTATGAAACTGAAAATGTGAAAAAATATTTCTGAAACCCTGCAAAAATATTTCACGAAAAGTTATAAGGAAGCCTTCAAAAACAATTTCTGAAACATTTTCTGAAACCTTTTAGCAAAGCTTACGCAACGTTTTGGATGCGATATTGACATCGTGAAAACGCATTTCAAGAAATGTTAACGCAAGGTTTTACAAGGCTTTCCCGAAATTTTTCTCGCAAACTTTCTCTAAAGAAACATCTCATGAAATGTTACGATAAGGTTTGAAAAAGATTTCTTGGAAGGATTATTTTAATAAACTGAAAATGTGAAAAAATATTTCCGAAACTTGTTAAAAATATTTCACGAAAAGTTATAAGGAAGCTTTCAAAAATATTTCCTGTATCGTTTTCTGAAACGTTTTATCAAAGTTTTCGCAACGTTTTGGATACGATATTGACAATTTAAAAACGTATTTCAAGAAAAGTTACTGCAAGGTTTTACAAAGCTTCCCCGAAATTTTTCTAGCAAACTTTCTATACAGAAAACCTTTCATGAAATCTTACGAAAAGGTTTTAAAAAGATTTCTTGAGGGCTTATTTTATGAAACTGAAAATGTGAAAAAATATTTCCGAAACCCTGCAAAAATATTTCACGAAAAGTTATAAGGAAGCCTTCAAAAACAATTTCTGAAACATTTTCTGAAACCTTTTAGCAAAGCTTACGCAACGTTTTGGATGCGATATTGACATCGTGAAAACGCATTTCAAGAAATGTTAACGCAAGGTTTTACAAGGCTTTCCCGAAATTTTTCTCGCAAACTTTCTATAAAGAAACCTTTCATGAAATGTTACGAAAAGGTTTGAAAAAGAAGTCTTGGTAGAATTTTTTTATGAAACCGAAAATGTAAAAAAATATTTCCGAAACCTAGCAAAAATATTTCACGAAAAGTTATAAAGAAGCTTTCAAAAACAATTTCTGAAACATTTTCTGAAACGTTTTAGCAAAGTTTTAGCAACGTTTTGGATACGATATTGACATCGTGAAAAGGCATTTCAAGAAATGTTACTGCAAGGTTTTACAAGACTTTCCCGAATTTCTATAGCAAACCTTCTACAAAGAAACATTTCATGAAATGTTACGAAAAGATTTGAAAAAGATTTCTTGGTAGGATTTTTTTATGAAACTGAAAATGTAAAAAAATATTTCCGAAAGCTTTTAAAAATATTTCACGAAAAGCTATAAGAAACTCTTTCAAAAGAATTTCTGTATCATTGCTTCAAATGTTTCCACAATGTTTTCGCAATTTTTTAATACGGTATAGACATCATGAAAATGCATTTCAAGAAATGTTATGCAAGGATTTACAAGGCTTTCCCGAAATTTTTAGAGCAAATTTTCTATAAAGAAACATTTCATGAAATGTTACGAAAAGGTTTCAAAATGATTTCTTGAAGTATTATTTTATGAAACCTGAAAATGTAAAAAAATATTTCCGAAACCCTGCAAAAATATTTCACGAAAAGTTATAAGGAAGCCTTCAAAAACAATTTCTGAAACATTTTCTGAAACCTTTTAGCAAAGTTTACGCAACGTTTTGGATGCGATATTGACATCGTGAAAACGCATTTCAAGAAATGTTAACGCAAGGTTTTACAAGGCTTCCCCGAAATTTTTCTCGCTAACTTTCGCTAAAGAAACATTTCATGAAATGTTACGATAAGGTTTGAAAAAGATTTCTTGGAAGAATTTTTTTATGAAACTGAAAATGTAAATAAATATTTCCGAAATCTTGCAAAAATATTTCGCGAAATGTTATAACGAAATCTTTAAAAACTTTTTCTGTATCATTGCCTAAAACGTTTTAGCAAAGTTTTCGCAACGTTTCTGATACGGAATAGACACCGTTAAAAAGCATTTCAAGAAATGTTACTGCAAGATTTTCCAAAGCCTTCCCGAAATTTTTTTTGAAAAAATTCTTAATGAAACATTTCATGAAATATTACGAAAAGATTTTCCAAAGCTTTCTTAGAAAGATTTTTTTATGAAACTGAAAATGTATAAAATATTTGTGCAACCTTTCAAAAATATTTCACGAAGGTGATAAGGAACCATTTCAAAAATTCTGGTACGGATTAGACACAGTGAAAAAGCAATTCAAGAAATGTTACTGCAAAGTTTTTCAAAGTTTTCCAGAAAGTTATCTCGGAAACATTCTCTGAAGAAACATTTCATGAAATATTACAAAAAGGTTTCAAAAAGATTTCTTGAAAAGATTTTTATGAAACTGAAAATGTATAAAATATTTCCGAAACCTTTCAAAAATATTTCACGTAAGGTTATAAGAAAACATTTCAAAAACTTTTTCTGTATCATTACCTAAGACGTTTTGGCAAAGTTTTCGCAACGTTTCTGATATGCAATATATACCATGAAAAAGCAATTCAAAAAATGTTACTGCAAAGTTTTTCAAAGCTTTCCAGAAAGTTTTCTCGCAAACATTCTCTGAAGAAACATTTCATGAAATATTACGAAAAGGTTTCAAAAAGATTTCTTGAAAAGATTTTTTTATGAAACTGAAAATGTATAAAATATTTCCGAAACCTTTCAAAAATATTTCACGAAAGGTTATAGGAACCATTTCAAAAACTTTTTCTGTATCATTGCCTAAAACGTTTTAGCAAAGTTTTCGCAACGTTTCAGGTACGGATTAGACACAGTGAAAAAGCAATTCAAGAAATGTTACTGCAAAGTTTTTCAAACCTTTCCACAAAGTTACCTCGCAAACATTCTGTAAAGAAACATTTCATGAAATATTACGAAAAGTTTTCAAAAATATTTCTAGGAAATATTTTTTTATGATACTGAAAATGTATAAAATATTTGTGAAACCTTGCCAAAATATTTCACGAATGGTTATAAGGAAACATTTTAAAAACATTTCCTCTATCATTGTCTGAAACGTTTTAGCAAAGTTTACGCAACGTTTTGGTTACGAAATAGACATCGTGAAAAAGCATTTCAAGAAATGTTACTGCAAGGTTTTCCAAAGCCTTCCCGAAATTTTTTTTGAAAAAATACTTAAAGAAACATTTCATGAAATATTACGAAAAGGTTTTCAAAAGCTTTCTTAGAAAGATTTTTTTATGAAACTGAAAATGTATAAAATATTTGTGAAACCTTTCAAAAATATTTCACGAAGGTTATAAGGAAACATTTCAAAAACTTTTTCTGTATCATTGCCTAAAACGTTTTAGCAAAGTTTTCGCAACGTTTCTGATACGGAATAGACACCGTTAAAAAGCATTTCAAGAAATGTTACTGCAAGATTTTCCAAAGCCTTCCCGAAATTTTTTTTGAAAAAATTCCTAAAGAAACATTTCATGAAATATTACGATAAGGTTTTCAAAAGCTTTCTTAGAAAGATTTTTTTATGAAACTGAAAATGTATAAAATATTTGTGAAACCTTTCAAAAATATTTCACGAAGGTTATAAGGAACCATTTCCAAAACTTTTTTGTATCATTGCCTAAAACGTTTTAGCAAAGTTATCGCATCGTTTCTGGTACGGATTAGACACAGTGAAAAAGCAATTCAAGAAATGTTACTACAAAGTTTTTCAAAGCTTTCCAGAAAGTTATCTCGCAAACATTCTGTAAAGAAACATTTCATGAAATATTACGAAAAGTTTTCAAAAAGATTTCTTGGAAATATTTTTTTATGATACTGAAAATGTATAAAATATTTGTGAAACCTTTCAAAAATATTTCACGAAAGGTTATAAGGAAACATTTCAAAAACTTTTTCTGGATCATTGCCTAAAACGTTTTAGCAAAGTTTTCGCAACGTTTCTGATACGCAATATCCCACATAGCATGAAAAGTTTTGGTGAAACCTTTCAAAAATATTTCATGAAAAGCTTGCCACAACCTTGCAGCAATATTACAGAAACCTCTCAAAAATATTTTCAGAAAGATTTCAGGAAACCTTACCGAAACATTTTAAAAACATTTCAATGAATGTTAAAAGTAGACTTTCAAAATATATTTCATGAAATAATACTGCGAGCTTTTCTAAAGCTTTCATGAAATCTTTCTTACAACGTCTCTGAAAAGAAACGTGTAATATTTAATGAAATGTTATGGAAAGGTGTTGAAAAAATTTCTCAAAATATGTGTTTATTCCTACAGAACCATTCAAGAAACATTTTTAAAACCTTACAAAAACATTTCACGAAAGGTTATAAGGAAACCTTTCCAAAACATTTCCTGTCTCATTGCATGAAACGTTTTAGCAACGTTTACGCAGCGTTTTGCAAACGCACTTCAAGAAATGTTACTGCAAGGTTTTACAAAGCTTTCCCGGAATTTTTAGCGCAAACTTCCTATAAAGAAACATTTCATGAAATGTTACGAAAAGGTTTCAAAAAGATTTCTTGGAGGGCTTATTTTATGGAACTGAAAATGTGAAAAAATATTTCCGAAACCCTGCAAAAATATTTCACGAAAAGTTATAAGGAAGCCTTCAAAAACAATTTCTGAAACATTTTCTGAAACCTTTTAGCAAAGCTTACGCAACGTTTTGGATGCGATATTGACATCGTGAAAATGCATTTTAAGAAATGTTAACGCAAGGTTTTACAAGGCTTTCCCGAAATTTTTCTCGCAAACTTTCTATAAAGAAACCTTTCATGAAATGTTACGAAAAGGTTTGAAAAAGAATTCTTGGTAGAATTTTTTAATGAAACCGAAAATGTAAAAAAATATTTCCGAAACCTAGCAAAAATATTTCACGAAAAGTTATAAAGAAGCTTTCAAAAACCATTTCTAAAACATTTTCTGAAACGTTTTAGCAAAGTTTTAGCAACGTTTTGGATACGATATTGACATCGTGAAAAGGCATTTCAAGAAATGTTACTGCAAGGTTTTACAAGACTTTCCCGAATTTCTACAGCAAACCTTCTACAAAGAAACATTTCATGAAATGTTACGAAAAGGTTAGAAAAAGATTTCTTGGTAGGATTTTTTTATGAAACTGAAAATGTAAAAAAATATTTCCGAAAGCTTTTAAAAATATTTCACGAAAAGTTATAAGAAACCGTTTCAAAAGAATTTCTGTATCATTGCTGCAAATGTTTCCACAATGTTTTCGCAATTTTTTAATACGGTATAGACATCATGAAAATTCATTTCAAGAAATGTTACTGCAAGGATTTACAAGGCTTTCCCGAAATTTTTAGCGCAAATTTTCTATAAAGAATCATTTCATGAAATGTTACGAAAAGGTTTCAGAAAGATTTCTTGAAGTATTATTTTATGAAACCTGAAAATGTAAAAAAATATTTCCGAAACCCTGCAAAAATATTTCACGAAAAGTTATAAGGAAGCCTTCAAAAACAATTTCTGAAACATTTTCTGAAACCTTTTAGCAAAGTTTACGCAACGTTTTGGATGCGATATTGACATCGTGAAAACGCATTTCAAGAAATGTTAACGCAAGGTTTTACAAGGCTTCCCCGAAATTTTTCTCGCTAACTTTCGCTAAAGAAACATTTCATGAAATGTTACGATAAGGTTTGAAAAAGGTTTCTTGGAAGAATTTTTTTATGGAACTAAAAATGTAAATAAATATTTCCGAAATATTGCAAAAATATTTCCCGTAAAGTTATAAGGAAGCTTTCAAAAATATTTCCTGTATCATTTTCTGAAACGTTTTAGCAAAGTTTTCGCAATGTTTTGGATCCGATATTGACAGCGTATAAACGCATTTCAAGAAAGGTTACTGCAAGGATTTACGAAGCTTTCCCGAAATTTTTCTCGGAAATTTTCTCTAAAGAAACATTTCATGAAATGTTACAAAAAGGTTTGAAAAATGTTTCTTGGAGGGCTTATTTTATGAAACTGAAAATATGAAAAAATATTTCCGAAACCCTGCAAAAATATTTCACGAAAAGTTATAAGGAAGCCTTCAAAAACATTTTCTGAAACATTTTCTGAAACCTTTTAGTAAAGTTTACGCAACGTTTTGGATGCGATATTGACATCGTGAAAACGCATTTCAAGAAATGTTAATTCAAGGTTTTACAAGGCTTTCCCGAATTTTTTTCGGAAACTTTCTATAAAGAAACATTTCATAAAATATTACGAAAAGCTTTCAAAAAGATTTCTTGGAAGTATTTTTTTATGAAACTGAAAATGTAAAAAAATATTTCTGAAACCATGCAAAAATATTTCCCGAAAAGTTATAAGGAAGCATTCAAAAACATTTCCTGTATCATTTTCTGAAACGTTTTAGCAAAGTTTTCGCAACGTTTTCGATACGATATTGACAGCGTATAAACGCATTTCAAGAAATGTTACTGCAAGGATTTACGAAGCTTTCCTGAAATTTTTCTCGCAAACTTTCTCTAAAGAAACATTTCATGAAATGTTACGATAAGGTTTGAAAAAGATTTCTTGGAAGAATTTTTTTATGAAACTGAAAATGTAAATAAATATTTCCAAAATCTTGCAAAAATATTTCGCGAAATGTTATAACGAAATCTTTCAAAAACATTTCCTGTATCATTTTCTGAAACGTTATTGCAAAGTTTTCGCAACGTTTTCGATATGAATTGACATCGTAAAAACGCATTTCAAGAAATATTACTGCAAGGATTTACGAAGCTTTCCCGAAATTTTTCTTGCAAACTTTCTCTAAAGAAACATTTCATGAAATATTACGGAAACGTTTCAAAAAGTTTACTTGGAAAGATTTTTTTATGAAACTGAAAATGTAAAAAAATATTTCGGAAAGCTTGCAAAATCATGTCACGAAAAGTTATAAGGAAGCTTTCAAAAACCGTTCCTGTATCACTCTTACACGTCCTCCGGTCTTAAAGCCATTTTAACTCAAACGTAGATCCCTAACTTATCTCTCGGCACATAAATATTATGTTTTTTGTCACATCTAAAAAAAAATTTTAGGAAAAAGCGTTTTTTCACACCCACCGAAATTGGTTTAAGCGCACTGTATTAAATTTCCAAATGATTCCATCCATTAGATTTTTCCAAAAACGTTTTCCAAATTAATAATTAACCCGAACAAAGCATGGAACATTTCAAAATCCATTTTAGAAAAATCTAATTAATGCAATGATTTAAAAATTTAATAGGGCATTTCACTTAATGTTATTTCGGAGAGCATGAAGAACGCTTTTTCTAAAATTCTTGTTTAAATACGATAAAAGAATTAAAGTTTAGGTGCCGGTAAGGTAGGGATCATGTCGGTACTTCACATGGCCTTAACAAAAGAATTAGTTGAGTCTATTAAATATCATAGTCGAAAGTACTTAATATGTTGTCTTCTAATCAAATGTTTGTAATTTTTATTCAAGTTTACTCTATACTTAGCTAAAATTAAAATTTTGTACGGTAGAAGCGTTGCGTAGCGTAGTGGTTAGAGCGTCAGCCTTGTAATCCGAGGGTCTCGAGTTCGATCCCACCTTAGGTCAAAATTTTTTTCTGCGTTTTTTCTGTAAGATAATTTGTAAATGCGAAATTGCGAGCGATAATTAATATAAATTAATGCAAATATATAATAATTTAATATTAAAAAACATATCTGATATAATAACTATTCATATATATTAAGTTGCAGGAGTTCAGGAAAGATCATCAACTTGAAAAGTCTACAAGGAAAAAACTTGTTTTCAAAATTGTTAAAAAAAAATATTAAAACATTTCTATTTACGATTTCTTTTGAAAAATATTTTTTTAAATCTTTTTAAAATGTTTCAAAAACCTTACTTGATGGTTTTGAGGCCTCTTAGAAACTTGCGTAAAACATTGTCGTATCCTTTCAGAAATATTTCACAGAACTTTTCAGGAAACCTTTCCAATATCTTTCACAAAATATTTCAAAAACCTTATGTGATGATTTGGCAACCTCTTAGAAACTTGCGTAAAACATGGTCGTAACCTTTCAGAAATATTTCACAGAACTTTTCAGGAAACCTTTCGAAAAATATTTTTGTAAATCTTTTGAAATATTTCAGAAACCTTTCGTGATGGTTTAGAGACCTCTTAGAAACTTGCGTAAAACATTGTCGTAACATTTCAGAAATATTTCACAGAACTTTTTCAGGAAACCTTTCAGATACCTTTCGAAAAATATTTTTGCAAATCTTTTTAAAATATTTCAGAAACCTTTCGTCATAGTTTTCAGACCTCTTAGAAACTTGCATAAAACATTGTCGTAACATTTCAGAAATATTTCACAGAACTTATTAGGAAACCATTAAGATACCTTTCGAAAAATGTTTTTTTAAAACTTGTTGAAATATTTTGAAAAGTTTTCGTGATGGTTTTGAGACCTCTTAGAAACTTGTGTAGAACATTGTCGTAACTTTTCAGAAATATTTCACAGAACTTTTCAGGAAACCTTTCAGATACCTTTCAAAAAATATTTTTGAAAACTTGTTGAAATATTTTGAAAAGTTTTCGTAATGTGTTGAGACATCTGAGGCACTTGCATAAAATATTGTCACAACCTTTCAGAAATATGTCTTGTAACTTTTCAGGAAAAGCTTTCAGAAAATATTTCCAGAATTCTTTTTAAAACGATTTAAAAACCTTTCATGAAATTTTTAGGCATCTGAGGCACTTTCCTGAAACATTGTCAAAACCTTTTAGAAAACTTTCATGTAACCTTTTAGGAAAGGTGTCAAATATATTTCAAGAAATATTTTTGAACGTTTATTGCACGGACATATGAACCTTTTAGAAACCTTTTTCCGAAATATTTTTGCAAGGTTTCCAACCTTTCATGAAAACTTTTGAAAACCTTGCAGAAACATTTCGTGCTATGTGGGCAGTCTCTTCTTAAAGGTGGTACTACACTCTCTGTAGGATTGTGCTCCCGGCAACGTAGACATTTGAGAATTTCTTGATCGCTGTTTAAATCATCAGACAGTTTATCCTACGCCTGCTCGATACTGTTTGCTCCAAATGTTGTGAGAAATGCCTTAGGTAGTTGAGCAATATCTGTAGGACTCATAAAGGATAAATGTTCTGTGCGAAAAAATATCTTGAGAGATCTCTCTAGTGATGGAGTATTATCACGATAAAATTTTCTTAGCAACAGTATATTTCGATGTGCACAATTTGCCTTGTAAGCAAGTCTATGATGTGGACATAGCTGCTGCAACACATCAAACTTGAGTTTCTGCAGTGATGGAAAGCGCATATCGCTCATATCATATACGTTAAGGTTGTATTGTTCAAGCCACTGTTTTTTCTCAAGGCCCTTCACATATACAACATTTGCATCATGTAGACTACGCCGTAACATATTTTCCAACTCTTCATAGGGCAGCTCACCCGAACTCCAAGATAAGCCGTGATAATTACGTTCCAACCAGCAATTTTGACTTTTATACTTCGCTGGAAGTCTACACCACGGTGTAGGTGGCTTGAAGGTAAACACTGCTGGTTTTACATTTCCACTCAGAGGCACAATGGCTAATTCTTTGACAACAAATTCGTTGATGGGTTGCTTGAACCCTTGCACATCCACCACGTACTCCATGTTGACTGACTCAGATGGGTTCGCAGGGTCTTTTATACCTTCAGCCCCCTTCCTTAGACTAATTTCTTAATATCCCCACTTATGGGATTATATTCGATAATACGGTCGTGTAATATCAAGCAGTAGGCTGATGTCTGTGCTGGAAAATTTTCTTTAGCCTCGAATTCAAGACGAACGTCAACTGGAGCCTGTTTCAATGACTCATTCTGCTTTGAACAATCGATAACAACTAAAGGAGCATGCTGTATATACTCCCCTTTCTTGAGCATAGGCTCTGTCTCTTTTCCATAATACACATTTTGAAAGATTACATACATATCCTATAATAAAGCATATTGATTTTAATCAATGTTAAGATTGAGATTTCCATAAGGATAGTATTGTGAATTGAGAAATAGTTTCACATTACTTATATTGCAATGATCAAAGCGGCTAGCATTAGATCCACTTTGTCTTTTACGATTAGTCTGAAAGTCGAGAGTTACAAATCGGGATTTTTCTAGCTGTTTCGATGTCTTTACAGTCCAAACATGCTTCGATGTGGTTGGGAGTAATGGATACTCATATAGCTCCCAACTACGGAAACTCATAGCAATCGATTTTTCCTTCTGTAGGTAATGAAGGAGACGTATTTTATGCTGGTCAGATAATACCACATATCCCACATAGCACGAAATATTTCTGAAATATTTCTGAAATATTTCATGCAAGGTTTGTTATATTTCAGAAATATTTCAAGAAAATGTTTCTTAAATATTTAAATGTCCGCATCTTTTTTCCTTCAGAAATATTTCAAGAAATATTTCTGTCAAGTTTCTTGAAACTTTGCATGAAAGCTTTCTGCAATATTACCGCAAACTTTCATAGGGTATTTAGACAATACGTAAAACTTTCATGAAATATTTCTTAAATATTTTCAAATTACTTTGTTGTAATGTTTTCATAAATATTGCAATAACATTTCCTGATATATTTCAGAAATATTTAAATGTCCGCATCTTTTTCGTCCAGCAATATTTCATGAAATATTTCTGCAAAGTTTCGTGAAAACTTGTAAGAAATGTTTCTGAAATATTGCAGAAAACTTCCACGAAGTTTGAATAATCTAAAAACTTGACATGAAATATTTCAGAAATATTGTGGCATTATTTTTCATAATATTATTGTAAACCTTTCAGAAAGATTTCACAGAAAGATTTCAGAAATGTTTTTATGTCCGCATCATCTTTCTTTCAGCAATATTTCATGAAATATTTCTATAAAGTTTCGTGAAAACTTGTAAGAAATGTTTCTGAAATATTGCAGAAAAGTTTCACGAATAGTTTGAATAATCTGCAAACCTGACATGAAATATTTCAGAAATGTTGTGGTACTATTTTTCGTAATATTACTGTAAACCTTTCAGAAAGATTTCACACAAAGATTTCAGAAATGTTTTTATGTCCGAATCATTTGCGTTCACCAATGTTTCATGAAATATTAGTGCAAAATTTCTTGAAAACTTATACGAAAAGTTTCTGAAATTTTGCAGAAATCTTTCACAAAGTATTTGTATAATCCATCAACTTGTCATGAAATATTTCAGCAATATTTCATGAAATATTTGTGCAAAGTTTCTTGAAGCCTATTACGAAATGTTTCTGAAATATTGCAGAAAAATTTCAAAAAGAATTATACATTTTTTACCTTTTAGAAAGATTCATAGAAACCTTTCATGAAAGTTTTCTGAAAGACCCAAATGTCTAGACAAATTACTGGCAGAAAGTTTTCCGGAAAGATTTTAAGTAAATCTTTCAAGAAACCTTTCAGGAATCTTTCAGAAACCTTTCAGGAACCTTTTCTTCAAGTTCTTGAAAGAAGTAACCTTAAAGCTATGATGAATATATAGTAGAAATCTCTATAAGTATCACAATTTTTGCGTATTTTACAGAACTTAATTATTCTATATTAGTCGCAATGTTATAATCGCAGAAAATATATTACATAAAATTTTTTGACCTGACCGGGAATCGAACCCACGATCTTTGGGTTACTACGCACGCATGCTATCCGTTACGCTATCGCTCGCTTGAAGGACTTCGGACATTTTCATCTAAATAAGGTGTACTTCCCACGATTATTTAATTGTTATAATTTTGATTATTTTTATTTAAAATAATTATGGTTTTAAAACATTATGTAAATCGTTAAATTAAAAATATATAGTGTCGGTAAGGTAGAAATCAAACCAGTATACTGAATAGATTTTTCTAAATCAAGAAAATATTAACTTAAATTATTACTCTGAATAAACATGTTTGTATAAAATACTAATAGAATGATTTTAAAAAAAATGTTGAGTATAGTAAATTGTGTTTTTCCAAAAAACTGTTTAAAAATTTTTTAATTCAAAGAAAAATTATAATGTCGATAAGTAGGGATCTGCATTTTTGTCATTTTTAAATAAATCTTGCCGTAAAACTTGTCAAAACATTTAGTGAAATTTTTGTGCCCTCTGTTCGTCTATACACAAAATATTTCAGAAAAGTTTCAGAAACCTTTCCTGTAATGATAGTGGCAACTTTTAACGCAACATTTCTCGTATTTACGAAAAATTAAATTTAAGATTTTAAATTTAAAATTAAATAAAAATTCTTCAGATTATTTAAATTTTATTTTAAATTTTAAATTTATTTAGACAATTTTTTAACGGTTTTTTAAATTTTAAATTTATTTTTAAAAATATAAAAATTTTTTTTAGTTGTAAATTGATTTAAAAAGTTCTTTAAATTTTAAATTAAAATTAAGAGATTTTACGGAAAATATTTCTGCAAGGTTGTGGAAATATTTGTTAAAAAGTTTGTGACGGAGATATGAATATTTTGAGAAAATCTTCAGAAAAGTTTTTGCAAGATTTTGTGTAATGTTATGAGTATCTAAACAAGAAGCTTGCGTGGAATATTTCAATAAATGTTACCGCAAACTTGCCAAAACATTCCGTGAAATGATTATATCCTCAGTTCAATCTATGCAAAAAATATTTGAGAAAAGTTTCCGAAACCTTTTCTGTAATAATAGTGGGAATGTTTACGCAAAATTTTTTGTAATCTTACGGAAAATATTTCTGCAAGATTGTGGAAATATTCGTTCAAAAAGTTTGTGACCGAGATATGGATATTTCGAGAATCTTTTCAGAAAAGTTTCTGCAAAATTTTGTGTATTGTTTCGAGTAGCTTAACAAGAAGCTTGAATGAAATATTTCATTAAATTTTGCCGCAAACTTGCCGAAACATTTCGTAAAATGTTTGTGTCTCTGCCCAAACCATTCACAAATATTTCAGAAAAGTTTCAGAAACCTTCCCTGTAATAATTGTAGGAATGTTTATGCAACATTTCTCGTAATCTTACAGAAAATATTTCGGCAAGTTTATGGAAATATTGGTTCAAAAAGTTTATGACCGACATATGAATATTTCGAGAAACTTTGTAAAAAGTTTCTGCAAGATTTTGTGTAATGTTTTAATTATCTCAACAAGAAGCTTGCGTGAAATATTTCAATAAATGTTGCCGCAAACTTGCCAAAACATTCCGTGAAATGATTATATCCTCAGTTCAATCTATACAAAAAATATTTGAGAAAAGTTTCTGTAATAATAGTGGGAATGTTTACGCAAAATTTTTTGTAATCTTACGGAAAATATTTCTGCAAGTTTGTGGAAATATTCGTTCAAAAAGTTTGGGACAGAGATATGAATATTTTGAGAAAATCTTGAGAAAAGTTTTTGCAAGAGTTTGTGTAATGTTTTGAGTATCTAAACAAGAAGCTTGCGTGAAATATTTCAATAAATGTTGCCGCAAACTTGTCAAAACATTCTGTGAAATGATTATATCCTCAGTTCAATCTATACAAAAAATATTTCAGAAAAGTTTCCGAAGCCTCTTCTGTAAAAATAGTGGGAATGTTTACGCAAATTTTTTTGTAATCTTACGGAAAATATTTCTGCAAGTTTGTCGAAATATTCGTTCAAAAAGTTTGTGACCGAGATATGGATATTTCGAGAATCTTTTCAGAAAATTTTCTGCAAAATTTGGTGTAATGTTTCGAGTATTTTAACAAGAAGCTTGCGTGAAATATTTCAATAAATGTTACCGCAAAATTCCCGACACATTTTGTAAAATGTCCTCTGTCCAAACCATTCACAAAATATTTTTAAAAAATTTCAGAAACATTCCATGTAATAATTGTGGAAATGTTTACGCAACATTTCTCGTAATCTTACAGAAATTATTTCTGCAAGTTTATGGAAATATTGGTTCCAAAAGTTTAGGACCGAGATATGAATATTTCGAGAAAATCTTGAGAAAAGTTTTTGCAAGATTCTGTGCAATGATTTAACAGGTTCATCACTGACAATGTATAAGCCTTTTCTACCCTAAGGTCCTCGTAAAAAAACGTGAAAGTTTTTATATTTTTCAAATTATACATGAAAAATTAATTAAAACTTTGCGGATTTGGATCCTATTAGATATTATAATTGATGCTAGTATCATATAGAATAAGAAAGTAATAGTATAAAATGATTTTATTAACTTTTTAAACAGCGCAACCATAAACTGAGAAATATCGCTCAAGTCAAGGATGACTGGTGACGTACCAGTGGAAAGAAATTCACGAGTCGTTTTTGACTCGTGCCGTCCTGAACCTGTTAAGTATTTTAACAGGAAGTTGGCGTGAAATATTTAAATAAATGTTCCAGAAAACTTGCCACAATATTGCTTGAAAAAGTTCCTGACCATCAAAGTATAAATATTTTGAGAAACTTTTCAGAAAAGTTTCTACAAGATTTTATGTACTGTTTCGAGTATTAGAAAACTTTAGAAAAAGTTGGAGTGAAATATTTCAATAACTGTCGCCGCAAACTTGCCAAAACATTTTGTGAAAAGTTTGTGTCCTCTGTCCAAACCGTTCACAAAATATTTGACAGTAGTTTCAGAAACCTTCCGTGCAATGATAGTTGAAATACTTACGCAAAATTTTTTGTAATCTTACGAAAAATATATCTTCAAGGTTGTAAAAATATTGGTTAAAAGTTTTTGACCGAGATTGTTTTGAGTATCTTAACAAGAAGCTTGCGTGAAATATTTGAATAAATGTTTCAGAAAACTTGCCACAATATTGCATGAAAAAGTTTCCGATCATCAAAGTATGAATATTTTGAAAAACTTTTCAGAAAAGTTTCTGCAAGATTTTGCGTAATGTTTCAAGTATCCTAACAAGAAGCTTGCATGAAATATTTCAATAAATGTTGCCGCAAACTTGTCAAAACATTTCGTGAAATATTTGTGTCCTCTGTTCAAACCATTCACAAAATATTTCAGAAAAGTTTCCGAAACCTTCCATATCATGATAGTCGGAATGTTTACGCATGTCTATTAAGCTAGCACCGCCACTAACGACCGCAACTATGAAAACTATACCATAATTTGTTGCTAATTTGTTGCTAATTTGTTACGCAAACCCCGAATTTGTTTCTCCAGTCGTTTCCGAGACATCCTGGCGGTGCTAGCTTAAGTCTTAAGCTAGCACCGCCACAGCTCTAACTTTTGAACGACGAAACATTTTTTGACGGGACAGGTGGCATAATTTGTTGCTAATTTGTTGCTTCAAGATAGGCTAGGTTTCGAATCTCGAGAAACAAAATGGCGCCTATTGCCGAAACATGGTGATACTCCGGATTACGTAATTTTATTAATTAAATCACGAGTAATTCAACAAACAACTATCGGATATTTTGTTGCTAATTTATTGCTAATTTGTTACGCAAACCCCGAATGTGTTGCTCCAGTCGTTTCCGAGATATCTTGGCGGTGCTAGCGTAAGTCTTAAGCTAGCACCGGCACAGCTGTAACTTTTGAACGACGAAACATTTTTTGACGGGACAGGTGGCATAATTCGTTGCTAATTTGTTGCTTCAAGATAGGCTAGGTTTCGAATCTCGAGAAACAAAATGGCGCCTATTGCCGAAACATGGTGATACTCCGGATTACGTAATTTTATTAATTAAATCACGAGTAATTCAACAAACAACTATAGGATATTTTGTTGCTAATTTGTTGCTAATTTGTTGCTAATTTGTTGCTAATTTGTTGCTAATTTGTTGCTAATTTGTTGCTAATTTGTTGCTAATTTGTTGCTAATTTGTTACGCAAACCCCAAATTTCTTGCTCCAGTCGTTTCTGAGATATCCTGGCGGTGCAGACTTAAGTCTTAAGCTAGACCGCCACAGCTGTAACTTTTGAACGACAAAACATTTATTAACGGAACAGGTGGCATAATTGTTTGCTAATTTGTTACTTCACGAAAGGCTAGGTCCCAAATCTTCAAAATCAAAATGGCGCCTAATGGCGGTACCCAGCCATCACCCAACTTACGTAATTTTTTTAAATCTTGAAAAATTTAACAAACGACTGTGGGATATTTTGTTATTTATTTGTTGCTAATTTTTTACGCTAATCCCGATTTCGTTGCTTCATCCGTTTCCGAGTTATTCAAGTCGTGCTACCTTAAGATTTAAGTTGGCACGGCCACAATTATAACTTTTGAACAACAAAACATTTTTCGACGGGACAGGTGGCATAATTTGTTGCTAATTTGTTGCTTCAATATAGGCTAGATCCTAAATCTTCAAAATCAAAATGGCGTCTACTGGCGGTACCCAGCCATCACGCAATTTTTTTAAATATTGAATAATTCAACAAACTTCTATGGGATATTTTGTTGCTAATTTGTTGCTAATTTGTTACGCTAATCCCGATTTTGTTGCTCCAGTCGTTTCTGAGATATCCAAGCCATGCTACCTCAAGAAATATGTCTATTAAGCTGGAAAAGACAAAATATATCAATTAAGCTGGAAAAGGCAAAATATGTCTATTAAGCTAGAAAAGCCACTTCATAAGAGCCGGCTGAAAATAATACCTTATTTTATCGCTAATTTGTCACTAATTTGTTACGCAAACCCCGATTTTGATGCTCCAGCCGTTTCCGAGAAACAATGACTATTCTAGCGTAATATCAAGCTGAAAAAGCCATTGCGTTGTATCTTCTAAGCAATTGACGATAGCGACACCGATTTTGGCCTCGATTTTGTCGCTAATTTGTCTTTCGAAGATGCTGTAGATCCCATGTCCCAAAAGTTCACTGCTGTCCCAAAAAGCGACCTCGGACCACGCGCATATAAGCAAAAATGATAAAAATCAAAAAAATCAATCAACTCATAATTGCACAGTTTGTCACTAATTTGTCGTTTACTTTTCCCGCAAATCCTGATTATGTTGCTAAAGTTGTTCTTGAAAAAAAGATCGCAACTGTAGCTCCATTTTGAAGCTGGAAAAGCCACGGTTGTATCTTCTCCACAAGTGACGATAGCGACACGGGCTTTGGTCCAGATTTTATCGCTAATTTGTCGCTCACAGATGCCGTAGATCCAATGTCCCAAAAAACGACCTTGTATCACGATCACATAAGTAAACATGATAAAAATCAATTAATTCATAATTGCACATTTTGTCGCTAATTTATCCCTTATTTTTCCCACAAAGCCCGATTTTGTTGCTTTGCCGTTATCGAGATACATTAGCTTAAGGTAGTTGGGTACTAGTGTTCGAAAGCTTAAGTCGAATCTAGTCACAAGAGAGAGTCGAATCTCTTGCCTGCCACGCGTGCTTTTTTGTACGCTGGGCGAGACGAGAACTTTCTAACGGTCAGTATAACCCCACATTCTCGCTGTTTCTTGAATTATAATAATTAGAAAAAAGTGTCCAAATATCTCCCTTAGTAACATATACCTTTTTAAAATACATTTCCCAGATATTCTTTAGTCGATGAAAATGTAATTCATCTTTATTAATCAGGTACGGGTACTATAGAGGGTCGAAATATCAACTATACCTTAATTTATTGCTAATTTGTTGCTAATTTGTTACGCTATTCTCGAATTTGTTGCTCCAGCCGTTGCGTCGAGAAATGCAGGCGGTGCTAATTTAAGACTTAACTCAGCACAGCGACAGCTGTATCTTTTGATCGAATAAAGATATTTCAATCAGTAAAACGGGATAATTTATTGCTAATTTGTTGCTTTGAGACTGAGTTGGACCCAAAATCGATAGTCCAACGGGAACGCAAGAAATCGACTTTCGGGCGCTCTAAATTGTGTTTTATTTGGTAAAACGGTAAGTAGCAAATTCAAAACTGTGGCAACCGCTGAGGCTAATATATTGCTAAATTATAGTTCCCGCTAAATTATAATTTCTTGCTTCGAGATAGGCCAGGTTTGGGGTCGAAAAATCCATCGAAAACGCAAGGAAACGTGTTTTGGATGCTGTAAATGGTGTTTTATTTCGTAAATCGGTGAGAAACAAATTTATAACTGTGCGGAATGTTGTTATTAATATGTTTCTAATTGTTAAGGCTATTTCTGAATTTGGTGCTACAAATCGGGCCCGACCCCAGAGTCGAAGGTCGATCGAAACGCAAAAAAAAAAAAACTGTTTTGTACGCCGTAAATTGGTTTCATTTAGTAAATCGGTTAGCAACAAATTGAAAACTGTGCAAAATTTTGTGGTTGGTATGTTGCTAAGTTGTTACGTTTTTTCCGAATTTGTTGCTTCAAGATAGGCTAGATCCCGGAGTCAGAAGTCGATAGAAAATGTGTTATCGACATCGTAAATGGTGTTTTATTTCGTAAAACGGTGAACAACAAATTCATAACTGTGCACAATGTTGTCTTTAACATGTTGCTAAGGTGTTACAGTATTTCTGAATTTGTTGCCTCGCAATAAGCTAGATCCCGGAATCGAAAGTCGATCGTTAACGCAAAAAAACGTGTTTTGGTCGTTGTAATGGGGTTTTATTTAGTAAATCGGTGAGCAACAAATTTATAACTGTGCAGAATGTTGTTATTAATACGTTTTTAATTTTTAAGGCTATTCCCGAATTTGTTGCTATAAAACATGCTAGATCCCAGTGTCGAAGGTCCATCGAAAACGCAAAAGAAAACCTGTTTTGGACGCCGTAAATGGCTTTTATTTAGTAAATGGCTGAGCAACAAATTCAAAACTGTGCAAAATTTTGTTGTAGGTATGTTGCTAAGTTGTTACGCTTTTTCCGAATTTGTTCCTTCAAGCTAGGCTAGATCCCGGAGTCGAAAGTCGATCGAAAACGCAAAAAAATGTGTTTTGGTCGCTGTAATGGGGTTTTACTCAGTAAATCGGTGAGAAACAAATTCATAACTGTGCAGAATGTTGTCTTTAACATGTTGGTAAGTTGTTACAGTATTTCTGAATTTGTTGCTTTACAATAGGCTAGATCCTGGAGTCGAAAGTCGATCGAAAACGCAAAAAAAACGTGTTTCTGTCGCTGTAATATCGTTTTATTTAGTAAATCGGTGAGCAAAAAATTCAAAACTATGCTAAATTTTTTTGTTTTTTGTTGTTGATATGTTGCTAAGTTGTTACTCTATTTCCTCCTGAAAAAATCTTCCTACAATAAAAAGGACTTCCTCCCGCTCCGTAGAATCGTAATTCGATTATAGGAACCGTGGTCTCCTGTTATATGAGGCCAATCCTCCTGCAGGAGGAGAATTTTATGTTTTATTACAAGAATATTATGTGTCAATAATGGAGGAATGATATTTTGGGTCTTAGGTCCCCAAAACTCTATTTTATAAATATCATTAAATTGCAGTGTAATACAAGTTTTATTGATAACAGATGACACTAGGACTAGTATATAAATACTTAAAATAACTAAATCTTCATGTACAACAATTTTATTTTTACATTCATGATTTTTTTTGCTTTAAGATAGTCTAGATCCCGAAGCCGAAAGACGAGCGAAAACTCAATAAAAACGTATTTTGGACGGTGTAAATAGTTTTTTATTTATTAAATCGGTGAGCAACAAATTCATAACTGTGCAAAATGTTGTTATTAATATGTTTCTAATTGTACCCACTTTGTTCAACATGCGGTAGAAATCTGAAATTAAATAATTTTTTAAATCTACTTATTTATTCGTGATCTCTTATTCAAGGGGAAGCCCCTTTGGCCATTAAAATTAAATTTTTTTGTTTTTTTCCGTTTCGTTTAGTACATTAAAAAAGGGCTCGACAATGAAAATTGGGATTGGACGAAAATTCGGATCTTGAATGGTTTATTTTAGAATAAAAACATGGTTAATGGTTATTTTTTTTTATTCTGAGTGGTGGATCTTGCTAACGAGACAACGTACTGTGAATTTATCGCTATTCGAGTTCAATAAATAATTCTATTGGAGGGTATGGGTTGTAGGGTTCCTCCAGGACTCACTTGGAAAATAGTACTTATAGACACTTTTGGAAAAAAAACTGTCGATTGATCTTAGTTAAAGCCTCCACAATTATAGTATACAAAAAAAGTCACTTTTTCTCCGGAAAATGGGTCTCGATACGAAAGGGTTAACAAAATCAATGCTCCCAATAACAACGTTCCGTACAGTTGTAAATTTGTTGCTCACCGATTTATTAAATAAAACCAGATTAAAGCGAACAAAACACGTTTCTTTGTGTTTTCGATCGACTTTCGACTCCGGGATCTAGCCTATCGTGAAGCAACAAATTCAGCAATACTGTAACAACTTAGCAACATGTTAAAGACAACATTCTGCACAGTTATGAATTTATTGCTTACCGTTTTACGAAATAAAACACCATTTGCGACGTCCAAAACACGTTTTTTAGCTTTTTTGATCGACTTCCGACTCCGGGATTTAGCCTACCTTGAAGGAACAAATTCGGAAAAAGCGTAATAACTTAGCAACATACCTACAACAAAATTTTGCACAGTTTTGAATTTTCTGGTGAGCGACTTATTAAATAAAAGCCATTTACGGCGTCCAAAACAGGTTTTCTTTTGCGTTTTCGATCGACCTTCGACTCCGGAATCTAGCCTGTTTTGTAGCAACAAATTCGGGAATAGCCTTAAAAATTAGAAACATATTAATAACAAAATTCCCTTTTACGAAATAAAACACCATTTACATCGTCCAAAACACGTTTTCTTGCGTTTTCGATCGATTTTTGGACCCCAAACCTGGCGTATCTTGAAGCAATAAATTATAATTTGGCGGGAATTATAATTTAACAACATATTAGCCTCAACGATTGCCACAGTTTTGAATTTGATACTTACCGTTTTACTAAATAAAACACAATTTAGAGCGCCCGAAAATCGATTTCTTGCGTTCCCGTTGTACTGTCGATTTTGGGTCCAACCCAATCTCAAAGCAACAAATTAGCAATAAATTATCGCGCTTTAATAATTGAAATATCTTTATTCGATCAAAAGATACAGCTGTCGCTGTGCTGAGTTAAGTCTTAAATTAGCACCGCCTGCATTTCTCGACGCAACGGCTGGAGCAACAAATTCGAGAATAGCGTAACAAATTAGGAACAAGTTAGCAATAAATTAAGGTATAGTTCATATTGCGACCCTCTATAGTGCCCGTACCTGATTAATAAACATGAATTACATTTTCATCGACTAAAGAATATCTGGGAAATGTATTTTAAAAAGGTATATGTTACTAAGGGAGATATTTGGACACTTTTTTCTAATTATTGTAATTGATAGTAGCATTCTTTTAATTGGTAGACGACCGTACACTGCGAATGCGAGAGAGAGGACACGCGTAAGCGAGAGAAACAGCGAGGATGTGGGGTTAGGTTATACTGACCGCTAAAAGTTCTCGTCTCGCCCAGCGTACAAAAAAGCACGCGTGGCAGGCAAGAGATTGGACTCTCTCTTGCCACTAGATTCGACTTAAGCTTTCGAACACGAGTACCCAACTACCTTAAGCTAATATATCTCAATAACGGCTAAAGCAACGAAATCGGGCTTTGCGGGAAAAATGAGCGATAAATTAGCGACAAAATGTGCAATTATGATTTAATTGATTTTTATCATTTTTACTTATGAGATCGTAACCCAAGGTCGTTTCTTTGGGACATTGGATCTACGGTATCTTTGAGCGACAAATTAGCGATAAAATCTGGACCAATGCCCATGTCGCTATCGTCACTTGTGGAGAAAATACAACGGTGGTTTTTCCAGCTTCGAAATGGAGCTACAGCTGCGATTTTTTTTTTCTAGAGAAACTTTAGCAACATAATCAGGATTTGCGGGAAAAGTAAACGACAAATTAGCAACAAACTGTGCAATTATGAGTTGATTGATTTTTTTGATTTTTATCATTTTTGCTTATATGCGCGTGGTTCGAGGTCGTTTTTTTGGGGACAGCAGTCAACTTTTGGGACACGGGATCTACGGCATCTTCGAACGACAAATTAGCGACAAAATCGAGGCCAAACTAGGTGTCGCTATCGTCAATTGCTTAGACGATACAACGCAATGGCTTTTTCAGCTTGATATTACGCTAGAATAGTCATTGTTTCTCGGAAACGGCTGGAACGTCAAAATCGGAGTTTGCGTAAAAAATTAGCGACTAATTAGCGACAAAATAAGGAATTATTTTCAGCCGGCCCTTATGAAGTGGCTTTTCCAGCTTAATAGACATATTTTATCTTTTCCAGCTTAATAGACATATTTCTTGAGGTAGCATGGCTTGGGTATCTCGGAAACGGCTGGAGCAACAAAATCCGGATTAGTATATATTTTTGAATTATTCAAGATTAAGAAAATTACGTAGGTCGGGTGATGGCTGGGAACCACCATTAGGCGCCATTTTGATTTTGAAGATTTGGGACCTAGCCTTTCGTGAAGCAACAAATTAGCAAACAATTATGCCACCTGTTTCGTTAATAAATGTTTTGTCGTTCAAAAGTTACAGCTGTGGCGGTCTAGCTTAAGACTTAAGTCTGCACCGCCAGGATATCTCAGAAACGACTGGAGCAAGAAATTTGGGGTTTGCGTAACAAATTAGCAACAAATTAGCAACAAATTAGCAACAAATTAGCAACAAAATATCCTATAGTTGTTTGTTGAATTACTCGTGATTTAATTAATAAAATTACGTAATCCGGAGTATCACCATGTTTCGGCAATAGGCGCCATTTTGTTTCTCGAGATTCGAAACCTAGCCTATCTTGAAGCAACAAATTAGAAACAAATTATGCCATCTGTCCCGTCAAAAAATGTTTCGTCGTTCAAAAAATACAGCTGTGGCGGTGCTAGCTTAAGATTTAAGCTAGCACCGCCAGGATATCTCGGAAACGACTGAAGCAACAAATTCGGGGTTTTCGTATCAAATTAGCAACAAATTAACAACAAATTATGGTATAGTTTTCATAGTTGCGGTCGTTAATGGCGGTGTTAGCTTAATAGACATTGTTTACGCAACATTTCTTGTAATCTTACGGAAAATATTTCTGAATTGTTGTGGAAATATTGGTTCAAAAGGTTTTTGACCGAGATATGAATATTTCGAGAAACTTTGCACAAAAGTTTCTGCAAGATTTTGTGTATTGTTTTGAGTATCTTAATAAGAAGCTCGCGTGAAATATTTCAATAACTATTTCGGATAACTTGCCACAATATTGCTTGAAAAAGTTTCCGATTATCAATGTATAAATATTTTGAGAAACTGTTCAGAAAAGTTTCTGGAAGATTTTGTGTAATCTTTCGAGTATCTTAACAAGGAGCTTGCGTGGAATATTTAAATAAATTTTGCCGCAAACTTGTCGAAACATGTCGTGAAATGTTTGTGTTCTCTGTCAGTAGTTATAGCAGCACTATGGCGAGACCCAAACAATGACGCATCGGCGCCAGCCGAGGTCAATGTTCGTCGGGCCTCCTCATAGTGCTGCGTTAGCAAAGTTTGTGCATAAGAGAGAGAGAGAGAGAGAGAGAGAGAGTCGCCATAGTGCGGCGCTAGCAAAAGTTTGTGCATATGCACGATACACACACACGTGTGTGTGTGCGTGCGTGCGTGCGTGCGTGCGTGCGTGTGTGTGTGTGTGGGTGGGTGGGTGTGGGTGTAAGAGAGAGAGAGAGAGGAAGTCGGCTGTTGGACTCCCCCGTTGGCTCATGGAAGTCGGCTATCGTCTGCTGGCAGTAGCTACACTGAAAAAACTCTGGCACGCAAGACGTTCGAAAACGAAAACAGAAGTCGCCTTAACTACTTGTGTAGCAGCTCAAAGAAAGCACTCGTGATCTGTGATGGCACAGTGTAAAATCAGCTCATTGGTTGTGTCTCCCAACAAGATGCTTTAATGACCGCGGGAGGCGCAGCATGAGAAGAGCTGATTGGTCACCGCTGTACCGTCAAAAGAACTGTTAACTCCCCACACGGTCCGCAGATTTTCGAGTGGCCGCTCACACGCGCACGCACACGTGCACGCACATCCGCACACCCACTCACACACTAAGCTATGCCTTCAAGGCCCAGTTTGCGTAGCCTCTCTGTATCATGGCAAATGCACCTACATAAAAATTTCCAGATTCATGGGGTTTTTATGGGGTTTTCGATATTTTATCGGATTTTGGAAGCTAATGGTACATGATTCAAGAATATATGGTCTTATGGGGTGTCTATGGGGTTTTTATGGTGTGTTTTATAACTTTTGTGTATAGCCTTTCTGCACCATGACAAGTGTACCTACACAAACAATTTTCAGATTCACGGGCTTTTTATTGTTTTTTACAACTTTTATGTATAGACTCTCTGTACTGTGCAATGAGGCGCAACACCCACGCGCAGTATCTAATGATGCCCGCACGGCTTGAAAAAAAAGGGAATATCCGTAACCTCATGGACATCTCATAGCCACTTCATGATAGATCCGCGACACTCTCTTGGAACTGTACATCCGAATTTCTGCATTGAACCACTATCTACATAACGTACTGGCGCGTAACATTTGTATGGGGAGCACAAGAGACACATGAAACACTTCAGAATCCGCAGAATACCCTCATGCTTTGCGACGAAGATGTTCACGCGTCAAAACAATATTCGCGACTGGGATCCGGTCGACCGTTCGTCTTTGCCACGGATGATCTCATCGCACGTGGGCCCTCTGCTGTCGAATTATATCGCCTTACCTCGAATTAGTCATAACTTACAGAAGTCGAAATTTTATCTTATGAGAAAATGTCACGTACATCGAGTTGCAGCTGCACATTATTTTGACTATTGAATTACACAGGAAAAGAATTTTTTCTCAAGGAAAGTCTCAAGAAAAGGAAATTGAGATTATTTTTTCTCCTTTATTTCAACGTACGACGCTGTGGAATTTTGCTGATTAATGAGAAAATGTCACGTACATCGAGTTATAGTTGCACATTATTTTGACTATTTAATTACAAATGGAAACATTTTTTCTCGAGGTAAGGCTCCAGGAAAGGGATTACAGATAGAAGCAAATACACATACTCACACATACGCAGACACACGCACGTCAATATTTTGACGTTCCAACAAACATATACCAGGCACTGCTGTTTTTCGACTCGTTGACAGAGGAAGGACAGCAAGGTCTTTTCAAACCTTTCTCGAGGAGCGGATGACCAGCGTGAAGGCGACTGTCGGCTATTGGAAGTCGGCCGTTGGCTGCTGGAAATCGCCTGTCGACTGCAGGAAGTAGCTGTTTCAAATACTATTTCAGTTATCCATGCGTCTACATCGGCGGCCCGTCTACTACTGATGCATCAGGGGACCACACCGTGGAAAGTTAGTGGCGCTAGTGTAGCAATACAAAGAACACACTCGTGACCGATGACGACGCAGTTTAAAAACAACTCATTTGCTACCGCTGTGTCTCCATCGTTGTGATTAGCGGCGACGGCGCACCAGAAGAGAGCTCATTGGTTGCTGGTGTGCCCCCCAAACGGCGGCGGCGTATCAGAAGAGACCTCATTGGCTGCTGGTGCGCCCCAACAAGCTGATTTAGCGGCCGCGGGAGGCGCAGTGGCTAAGAGCTCATTGGCCACCGCTGCGCCGACGAAAGAGCTGCTTTGCCGCGGAGCTAGCCCCACCCCAAGGCTCGCGGACTCGCGAGCGGCCGCGCGCGGGGGGCACCGGGTGCGGTTGCGAGCTCTTCGGGAGAAGTGTTTCGGAGTGCCCAGTCATATTTGAAGCAGGTACTTCCAACAGACGACAGCCGATTTCCATCAGCCAACAGCCGACTTCCAGCAGCCAATCGCCGACTTCCAGCAGCCAGCGGTTGACTTTCAGCAGCCAACGGCTGACTTCCAACAGCCGACAGCCAACTTCCCGTCGACCATCCGCTCCTCGGGAATAGTTTGAAAAACCTTGCGATCCTTACTCTATCAACGAGCCAAAAATAAATAATTGAAAGAATTAAGGTAAGCATCTTATTATTAAAAGTCATTTTCTTTTCTGTTCTTTTTTGCTTAATTTAATATTAATCATTTGCAAATTTGTTGTGACAGATGGATCTTTCGAAGTTGAATGCGATCGCCCGTGAAGGATTCCTCCCAACGAAAAGGTTGGTCGATCTGACCAAGAGCCAAGTTTGAAGACTGTGACTATCAAATACGGTCGGAAAGTTGTGGCTGAATTGGAGAGTGAATATGATGTGTTCATGGGAAAAAGAGTTTCGGAAGCTCTTGTTCAAGATGAAAATTTCTTCACTAACCTCCAAGACGCCGCGAATAAGTATGAACTATTTATGATTTACAATAGAGGTTCAAGTGTTGAGTTTAGTGGTAAATCACTTTTTTCTAATTTTCGAGTACTACAAATTATAATTGATGGGTAACCAAATCGCGCGTAAATCGTATCCTAACGATTATTATCTTTTCGCGTTTGATTTATCTTCCGGTCTATCGGCTAACAAATGAGATATTCTAACGTTCTATACTTTGACAGTTTTGCAATACCACCTATAATACCCGACCACATAAGCCGTTTGCGAAAAATCGTAAAACATTTCGTTGGAACGCAATACAACTTCAAAATGACGTATCCGATGTTTGTAGTCAATATTGTATTATGTTTTTTAAGTTATATGAGTAATGGCTTAGGTTTGAAGAAGTTTCAGCGTAGAAAAGCGATATAAAAAAAAAGATCAAGCGTTTCTATCTAAGTCCGATGTTGCTGATTTATTGTATCAGTTTGTATCATTACACATGCCAAGAATTGCTGATGTATTAAATACTATATTATTTGATAATAAATAGAAAAATTTGAATATACTTACTATGCACTTCTTTTTGTCTTCCTTGCTGTCCTCTTATTCCCAACTTATTATAATTCGAGGTAAGACGATATAATTCGACAACAGAGAGTCCACGTGCGATGAGATCATCTGTGGAAAAGATGAACGGTCGTCCGGTTGTCAGGCGCGTATATTATCTTGTCGCGTGAACATATCCGTCGCAAAGTGTCATGAATGTATTGTGCGGTTTCTGAAGTGCGTCGTGTGTCTCTCTTGTACCCCATACAAATGTTGTGCGCTAGTACGTTATGTAGATAGTGGTTCAATGCAGAAAATTCGGGTGAACAGTTTCGCGAGAGTGTCGTGGAAGTGTAATCGATGACGAAGTGGTCTTATGGGTTGTCCATGAGGTTACGGCTATTCCATTTTTTCAAGCCGTGCGCACACGATTAGATACTGCGCGTGGGTATTGGCCGCTCGCTGCTCAGTTCAGATAGGTTATACGCAAAAGTTGTAAAAAAACCATAAAAAACCCATGAATCTGAAATTTGTTTGTGTAGATGCACTTGTCATCTTGCATGTTTTCAACGAGTCATTAACAAAATTTTACAATCTTTAATTTTCAAAAAATCCTTACTTTTTCGACGTAGATCGATTCTATTTTAAATAATAAACTTACGTTTCAAATTTCAAACCAATATCTTGAAAATCAGAGAAAATGCGGTATTTCCAGCTTTTACCAAAAATTTCTTACAAACTAAAAAATAAATTTTAAATGAAACGGAATAAAGGTGATTGCGCGAATATAGAGTAATGAATAAATTAGAATTTAAACACTCGAGAGGCGAGCGAGAGAGTCCTCGTTGTGTTCTTATCTTATCTCCATGTCACTGATAAAACTACAAAATAAAAAGTTTTTCAATTGTTGAATTTTGAATAATTTTTAACGGCATTATATTCAGGGTGTTTAAACATTCCTACTGTGTTAAAATCACGCTCGTATCTAAAAATGAACTTAATTAAATAATAACAATTTTAGTTTTTATATTGTCAAATTTTTTACATTGTAATTTAATTGCGACAAGTAACATGATGATAAAGATTTACATAAAATCTCGCGTTTTACTTAAGTGTCAATATTTTGACGTTCCAACAAACATACATCAGACACTGGTGTTTTTCGACTCGTTGATAGAGTAAGGAGTGCAATGTCTTTTCAAACCTTTCTCGAGGAGCGGATGATTAGCGGGGTGTCGACTGTCGGCTATTCCGTTGGCTGATGGAAATCGGCTGTTGACTGCAGAAGTAGCTGTTTCAAATACTGTTTCAGTTATCCATACGGTTGCATCGACGGTCCGCCTACTACTGACGCATCAGGGGACCACACCCTGGAAAGTTAGTGGCGCTGGTGTAGGAATATAAAGAACGCACTCGTGAGCGATGACGATGCAGTGTAAAAGCAGTTCATTGGCTACCGCTGTGTCTCCATCGTTGTAATTAGCGACGGCGACGCATCAGAAGAGAGCTCATTGGCTGCTGGTCCGCCCCAACAAGCTAATTTAGCGACCGTGGGCGGCGCAGCGGGTAAGAACTCATTGACCATCGCTGCGCCGACAAAAGAGTTGGTTTGCCGCGGAGCTAGCTCCACCAAAGACTCGCGGACTCGTGGGCGGCCGCGCGCTGGGGACACCGGACGCGGCTAAGAGCTCATTGCCACGCGCACATTTATGAGCATCTAATTTTAACTAGTTTTTATTCTTTTAATTAAATAATTTAAAAATACTTTTTTCAAAAAATATTCAAATGTAAGCTAGCTTCATTTCGTGAAATAAAATTTATATTATATATTACAATTTAGAAATGTAAATTAAAAATATAATAAGTTGGGAATAAGAGGACGGTAAAGAAGACAAAAAGAAGTGCATAGTAAGTATATTCAAATTTTTCTATTTATTATCACATAATATAGTATTTAATACATCAGCAATTCTTGGCATGTGTAATGATACAAACTGATACAATAACTCAGCAACATCGGACTTAGATAGAAACGCTTGATCTTTTTTTTTATATCGCTTTTCTACGCTGAAACTTCTTCAAACCTAAGCCATTACTCATATAACTTAAAAAACATAATACAATATTGACTACAAACATCGGATACGTTATTTTGAAGTTGTATTGCGTTCCAACGAAATGTTTTACGATTTTTCGCAAACAGCTTATGTGGTCGGGTATTATAGGTGGTATTGCAAAACTGCCAAAGTATAGAACGTTAGAATATCTCATTCGTTAGCAGATAGATCGGAAGTTAAATCAAACGCGAAACGATAATAATCGTTAGGATACGATTTACGCGAGATTTGGTTACCCATCAATTATAATTTGTAGTACTCGAAAATTAGAAAAAAGTGATTTACCACTAAACTCAACACTTGAACCTCCATTGTAAATCATAAATAGTTCATACTTATTCGCGGCGTCTTGGAGGTTAGTGAAGAAATTTTCATCTTGAACAAGAGCTTCCGAAACTCTTTTTCCCATGAATACATCATATTCACTCTCCAATTCAGCCACAACTTTTCGACCATATTTGGTAGTCACAGTCTTCAAACTTGTTATCCTATAACGCTGGCTCTTGGTCAGATCGACCAACCTTTTCGTTGGGAGGAATCCTTCACGGGCGATCGCATTCAACTTCGAAAGATCCATCTGTAACAACAAATTTGCAAATGATTAATATTAAATTAAGCAAAAAAGAACAGAAAAGAAAATTACTTTTAATAATAAGATGCTTAACTTAGAATTCTTTCAATTTTTTATTTTTGGCTCGTTGATAGAGTAAGGATCGCAAGGTTTTTCAAACTATTCCGGAGGAGCGGATGGTCGACGGGAAGTTGGCTGTCGGCTGTTGGAAGTCAGCCGTTGGCTGCTGGAAGTCGGCCGCTGGCTGCTGGAAGTCGGCGGTTGGCTGCTGGAAGTCGGCTGTTGGCTGATGGAAATCGGCTGTCGTCTGTTGGAAGTACCTGCTTCAAATATGACTGGGCACTCCGAAACACTTCTCCCGAAGAGCTCGTAACCGCCCCCGGTGCCCCCCGCGCGCGGCCGCTCGCGAGTCCGCGAGCCTTGTGGTGGGGCTAGCTCCGCGGCAAAGCAGCTCTTTTGCCGGCGCAGCGGTGGCCAATGAGCTCTTAGCCGCTGCGCCTCCCGCGGCCGCTAAATCAGCTTGTTGGGGCGCACCAGCAGCCAATGAGGTCTCTTCTGGTGCGCCGCCGCCGTTTGGGGGGCACACCAGCAACCAATGAGCTCTCTTCTGGTGCGCCATCGCCGCTAATCACAACGATGGAGACACAGCGGTAGCAAATGTGTTGCTTTTAAACTGCGTCGTCATCGGTCACGGGTGTGTTCTTTGTATTGCTACACTAGCGCCACTAACTTTCCAGGGTGTGGTCCCCTGATGCGTCAGTAGTAGACGGGCCGCCGATGTAGATGCATGGATAACTGAAAGTTATTTGTAACAGCTACTTCCTGCAGTCGACAGCTGATTTCCAGCAGCCAACGGCCGACTTCCAATAGCCGACAGTCGACTTCACGCTGGTCATCCGCTCCTCGAGAAAGGTTTGAAAAGACCTTGCTGTCCTTCCTCTGTCAACGAGTCGAAAAACAGCAGTGCCTGGTATATGTTTGTTGGAACGTCAAAATATTGACGTGCGTGTGTCTGTGTATGTGTCAGTATGTGTATTTGCTTCTATCTGTAATTCCTTTCCTGGAGCCTTTCCTCGAGAAAAAATGTTTCCGTTTGTAATTTAATAGTCAAAATAATGTGCAACTATAACTGGATGTACGTGTCATTTTCTCATTAATCAGCAAAATTCCACAGCGTCGTACGATGAAATAAAGGAGAAAAAATAATTTCAATTTCCTTTTCTTGAGACTTTCCTTGAGAAAAAATTCTTTTCCTGTGTAATTCAATAGTCAAAATAATTTGCAGCTGCAACTCGATGTACGTGACATTTTCTCATAAGATAAAATTTCGACGACTGTAAGTTATGACTAATTCGACGTAAGGCGATATAATTCGACAGCAGAGGACACACGTGCGATGAGATCATCCGTGGCAAAGACGAACGGTCGACCGGATGTCAGTCGCGAATATTGTTTTGTCGCGTGAATATCTCCGTCGGAAAGCATGAGGGTATTCTGCGGATTCTGAAGTGTGTCATGTGTCTCTTGTGCTCCCCATACAAATGTTATGCGCCAGTACGTTATGTAGATAGTGGTTCAATGCAGAAATTCGGATGTACAGTTCCACGAGAGTGTCGCGGATCTATCATGAAGTGGCTATGAGATGTCCATGAGGTTACGGATATTCCATTTTTTTTTTCATGCCGTGCGGGCATCATTAGATACTGCGCGTGGGTGTTGGGCACTCATTGCACAGTACAGAGAGTCTATACATAAAAGTTGTAAAAAACAGTAAAAAGCCCGTGAATCTGAAAATTTTTTATGTAGGTACACTTGTCATGGTGCAGAGAGGTTATACGCAAAAGTTATAAAACACACCATAAAAACCCCATAGACACCCCATAAGACCATAATTCATGAATCATGTACCATTAGCTTCCAAAATCCGATAAAATATCGAAAATCCCATAAAAACCCCATGAATCTGGAAATTTTTATGTAGGTGTATTTGCCATGATACAGAGAGGCTACGCGAACTGGGCCTTGAAGGCATAGCTTAGTGTGTGTGTGTGTGTGCGGATGTGTGTGTAGGAGTGCGTGCGCGTGTGAGCGGCCACTCGAAAGTCTGCGGACCGTGTTCGGAGCTAACAGTTCTTTTGACGGTACAGCGGTGACCAATCAGCTCTTCTCATGCTGCGCCTCCCGCGGTCATTAATAGTATATTACGATACGTGGGCCGGAAATTGGATTTCCGGTCCAAGTATTGTATACTATTTTTCTTACTCCTCGGCCGAAAGTACGTTCTGTAATTGTTAAATAATTGATAAAAGTGCGTTGTCGTCTGCTAGCTGTGTTTGAGTGTTAGTTTTTCTTTCGGCCCGCTCGATAGTACTGCCTTGTCGGCCGCTTTGAGTAGCTCGGTCGATATTACCGACTGTTTTTTCTTTCGTCCCGGCGTGGAGAGTTGGTTTTTTGGCCGTCTGCTACTTTCGCTGTTACACAGATGGTTTGATGCCCGGCCGACATTTGCAAGATCGAGGCGAAGCCGAGGTTTTGCTGGTCGGGCCGGGCATCAGAAACACATTCATTAAAAAAAGAAAGAAATAAGGTCATGAAATAAGTACAATAAAGTTTGATTTTAATAATTTAAACTTTTTCAATATATTAACATTAAGTATTAATACAATAATTCATACAAGATTTACATTTAAATTAATCAGCTTTGTTTTTAATAATTTTAACTTTCAATATATTAATCTCAATATAAAATAAATTTTTGTTCGATTTTTTTCTTTACAAATGATTTTCTTTATCAGATTTGTAATTGTTAATATTTACAATGAAATTGCCGTTGATAGCACAATTTTTAATTTTAATATATTTGTTTAAAGTTGAATTTATTTGATCATTCAATGAATTATTCTGATCTTGATTTTGATTTTTATCTCCATTCAGTGATTTATTTTGATTTTGGTTTTGATTTTTATCTTGAATTTGAGGATTTAAATTTTTAAGAATTCTTTTTGATTCATTGGTGCTGGTTTGCGGTTGAAGAGTTGTTGTATTGCTTGTTGTCGTAGTAGATTTTTGATCTGAAATAAAGTTTGTTACGAATGAAAAGTATTACAGGTAGTATCGACTCTATACATTAGTATTTTTTATGCTTACCTGAAGCTGAATTTAAGTTGTTCGCAGCGATTTCTTCTTCGAAATCTGACCAATTTAAATTGTAATCAGATTAATCTTTGTTGGGTGTAGTATTTTTCAATGATTTCGAATGAGACATTTCATCTTGAATTTGAGGATTTAAATTTTGAAGAATTCTTATTTTACACGGAGGTGGTTGAGTAGTTACTTTATCTTTGAATCCTACTTCACTGGTGTTTTTGAAAGAAATTTTTTGCTGTTGTGGTTTGTTGAGGGTTGATTTTCATTGTTTTCCGGTGTAAGTATTTTCTTATTGCTGGCTGTGGTAAAGTTGAGTTGTTGATCTGAAATAAAGTTTGTTAGGATTGAAAGGTAGTACGCAAACTTATCAAGTATATTAATATTTTTTATGCTTACTTGGAATTGGATGGTACTGGTTCGTAGTGAATTCCTGGTTGGAATTCGACCAATTTGAATGGTAGTCGGAGTCAGCTTCATTGGGTGTAGTACTTGTCGATGGTTTTGGATGAGTGTTTGTCGGAGCTGTACGGATAATACCATTGAAAATCATTTGTCTATTATGTAGTGAATTTTCTATATAGCCTTGTGCTATAGCATCCGAACGCCACCTTCCTTATAGTTGTTTAATCATTTGCATGTTTGCACCGGATTCAGAAAGAAGCGTTGCTGCTGTTCTTCTAAAGCAGTGACCTGTGTACTTTTTTGGATTTTGTAATTTTAAATGAGAAGCAATAGTCTGTGGTACTTCACGTATCTTATTTTTTCCAATGACTTGACGAGTACATTTGCCTTTGTTGTAGTGGATGAAAAATCTGTCTGTAAATTGATCGGTTGGTCTTAAGGAAATGTAATGTTTAACCTGGTTATAGAAAAGGTTTCCAATAAGAAACTCGTCAGCTTAGTCGTTTTTGTTATGTTGGATCGATACTAGAAAGGCATCACCCAAGTCTTTTAGGTGTTCAAGTTTCATATTAGTTAATTCGTCACAGCGGAGTGCACCACAAATTCCAAATGTAAGTATTACCTGTGAATGTTAAAAGTATAGTGTAAATTAACCAAGTATAAGAGTATTAATTGCGAAGTGAATATATAAATAATGAATTACCTTTGTGGCTAAATACACTTGATCATCGGCTGTTGTCATAAAATTTATAATTTCAGTCCAGGTTAAAGTTTTTGATTTTTTAGGTTTGTAACCTTTACCACAATTTTTTATCATACTTTTTAAAGCGAAGAACTTAGTAATATCAATATTGTCTTTTGTATTTAAAGTATTTCGAAGCTTACTCCATATGCTCCATAGAGTTGGCGGTTTCAATTTTAGTTTTAAGGTGTTAAAGTAAACAATTAAATTGTTTTCTTCGGAGTTTGTTGAAAGTGAATTTTTATTTTCTTCTTTCCATTTTTTGTAAGCGTTGTAGACTAGGAGGTAGCGTTTGGAAGACTTCTTTGGTAATGTTTCTGATTCTATAATTATTTTTGCCTCTTGGTCAAAATTTTTTAAGATTTCTTCTTCGTCTTCAGAACCATCGGATGAGGATTCATCTGTGTTTGTTTCATTGAAAGACATTTTTTTATCTCAATGGAAATTGAGAAATTGCACGTAATTTTATTGCATTTAATCTTCACTTGTTTGGTTAAGCACGTTTTAAGTTAGAAAGCGGACACTATCACTGCATGTGAACGCAGTATTTATTGCTACATTTCTCGAGAGAATTTGTAGAAAATAGTAATTCAATTTTACATTTCTCGAGAGAATTTCAGTCAGAGCGCGTGTCGAGCTATTCATTTTTCTGTAAGATATCGTGCAGTCAGAGTGTTGGGACTTGTGCAGTGTGTCACTTAATTGTTTCTACACGACTCGAAAGTACGTGTAGAAAACAAGGAAAAATGTAATGACCACGATCAAACAATATCACTTTTTATTTCAACTAACTTTTTTTTTCTCGTCACTCGTGCACTTTCCTCTGTTGATTTCATACGTGTCTAACCTTCACACCGCACAAACATCTTTCCTCGGACATGCGCGCGGGCGCTCAAGCGCCGCGGGTCAGGAAATTTCGGCAGCCAATCAGAGCGCGCGGTTGGTCTAAAATAGGATGCGAAAGTTTCTCTTTCGGCCCGGAGATGCGAGCCGAAAGTACGTACTTTCGGGTGGGCGAGTAAGAAGTAAGAAAAGCATCTTGTTGGGAGATACAACCAATGAGCTGATTTTACACTGTGCCATCACAGATCACGAGTGCTTTCTTTGAGCTGCTACACAAGTAGTCAAGGGGCTTCTGTTTTCGTTTTCGAACGTCTTGCGTGCCAGAGTTTTTTCAGTGTAGCTACTTCCAGCGGACAACAGCCGACTTCCATGAGCCAACGGGGGAGTTCCAACAGCCGACTTCCTCTCTCTCTCTCTCTCTTACACCCACACCCACACACACACACACATACGTGTGTGTGTGTGTATCGTGCATATGCACAAACTTTTGCTAGCGCCGCACTATGGCGACTCTCTCTCTCTCTCGCTCTCTCTCTCTCTTATGCACAAACTTTGCTAACGTAGCACTATGACGAGGCCCGACGAACATTGACCTCGGCTGGCGCCGATGAGTCATTGTTTGGGTCTCGCCATAGTGCTGCTATAACTACATCTGTCCAAACCATTCACAAAATATTTCAGAAACCTTCCATGTAATGATAGTCGGAATGTTTACGCAACATTTATTGTAGTATTACGGAAAACATCTCTGCATTTTGGTACTTAGATTTCAAATGTCTTGTACCGAAAAGAGAATGTGTAAAAAAAATCAGAAAAGTTCATTTCAATTTAGCTCTTCGGAATTCAGTTATTATTTATATTAGTTACACTGTAATTTAATTTACATAAATTCATGCTGTTACTTATGATTATGAAGTGCTTCCAATTGTGTTAATTGATTTAGAGTTGCGAAAAATGATCTATTTTTTTCATATTAGTTTCAAGTAATTATATCAAAATTTTAAACTTTTCTAATTTTTTGTTTAATGGTAATGCTCAAATACAATACATTGTCAAACTTATTTTAAAATTTGTTGTCAGCATTATGATACAAATAAGAGGAATGTGGAGGTTAGATTTGTACTTAATAATCCACTTGCATGCTATCTAATATCTTATTTTTTTTTTTTAATTATACGTAAAATTATAAATTTGATTAACTTCTGATATTTACTATTATTTTCGGAATTAGTCAGGAGAAATTGAATTTGATTGTAATCAAAAGCAATGTCCTTCGAACATAAACGTTTCACGAAATATTGTGTCAAGTTTTCTCAAACATTTCATGAAATATTTCATGCAAGCTTCTTGTTAAGAACCTAGAAACATTACAGGAAAACTTGCAGAAAGATTTCAGCGAATTTTCTCAAAATATTCATAACTAGTTCTGGAAAAATTTCAACCAATATTTCTGAAACCCTGCAGAAATATTATTCGAAAGTTTTCAAGAAAAACTGGGGAAGCATTCCCATATCATTCTGGAGAATAGGTTTGCGAATCTTTTTTGAAATATTTTATTTTGTCGAAAACAGTTATTAAAATATTTTACGCAAGTTTCTTTTTTAGATACTTAAAAAATTATAGAAAATCTTGTAGAAAGTTTTATGCAAAGTTTCTCAAAATATTCATACCTTAATGGTCGGAAATGATTTCAAGCTTAATACTTCTAAAACCTGCAGAAATATTTTCCGTAAGATTACAAGAAATATTGTTGAAACATTCCCACTATCATTTCGGAGATAGTTTCTCAAACTTCTATAAAATATTTTGTGTTATCGGGAACATTTATTTAATTATTAATTCATAGGTTTGTTTATTTAAGAAATATTCGTTGAGAAATTTCCAGGCCAATTTATGAATATTTCAAGAAACTTTGACGAAATCTTTCTGCAAGATACCCTGTAATGCTTTTAGTTTCTTAACAAGAAGCTTGCGTAAAATATTTCATGAAATGTTTCAGAAAACTTGCCACAATCTTTCGTGAAATGTTTATGATCTCTGTTCAATTCTTATACAAAATATTGCAGAAAAGTTTAAGAAACTTTTTCTGGAATGATAGTGGGAATCTTTCCACAACTCTTCTTGTAAACTTTCTAGAAGTATTTCTGCATGGTTGCAGACATATTCGTTGAAAAATTTCTAGGCCAAGTTATGAATATTTCGAAAAACTTTCTCGAAATCTCTCTGCAAGATTTCCTGTAATGTTTCTATTTTCTTAACAAGAAGCTTGCATAAAATATTTCATGAAATGTTTCAGAAAACTTGCCACAATATTTCGTGAAATGTTCATGACCTCTGTTCAATCCTTACAAAAAATATTGCAGAAAAGATTCAGAAACCTTTTCTGAAATGACAGTGGTAATGTTTCTACAACTTTTCTTGCAAAATTTCAAGAAATATTTCTGCAAGGATGCAGAAATTTTCGTTGAAAAATTTCCAGGCCAAGGTATGAATATTTCGAAAATCTTTTCCGAAATCTTTCTACAAGATTTCCTGTAATGTTTCTAGCTTCTTAACAATAAGCTTGCATGAAATATTTCTTGAAATATTTCCGAAAACTTTCCACAATATTTCGTGAAACTTTTGCAGTGTATGCACTTTGAATTTTTCAGGAAAGGTTACTCAAATTTTTCTACAATGTTTCTTGAAATATAATACGAAATGTTTTAGAAATGTTTCTGTTTTATTGCTGCTATCTTGTAGCAATATGCTGCTAATATGTTAGTAAAAACAACATTTAACAAATATTAGTTACAAAATTTCATTATTAGTAAGAATTTAATATGAACCTTTTATGAAAACTTTTACAAACAATTTCAGTGATGCTGTTCAAAATGTTCCCAAAATTTGTGTTGCAATTTTACGAAAAACGTTTCTGCACTGTTTTATAAATATTATGCAAAACTGTTGGCACTGAGATATAAATATTTTGAAAAACTTTTCAGAAACATTTCTGCAAGATTTTGTGCAATATTTCAAGTATCTTAACAGAGATTTTGCGCGAAATATTTCACGAAATGTTGCCACAAACTTCTCAAAACATTTCCTGAAATGTTTGAGTCCTCTGCCCGATTCATACACACAATATTTCAGAGAAGTTCCATAAACCTTCCGTACAATGTTTGCAGGAATGTTTAAGCAACATTCCACGTAATCTTACGGAAAATATTTCTGCAAGGTTGTAGAAATATTGGTTCGAAAAGTTCGTGACCGAGATCTGAATATTTCGAGGAACTTTTCAGAAAGGTTTCAGTAAGATTTTATGCAATATTTCAAGTATCTTAACAGGTAGCTTGCGTGAAATATTTCAAGAAATATTGCTACAAACTTGCAAAAACATTGTGTGAAATTTTCATAGTGAGCGCTTCGTGAATCTTTTATGAAATGTTTCTGAAAGTTTTCCACAATATATCTTGTAACAAAACAAAAACTGTTTCAGCATACTTTCTGTCTTATTGTGACAATGTTGTGGCAATGTTTCTTTAAAATATTTCTTGAAATATCCCTGTGCAATATTTTATGCTATGTGGGGAAATAAATGTTTTCAAGAAATCTTTCGTAAACCTTTCCACAATATTTCATGCAATATTATCTGATTCTTTGCTGATACATTGCAGGAAATATTGCTTGAAAGATTCCGTAAACCTTGCAGGAATATTTCTTTAGTGTTTCCCCAACGGCATTGCTATCCGAAAAGAAATATTCTCAAAATATAACAGAAATGTCACACGCAATGATACAGAAAATATTTCGAAAAAATTTCCCCATAACATTTTTTGAAATATTTCTCTAATATTTATGAAATATATATTGGAAGGTATTTAATAGTGGAAATAAATCTTTTCAAGAAATCTTTCGTAAACCTTTCCACAATATTTCATGTAACATTATGTGATTATTTGCTAAAATATTGCAGGAAATATTGCCTGAAAGCTTCCGTAAAACTTGCAGGAATATTTCTTGAAATGTTTTTTCATTTTCAAATTCCAATATTTCAAGAAATATTAGGAAAATATTTCTGTAAAATTTTTGTGAAATATTTTTGAAAATATTTCCAATTTCTTTCTGTTTTATTGTGGCAATATTTTAGAAACTTTTCTGTGAAATATTTCATGAAATGTTTTTTTGAAATATTTCGTGCTATGTGGGACGGCATTAACCATTCAATTTTAATTAGATTAATTTTAAACTCCTCTGCTTGCGTTTGCACGATAGCATTTCGTCATTCTTCGATCTTGTAAGGGCAAGCTCATGCTTGCAATTGACTATAATTTTACGATAGTCTTCCGCAAAGCCGAGAATCATACTTAACGGTATGGACACATCAAAGTAACCAGCATTATCGGTTATTTTCTGAGTTTCTGCAATATCAATCCAGCCTGCGTTTTCCAAGTTTCGTGTAGGATTGAACGACACCAAACCTTTCATTAGACCTGTCAAGCCCACATTTTTGCATTTATCAATCTCTACAGCATTAATTTCATATCGGATTTCTTCGAAAAGATGACAGAGAGCGTTGTTTACAAGCTTAGTGTTGACAGCAGCTGTACCATCTGCCTTAGTTAATCGACCATGAATATGTAATGAACTGCGTGAAGGTAGTAGGGAGAGATCTTGATGTTGTATGGCAATTCGAATTTCATCGCTGTTATTGAAAGCGGATGAAGTGTAAGGCTGATGTGCATGCACTTCATAATGAGCGATAGATTCATCGAATTTCACGGGCGACTTTACGTTCAATATGTCTCCCATTTTTGAAACAGCAGAAAAAAACACAAATTATTTTCTTCCAACGTTTCTTTTGACCTGCAACCGAGACTTTTTAGGAAGCGAATGTTTTGTGGTGTTAGCTTTTTCACTGCTCGTTGATGACTGATCTTCAGAAGACATTGTTTGTTCTTAATATAGCTTTTACGGTTATGTACGATTTCCATAATTATGATGCTACTTTGATGTGTAGTCTAATTATTATAATTTCTCCACGAAAATTCACAATGTTTCCGTCTTGATCGACAATGCGTAACTGTATATTATCAATAGTATGAACTGTGATTGGTAAATAAATAACGTGTTGGAATCTCAATGATCTTATAGCCTGAAGGAACAGCTGGAAAAAATTCGTATATTGTATGTACTTTCCGTTCGTTTATATAGGCTCCAGCTGTAATGTTGCACTCAACTCGCAAAGCGTTAACCTTGAGAATAGCTACAGGTAAATCTGATTCGTGACTAATATTTGCTGAAAGAGTACGTTGTGTAAAACTTAATAATTTTCCAATAGAATCTTGTGGTTGAAAATCTATCGTATGACTGCACTTTATAGTACTGCGAAGGGTATTATTATTAGGTTTAAAGCTGAGTACTATGCCTTTGGGTGTAAGTATTTCCTGTAGATGGCGCTTAATATCTTCAATCTCCGAGCTACCTGACGGTAATGTCACTATCTCTTCTCCGACGTAAAATTTGTTATTTCCGATATCAATATTGGGTATTGAATTGAAGGTTAAAAGTTCAACCAATCCTAGAACGTATCTTTTATTTGTCAAGAGTTCAATTGGTGGAAAGTATTGAGCTTCTAGTGTAGATGACGTTCCAGATAAACTTGGCATCAATGATTCAGCCATGACTGCTTAATTAATACTGACTGCGTATAACATTTTCATCGTTCAATATAGCCTCACTCAGAAACTTTAAACAGAGATGCTCACAGTTGTACGAGTTATAATCTTGATATCTATCGTGATTATACTTTATGGTGCTAACGCCCAGGTAATCCAGAAGTTCTACAGGTGGCTGAAGATCTCCAAAACTATCAAAGTACACAACATCATTACCTCGTTTTCGATAGGCTACCCAATGTGTATCAAGGCCTCTTTCATCATCGAGATTAACGATCGCTGATTCGCAGTAATGTGGACCTTTTGCTAGTAATGTATTTTGCATGAATACACCTCGAAAGTATGGAATTTGCATAATACGAGCATATTTTAGCAAGTTAGCGTCAGTCAGTGCTTTATGAGGCAATTTTATATCGAAGTCTTTTTTTCCACGCCCGCTGTAGGGTTTAAGATGTATACCATAACCTGTTTTGTGCGATTTAAGGTAGAGACCTTTACCAAGAGCAATAGCTTCCATTGCACTGTTACGTCTTTGACTTTCTTCAAGTTGCCGTTTAGCAGCTTTTGCATCATTTACTGCTTTAGCTATGCCAGCAGCGCCACCTACCAGTGCACCAGTTGCACTTAGACCCGCAAATAATGGAATCAGAAAAGGTAGGAATCCACCGATTTTTCGTGGAACTGGTAGTACACGAGGAATGTGTACTTTGGCTTTACCACCAGCCTTTTTTGCAGCATCTCGAGCACTTTTCAATGCAGCTTGAATTACTTTGTGTGAATCACTACTATGGGAAATCGGTTTTGAGGCTACTTTAACTACTTTAGCGAGTGTAGTGGTTCGCCTTTTTTTTTTAGCCCCATACCGAACTTTGATTTTAATTTCATAGTGTTTGTTACAGTGTAAGCTGCTGCTTTCTCGCCAATACTTGCATCTTTAGCGAAAACACGTTTCCAGGCTTTATCTGCTAATACTCTATCAGCAGCGTTTCTAGCCTCAACGCTCTCTCGATTCCGTGAGTAGGCAATGTCGTGTTCTTTACAAGCTTGGACTAAAGGATTAATTCCAGGGTCACCTCGAGCAAGACGCTTTGCAAGTTTAGTCCCAGGTCCGCAGTAGTGATAACCAGGCAGATGTAATTCAAATGGAAGTTTATTGATGACTGTATTGACTAAGCCTCGACCTTTACGCGTATTACGTTTACGCTGCTTATGCTCAATCATGATGTTAACACCTCGGAGGATAAATACATACTAACTGGAAATGTATATAAGTATGATGTATATATACGTTCAAGGTTAGTTTTCTTTGAGGCATTAAACATTGAACATGGAGTTCAAGGAGCAACACGTTAATCTACCTGTTGTGAATTTTGATAAATTAATGACGCAGTAAAAATTAAAAAAGCGTCATGGAGAATTACTTCCCAATAATATTAGAGCTGTATTCTACGGTCCATCAAGTTACGGTAAAACTAATGCACTACTTTTTCTTATTACTCAGCCTAGTGGATTAAAATTTGAGAATGTGTATGTTTACTCAAAATCACTGTAACAGCCCTAGTACAAATTTCTCAAGCTTCTGTTGAAGCCTATAAATGGAATTAAGTATTTCCCATTCAAGGATCATGATGAAGTAATATCAATAGAAGATGTACTTCCAAATTCAATTATCATATTTGATGACGTGCATGTAAAAAACAAGAAAACATTAAAAATTTCTTTTGTATGGGAAGACACAAAAATGTGGACTGCTTCTATCTATGTCAATCTTATGCCAAAGCATTTAATACGAGATAATGTTAATTTATTAGTATTATTTCGACAAGATGATATGAATTTAAAGCATGTATATAATGATCATGTAAACACAGATATGTCATATGCTCAATTTAGGGATTTGTGTTCAAGTTGCTGGAATAATGATAAGTATGGATTCCTTGTTATCGACAAAGAGAGGGCACTTGGTAGTGGTCGATATAGAAAGGGGTTCGATGAATTTCTTATAAATATAGCTGCCACAAAGCAAAACCGATTAGCATGATTTTAATTGTGCATCAGACAATATGGCACACCTCAAGTAAGAGGAAAATATTCTCCATCAAATTGTAAAATCGAGAGAAGCAATTAAGCGAAAGTACAAGCAGTTGAGGCAAGATAAAACAGATGTAGAGTAGGTGTTAGGAGAAACATTTAAGCCTATTGTAAGTCCACTTGAAAAACTTGTTGATGCTGCACAAACAGAGAAAGAAAAGTAATTAAAAATGACCGAAGAGGAGCAAGAGCCACGTTATGTTCAAGAACTTAACTCAGATAATGAAGATGAAGAGGAATCACAAAGTGATCTTGATGAAACTGTAAAGACTGAAAGAGTAGCCGCATCATTTGAAACAGCTGAAAGCGGACAGGATGATGGTGATAACGAAGAAACAGAATTTGTTAAACAAACTTACCTACAGACATTAGAAAAACGTCCCAACTCACTCGATAATATCTATGGGGTACAAATAGAAGATAATGTAATGAAAATTGGTGACTCACCTATAGATTTTACAAAAACTTATGTGAAAGTTCAAAATATAAACTATCCAAAAACAACAGGTTTACTTCAATTGCTCTTTCAGAAACAACCTGAATTGATGCACATAGGTTCCAATGATATTGAAAATTATCGAAAAATCGTAGAAGTGACGAATGCTTTTAGAAGAAATTATAGTGAAACTCAACCTCTGCGTAAGAGCAACAGTAACAAATATAAAGACTTCATAAGTCCCTATTTCGATAAATCAATAAACAGAAATGTTAGGGGCTCAGGGCTCTTACCTAAATACAAAAGTGCAAGAAAAGGTATGCGTATGGACGAATTAGTTGATCGTCTTCGCTTACTTATGGCTGAATTGGAAGCTGGCAATCAGAGCCACACAAATGAGATTCATTCAATCATTGAAGAACTCAAAGAAGCAGATTACATACATTAAGATGTCTTCGAAGAGAGTTCACTTTGATGCTAAACCAGTTATTCATGTGATGCATGTGTGGCCCTATGCCAGTCGAGTTGCACGTCATGAAGAATGGGAACAGATAGCACGCGATCGAGAGCGTTTTAGGATGCGAATTCAGAGACTATCTGAAATTATTACGCCTGTGCTTGTACATAAATATAATACATATTTGAGTATAAATTGATTGGACTCGATGGTATTGCAGGTAGTTGCAACATGAGTGTCGATGTATTCGGACGTAACCTCGAGCGAGTTGGAGGCAGTCGTGGTCCTCCGGGTGTTGGCTTCAAAGTAACTTCTGACGGACAATACGTCATTGACGGCAAGAGGTTATGTAACGTTGCTGAGCCTACTCAAGCAGGCGACGCTGTTAATCTGGAAACCCTGCAGCGTATAGTTAAAATGGAAATTAAAAGCTAGCAAGAAGTTATTGCTAAAATAAGAAAAGATTTGGATACTTTAGATCTTATTGTTGAGGCTGATCGAGATGAGTTGAATGTAAAACTTTTAGGAATACAGTATGCAATTCGAAGTAAAGAAGATGCAGCAGCAAGTAGTTAAAGAGCTTCATAAGCCTGCACGTCAAAATTACCGGCGACGCAAGTTTATTGTACGTGGCTTGGATGAGACATGGCAAGCTGATCTAGGGGAGATGCAGCCTTATGCTCGAGGAAACAATGGCTATAGATATATGCTCACTGTCATGGATACATTTTCCAAGTATGCATGGGCTGTTCCTGTAAAGCAAAATACTGGTAGTGATGTCACAGTAGCAATGGAGTCTATCTTGTAACAGGGACGCAAACCAACAAATTTACAGACCGATCGAGGCAAAGAATTTTACAATGCTACATTTCAAAGTCTCATGCAACGATGTGGAATTAATCTCTGTTCGACATACAGTAATCTCAAAGCATCTATTTGCGAACGTTTCAATCGAACACTCAAGCAGAAGATGTGGATGCAATTCAGCTTACGTGAAAAGTACAAGTGGCTTGATATCTTGTCTAATTTGCTAAAGGAGTATAATAATAGCAAACATCGCACCACTGGAATGAAACCAAAAGGTATAACATTAGTCAATGAGGTCGAAGTACTTGCAAAATTTGGTCCACAAACAAAAACAATTAAGAGCCAAAGTTTAAAATTGGAGAAAAAGTAAGAGTGAGCAAGATAAAGCAAGTATTTGAGAAGGGCTATACACCTAATTGGTCAACAGAAATTTTTACAATCAGTCAAGTTATGGCTACTAATCCGGTTACTTACAATCTAAAGGACTATCGCGATCAATCCATTGCCGGTGGTTTCTATGAACAAGAGCTGCTCAAGGCTAATTATCCAGACATCTATCTTATGGAAAAGGTGCTTAAGAAGCGAGGAAATCAGATTTATGTTAAATGGTTAGGATTTGACAATTCACACAATAGTTGGATAAGCAAATCAGATGTGTAAAGGTTAAATAAATAAATAAATGCCGAATAAAAAAATGATAGTTTTCTTTATTTATTGCCCAATATTAATATATATGTATATGTTGCATGCGTGCGTGCGTGCGTGTGTGTGTGTGTGTGGTGTGTGTGTATGTGTGTGTGTGTGTATAAGTTGATTGTATGCATACATACAATCAATCTTCATCTATTTTATATATTTTATAATGCCCCCACGGCACAGTATCTGTTTCAGTTGATACAGTATTATTCATTAATTTGTAGAGATTTTTTTCAAAATCATTTTTAGCTGCTTGCCTCATTCTGCTATAGATCAATATACTCTTTGATCCAGGGCCTTTGATCAAATTTTAATATCCTATGAATTTTATTAAGTTTTAATCCATTTGCTAAAGCTTGCTTCAAATTGCGATAGTGTAGAACGTATCGTGATTTGCCTTCAAGAGTTGTGAGAAGTTTAGCTTGTAAGGAATCTGGTGGTTTCTTGTGCTCTGGACAAAATGGAAGATCTTTATGTGCATCATGTAAATTTTCGGGATATTCCAAGTCCACTTCAAGTATGTAGCCAACCGAAGCATCATCCGGAACATTGAAATTTATTTGTTCTACATCATCAATCCATTCAAAGCCACCACAGGGTAGATATTGTTGCATAGCCCAGCCATAGAGATTGTTTACATCAAAGTACATGAGATATTTGGACTCCTTATCCACTTCATAATCATTGCCCATGTATTTGTTATTGGCTCGAGCATAACGGTTGGAACATTGACTCACTCCATCTCGTATTCCACGTTCAATGAACATATCCTGATCAATATCTGTAAGTAATTCTAGCTGTATTTTCGTATACTTGAGCATAGCATCCCAAGTTAAGCCTGGAGTTGTGTAATAATGTAGCGGATCTAAACCGTATGCTTTTAGACAGCTGTCGCGGAAATTTTCAAATACTTCTACCAAAAGTAGAACATCTGTTTTTAAGTATAAATCTGAATATTGACCCAAATTGGATATGTTGAATGCTGTCCAAATATTTTTCGCATGCTCATAATCTTTATCTGATATTGGATTGTCGTTTAATTTACTGTAGAATTCATCTTTTGATGGCAGCTCGGAAACATCGAGTTTTTCTTTTGAGTCCACATAATCATAAGGGAATACTCCTTTCCGTTTAAGTAATTCAAATTTCTCTTTAGAAAATGGTGAATATTCTGCATTTTGCGAGAACTCTTGCCACAAAAGATTAAGTTCTTCGAGATATAATGATAATTTATCTAAGGATGCTGCCATGAATCTGTAAGAATCTATGAATTTAAAGTTAATATAATTTCCCTCAATGCGCTTGGTGAATGAGATGAAGCGTTCCTTATTCACTGGTAAAAGATCTACTCGTCCAGGAAAGCTATTGGCAATATTGTTTATAAGAAAATGTGAGTCATAGCCAGTTAAATTATGAAATACCACTGGAATATTGTGTGAATCTTTATAATTTAAATTTCAATTTTCGTGAGCAGCACCTCGATACCTAAAACATAAGAAAAAGAAAACATAAGAAAAATGCAAAATTTCTGCTTGAATCATATTTAATTTTCTTTTAATCTTACCTTCCAGTCAGATGACAATGATCTCGAACACGTTTCTCTGCTAAAGGTTTATCGCAAATGTGGCATAATGATGTATTTCGAAATGCTTGTTCTTGTTCTAAATTTAATGTTTCCATTGGGTCTATGAACTTAAAGATAGTTTCAAATTTTTCTACCAGACTCTGCAGCTGCTCTGCAAACCATTTAGCAGGATCTTTTCCTCTGTAGCTACTGTAGTGAGATAGAGAGTCATCATAACTGCACTTTAAATAATAGCCAATACTAAATGCTTCATGTTCTTGATAAGCATTTCCGATTTGCACAGCTTTTAGAAGGCACTCAAAATCTGCGTATATGACAAATGGCACTTTTTCTTTATGATTAAAATTTTTAAACTGTAAAATTTTGTCTCTTGGTGTAGGCAAAGTTACTTTGTACTTCTTGAGTTGCATACAATCTTGTTCATGCAAGTTCAATTTAGAATTATTTCTGAAATAATGTAGACACCGATCACAAAAATATTTTCGACCATCACGTTTTGAAAGTTGTGTACACACTAAACGCGATAAATCTTTGATCCATACATAGTGGAATATCAATAAATCATTTTCAAAGTTTTCCTCCTGTTTACTTTCCTCGTCATCTACGTAATAGTTCTGTAGAAGAAGGTTGATGTGTGCTTCCTTCTTACATGATGTGATGTGAAGCGGCACCATTTTAAAATTTCCACTGGACTTTTTTAAAATATAAACGTCTTGCCGCATTGTATAGGCCTATTAAATAATTATTATTTCGAGGATTTCCATCAACGCCCTCAATCTTATCGCTTGTATATGGGGGACAGAAAACAAAAAGCCGTTATTTTGGAATAGAGCATCGTATCAAATCTCGGTGATGAAAAACCGTTGGAAAAGGAAAAGTTTGAAAAACCGTTATTTTAGATTAGGTCGCGCCGCCACTGCCCGCCACCCACAGGGTTTCCATCAACGCCCTCACTCTTATCGTTTGTGTATGGGGCATTAGAAAACAAAAAAACCATTATTTTAGAATAGAGCATCGTATCAAGTCTCGGTGACGAAAAATCGTTGGAAAAGGAAAAGAATTGAAAAACCGTTATTTTAGAATAGAGCATCGTATCAAGTCTCGGTGACGAAAAACCGTTGGAAAAGGAAAAGAATTGAAAAACCGTTATTTTAGAATAGAGCATCGCATCAAGTCTCGGTGATGAAAACCCGTTGGAAAAGGAAAAGTTTGAAAAAATCGTTATTTTAGATTAGGTCGCGCCGCCGCCGCCCGCCGCCCGCAGGGTTACCATCAACGCCCTTACTCTTATCATTTCTATATGGGGGACAGAAAACAAAAAACCGTTATTTTAGAATAGAGCATCGTATCAAGTCTAGGAGGGAAAAAAACCGTTGGAAAAGGAAAAGGTTTGCAAAAAGAGTTAATATGCTGATCTCCGTCCGCGGCCCGCATTCCGCATCGCGCATCCCGCATCCCGCATCCCGCTGCCCGCCGCCGGAGGTCGCTAGTAAATAAGCATTTGATCTGTATGCAAAATTGTGACAATAAAATACTGACAATTGTTATTCGATGACGTCATTGCAAATGGTGGGCGTAGAAGCTTCTCAAAAGTGGGCGGGGCCTCAGCGCTCGTCTCAACCTATCAGAACGCTGCACAGGTCGGCTGGTGGGCGAGTGGAAGGGGGGGAGGGCAGAACTGCCCTAGTTATTCTACTAATTTCGAAAACTTTTTGGAACTATTTGGAACATTTTTTATCTATAATGGATTAAAAGAAAAAGTTGTCCGTGCTTTTGGAATATTTAGGAAGACTTTCTGAATACTTCTGGGGCATTTAGGAACATATGGAAATCTAAAATTTAAAAATGTTTTTAAAATATTTAAGAAATGTTAACAAAAATGGTTTAAACAAATTTAATAAATTTTCGAAAAATGTTCTAAGAATGATCAATGGTATTTAAAAAATGTTCCAATAATGTTTAAAAGTGTTCCAAAAAATTTAAGTGAAAAATGTACCTATAGTTTGGAACGTATTTTATGTATCAAGGAACATTTTGTTTTACTTGACTAAAAATGGGCCCTGTAAATGAAAATTTTAAAATATGTTCCAAACTGTTCCAAAAGTGTGACGGGTCATAAAAAGTATTCCACTAAAATATGAAAACTCAATTCAGTCTATTTCCTAAGAAATAATAAAGGAAAATTTTTCAAAGTTGACAGAGTTAACCCAAAAATTACTAAGAATTAAAACATCTTCATATAAATTAGATAACGTTTCGCTGATATGGTTCTCAGCCTCTTCAGATCTTTATTAAATTTGAAAAATACAAATATATATATAAACAATTAGATAAAAGTTAACAATGATTGCAAAAAGTGTTATCTTACTAACATACCATAAACATAAACTAATAAAAATTAGTCGATCACATAGTGGTCAAATAAATTCAGAGAATAAGATTCTCTCGTCAAAACTTAGCGATCCATACTTAATATATATACATAGTGAGACAATATTATCAGGTCATACTGTATACACAAGTCATACTGTATCGAGAGTTACAAGTATAATAGAAAACGGGTAACCAAGAAAACTGTAATTACCACGCGTATGAATATCTAGGCAAATGAAAATTTTCCTACATATTTAAATAACATTAAAACGGTACATCAACAAATGATAGTTAAACAAAATTACATAGAATAAGTAGATACTGATTTTTATAAGTACATTTGACAGGAATTTTAAATAAATATGATAAAGATTATTAACCTGAGAAAATTAATTAAAAAATTTTAAGTAATTGAGAATTTGAATATTATGAATAAAAAAGTTTGTAAATAATTATCTGTCCGTAAGGAATCTATAAATTCTATGATATTGTTTACTTAAAAATTGCGTATCTTCTTGCCTATTAATGGTGTGACTATGTGTATTGATATGAATCATTTCAGAAACTAATCTTTTGTGTTTATTGATCTCCCTATCTAAAATCTGTACATTATCAAAGTCAAAATTATGCGAAGGATTTTCATTTAAATGTTCTGGAATAGGAAGCAATTTTTCTAAAGATGTATTTTTATGCTCGTCTATTCTTTTCTTTAAATTTCTTTTAGTTTGGCCAATATACGTCGCTGGACAACTATCACATTGAAATTTATACACAATATTTGTTTCCATCCATTTTTCTGGTTTGTCCTTCCCTAGTTTTACAATGTTGTTGAGTTTTCGACTCATCAATGGAACACAACGAATATTGAACTTGCGAAGAGCAAATTGACAAGAATAGAAAAATTGTTCGTGAAACGGAAGTGAAATTGAAAGGTTTGGCAAGACCCTATTGTTATTCTGTGGACAACGAGTTTTATACTTAAGTTTGCGAATGCGTTCCGCCATACATGAATGTATAAAGCTCTCTGGATAATCATTCTCTATCAAATTATTTTTGACAATTTTAAAATTCGTATTGTGAAAAGAGGCATGAGACAATAACAAGGCTCTATCAATTAAATTATAAACAATATTACGTTTCAACTGTGTAGTGTGATTCGAGTTATAATTTAAAATTCTACCAGAACAGGATGGTTTCTGGTACCAATTAGTTATAATTTTGTTATTATCAATTGACAACGATAAATCTAGGAAGGAAATGCTATTGTTAATTTCTGTTTCATGAGTAAATTGTAAATGGCTATTATAACTATTGAAAACTTCTAAGACTAAATTCAAATGTTCTTTTTTAATACATAAAATAGTATCGTCTACATATCTATAGTAAAAAAGTGGTGTGCAGTTGTATTTTTCAGCAAGGACCTTAAGACATTCAGTCTCTAAGTCCTCCATAACTAAATCTGCAAAGAGAGGGGAAATTGGAGAGCACATTGGTGTGCCAAAGATTTGTTGATAGATAACATTATCGAATTGAAAGAAAGTATGCTTAAACAGAAAGTTAATTGTATCAATAATATCGGTGAAGGGGATCTTAGAATTCAAATGAAGGGTAATTTGACTGTATGCCTTAATAGAGAGGAATATAAATCCAAAATGAAACTTCTACTTAGTGATACTAAGACTTACAAATTATAAAAAGAAATCCTTTAAAATCCTTACAGTCCAAAGTTCACAATATTTTATCTCAACTTAACAATAATAATTTTCTAGATTTCAAATATAACAATGACAGTTTAACTCAGACCAATACTGTCCTTCCGAAAGCATATGCACTACCGAAAATACATAAAGTAGATGCTCCACTTAGACCTATCATCTCTACTATTAATAGTCCTACTAACTTTTATCTAAAATTATTGATAGAGATCTCAAAAAATGTATCAAAAAACCCTCTTCACATATCAACAATAGTTTTGAACTTAAAGAAAAATTAGATTCTCTCACAATTCCTTCAGGCTACAGTTTGATCTCACTAGACGTTTCTTCCTTATTTACTAATATCCCAACTGAGTTGGTTATTAACAGTTTTGATAAACGTTTCCATCACATTCATTTGAATTCTAAGATCCCCTTCACCGATATTATTGATACAATTAACTTTCTGTTTAAGCATACTTTCTTTCAATTCGATAATGATCAACAAATCTTTGGCACACCAATGGGCTCTCCAATTTCCCCTCTCTTTGCAGATTTAGTTATGGAGGACTTAGAGACTGAATGTCTTAAGGTCCTTGCTGAAAAATACAACTGCACGCCACTTTTTTACTATAGATATGTAGACGATACTATTTTATGTATTAAAAAAGAACATTTGAATTTAGTCTTAGAAGTTTTCAATAGTTATAATAGCCATTTACAATTTACTCATGAAACAGAAATTAACAATAGCATTTCCTTCCTAGATTTATCGTTGTCAATTGATAATAACAAAATTATAACTAATTGGTACCAGAAACCATCCTGTTCTGGTAGAATTTTAAATTATAACTCGAATCACACTACACAGTTGAAACGTAATATTGTTTATAATTTAATTGATAGAGCCTTGTTATTGTCTCATGCCTCTTTTCACAATACGAATTTTAAAATTGTCAAAAATAATTTGATAGAGAATGATTATCCAGAGAGCTTTACACATTCATGTATGGCGGAACGCATTCGCAAACTTAAGTATAAAACTCGTTGTCCACAGAATAACAATAGGGTCTTGCCAAACCTTTCAATTTCACTTCCGTTTCACGAACAATTTTTCTATTCTTGTCAATTTGCTCTTCGCAAGTTCAATATTCGTTGTGTTCCATTGATGAGTCGAAAACTCAACAACATTGTAAAACTAGGGAAGGACAAACCAGAAAAATGGATGGAAACAAATATTGTGTATAAATTTCAATGTGATAGTTGTCCAGCGACGTATATTGGCCAAACTAAAAGAAATTTAAAGAAAAGAATAGACGAGCATAAAAATACATCTTTAGAAAAATTGCTTCCTATTCCAGAACATTTAAATGAAAATCCTTCGCATAATTTTGACTTTGATAATGTACAGATTTTAGATAGGGAGATCAATAAACACAAAAGATTAGTTTCTGAAATGAAGTAAACAATATCATAGAATTTATAGATTCCTTACGGACAGATAATTATTTACAAACTTTTTTATTCATAATATTCAAATTCTCAATTACTTAAAATTTTTTAATTAATTTTCTCAGGTTAATAATCTTTATCATATTTATTTAAAATTCCTGTCAAATGTACTTATAAAAATCAGTATCTACTTATTCTATGTAATTTTGTTTAACTATCATTTGTTGATGTACCGTTTTAATGTTATTTAAATATGTAGGAAAATTTTCATTTGCCTAGATATTCATACGCGTGGTAATTACAGTTTTCTTGGTTACCCGTTTTCTATTATACTTGTAACTCTCGATACAGTATGACTTGTGTATACAGTATGACCTGATAATATTGTCTCACTATGTATATATATTAAGTATGGATCGCTAAGTTTTGACGAGAGAATCTTATTCTCTGAATTTATTTGACCACTATGTGATCGACTAATTTTTATTAGTTTATGTTTATGGTATGTTAGTAAGATAACACTTTTTGCAATCATTGTTAACTTTTATCTAATTGTTTATATATATATTTGTATTTTTCAAATTTAATAAAGATCTGAAGAGGCTGAGAACCATATCAGCGAAACGTTATCTAATTTATATGAAGATGTTTTAATTCTTAGTAATTTTTGGGTTAACTCTGTCAACTTTGAAAAATTTTCCTTTATTATTTCAACATGAAGAGTATACGTATTACCAAATATTTCCTAAGAAATGTTTCCAAGTGGTTATTAAGTGTATCATATCGGGGTAATAAGTGTTCCAAATTGTTCCAATAATGTTCGAAATGTCCGAAATCTGCCTTTTAAAAACACCATGGGATCACTTTCTATATATCATGGAACACTTAGGACACATTTTTTGGCTCGAATACATTTCCACTAGGGTACAATCAAAGTAAATGTTCATTCACTGTTTTCAAAGTGTTCAGTAACTAGCACCACGTATTCATTTACTGGTTTTTAGGAGATATTTACAGATTTATTATTAACAAAATTTCTACTTTTATTCTTTATCTAAAATTTTGTCACTGTCGTAAAATTTGAAGATTTTAAAATACTAATTGAAAAAGATTTTTACTTTTAATCCATTTTTAAGACTCTTAAATGAATAACAAAAATTACTATTTCCTTATTTCTTCATTCACTGGTGAAGTCACCTTGTTACTTCTTGAATATTGGAAAATAGAAACTCTTATATCTGGAATATTTTTCAAGGCAAATCCATTTACCAGGTCTTAAATTAAAGCTTTTGTTAAAAAGAAAAAGCTCTACAAATTTTACAATGATAGTAATTCCCACATAGCATGAAAGATTGCTGAAAGCTTGCTGCAAGCTTGCAAGAAAGTTTTGCAGTCTTTCAGGAAGATTTCATAAAACCTCCGTGAAAGTTCGGAACGTCTGGAACAAATCAATGGCAGTAAGATTCCTTTAAAAATTGAAGCAACCTTTCAGAAAACCTTTCAGGAAGGTTTCTATAAAATTTTGAAAAGGTAACTGAAAGCTTTCTGAAGGAAGAGGGAATCTTTCAGCAAGGTTACGTGCAACCTTCAAGAATCTTTTATGAAGCTTTCACGGAATCTATGTGGTAGTTCAAAATATCTGGGGCAAATTACTCACATAAAGATCCTTGAAAGAGCGCAGTCTCTTGTCAGGAAACCTTTCGGGAAGGTTTCTTTAAAGTTTCTAGAAAGATAATTAGAAGCGTTCTGCAAGCTTGCAAGAAAGTTTCGCAGTCTTTTAGGAAGCTTTCATGAAATCTCCGCGAAAGTTCAGAATGTCTGGGACAAATCATTAGCAGTAAGATTTCTTTAAAGATTGCAGCAACCTTTCAGAAAACCTTTCAGGAAGGTTTCTTTAAAGTTTTTGAAAAGGTAACTGAAAGCTTTCTAAAGGAAGTGGAAATCTTTCAGCAAGCTTCCGTAAAAGAATGCAGCAACCTTCAGGAATCTTTTAGGGAGCCTTCACGGAATATTCGCGGAAGTTCAAAATGTCTGGGACAAATGATTCACATAAAGATACCTTGAATGATTGCAGTCACCTGTCAGGAAACCTTTCGGGAAGGTATCTTTAAGGTTTGTAGAAAGATAATTAGAAGCTTTCTGAAAGCCTACAAGAAAGATTCGTAATTTTTCAGAAAGCTTACATGAAAGATTATAATACTCTTTTAGAAAACCTTTCAAGGACCTTATTTCAAGTTTTCGAAAAAGTTGTTGAAAGATTCGTTAATGACGTGGGAATATTGCGAGAAGCTTTCACAAATGGGAACCATAAGCTTTCAGAAAATGTTTCAACAAGACTTCCGTAACGTAGGTGAACGAATTTGTGAAATTTTTCAGAAAGATTCATTAAAATCTTTCAGAAAGCTTTCATGAAATATTCCTGGAAGATCGAAATTTCTGGGGCAATTCATTAGCAGAAAGCTTCCATGAAAGATTCTAGTAATCTTTCCAGAAATCTTTTCTCAATATCTTGAATGAGTAACATAAAGCATATTATTTTTAACTTATTTCTATATTAATCGCAATTTTATTATCGCAGAAAAAATTGTACATAAAATTTTTCGACCTGACCGGGAATCGAACCCACGACCTTTGGGTTACTACGAACGCATGCTATCCGTTACGCTATCGCTCGCTTAAAGGAGTTCAGACATTTTCATGTAAATAAGGTGCAGTTTCCAGGATAATTCAAATGTTATTATTTTGATTACTGTATCTTATATATTAATGGTATTTAAAAATTATTTATATAATTCCATAAATTAAAAAAAATATAATGTCGGTAAGGTAGAAATAAAATCAGTGTACTGAATATATTTTACGAAATGAAGAAACTATTATCTTTAATTATTATTACTTCGAAAAAACATTTTTTTAAACTTGTCATTTCATTATATTGATTACAAAAAGTAATTTTACAAGAAATATAAAGTAGAATTTTTTTTTTTTAATATAGCTTATCAAGTCTTCGACTTGAAATGTTGACCTTCTCTAGTCCAAAATCCACCCAATTTTATTATATAATAAATTAACATTTAAACATTTATTTTGAAAAACACGCGTCCTACCTATATGTAAATACTATAAGTATTCAGAATTTTTTTTTAACGATTCTATTAGTACTATCATGAAATATAGTCGTTAAAAAATTGAATCAAAATGACAAAAATGCAGATTCATACTTATCAAGGAGCGCGGAAGCGGTCCGAAGGCAAGTATAGAAGAAGCCTGAATCAATATTACAACGATTTATTAATTAAAAAATTTCTGAACATTGTTTTGGAAAACTCAATTTTACACTCCCTCCGTATATGTAAATACTATAAAAAGAATCTCTTTAAAGCCATCGTATTAATATTTTGATAAAGTATACTTGTTGGAATATGATGTCGGTATCTCACATCTCCTTAGGGACGATCTCCGACTCAACTTTATGAATATCGGAAAAATTGTTATCTAAAAATAATATTTATGATGGAAGCTCTTCATGAATCTCTCTACGCCACTCCAAATATAATAAAAAATGACAATGTAAGAAAAAAGGTGGCAATACGATGATTATTTTGATATTACTCTTGAGATTCCTACAATCTTCCCTAAAGGTTTCATATTATTTTTCACATTCGAGTAATTTGAATTTTTTTTCTATTCTTTCGCAAATCTGTCAGGAAGCTTTCCTAAAACATTGATTTGGAATACTCCAACAAACTTTCGTTGTGACATTCGTAAAGGAATTCTGTCATACATCAAAAATCGTATTAGAATGCTTTCCAAATTCTTGCTAGAAAGGTTACTCCAAGGTTTAATGGAATATCTGACTGGAAGGATGTTCGAAGGTATTTTGGAAGCTTCCCGTAAACTTTTTATGTAAGAGTAGGTGAGCTAGGACAGTTCGGGGCCATTTACCATCGGAGCTGGCGCTCGGTGTGTAAGGTAGAGCGCTACCTTGACGGCGGCCGGTAATTGCAGGGTGGTAGATAATCCAACATTAGCAGCAGTCGATAATCCAAATCTACCTTACCAACAGAGCAGAATACTATATAGGTTGTTAACCCAATTTAAAAAATTTGAATTTCCCGTCGCTCCGCCGAGAGTATATTTCCGCGATAATCCAAATCTACCTTACCAACAGAGCAGAATACTATTTAGGCTGTTAAGCTTTGAAATAATTATCCACGTTATTGGTAGTATGCCCTAGAAAATGAGAGTCAATTTGTAAATTTTCTTGATCGACAGTTGGGAGATTTAGAGGATTGACCTTCAATTTGGCTACCACTGCAGATTCTTTTCGCTCGGCAGTCTTATATTGCTCTCCCATTACATTACTTGCATTTTTAACTTCAGACAGGGCATCTTTCAATCCTGGAAATACTCTTGACGATTGTTCGGACATTGGTGAAATAAAATTATAAAATTTGTTACTCTTTAGTTTCCGAATTGACTCATTTGCGCAGTATAGCTTTTTATGAGTACTCGAATGTACTATGATCATTCTATAATTTTCTAAATCAGCTGAATTAATGCGATTTCCATTAGGATTTTTTCTAAACGGCAACTGTAATAAGCCCTCAGCCAGTTGAAAAGTTGCACCACATACTTTTACGATGTTACCTTCAAACTCTATTGGCGAATTACCAATCATAAGAAAATTTGCTTTTTTGTAAACATCGTATACATTATCAAGATACCTCTTTGAATTACGTTTGAGCTTGGATAAATATTTCTTGACAAGTGAAACCATTTTCTTATCAGCGTCAACAGTACTGGTATATGGAATACTGTCAGTACTATCTAGATTTACCGTCATTTTTAAATAAGAGACATCATTTCTCACATTATCAAGAGCATTGTTGATGCTGTTCTTCAAAGACGTATACATTTGCTTGGTAGCATCTTTGAATATACGAAGACTATCCGCTTCTCGCTGAGGATATGACATGTTTATGCTTTCAGAGTTCAGCTCGAACTAAACATATATTAAAGCTGCAGCTGTTATTTATAGTCAAATCCATTCGCGGCACAGATATCACAAAATCTGAGGTGTTTATGCATCAACACTTCAGCTAAACTCTACTGTGAACCAAAAGAACTCTGACTAATGATATTTTCATTTGTTTTAGTATATATATATCTTCCTATATTATATAGTTGTAAGGGCGAAAATGGCTACCCCCCATCCACCCCCACCCCCCTCCACCTCCCCTCCACCACCCCTTCAATTTTTACCGTTAAATTCTTTCAAACTTTACGTTATTTTGAAGGATGTCTGACCCTCCACCCCCCTCTGACACCCTCTACACCCTTCCGCCCCCTCCACACCCCCTCCATCTACCGTTCCACCTACCCCACTACAACTAATTTCTTATAGATATCTTATAGAAAAATTAAGCTACATGAACAACATAAATATGTATTCTTTTGTTACATTAAATATATTTCATAATTTTATTCGAACATATCTAACAAATCTAAAAAAAGAAAAGATTTTTTTTTAAATAAAGAAATACATCATAAATATTTCTAGATTTAAAAACCTAATTCACTTTATATTTACCTAATTGTATTATCTTTTGTTATAATATTTTTTTTTATCAATTCACGCTACGCATGGGGGTTGGCGAGCGGAGCGAGTAGGGGGCGAAGCTCCCCTAGTGTATATATATACTACATTTTTTACTGTTGCAGGCGCAAGTGATTCGGTTCGTGAAGATCCGCTGGGTCCATTACACTCATTAATCATGGAATTGAACCTTCTTTTCTTACCTTTTCCTTTTACAACTTTAGAGTGACCCTTGAATCTGCCAGTCATACATACATAGCAGTTACATGTAATATTTGAACGTGTGGCTTTTGGCAATTCCAAATCTTCGTAATTGGGCATGACTGGTAGAGGTCTACGCTAGATATTTTTCTCAGCATCAAGTAACGTAAGGTAACAAGTTCCACAAATACTTTGCGGAAATTTTCGATAAGTTAAATCAAAGTTTTTCGATATAAATTGTTTTAATAGAGATTCAGTGCGCTCATTGATAAGAGATTTCACAGGCGGGACTTTTCCAAAAACAATTTTTTTAGCTCATGGAGCACATACTTTTTTTCTGTTCTCATCATGAGAACATTTATCTGCATGACTCGTTTTGGCATGGAATATACGTATTAAATAATAAAAAATAAATTTGTATTATAATCTCAAATGGCGAAGTAGTATTTTAGAGTAGTAATATTTTTTAATATATTTTTCGACCGAAGTGTCGATCTGACGTTTGAGCGGCAGTCCTACTTATAAAAACGGGTTAACTACTTTTGGTACGCGAGCGGCGACACTTCAGACGTAGCCACCTAGTGGTGGCTGAAGAACTACAGAAGATGAGAATTTTCCTAAAACACGTTTATACGCATTTTCATGCAGCTTATCAAAGCTTACGCACAGTGTATATGAAATAAAACCTTTAATAATAAAAGTTTAATTTATTATAATTAATAAATAATAAATAATTAAAAAGTCAACAGTTACATCAACATATTGTTAAAAATTTTTTAAATAAAATTTGAAAAAATAAGAAAAGAAAAAAAAAAGAAAAAAAAGGAAAAACACAAAAAATTAAAAAAAAAAGAAAAAAAATCGGACATATAACCACTACATCCCCGCCATTGGTCTTGGATAATGCAAAAAGTGGTAATTGTCATTATTGCTACAACCCGCAAAATATAAACTAATTGTCAATTTAATTTTAAACGTTTTATATGTAATAACTTGAAAGTACGATTTAAATGACTGTAAGTTGAACTCCCGTTTTGATAAAAATATTAATATCTCACGAAAGGGATCAGCTACGATTTCCAATTTTGCAGATTCTGAATCTACAAAATATGTAGAAACTTTCTGTGCCAGCCGATTTTGGATACATTTTAGTCATACTTTTCCTTCCTTCAAGACCACTGTGTGACACATTCTATGAAAAAATGTTACTCCTACAATGGAAAAACGTTACTCCCCCTAAGAAAAGGTGTCACTCCTATGACACATTCTATGAAAAAGTGTCACTCCTCATATGGAAAAGTCTCACTCCTATGACACATTCTGCGAAAAAGTGTCACTCCTATGAAAAAGTGTTACCCCTCCTATGAAAAAGCGGTACTCCCCCTAAGAAAAGGTGTTACTCCGATGACACATTCGATGAAAAAGTGTTACTCCTTCTATGAAGAAGTATCACTCCTCCTATGGAAAAGTGTCACTTCTATGACACATTCTACGACAGTGTCACTCCTATGGCACGTTTTAGGAAAAAGTGTTACTCATCCTATGAAAAAGTGTTACACCTCCTATGAAAAAGTGTTACTCCTATGACATATTTTAGGAAAAGTGTTACTTCCATGAAAAGGTGTCATTCCTCCTACGAAAAGGTGTCACTCCTCTGACACATTTTGCGCAAAGCGCTACTCCTCCTATGAAAAAGTGTCACTCTTATGACATATTCTACGAAAAAGTGTCACTCCTATGAAAAAGTGTTACACCTCCTATGAAAATGCGCTACTCCCCCTATGAAAAGGTGACACTCCTATGAGACATTCTATGAAAAAGTGTTACTCCTATGAAAAAGCGCTACCCCTCCTATGAAAAGGTGTTACTCCTATGACACATTCTATGAATAAGTGTTACTCCTTCTATGAAAAAGTGTCACTCCTCCTATGGAAAAGTGTCACTCCTATGACACATTCTACGAAAGAGTGTTACTCCTCCTATGAAAAAAGTGTCACTCCTATTATGAGAAAGTGTCACTCCTATAACACATTCTATGAAAAAGGGTTACTCCTTCTATGGAAAAGTGTCACTCCTCCTATCGAAAAGTTTCACACCTATGACACATTTTAGAGTAAGGTGTTACTTCTGCTATGAAAAATGTGTTACTCCTCCTATGAAAAAGTGTTCAATTGACTTTTCAACTGACTTAGGGCTTATTACAGTTGCTGTTTAGAAAAAATCCTAATGGAAATCGCATTAATTCAGCCGATTTTGAAAATTATAGAATGATCATAGTACATTCGAGTGCTCATAAAAAGCTATACTGCGCAAATGAGTCGATTCGGAAACTAAAGAGTAACAAATTTTATAATTTTATTTCACCAATGTTCGAACAATCGTCAGGAGTATTTCCAGGATTGAAAGAAGCCCTTTCTGAAGTTAATGCTAGTAATGTAGAGAAATATAAGACTGCCGAGCGAAAAGAATCTGCAGTAGTAGCCAAATTGAAGGTCAATCCTTTAAATCTCCCAACTCTCGATCAAGAAAATTCACAAATTGACTCTCATTTTCTAGGGCGTACTACCAATAACGTGGATAATTATTACAAAGCTTATCATTTTAATAAAGGTGCATCTGATTTCTCAACTGATAAAAATTTATCGAGAAAATTTTGGAAAGAAAAACATGCCAAGTATAAAATAAAAAATAAGGACTTGACTAATTGGACATGTAAATGGAAAAAAAGACTGTGGTCTAGTGATGAAGAGGAGGAGGAGGAAGAAGTTTATTCGTCATTGCAAGTCAATATTGCAACTGCATATTAACTCAATGCCTGGGATGACCCTAACAAATCGACGTCATCGAGTACGGCCATTCAGGCTTTAACGGTCCTAACAATGCGGTGACTGTTTGCACCAATCACAATGGAGCACATAAAGCTGAGTGTGCAGTTCACAACGTCAAGTTGATGAAAAATTTTCACTTCAAATACATACATATGGATTATGAATAAACTCTATTAATAAATGATGGAGAGGTAATGAATGTACCTCACAGGTGATGGCTAGGGCTCTCATAATTAAAAAAAAATTTACCGTTCGATGCCCACGAATTCACGCCGGAATGGCGAAAATTTTGACCAGCCTCTTAAATTTCCCGCCCATTCAAATTACCCGCCATTTTTTAATTTCCTACCATTTTGTATTTCCCACCCACACTGTCGCTAAAATAGATTTCTACCTTATCAATCGTTGGTAATGATATGATGGTGGGGGTAGAGCGATCGGGGTAGAGTGCTAGTATGTATAGTATACATAATATATGTAGTACACATAGTATATTTAGTACACATAGTATATGCAGTATACATAGTATATGTAGTACGCATAGTATATAATGCATTCATTGTATGTGATCTTAAAAGTTAATGTATTACAATTACCGATGGAGGTAATCAGCTCTGTCAATAAGGTAGGAATGCCGTAGGGTTCGTATGTAATATAGTGGGCTGAGACGTGAAGAAACTTGTCTAAATTTCGAAGAATTTCGGACCTCGCTTCTATAGTAATGGCGACGCTCTACCAATCAGAGAGCTCAATACCATTTTTCCAAGAATTCTATGCAGGTTTGAACTTGCATCAGCGAGCTCCGTCTCAACCTGTCCAAAACTTTTTTCTAAGAATTCTGTGAAGGTTTGAAGATGCGAACCCCATTGAGCGGTGGTGGAATATAGTATGCATGCTTCGTGTGTTATCTATATATGGATTTGGAGTATATGGTTGTGTCCCTAACATAATATGAATCAAAACGCTCATCTTCTTGAACAGGAGAAAGAAGAGGAGAAAAAATGAAAAAGATGAAAAAAAAAATTAAAAAATAAATTAATTAATCAATTATTTAACAAATCACCACTCACCCTCACACGATGTGTGAGTGTAAGTGGTGCTTGTTGATGGTTTGCGCAACCTGACTTATAGCTGGCAGTGCGTCTACGCAGCAGTGGGCAGCGCGACGATTCCGGCTCGCCGCCTAGTGGAGCGCACAGTATATATAGTGCATGTTGTGTATGTCATCTAATAAGTATCAGAATTATTGGTGAGTTTGGAGCTATCTCATACGGCTCTGTTTGTAAAGTTGGATAGCCTATCTGATGTTGCATACTACTTTGTCGGTAAGGTAGAGATGATTGATTCATCTGCAGATGGCGCTACGAAAGAGTGGGTATCAATGGACACATAACCTCAAAATTTTTACAAGGCAGAGTTGGGTATTGCATATTGCTCTGTCGGAAAGGTAGAGAAGCGTGATCCATCTACAGATGGCCCTACGAAAGACTCGGTATCAATGGAAACGAATTTTCAGAAGTCATACTACTGTAAAGGGAAGAATCAAACAGCGAAATGGCCAAAATTTTATGAGTTATGGTATGACTTTATTAGAAAAAAAATGAAAACAATGAAAAAAATAAAAAAATAATAATAATTAATTAATAATAATAATCAATAATAATTAATTAATTATTTAACAAAATACGACTTGCCCTCACACAATGTGGCGAAATTAAAATTTTTTAAATTTGGTTAACAGCCTATATAGTATTCTGTTCTGTTGGTAAGGTAGATTTGGATTATCGTGGAAATACACTCTCGCGGAGCGACGGGAAATTCAAATTTTTTAAATTGGGTCAACAGCCTATATAGTATTCTGCTCTGTTGGTAAGGTAGATTTGGGTTATCGACTGCTGCTAATGTTGGATTATCGACCACCCTGCAATTACCGGCCGCCGTCAAGATAGCGCTCTACCTTACCCACCGAGCGCCAGCTCCGATGGTAAGTGGCCCCGAACTGTTCTAGCTCACCTACTTTTACATAACAAGTTTACGGAAAGCTTCCAAAATACCTTCGAACATCCTTCCAGTGAGATATTCCATTAAACCTTGGAGTAACCTTTCTAGCAAGAATTTGGAAAGCATTCTAAAACGATTTTTGATGTATGACAGAATTCCTTTACGAATGTCATAACGAAAGTTTGTTGGAGTATTCCAAATCAATGTTTTAAGAAAGCTTCCTGACAGATTTGCGAAAGAATAGAAAAAAAGATTCTAATTACGCGAATGTGAAAAATAATATGAAACCTTTAGGGAAGATTGTAGGAATCTCATGAGTAATATCAAAATAATCATCGTATTGACACTTTTTTCTTACATCTTCACTTTTTATTATTATTGGAGTAGCATAGGGAGACTCATGAAGAGCTTCCATCATAAATATTATTTTTAGATCACAATTTTTGCGATATTCATAAAGTTGAGTCGGAGATCATCCTTAAGGAGATGTGAGATACCGACATCATATTCAAACAAGTATACTATATCAAAATATTAATACGATGGCTTTAAAGAAGTTCTTTGTATAGTATTTACATAAATGGAGGGCGTATAAAATTGAGTTTTTCCAAAACACTGTTCCGAACCTTTTTAATTAATAAATCGTTGTAATATTGATAAGTAGGAATCTGCATTTTTGTCATTTTGATTCAATTTTTCAACGAGTATACGAGGGTCATTTGACAAGTACCTAGCCTCACCGCCAGATGGTGCCACTATCGCATCAGAAATACACTACAGTGCAGTATCTTCCTGTAAACGGTTACAGACGAAATTTCAGCCGGATCGGAGTTGTAGTTTATTTTTGAGAGCGTGTGAAAGCAAATGTGTCCGTTGATTTTTGAAAAAATGGAGAAAACAATATCGGTCGGTGATTCGATTCTTGTTTTTGGAAGGGAAATCGCGCAGTGAAATTAAAGAACGCTTGGATGCAGTGTATGGGGATGCTTCTCCTTCGATGGCGACCGTTAAATTTTGGTATAACGAGTTTCAACGTGGTCGTACGTCGGTTTTTGATGATCCACGCCCAGGTGCTCCGAAAACAGCCACTACGGAGGAGAACGTGACAAAAATACACGATATCGTTTTGTCAGACCGCCGATTAAAGGTGCACGAGATAGCTGCGATAGTAGGCATCTCAGAAGAACGCGTGTGGCATATCCTACATGAGATTTTAGGCATGAGGAAGCTGTCAGCAAGGTGGGTGCCGCGTTTGCTGACTGCAGACAACAAGCGCATCCGTGTGACCAGTTCAGAGCCGTGTTTGGAGCTGTTTAATCGCAATCCAAAAGAGTTTTTGCGTCGTTACGTGACCGTCGACGAAACATGGATTCACTACTATACTCCAGAGACCAAGGAGCAGTCAAAGCAGTGGACCTTACCCGGTGAACCTGCTCCGAAGAAGGCGAAGACGGTCCCGTCGGCCGGAAAGGTGATGGCCACTGTTTTCTGGGATTCTCAAGGTGTGATTTTTATTGACTATCTGGAGAAGGGCAAAACGGTCACAGGACAGTACTACGCCGAACTATTGAGCCGACTTGACGCCGTGTTAGAAGAAAAACGGCCCCATTTGTCTAAAAAGAAAGTGCTTTTCCACCACGATAAAGCACCGGCTCACACTTCTGCACTCGCCACCGCTAAATTGGTCGAATTACGCTACGAACTGCTGCCCCATCCACCGTATTCTCCAGATTTGGCTCCGTGCGACTTTTTTTTTGTTTCCGAACCTAAAAAATTCGCTCGCCGGGAAGAGATTCCACTCCAATAACGAAATAATCGCCGCCACGGAGGCCTATTTTGCAAACCAAGAGAAAACATTTTTTTCAACGGGGTTAAAATTGGAACACCGTTGGACGAAGTGTATTCAACTAAAGGGAGACTACATTGAAAAATAAATTTTATTTTTTGTAAAATTTTGGTGTTTTCATTTGTAGGCTAGGTACTTATCAAATGACCCTCGTATTTCATGATGGTACTAATAGAATCGTTAAAAAAAAATCTGAATACTTATTGTATTTACATATAGGTAGGACGCGTGTTTTTCAAAATAAATGTTTAAAAGTTAATTTATTAAATAATAAAATTGGGTGGTTTTGGACTAGAGAAGGTCAACCATGCAAGTCGAAGACTTGATAAGCTATATTAAAAAAAAATTATACTTTATATTTCTTATAAAATTACTTTTTGTAATCAACATAATGAAATGCCAAGTTTAAAAAAATATTTATTCGAAGTAATAATAATTAAAGTTAATATTTTCTTTATTTCGTAAAATATATTCAGTACACTGATTTTATTTCTATCTTACTGACATTATATTTTCTTAATTTATGGAATTATATAAATAATTTGTAAATGCCATTAATATATAAGATACAGTAATCGAAATAATAACATTTGAATTATCTTGGAAACTACACCTTATTTACATGAAAATGTCTGAACTCCTTTAAGCGAGCGATAGTGTAACGGACAGCATGCGTTCGTAGTAACCCAAAGGTTGTGGGTTCTATTCCCGGTCAGGTCGAAAAATTTTATGTACAATTTTTTCTGCGATATTAAAATTGCTATTAATATAGAAATAAGTTAAAAATAATATGCGAGAATTGTAATACTTCTAGAGAATTGTTAATATTATTTATAGCTTTATGTTACTCTTTCAAGATATTGAGAAAAGATTTCTGGCAAGATTACTAGAATCTTTCATGGAAGCTTTCTGCTAATGAGTTGCCCCAGAAATTTCGATCTTCCAGGAATCTTTCATGAAAGCTTTCTGAAAGATTTTAATGAATTTTTCTGAAAAGTTTCAATAATTCGTTCACCTACGTTACGGAAGTCTTGTTGAAATATTTTCTGAAAGCTTATGGTTCTCATTTGTGAAAGCTTCTCGTAATATTCCCACTTCATTTACGATTCTTTCAACAACTTTTTCGAAAACTTGAAAAAAGGTCCTTGAAAGGTTTCCTAAAAGAGTATTAGAATCTTTCATGTAAGCTTTCTGAAAAATTACGCATCTTTCTTGTAGGGTTTCAGAAAGCTTCTAATTATCTCTCTACAAACCTTAAAGATACCTTCCCGAAAGGTTTCCTGACAGGTGACTGCAATTATTGAAGGTATCTTTATGTGAATCATTAGTCCCAAACATTTTGAACTTCCGTGGATATTCCGTGAAAGCTTCCTAAAATATTCTTGAAGGTTGCCGCATTCTTTTACGGAAGCTTGCTGAAAGATTTCCTCTTCCTTCAGAAAGCTTTCAGTTACCTTTTCAAAAACATTAAAGAAACCTTGCTGAAAGGTTTTCTTAAAGATTGCTGCAGTCTTTAAAGAAATCTTACTGCCAATGATTTGTCCCAGACATTCTGAACTTTCGCGGAGATTTCATGAAAGCTTCCTGAAAGACTGCGAAACTTTCTGGCAAGCTTGCAGAACGCTTTTAATGATCTTTCTAGAAACTTTAAAGAAACGTTCCCGAAAGGTTTCCTGACAGGTGACTGCAATCTTTCAAGGATCTTTATGTGAGTCATTTGTCCCAGACATTTTGAACTTCCACATAGATTCCGTAAAAGCTTCCTAAAAGATTCTTGAAGATTGCACGTAAGCTTGCTGAAAGATTCCCTCTTCCTTCAGAAAGCTTTCAGTTACGTTTTCAAAAACTTTAAAGAAACCTTCCTGAAAGGTTTTCTGAAAGTTTGCTGCAATTTTTAGAGGAATCTTACTGCCATTGATTTGTCCCAGACATTCTGAACTTCCCGGAGATTTCATGAAAGCTTCCTGAAAGACTGCGAAACTTTCTTGCAGGGTTGCAGAAAGCTTTCAACAATCTTTCATGCTATGTGGGAATTACTATCATGGTAAAATTTTTAGAGCTTTTTCTTTTTAACAAAAGCTTTAATTTAAGACCTGGTAGATCGATTGGCCTTGAAAAATATTCCAGATATAAGAGATTTTAGTTTCAAATATTCAAGAAGTAATAAGGTGACTCACCAGTGAATGAAGAAATAAGGAAATAGTAATTTTTTATTTTCAATTAAGAGCCTTAAAAATGGATTAAAAGTAAAAATCTTTTCAATTAGTATTTTAAAATCTTCAAACTTTATGACAGTGACAAAATTTTAGATAAAGAATAAAAGTAGAAATTTTGTTAATAATAAATCTGTAAATATCTCCTAAAAACCAGTAAATGAATACGTGATGCTAATTACTCAACACTTTGAAAACAGTGAATGAACACTTACTTGGTATGTACCCTAGTGGAAATGTATTTGAACCAAAAAATGTGCCAAAAGTGTTCCATGATATATAGAAAGTGTTCCCATGTTTTTTTAAAGACAGATTTCGGACAATTCGAATATTATTGGAACTATTTCGAACACTTATTACTACGATATGATACACTTAATAACCACTTCGAAACATTTCTTAGAAAATAGACTGAATTAATTTTTCATATTTTAGTGGAATACTTTTTATATGACCCGGCACACTTTTGTAACATTTGGAACATTTTTTAAAATTTTCATTTACAGGGCCCATTTCTAGTCAAGTAAAACAGAATGTTCCTTGATACATAAAATATGTTCCAAACTATAAGTACATTTTTCGCCTAAATTTGTAGTTATTACGTCTTTTTGGAACACTTTTAAACATCATTGGAACATTTTTTAAACACCATTGATCATTCTTAGAACATTTTTCGAAAATTTATTAAACTTGTTTAAACCATTTTTGTTAACATTTATTAAATATTTTAAAAACATTTTTAAATTTTAGATTTCTTTATGTTCCTAAATGCCCCAGAGGTATTCAGAAAGTGATCCTAAATATTCCAAAATCACGGACAATTTTTCCTTTAAATCCATTATAGATAAGAAATGTTCCAAATAGTTCCAAAAAGTGTTCGAAATTGTTTTAAAAAATACGGGAAATTTTTATATTTGTTACAGAAGAAAATTAAAAAGTGTTCCAATTTATTCAAAAAGTATGCGAATCATTCTCAAAAGTATCCCAAAAGTCTTCCGCTTACTACCAAAAGTATTCCGAGTAAAACTAATATATAATCAATTTCACCCTATTAGAAATTTTTGAGTCTAAAACGGTCATAAATGTGCCTTAAAACGGTACTTAAGTGCGCCAAAAGGGTTCCAAATGTCCGAAATCTGTCATTTATATACAGCTTAGACACAGATTTCAAACAGTTTGGAACACTTTTAGAATAGAAAGGTACATGTTTGGCATAATTTAAAACACCGGATTTTTTCACTAGGCTAACACGATGGAAATGGAAAATATATATAAATGTAAAAAACTGTATATAAATGTAAATAAGTGTATGTAAAAATTGTAATTGGAACATTTTTTTCATTTATATACTTTTATATACGTACATTTATCTCCTAAAATCCAGTAAATGAATACGTGGTGCTAGTGACTGAACACTTTGAAACCAGTGAATGAACACTTACTTTGTATGTACCCCGATGGAAATGGAAAATGTATGTAAATGTAAAAACCTGTATATGGGAGCGTCCAGCAGAAACGGGCCACCGAGCGCGCGCGGTGCCTTTTTTCGCGTAAAAGGCGCTCTGTTTAACTCGCTCATAATCGTATGCTGCGTCTTTGAAAAAAAACCAAGGACCTATATCGATAGATTATTTTCTGCTCTTTCCAATTGCGTGATTGTTTTTATTGCGAAACGCGTTCCTCCGGACGAAAACTCGAGTTGAATATTGAATGCCATTTTTCTCAAAGTATATCATGTTTTTTTTTTCAAAATAAACTACACCATTGGAAAGTACAACTCTTAAGGGGACAAGCCATGGTTAGGGGGTCGAAAAATCGATTTTCTTTTTATGTACTATTTTGATAGCAAATTTTCCGCTGAATACTATGCTTCCAACCGCATTTCCAAATTCGATTTCGTTTAGAAAATACAGCTAAAACCGTGAAGTCACTTTTTTGCATATTTAGTGATTTTTCTTAAATTATCCATTTTAGATATACTATTGTTAATCTTATATTATTTTATGCTTCACAGCATACAATACTGAATTTAGAACGTAAATGTACATTGACATAGTAGGCAAACTTAACTCGAGGTATAAACCTCGTGTATTTTACTTTTACTCTACTTATACAAAAGTATAATACGTACAATACATATAGATGGTTTAAAATCTCATCTGTTTACGTTCTGTCAGCGCCATAGTCGTTGGAATTTAAAGTAAAAGTGTTTTGAATATAATTGAATCTGCATTTTTCAATGCAATTTATTCAGTATTGACAAAAAATTTTTTTGTAAATAAAGTGCTGTGTAGAACTCTTTTAACTGAGAGTGTAGAAGACAGAGATTTTAGGTTAACTGCACTGTGCAAAGTGTTGTTAATATTTTTAATTTAGTGAGTTCAGTGAGTGACTTTTATTTGTGTTTTTTAATAACTAACATTATAGAGGATTTGATATTAGCCACTATGGATTCTGACAAGAGAAATAGAACATCAGGAGCTCCAGGAAAGAAGAGACAGTTTGGAAGAAAAAAAAAACATAAAGGATTTAACAAAAATTCAGAGAATGTTCAACAAAAAATCACGAACAAAAGGAAAAGAAGTACAACTTCAGGGAAAATAAAAGATATATCTGTAGAAGCGTCACAAACAAGAAACAGAATAATAGATATAAACATTCTGTTCTTACAGCTGGAGAAATTTCTTGTATGTGCAACATGTAAAGGACAAGTTAAAATTATAGAAGAAGATATTCGAGGACTTGGCTCCAAATTTAACATTATGTGCAAAAATTGTTCAGAGAGAAGAATTATAAGCACGAGCAAGCAAGTTGGAGCTCAAAGCAATGCTTATGAAACCAACAGACGCAGTCTTCAAGGAATTTCAAGTTTGATTGGCTTGCGTTCTCAACAAGTTCTTGACATATTTATCAAGAACAGTTTTTGTAAAGCATGTTTCAAGTGGGAAAATAGAAAAGGCACAGAAGAATATGAAGACTGGTTCAGTGATCATCAAGATAAATGTGCAGCAAACCATGAAGGAAGTGCTGGAAAGATGGAAGTCGATGGAGTTGTGGAAATGTTTAGAAGATCTCAAGAAAAGTATAATGTAAAATACCATCATTACATTGGAGATGGAGATTCGAAAGTGTACAGTGCTTTGTGCCAGGCCAAACCGTATGGAGATGAAGTTAAAGTTGAGAAGAAGGAGTGTGTGGGACACGTCCAGAAACGAATGGGAACCAGACTCAGGAATTTAAAGAAAAATTTTGGAAAAAAGTTATTAGACGATGGAAAAACCATTGGAGGCCAAGGACGATTAACAGCAAAAGTAATTGATCAGCTCACCACATATTATGGTAATGCCATCAGAAACAACACGGACTCTGTAGAAAAAATGCTGAATGCTATATGGGCTACGTACTACCACAAGATTTCCACAGACCAGAATCCTCAACATCATTTATGCCCACCAGGACAGAGCAGTTGGTGCAAGTGGCAAAAAGCGAAGGCTCAAAAAAAACTAAAAGATTTTCATCATAAAGACAGTATTCCTGCAGTGATTATGGAGCAGTTGAAACCAATTTACAAAGATCTCTCTGAAAAGGAGCTGCTTCACAGATGTTTAGGCGGTTACACCCAAAATAGTAATGAGAGTTTTAATAATTCAGTTTGGAAGATTGTAACCAAGACCTCCTTCAGTCGTATACATGTGCTCACAGCAGGTGCTTGTATTGCTGTCACTTGCTTCAACGATGGAAGAGTTGGTTTTCTGAATATTATGGAAGCCTTTGATGTGAAACCTGGAGTAGCTGCAATTGAGTGGGCACAGAAAAGCAATGACATCAGATTATTTCATGCTGAGAGGAATGCCGAAGAAAACACTTTAGAAAATAGGAGAAAACGAAGGAGACTGCAATTGAATTTACCTGAAGAGTCATATGCACCAGGTTCTTACTAGAGTAGGTAAAAAGTTATTTTTATGCGATAATAGCTAATATAATATTTATTAATTTTTTCTTTTTACAGGTGTGTTATTGGCTCTCATAAAAGGATTAATTTATTTTGAGGTTATTTTTACTGTCAATAACATTTATGACTAACAATGTTTTCAGCCTAGTACGAAAAAAAAAAATAAGTACAACATTTATGTATTAATCTAAAAAATTTAAAAATATTGTTGAATTAATGAAATTCTTTTTTATAGGTTTATTCAACAGTTAAAATGATTTAGCCAGGACTACTTTCATCTAATTGGCATCTGTTTCATTTTTCCACTAAAGTATATCATACAGAATGAAAAAAAAATTTTTGGTAAGTAGTTTTGAAACTTATATAAAGTTATAGAAAACCAAAACTTTGAATTGAATTTCTGAATAACTTGTTTTTTGTATTTACAGGGACTTTGCCGCAGGATTTCTTTTAAATAAAGCAAGCTAGAGGTTTGGAAATTTAGGAGTATCTTTAAAATTGTGTTGGTTATAGAAAATGTGAGGTACTTTTTTGAAAAAGGCTTTAGAAAAAAATTATAAAATAAAATTACAAAAAATATTGAAATTTTAATAAAAAAAACATAAAAAAATTAGATTTTTCATTAAAAAACAATTTTAAAAATTTTTTTAAAAAAAAGTAGCTCACATTTTCTATAACTGGTATAACTACAAAGGTACTCCTAAGTAACCAGACCCCTGCCTTGCCTTGTTAAAAAAATTTCCTGCGGCAATGACATGCCAGTTTCTAATCCAGAAGGGTTTCTTAATCTAATGGACTGCAAGACCAAAATCTTAAACACCTGGATGATGTAGTCTTAAATTATAGGTAATTGTATAACTTAATAATAAAAAAAAGTTTGAACTCTTAAAATTATATATTGGCTTTGTTATTAAAGAATTAATACAATAGCTTTTTTTTCAGGTTCAACCATGGCTTGTCCCCTTAAGCTTCAAAACTCTATCTTGGAGAAGTTGGAGAAATAAAGGGTTTAAAAGTAACAACATGAAAAAGATAGCGCCGAGGGTCCGCGCGAGCCCCTAGCGCCCGTGCGTACGGCACGTTTAAGTGCACGCTCTATTCAATTCGCTGATAATCGTCTACCAAGTCTCTGAAAAAAGAACTAAGGACATATATCGATAGATTTTTTCCTACTCTTTCCAATGGTGCTATTATTTTTATTCCGAAATGCTTCCTTCTAGTTGAAAATTCCATTTGAATGTTTAAACTCTATTTTTTCAATAAAATATCAATCTTTTCTTCAAAATGAATTATATTCTTCAAAAGTACAAGTCTTAAACTATAAAATATTATATTTTTAAGGTGAAACATGAAAAGTTCAAAAATAGTAAGATCAAAAAAACAGCGGCTGCCCGAACTTTTTACGCTATGCTCAAGGGCGGATTAATACACGCGATGTGCTATTTCGCCCTTTCTTTTTTGTAAATATAAAATGTTTTGTAACTTACAATGCCAATACGTGGACATAACTTTGTGGATCAAGTTGTAACAGTTAGTATAATATTACAATGAACTTTGTGCATTTATATAACAAAATTTGAAAAACATAATATATTAAACATAAAAATATCCATGAACGCACTGAAAGCAGTGAAACCTAGCGGGCACTTCGGGTATTAATCCCGAACAGAAGCATTTCGGAATAAAAATAATAGCACCATTGGAAAGAGCAGGAAAAAATCTATCGATATATGTCCTTAGTTCTTTTTTCAGAGACTTGGTACACGATTATTAGCGAATTGAATAGAGCGTGCACTTAAACGTGCTGTACGCACGGGCGCGAGGGGCTCGCGCGGACCCTCGGCGCTGCCTTTTTCATGTTGTTACTTTTAAACCCTTTATTTCTCCAACTTCTCCAAGATAGGGTTTTGAAGCTTAAGAGTTGTACTTTCCAATGGTGTAGTTTATTTTGAAAAAAAACATGATATACTTTGAGAAAAATGGCTTTCAATATTCAACTCGAGTTTTCATCCGGAAGAATGCGTTTCGCAATAAAAACAATGGCACCATTGGAAAGAGCAGGAAAAAATCTATCGATATAGGTCATTGGTTTTTTTTTCAAAGACGCAACATACGATTATGAACGAGTTCAACAGAGCGCCTTTTACGCAAAAAAAGGCACCGCGCGCGCTCGGTGGCCCGTTTCTGCTGGACGCTCCCATATATAAATGTAAATAAGTATATGTAAAAATTGTAATTGAAACATTTTTTACATTTATATACGTTTTTTTACAGATATTTTCACTTATTTACATTTATATATTTTTTTCTTACATTTTATATAGTACGTTGTATTGAAAATTTTTATTTCTGTAAATACACTTATTTACGATTACTTACAGATTCATACATTTGTATACATTTATATGATTTTCTTTTTTAATTTTTGCTATATAAGACTTTTTTTAAAAGTTTAATGGAAGTGTGTATAAATGTATATAAATGTAAAAAAGTATATATATATTTTAAAAATTGTGATGCTTAATGTGTAAAAAAAAATATAGTTTCGTAAGTAAGTATAAATTTATGTAAAAGAACGTATATGAATGGAAATAAACGTAAATCCGTGTTCCAATTACAACATTTATATACACTTATTTACATTTATATACGTTTTTTACAGAAATATACACTTACTTCAATTTATATACATTTTTCATTACCACTAGGGTACTTATGTAAGTTTAGTAACAGTAATTTTAGAATCTCAATGTTGAAAGTTGACACCAGAATGATAATGATACACTTTATGTATTAAAACTTATAAACATTAAATATTAAATATTATTGTTTTTTCATACAGTACAGCATGAGGTGCGAAAAACGTTCGTTCACTGGGTTGCCGAACTAAAGTTGGAACACGTAAATTATATTTAAATAATTAACTTTTTTCTTAAAAATAATGTCGAATCGTCAACGAATAAGTATAAAACTTCATTTAGACGTAAGATTTTAGCACAAAAACTTTATTTTTTCTAAGAAGCTAGTGAGTTAAGTCGATCTGACGGAGGCGAGGATTAGAAATCAAAAATTCAACGATTTCATTAGAAAAGGCAACGTTTCGTTGGCTTGGTCTGCACAACCTCTTCAGGCTACAATTTTTTATTAAACAGAAAAAAACAATTAATACAATGTAATTAATAGAATTGAATGTATTTATTACGGTACTGATATGTTTTTTGTCGATACACATAATCGTGTCATGAACGTAGCGGAAATAAAAAAGTGGAAGAATATCATGGTTTTCTTTCAAAATTTTTAGACAGTCAGTTTCCAAATCGTCCATCACAATATCTGTAAATAATGGCGATATCGGGGAACCCATAGGTGTACCATCAATTTGTCTATAAAATTTGTTATTGAAAGAAAAAAAGGTATTCGAAAATAGAAATTTTATACATGTAATAATTTCGTTGAAGGGGATTTTGCATCTATTATGTATGGAATCAAATCTTCGATCTATACTGTCTAATACTAGTTGTAGTGGAATGTTTGTAAATAGAGAAATAACGTCTAAAGAGAGTAATACATAGTCATCTGGTATGATAACTGAATTTAATTTTTGTTTCAAATGAAAACTGTTGTCGATATGCGACTCTGGGATTTTTATGGACGATTTGATTTCATTGTAAATAATTTTAGCTAAAAAGTGGCTCGGACTATTGACTAATGAGATTATGGGACGGAATGGTATATCTTTTTTATGTATTTCTGGAAGACCGTAACATTTTGCCAGTGTAGTATTTGAACAAGAGAGAGAGTTATTATGAAACTTTGTGCGCAAATAGTTATTATTATTTAAGTTCTTAAGAATCGTCGATGTGTCAGATTGTAATTTTTTTTAGGGGATTCTTTTTAATATTTTCGTAAACAGTTGTGTCAGATAGTAACAAGTGCATTTTTGAGTTGTATTCAGTCTTGCTTAAGCAGACGGTGACATTTCCCTTGTCAGAAGTTGTAAACCATATATCTGGATTATTTTTAATAAACTTTTTTGTATTAGTTAATTTCCTTTTAAACATTTTTTCTTGTAGCTTTTCATGTTTTTGTTTCATAAACGCTGTTGCTAGATTTGATACAATTCTTTCCCTGATTTCGGATTGTTTTGATGTCGATAGTTCAGAATTCATTAAACTAAACTCAACATTTTTAACTGTGTCCACCATGTCTTTTTTATCACACCTTTTGTTGATACTAAATTTTGGTCCTAAAGACCCTACAAAAAAGTGGGATAAGACCAACGTAGTTTATAAGTTCTTTTGTAAATCGTGTCCTGCGTCATATGTAGGAGAAACTAAACGTACAATAAAAATCAGAATTAACGAACATCAAAAAAATAACAACATAGAATCAGTAGTTCCAGAACATAGGAATAAATTTCTCCATGATTTTGACTGGGACAATACCAAAATTCTAGATCAGGAAGCTAATTACAAAAAACGTATATTGTCAGAAATGATCCACATTAAGTGCAACAGTAATAACATAAATAAGAAAGAAGACGTTAAATTTTTAAATACGTCTTATTTTCCTTTATTGAGACTTTTAAATTAAATTTGTTGTCGTTTGATTTTTCTTTCTATATGTATCTGCGTTTTGTTTGTAAACACAGACATCAACCCTTTACTGTGTATACTATAAATACTGGACCAATCTCATGTTTTGCGTTAACATCGACTTCATGTGTACTACGTAACACACGTTATAATTTAAGGTATTAATTATTGTATTACGCGAGTGTTTTTAGTTTCTATTAATTACATTGTATTAATTGTTTTTTTCTGTTTAATAAAAAATTTTAGCCTGAAGATGTTGGCAGACCAAGCCAACGAAACGTTGCCTTTTCTAATGAAGTCGTTGAATTTTTGATTTCTAATCCTCGCCTCCGTCAGATCGACTTAACTCACTAGTTTCTTAGAAAAAATTTGGGAGTGCGATATTTTACTCATATTCTACACAATAGAAGAGTCTTAGATCAGATATGGACTCACACACTCAACTTCAAGGACAGACGTTTTTCAACTACATCGAAAATATACATGGTCCACAAGTTAAACGACATCTGAAACGATGGATTAATTTAAACTATCAACTCGCCGTATCAATTCTGCAACGCTGGTTTCTTTTGAGGTGCAGATCCAACAACATATTTCCTCAACATATGTTAAATTTAAGTAAGCGTTTTCGTACTTTTTCGTTTCACAGTGAATTTTGCAAACTAAGACCCGTTGATATGGAAAAACATATCTCCTTTAAATTTTTAAATCTGGAAATCCGTGATATCAATTTTCATATGAATTTTTTAAATAAATCATTATCTTCTCTTAAAAACCTAATTTCAGAACTCAATATTGATCATTTAACTATTAATAATTTCTTTACATATACTAACAAAAAAGCCAAATTGATTAGAGAAAAACACAACAAAAATTTAATTAAAAAATTTGAATGTATATCGAAAAAACAAAAATTACAAGCGAAGAATACCACATCAAAAGAACAATTCTTCAAAAACTTGACAGAGGTACATATACCTGACGACATAATAGACGTAGTCTCATTAGGACCAAAATTTAGTATCAACAAAAGGTGTGATAAAAAAGACATTGTGGACACAGTTAAAAATGTTGAGTTTAGTTTAATGAATTCTGAACTATCGACATCAAAACAATCCGAAATCAGGGAAAGAATTGTATCAAATCTAACAACAGCGTTTATGAAACAAAAACATGAAAAGCCACAAGAAAAAATGTTTAAAAGGAAATTAACTAATACAAAAAAGTTTATTAAAAATAATCCAGATATATGGTTTACAACTTCTGACAAGAGAAATGTCACCGTCTGCTTAGGCAAGACTGAATACGAGGGTCATTTGATAAGTACCTAGCCTACAAATGAAAACACCAAAATTTTACAAAAAATAAAATTTATTTTTCAATGTAGTCTCCTTTTAGTTGAATACACTTGGTCCAGCGGTGTTCCAATTTTTTTAACCCCGTTGAAAAAAATGTTTTCTCTTGGTTTGCAAAATAGGCCTCCGTGGCGGCGATTATTTCGTTATTGGAGTGGAATCTCTTCCCGGCGAGCGAATTTTTTAGGTTCGGAAACAAAAAAAAGTCGCACGGAGCCAAATCTGGAGAATACGGTGGATGGGGCAGCAGTTCGTAGCGTAATTCGACCAATTTAGCCGTGGCGAGTGCAGAAGTGTGAGCCGGTGCATTATCGTGGTGGAAAAGCACTTTCTTTTTAGACAAATGGGGCCGTTTTTCTTCTAACACGGAGTCAAATCGGCTCAATAGTTCGGCGTAGTACTGTCCTGTGACCGTTTTGCCCTTCTCCAGATAGTCAATAAAAATCACACCTTGAGAATCCCAGAAAACAGTGGCCATCACCTTTCCGGCCGACGGGACCGTCTTCGCCTTCTTCGGAGCAGGTTCACCGGGTAAGGTCCACTGCTTTGACTGCTCCTTGGTCTCTGGAGTATAGTAGTGAATCCATGTTTCGTCGACGGTCACGTAACGACGCAAAAACTCTTTTGGATTGCGATTAAACAGCTCCAAACACTGCTCTGAACTGGTCACACGGATGCGCTTGTTGTCTGCAGTCAGCAAACGCGGCACCCACCTTGCTGACAGCTTCCTCATGCCTAAAATCTCATGTAGGATATGCCACACGCGTTCTTCTGAGATGCCTACTATCGCAGCTATCTCGTGCACCTTTAATCGGCGGTCTGACAAAACGATATCGTGTATTTTGTCACGTTCTCCTCCGTAGTGGCTGTTTTCGGAGCACCTGGGCGTGGATCATCAAAAACCGACGTACGACCACGTTGAAACTCGTTATACCAAAATTTAACGGTCACCATCGAAGGAGAAGCATCCCCATACACTGCATCCAAGCGTTCTTTAATTTCACTGCGCGATTTCCCTTCCAAAAACAAGAATCGAATCACCGACCGATATTGTTCTTTCTCCATTTTTTCAAAAATCAACGGACACATTTGCTTTCACACGCTCTCAAAAATAAACTACAACTCCGATCCGGCTAAAATTTCGTCTGTAACCGTTTACAGGAAGATACTGCACTGTAGTGTATTTCTGGTGCGATAGTGGCACCATCTGGCGGTGAGGCTAGGTACTTGTCAAATGACCCTCGTACAACTCAAAAATACACTTGTTACTATCTGACACAACTGTTTACGAAAATATTAAAAAGAATCCCCTAAAAAAAATTACAATGTGACACGTCGACGATTCTTAAGAACTTAAATAATAATAACTATTTGCGCATAAAGTTTCATAATAACTCTCTCTCTTGTTCAAATACCACACTGGCAAAATGTTACGGTCTTCCAAAAATACATAAAAAGGATATACCATTCCGTCCCATAATCTCATTAGTCAATAGTCCGAGCCACTTTTTAGCTAAAATTATTTACAATGAAATCAAATCATCCATAAAAATCCCAGAGTCGCATATCGACAACAGTTTTCATTTGAAACAAAAATTAAATTCAGTTATCATACCAGATGACTATGTATTACTCTCTTTAGACGTTATTTCTCTATTTACAAACATTCACTACAACTAGTATTAGACAGTATAGATCGAAGATTTGATTCCATACATAATAGATACAAAATCCCATTCAACGAAATTATTACGTGTATAAAATTTCTATTTTCGAATACCTTTTTTTCTTTCAATAACAAATTTTATAGACAAATTGATGGTACACCTATGGGTTCCCCGATATCGCCATTATTTGCAGATATTGTGATGGGCGATTTGGAAACTGACTGTCTAAAAATTTTGAAAGAAAACCATGATATTCTTCCACTTTTTTATTTCCGCTACGTTGATGACACGATTATGTGTATCGACGGAAAACATATCTGTACCGTAATAAATACGTTCAATTCCTATAATAACAAGTTACAATTTACTCATGAATTAGAACAGGACAAAAAAATCAATTTTCTAGATATTCTTTTAATCCACCATAATAATATGATTATTACAGATTGGTATAATAAACCCACTTCTTCCGGTAGACTTATTAATTATCATTCCTATCATCCACCACAACAGAAGATCAATATTGTGTACAACCTTGTTGACAGAGCAATTTTATTATCAAATAAAAAATTTCATAGGAAAAATCTAAATATTGTTACTACATTACTCAAAAATAATAATTACCCTCGGAGATTCATCAAACAATATGCATACAAAAGATTTTACAAAATTAAATATGAGAACAACCAAAAAGACAATATTGTACAAAACGAATTTGTATCCCATATTTCATTACCGTTCAATGACATTTTTGAAAAAACTGTAACCATTCTCAAACCTTATAACTTCCGTGTTTTGCCTCTTGTTAATAAGAGTCTAAGTTCTGTAATAAAATTAGGTAAAGACCCTACAAAAAAGTGGGATAAGACCAACGTAGTTTATAAGTTCTTTTGTAAATCGTGTCCTGCGTCATATGTAGGAGAAACTAAACGTACAATAAAAATCAGAATTAACGAACATAAAAAAAATAACAACATAGAATCAATAGTTCCACAACATAGGAATAAATCTACCAGGTCTTAAATTAAAGCTTTTGTTATAAAGAAAAAGCTCTAAAATTCTTTTTTTATTACTCTATTGAAAAATGAACATTTTTTGGTGTTCAGTCATGGGCTTCGTAAAGAACTTGAATTATAGCCTTTTGAATATAAAATTTGAGTTACATAAAATTTGAAAAGTTTCTGGGCTTTGCTCATGTATCAAATTTATTTGAGTAAATTATTTTTTACGGTCAAAAATTGATACAAATAAAAATAAATAAAAAATAATAAAAATAAATCGCTTTTGCAGCTAATTTTTGTAATTTTATTCGAGTTAATTTATTTTAGTCGGAATAGAAATATCGAATGTGACATGGGAAATAAATATTTCTGTTTCGCTAAATCACAGATTCATGAACTATGTAGGTCATTGGGACTCAAATGAATAAAAAGTATTATTTAGAGCAAATTATTTATTATTATTAAGTAATTAAAGAGAATTGCTTTGACAGTTGTAGCTTATAGACTGTATATATATCTTGTACAATAGGAGTAATAAAAAATAATATTTTTTTAATGTTAAAGTTTAAAATAAATAATGAACTATTTAGTAATAGGATACAGGAAATTCATTATTTGTTTAGACATCATGAATTTATATTTATTGCACATTTTTATCCTATTACCGTAATGCAAACAAGCTATTCTATTTAGTGTATTGTTTTATGTATTAACGTACTGTGAACTATAAAAATGTCACTAAAAGAATATTAGTGCTAAGATTATAACGTAAAGTGCACAACAGTACGTATTATACTCAGAAATATGTGCATAATGATTTTACTATATTAATTTTCATTTATAAAAAACAAAATGGAAAGAAACACACTTGGACGTTAAAGTTTAGTCCAAACCTGATCTTGTCAACGAGCCTACTACATCACTTGTGGCCTTTTGAATATTGTTTATTCCTTTTGCTGTAACACTGTACAGAGTATAAAATTCTTTTCACTTTTACTCTATACTTTTATTATGTATAGCAACTGCGCTTGATGATTAATTTGTTTCATATGGTATATATCTTGTTGAAATATCCAATACAAACTCTTACATATGAGAGCTGAGTCTAAGCCTGAACATGTAGACGAGCCTGCTGCATCACTTATGAGCTTCTGAATTTCATTTACAGATTTCGGTATAACACTGTACAGAGTATAAAATTCTTTTCACTTTTACTTAACACTTTTATTATGTATCGCAAATGCACTTGATGATTGACTTCTTTGATATAGTCTATATCTTGTTGTAATATACAATACATACTCTTTTATATTCATATAAAACGGCATACTCTTTCATATTCATATAAACAACTTACATATGAGAACTGAGTCCAAGCCTGAACATGTTGACGAACCTACTACACCACTTATGAGCTTTTCAATTTCATTTGTAGATATTGCTGTAACATAGAGTATAAAATTCTTTCGACTTTTACTTTACACTTGATTAGGTATCGCAACTGTACTTGATGACTGACTTCTTTCACATCGTTGATATCTTGTTGTAATATGCAATACACACTCTTACATATGCGAACTGAGTCTAAGCCTGAACATGTAGACGAGCCTGCTACATCACTGATCGGTTTATTTTGCTGAAACACAGCACAGAGTATAATCCCTCTTTTCACTTTTAGTAGACGTTGCAACTGTAATTGATAATTAATTGCTTTTATGTGCTGACTGTAAACTTGACCACCCTAAGTTTCTTGTTTATGTCTGATTGTCTGTTTGAATTTATAAGCTTTACTTATACTTATTTCATCCATGTTGCATGAATGAACAATCTTCTGGAATTGAAAGAAATACGCACACAAAGTATCTGATCAAGAAATAATGGATATTTGTCATAAAATATTTTGAGTATTTAAATTTTTAAAAAATATTTTATTTCTTTCAGAATTATTAAAAATTCAAATACACAAAATTATTCAAACAATAAGTAATATTTATCTAATTTTCTCTCCCTCGCTGTTAAAATGCGTCTCTGCTTATTGTTGACTTTGATTTATTTCATTGTGATTTTATTCAATTGGAGTACAAAAATCATTACCTACATAAGCTTTTACTTCGTCTGCTTTGAATGCTCCGTTTCAATTTCAAATTAGCCAAACGGAGGCGAAGTTGGCTCTGAGACGCGATGTCGCCGCCGCTTGGATAATACTAGATCTAGTCATTTCCCACGATCCACTGTAGTAATCTAGTCATTTTCCACGACCCAGTGTAGTAATCTAGTTATTTCCCACGTTCTGAAGGATCGGGGGCCATAACTGGAGATAGTATGCAGCAGTGCTCGACATTTATTACTCTTGTTGCCGCACAGACACCTGCAATAAGACAAAGTACCATCAGCTCACCTATCAGAGAGGTTAAGAACGAGAAAGGGTTTACTAAATCTCCTCTCAACGTCGAAACGCTGCCTTCCTGTCTCTGACGAACAGCAGCCGCTGTCATCACTGTGGGAACGCCGGGAGCCAGACGATGCGATTGTTGACATCACACTATACACACCATCCGGATGCATACCCGCACACGGCACGCCGCACTATACTCACTATAGGGCTGTAGCGCAGTAGCAGAAAGCTCGCGTGGTCCATATATGTATAGATATATGTATAATTTATGGTTTTTGTAATAAGTCAATAAAATGTTTTATGTTTGTGACATAAACTATACTTATTGATTGTTATGTATTATAAAAATCTCATTCATTAACATTTTTGAGGTTATGGTCGTGATAAGTTTTGAACGATATAGATCGCTCGAGAATTAATCAGAATTATCTTAGCAAGTCATAATTCATTGCCAATTATGGTGCTCGTTCATACTTGCGGCTAAATATCTATCTTTTAGCTTTTAGGTTATGTATGGCAGATCTAGACCTTTATGTTTTCTATAAAAAAAAGAAATCGTCAATATCTTGTTTTTTACGAATTACTTATATTTCCATTCGAAAGTTTCCATTGCAAATTTCGTGAATTTACGAAAAATTCTTGAGCGTTCTTAGAATTTTGCGGTTATAAAACTTGATTTGGAAATTTGTCTTACTTTTCCTCTAATCTGCATTTACTGAGTTCTTATTTATCTTCAAACTGAAAAAAGAAATCATTTTAATGGGTGATTCCTGTGAAGATTTATTTTATTTTGAAAATTAAAATCATGGAAGTACTCTTGTCATGGTTATAAATCCACTTACGAGTCTAACCTTTTCCTATCTTCTTATTTCTTATAAAATTTATGGATTTTGTGATTGATCAAGAAGACTTTTGGTTTTATGCTGCTGATATACACTTTACTTATTAATTTTTATGTATTATGAAAATCTCATTCTTTAACATTTTGAGGTTATGATCGTGATAAGTTTTTAGCGATATAGATCCCTTAAATTATCAGAATTACGTTAAGAAATCATAGTGCATTACGGACTATGGTGTTGGTGCATTCTTGCGGCAAAATATCTATTTTTTTGTTTTAGGTTATGTATGGCAGATCTAGACCTTCATATTTTCTATAAAAATAAGTCAATCGTTAATATTTTGGCTTTTAGAAATTGTTTATATGAGTTTCCATTGCGGATTTCGTGAATTTACGAAAAATTCTTGAGTTATCTTACAATTTTGAGGTTATAAAAGTTGATTTCGAAATTCGGGTTATTTTTCCTCTAATCTGCATTTACTGAGCTTCAAATCATAAAAAAAATCATTTCGATCGGTCGCTCATGTGTGGAGTTATTTTATTTTGAAAATAAAAATGTGTGGAGTTATTTTATTTTGAAAATAAAAGCCCACTGTGCGCCAGCACACCGCGGCTGCGCGAGAACAGTGATCGGCAGATACAAAAATACACACAACACGTAGGCGCCCAGTCGGAAAGAGCGCACTTTTCGAGGACATCACCGAGGCGAACACGACGGGGAAGCGACGGCGATGGTGCAGTTGAAGGAAGTGCACACTCCTGTGACCGACTTGAGTAAGTACTTTACTTCGGACTTTATTCTGTAGTATTTGTAGTATCGCCGAATCTAATCTCCAAATTTCCATCTGCCTGGTTTCCTGACCCTAGAAGTTCGATACTGCTATATTAACAACCAAGGACTCTTTTACTAATTTTGAATGATATTTTATAATCTGAAGCACACGATAATTTCTTTATTTTACAATCCAAAATAGTTATTATAATTTATTATGATTTAATCTGCAGTAGTTGATGATATCTGCATCAATCTGCAATCAAATATTATTTTTATGATATTGCATCTTATCGTAAATTACTGCAATAATTGAGAAGTTCTTTATCAATTTGCAATCATAGATCGTTTTCATAATGTTGTATGGTATTCATATAAGTATTTTTTATTTATCGATTTATAATGAAATATTATGTTTACGATATTGCATGTTATCGTAAAATACTGCAAAAATTGATAATTTCTTTATCGATTTGCAATCATATATCGTTTTTATAATTTTGCATGGTATTTATAGACGTATTTTTTATTTATCGATCTGCAATCTAATACTATGTTTGTGATATTGCATATTATCGTAAAATACTGCAGAAATTGATAATTTCTTCATCAATTTGCAATCACAGATCATTTTCATACTTTTGCATGGTAATTTATATGAGTATTTTTCATTTATCGATCCGTAATCAAATAAAATTTTTACAGCCCTTATAATAATTTCTTTATCACTTATCATGAAAATAACGTATAACGTCTTATTCTCGCAAAATTTACTTATAAGAATTGTTGTTTGAAAAAAATGTATAAACTTGATATGAATATTTTCATAATTTTTTATGAAAAAAATTATTGCTTATATTATGCACTCCGAGAACAACATGTTCTGTTTGAATTCGAAATTACAATATTGTAACTTACATATTTATTTGAATGCGGAAGAGTATGGATGGCAAATCTCATATTGTAACTATTACAATATCAATATTGACAGCAATACATTGAAATTGTTAAAAAAAAAACATGGTGACTTAATTGTTACAATGCGTATATATCGAAATATTTAAATATACGCTTGTTAATAGTTACGAATGTTACAAGGTCATGTTATTATTAAAAAAATATTCTCAGTGCACGTCATCTGTGAGTGTTTTTGGAACTAAAAGCTCTACGCATAGAATAAGAATATCTTCAGCGCCATCTACTGTTTAATATACAGTAGTTGGCACCCACCTACATTATCGACTGAGCCCAACACAATACCGAAAATAATTTTAAATGGGACAAAAATAATTGTCATGAGTATAGGTAGAAGCATTAAATTTTTAGACAGTTTAAATTATTTTCATATGAGACTTTCGGCTCTGCCTAAAGCTTTTGGTTTTGAAGACCAAAATGCTAAAGGGTGGTTCCCAAATTTATTCAATAAATCTGAAAATCAGCATTATTCGGCCCCTATACCTTCTGGGGAGTTTTATGCTCCCGAGAATATGGATAATGCTGATAGATTAAAATTTGAAGAGTGGTATCTTGATGCCCTCGGTAATAATTATATTTTTAATTTTGAAACAGGATATTTTAAGAAAAGCGTGTTCGGCATTTCGAAAAAATTTTATAGAGGTGGGGGAAACGTGTCCGTTTACCGAGGCTTCGACAATAGCCAGCGCGTGCTCAAAATTATATCGTAAAAATTTTTTAAAAGATAATGTCATTGGTATTATTCCACCAGGCGGCTATAGAAAATCAAGTAACCATTCTAGCGTATCTTTAGAATGGTTACTTATTGTTGAAAAAGAAACTGGTCATAACATTATCCATGCTGTGAAAAATCATGAATTCCGGCTAAATGAAAAAGGTTTGAACTATGTATATTTATTTCATGGATGTTTCTGGCACGGTTGCGATAAGTATTTTGTAGGTGGGAAAACATATAGACAAATCGAAGGTCATGGTGACTCTCATAACGATGTTTCATAAAACAATAGAATTATCGACTCAAATTAGATCTTTAGAGGGCGTACGGAGAATATTGTAGCGAACGTAGAGATTAATGGTAGCGAAAGCATAAGTTACGTTGATATCTGTTCATTGTAACCATATATTTGTAAATCCGGTAAATTCCCTATAGGGCATCCGCAAATTTATATTGGGGATGAATGTAAAATATTAACAGGCGCGTCTTTTAATTTGGAAAATTTAGAAGGATTCGTTAAATGTACAGTGCTTCCGCCAATGCATTTATTTTTACCTGTGTTACCGGTGAAAATACACAACAAATTAATGTTTCCGCTCTGCCGGTCTTGTTGTGAAAACTTAAACTTTGCTGAGTGCATGCATGATAAGATTGGAAGAGAGAACTCACAGGTACATGGATATCTGATGAGTTAAAAAAAGCGGTAGAACTAGGATACATTATAACGAATATGTTTGAAATTTGGCAACATAATACATGCCGATACGTCCCCTCAGAAGATACCTGTAACCAAATGAATGGGCAATTTGTAAAGTATATTAATACTTTTTTAAAAATTAAACAGCAAGCTAGTGGGTGGCCTAGTGACTGCATTGACGAGCAATCGCGTAGACAGTATATGAGAGAATATGCTGAGAAAGAAAACGTTTACTTGGAAGTGTCTAAAATTGAAAAAAACGCTGGTTTACGCTCACTTTCAAAATTATGTTTAAATTCATTTTGGGGTAAGTTCGGTCAACGCGACAGTATGGGGACGACTGAGGTCATTCGTAACGGAAATCAGTTACAAACATTAATTTTAAATTTAGCAGTTCAGGTGGAAAGCATCTTACCCGTAAATGATGATGTATTTTACGTGGATTGGCGTTTTTCAGGGGATAATTTCACAGCCTCCACTATCACAAACGTGGCAATAGCAGCATATACAACTGCGGAGGCACGCTTAAAATTATACAGTTATTTAGAAAAATTAGGAGATAGGATTTTGTATTATGATACCGATTCATGTATTTATTTAAATAAGAACACCCGTGGTAAGTACAAAATCCCAACAGGTAGATTTTTAAGTGATATGACAGATGAGTTAGAATGCTACGGGTCAGGTAGTTATATATCACATTTTGCGAGTGCAGGACCAAAATTTTATGCGTATATTGTTAAGACACCGAGCAGTCAAGCACTCGAGATATGTAAAGTTAAAGGATTAACTTTAAACTCCTCATCCCATAGTAAGATAAATTGTAATAGCATCAAATCGTTAGTTTTAAATAAAGATAAAGTCATAACACATACTTGTAAAACAATACAACGTACGGCACTACACTCAGTAGTCACTCATGAGGAAACTAAATCATATAAACCGACTAGTATGAAAAGAAATTTTATAAGTGAAAATATCTCGTATCCTTACGGGTTTAAAAAAAAAACGTAAAAATTAAAAATAATTATATTTTTATAAAAGAATAATATAAATATAATGTAAATACAATGTAAATATAGCGTGCGTATAATGTAAAGTATAGCGTATTGAATTATAACGAATAATATTTATTCATAAAATTATTACTACAAATGTATTCTTCTTTTTTTTATTTAGTATATACTTTTTTCTTAACAGTACTCAGAGATGAGGATGCCTGGAAACTAGGCACCACGGGAAACGAATGTGTGAATTGTAATGTGCCAACTTGCGAGTTTTTCCCGTCGTATAAAATGTGACGTTGTATTTAGTTATACCCTCAATCAAATCACTCAGAATTATTAGTGACTCAAACTAAACCAACGGCCACTATTTCCACTATGTATCTTACCAATAGCGGTCCTCTACCGCGGCTGAAACTCCGCTCTCGACAAGGGGAGTCAAAACCCCAGCAACAACCACATCCGGAAATACCTACGAGGAGATAGCAATTTGCTAATTTCCCTGCGATGATAAGAGTTTCTTAATGATGAGACCTGAAAGAAAACTCGATAGACAATACAGGGAAAACCAACACTCGCTAATAAAAACACTCTTACAATTGATAGCTATTTCTAAATTTATTCTGTAAATCAATATGGCCGCAACAGCGGTTATCCTGATCGTTGCCTCGGCGTCTTCAAAATGGCGGTTGTCATCGACTGGTCGGCTTACTGTGATGAATCTGAAACGATAACCCCACACCACGATCGAGATAATGTTCGGGTTGCAGAAGCAGCTAGTGTGGAGAGCAACCCTGGATAGCCTGACTTCTCGATAGCCACTCTAATGCGCTCAATCTACTCCCTTAACTCGATTTCTACGACAACACGACACGACAGTACTACACAGTGACTTACGATCCTCTTCCACTTTTCAACGTGAATATTACTTACGTAAGGCGACGGTAGCTATCAAGAATAACCTGCAACTATTCCACGACGTCTTCGCACCCTCTACACTTTACGACTCTACCAAAAATTTCAACTAAAGAACCAAAGAAACTTCTTATTCTCACACGAGAAAATCACGACCGCTCGCGGTGAAGTCCGTTGATGAAGACAACGTGTTTTCCGGCTTCTCGAAACTCAAACCCTGTAGCTACTCCCCCCCCGGCCTCGATTCACTGTTCATTGGTGCTTAGCTACGTGTTTTGTCCTATTTCTACTAACGTCCATGACTTGCTCTATTTTTGAGTTATGATAGGCTAAACTAGCAGCATGCACGCTATCTATTCTGCCTACCGCGCCACCCACCGGCCTGCTCCCGCGCCGCATATCCTATCTATCGCTACACTGCTTCTATACCCGTGCTCTACTCTATCTACTCCCTCTTCGGCTTTCTCTATCCCCACGGGCGCCTGTCTCTCTCCCATGTTCCCTTTCCCGGCCGGCGTATCGCTATTGCTACGCGCCCGTCTCGGCCGGCACTCTCTCTCCTCCCGCTTACTCCCGCTCCCACCATCTCATGTGCGCGAGCGAACTGCGCGGCACTCAGTCAGTGGCCGCTCCGCTAGCGTTCGCTTCGCGCTCTCCCGCGGTCGGCTCTCGCTACCGCTCCCCACGTGGCTCGGCTCTCTCATGCCTCTGGCCCCTCTCTCCGCCGGTGCCTCGCCTTCCTCTCTCGCGCATCCTCGTCCCCGCTCGACCCAGCCGCGATAGTGGTGTGTGTAAGTGTGTGTGTGCGCTCTGCTGCTTGGCGGGGCCGTAGGCGCTATGTGTGATCGAGTGCGCGCGCGCATGCTGCTCCTCAGCGACGACGCACCCAACATGGCCGACGTCACAAGCCATGTGCTCGTCTGCTGCAGGCTCCAGACCTGCAGCTGCCTGTGACCTCGTCACAATACCCCCACACCAAGACGATGATTATCCTTAATCAGAGGCTTTATTTCTACTCGCTCGACCCCCCTCTCTCTCTATTTTCAGTTACTACTCGCCACGACTCGATACTGGCTCCAGGTTTACTCAAAAGCAAGGTTGATGATACTACCTTCACTGGTTCTGTGCGACGAACGCCCTCAGCAGGACAGCCTGGAGATCAGCAGGGAGGTGCTGGATGGAGGCGAAATACTCCAGTATCCCTCCTGCTGGCACGGCCCTGGCTGGTACTACGACCGCTGGCGTGGCCTGAAGCGGAGCCTCAATGGCGGCTGGTGATAGGGTTGCCTCTGGCCCGGTGGCGGGTGAGAGGGTGGTTGTCTTGGTGGTAATGGCATCCCACCTACTCACTTGCTGTCGCGGGGTTAAGGGCGACCTCGATTGTAGACGCCCGGCCACTTCTTCCTGATCCGCACGCTGATCCCCGGCCGTCGTTCCCGAGCTCGACCGTGCCCGGACGCGGAGGTAGCTCAGGTGCTCATCGGAGCACCGGGGGAATTGCGTAGATTGACATCCATCCGGCCGCAATTGAAACAAAAGAAACCCCGCGGTGCACCGCAAGTGAACTGCGTGTGTCCCTTCTGTCAACAATTGAAATAGCAGTCGGGATCAGGATCTACCGCCTTGTCCACCGGTACTGGCCGAATATTGCCGAAGAGCACCCCTCTCTTCGGGCAGGAATGGAGGGCAGGGAAGCGGTCGGGCGACTGGCCTCGTGGTCCGGTCGTCCTCCTTCCAAGCCGGGAGTGGACAGGGACTCGCGCCTCACCCTCGTCGGGGCTCGCCCTCTTCACCACGGTGGTACCGTTCTGGTCCATAGTAGTGGGAGGCAGCGCCGTTCCCAATCGCTCTGGTGCTGCCACCGCCGCTGCACCCTTCCGGGTTAGGTCGGTCGTCGACGCCGAGTCCTTCGCCTCACTCTCCAACCGCCGCGGGTTGAAGCGCCTCCTGCGCCCCTTCTCGGTTGGCCACTCGATCACCTGGTAGAGCGGGCTGGGGGACGGCTCGTCCCGATCCCATTCACCAACCTCTCCCGAGAAGGGCTCGATGGCTGGAATGGGTAACGACCTAAATGCCTCCTCCCATCGTCTTTGCTCAGCCACGAAGTGTGGTCTGCGCAAGGTCCTCGATCCCCCCTGTAATAACTCGACCCCGGCCTCGATTTTCGGGGGGGAAGGGTTTTGCTCCTGGCTGTCTTCCCGTGGAGGCGATGGCGGATCTTGTTAAAGGGCCTCATCTCCTCCTAGCCACTCGTGGAGTTTCGCCACTGCCTGGCCACTGAGGAATTAGCCCCAGCCTCCCCCTTCCCCCTCGACGTAACTCGATTCCCTGAACTCGATAAGGACACCCTCCCTCGTCACTTCTCCCTCACCTTCCTCTGGGCTTTTGACCGACTCCGGAGGGGTGGTCACTTCCATTGGCTCGGTGTCCAAATCCAATATAGGAGGCGGGGTTAGGGCCGCTGGCTTCCTTTTGGGAATACGCGGGGCATGAGAAACGGCTACCTTCCACTTCTCCTCTGGCTCCATGTCCTGGAGCAAGTTCTGCTCTAGCCAGTCAGCATGGCTACCCTGGGCGGGTGGCGATTTGAGTGGCGACAAGCTCAGGGTGGGGCTCAGAGGTCGGATGGTGGAGGCAGAGGCTGGCTGGTTAGCTCCTGACATTCTTTTACTTCTCTGGAAACGATAATGCACTATACCAATTCCATATCCCAACTAGTAACTGACATACGAACAACACGATAGACAAAACAACTCCAAATATACACATAACACTTACTTGCACCGTTGGTTAGTACGCTACTTTTCTTTACTAATTGCCCGACTCTCTCGATATTTCTTCAACTCCCTTACATGCACTTTGGGATTTTTTGTCCACTCTCCATCTTCATGATGTATACATTGGGGGGCTTAACCTCGATGATTTCGTATGGACCCTCCCAATCGGGTGCTAACTTAGCCGAAAATCCTTGCGGACCATTGGACAGCACGTGTGCTTTCCTCATTACCAAGTCCCCTACTTGAAATCGGGTATCCTGACGACCTTTATTATAGGTTCTTGCTTGTTTCTGGTGGGCTTTCTCAATATTTTTGATGACTAGGTCCCGCAGAGCATCCAACCTTTTCACTCGATCACTCCATACGTCGATTGATATCGGTATCTTTGGGCTCTTTGGCTCCACCTCCCGCCTTAAACTCTTCACCGGAGAGGGATGCCTCCCGTAATTAAGGAATGCTGGTGGAACTCGAGTACTCGATTGGGATGCCGTATTCATGGCGTGCTGAAGCTCGTGTAGATGTTGGTCCCAGCTCCGGTGGTCGTTCTTCACGAATGTAGCAATCATCGTTTTGAGGGTGCGATTACTCCGCTCAACTGGGTTGGTCTGTCGATGGTACGGGGGGTAGTTACCCGGATCACTCCATACACCTCCAAGATCCGTCCTAAGTCCTTGTTATCGAACTCTTTGCCATTATCGGTTAATAGGTAATCTGGCGTACCCCACCGGAATAAAACTAGCTCTTCAAAAGCTTTCGTTACGTTTTTACCGGTGGCTGTACGTATCGGACGCAGCTCGCCCCACCGGGTGAACAGATCCTGAAATACCACGACGTATTTACTTTAATTTGTGGGAATTCCATCAAGTCCGACGCAACCACTGCCCAAGGACGCTCGATCACTCGATCCCCCATGAACCCCTTCGGTGCTGTCTGATCCGTCTTATATCGCTGACATTCATCACACTCTTGCACGAATTGATATACATCGTGCCAAACTCCAGACCAGTAATACTCTTGGGCAATTCGTTCATACGTCTTCTCGACTCTTAAGTGACCGGCTGTTACCTCACAGTGGGCATCCATAAGGACTCGAACTCGATGTTCTTCTGGCACCACCAACTTCCAGGTGTCCTCTTCACCCATAACTGGCCCCAAAATGGGGTCATCGCGTTGCTTATAAATCAAGTCGTTCTCGACTCTCCATGACTTATATTTCACCGGATTATTCTGGATCTCTTCCCTACGTCGGATGTACCAAGGATCAGCCAGCTCTCTGAAGGCTACAATCTCCATCTCCTCTGGATCATCTTCCTGGATTCTCGATAAGGCGTCGGGAACTCGATGCATTGCACCCTTTCGGTGTTCAATCCGTACTTCCCACTGCTGTAATTCCAGTGCCCATCGAGCCAAGCGTCCGGTCGGTTCCTTTAATGTCTGTAGCCACCTCAGGGCACTATGGTCCGTGATTGCCTTGAATTTGTACCTTTCCAAATATGGTCGAAGTTTCTTGATTGCCCAAATTAGCGCCAGGCATTCCTTTTCAGTAGTGGAGTAATTTCTCTCCGCACTCGTTAAGACACGATGTATGTACACGATAGGGTGTTCTCCATCCTCGAAGTCTTGCGAGAGTACCGCTCCAATCGCATCGTTGCTAGCATCACATTGGACCGTGAACTCTCACGAGAAATCTGGCCTCGCCAAGACCGGAGCCCTGGTGAGTGCCATTTTAAGTTTCTCGAAAGCTTCTTGCTGCTCGGCGCTCCATTGCCACACCTGTGCCTTCTTAATTAACTTTAGCAGTGGTAATTTAATCTCGCTCTCTCTCTCAATAAATCTCGAATACCACCCCACCATCCCCAAGAATCGCCTCAGTTGTTTCCTAGTCTTGGGAACGGGATACTGTAGGATCCGCTCTACCCTTTCTGGGTCTGGTCTCAACCCATCTCGATCCAGCAAGTACCCCAAATATCGTACTCTCGAACACCCGAACTCACACTTTTTCCAGTTTACTGTCAACTGCGCGTCACGAATTTTTGTCAGCACGATTTCCAACCATTTTTGGTGCTCCTCGAACGTTTCAGTTGCAATAATAATATCGTCCAAGTACCCAAATACATGCGGCTCCGTCTCCGGGCCAAACAGTGCATCAATCATCCTCTGGAATGTAGCGGGTGCATTAGTCAATCCAAACGGCATTCTCTTGAACTGCCAAAGTCCTGATCCTGGCACAGCGAAAGCAGTGTACTCCCTGCTCTCCTCGTCTAATGCCATCTGAAAGTAGGCGTTCTTCAAGTCTACTTTGGAAATATACCTTGCCCTCTGTAACTTATCCAAAATACTATCCATATTTGGTATAGGATAAGCATCCTTTTTGCTTCTAGCGTTTAGGTCTCGAAAGTCAATACAGAATCTCCATTTTCCATCTTGTTTTTTCTGAATTACCGGTGCATGACACCATGCACTCGCAGACCTCTCGATTATCCCAGCTCGATGCATTTCTCGGACAGCTTCCTCCGCCACCAACCACATTGCCGGTGACCGTCGCCGAGGAGCATGACGTATCGGCGTGTAGTCAGTTAACTCGATATGATGTTCCGTGAGGTGAGTAGTCGGTAAATAATCGGTAGCTGGCTTGTGAACTAATCGATCTACAATCTCTTTAATTCGCTCTGCCTCCGTGGGTGTCATCTCTGTCAATCCTGCACATTCGGCCATGATAGCGTGGCTCGAATCCTTGACATCACTCACAAAGGGGTGCCACTCCCCTTGCTCTTCACACTTCCACTGTTTAGCTCGAAAACGCAAGGTCAAATCCCATTCAACCCCGAAATCCATGCCTAAAATCATATCATGGTTGATTTCCTCAACCGCTCGAAACTCCAACAAGCCCAGGTGGCCATCACCGACAATAGCGATACGAAGGTTACCCTGTACCTTCATTGGCACACCCGACACTCCTTTCACTTGGCCACTCGATTCTCGTAACCGATCTCGATATTTGCTGAGGAGTCGCGAGCCTACCAATGATACCGTTGCACCTGGATCTAATAGCGCTAGATACGACTCACCGCCAACCATGATTCGTATAAAGTTCCTATTATCCAGGACCGCAGCCTCCATCCCCTTCTCGACCCCAACCAATTCCTTGAGTCTCACGCTATTTTCTGGAATAGCGTCCTCGCCCACACCAAGGTCCAACGTACCCCCCTTCGACACGGGAGACGCTTCATCGGCCGACGGCGGGGCTGGAAGGTTTGGTGTTGGACCTCCTGAGACTGGCCCTGTCAACTTTCCACCCATGATCTCCATGGCTTGCTGGATATGCAACCGCTCAGCCCCGCTGTCTTCCTCTTTCGGATCTGGCAGACTCCAGTCATCGTGAGATATTACCAAGACTACCTCGTTACTCACTTTATCTTCCACTTCATTTTCACTTCCGGCGTCACTACCGCCCTCGCTACTGGAAGGCTGTCAGCTGACCCATATTTTCTCTTTCTCGGGCTCCGATATACCCTCTCCACTCTCTTCCACTTGAGCCGCAGCACAAGGCCCACTCCTACTCATACTCGACCCAACTGGCCCCGTAGCACCAGACTCACTCTTACTCGTACGCGACACAACTTGACAACTCTTACTCGTACTCAACATCCCTGGTACCGTGGCTCCAGACTCTCTCTTACTCGTACTCGACACAACTCTACAACTCTTACTCGTACTCAACACACCTGGTACCGTGGCACCAGACTCACTCTTACTCGTACTCGACACAACTCTACAACTCTTACTCGTACTCAACACACCTGGTACCGTGGCACCAGACTCACTCTTACTCGTACTCGACACAACTCGACAACTCTTACTCGTACCTGACTCCACTTTGTCAACCTCTTGGTTCGACTCTCCCTCTGCGTCTTGGGGCCCCCTTACTCCTGCGCAGGACGCAGGGGCCTCTATTGCGTCCTGGCAGTCTCGTTTCCCAACGCCGTAAATAGATGTCGGCAGTTCGGGCACTCACGTACTACTACGCCCTCCTTACCACACCCCTGACATTGCTTTGCCCGCCGTGTGGGACAATCTCGAGAGAAATGTCCCTTCTGTCCACAAGAATAACACATTCTCTTTGGACAGTCAGCAGCTCGATGGCCAACCAACTGGCAAACAAAACATGGACCCACAAACGTCGGTCCTCCTTCCATCTGCGGTGCACTCGTTATTGGAAGCGAGTATGGGGCCGGCAGGCTGGTGAAGTCATACGGTTTCCTGGCTTCACCACCAGTCGGTTTCTCTACTGTTGGCATGTTATTCGATAGATGTAGTACTTGGCAGGTTGCATTTCTCCCTGGTTTGCCTATCACCTGCCTTGGTGGATTGTTGGACGTATCAACCACGGATACCTGCTCCGGCACCACCTTTTGTCGTCCCTTCTTACTTTTCTTTTTTCCTCTTCGTTTCTCCGGTTGGTCGCTATCAGCATCGTTTGATAATTCTCTGACAGCCTCCACTTTGTGTGTGCTACGATGTGGTCCGACATAGCTCGTTCCGAAAATTCTCGATTTTTCTCGACGGGGCGGGGAATAGTATCTTTCTTCATGCAACTCTCCAATGAATTGCCGTTTGAAGGCTCTCTCGAATGTTGTGAAGTCCCATGATTCCATCTCTTCCTGCTTCACATCATACTAGTTACCTGCTTCTTTGTTCAAAACACTTGCGAGGCATGGTAGAAGCTGCTCGTGACAGATGCCAGTAGCCCGTTTACATGCTTTCAATCGTGACAGAAATTGCTCTGGCGAATCCTTGTCATCACCCGAATATCTCAAACCCCAACTCTTCAATGTCTTAATTACCTGAAGGCTGGAATCTCGACTGATCAGCGGGCTCCCTTGACGGCTCTCTCTTCGCAACCTCTGCTGCCTTGTTTGCAACTCATCTCTCCAGCTATTTCGAGTGCGAGAAGTTGCATAGCCTCCCCTCGAGTCATAACTTTGCGGGCTCAGGTCGCGAAAGTCTGCCCTCAGCCTACTTGATGATACTGGAGGTCTGTCATCCTCAGACTCCGAACTTGAACTTTCCGGAACGATTATTTTCCGATAACGGCGAGGAGTGGATCGAGTCAAGTGTTCTTTATTGATTCTCACGAATCGACCTCCTCTCGGCTCATAAGCATCATCCAAATCCACTCCCCCTGTATATCTCCTCGATTCCTGGCTATTTCTCGACTTGTCTCCCCTCTGCCCCGTTCTCGAAGTATACAGTGGTTCCTCATCCCTTAGAGGTCTCGACTTATCTCCCCCCTGCCCCGTTCTCGAAGTATACAGTGGTTCCTCATCCCTTAGTGGTCCTTCATGGTTTATCTGGCGTGTCATTGGCAGGTACGAGATAGGCATGTCCCCTCGTGCCCTCGCCACCAACGTCTCGTGACGTAGCTGCGGTAGCGGCAAGTAACACTTGTCTACTCCTTTTCCCAATCCTGTATCATTCCCCTGCCTCGAATTTGCAACTATCTCGGTACTAGCGGTACTTCTAGGAATCACACCATCGTTAGTCGATCCAAGGTGAACCCGTATCTCTGGCACTATCGTCCTAGAGCGGGCAGCCATGGTCTCCGAGAGCTGTTGTGTAATATTAATGTCCTCCACCTCCGCCGGCCATGACAGTAGATCATCTCCACCACCTACATGTTCCTGTCGCTGAAATCGCGCCTCCGCTTCCAGATCACTTCCCAGATTGTGGTCGCTGCATGCCATCACCAATTCATCTTCCATTAACTTATCGCCTTCTACTGCCTCGTCGGTTTCTACAAACCACGGTACCTCTGCTACCCCGATCATTCGTAAGCAGGCTCGAAACAACCTCTCCGCTTTTGCCCGATGGCTACCTCGGTGGTTAAGGTGTAATTCCCGTAAATTAGCCTCAACTTCCTCACTTGTCTTCTTCATCGTGTCTCGAAACCTGGCCCTATATTCTCGATTTTCACTAAGTTCCCTCATCCTGGCCTGGTATAGGTCCACCTTCCTTGCCTTTTTTTGTTGACATGTTTAAAACTCCGTTTGTCACTGACAAGAATAATAAACACCACGGACACTCGACTCTTGTTCACGGTCACTCAATGTTAGCCGTTAACTAAACAATCCTCACCCGTCGCTTTGAACCTATTCAATTTTGTAATTTCACACTTGATGCTAAAAATCAAAACTCGATCCTGAAAGTCCAAAACCTCGATCCTGAAAATTCAAAACTCGATCCTGAAAATTGAAAACCTCAATCCTGAAAATTCAAAAACTCGATCCTGAAAATTCAAAAACTCGATCCTGAAAATTCAAAACTCAATCCTGAAAATTCAAAAACTCAATCCTGATTTTCCTCAGTACTGAAAATACGATTTCTCAGTTCTGCAGTTGAATCGGTTCAATCGTTTCAAAAACCACCCAAATCCACTTATGCCTTTCAAAAGTGGCCGTTACCCTAACTAATCCGCGTCTACTACGACATTTCTTCCCGCTCTCAATTAACCGTTTTTCCACTGCACATATAACATAAACTCAACATACATACACCCGACTCGACCCACTCGGTTGCTGCTGTTGTTTGTGCATTAATTGGGCGCCATTTGTGGCGTTGTATTTAGTTATACCCTCAATCAAATCACTCAGAATTATTAGTGACTCAAACTAAACCAACGGCCACTATTTCCAATATGTATCTTACCAATAGCGGTCCTCTACCGCGGCTGAAACTCCGCTCTCGACAAGGGGGGTCAAAACCCCAGCAACAACCACACCGGGAAATACCTACGAGGAGATAGCAATTTGCTAATTTCCCTGCGATGATAAGAGTTTCTTAATGATGAGACCTGAAAGAAAACTCGATAGACAATACAGGGAAAACCAACGCTCGCTAATAACAACACTCTTACAATTGATAGTTATTTCTAAATTTATTCTGTAAATCAATATGGCCGCAACAGCGGTTATCCTGATCGTTGCCTCGACGTCTTCAAAATGGCGGTTGTCATCGACTGGTCGGCTTACTGTGATGAATCTGCAACAATAACCCCAAACCACGATCGAGATAATGTTCGGGTTGCAGAAGCAGCTAGTGTGGAGAGCAACCCTGGATAGCCTGACTTCTCGATAGCCACTTTAATGCGCTCAATCTACTCCCTTAACTCGATTTCTACGACAAGACGACACGACAGTACTACACAGTGACTTACGATCCTTTTTCACTTTTGGACGTGAATATTACTTACGTAAGGCGACGGCAGCTATCAAGAATAACCTGCAACTATTCCACGACATCTTCGCACCCTCTACACTTTACGACTCTACCAAAAATTTCAACTAAAGAACCAAAGAAACTTCTTATTCTCACACGAGAAAATCACGACCACTCGCGGTGAAGTCCGTTGATGAAGAGAACGTGTTTTCCGACTTCTCGAAACTCAAACCCTGTAGCTACTCCCCCCCCCCCCCCGGCCTCGATTCACTGTTCATTGGTGATTAGCTACGTGTTTTGTCCTATTTCTTCTAACGTCCATGACTTGCTCTATTTTTGAGTTATGATAGGCTAAACTAGTAGCATGCGCGCTATCTCTTCTGCTTACCGCGCCACCCACCGGCCTGCTCCCGCGCCGCATATCCTATCTATCGCTACACTGCTTATATGCCCGTGCTCTACTCTATCTACTCCCCCTCCGGCTTTCTCTATCCCCATGGGCGCCTGTCTCTTTCCCATGTTCCCTTTCCCGGCCGGCGTTTCGCTATTGCTACGCACCCGTCTCGGCCGGCACTCTCTCTCCTCCCGTTTACTCCCGCTCCCACCATCTCATGTGCGCGAGCGAACTGCACGGCACTCAGTGGGTGGCCGCTCCGCTATTGTTCGCTTCGCGCTCTCCGGCGGTCGGCTCTCGCTACCGCTCCCCACGTGGCTCGGCTCTCTCACGCCCCTGGCCCTTCTCTCCGCCGGTGCCTCGCGTTCCTCTCTCGCGCATCCTCGTCCCCGCTCGACCCGGCCGCGATAGTGGTGTCTGTAAGTGTGTGTGCGCTCTGCTGCTTGGCGCGGCCATGGGCGCTATGTGTGATCGTGTGCGCGCGCGAATGCTGCTCCTCAGCGACGACGCACGGCGGACGCCACAAGCCATGTGCTCGTCTGCTGCAGGCTCCAGACCTGCAGCTGCCTATGACCTCGTCACAAAAAACTCATTACAAGGTTTATCGTGGCACAAAATAATACACATGCTTGTAGAATTGAAGAAAAAAAGTAATGAAGAATTTCTCAATTTATGGAGAAAAGTAATCATATACGCACAAATAAATGATATTAAGGTTTCTTGCCATGTTCTGTATTTGTTAAAATACGCGTTTTACGTTACTTGTAGGACGATAATTTGTTGCGAGACAGATTGTAATCAACCGATAGATGTGGCGTGGTATGAGACAGTACCAAATTTTAATAATGTTAAAATTTCAGAAATATTATATTTCTTAAGATCGCAGGAAAAAATAAAATCTATATATTTTAGCGTACCTAAACCATGGTATTTAGCCTGTTGGTCTGATAACCGTGTTTGTCCAAAGCATGTTAACGGACAAATGTACAATTATATAGAAAATCGTGGTGGCCATATTCGTAGAGAAATTTGGAACGGTGACATTAACCATGACTGGGTAGTCAATAATTTTGTGTAGATAGGCGTTTATTTAGAGTTTTTACTGCGAGAAAAAAATGTATTAGAAATAAGTAAAATAAAATAATTATTTTAATTTTAATTTTAGTTGTGATTCTTTAATAAATACTTTTTCCCCTTTTTAAAATTTTACATATTTACATATTTACTAATTATTTTATTCCTTTTCTTTTCTTTTTTTTCAGCACTGGACAATAATTTTCAGGGCACTCCCATTACTGGAGTAAAATTAGTACCCATGTGTTCTTACGAGGGTGAGTATATATATATATATATATATATATATATATATATATATATATATATATATATATATATATATATATATATATATATATAAGTCTAATGAGATTATTATAAAGTTAATAATATTTTCTTTTCTTTTTCTTTTCAGACCTCATTAAAATACAATTGAGAAGTCGTGCACGTTTTGACGAGTGTAACACACCGACATGTCTTTTTTACCCGCTGTACAAGAAAACATTAAGAGGCATGGCACTATATAATATGTTAACAGAGCTGGTGAAGTAAAAAGTATTGGGATGTACCGAAAAACATTACTTATTATTGACTCTTTTAAAAGATTTCACTCAACGATATGACCTTAAAACTGAACGCCATCAGGTTAAGATTTCAATAGATTCATTAAATTACAAATATTGTGTCTGGTGTTACACAATAGAGGATATTTTCACCGGCGATGGTTTATACGGTTGTTTACCGTACGTTAAAAAATGCCGGGAGTACCACGAAGGCACATATACTTCTACCATCGCTATTCACCATGATCGTGATTTTCCAGCATATAGAGTTATGTCATTCGAGCAAATTATTCAATTTGTGGAGTTTAACAATTTAATAGATGTATCGTTTGTAAATTTTATAAGACGTAGTGTATACGGTCGTATACACAGCGGCCGTGTACGCTGTGCACACAGCATATCATCACGAGTCGAATTACAAGATTTTGTAAAGAATTAGTTATAAAAAAAAAACTTATAAAACATATACTATCTATCTCTTTACTTATTCAATAAAAAATTCTTGTAAAAGAAAAACACTTGTAAACATAAAAAAAAAAATAGAAACTACTAAAAATGTAAATTTTTAATTTATTTTGTTCACAAAGTTACACATCCTTTATATTGCTTCTCTTCATGTAAAATCATTCATTCCCTTATTACCTATCACACAGTACACTTCAACTACGTAGATAAATTTAAAATGGATCTTGCTTGGAAACATCTATAGACTTTCATGATTTGTGGTCCTACCGGTTGTGGGAAAACTTATTTTGTAAAAAGATTTTTTCATTTCATTGATCGTACGCTAGACACTGCTTTTGCCCGTAAAATGTTGTATTATTCAGAGTGGCAGGATGGTTATTTAGAATATGGGAAAGATGTAGAATTTTACGAGGGCTTACCACAAAATGAAGATTTTTCATCAGATCCGCGACCAAAATTGGTTGTAATTGACGATTTAGTGCGTGCACCGTCCAATAATACAGTGGCTGATTTATTTACGAAAGGAAGTCATCACAAAAATATTAGTGTTATTTTTATTACACAAAACTTATTTCATCAAGGTCCAAAACAAAGAGATATTTTGCTTAATGGTAACTATATTGTTATTTTTAAAAATCCTAAAGATCGTGCCCAAATACAGCATATGGCTCGACAAGTTTATCCTGAAAACTCAAAATTTTTACAAGAAGCGTATCACCATGCTACATCTAAACCACATGGATATTTATTATTAGACTTGAAACAAAATACACCTGAAAGTTGTAGGGTGCGCTCCAGTATATTCCCCGATGATATTCACCAATATGTCTATGTTCCTAAAAATATAAAAAGAGGTAGCGAAGACTCTGAATATCCAGTATTGCATATATAATGGCGTCGTCAAGAACAAGGAAGACACTCGATCGGAAAAAAGCGCATGAGTTACATGCACTATATCATTTAAACAAACAGCAGAAAAAGACTACTTTAAAATCGGCAAATCATCGTATGATTAAAGGTATTTGTGAGTGTCCATTAAATACAATAAAAAGTACAATTACTCTCACATCAGCCCAAAAGAAAAAATTAATAAAACATAGACACATACTAAGAAGATTGTGTGATAAAAACTGTCGTTCCTGGAAAACTAGAAAACGTTTGATTGTGCAGAAAGGTGAGGGTTTTCTCACGGCCTTGCTGGCCCCTGTATTATCAACTGCTTTATCAGTTCTTTTATCTTCTCGTTCTGATAACTAATAATAATAATAATAATCGAACACGCCAGGAGAATGGTTCTTGTACCGTAAGATAGTATTGGTAAACTTTTGGAACAAGTGAAACTGGGAATTTACAAAATGGTAATAAAAAATATGAGAACAGTAAAAATATTGAAACAACTCAAACACCTGGCAGTCATTTAACAAGATTGGATTCTGAAATCACTGAAATTCTGAATTCGAATGAATTTGATGAACGTACAAAGTGAACAAAATATCAACAAACTTTTCAACGATATTTAACTTATTTGGGAAATTTGAGAAATAGTGTTAACACCGCTGACTCAAAAATTCAACAAGAAACGTTAACCGGTGTAAGTATTGATACAATAACATCATCTGTACCCGTGACGTACAGGTGTAAGGCTGAGTTGTTGATGCAGTACTTAAAAAATCCAAGCATGTCCTCACGCATTACATGGAACAATAAAGGAATAGTTTTTATTGACAATAGAGTACTCGATGGTTCAAATATTATAGATCTTATAAATGATGTTGTTCGTAGTAGAAAAGGTGTAAAAGCCATTAGTAGAGATCATTTTTCATGGTTTTTACGAGACATTGGAATGCCACTAGAATTTATTGGAAATACGAGTTTGTATAAGGAAGCACAACATTTTAAGAATATATCATCTTCATCACCTCATGTGAGTTTTTCAGATTCGCGCTTACATACATCTGATGCATACAACATACATAACTCCACGCCAATGCCTAGAAACCTCATAAGCAATGCATCTCTTGAAAGCGAAGCAGATGGCCAGAATACTGTTATAAATAGAGAGGCTGCTAGTGATGGGGATGGTTCATTCCTAATGACTAGAAGGAGGAGCACTAGACAGAAAAGTAAAAAATATCCAAATCAAAAAGGTGGATGGTTAACTTTGTCTTTCTAATAAAATAACAAAAAAATACAATAAAATAAAATAAAATAAAAAAATTTTTTAAATTTAAAAAAATGGCTGACGACGAAAATGGAGAACTTTGTAAAATCTACTATGAATCGTCAAACGAGGTCGGATTTGTAGGTGCAGGACGTATTGTACATAAGATAAGAAACAAGGTAGATAAAAATAAAATTTATAAATGGTTACGTGCTCAAGATGCTTATACTTTACATAAACCAGTACATCGAAAATTTCAAACACTTCATTATAGAGTCAATGAAATCGACTCTGTGTGGGAAGGTGATCTTATAGAACTTTGCTCATTGAAATTATATAATGATGAATTTTCATACATACTCGTTGTTATTGATATTTTAAGTAAATACGTATGGGTAGAGCCGTTAAAAGACAAGTCATGCTCACAAGTTACTAAGGCATTCAAAAACATACTTTCTAGAAGTAGTGAAAGAGTTCCTCGGTTCTTAAAGGAAAAGAATTCACAGGTACAGTTATGCAGCAGTTTTTAAAATATCAAAATATTCTTCACAGTGTGACCCGGAACCCCGTTATTAAGGGCTGCGATTTTCGAAAGGTTTAATCGTACACTCAAAGAAAAAATGTGGCGATATTTTACATACAAAAATTCAAGACGTTACATAGATGTTTTAAAAGATCTTGTTACAGGATACAACAATGCTTATCATTCTACTATAAAGATGGTGCCGTCATTTGTGACAGTTTTTAATGCTTCTAGCCAAGAAAAAATGGATTCTCGTTATAAAACAGTCGAGAGAAAGGCTAAATACGTTGTAGGTAATCTAGTTCGTATCAGTCGAACGAAAGGAACATTTGAGAAATGTTATATGGCTAATTGGTCCGAAGAAATTTTTAAAATAATCCGTGTTTTAAAACATAGAAAACCACCTGTTTATGAAATAGAAGACTTGAGTGGTGAAACTGTAGATGGTATATTTTATGAAGAAGAACTATCGGTCATTGATAAAAATATATCGAATGCAAGTTATAAAATTGATAAGATTCTAAAAACGAGTGGAACTGCTTCGAGAAAAAAATATTTTGTTAGTTGGGTGGGATACTTGAGTACATTTAATTCTTGGGTACTGGCTTCAGACGTGCAAAATATCTAAAAATGAAATAGTACATTACGATACGTGTGCGGGATCACCTACGCAGCACATGAGTATCGTATACTATTTTTCCTATCGAGTTGTGCAATGTTCGAGCCTGCACACACACCTGCGCGCGCAAATCCGTGCGCGAACTCAAACTTTGCACACAATGATAGGAAAAATCAATTTTATATGGTTGTACCGAGTAACAGTAGCATGAACACATTTCCCGATAATACTACTGCATGCTATACAACCAAATTACCTCGAGAAGTTAATTTACATGGTAATTGGTAATTAGGAAGTGGGTATAACAGAAATTCATTTTCCTCGCTCATTTCTAAATATCCGTGAAGAAGAAAGAGATATTGCAGCTACGTATAATCTATCACCAATATATAGAGATACACATAAAGCCACAAATAATGACATTATTGTGAAAAAATAGAAAATTCCTTATGGAATATACGTAGACATTGTGGAATTTCTACAAGTACTAAACATTGCAATAGATGCTATTCATATTGTATTTAGATGTTCAGAAGAGCATAATGTACTTTTGTATTTGCCGAGAGAACGAGCACACCTGAAACATGTAGATATGAACATTCGTTGAAAATAAGCCGTGCCATTTTAGATATTCTTGTTTTTGTCGATGTGGAAAGTTATTTAAATGTAGATTCCAGTCCGGCTGTAGCTACTCGCCCTGCAAATGTTTTAAATGCTATGCCAGGTCAACTACTTAATTATTCGGATATTTGTGAACCTTGTATAGTTGGAGTTGTACAATTACCTCTATTACGCATAGTGCCTGTAAATTACAAAGATTATGTTTTTGACTCCAATCAGCATCACACTTTTACACTTGTGAGTTACGTCCCCGTTATAAGAAATAGTTTTAGAACTGTTGTAATAGATATAAGAGATCACCTTGGTCGTGTTGTACCATTCGGGTGTGGAACTTCAACAATGACACTCCATTTTAGACGGGCTCATTAAAGTATCAATAAAAATAAAATAAACATTAAAAATTAAAGCATGAGCCACTACATAAAATATTACGATGCGCAGGTTGGATATGGAGGCATTGAGTAAGTTTACGCAGGGTCTCCATTTCAGAGAGTGCACGGTGGGATAGGTAGATTTCTCGGTGGTCTTTTTCGTAAGATACCCCTGTTGAAAATATCCATGTGGATTTTACATTGATTTCCACATGGAATCCATATGGAATCCATATGGAATCTATGCGGATTCCATATGGATTCCACGTCGATTCCATGTGGAAATCAGTCCCAAATCGTCCTGTAGATTTCCACATGGAATTCCATATAGATTTCTATATGAATTTTTCTACAAACATTTGTAAAACAAAATCCGTATGGATTTCCATGTAGATTTCCATGGAGAAAGCCAGATAAAAACGATATGATCCATATAGATTTCCATATGGATTTCCATGTGGTAATTTAAATGTTTATAAAAATGTTTATTTATAAAATTTTAAAATTTTTTTACTAGGGATACGTTTTTTACCATATCAGTAAAGCATAAAAAATTATAAACTATAATTTTCTCTTATGTAATTCTTCGAAAAGATTCTACAGTACTTGTTGTCAAAAATATGTATCCTAGTAAAAAAAAATATAACAATTTTATAAATAAACATTTTTAGAAACATTAAAATTATCATATGGAAATCCATGTGGAAATCTATATGGATCATGTCGTTTTTACCTGGATTTCCCCATGGAAATCTATATGGAAATCCATACGGATTTGGTTTTACAAATGTTTGTAGAAAAATTCATATAGAAATCTATATCGAATTCCATGTGGAAGCCGACAGGACGATTTGGGACTGATTTCCACATGGAATCGACATGGAATCCATATGGAATCCGTATAGATTCCATATGGATTCCATATCGATTCCATGTGGAAATCAGTGTAAAATCCACATGGATATTTTCAACAGGGACTCCATTTTTTAAAACGTGGAGCGCGAGCAGTGGATAAAGAAGCTCTCCGAGGTGGAATGAATATTATTCATGATGTTAGTTCTCATCAAATAACTTTTAAAGAGTCATTACGAAGTAGAGTTCACGAGTCTGGTAATAAGCTGAATCGCAAAGCTGAAGAGAAAATAGAAAGTCTTGTGAAGGGATCTGGCTATAAAAGACAGGCACGCAAGCGTACGAATCAGTCAAAACCAAACGTTGCAAGAGGCTAACGTCTTGCGCGCATGAGCGGGTAAACCGAAAAATAAAAAAAATCGAAGAAAATAAAATCAAAGAAAAATAAAAAGAAACGCTCAGTTAGCGATATTTTCATGCCGGCATAATATAAAAATGGCTTTTTTACACACCCACTCATGTGAGTGTACAAAGCCCGAATTGGATTTATTCACACTACCACCGACGCAAACATCTATAGAATCTACTCAATGGATTGAATACAAACCTGTTACTACAATTCCACAGGACTCGTATTTAGAGTTTATACCTGGAAATTCCGAGGATTACATTAATTTAGCACATACAATGATTAGTGTTCGTCTACGACTTGAGCAAAATGGTGAAGAAATAGAAGACGATACTTTAGTTGCTCCAGTAAACAATTTTTTACATAGTTTATTTAATCAAGTCGACCTATTTCTCAATCAAAAAACAGTATCTCCTCCGAGTAATGCTTATACGTATCGCGCATATATTGACACATTATTAAATTACAGCAATGACGCTAAAAAATCACATTTAACTTCATCTTTATGGAACGAAGACACACCCGGACAGATGAACGCACCTTTGACGAAAGTAACCGCAACTTCTCCAAATTTATCCACTAATATGGGAGCTAAAAAACGTAATAGCTTTATAAAAGAAGGGAAAACTATGGATTTATTAGGCCATCTACATTGTGATGTTATTAATCAAGAAAAATTTCTGTTTAACGGTGTAGAAATGAGAGTCAGGCTTATTCGTTCAAAAGATGTGTTCTGCTTAATCGATTATTAAAATGAGAATGTAAAGGTACGCCTTTTAGAAGCATCATTAAGAGTATGACGAGCTAAGATTAACCCAGGAGTTCTCCTAGCTTATTCTAAAACACTTGCGAGAGGGACCGATGAATACCCTTTAACGCGTGTAGAAGTTAAATCATTTACACTACACACTAACTCGAGTGGTGAAACGCTAGATAATATAATTTTGGGACAGCTACCTAAACGAATTATAATTAGTTTTGTATCGAATAAGGCATTTAACGGTGATAAAAAAGAGAATCCATTTAATTTTCAACATTATGACCTTACTTACCTTGCACTAACTATCGATGGTATGTAGGTTGCCAGTAAACCCATTCAACCTGAATACCTAACTACGTGTTCCGATGCATGCCAGACTTTATTTAGTGGAACAGGCATTCATTTTGCAAACGAAGGAAATAATATTTCAAGAGAATAATACCCACATGGTTATTGCCTATATGCTTTTGATTTAACACCTGATCTTTCGGCAAATAGTAATATACATTGGAATTTGGTAAAAACTGGCTCCGTATGTTTAGAATAACGATTTGGTAAAGTTTTATTACACTCTGTTAATTGTGTTGTTTATACAGAATATGATAACGTGCTCGACATAGATTCATCACGTCAAATTTAAGCTATTTTTCATATTATTAAATTACTGTTAATTACCTGGGAAAGAAAAACGTTACAAAGTTCTGAGTCTAGCCTATAAAATTAAAATAGCTTGAGCCCATGTAGTGTAGAATGCATTAAGCTTCAACGTGTTCACCTCGTTCGAACAACCCGCACCACGAAAATGGATTATATTATCAAGGTTCTAGGCTTCCGCGACAGTCATAATAAGTTCGTCCTAAAGGAGGTAGCCGTTGTAGCTGTACGAAAACAGTACATAGCACACTGGTTAGCGGCAGCACCTCATTCATTCTCTGACTTACCAATTAAAATTCAAGTCTACAATAATTGGCTCACTGGTAATCATCACGGTATAGAATGGTTTGATGGAGACTTACCTCATCGACAGCTTCATGCAAATTTACGTGAGCTAACACGTTCAGCAAGACAAATTTTTCTAAAAGGTGCACAAGAAAGCGCGATCATTTAAAGAATTACTACACGATATGTTGAAAACTTGGAAAATTATAACTGCCCTTTATTGCATCAATTAAATAAAAGCGACATCTTTTGTTGTTTTCACGGTGCTCAATGTACAGAAGCATTTATATGCGTGTTAAATAATTAAAACCTGGATTAATAAAAACATCACTCTCATGAAAACATTGAATAGTAATCATTATAGACATCACTACGAGAATACAGGGGTAACATCTGTTTACAGAACAGTTGTCGACTGTGCATCGTACAGTACATATGCAGAGCCTGACTCGTATGAGTCTCAGGATTTATTTAATAAACCCACAAAGCCAAGCAGAAAAATCAAGAACAGACCTCCTACACCATACAACAAAGGAGACGAGCACATATACGAGAACATCGACGAAAATAAATATTATATTCCAAGAACCAGCAAATCATCGTATAAACAACAAAATGAACACCATTCAGATACGGGATGCTCTTCAGCTATTAAAAGTACAATCACCAGATGTATTTCCGGCGGACAAGATTCCGAAGGTATTGACAAGACCGACGATCTGTGTATTTAACACAGATATACACACACAACCAGGATCACATTGGGTCGCCATTTTTATATACAAGCGAGGACGAGGAGTTTTTTTCGACAGTTACGGAATACCTCCAGCAGTTCCTCAACATTTAAAATCTTTACAACGAAATACTATCTCATACAGATGGAATATACAACAATTACAAAGTTTAAATTTTAAAGTATGTGGATAGTTTTGTTTAATGTTTTTAGATTATATGAAAAGAGGATATTCGCTAGAAAAATTTTGTAAATTATTTAGATCAAACTATTCAAGAAACGATAGAATTGCAGATCGTTTTTATAAATGCATTTGCCGCATATTACGTAGAAAAAATTGTAAAAATAAATTTAATTATCATATAGGTAATGGCTGTAGAAAAAATAGAAAACTTTATGTACAATCATGTAAATCAAAATTATATTGTTCTTAACTATATGTAATATTTAAATATTCAGTAAAAATAATTTTAAATGTATTTTCTCAAAGTATATATTTCTTTACCAGAAACCTCACATCCACGCTAATGACCCTCACTAATTACCCATGACGCCGCTCTCCGAGGGACCGACCGCTCCCGAACCCAACCGCTTACCACCCACGCGGCCACCCACCACATCCGCACAGCCCCATGCATCCGCTCACCACATATCGCCCGCTCACCACCCACCCGGCCGCTCACCATCCACCGCTCGCTCACCACCCACCACCCGCTCACCACCCATCCGGCTGCTCATCACCTACCGCCCGCTCACCACCCTTCACCTCGCTCACCACCACACCCGCTCAGCCCCATGCATCCACTCACCATCCACCACCCGCTTACCACCCACCCTGCCGCTCACCTCCCACCGCCCGATCGCCACCCATCACCCCGCTCATCTCATGCAACCTGTTACCATCCACAACCCGCTCACTCCATACAACCTCTCACCGCCCGGCTCACCGAGGAACCGTATCTTCGCTAATTATCCCCACTAATTATTCTTAGCGACGCTCATTAAGGGACCGCACCCGACCACCGCCGAAACCAGCCGAAACGACCGTCATTTTTTCCTATATTCCCCCATATACTACTTTCTATCTATCCGATCATAGTTCAAGTAGTGCAATATATCGAGTAAAAGATTTGATTTGACTCGAATTCGTCGAGTCCGCGTTTTTAGAGCAAATATATATTACTGTACATTTTCGACCATTTTTGTACATTTTCGTAAATTTCTGTACATTTACGTACATTTCTATACATTTTCGTACATTTCTGTATATATTTATACATTTTTGTAGATTTTGATTCAGTTCTTTCGGCCCAATTGGATAATACTAAATCGGTTAAAAGAATAAAGAAAAATTTGAAAAAATAGAAAATAATTTTTCTCGACGCTGGGTTTCGGGTTCTATCAGAAAATAAATATTTAGTAACTTAGTAATTTAAATTTTTTACTAAATAAATACAAAATTAAAAACTTACTTACAATTCTACTATTATTATGTTTTCTCTTATTCTTCTTCTTCTTCATATTCAAATTATAGCTTCTTGACTAATGAATGACTACACTGCGTGTATAATGTGAATATGCAACAAACAATTCCACATTGCATAAACAAACACGTAACTTAGCAATGCTATACGCAATTTTAAAAATTATATTTTATAAAATTTAAAAACTAGAAGAAAATTAAATTTATGAAAATATAGTTACAATAGCAGCTTGTTTACTTTCTGTAACTAATTCTGGTATAAAATCAAAATTATTTTGTAGTTATCGTATTAATTCAGTTACTGTTACTTAGACAAAATACCAATTTTATTAAGTGTAAATACCTAAATTTATTTCTGATTGGTAATTATGAAATAGGAGGATTGTTTGTTTCTATTAATAACGTTAACAAAAACTACAAGGGTAAACAAACAACTTTATTATAACAAATAGCATATATTGATAGCCAATTTAATTTGTAATAATAATACTTTTTAAAATAATGTATTTAGGAAAAATACGGTTTACAAAAGGAATACAATTTTACGTATAAAAATATATTGAAAAAAATAATTTAATATAATTTAACTTATCTCTTTGAGAAAGCACTCTGCTAATGCAGTTAGCAGCGGTTTTTTTACTATTGTGTTGACATAATACCAGTGGCAACTAATAAAAGATTGAAAAAATACAAAAAAATGTATAATTTTTGTAAATATAAATGAATTTGTTAATCATTCAAGAAATATGTAAAATGCATAAATATAATTTATATTTGAACTATATTATACATATAGGAACGATAAATTAATTTGGAGAAAGCTACGTGTTAATAAATTGGCAGCGGTTTTTTCAAATTGTAGAGAATGTCATCCTCCATAAAGTAAAGGCACGACGACCAGGTCTAAAACTAAATTCTGAAAGGCTTCTACTCTAGAACAAAGTTCTGGCAGTTTCACATTCGCACAAGAAAGAGGATACTAAGGGTCGTGATCAAAAGAGTGCTGATGCACCGCCCTCTTGCATTTTCAATAAGATGGAAGGTAGCGTAGAGAGAAGGAGAGAGTTCCATATTAGTATTCCAGAGTTAACACCCTGGTTTTGATAGGCTCCTGCCCCTTTATCCGTTTCAATACCGGGAAGCTTAAGCAGTGGTCGGTCTCCTCTGTCTGTCAGGGGAGACTTATATCTGAAAAAGAGGGTAGTTAGGTAGCGGGATCCTTAAAACGTAAATTTTATATAGAAGAAGTGTAATATGATACTGCTTTCAGGAATGAACGTGGAGCCGGCTGAGGCGTTTACGATAAGGGGTAATGCAGGGGGAATTATGCAGTCGCTGTAGTCTGGCGTGCTGTTCGTTCCTCGCGTCAATATATAGGGCTTCAACTAACCATTTGCGGAGTGTCACGGTAGTTCATACCCTGATAAGCCGCATACTGTATAGAGCCTTATTGAGTTTATTTACAGCTCGGTTTATGTGCGGTTTCCTAGAAAGTATATAGAAAGTATCCTTGTCAAGTACTACACCGAGACTCACAACGTCGATACTAAATGGGATGAGGACTCCAGACTGTATCTCAATAATAGGCAGGTACATATCATTGACGATATCACCACTCTTAGTGCCGAATATAAATGCTTTGGTTTTACCGACACTGAAATGGAGGCCAGCACCTCTGCTCGTTTATCCAGACACGAGTTTTGCAGAGTTGGTTAGTCAAGTCATGCAGCAATATTGCTGAAACCATGATTTCCGTTTTTCCATTGCTTTTGTCAAATGATGGACGATTAGGCTATCCATGATAGCAATATTGTGGCAATATTCATCCGATATTTGACAACGCCTGAGAAATATTGGGTACATTTATAATTATACTTTTTGCAGATTTTTCCCCTACAGCACTCAATATTGGAGCAATATTGCCTCAATATTGGTTCGACATCTTCTCCATATTAGCTAATGTTTCCTCAACGTAAGTATACATGGATGCAACAATGTAGCAATATTGCTGCAAGCCATGATTTCCGTTTTTCCATTGCTTTTTTAAAATGATGGGTCAGGCTCTCTGCCACATCAATATTGCAGCAATATTTAGCCAACATTTATCTACACGAAAGGAATATTAATTTTATAATTCTATTTTTATGTTGATTTTTCAGATAATTTGGAATATTGTAAGAATATTTGTATAATATATATCAAAACTAGATGAATGTTCCCGAATAGCACTGATTGTTGAAGCAATATTGCCTCAATGTTGCTTTGACATAAACGCCATATTCGCGAGACTTAATAACACCAGAGATACATTAGATTTGAAGTGCTTATGTTTTAAAATCAATGTTTAAAACGAACTTAATTTAATTCACGCATATATGGCGTAAAATTGAGTCCACATTGCAAAGGGGATATCAAAAACAAGACAAGCCTTGCAATTCAGACTCTCCGAAAGAGTCATCTCAACGGTTGAATTACATGGCTTATATACTCTCGGCTATCCAGTATATCCGCAGAAAGTACTACCAACGCGCCGCATACCGGATAAATAGCCGAAGCTTGCTTACCGAGAGCCGTCCATCACAAGTTCCCCTTTATCACCGCTATGCGGCGCGTCGGTAGTGCTTTCTGTGAATACACTGGATGGCCAAGAGTATATAAGCCATGTAATTCAACCGTTCAGATGACTCTTTCGGAGAGTCTGAATTGCAAGGCTTGTCTTGTTTTTGATATCCCCTTTGCAATGTGGACTCAATTTTACGCCATATATGCGTGAATTAAATTAAGTTCGTTTTAAACATTGATTTTAAAACATAAGCACTTCAAATTAAATGTGCCTCTAGTGTTATTAAGTCTCGGGAATATGGCAAATATGTCAAAGCAACATTGAGGCAATATTGCTCCAACAATCAGTGCTATACGGGAATATTCGTCTAGTGTATATATATATATATATATATACATATACATATATATTCTTGCAATATTGCTGTGACAGAGAGTCTGACCTATTACTTTAAAAAAGCAATGGAAAAACGGAAATCATGGTTTGCAGCAGTATTGCTCCATAGTTGCATCCATGTATACTTAAGTTGGGGGAACATTAGCGAATATGGAGAATATGTTGAAGCAATATTGAGGCAATATTACTCCAATGTTGAGTGCTATAGGGGTTCTTTCGATTTTGGAATACTGTAACAATATTCCCCTAAGACTCAATAATACTATAGAGAAACATAAAATTTTAAGTGTTTATGTTTTAAAATCAATCTTTAAAACTAAATTAATCTACTTCACATAAAATTTTGAGTCCTCATTGTAAAGGGGATATCAAAAACAAGGCGAGGCTTGTAATTCGGGCTATTCGGAAAGAGTCATTTAAACGATTGAATTACACTGCATATATTCTCTCGGTCATCCCGTGTAACCACAGAAAGCGCTATCGACGCGCCGCATAGCGGATAAATAGCACGAGGTTGCTTATCGAGAGCCGGCCATCACAAGTTCGCCTTTGTTACCGCCATGCGGCGCGCCGATAGCGCTTTCTATAGATATACTGGATGGCCGAGAGTGTATAAGCCGTGTAATTCAACCGTTCAAATGGCTCTTTAGAAAGAGTCCGAATTACAAGGCTTGCCTTATTTTTGATATCCTCTTCACAATGGGGACTCAAAATTTTAAAGGTTGATTTTAAAACATAAACACTTAAAATTTAATATTTCTCTATAATGCTATTGAGTCTTTGGGGAATATTGTTACAGTATTTCAAAATGGAAAGAAAAATCTGCAAAAAGTATAATTATAAATATACCCAATATTTCTCAGGCGTTGTCAAATATTGGACGAATATTGCTGCAATATTGCTACCATGGATAGCCTAATCCATCATTTTACAAAAGCAATGGAAAAACGGAAATCATGGTTTGCAGCAATATTGCTCCATGGTTGCATCTATGTATACTAACGTTGAGGGAACATTAGAGAAAATGGCAAATATGTCGAAGCAACATTGAGGGAATATTGCTCTAATATTGAGCGTTATAGGGGGGATGAACAAATATATTATATATACGGGTTACATATTGTAACATTGCACTTAAAATAGGTATTTTTACAAGTTTTGTGTCCTAAATATTAAATATATACAAAGTTATGCTTCTGAAAGTAGTGAAAAATAGTTGGTCTTTGACATGGAGTGTGCGCATCAGAAGTTTACGCTCAGCCTTGGCTCTTCTAGAGCATTTTTTGACATCCGAAACAAACAAAAATTGATTAGAAAAATAAGACATGGGTCTAATACATATTTATTCGAAAGACATAACCATATTATCAAAATGTTATTATAGTAATTTTACGATTTTTAGTTAAACAAATCATAGAAAAAGCATTTTGGCGTAAAATTATGATGTTTTAACCAAAAAGTATTGCTTATAGTATTTAGAAAAGTACCTGCTTCATTAGATAGTGTGAAATGCTTCGTGATAAAGTAAAAGAACAATCTAGCTGTCTCGATGCGAAATTTGTAACATTCGAGAGTAAATTATCAGCCGCTGTCAATGTCATCAACGAAAATAATAAGATCACGCTCTCTCCTTTGCAGTCTGATAATAGATACGACACTTCATCAGCTATATCATCCAACGATAATACTGAGCTCCTCGTGTCAAGCTTCATCCGGGCTAAAGAATTTAATCTTAAAAAAGTCGCATTCACAGTTTTTCACGCACTGTTAGACACGTTTTCGTTGGATGATATCGTCTCTTGTCGACTCTCCGTATCGAAAGAACAGCAGGGCAGCTCTGCTTGTACGAGTGACACTCGCCCACTGTCTTTCTTTGTGCGTTTGCGTTCGTCCGAAATCGTGACGAAAATTCTCGGCGCGAAACGAACTTATCATTTGCTGCATACGAGTGACCTGGACCTATCGCTTCTTAACCCGGCTGATAAGCAAAAAGCATTTGATACAAAAATATTTATCAACGAAGTGCTTGCCAAACAGAATTATAAATATTTTATAAGCTTAAAACCAATAGCCAAGAGTCACGGGTTTAAATACGTTTGGCATCGAAAAGGCTCATTCCTGGTTAAACGAAGCGATTGGAAAGGACACACGTTTTCAAGTCGACTGCAGACCTTGCGGCATTGGCAGCAACTTACGCTAATCCCTTGTCAGCACAAGCATCCGCTGCCTCTAATACATCTGCGTGACTATCTCGGAGTGCTCGTGTTGCGCTCGCATGCTCAGGGAAAAGGCTAAGGGCGGGCTTCTTCAATGCTTGCTCACTTAAAAAGTTTTGGTCCGGAGATAGATGACTCAGTGGTAAATATCAAGGGCTACTCGCTAATTCGACAGGACCGTAATATGCGGGGGGGTGGTGTAGCTATATATGTACGTGACTTTTTCCAGGTTACTGTACTTGCTACATCAGACACTACTGGCTCAGGCAAACCCAACACCACGGAATACAACATGGTTTTCATAAATGTAGACAAATCTGAACCGATATTTTTCTCCGTAGCCTACAAACCCCCAGACGTGACTCTTGCAAATATCGCCGGATTCATAAACCACTTTAAGCTTCACTCTCGTGAATATAATTCAAAAATAGTTATGGGCGACTTCAACATTAATTTACTCCAAAAATCGAATGACGCTACATACTTACGAGACGTTACTAACGAGCTAGCCCTGAAGGTAGTCAATCACGGACCCACTCATTTCCGCACCACACCTGGCACATCGATTGATGCTATTTTTGTTGGCTGCAGCGACACAATCACGGACACGGAGAACGAACCCGCGCCCTATCACAACCACCACAATCTTATAGGCGTTGCCATTGATATATACATACCAAAACCACCTTGTGAGTCTTTTACTTACAGGCAGTTCAATAAGATTAACAGCATTGAATTGAACACGCTATTGAGGGGTTGTGATAGGTCGCTATTTAACACCGACGCGCCAGATTTGACTGACATGGTAACGCAACTCACTGACAACCTCACTTCCACTATAGAGACATTAGCACCACACAAAACCTTTATACCAAAAAAGCGACGTCCCCCTTGGATAGATAGTGACCTGCAATTACTGCACCAAAAACGAGAATCAGCCTTGAGGCGCTATAAACGTACACGCGATCGATCATTTCTAGACGAATATTTCAGACTGCGAAGATACATAACGAAAAATACAGCACAGAAACGTACTAATTACATCAATGATAGCCTCAAAGCAACGATGGATAATAATGGGAATCTTTGGAGTAAGCTTCGAAGCCTTGGACTTCTCCCTAAGTCCACAGAAGGGCTTCACGATTTCTCATTGAATGAGCTGAACAATCACTTTGCGGCTGTTTCTCGCTCCCCACTGATACTCTTGATCAAGTGACTGAAATAATCAATTCTGCGCCTCCGAATGGTTTTTCTTATCATCACGTGTCACTTAACGACGTTATTCTAGCCGTTGCTCACTTTACTTCGCAGGCAAGAGGGGAGGACGAGATTCCGCAAGGTGTTGTCGCTAAAGCTCTTCCCACTATAGGCCCATTTCTAATTCGTTTATTCAACTCATCTTTGGACAAAGGCCTTTTCCCGGGCACTTGGAAGAAAGCACAGTTAATGCCACTTAAAAAGAAATCTGCACCATCATCCCCTTCAGATTTTCGACCTATTGCCTTACTTTGCTTTCTCTCCAAGGTCCTTGAAAAATTAGTCCACGAACAACTAACAGATTATATCATCAAAAAGGCATCCTCGACCCGCTTCAAACTGGTTTCAGAAAAAATCATAGCCCTGCCACAGCTTTAATAAAACTGACCGACGATATCAGATCTGGCTTTGACAAGAAACTTGTTACAGTAGCATTATTGTTTGACTTTTCGAAAGCGTTTGACACCATCTCTCACTCGATATTGCTACGCAAGCTAAGCAACTTGGGTCTATTACGCTCTGTTCTTTGTTGGATACACATGTATTTACAAGGTAGAAAGCAGAAAGTTTTAAATAAAAACGTTTCTTCTGATTGGATCACGACTAATCTCGGTGTTCCGCAGGGGTCAGTGCTGGGACCCTTGTTGTTCTGTTTATACATAAACGACGTGCAAGACCTTTTTCAAAACGACAACATACACCACATACTATACGCGGACGACTTACAAGTATACACGCAAGTACCGTACGACGGGCTGGAGAGTGGAGCTGCACAGCTGTCTGCGCGGCTGGGCCTGTGTGGGCAGCGGCGTCTGGCCTTCGGCTCAATCCAAGCAAAACCCAAGCCATATTCTTTGCGCCGACATCGACCATCGTCAATCGTTTAATTAATATGAATTTGCCAGGAGTGAGTCTGGGACATGGGGCCATCATCCCTTTCGCCGAGACAGTGTTGAGCCTCGGGGTAGTGCTGAATCGGACGTTATCATGGAAATCTCATTTTGATAAAGTAATTAGTAAAGTAAATCGAGTTCTGTACTCTCTACGGTTCTTCCCATCCTGCACCACCGAACTGATCCGCAGGCGTCTAGTGCAGTCTCTCATTTTTCCACTCCTTGACTATTGCTCCACAGTTACACTAGACGCTACGAACGAACAAAAAGTCAGACTGCAAAAGCTGCAGAACTCATGTGCTAGGTACATTTATGGGATAAAGCGGAGGGATCATGTCACCCCTTACCGAAGGAGGCTAGGCTGGTTGCGTACGGATACGAGACGTCAGTATACTACTGCCGTACTCTTATATAAAATCATTAACTTTCGCGCTCCATCTTATCTGTATATAATGTTTGACAAACGCCAGCAATCACGTCCGGCTAGGGGTGGCAATAGAGACCTTAAAGTTCCAAAAGTTCATACCGAGTACGGCAACGGATCTTTCCGGGCCCAAGGTGTGCGCTTGTGAAATTCCCTCCCTGAGCATATAAAATACTTGCCGACACCTAGTCGCTTCAAATCTGCGCTGTACGACTATTTTTATACACTAGAGTAAAACGCTTTATGTATGGTAATTCAAGGTATAATTTTAATGTTCATCTCTAGTCATTCAACTAATTAATTACACAAATGTGCGTTTATTTATTCATATATGAATTATTTTATTAGTCATGTAAATATGCGTCTATTTATTCATCTATTTTATGAATTATTTTATTTTATCAGTCATGTAAATGTGTGTCTATATATGTATATAAGTCACATTCAAACTCCTGTAATTGTTCATTATGTACACTGCCTTTTTTGGCCCAGTCCAAAAATAAAACTTAATCTAATCTAATAATTAGATCAATTAAGAAACCGCTGCCAATTCATTGGCACGTAGCTTCCTCAACCGTAATTTGTTGATTCCTTTAATTAATTTTTATAACAAAATTTATAATTTTTTAAAAAATTTATTGCATAATTATAATTAAATTCATTTATGAATATTAAAAATTGTTAATTTTTAAATTTATTTATTTATTTATTATTTATTTATATCAAATTTATATAAATTTTGAGCTGATAAATAAAGTTATCATTTGAATTAGAAGTAAAATATCTATATTTTATAATAAAACAAATAGCTATCACGGTTGTTTTGTTATTAACAAAAACGTGTTTTTTTAAAAAAGTTCACAAATAAATTATAATAATGCAGAATATAATGCATTCATAATGCATAATTCATAATTATAATAGATTATAATAGATATAATTTCTAAACATTTTAATTCATTTTGTTGGTTGGTTTTTAAAAATTAAAAAAAATCATCGAATGCCTACTCAATAACGTTTCCTCACTCCACACCACCTAGCGGTAGATATCACTGCGCGTTTTTTAAAAATAAAATATAAATCTTTTTTAATTTAGAGATTAAATTAATTTTTGTAACACATGAATGATTTTCTGCGTTTTCCTACATAAAAATATGTTCTAAAAAGTGACTTCTTTTACCTATCGTGTAAAGAAATTCATTCTCTCCCGCTGCTCTAAAATTATGTAAAATCGCGAAAATGAATTTAGCCTTGCTTTTTAGGTTCAAAAACGCATAAAATGGAGTTATGAGTTTTAAAAAAAAACACGTTTTTGTTTTTGATGATAACTAAAGAACCGTGATAGATAGAAAATTAATTTTTTTTAGAAAATATAGGTATTTTAATTCTCTTTCGAACGCTACCCATAAGATTCGAATAACTCGATCCTATCATTAAAAAAAATCAAAAAACAGTTTTCAGAAAATAGAAAATTTGAAAAAAAAAAACAAAAACGGATCGCCCCAATCAAAAAATGGATTTTTGACCCGCCATCACGCAAAAAAAAACAAAAAAAATGAGACCTGTCCGGTCAAAATCGACCGAGTAGAAGCTGAGATCCAGGCGTACACACACACACACACACACACACACACACACACACACACACACACACACACACACACATCCATACAGATATTTTTCAAAAACCATGTATTTTGATTCCTAACACCTCGGAACACAATTATAACATGTTTTTACAACAACTCAAAAATTTACTATCACAAAGCTTCCTCTAGGAGGAAGCAAAAAAAATTGATACGCATACCTCTTTTGGAATATTAAAACAAATAATTTTGAGAAAACAAGCTTTAAATTTTTAATACAATTTTAATAAAAAAAAATTTCTAAATTGTGATCAAATAAATCAATAATGCATTGTTTCTCCATTTTTTAAATATAATTTTAAATTATTTAGTAAAAAATAAAAAAAATGAAATTTTTTGAAACTTTTTGCGTTTTTCCACCTCAGTCTTCAATTCCCTTAACAATCAATCACCTCGCTGCTCAAGATAGCACATTGTTCAAGCGGGCGCTGAGTAAGCAACTTTTTTGAGCAAGAAACAGCACCTTCGGCAAGCGCGTGCTGAGTCAGCTCATCCTCGAACGCACGCCGAGATAGCACCTCGTTCCGCTAAGCCATCGATTTAATCTATTGTCCATAGGAATTTAGCAGTTAATATTACACAAAAACGTAACAAAAACTGTATACATTACCATGAAATAATTTTAATCGAACTATGTATAATATATAAGCAACAATTTTGAAATGACTCCGAAAATATTTTGAGCTGCATGGAAAGGGATTAAAAAAACAATGAACTATTGAATCTCATGGCCTTATACCATCTCGGTTAATCCAATTTATCCAGGACAGTGTATGCGGCTCCCTTGTAGAGACTCTTGTAGACACATTAGAACGGCTGAGAGAATCTAAGGCTGTGAGATTCAACCGCTTGAATGACTTTTTAAGGAGAGTTAAAATTACAAGTTCTGGTTTGATTTTGGTATCCTTTCGCAAGGGACTCAAATATCTTTTCGAATCACTTATTATTGCTTAAATTATAGCTTAAAGTATGCATAATTCATAATTTAATTATACCATCGTAATATACAAAGTTTTTCCTAAGATTATGCATACTTTTAGCCTCTCCATTCATATTTATACTAGATTATATATAATTTATATATAATCTACCCAAAAGTGTTTTATTTAGATGATCAAAACTAGTTTATCTGATATGAGTTAGTAACATGCAACTTAACATATTTTTATTGTTGCAGAATGAGCCATCAGAGAAAAACACTCAAAAACCGAAATCACTCAAGAAAGTATGTAATGGTATAAAATTAAAGTTAGAAACAGCTCCTTTAAAGCTTATAGTAAAACGAGAAACCAGTTTACTTAATGATACTACAAAAATTGCACACCTTCAAAATAAATTTCATAATTTGGATAAAATACTCTCAAAAAATGAACAGAGGATGAATAAAAAAAGTGATGTTGCAATAAAAGACGGAAAATTTGTTAAGAACAAGGATGATGAAATTCATCAGCAAAGTGTATTAGAATATCATATAGATAATATTGAATCATTGCTGCATCGGTCACGTCGAAGTACAAAGTTTTCTTCAGTAGGTCAAAGTCCCCTTTCAGTAAGTGACGCCGCAAATTATGAAGAAAAGGAACATGAAGGATGGGTTAAACCAATATTTAGTTCTATTGTATATAGGTTGCCGGTAAGTACATATTACTATCCTACCAAATATTTCAATACTCGAGATAAAACATTTCTACACTTAATAGAAAACTAAGGCGGGATTCAAAATAACTAATTATAATTTGAATGAATAAATATTAGTAAAATAATAATTACAATTTGAATTAAACATTAAACAGGTATTTAAGTAATTATTCATTTTGTTGAGGATTCCTCTTCCAAGGCGAGCACGCTCGAGCTCAGACCGAAGCGAGCTCGCTCGAGCTCGAACCAAGGCGAGCTTGCTCGAGCTCGAATCAAGAAGAGCATGCTCGAGCTATAATCAAGGCGAGCATGCTCGAGCTCGAGACACAAGGCGAGCAAGCGCGAGCTCGATACTCAACAAGGCGAGCCCGCTAGGGAGCGCCCTTCTACTTCTCCCTTCACTGGCTCTATAGGCAATCTAATTATTTCGCTACCGAGTCTCCACCTTCAGTTCATGCGCGACGGCCAGGAGAGGCAGCAGCACTTTTTGTACACCAAGAGGCACAACGGACATCGACAATAAAACTACATATTCTCCATACGAAAGTCTTATCAATTAATTGAACCTTTAGTCCACTATCCACCCTTGTATTACAACAAAAAACGTTTGGTCCTTCGAGCCGAATCTTGGGAGAAGACGTGACATCTGCAGCAAGGCCACAGCGAGGAGAATCTTCATCTCTACGTCATACGTCTACTCTCGAGTGGCGTAGGACTAGTTTCTTCTCTTCTAGGTATGCATCAAAGTGCTCGCGGTCGTGAGTGCCGATTAAAGTTAGCTTGTTCCCTTGCTAACTTCGCGCGTACGTTGCTGTCTCTCTCTTTCGTTCAACGCCGGCGCGCACTCGGAAGCCATTCCCTAAGGCTTCCTATGGGAAATAGCACATTCAATTGCTATTTTCCTCATTTCTAAATGCCTTGGAGTGCCTCGCTAACGACTCCAAGATGTCGCCAAGAGCGTGCGCTGTAAAGCCAGCTCTAGAATCACCGCGTTCGTACGGTGATCGGTAGCCATCTTGTTGGAGTCAAGAGCAACAAGTGGCAATTTCTATAGAAGAGCGTGCGTTGTAAACCAAGTCTAGAATCATCGCGATCGTACGATGATCATTTAATCGCTGCCGGCTAGTGCAACGAGTCGAAGCGGGGTTCACGCCTTTCAATTCACGGACCACCCGCGTGCAGCGTAAATGCTACGGGATCCACACAAGTCAATTCACGGACCACCCGCTTGCAGCGTACACGCTACGGGGTCCACACAATTCAATCCACGAACCACCCGCGTGCAGCGTACACGCTACGGGGTCCACACAAGTCAAACCAAGGACTACCCACGTGCAACTTGCGCTACGGGGTCTACACCAGTCCATCCATGGACTGTTCCAGGAAGCGAACGGATACATCGAACGTCTTAATACTTGGACACAAGTATCGTTCCAATTTGATTAAATTAAAAACTGCAACTATCGTCTAGTCAAACTAGTGCATCTTTTCTATTTAATGAAAATTTATTGATCTTTATTTAGTCAATGTTATTTTAATTAAAATTGAGTAAATTAATTTGAGATTAATACAACTTAATTGAGTTTGAGTTTATAATTTTAATTGTAATATTTAACTAGTCTTGTGAAAATTGAATGCAATTTTCGACTTAGCAAATGCTTATATTATTGGACCTTGCAGTTTTACTGCTGCCTGCGGATGCAACATCGCGACTCAACTTCTGCTGCTTATCTACATTTGGATACCCTTTCTGATTCAATTGCTGATTACACGCTGCACGGGTTTCTGAATTCAACGCTTGCAGTTACTTCTCGTCGAGCAGTCAACTCGGTGGATCAACCACTGATTAACCAAGGGAATGTTAGCAGACGCCCTCAACGTCGCATCTTCAAGCGAATATCTACGTTCATACTATCATAAGTATTATAACCTAGGCTAAGGCTTAATTGTAACCATTTTCACTAATGGTTACTCTACTATCGAGTGGGTAAACATAGTTAACTCAATACCAACGTTAAATAGTCAAATTTGTTGTGAATTTAATTACTTTGATCTCAAAATGGAGGAATTACATCATAAGCAGATGTCGCTCCAAGCTAAAATTGCAAATTCTTTTCAAAATTCAATTCCAAAGGTAAAGTTAACATGACGAAAGGTAATGCAGAGTCTCGGCTAACCGATCTTGAGAAACATTACATGACTTTTCAATTAAATCACGACCAAATCTTAACTCTCGAGGACTAATATAAGAAGCATAGCTATTTCACAAGTGGTCTTTCGGACATAGTAGAGGATAATTTTTATGACCGTAGAGGAGACTTTCTTGCTTTTTTGGAAACTATTAAAGCTAAAACTGCTGCTCAAAGCTCTTCTAGTTCTCCTACTGGGTCAGTTATTAAAAATCCTGTCCATTCTACTAACGTTTTATTTCAATCTTTACCTAAGGTAGACTTACCCAAGTTTTCAGGAAAATTCTGTGATTGAGCGAATTTTAGGGATGTCTTTCGTTCAGTCATACATAGTCGCAAAGAATTAACGCCTGTTTTGAAATTGTATTATCTTCGCACTCACCTTTCAGGTGAAGCACTTAAGAAAACTAAATCTCTTCCCATTTCGGGTGATAATTATGAACGAGCATGGACAGCTCTAATCGAATATTACGAAAATCAGCGTCGTATTGTCAGTTCTCACATCTCAGAAATCTTCTCAGTCAAATCCATGAAGGCAGATACTTCGGTGAAAATTAAGCGTATTTATAGGGAAATCTTCAATCCCATAGCTAACCTAACCTCTCTTAATAGAGCGGCTTCATTAGGTAGTGATTTAATCGTTCATTTTACGCTAAATCGTCTTGATTTAAATACACGTAAAGAATGGGAAAGGCACATAGGTGATAGTGTCGACCCACCCACAATGGAAGAACTTCAATCTTTTTTTCGATGTCAAACCCTCACTCTAGAGGCCATCGAAGCAGGAGATAAATGTTCTTTGAACAATAACGCTAAAACTCAATCTAGTAATCCAAAATCTCGGAAGCCAGAGCATGACTATGCTCATACTGCTTATTCTCATCAAGCGTCGGCTAAAAACGCGAAAAACCAGAAAAGGAAATGTTCACTATGCAATGAATCTCACTACATAAATCGATGTCAACAATTTCTCAATAAGTCAATTCCCGAGCGGAAAGACTTTCTTAGATCTTCTAATCTTTGCTTTAATTGTTTTGGGAAGCACGCTATAAGAAATTATACTTCCACGTGCACACTGACAGCAATCGAGTAATCAGTTCATCGCAGACTGATCAGATTGACTCAGTGTCCAGCTCATCCAGGCCAAACTGTGGCAATCTCGTCCTTTCAGAAGTCGATCAATCTGCTTCTCAAGCACTCTCTTTTAATAGTGGAGTAAGTACTAAATGTACAGGAGTACTTTTAGCTACCGCTAGTGTTAACGCCCTTGGTCCTAACGGAACCAAAATTCAAGTTCGTGCGCTGATCGATCCTGGATTTCAAATTTCACTTGTTACAAAAGCTTTGTGTAACTTGCTTTCTCTAAATTGTAGATCCAGTCACACGCACATTCAAAGTATAGGTGAAAAGACAGCTGTCACCGCTTCTAAGATAGCTTGTCTTACTATACAACCCCATTTCAATTCGACTTTCTCATTGGAAGTTGATAGCATTGTCCTGCCAAAACTCTCGTCTTATAAGTCCCCCATCGTAGGTGGTATCTCTAATTTCGAGTATTTAAGAGGGCTGCAGCTTGCAGATCCCATGTATCTCGAACCTTCACGCATCGATCTTCTTCTCGGTACTAGCGTTTACGCCCAAATCATTGGAAGCCAAATAGTTAAGGGCCAAAGTCTTCAACCAATTGCACTTAGCTCCAAGCTCGGATGGCTCTTGACAGATAATCTCTCTTCGTCACCCTCAGAAATAGGGCTAGAATCATTACCTCTTCATTGTTCGAACAGCTTCGAGAATGAAGCCAAACTTTTGGAGCTCGTACAAGATTTTTGGAGGACAGAGGAAATATCTATCGTCAAAAAATCTTACTCGCCTAACGAACAAGCATGCGAGGATTTTTATCAAAAAACTACTCTTCAAGATGAAACAGGGCAATATGTAGTAAGTCTACCCTGGAAAAGTCGAGACCAGTTGAGTTCTGCTCATCTCGAAAATTCTCATTCTGCCGCATTACGCACACTCAATCGTCTCGAAGCAAACTTCGCTAAGGACGAGAAACTCAAACAAGCTTATACTGACTTCAAAAAAGAGTACATTGACCTAGGTCACATGTCACTCTCTTCAGATTTTGATTCATTATCTAACAAATCTCAAGCCTTCTTACCACATCATGGTGTGTGGAAGGAAAAGAGTACGACAGCCAAATTATGTACTGTGTTTAACGGCTCTACTAAATCTAGGTCAGGAGTTTCGGTCAACGATCTTCTACACGTTGGACCCAATCTTCTTCAGAATCCCGTTGCTTTAATCTGTGCCTGGTGTAGGTACAAGATCGCTCTTTCAGCTGACGTGGAGAAAATGTTCAGACAAATTGGTGTGGAACCATTCCATCAACCCTATCAGTTGATTTTATGGCGTTTCAATAATGATGTACCTGTTCAAACTTATCGCCTGACTACCGTGACGTATGGATTGGCATGCTCGCCGTTTCTAGCTATAGGCACACTCTTGAAATTAGCCGAAGATTATGGCAAAGCTTTACCAATCGCAGCTGAAGCTGTTCGATCAGAGATGTACGATAGATAGATTGGCAAGCTAACACAGACTATTTCAGTTTTCACATTGAGGATACCCCTTTTGAACTGCCATTTACCAAATGTTGATGGTTAGCTCCTGTTGTGATCACTGCAAAAATTATCATGCAGTCTCAATGGATTCTTAAGGTTGGTTGGGATGAGGAGCTTCCTCATGAAATTTCTAATCGTTGGAAAAATTGATTGCATGATCTTTCCTCTATTTCTGAGAACAAAATCCCTCGCTGGAGTGGATACATTCTGTAATGTGAACTTCTCGAAATTCACGGATTCGCAGACGCCTCAAAATTTGCGTATGGTGCAGTTGTTTACCTGCGCTTAATCCAAACACAAGAAGTGCTTGTCACCCTTCAAGTCGCTAAGACGCGAGTAGCTCCACTTAAGACGCTAAGCATACCTCGCTTAGAACTTTGCGCTGCGTTGCTACTTGCCCAACTGGTTCAAATGTTTATCGAATCTTTCCCAATAAAGGTCTGATTCAGCGGATGTGCTTTTTTGACTGAAAGACCACCCTTCAAGATGGGGTATTTTCGTGGCTAATAGGTGTTCGGATATTCACACACTATTGCCTGACGCATATTGGCATCATGTGCGATCAGCTGACAACCTCGCCGACGTCATATCACGAGGTATTGAGCCCTCAAAGCTAGCCTCGCAAAGTCTGTGGTGGTAAGGCCCTGCTTGGCTCTCTGATAGCCATGAACCTTGGTCGAGGTCCCATGAAGAGCTCAATTTTACCGTTAATAGTCTTAATCTTCAACCTAGTCACACTCTAGTCGGTAGTGAGAGCTCTCCAAATTCTGTTGAGAGTACTCCAGAAGTTTGGAGTCTTATTAATGAGTACTCTTCTTTGGATAAACTGTTGCGGATGGCTTCGTACTGCTTCAGATTTATTCAAAGAATCAGCTCGAAATTAGAACGTAAGACCACTACAAATTCAGTGGTTAGTTTTCTTTCTGTTACTCAATCCCTACTATGCCGTTCCTCCCCGATGTCAGAGGAGGTCTGTGCTAGTGAGATTGGGAACACCAAACTTTGTCTGACTTATCTAGTCCAAGCCACCTTTTTTAAGCTTGAGTTACAACAATTAAATAGAAAGGGTAAACTTTCAACGAAAAGTCCTCTTTTACCGCTAAACCCTAAAAAATCATTAGCTCAGGGTGGGCGGTCGCCTTTGTCATTTTCTGCTCGAAGAAGATGCCAAGCATCCTCTTATTTTACCCGCAAATTGTCATTACACTACGCTGATAATTCAGGATGCTCATCAGCGTACTCTTCATAGTGATGTTCAATTAACACTTGCCACACTCTGACGTCAGTACTGCGCGATTAAGAAAGTCATTAGAACATGCCTCACATGCTCATGACATGCTGCTCAAGTGCCAACACAATTAATGGGCGAACTGCCAAAGGCTCGAGTGCGTCCTTCTTCGCCATTCGAGCGCTCGAGTGTCTACTACGCAGGCCCTTTTAACGTTCGCCTTACTAAAACTCGAGGAAAGGGTACAATGAAAGGATATATTGCGATCTTTGTCTCTATGGCTACTAGAGCCGTACGCATCGAGGTAGTCGAAGACTACACGAGTGAAGCGTTTATCGCTGCCTTAGATCGATTTACAGCTCGTAGAGGTCATTGCAGGGAATTATACTCAGATCACGGAACAAACTTCATAGGTGTTGACGTTCAATTAAGAGAAATGGTTGATGCTGCGTCGTCTTTCTCATCTCATGTTGTTAGCTCTTTCGCTCAAGAAGGAACTTCTTGGATCTTCAATCCTCCCGGTGCGCCTCATTTTGGTGGCATTTGGGAAGCCGCAGTTAAATCGGCGAAACATCATATGCGCCGAGTCATTGGAGAACAAGTTCTCACTTTTTCCGAACTCGCTTCACTTATGTGCCGAATTGAAGCCTGCCTTAACTCCAGACCACTAACTGCTCTCACCGACGACCCTTCGGACCTTGAATTTTTATCACCTTCTCATTTTCTTATACAATGTTCGTCATTTTTAGTACCAGAAGAAGATATCACCAGCGTCAACATCCCAGTAGAAAAGCGCTGGCTCTTAATCAGCTAGCTGCCCCAGTACTTCTGGCCGAGATGGTCTACGGACAACCTGTCGTCTTTGCAATCCCGTCAGAAGTGGAGACAACCTCATCCTTCAGTTGCAGTAGGGGACTTGGTACTCATTCGCAATGAGCTCTCACCTCCAGCTAAGTGGCCTCTTGCCCGTGTCAGCGCCATCAATCCAGGAAGTGATGGAATCACCCGCGTGGTCGATCTGCGCACGGCCACCACAACGCTACGTCGCCCCATCGCCAAGGTCATACGCCTCCAACTGCAGGAATGAGAACCGTTCGCCAGGTTGGCGAAGGTGGGCGAAATGTTGAGGATTCCTCTCTCAAGGCGAGCACGCTTGAGCTCGGACCGAAGCGAGATCACTCGAGCTCGAACCAAGGCGAGCTTGCTCGAGCTCGAATCAAGGAGAGCATGCTCGAGCTCGAATCAAGGCGAGCATGCTGAAGCTCGAGACACAAGGCGAGCAAGCGAGTGCTCGATACTCAACAAGACGAGCCCGCTAGGGAACGCCCTTCTACTTCTCACTCCACTGGCTCTATAGGCGATCTAATTATTTCGCTGCCGACTCTCCATCTTCAGTTCACGCGCGACGGCCAGGAGAGACAGCAGCACTTTTTGTACGCCAAGAGGCACAACGGACTTCGACAATAAAACTACATATTCTCCACACGAAAGTCTTATCAATTAATTGAACCTTCAGTCCACGATCCACCCTTGTATTACAACAAAAAACACATTTTTTAATTCGTAATTAAGCTAGTATTTTTGTAATAAATACTTCTGTTGAGATGGTAATAGCTTTTATTGCCTTAGTGTTGTCTGTTAGTACAGAGCAACTGTGTGAGCCTTGTATATTTGGTTAAATAATCAATGAGACTTGGTTGGAAATGCTCGAGGAGAGATAACGAGGGACGTATTTGCTAAAAATTTACCTCCCGTGTCACTTCCCCGCGCAGAATTGCCGTTTGTTATCCTCGCCTACTTTGAATCTGTTTGATGTAATGGTCGACCGTACCGTGCCTCCTCTACATCCAATGCTTGATGGATGGTATTCAACACCGAGTCCAGTTTCCGTTACTAGTTTTTCTCCAGTTTTCTTGCCATAGAAGTGTATGTTTTTGTACTTTTCTTCGCATTCTACTGCTCTCCAGTTGGATGCATCTGCGGGCTTCTTCCAGAAATTCGATCGGTTTCATACCAGCTTTTGTACAGACAGCATCACATGATACCATGCGAAATGCACAAGCTGGTCTCAGTGTACACGTGCGGTACACTGCTATCATTCACTTTTACGGCGTCACACAGTGGGAGAAAATCGTGATTTATGGACAAAATTCTGCCGACAACTCAGTTTTTGAGCAAATTGAATAAATTTTTTTTAAATACTCGTGGTGAACTATACTTTAGCATAGTGATGGCAAAAAAAAGAAAGAGCTGCCATAACCTCGAAAAATTTGGCACAAGTCCACGGAGATACTTTGCCACGAATCGTAAAATTTCGAAGTTAGCAAAAAACGAAATTACACCAAAGACTTCAGTATTTCTCACGTTCTATCGATTTGCGCGACGCATAATTACATAAACTCTCAACCATATAGTTCTGTTTGTCAAATGTATTTGTTTAAACAATTGCAAAATTTCTATTTTTTGGAAAAACGATCATGTTATCATGTTATAAAAATAAAAATTACTTTTAAAATATGTATGAAGTCAGTTGATGATTTTTTATTTATTGGTAATTCCAATGTATAATTAAATTCATTGCTATCACTGGTCGTGTAAGGTCATAAGAAACCAAGCGAAAAGAATAATAAACTGTATTGTAATGGTAACGTCTAGAGGGTAAATGAGTGTGAGATTGTAAGAGTGTGCGAGGGATAAAAGCCTGCGATAATAAGCACCCGGAGCGCAATAGCACTAGGTGTCGCAGGAGAGCGAGGCGCTCTCTTATCGCCAGCCCTCGGAGGAGGAAGAACGCTTCCGTCGCTACTCCCCGCTCCGACCGTCTTACCGGCAAACGACATGTCCGGTGTGGGCCCGAAAGCAACTGCGAGCGGGAGAGCGAGCGAGAAAGCGATAGCGAAATATAGACAAAGTAAGTGGCCACCGCGCGTTGAATTGTATTGTACTCGTGCTGCAGCGGCAGCTCCAGCCGCGGACCGCCCATACTCTTAATCTGCGCTCGTGTGCTATCTTTGAGTTCGTGAATAAAGTGATTTGTGATTTGTATCTTACATTTGCGAGTCTGTTCTTTTACGGCCCGATTCCTCCCGCCCGACATTTCCCTTCTCCGACTTTGCAGCTAGCCGCTGGCAATGAGAGACCGAGGAAACTCACTGGGAAAGCTGTGTGCAGTACAGGTAAAGTGCACGCGGCGCTGTAATAAGGTAAGGGGAGTGCGTGAGCTGTCCAGGGCGTATTACTCCTCCGGGCGTGTAGGCAACGCAGATTCCGTTAGATTCACCCCGAAATTCACTCAAAAAATTTGACTTTGTCAAATTTTTTGAGATTATGGCAGCTGTTTCTTTTTTTGGCACCACTACGCAAAAGTATAGTTCATCACGAGTATTTTAAACAAAAATTTATTCAATTTCTAGGATAGGGTCCAGATAGGAGCAGCGCGAATGTCGAGATTTTAACTTTAGAAAATGAAACTTTTTACTTTATCATAAAGAATCCTGTATTGAGTGTTGATTATTAAAAACAGAGGAAATTTTAAGTTTACATAATATAAGAGAAATAAATATTGCAAATCAAAATGTTACATTAAGATAAGACTCTAATTTAATTTCTAGTTCTAATAAGAATTTAATTGTAATTACTGGAGCTAGCTCAAAAGTTGACGAAAATCCTTACTCAAGGGATGTGAAATTTAGTTTATTAATTTCAAATAAATATTCGAAATCAATTCTACTTTTATACCAAATTCAAATCAAAATTCTAAATCAATTCTCGTTTTATATCGAATTCAAATGAAAATTTTAATTTAACAAAAGAAAATCACAAAGCAAATCCAAATTCTAACTTAATTACAAATTCTTGTCAAAATTGTAACTCAATTACAAATTTTTATTAAAATTCTAACTTAATTACAAACTCTTGTGAAAATATTAATACAAGTACAAATTCATGTTATCAAAATTTTAATTTAATTACAAGCTCTTGTTAAAATCTAAATTCAAGTATAAATTTTTATCAAAATTCTAACTCAATTGTGTATTCTGATCAAAATCCTAACTCGAGTATGAACTGTAAAAAATCCTATTTTAAATACAAATTCTAATCGAAATTTTCAAATTCAAACGAAAATTTGAAAATAAATATTCAATCAAACTCTAAAGTAAATTTTACGTCTAGGATTAAAATAAACTGTAGTTCAAACAAAAATTTAAAAAGAAATTCAGAACAAAATAAGAATTCTAACTCAAACACAGAAGGAGAATCAAGTCTTAATATAAACACTAAATCAAATTTCGGAGATAATACCAAGAAAAAGAAAGGTGAAGCAAATTTTAAAATAAGTAATAATCAAGAAGTCAATGAGGAATTTATTTTCGAAAAATTACTAATGTTACAAAAATTACTTAATCTAGGGCAAGCAAATTATAGTATCTTACATGATAATGCCGAAGATATAGAGATACTAATTGAAATATTGTTGGAAATAATAAATAAAAATGAGTTTTATCAACACTATAAAATATTTTACGATTTAAAAACGCATTTGAGCTTAGATTATTTGAAGACGCATCATGCACATACCTGATGGACGACTGTTTAGAAGTAATAAAATATTTCTTAAAGGAAAATCCACAAATCCAATACCTAAAAAACATAAAATTTGTTAAGTGAAAAGAGTTTTGTCGAATCAACGCGTCATTCAAATTAAATCTTTATTGCGTCTTGATAATTTGTTGCCAGGAGAGCGTACAGAGGTACAAAAATTAATAGAATGATTTAGAAATGTTTTTCACATTCCGGGCGAAACATCAACGGCCACACCAAAATTAAAATGAACTATTCCAATATTAGATGAGGTGCTGATTATCTCAAAACAGTTTCGGTTACCGCCGATGCATAAAGACGAGATGGAAAGGCAAGCTGCAGAGTTATTGAACGGAGTAATTGAACCTTCCACATCTTCGTACTCTAGTCCTTGTTTTTTAGTGCGTAAAAAGAAAGATGTACATGGCAATAGGAAATACAGAATGGTAGTTGACTATCGAAAATTAAATGCAAAACTCTCGATGACCAATTTCCTCTTCCAAATATTGCCGAAATACTTGACCAGTTGGGAGGATCGAAATATTTCTTTGTGTTCGATTTCGCATCAGGTTACCACCAGTTAGAATCGATCAGCGCGACCGCCATAAGACCGAGTTTGTGTCAAATGGTAGACTCTATCATTTGAATCGAGGTAGTTTTGGGTTAACAGCTATGCCAGCAACATTTTCAAGAGCGCTATCTATAGCACTCGCTGGTTTAGTTAATAAGGAATTATTTTGTTTTATTGACGATATAACTGGTTTTTCACATACCTTGGAAGAACACATACAAATATTAGAAAGATTATTCATTAGATTACGAAAGGCAGTATTAAAATTACAAACGGAAAAAAGTTAATTTTTCAAAAAAGAATAACTTATTTAGGTCATTTAAGAAGTGCAGAAGAGGCATCCAAGACCTGATCCAAGGAAATTGGAAGCTGTTTGAAATTGTCCAGTCCCAAACAACACAAAAACAAATTTTAAACAATTTTTAGATTTAGCAGGCTATTATAGACGCGTCAATCATCAATTTTCAAAAATAACATGTTGACGAGAAAAGATGCAGGAGATAAACCATTAAAACAGGTAAGGTAAACAGAAGAAAAAATTTTGTGGGAATATCTGGATATGAATCATCCAATCGTCCTCTGCCGAGAAAAACTATTCATGAGGAAAAGCAATTATCTGTATTTTATTACATCCGAGGGTGAACCGTGCGTTGATGGTGCAATGCAATTAAAATTACAAAACAAACTTCTGTGTTTTAAAAATCTAAAAGTAGGGATACCAGAAGTTATCAAAGAAAATTCGAAAATACACATAGATATGCCTTTACGCATACAAAATAGGGTAGGTTTAAGCATCATAGACAATAATTTTAATTTACTTTGGAATAATTTACAAACAATTCTAAACCAAATTGATGCGCGGTCAATAAGTATAGCGAAAACAGAAAGGATCGAAAATTTAGAATGGCAACAAGTAATAAGAAAATTGAAAGGCACATTTACTAAAAGCTCCATTAAGCTAATAGTTTGGTTGGGGATATTCAGGTATTATCTGCCCCTAGAGTAAAGAGACCCCATTACGCAAAAAGCACACAGCTCTGTAGTAGGCGGATATAGGCAAGTTACTAAGACATACAAAAGAATCAAACAGAATTACAACTGGGAAAATTTACAAGAAGATGTACAGGATTTTATTTGAAAATGTGTTCAGTACCAATTGAAATTAGTCAGAGTAAAAACACGAGGGATCGCATCAGTATGGATGTTGTAGCGCCATTACCTAAATCTAATAAAGGGAATGTGTATATGAGTATTTCTCTGGAACTTTTAACTTTTAGCTAAATAGAAATTTCAAAATTTAATGTTGAGGCACATTCACAAAACTCATTTTTTCCTGTTCTAGGTACCTCAAATAACAATAAAAAGGGTGTGCTCCTCATTTTTAAACAGTTTTTTAATATTGTATGCTTATGCACGTACGAATAAGCGTGAGTGAATGCATATAAAACTGCCTTACAATTACTTTCTTTTTTGATTTTTTAAAAAATATAAATTTAAATATAAAATTTAAAAAATATAAAAAAATATAAATTTTAAAAATATAATAAAAATATATTTTTAAAAATATATAAATCCGAATTTCGTTAGACACCCCGTGAAATAGTTCGAGAAAATGTATGTAGAAAAAAGAGCAATACTCAAATTAGGCCTATTTACCGTTGTTTATGTGTGCCACCAAAAAATGATAATTTTTTAGGCGAGGGGCGCATCGACACCGTGTGCTTTAGTAGATCATAATTCACTTTCCATAAGTGAAAGTTGAAAAAACACAAAAGTTTTTTTTTTTAATCAACAAATAAATTTTATTTTTTATTTTTACCAAAATACAGCATCGCAGAGATAATGCTATGCACTTTTTTTTTAAAGGTAGGCACTTTCAATCCGACAACATATTTTCCAATACTAAACAAGGGATAGTAGCTTAAAAAAGTTGGTAAGGTATTTATAAAAGAGTAATATAATTGAATATGGAAGCGAATAGCCCCGCTGCCTAGTGGTAAAGGAAAGATAGGAAAGACGGGAAAGGATAAAAATTAGAGACAAATCGTTGCCTATCCTTTTAATTAAGGATCAGGTAAAAGAGAAACGGTATCTCTTTCAAAAAAGTTAAGGTATTTCGTCCCAGGTTACTAGAGTAGAATCATCAGTGCTGCTCTAGCAACCCTCATCAGACACCGACCCATCAGATGACTTGACGACCTTATAAGCAGTAGAGATGTTAATTCTACTAGTGGATTTGGGTGCTGACATCTGGTAGTATAAATACGGACTAGACAACAGCAGCTTAACGTGTAAGATTGACCCAGCGTTATATATAAGTAAAGATGTAATGATTCTAATGGCAGCTCCAATATATATAATAAAATTGAATAGGAAAGCGAACGGCCCCGCTGCCTAGTGGTAAAGGAAAAACAGGAAAGACGGAAAGGGATAAAAATTAGAGACACATCGTTGTCTATTCTTTTAAGTAAGGATCAGGTAAGTCCACTCAAATCCACTAATAGAATTACCATCTCTAATGCTTATAAGGTCGTCAAGTCATCCGATGGGCCGGTATCTGATGAGGGTTGCTACAGCATCACTGATGAGTCTACTCTAGTAACTTGGGACGAAACAACTTAACTTTTTTGAAAGAGAAATCGTTTCTTTTTACCTGATCCTTAGTTGAAAGGATAGATAACGATTTATCTCTAATTTTTATCCTTTCCCGTTTTTCCTGTCTTTCCTTTACCACTAGGCAGCAGGGCCGTTCGCTTTTCTATTCAATTATATTATATATATTGAAGCTGCCATTAGAATCATGACATCTTTATTTATAAAAGAGATTTTTTTAACGATGTAATAAGGATGAAAATTTCCTAATGTACGCAGGCAAAACCTCTAAATTTAGACCTTTTCCGATTGCCCATTGAGCTTGTCCTTGTTTAAAAGTGAGTTCTATGTAGTGGAACATGTTACAGGAAGTGGATTTTATAAATATTTGCTTGACTTAGATAGCTAAATATCTGAGAACCATAAGATATGTTACAGTACTGTAAAATTTAAAAGTTCTAGAAAATTGCTCATATAACCTTTCAAGACCTATTTACAAAATTTGCAATAGCGGAACCTTTAGCACAAATTACAGCAATAGACGTTTCAAACAGTTTAATTAAAAGAGTCGTATTTGTGTTCGGGGCGCCGCGAGTTATTTTAACGGACCAAGATACTAACTTTATGAGCAAATTAATGAAGCGAGGAGCAAAAAGATTTAGGATCAAACAGATTAACATTACAGCTTTTCATCCACAAACAAATGGTTCCTTGGAAAGATCACACTTGAGTCTTATCTAACATTTAATTTTAATGCAGGCCTAAGTGAGGCAGTCACCTTTCGAACTAGTATTTGGTTATTTAGCTCAAACGCGAGGTAGCGAACCGATAGACAGTGAGGATCTAGCGCCTACTTATAAGGGCTACATGGAAACTCTCATCACCCGAATAAACTACTTACAAAATATAGTAAGAGAAAATTTTTTACGAACCAAAATAAGATAAAAAAAATACTATGATAAGAAAGTAAATCATTTGACATTAAAAATTGGAGACTACGTGAGGCTACGAAAGGGACCGAAACCAAACTAATTTGATAACACAGCCCCATAAAAAAAAGAAACGGTTCTGTGCTTTAGATCGGACTATCATATCTCGGTGTATTTTGGCCCCTTAAGTATGATTCCAAGATCAGAATTCGTCCACCACGTCTAAATTTGGAGATATCATTAGTATAAGATTTTTGAAATATCTTAAAAAACAAAGTAAAAACAATTTTTTTGTTAATCTTTTCTACAAAACAATGAAGCATTGTTTGCGCCCTTCAAGACCAACTTTACACCATCCCTCTACAATTTTTTTTCTTCGAGATCTAAATACCTGAAATTTGTAAACTCGCACATATCTCTTAAAATCAAGTTCTTTATTTCTATCTTGAAATTTACATATTCAGATCTCTGAGAAAAAAAATTGTAGAGGGATGGTGTAAATTTGGTCTTGAAGGGCGCAAACAATGCTACATTGTTTTGTAGAAAAGATTACCGAAAACGTTGTTTTTACTTTGTTTTTAAGATATCTCAAAAATCTTATATCTAACGATATCTTCAAATTCAGACGTGGTGGACGTTTTCTGACCTTGGAATCATACTTAGGGGGCTAAAATACACCGCAATATGATAGTCCAATCTAAAGTATAGAACATTTTCGTTTTTTGTGGGGCTGTGTCATCAATATGCTGGGCCGTACTTCGTTTTAATGTTTCTGCAAATGGAAATCGAAAAATACAACAAAATAATACTAAGAGTAAATTAGTGCATATTAATCGTCAACACAGATCAGACGTAGAGTAAGGACAATCTTAAATCCATGCTTTAATAGCTCTGCCGTACAAAGTAAAAACACCTATAAGTCGAATTTTTGACGAAAATGAGTTTTATATATTAATGGATTCGCAGTAAAAAACTACACCAAATCATCGTGATAAGAAATTTTTAATTCCTACACGTGATTTTTAATGATAATTTTGTAGGACTGTCATCAATTAATTTCTTGAAAAAGTAACCATAAATCACTGAATAGTTGTAATTCGACTGACGTAAGTCATGGCTATACAACTCAGAGCGACTGTAAGTCGACTTAAAGGTCTTTTTAACTTGTAATAGCGCCGATCGTCGGCCACAAATACAACTAGGTAACCTTTGCAGAGACTTCTGGGTCTTTCTCTTTTATAAAATGCTTGAGTGACGAGCTCATTTACAAATGAAGAAAGCCGTAACTTCAAGTTTTTTTACCACTAAAACCGATTTTGAGGTTCAATTGTCGATTTTTTCACAAAAAAACGATTTCTCTCAAATTCGGTTATATATTAAAGGCTATAGTGGGATAAGAGGGTCAAAATGGCACTCACCAGGATTTTTATTATGGATTGACCATTCGAAAGTACATTATTGAAAACCTCTTTAGCACGATTTTCAGCTCCTTATGAGATGATTAAGTCTTTTAACCTAAAAAACGTGTTTGTTCGATAATTGTTTTTATTCCACTCGACCCTTTCTTTCAAAAAATCTGAAAAATTTCTCGGACGTGTATTTTTGAGTAGGAAAACAGCCAGACTTTTTCCAGATTTTTTAAATAAAAATTGAGCTCAGGAAAATTTTTTAAATTTTTGAATGTTTTTTTAGGTTATGTAGGTAATTTTTGGCTAACTTGTAAATAATGATTTTTTGTGTATTTTTTCCCGTTCTTTCAAATGGCGGTGTCCAAATTTGTGTTTTCAAGCCGGAATATACTCAAAATCCGAAAAAACCGATTTTTTAAGCATTTCTCCCATGTTTTTGGCATATAATCTCAAAACCAATAGCTAAATAAGTGTTTATAAACAATTTTTTTCAATTTCTTTCTATATCTTTATATCCCACTGTCAGAACTACCATTTTTTGCATTAGATAATGCTCTAAAATTAAGTTATAAACATTTTTTCGTGTTTTTAACATATTTTTGGAACATAACCTCAAAGAATATTGTTCAATAAGTGTCAGGACATACAAAAATATTCTAAACATTTTTTTTTAATGAAAAAAAAATTTTTTAAATCGAGTATTATTTCGTCGGTAGCTACAAAGGCCCTGATATAGCCTTTTTCAGGTGCAGGGAAACTTTATATCATTGAAAACTCTTAAATTATCATTAAAAATATTACTTATGTCGACTGCAACTTACTATCAACTGATGAGAATTTTTCCATCGGTCTTATAGTCTTATAAATTAAATTAAAATAATTAATTTTTATGTCAGTCAGATTGCCCTTGTTTATAATCACCCCCGCAGAATCTGAAATAAAAACTTAATTAAAACCTGAAAAAAAAACTTTATTAGCAAAGGACTATCTTACTGCCCCCCACCACCAAATTGCCCAATTGCCCAACTCTTAAATTAAATATTTTTATTCAAATTCATTTGTAGATAAATACAAATGAGTAAATATTTCTAATAGAAATTAATTATTATAAAAATGTTATGAATATTTTTGTGCTTTTATTAAAACAATAAAATAATTATGTACCATTGAGAGTAGTATAAATATTGCACTCCAATTGTTTATTGATGTGTAATGGATCGATCTGACGGAGGCAGCTAAAAGAAAAAGAAAAACAAAGTTTTTTGTTTATATTTTCTTCATATTTTTGCAACGTTTCGATGGCATGGTCCGCCAACCTCTTCAGGCTGTAATTTATTAATAACAAAAAATAATTTTTTTAAACATTATGAAAAAAATACACTATCACTTTGGTTACAAGAATCGTAAATACCTTATTCATATAGAGCACATGGCGTCCATATAAGCGATACAGTGGTGTACAGTCGTATTTATAGTCGAAAGATGCGTGTGTTTACAAACAAGGAGAAAATAAGCAGAGTAATGCATAGTTCAATTTAAAAGGTGGAGTAACGGAAAATAAGAGCTATTTAATGATTTTACATCTTCTTTCTTGTTTATATTGTTTTTATCGCATTTAATGTGAATCATTTCGGATAGAGTGCGTTTTTTATAATTTACTTCGTAATCTAAAATTCTACTATTTTCCCAGTCAAAATCATGTGAAAACTTATTCATGTGTTGTTTCACTACTGCTTCTGGATTATTGGTTTTTTGGTGTTCTTTAATTCTAGCTTTTAAAGCCCTTTTGGTTTCTCCTGTATATGACGCTGGGCATGATTTACAAAACAACTTGTATACTATGTTAGTCCGATCCCATTTCTCGGTATGGTCTTTTCCTAGTTTGATAACTGAGTTGAAACTTTTTTTAACTATAGGTAGAGCGCGGAAGTTGAAGGGTTTTAAAATTGCTGTTCATTTATTAAATTCATCATTAAACGTAAAGAAATGTATGAAGAAGATCTATTGCGTAATTGTACTATTTTATGTGATTGTTTATGTTTGATAGTGGGCATCCTGATGCGTGTATAACGGTTGATAAATTTATTAGGGTAACTATTGTCTCTGAGAATTTGAGTGACGATTTTAGATTTTTTCTATGATAGTACATTTCGACATGGGTGGGGAAGTCGATTATTTAGCTGGTGTGACTTTTTACACGAGCGAAGCGAGTGCGAAAAAGTTACACCACCTAAATAATCGACTTACGCACTAGTTTCGAACGGTATTTTATACCACGAGCGCCGAAAAATCATATCAAAGTTGTGATTTTGTGGTTAGAGTGGTATAAAATTTTTTATGTGAAAGAAAAATAGCCCTATCAAACAGGTTATAAACTATGTTTATTTTTTTGTTGAGTGGGGTGGTTAGAGAGATAATTCATTAATCTACCAGAAGAAGTAGGTTTATTGAACCAATCAGTAATAATATAATTATTGTGGCGAATTAAAGAAATATCTAGAAAATTAATTGTTTTATCTTGTTCTAATTCATACATAAATTGCAAACGCTTATTATATGAATTAAAGATGTTTACAACTAAATCAATATGCTTTTTGCTAATACATATGATAGTATCATCTACGTAACGATAGTAAAACAAAGGTTTGAAGTTATAGTTTTCTTCTAAGTTTTTTAGGCAATTTATTTCTAAATCATCCATCACCATATCTGCGAACAACGGTGAAATGGGAGAACCCATGGGTGTACCTTCAATTTGTCGACAAAACTTATTATTGAAAGAGAAAAACGTATTGGAAAATAAAAATTTTGTGCAAGTAACGATATCATGGAAGGGAATTTAGCATTGATTATGTATATATTCAAACCTTCTGTCTAGGCTATCTAATACTAACTGTAGTGGTATGTTTGTAAATAAGGAAGTGACATCTAAAGAGAGTAGTATATAGTCATCCGGAATCCTAACTGACTCTAATTTTTGTTTTAAATCTAAGCTGTTATTGATATGAGATGTGGGTATTTTTATAGAATGTCTGATCTCATTGTATATTATTTTGGCTAAAAAATGGGTCGGACTGTTGATCAACGAAATTATTGGGCGAAATGGTACATCTTTTTTATTTATCTTGGGTAGACCATAGCATTTTGCTAATGTAGTATTGGTACAGGAAAGTGCATTATTATGGAATTTCGTGTATAAATGGTTATTGTTATTTAGATTTTTTAGGATCGTAGAAGTGTCTGTTTGTAATTTTGTTAAAGGATTCTTATTGAAAAGTTCATAAGTGGTTTTATGAGATAATAGGTTTTCCATTTTGTCATAGTATTCAGACTTAAGTAAACAGACCGTCACATTGCCTTTATCAGAAGTAGTGAACCATATTACCGGATTATTTTTAATGAAAGCTTTGGTTTTTTTTAACTTAATTTTCATATTTCTATCTTGAGTCTTTATATGTATTTGTTTTTTAAACCCCATTTTTAGATTAGAAACGATTTTTTCCCTAATTTCTGATTTTTTTCCAAACGGTAATTTGGAGTTTTCTAAGCTGGACTCAACATTTTTGAGTGTGTCAATAATGTCTTTTTTACAAATGTCTTCATGAATACTAAATTTTGGTTCTAAGGAGACTATTTCAATTACATCAGTCGGTATTTGTACATTAGTAAGGTTTTTGAAAAATCGTTTGGATGATGTCATTGGCTCCGAGATTTGTAGTAGTCTGTTATTTAAGAATTTAAACTTTTCTTTCAACTTACTACTGTATTTGGCTATGATCATATTAACTTTTTTGTCTGTATAACTGAAAAACTTTTTTACAATTGAACTGTCAATGTTACGTCGAATGATCAAATTTTTTAACATTATCAATGATTTGTTCAGAAAATTAATGCGAAAGTTAATATCTCGAATTTCAAGATTTATAAGTTTAAAAGATAACTCTTTATCAACATTCAGAATTTTTTGTCTACACTTTTGACTATGGAAAAATAACGTACGAAATCGCTTACTTATATTAAGGATATGTTGAGGTACGATGTCTTTGGATCTGCATTTCAACAGGAACCAGCGTTGTGGTATTGCTTCCGCAAGTTGATAGTTTAAATTAATCCAATCTTTTAGTTGTCGTTTGGTTTGTAGTCCATATAAAAAATTACAAACAGACACTTCTACGATCCTAAAAAATCTAAATAACAATAACCATTTATACACGAAATTCCATAATAATGCACTTTCCTGTACCAATACTGCATTAGCAAAATGCTATGGTCTACCCAAGATACATAAAAAAGATGTACCATTTCGCCCAATAATTTCGTTAATCAACAGCCCGACCTATTTTTTAGCCAAAATAATATACAATGAGATCAGACATTCTATAAAAATACCCATATCTCATATCAATAACAGCTTCGATTTAAAACAAAAATTAGAGTCAGTTAGGATTCCGGATGACTATATACTACTCTGTTTAGATGTAGCTTCCTTATTTACAAACATACCACTACAGTTAGTATTAGATAGCCTAGACAGAAGATTTGAATATATACATAATCAATGCAAAATTCCCTTCCATGATATCGTTACTTGCCCAAAATTTTTATTTTCCAATCCGTTTTTCTCTTTCAATAATAAGTTTTATCGACAAATTGAAGGTACACCCATGGGTTCTCCCATTTCACCGTTATTCGCAGATATGGTGATGGACGATTTAGAAATAAATTGCCTAAAAAACTTAGAAGAAAACTATAACGTCAAACCTTTGTTTTACTATCGTTACGTAGATGATACTATCATGTGTATTAGCAAAAAGCACATTGATTTAGTTATAAACATCTTTAATTCATATAATAAGCGTTTGCAATTTACGTATGAATTAGAACAAGATAAAACAATTAATTTTCTAGATATTTCTTTAATTCGCCACAATAATTATATTATTACTGATTGGTTCAATAAACCTACTTCTTCTGGTAGATTAATTAATTATCTCTCTAACCACCCCACTCAACAAAAAATAAACATAGTTTATAACCTGGTTGATAGGGCTATTTTTCTTTCACATAAAAAATTTCATAGAGAAAATCTAAAAATCATCACTCAAATTCTCAGAGACAATAGTTAACCAATAGTACATAATAAATTTATCAACCGTTATACACGCATCAGGATGCACATTATCAAACATAAACAATCATATAAAATAGTACCATTACGCAATAGATCTTCTTCATACAATTCTTTACCGTTTAATGATCAATTAAATGACCATACCGAGAAATGGGATCGGACTAACATAGTATACAAGTTCTTTTGTAAATCATGCCCAGCGTCATATACAGGAGAAACCAAAAGGACTTTAAAAACTAGAATTAAAGAACACCAAAAAACCAATAATCCAGAAGCAGTAGTGAAACAACACATGAATAAGTTTTCACATGATTTTGACTGGGAAAATAGTAGAATTTTAGATTGCGAAGTAAACTATAAAAAAACGCACTCTATCCGAAATGATTCACATTCAATGTGCTAAAAACAATATAAACAAAAAAGAAGATGTAAAATCATTAAATAGCTCTTATTTTCCGTTACTCCGCCTTTTAAATTGAACTCTATATGAATAAGGTATTTACGATTCTTGTAACCAAAGTGATAGTGTATTTTTTTCATAATGTTTAAAAAAATTATTTTTTGTCATTAATAAATTACAGGCTGAGAGGTTGGCGGACCATGCCAACGAAACGTTGCAAAAATATAAAGAAAATATAAAGGAAAAACTTTGTTTTTCTTTTTCTTTTACCTGCCTCCGTCAGATCGATCCATTACACATTAATAATTATGTACCATTTTATATTTGACCTTTATTCTTGCGAGAATTGTTTTTAGATGTACTATTTGACAAAATTACATGAGTAATAATTTTTAATATTGAATTATAATAATATTTTTAATCCTCGTCACTATATTCGTCTATTACAGGATCAATATCTGAAGTAGTAAATAATTCCGAAAGAACTTTCGCTGGTCTAATAATTTGACTTATATCTTGCATTACTGAAATAATATATGACTGCAGCAATGAGAGAACAGAATCCTACAGTTCGTAATCCATTGGCACAGTCACGTGCATGGCGTAGGATACCGCTGTATCCAATTGAGTTAGGTTCGTATTCGATGTAGAATTTGTAAGTCTTACTGTTAATATGCCTGGACCTTATTAATACTTTAATGATATTAAGTTTGATCTTTATATATTCCAAATTTATATTGTAACTCAGCCAAATAACATACGGCTTGATTTAATTGATAGGTACCTGAAAAAAATATTTTGAGATCTCTTTCAGTCATCTCCGGAAAGTCAATGATTTCTTGATTGATAACTACCTCAAAAACTCTCCCTGAACTCTGAGAGCTGGGTATTTCCGAGCTTGACTGAGACTCATTGGCTGACTTTGATCACTGGTTGAAGGTTCTACTTTTCGTGTGCCAAAAAAAAGTCTTGTACATTTATCGCAAAGTTTAAACCCAATGTCAACATTATCTACATTTAACTGCTCACAAACGGCTTCGACTTCACTAGCTGAATTAATGATCTTAATCTGAGCTGATATTTTACTGAGATTTCGCTTGAAGCAGTTGCAACATTGGTCAGTTGCATCAAATTCATCCATGTTTGATGTAAAAACTAAAATGGAAAATATTTAAGATATATTATGGGATCATGGATGTAATTACAAAAAATATCGGCGATTTTTAAACAGTTACTTGTGTCGCGTCGTGCGACGTTGCCGATGTGGTTGCCGGTGTGCGCTGTTTTCCTTCCTCTCTTCATCTTTCCCAACGAACCTGCTACATTGCCGCTTGCTTCATATTCTCCCACACGATAAAAAAAAGGGGGGATACGCATAAACGCTCAAAAGATGCCGCCATCCAGAAAGAATAGTTACCAAAAAGATCCTCGAACGGAGGCACGAAGACGCGGTTTCCTTTAGTTTTCCTTTCATTCTCTCTTAAGTGTGTGCCACTCCGCTGCTGCAGTTTTATGCGTTTTTTATTACCAAAACGCACATCCACGCAAGCATCAGAGATTCGCCGCCAATTAGAGGAGTAAGCATTAGTACTCCAGCGCACAATACTGAATCAAGCTAGAGTCAGTTTTCTTGTCCTTTCCCTTCACTCCTACCCGATATGCGTAGCGTATTCTAAAATAATTTATGTATCCGAACTCGCCGAATATTCTCAAAGGGTGCGCCGCCGAAATCATCAAAGATCATCGAGAAAAGCGGGGCAGCAACACCTAGGCAAATCAAAAAGGCGACGGCAGGAAGATTTACAACTTTTTACCTTTAAAAGGGGACGAAGACTCCTGGTATGGGGGACTCAGAAGCCAACTCGCGTAGACTTCACATCAGCTCTCATCACTGTAATTTTTACTTAGTTTTGTACTGACAAGTTAATAAAGTTTAAGTTGTGTTTAAATCCATATTAAGTATTCATTATTTTGAGATTATAAGAATCCTAAACTCTCCGTATCTCCGTTCTTCACACCAAAACTTCCACAGAGCGGCAACCGTCCACTATCATTATAAGCGTCACGGCGGGAGTACAGATTCACACAAGGGCTGTTGGAAATTCTAAGGTAAGTCAGTAAAATTTTACACACTGTCTCGAGGCGTACCGCGTGTCCGTGTCATTTTCCTACCTGCCGTCCCATCCTGGAGCAATGCACGTTGTGTCCGAATCGGGAAAAGTCACATTACGCGCTTTTAGCCATTAGACTAATGAAGTTTCATTTTCTCTCTTCTTGTATTGTCACGTAACCCGGACGTAACAATTGGGGGCCCCTCCTTAGAAAGGATTAGGCAGATAGTTTTTGTTTTGCGGGCTTGAATGATATGTCGGTAGCCAAGGAAGGTGACGATAGGCGTAATGAAGAAGCAGAGGCTATTCTGCTAAAACAGGCGTTAAAACTAAAACCTAACTTACCAGAGGGACAAACGCTAACAAATATTTTAGATTTCTTTAAAAGCCGTAACGAAAGCGGTTTTCTAGACGCGGAAGTGCAAACAAAGGATAAAAGAATAGAATCACTTATTGAAATTTTAACAGATCATGTTAGTAAAGACGATATAATAGAATGTTGTAAAGATAAATATTTAATTGAAGCGCTCGGAGATTTAATAAATCAAAGAATCGATCCAAAATATATTATCGAATATATCACGGGGGCTGTAACAGCAAAATCGGAATTAATAATCAACAACATAAGTTTCGATAATCCAGAAATTACGGCCGACAACACAAAATTTTATTCCATATTAAAAAATAATAAAACATCTTTACAAAAATCATCAGACGAGGAAAAAAATAAAATAAGTTCAGGAAACGGCGAAAATTTTTTTTTACCTAACGATCAGCTTAAATACAGCACACCATTTAATTCGGATACATATTTGATAAATCCAAAGTATAACTTGTCACAAAGGATGAATAATTTTTCCGGAAACAGTACCCTAGGGCAAGTTAGGCCGTTGTCAATTAAGGACGCGTTAGAATTAATTCCGAAATATAATGGATTAAATATTCCTTTAACACAATTTATACAAGGCTGTCGGGAAGCATGTAGCATTATCCCAGAACAATTTGAGGTAGATTTAGCAAAATTAATAAAATTACGTTTATACGGCGAGGCACTAAAAAGTGCAGCAAAAAAGATATTTGAATCAATAAATGATATAGCGAATTTTTTCGACAATATTTTCGGTTCGGCTAAAACGTATCACCAACTACACGGGGAATTAGCTAGTGTAAAACAAAAACGCGATGAAAGCGTAGTAGTTTTTTCAAATAGAGTGCGTGCGATAGGACACGAAATTACTGAGTCAGAACATCGTGAGAAGAGATCTACGCGAGATTCTCAAAAAGCATTGGAAAAAGACTTGGTAAAATTTTTTATTCGAGGTCTACATTGGGTAATTAAAGCACGCATGGGAGAAGCAAGAACTTTAGAAAAGGCCACTGCGGAAGCAATAGAAATCGAAAGGGACTTCGCGTGTTATGAGCCAGAAGAATTAAATGACACTATTAAAATAATTACAGAAAAGAAAACTAATTCTTCAAGAGAAGATAAAATATATTTAGTGGATAGTAAAACTATAGAAACGTGTCAAATATGTAACAGAAGAGGTCATATTGCTTTAAACTGCTGGCAATACACAGGAAACCACCAAACTTCCAAAATAGGCAAGCATTACCTACCTGGGTGGACCCGCGGAGATCGGGCGCGCCGACACAATGGACACAGGATAGACCCGCGCAGGCTCCACGAAATACGGGGAACCAATATGTACAAAGACAGAACGCCACATTTTCAAATAATGAACTAACGAAATTATTTTGTCGATATTGTAAAAAAGAGGGGCATGAAATAATAAACTGTCGAAAACTCGCATACAACAATAGTCAGAGAAATACACAAGTACAGGCGGGAAACAGTCAGAGTCCCCGTCAACAAGGCGCGAGACGGGAGACGGACTTAGTAAAGCGCCCAGACGAAAAGCAGAACAATCCGCAATCATCCAAAGACACGTTCGGTTAAGCGAAAATAGCAAATCACCAATAATTTCCTTTAGTAATCCGAGTAATAACAGAGAAATGTTTTTAATATTAGATTCAGGCGCGGAACCAAATCTGTTAAAAAGAACAATTTAGCTGAAAAAACAGCAATTAATAAAAATGAAATTTTGGAATTGAAAGGCATAACAGACAGTAGCATTTTTACTTTAGGTAAAATAAAACTATATTTTTTAAATTCGCCATTGAATTTCATATTGTGAATAACAATTTTCCAATAAACGAAGATGGATTACTAGGGAGTGATTTTTTCTCTCAGTTAGGAACAAAAATCGACTATGGAACTAAACAACTGATCATTGGTGATTTGTCTATTCCGTTCTATGAAAAAAATGAAAAACTTTAGTAAATTCTAGTAAACGCATTAATTACGCACACAAAGTAGACCAGAATGATACAGCGGAGGAAGTATACTCGGAAATTATAAAACATAAAAATAGGAGTGAAAAGAAAACTGAAGATACGGCTGAAACTATAAAAAAATTCTAAGTCAGAATAAAGAGGAAGTTTTTCGACTCATAAATTTTTCCCGTGGAACCCCAAACTCCAACACAGGTCAAAAGTAACTTTATCGAAATAGGAACGGTCACCAGCAACCGGGAGCAAGCTAAACTTGAAACAGAAGAGATTTTAAGTTTACATAATATAAAAGAAATAAATTTTGCAAATCAAAATGTCACATTAAAATTGGACTCTTATAAAAATTTAAAAATAATTATTGGAGTTAGCTCAAACGCTGACGAAAATCTCCACTTGAGAGATGTGAAATTTAGTTTGTTAAATTCAAACGAAAATTCGAAAACAAATTCTACTTTTAGATCAAATTCAAATGAAAATTCTAAATCAAATTCTACTTTTATATCAAATTCTAATGAAGACGTTAATTTATTAAATTCAAAAGAAAATCACAAAGTAAATCAAAATTCTAACTCAGTTACAAACTCTTGTCAAAATCCTAATGCAAGAACAAATTCTTGTCAAAATTCTAACTCTATCATAAATTCTTATCAAAATTCTAACTTGAATAAAAATTCTTGTCAAAATCCTAACTCAAGTACAAACTCTTGTCAAAATCTCAATACAAGTACAAATTCTTGTAAAAACGCTAACCCAATTACAAATTCTTATCAAAATTTTAACTTAAATGCAAATTCTTGTCAAAATTCTTACTCAATTGCGAATTTTTATCAAAATCCTAACTCGAGTGCGAACTCTAATAAAAATCCTAGCTCAAATCCAAATTCTAATAAAAATTTTTCAAATTCAAAAGAAAATTTGAAATCAAACTCTAAAGAAAATTTTTCGTCTTGGATTAAAACAAACTCGAGTGCAAACGAAAATTCGAAAAGAAATTCAGAACAAAATAAAAATTCTAACTCAAAAGGGAAAGAGGAATCAAGTTTGGATATAAATGCTAAATTAAATTCTGGAGATAATTCTAAGAAAAAGAAAGACAAAGCAAATTTTAATACAAGTAACAATCAAGGAATTAATGAGGAGTTCATTTTTGAAAGATTGATAATGTTACAAAAGTTACTCAATCAAAGCCAAGCAAATTACAGTATTTTATATGATAATGCCGAAGATATAGAAATATTAATTGAAATATTGTTGAAGATAATAAATAAGAATGAGTTTTTTAACGAGCACTACAAAATGTTTCGCGATTTAAAAACGCATTTTGAGCTCAGATCATTCGACGACTCATCGTGCACATATCTGATTGATGATTGTTTAGAAGTAATAGAAAAGTGGAAAAAGTTCTTAAAGGGAAATCTACAAATTCAAAAATTGAGAAACATGTAATTTGTCGGGTAGAAAGAGTTTTGTCAAACGAACGCGTCGGTCAGATTAAATCTTTATTGCGTTTTGAACATTTGCTGCCAGAAGAGCGTACAGAGATAACAAAATTAATAGAAAGATTTAGCGATATTTTTCACATTCCGGGTGAAAAATTAACGGCTACACCTATATTAAAATTAACTATCCCAACCGTAGATGAAGTGCCAGTTACTTCAAAACAGTTTCGATTGCCACCGGTGCATAAAAACGAGATAGAAAGACAAGTTGCAGAGTTATTGGCAAATGGCATAATTGAGCCTTCTACATCTTCATACTCTAGTCCTTGTTTTTTAGTACCAAAGAAAGAAGATATACATGGCAATAGAAAGTACAGAATGGTAATTGATTATCGAAAATTAAACGAAAAAACACTCGATGATCAATTTCCTCTTCCAAATATTAACGAAATACTTGACCAGTTGGGAGGATCAAAATACTTCTCTGTGTTCGATCTCGCATCAGGCTACCATCAGTTAGAAATCGATGAGCGCGACCGCCACAAAACAGCTTTTGTGACAAATGGTGGGCTCTATCACTTTAATCGAGGTAGTTTTGGGCTAAGAACTATGCCGGCGACATTTTCAAGAGCACTATCTATAGCGCTCGCGGGTTTAGTTAATAAGGAATTATTTTGTTTTATTGACGATATAATTGTTTACTCACGCACGTTTGCTGAACACATACAAAGATTAGAAAGATTATTCATCAGATTACGAAAGGCGGTATTAAAAGTACAACCGGAAAAATGTGAATTTTTAAAAAAGAAGTAACTTATTTAGGGCATTTAATAAGCGCAGAGGGCGTAAGGCCAGATCCAAGGAAGCTGGAAGCTGTTCGGAATTATCCAGTGCCAAAAAACGCAAAAAATATTAAACAATTTTTAGGTTTAGCAGGCTATTACAGACGCTTCATTCATCAATTTTCAAAAATAGCTAAACCTCTCACAAACTTATTAAAAAAAGAAATGGAATTTAAATGGACCGATGATACGCAGTATGCTTTTGAAATTCTACGTGATAAATTATGTAAAGAACCTATATTAGCTTTTCCAAATTTCGAACTACCTTTTAACCTAACTACAGACGCATCGGGTTATGCGATAGGAGGAATTTTATCTCAGGGTAAAATAGGCTATGATCAACCAGTTGCATATGTCTCACGTGTGTTATCAGAGGTAGAGGGAAGATGGGATACATTCAATAAAGAGGGACTAGCGTTGGTATTTTCTATAAAACATTTTAGACCTTATCTTTTGGGAGAAAATTCTAGGTAATTACTGACCATCGCCCTCTAGTATGGATGCAGACACATAAAGATCCAAATTCACGTGTTATGAGGTGGCGTTTAACACTGGCCGAATATGATTTTGAGGTGATATACAGACCAGGGAGAATGAATGTAGCGGATGCTCTCTCTCGAAATCCGGTGGGTCGAGTGTTAATTGTCACAAGAAGTGCTGCCCTGGCTGAAAAACTAAAAGAGCAAGAGCAAGAAAAAGAGGCGGTCACCGAACAAACGGGGAGGAGTGCGTTCATAATATGGTCACGAGGGGACGCATAGCCCGTGAGCGGAACAAAGAAAACATTGAAGCAGAAAAGAAAAAACTGCCGAAAAACGATAAAAATAAATGCGTAATAGAAAAGGAAAAGGTCAGCGGTAGAGATGCACAACATATTACCGCATCAGCGGGAACCGAAGGCGAGGAAGACAATAGCATACTGAACGAAACACGAAGTAGGGGTGACCCACAGACCAACATGAATAAGAGTAACCTTCTCTCGGAGGAAGAGGAGAGAGACAAACTATCGAATGAAAACGGGGAGATGGAAGATGAAATTATGTTGGAAAATTTAAACCCGACTCATTCAACTATTTTCTGCCGTGAAAAATTATTTATGAGAAAAGATAATTATTTGTATTTTTGTTACATCCGAAGGTGAACCATGCGACGACGGTGCCATGCAATTAAAATTACAGAACAAGCTCCCACGTTTTAAAAATTTAACAATAGGGATACCAGAAGTTATAAAAACAAATTCTAAAATACACATAGTCATGCCACTACGTACGCAAAACAGAGTAGGCTTGAGCATAATAAACAATAATTTAAGTTTACTTTGTACTAATTTACTACCAATCTTAAACAAAATCGACGCGCGGTCGATAAGTATAGCAAAAACGGAAATAATAGAAAATTTAGAATGGGAACAAGTAATAAGAAAATTAAGAGATCCATTTTCTAAGAGTACCATCAAACTAGTAGTGTGTTTAGGGATAGTCAGGTATCCTCCTCGAGGAAAGGGACCGCATTATGCAAGAAGCACACAGCTCGGTAATAGGCGGACATAGGCGAGTTACTAAGACATACAAAAGAATTAAACAAGCTTACAACTGGGAAAATTTAAAAGAAGATGTACAGGATTTTATTCGAAAATGTGTGCAGTGTCAATTAAAAAAATTAGTCAGGGTAAAAACACGTGTGCCAATGATTATTACTAACTCTGGGGCACATGCGATGGATCGCATTAGTATGGATATTGTAGGGCCATTGCCTAGATCTAATAAAGGCAATGAGTATATATTAACCTTCCAAGATTTATTTACGAAATTTGCAATAGCGGAACCATTAGCACAAACTACAGCAATAGACGTTTCAAACAGTCTAATTAAGAGGGTCATATGTGTGTTCGGGGCACCGCGAGTTATTTTAACGGATCAGGGCACTAATTTTATGAGCAAATTAATGAAACGAGTGGCAAAAAGATTTAGAATCAAACAAGTCAACACTACGGCTTTTCATCCACAAACAAATGGGTCCTTGGAGAGATCACATTCAAGTCTTATCGAGTTTTTAAAATTTTTCGTGCAAGAAAATAAGTCGGATTGGGATGACTATATAGAGTTAGCAACATTTAATTTTAACACAGGCATAAGTGAGGCAACATGGCACTCACCTTTCGAATTAGTATTTGGTCGTTTAGCTCGAACGCCAGGTAGTGAGCCGATAGAAAGTGAGGATCTAGCGCCTACTTATAAGGGCTATATGGAAACTCTCATAACACGAATAAACTACTTGCAAAATATAGCAAGAGAAAATTTATTGCGAGCCAAAATAAGATCAAAAAATACTATGACAGAAAAGTAAATCATTTAACATTAAAAATTGGGGACTACGTGTGGTTGCAAAAGGGACCGAAACCACACAAATTTGATAGTCAATATACGGGGCCGTATTTAGTTTTAGACGTTTCTGTAAATGGAAATGTGAGGATACAATTAAGTAGTACTAAAAGTAAAATAGTGCACATTAATCGCCTGCGCAAATCACATGTAGAGCAAAAACAAGCTTAAATCGTTGCTTTAACATACCTAATCCTACGCTTGCTTTCTAAGTTACATTATATATAAATAAGGATAATAAGCACGATTTCTTTGATAATGGCACGTTGTAGTAGGTTAATATTTACTACGCAAAATATATTATTATAACTATAAATATAACGCAAAATATATTATAACTAATAAATAGCAAAAATGCGAAAAAGAGAAAACTAGTAATACTATTAATTTTATTATTTTAAACCAACTATTATTTTTTTTAAGTTAATTTTGATATATGTTACTGTTTTAACATTAGTGCAGTTTCTATGATGTTCTCTTTTTCTTTATGATAAATAGAGCATTTTTGCCATTTTCTTTTCTTGAAATCAAAAAGATTAATACTTTGTAATGTTTGCAGATGAAAATCGTTTTTTGTGTACTAGCATTGCTGCTAACATCAAAAACAGTTAATACCATAATTGGTTACGACTGCTCTCAGCAAGTCTCGAACCTCACCACATTTTCATTAATAAACGTCGGGGAATGTGACATAGCGGAGCCCGTGGTCAATACTACCAAGGTTTATGTTAGATTATTACAATTGAACGATTTCGGAAGCACTCATGTAAGACTATGTAAGGTAGAAATTAAGCGTTCAGTTACATATTGTGGGGCATTCTCGCATCGAAAAGACAAGAATAGGGGGAAGTTAAGTTTCTAGACGAAATTACTAATGAAGAATGTCGGCGAATGCATGTGCATCGCAGCCATAGAGTTCGCGACGAGCTTATCTCAAATTTAAAACATAATGGGACTATCGTTTATCCAATGACTTTTGTGGGGAAAATAGATCAGGCGGGAGATTGTAGTAATCCAGGTACATACTCCGACCCGTATGGAGTATTCGATGATGCGGTAGTCATGGGTTATGTCACAATAACCTTACAAGATTATTATACTCCTGTGAATTTAAATGCTAATGAGGTTATACTAAAATCAGGTACTCGTTGCAAATTTAATGAAGACATATGTATAGATATTGAAGCAGGGTACGCTTTCTGGGAACCATTACCGGTGTCATCATGCGAAGAACATAAGTATTCAGAATTATACGCGGGGTATGTAAATAAAATAATAGAGGAAGGAAATGAGAGACATCCAGTTTATGTAATGGAGTCAAGCGAAATAACTTTTGCATTTACGGCAGTCGGTACTATTTCAGTTTGCTCATATGACTTAATACGCACAGAACATCCTAAATTATTTTTCTTTGAGGGTCCTGCTATAGAAGCATTTGGAAAGATTAAACATCCTACAGTACATAACTTGGATATCTTTGCATATGTTAATTCTAAATTTGTTTATGTCGAAAAACACATAAAAGGGGAATTAAAGCGCTTATATCGAGATTTAATTATGCAAAAATGCGAATTAGAAAAAGAGTTATAGCGAACGCATTAAGTATCGCAAGTACCGAACCAGATCTGTTCGCCTATCAAATAATGAAAAAAAGTGGTTATATGGGTTTGGTAGCGGGGAAGTAGTTCATTTAATGAAATGTGTACAAATAGATGTTCAAAGACGAGAAACACCAAGGTGCTATCAAGAGTTGCCTGTAGTAAAAGACGAAAAAATTATTTTTTATCTCCTAAAACACATATTTTAAAGCAATACGGTACTGAAACTACTTGCAACCCATTGATCCCACCTATGTTTCTACTAGGCGAAGATTGGTACACGGTACTGCCTCATGGTACCACAAAAGGAATTAAACCCGCTATCCTCAAACCAGCCACAAAAAACAATTGGAATTATACTGAACCTCTCGAATTAGCAAAAAGCGGTATTTACACACAGTCAGACATACAAGCGTTAAGACATCATTTAATGTTTCCAGTCGAGCGAGGTGCAATGTTGAATTCTTTAGCCATGGGTATGTCAGGCAGATCAACGGACAAAAATGGTATGTCTATAGCACGCTTGTTCGATGAGGAAGCATTAACTGCACTTGCGAACGATACATGGAAAAAATATGGGGTCAATTTCTATCTTTCGGTTCTATAAGTGCAGGAATAATAGGAATAATTATGATAGGTCGTGTAATAAAATTTTTAATTGATACAATTCTGCATGGATATGCATTATATAGTTTATATGGCTGGTCAATTCATATTATAGGAGCCATTTGGAATTCGGTAACGCAATTGCTATTGCACACTGCACGGCATAAGCCCACTCGAAAGGAAGAAAAGAAGCGGGCTCAAGAAGAATATAGCTCTGTAAAAAAACCACCGAGCGCTCCACCAACAACACCACTAGCCCCGCCTCCGTCATTTTCTGATTTTTCGAAATTTCAAAGCCAGCACGCGGTGGTGCAGGTTCCGGCGAGAGGGGAGGAGTACAAGTAAACTGTACTACTCCAACAATACCAAGAATTTATCCAACTTTAGCAACTGACCCAGATATCCCATCCTTACCACCGCGGAATAATCGTACAAATGACGATGAATAATTGATTAAAGTAAATAAATAATAAGAAATTAGATTAATGATAGCGTTTATGTAAATCTATTAAATGTAATTTTGTTTAATTCTTTTGTAATAATAGTTTAATAAAAAAAAAGAAGAGGGTAATTACCGTAGTAATAAGTAGATTGAGCCGTCTTGTAAGCAAGATTTTTTCATTTTTATTACTTTTGTTTTTATTTTCATAAAGGAAAATGCCTCTAACTCCCTCCGAAAAACATAACATGTTTTCTAATCTAATGACTTTAAGAATGAAACTTGCATGGGCAGCTCAAAGAAGTGATGAGGATTTTTATGAATTTTGCGGTAGAATGGAAAAAATGTTGCATGAATACAACAATTTAGGAAAAATATCACAGGTTGAGTTTAGGGAGGTATGCGATTCCTCGTTAGTTAGAGAAAAAATGGCTATCGAAACATTTTTACGCGGACTGCGTCCGGAGATTAAGCGTTATATATGTAAACCGCACATTTACGTTTCTCTACATCAAGCGATGGGACACGCGAAACGCATTCATTCCAGTTTAGAAGACTTACGAAAAATTAAACATAGATATTCCATACATCTTTGATTAACATTATCATTTATCCGCTATTTTTTTATTTTTTCTTTCTTCTTTAGTTACTTTTAACCCATCACCTCTAAAAGAATGGAAGGAGCCAACTACAATGAGATACCACTAAGGAACCGCGAATTAGTATATTATGAACATGTGGGAGCAAGAATATGTCTCTATTGCTACAAGTTCAGAATTGGACCATACACTCGCATCTTGTAACAATCAAGTAGTGGTACGGGCTACCATTGCCACATGCATAAAAATCAACGTAAAAATATGTTCACTATGTCGCATCCCAATAACTTTTCTGAAACAAAACGTAAAACAAACATTTGTAAATAAAGGGAGATTGGATGTAGAGATACAAGGCTGCGCGATAGAAAAATCAAGGGTTTAAAGATTCCAGAAGGAAACGCGGTGGTTGCATTTTTAAGCGATGATATGGTGGATACTGCCAACACTACCTTATTTAATTTTGTACGTCACCAGCTTGGCGAAAATTTATATGAACTACCACCGGGGCGAGAAGCATCCATATCTAATAAGAGGAAACGTGGAGAATATAGAATGCAGGAGAGAGAGATTATTACGGATAGGCAGAGTACTCGAAACCATGCAGTTATAAGCCCGTTAGAAGAACTCAATATCCCTGACGAGGATATATTAAATGAAATAATAGGAGCTTTAGAAAATGCCTCAGAGTCAATGGAACCCCGCCTTGCGACCTTTCCACGACACATAAACGCCCTCGAGAGAGTACTGAGTAAAACATAATATGCAATCATTTTTTATTTTTTCTTTTTAAGAATGATGACAAAGACAGTGTTCTTCATGATGACCCTTGCTTTAATAGCAGCCATAAAATCACCAGAAGTGCGTATCCTTGAGCGCAACAATCCAGGCATTATTTTTAATCAAGACAGGGGTTTGGATTTCATTAAGCAAGAATGGAAGATAATAACATCAGTAAACGCCCGAGTAGTATTTTCTACAACAGATTTTTTTATTAAAGCAATGAAAAATATCTCTGAAACAGATACTTATACAAGATTGTCGGATCCAGTGCTGATTGAACAAAAATACGTCTTCCAGGAGAAAATTGAAGAGCTGACTCAGTTACAAATAGCCTATGTGAATCTAGCACACTCTTATGCACCATGGATAGTGCCATTCCAGGAGGGAGAAAACGAAGACTACCTAAGCAACAACACAGCAGCCGAAACTCTTCAGGATATCGAACAATTGCGGCGTAAGAATCAGGAAAGCATGGTACTAAATAAAACACGAAAAATAATAACTGACAACGCATAGACCGTGCTAGACGACAATTTTCAACAGACGTGTTATTACTTAAAAGTAATTTGACAATTATGCAGCAGGAATTTGGAGTAACGGATATTAAACAATCACAAATAGAAAACATTCTGAACGAGGCAATACGACTAGTAGGAGAAAACATTTATCTTGCGAAAGAAATAGTCAAATTCATGGAAGCACGTCGATTTACCTTACCAACTAGAGTGATGGAAAAGGCGATTAAAATTGCTGAACATCAAACTCCAGGAAGAGCGCCAATTACCATAGAAGAAATAAATGCTGCTACACTAGAGGAGGGAACCCGAACAGATATAATCGTGATACAAGGAAGAGTAATATTACAGATTACAGTGCCTATACTCGAAAAACAGCCATATCTTCTGTACAGAATGATAGCCGTATCAGTATTTCAATTATCATTAACGCAATTAAAGAAAGCGGCTTACATTCGCCCTAGAAGCGAGTATATCGCTGTCTCTAAAGATAAAAAGGAGTTTGTCTTTCTTAACCGGGACGATTTAAGGGAATGCGTAGGTTTAAGGTCTAACTATTTGTGTGAACGAAAAACTCCAATTATTAAAAAACTTCAATGTGAAAGCGAATTGCTCGTGGATCCAAAATATACTACATATCAGACTTGTAAAATACAGCATGAGGAGGTCAATGAAGCGGTGCTGGTGAGAACTGCTCACCCCAGACAATGGTTCTTTTCAGTCCCACGGCCAACAACTGTACGGGTACATTGCGGTGAGCATTTTTCATTTATGACCTTAGGACGATCGGGAATAATAATAATCCCTGAACCGTGTTATGTTGAAATTGAAAGTAAATTGTACCGTACCTCTGATCTAATGAGGATATCCAACGTTTATATTTTACCTCCTCTACAACTTGTTATTATAGAAGGGGAACAAAAGGATTCCGCACCCCCATCTACCTATCATAGAATTAGTATTGATAACACCAAGGTCGACGTATATTTAAGTGTTATAATTATTACATTTACGGTAATCCTCATAATTATAATTACCATAAGGTGGTATCAGGGTAAACGAAAGAAAACAGGAAAGGAGAAGAAGGAGCCGGTACACGCGCCAATAGGACCATTAAATCAGACCATTCGATACAACTTTTTCACCCCCACCGCATGTTTATGCAACACCAAGTTTTCCACCGGTTAAAGTTGGACCTCCAGCTCCTCATCCGACTCCTGTTTTGTTTCAAAATGTAGAGATAGGGGAACTTCATAAACGAGAGAAAATTGGAAAGAAGGAGGAGAAGGAGCCGGAATACGTGCCGATGCGGCCATTGAATCAGACCATTCGATACAACCTTTCGCCACCGAGTTTTCCACCGGTTAAAGTTGAACCACCAGCTCCTCCTCCAAGTCCTGTTTTGTCTCGAAATGTAGAGATAAGGGAATTTAATATGCTAGACGCAGAATACGTAAATAATAAATTAGAAGAATATATAGTTCAACAAGAAAATACAAACGGTAATCAATCAGGTTCCAATATCCTTTAGCAACAAAAGATAAAAAAAAAAGGGGTTTAGAACAAGGTAACTTTCTTGCATGGTATAATCAAGCATTTATTTCTGTAATTAAGCAAAACATAGAAACAGTAGGTATTAACGTAGTAAGTAAGCACAACCAAATGTCGTAATCTAGGTAAATAATTTCTAAAATAAATAGTTGTAAAATATATATATTCCTAAAAAAAAACTTGCAGATAAAAATACAACATTGTATTGTGAACTTAAAATAAGATATGTAAAAAAAAAAAAAAAAAAAAAAAAAAAAAATATTTGTATAATAACGAACAAATTGTATTTAACCACTACGGGTAATGACAAATAATTTTTTATAACAACGACTAATTTTGTATTTAATCACTATGTATAACAACGACTAATTTTGTATTAAACCACTCTGTGTAGCAACGAACAATTTGTGTTTTACCACAGGTAATGGTGAAATAATTTTGTGTTTAACCACTAGAAATTAACAGCGAATACTTGATAGTTATCTACAAATGAAGTAAGCAAATTAAAATCCAAGTAATCCATGGTCATTAATAATTAATAAGTAATCAAGACTAAGAAAATACGTATCAACTACGCACGCATATCTAAGTCACTACCTATTTTTGTTTTTTGTCCCACATTATCCTAGACACTCATTTTTACTACCACCTTCCTTTTACCTTCAGTGTCACGCCCTACCAGATAAAAAAAAAAAGGGGAAAACCTACATCTTTTTGGACGTTCTTATCCCCGCTACGCCACCAACCACATCTAGGAAAGATGCAGGTCGTTTTCAGTTTCCATTAAAGGACGAGGGGTCAGTAAAGAAAGAGACGCAGAAGAGAAGTGGCCACGGAGAATTTCAACATGGAGCAAACCTCGCAGCAACAACAAGACATATTACAAACATTAGATGAACGTGTACGTCAAGCAATGATACGCTATGGTTATCAACTACGGAAGGGGCACGAGACTTTCTTCAGCGATGGACCCAGAATGCCAGGATTCCGCACACATCCTCGGGACCAATGGTACCAGTTAATGATACTCATGTGGAACAACTCAACCGGCATCAAGATCAATTACAAGGTGCGCTGAACCCTGCGGAGTACCTAATGAACGACGTAGGCCACAACAGATGGACTCGCAAGCGGAAATCTTGCCAACACACTGGAGACGATCCCAATATTCAATATGATAATTCAGCCCCGGGTCTGAACTACCTCAAGGGGGAGGTGTCGCGTCGTGCGACGTTGCCGATGTGGTTGCCGGTGTGCGCTGTTTTCCTTCCTCTCTTCATCTTTCCCAACGAACCTGCTGCATTGCCGCTTGCTTCATATTCTCCCACACGATAAAAAAAGGGGGATACGCATAAACGCTCAAAAGATGCCGCCATCCAGAAAGAATAGTTACCAAAAAGATCCTCGAACGGAGGCACGAAGACGCGGTTTCCTTTAGTTTTCCTTTCATTCTCTCTTAAGTGTGTGCCACTCCCCTGCTGCAGTTTTATGCGTTTTTTATTACCAAAACGCACATCCACGCAAGCATCAGAGATTCGCCGCCAATTAGAGGAGTAAGCATTAGTACTCCAGCGCACAATACTGAATCAAGCTAGAGTCAGTTTTCTTGTCCTTTCCCTTCACTCCTACCCGATATGCGTAGCGTATTCTAAAATAATTTATGTATCCGAACTCGCCGAATATTCTCAAAGGGTGCGCCGCCGAAATCATCAAAGATCATCGAGAAAAGCGGGGCAGCAACACCTAGGCAAATCAAAAAGGCGACGGCAGGAAGATTTACAACTTTTTACCTTTAAAAGGGGACGAAGACTCCTGGTATGGGGGACTCAGAAGCCAACTCGCGTAGACTTCACATCAGCTCTCATCACTGTAATTTTTACTTAGTTTTGTACTGACAAGTTAATAAAGTTTAAGTTGTGTTTAAATCCATATTAAGTATTCATTATTTCGAGATTATAAGAATCCTAAACTCTCCGTATCTCCGTTCTTCACACCAAAACTTCCACAGAGCGGCAACCGTCCACTATCATTATAAGCGTCACGGCGGGAGTACAGATTCACACAAGGGCTGTTGGAAATTCTAAGGTAAGTCAGTAAAATTTTACACACTGTCTCGAGGCGTACCGCGTGTCCGTGTCATTTTCCTACCTGCCGTCCCATCCTGGAGCAATGCACGTTGTGTCCGAATCGGGAAAAGTCACATTACGCGCTTTTAGCCATTAGACTAATGAAGTTTCATTTTCTCTCTTCTTGTATTGTCACGTAACCCGGACGTAACACTTGCGTAATAATCAATCTTTTTTAAAGTCATTAAGCCATTATGTAATTATCACAAAATTAATGAATTTGTCTAAGAAGCTAGTGAGTTAAGTCGATCTGACGGAGGCGAGGATTAGAAATCAAAAATTCAACGATTTCATTAGAAAAGGCAACGTTTCGTTGGCTTGGTCTGCCAACCTCTTCAGGCTACAATTTTTTATTAAACAGAAAAAAACAATTAATACAATGTAATTAATAGAAACTAAAAATTAATGAATTTGATTATTATTTCATATTAAAATGATTTTTTTCACCAAGAAATATAATGCACTTAAAACTATTTTTATAATAATTAATGAATGCTAAAAAATGAAATATTTCTTGAAATGTGGACTGTATTCTATTTTTTATTAGGTATTGTTCGAAATTAAGGTGACAATCTATTCTAATTGACTCGAAAGTAAAAGTATAGACATAGATAATTTAAGCAAAACGAAACCTTTACAAAGCGAGAGCTTTTAATACACTCTTTTTAACGCACTGTTACGTTCGTGACGTATCTCTAAAATTAAATTAACATACATAATTTTTATCAATAATTTTCTGAAACAAAGTGAACGCGAATTTCGACAATATTGCGTATATTAGAAATTCAAACTCAAACATTCATTTTTCTGTCCCACAAAACGATGTGTCTGCGAAATTCTAAAGACGTTGCATTTTCAAATACGAGGCATCGTGCGTAGCAGGTCATCAAACTTGCGAAAGACACCGAATTATATTTTCTTTAGAATCAGCATTTCTCAATGCTACTGCCGAATTGTATACGACTGACGATGATGACATTACAAAAGAAGATGATCGCGATTTACTGTTCAAGATCATCTTTAACTTAATTATTTCATATTATAAAAGAAGCGATGTGTGTCACGCAAGCTAGTCACAGTAACAACCGCAATACAGGTGAACTGGAGAGCTCCGACTGCCCCAGACGATATACGAGAGCATAATTCATTATTACGGAGCAACAAATACACTAAAGTATACTAACATAATCGGAATAATTGTACGAGCGAATATACAGCGATAGCATATATTGTGAGGGAAGTTCAATTGACTAAAAATTGTACATCCTCGTGTAACCCTCTTCTTGTAATTGTAACCCTCGTGTACGTTCATTCGTATACATGTTATTGTTATTTATTTATTTTATTTATTGTTATTATTTAAAAACGTTTCAGAAATAAAAAATTCAAAATATATTATATTCATATATCTATAAATATCCAAGATGGAGGATAGTGGGCTGCCACCGGAGGCAGTCCCTCCCGATATATACTATCGATGTCACAATACGCAAGCGGTTAAAACGGTAGTATGTATATGGTGTTGCAATGTTTTTCATAAAAGTGACTTTAATAGAAAAAAAAATGTAAGATACATAAACAGTGTGTTAGTTGTTTGTGATGAACACGATTTGAGCATAACCTCAAATCAAGATCCCACACGTGTTGTGTTACTAAAACTACAAGAAGATCTGCAAACCAAAACTAAAGCGATTGAGAATCTTAGTAAAAACTATAGGAAAATAGAATCAGAGTACAGTAAACTTAAAATCAACTATGAAGGCCTCCTTCAAGAAAACAGAATGCAAGTTGATGAGCTGGATGAGACTACATGCGAAGACAAGGACAGTGATAAAGTAAGTGCACTAATAACAGAAAACCAGCTGCTTAGGGAACTAAATACTGAATTGAAACATAAAAATCTGCTTTTAAACGAAATTCTAACGAAAGAAAAAGAACGACCGAGTAAATACAAGGAAACATATGCAGATATAATGTCAAAAAAGATACACATACCGCAATCCAAAAAAGTGCCGAAAATTGTAGTGACAAGAAAAGACAAAGAAGAGAAATCTGTGATAAAGGAAAAAGTATTCCACTATCTACTTAAAGAAAAATCAATCCAAACGAAAAAAATTGATATGAAAAGTAAAGATGTAATTTCAATAACATGCATGAACGAGGAAAGTGCCAAGACAGCAAAAAGATTACTAGACGCCAAGCTCAACCACCTCTACAAGGTCGAAGAAGAACAGCTTAGTAAGCCTGTCATAAGAATAACTGGCATCGAAAATGAATTCAAGTCTGATATAAAAGCAATCGAAAATGACATAAACCAAAGAAATTTTTCAAATTTAGATACAAAGGGTAACGTATTACACGTAGCTGGTAATGACAAAAACAGTAAAGTAACGGTCATCATGCAAATAACGGGTGAAATGCACAAACATATTAAAGAAAATAAAGACAGATTATTCGTTGGTTATCAGAATTGCAAAGTTTACGATATAATAAATGTGAAACCATGTTATAAGTGTGGTAGATTGGGTCATAATGGCCAAAGGTGTAAGAACAGCCCAACCTGTTTAAAATGTGCGGGAACGCATCTAACAGAAAAGTGCACATCAGAGAAACAGTGCTGCGTCAACTGTAGCTTCTCAAATAAGACATTTGGAAACGGCTATAATACTGATCATGTTACCACTGACAGACAAGAATGCAAAATTTTGAATGCTAAGGTAAACAAGGCTATGAACACTACTGAATATATAATAAAACCTGACTTACCGAGATACCTCGGTAAGGTAGATAACTTCAAGAAACGGACGCAAGAGTTAACTAAATCACCAACTACATTACAAACTCAGGTGGGCGGAACTGAATTAATACTGGCAAAACCCAGGCTTGGAAGTTCGTCTTCACTTACATCGATAACAACAAGATCTAGATTCTACTCACAACAAGACCTCAGCCTGAGTTCGCCTACCAACAATACGCAAGAGGGATCAACAAACTTTTAATTTAAGTGATACAAACTTTGGCAGTGAGATTGAAAATTTTAAAAAAGCTCTATTGCAAAAGTGTTAATAGGAAACATGAACTAAAAAATAAACTAAAAAATATATATAATAAACAAATGTATACATATTGTTTTACTTGCGTTAAGTTTTGAGAATTCTATTGACAATATTAAATGTTTAAGGTTTAAATATTTAATACTTAGTATATAAGCTTTAGTGTATAAGTATAGTCTTAAGTATTCATGTACCAGCCCTCGTACAGGTAGTTAATATCTATCTCTGAGGACTTTACTCTATGTAATTTTGTTCTGGTTTAATAAATAAATAAATAAATATATCACAGTATTAGGTAGTACACTGTCGATGATACAAATGTACTATGAAAGGCCAGAAAAAATTGAAAACCCAAAAAAATTTTGCTTCAATTCTAATTTTATTATATGCGATATTTGTGGTAAACGAGCGATTATAACATGTTCATGGTGCAAAAAATCGCTATGTTTACAACATTTTATTCATGAATATCATTATTGTAAAACATATAATCCATGATCGTCAGAATAATTAGCTAGCTTGCCGTCTGCTGTTGGCTGACCCGTAGGATTTAAAATTGGTCGTTGTGCTGCTTAGAAATTGGTAGAATTGTATAAGAATTTGTATTAAAAGATAATAAATTGTAAAAATAACCATGAATTGCTATAATTATCATTATATTAAAAATTTTGTTCATATTAATTTATATTAATAAATCATAAATAAACTTTTCTTATTAAAACCTATCATAATTTCAACAAGCATGAAAATCTCTCCTAGCTGAAATTATAAAATATGAAAGAAAATAAGAAAATACTTATAAAATGGAATAAATTGTCGAAAAAATGTAAGAAATCATACGATACTGGATTTCGGGCATATTTAACAAGTTGTTAAAGTTTCTTACATTTTCTTTCAATTCCTTACGTTTTCTAAATATTTCCTTGTGTAGCTTATTTTTATGAAATTATAAGGAAGTATTTGTTAGAAAAATCTGTAAGAATTAATTTGTTAGAAAAATCTGTAAGAATTTGTAAAAATTTAAACTTTTGTACAGTAACTTACATTTTGTAACATATATTAATTATATTTCTAATACATAATAATTTACATTTTATTACGTTTTAGTATTTTTTCTTTACATCTTTGAAAATATTTTATTTATAGCTTTATTTAAATAAAAGTACAATTATAAATTATTATAAAAGTATAATTATGAACTATTTGAAAAAAGTGTACAAATATGTGATACGATGTAAAATGTGTATCAAAATTTGTATATAAACGTAAAAAGATGTAATTAAAAGTACAAATATATAATAAAATGTAAAAAGATGTACGAAAGTGTAAGAATGCCTATAAAATTTGAATTAAGAGTACAAATTAAAAAGTAATAAAACGTAGACAAATGTAAGGAAAAGTAAGAAATTATTAAAAAATGGTATAAACTGTGGTAAAATGTAAAAGCGTCCGAAATCCAGTAGAAAAGTACAATTTGTTACGTTTTCTTACACTTTTTTACAAACAACTACATTATCATACACTTGTTTATCGTACGATAAACAAGTGTATGATAAAAAAATAATAAATAATAGAATAAACATAAAAAAACATTATTACATTATTATACACTTATTTACATAATATAATTTCTGCTAGGGGGTCTACATACTATTTTTCGTGGAATTTAAAATATTTCTAAAAAATTTTTCGCCATATTGAATTCACTATTTTCAAATTTTTATTGTGGATCTAACTGTGGATTCCGATTAACGACTTCAAGAACCCATTTTAAGGAAAAAAATAATTGCCAAAAAAATATACCTAATTCATTTGTGTTAGGGGTGGTTTACCACCTCTTAAGGGGTTGTTTCGCGAAGAATACCCAAAAACACCAACTGTTATTTATTGTAGTTGGTAAAAATAATGTTTTGACCTATTTTTAATTATTTTATGAATTCTCACAACAAAAATTATTCTTCAAAAAACACAATTTCACCCTCTAAAAAATAAGGGAGGCAACCCTTAATGTTCATACTACCATGGATTTCTTGACTTTTTAATAAGAAACTCTTTCCATTTTGTTTCGTTAAAAAAAGTTAAGTAGAAGCCGAGATATATCAAAAAAACGTTTCTTGGGGGTAAACTTTAGGGGTGATTTTAACCCTTATAAAGCGCTTCTCAGCCGATAAAAAAAATGGTTTTGTGAATCTCGCATGGAGGTCTACTTTTTAATATGGGTTTGGAATTTTTTTGAATTTGACAGTTCGGGTACTTTCCTTGTTAGTATTTATTTTTTTTAAATTCACATTTGTGTGTATTTTTTTATGTATAAGTCACATAATTTACTTTTTATTTTTATTTTATATTATATTTGTAATCATAGAGATTGCTAAGAAAGCGACCCTCAAAGGAGGGGAGTGTAAGCCGCATGGCTATGGCTTCGAGTGTCACATGTAAGTATATTTATTGGAAGCGGCAACTGAGATCATACAGCACATGAAGAAAAATGATTTTATTTATATGTTAGGGAGGTTGGCTACTGAAATGAAAATGGTTACATGACATCATTCCAAAAACTTGATATTGTTGTTCTTCGATTCATTTCCTATCAGATCGTTTGACAACTCGGTTATGGAATAATTCAACTTCTAAATTTAACTCTTATACACGGGTTCTTATGGAAGTAAAACCATTACCTTACTAAAAACACAAGATACTTAGGAGATGCGATTCTTTAAAAAAGGTAAGAACGAACTAAAAAAACTACTGGCAATATAGAAAATATACAGGAGAATGTATATACGAAACCTGAAAACGACGTACAACACCGATTCTGAGTATTGCGCCAAAACGTAAACAAACGTTCGAGTTCCTTGGCTGCGAGAGGGGGTGCGCGGTGCGAGGGGACTCCTTCTCTCTGCCCCGCAAGAGTTGTTGTAGCCAACCTCCTTAAGCGTTGGCATGTATTTTCATTATTAACCTGACCAGTGCGAAGGTATCATATATAAGAAAAGAAATAAAATAGTTTTCATTAGATGTGTAAAATTAAATAAGCTGTGTTCTTAATTATTTATAATATTGTTTAAAACCTGGACCATCATTACTATCAATTTTCTTTAATATTGACTACTATTAAAATACTATTACAATACTAATAATATGTTGTGAAATTATATAGTGCAATATTTCATTATATTTAGGTTTAAAAATGTGCATGACAATGCTTGATAGCAAGTTCTTATAAATAAAATATATGTTTTCAATGAAAAGGTTTTATCTTTTTTTATTAGTTAAAAAAAATACATTGTAATTGTTTCCAACATATTACAAGCAACTAAAAGTTAATTAAATCTATACAATATTGTACTTAATCATCAATTAAGTTACCAAATATGTTGCACAATGGGTGAATTTCTCAATTTAATAAAAACCTCTACTCATTGGAAAAACCCATTTTATTTATGAGAAGATGATATTAAGTATAGTGATACGAATTCTTAAATCCCACATCTAATATTTTCAAAAACTTTCCAGACAAAAAAGCTGGATTTATGACTGCATTACACAATGTCATTTCACAACGTATTCAAAAAGTTAGTAAACGCTTCAAGATTTGTTTAGGTTATACAACATGGTAAATGAGATAAAATTAAAAAAACAATTTTGATCGCTTCACTTAGAAAGCATTAAAAGTTTACAGAAATGAAATATTTAATAAACTCGTGTTATGTAAATCGTGTTAATAAACTAATGTTCGTGTATTTATCAAATTCAATTTTGCAATTAACAGTGGTTTACAGAATGGTTTTCCAAAACATACTTTAAAAATGTATAATAAACATTGGCTAATTAAATATTTAGTTTGTGTTATGGTGCAAAATAATCGATACTTTCCTTTGATAAAATTAAATAAGAAAAAAAAGAATAATAATATTCTTCATACATATATCTGGAAAAAACTTACAACATACAAAACAGGGGCAAAAACTAGCTGGTTTGCAACAAAAGTTGTACTTAAATATTTGAGAAAAAATTAATAAGTTTTCGATTATCCTTTTAAATAGACTTGCAACTAGCAAGAAATTGTGATGTACTTTTTTAGTAGCAAGTGTTTAAGAAAGTATCGTTCTTCATTTTAGATAAACAATATACTCACTCAAACTCGTTTCAATAGGCACCCGTTACATATACCCGTAGGCACCCGTTACACTCAAAAAAATATAAGGAACAGATGCAGAAATACCATGGGTTAGTATATATATATATATATATATATATATATATATATGAGTATCAGCGCTTATTCCTCGCTGTTCCTCGTATATATACTAACCCGTGTTATTTCTGCATATGTTTCTTATATTGCTTTTAGTGTAACGGGCCTAACGGGCCATACTTTTACATATACTAAGCTTTATATTGTTTAAGGCTGAATATATACTTTTATGCGGCACTTGACTATCTGCATATCAACTCATAATACGTAATATTGATGCATAGTTACAAATACATACTATGACGGAAAAATTTTTCGTCATTTTCCCCGTCTCTCCACATTACCTCTTTATTAACATATTGAGATTGTTACAGGTGCAGACGACGCAAACGACGATATAGCGATAGGTGGCGCGTGGTGAACGGATGTGTCTCGACGCGGCTCCGATTGTTTTGCTCATATCTCTTCCATGTTGGTCGTCTAATTTAAACTAACTGCATCATCGTGAGTCTGACCTGCGGATGTACAGCGGCACATGTAGAGGATGACTGGAGCTGTGGAGAGGCATAAAATACATCTGAGTCCTCTGCTGCTGTTCCTGCTGTGAAATCAATACAACAAGTGAAATTCTGCAATGATATCATCACTCTCTGGCGTCCATGGGTGTGTCAATTGACCTCTGCGCATCCACCTCTGCTCTTCTGCTCTAGCACCTGTATAATCGGTTCGTTAATTGCAACTTCTATAGTTGGGGCCAAGCGTTGATTGAATCTTTAAGATTAATTATAACCGAAATTTAAACTCTCTCTGTTTCACTCTGTTTAAATTTCAATTATAAATAGAACGAAACCTCACCACTAGCGCGCTACCTATATACATATATATATACGTATATTGACTCCTAACTTGTGGCAGCTGTTTACAGCTAGGCTATCATAATGTCAATAAAGCTTGACCAGGCACTCAAGCTAAGTGTGTCGTATGTGATCAATTATGCGTACGACGATTTAATTTTTGCCCAAACTGCAAAAAACCATGCCATTCGAAGTGTGCGGGGAAGAAACCCAATCACCCGTATGATCTATGCCGCAAAACTAAACAGCCGAATCACTGTGGCAAAATCACCTTAGGTGGTAGTAAAGGCAAAATCTCGAATACGAATGTTGCGCTCTCGCAATCACAAAACGCCACACCATCCAACATACGCTTATCTGCTCACCGCGGCGTCGCCGAGCCTGTTATGGCCTCCTCTACACCATCTGCACTACCCAAATTGCACTACAGCAGCAATTTCTCCAACATCTCTGCAACACTGTCGCCCATGAAATCAATTAACGCGCAAAGCCCAACTATAACAGCTGATAATAGAGTGATACAGCAGACAAAGCGCTCGCATGCACAGGTGCTTGAAGAAAACTCTGCGGAGCGGGTTGCCGTACATCAGGAGCCTCTGCGTCAACCAAAGTCGACTAATCAGCCCTCTGGGCCACTCTCCACAACAATGCCACCTGGATGCGGTATAAAAATAGCGGATCACCTCGGGAATTCGACGATCTCAATTTCTGTCACCACCTTAGATCTTTTATTTCAACGTTTTGACATGCTCCAGGTGCAACTTGACGATCTTAAATCTCTCGAGAGCCGGCGTCCCGCGTCAAATCGCTACTCTGCTACACTGGTAGACACTAATGCTGAGGGCGGCGGAGAGCTGGTTAAATAGTAAATGTCAGTTGCTTCTCGAGGTCAATAATAAAATTAAACAAGTGCTCGATAATAACAATAATGATAACAACCGTAATAATAATAATAGTAGTTGTAATAACAATACAGAAGAGTCCTGTGCCGCTCAGTTATCACCAAAATTTCACGCCCTTGAAACTTTATGTTCATTTATAGCACAGACTGTGTCCAACTATGACATGAGTTTACGTTCTCAAGGTGGCGAAAAATGGTCTGACAGGGCTGATACGATAGTCGACTCGCATGAATCTGTTTGTAATTTGAACAAAAGCGCCACCCAGCCTCACCCATCTTCAATTATTGTATGTACACCCAATGTACGATCCAAGCCAATCTCTGATAGTGACTGTGAGTTAGTTTTAACTAACATTATTCACGATTGTGATTATGATCATAAAAAGACCGCTCTTGCTATAATTAAATCAATTTTACCATCTATTACAGTCGAGGACATTGTAAGCTGTCGTCTTGCAGCAAGAAAGGATAGGGGCAACCATGTAAATAATAGCGCACGCCTCCTCCGCTTTTTGTTCAATTATGCTCTAAAAAATTAGTTCATGAAATAATTGTAGCCAAAAAGAAAATTAATTTGCTAAACACGTGACCTTGATCTATCGGCTTTTAATGAAATAGACCCTTCTAAAATTATAAATTCAAATATATATATTAGTGAAGCACTTGATCTAAAAATGTTTAATACCTTTCTAAGTCTTAAAAAAGTTGCTAAAGAATTAGGTTTCAAGTACATTTGGTACCGCAAAGGTACATTCTTGGTCAAATAGAATGATGGGGAAAGGGCGCATGTGTTTGCATCTGCAGCTGATCTTAGTGCCATTGCTCTTTCTCATAAAACTTTCAGCGCTGCAGCTTCACCTATTCCGAAGATCGGCTGACTAAACAGGGGTGAGGCGGTTTGTGCAGGTTGGTCTGGAAAGGGCTTAAGTGCTGGCTTCCTCAATGCGGGTTCTCTAAAGAAACACATTGATGAATTCAGACAGTATTTCCTGAACAATTCGTCTTATGACCTTTTCGGTGTGGCTGAAACGCGTTTTGGTCAACTTCAAGACGAGCGGCTGTTTGCGATTGATGGCTATTCACTGGTAAGGCGAGATAGAAATTCGCGAGGTGGAGGCGTAGCAATCTACATAAAAAATTACTATAAATTTACGGAACTGGCGAATTCTGATACTACAACAGCTGGAAAGCCTCTAGTACCAGAATATCTTATGGGTACCATCCAGGGTAAAGATTTGGACCCCATATTTATTAGCATTGTTTATAGCCCTCCAGATGTGCCTTTAAAAAAACCTCTGCGTCTCTTGTAGATAACTTAAAACTACACAGTGACAATTATAATAATAGCATTACTTTTAGAGATTTTAATGCAAATCTACTCGCTACCTCGAGTGAGGCTACCTTTCTTCTCGACCTTGCTAGTGAATTAGACCTCAAAATTGTAGAATATGGCCCTACGCATTTTGCCACGAATCGTGGCACATGGATTGATGTGATTTTTGTGACCGCCAACAACAAAATACTTTCTTCTGACAACGTACCGGCGCCTTATCAAAACCATCACAATATCATTGACGTAATTTTAGACTTAAGAACTCCTCGTTGTAATAGTGAATCATTTACTTGCAGGCAATTCAACAAAATTAGATCGGAAGAGCTGAATTCCCTCCTAGCTGGTTGTGAATGGACGCCTTTTGACTCTGCGGCACCAGATCTAGTGAGAATAATCGACTGCTTGACAGAGAACTTGACTGTGACTCTAAACGTACTCGCACCCGAGAAGACAGTGACACCAAGGAAGCGTCAGCCCCCCTGGGTTGGCACTGACATTATACTGTTACACAGAAAACGTGAAGCTGCCCTACGACGCTTCAAGAGGACACGCAATCCCAATTTTCGGGACAAATTTCTTCGGTTGCGCAAAGAAGTCTCTGAGACCACTGCTCGCGAATGCTCCAGTTTATTACTAATAAGCTGACCGCAACCCTCGACTGTGGTGGTAATTTCTGGGCTGAAATGCGAAACCTGGGACTTCTTCCGAGGGCGGCTGATGGACTCCATGGGTTTTCTCCAGATGACCTCAATAAATACTTTGCGAGGGTGTCATGCTCATCTTCTGAAAATTTACATGATGCCTTAACTGTGTTAGAAAACTCATCAAGTGTTGGATTTTCTTTCAGTCCAGTTAATTTCAATGACGGAGTTCTAGCGGTATTGCATTTTTCTTCACAGGCACGGGGAGAGGATGACATTTCGCAAAGTGTAATAGCTAAAGCACTTCCGTCAATTGGTTCATTACTGGTACAGATTTTCAATTCGTCGTTTTTACTTCCTCTTTTCCGGAAGCTTGGAAGAAAGCTCAACTTATACCGCTAAAAAAGAAATCTATACCATCATCACCTACTGATTTTCGCCCTATTGCGTTGCTGAGCTTTCTTTCCAAGATCCTCGAAAAGCTGGTGTATGATCAGCTCCTGGAGTTCATCATGCGAAAAAGCATTCTTGATCCTCTTCAGGCTGGCTTTCGCAAGTATCACTCTACTTCGACCGCATTGCTCAAGTTAACTGAAGACATTAGATCTGGATTCGACAAACAACTCGCTACAATAGTTTTGCTGTTTGATTTCAATAAAGCGTTTGATACTATATCGTCGACACACTCCTACGCAAGCTAAACAGTATGGGACTGTTGCGCTCGGTGCTCTGTTGGCTTCACTCGTATATTTCGGGTAGAAAACAGCAAGTAGTGACTAAATCAGAAACTTCCCAGTGGGTCACGACTAATCTAGGTGTTCCACAGGGCTCGCTGCTGGATCCGTTATTGATCTGCTTATACATTAATGACGTACAAGGACTTTTTAAGACTAACGATGTAAGACACATTCTCTATGCAGACGACCTACAAATACATGATCAAGTACCACTTAATCAAATTCATGAGGGAATCTAAGCTCTCTCTAGCTGCTAAAGAGGTCCGTTTCTGGACGATGGCATCTGGACTCTGTCTCAATCCAAAAAAAACTCAGGCAATTCTTTTTGCCTCCAAATACGCAGTAAGCGAAGTTGATAAAATGGGGCTTTCGGACGTTGAGCTTGGGCCGGATGTGATTATCCCAATTTCTGAGACAGTCGAGAGTGTCTGGGTGGTGCTGGATCGTACACTTTCTTGGACATCGCAAATTAATCGAATTACTCTAAGAGTTAATCGTGTACTGTACACACTTCGTGCCATGCGCTCTTGCACCACCCAGTTGCTCCGACAGCGTCTTGTTCAGGCGCTAATTTTCCCTCACTTTGATTACTGTTGTACCATCTTACTCGACGCCACCGTTGAACAGAAGACCAGATTACAAACATTGCATAATTCTTGTATCAGATCCATTTTTTTATTAAGGCGGGATGTTTATATAACGCCCTACCGCGAGCGTTTGAATTGGATGCGCACGGACACTCGAAGAATATACTTCACTGGTATACTTCTTTATAAAATCTTCAATGTTCGTAAACCGTCCTATTTGCTCAGTATGTTTATCGCGCGCCAATCTGAGCGTCCGGCTAGGGAGGTTACTGAAGACCTTACAATTCCACAGGTGAACTCCCAGTTTGGCATCTGGTCCTTCCGAACCCGAGGAGTTCATCTGTGGAATTCCCTTCCTAGATCTATCAAATATCTTCCAAGCCTATCGCGTTTTAAAAGCGCTTTTCGAGCTCATTTACTAGCGCTAGACTAAGTAAATGCGATGTCATCTTTGTTAGTCGATTATTTATTTATTTGTTCTAAGAATAACTGTTATCTATATTACGATTTACTTTATACACTTTTCATGACTTTTAATTTATTGTAAATACTTTATGTACATATATGACTGAACTCTGTACGTTTTTTTGGAATTACCAAAATAAATGCAATAATAATAATAATAATGAAAAGGACGCCTAGCCAAGGGAGAGAGAGGGGGGGGAGGGAGAGAGAGAGAGAGAAAGAGAGAGAGAGAGAGAGAGAGAGAGAGAGAGAGAGAGAGAGAGAGAGAGAGAGAGAGAGAGAGAGAGAGAGAGAGAGAGAGAGAGAGAGAGAGAGAGAGAGAGAGAGAGAGAGAGAGAGAGAGAGAGAGAGAGAGAGAGAGAGAGAGAGAGAGAGAGAGAGAGAGAGAGAGAGAGAGAGAGAGAGAGAGAGAGAGAGAGAGAGAGAGAGAGAGAGAGAGAGAGAGAGAGAGAGAGAGAGAGAGAGAGAGAGAGAGAGAGAGAGAGAGAGAGAGAGAGAGAGAGAGAGAGAGAGAGAGAGAGAGAGAGAGAGAGAGAGAGAGAGAGAGAGAGAGAGAGAGAGAGAGAGAGAGAGAGAGAGAGAGAGAGAGAGAGAGAGAGAGAGAGAGAGAGAGAGGAGTGCACGCGACCTGCTTAGGCTTGAGAGAGTCTAAATTAGTCTCGCATGGGATAGCGTCCGCGATCCTCGCTTCAATTAAGGAAGAGAGTAAGTGTTTGTGTGCACCCGGCTACGACTTCGTGGCCTTCTTCAGCCTCGAGGCAACCGAGAGCGAGCGACGCACTAGGTGTTGGACCTGGCGCGGTATAAGGCCGACGACAGCGATACTACGCCACATTGTAAGTACCGGCTCGACTCATATCTCTCTCTCTCTCTCTCTCTCTCTCTGACTCTCAGCGACTCGGGCCCCCTTACGTGCCTGCTGACCGCGCATTGCAAAGTGTCCCTTCTTCCCGATTAATCGAATAAACTGAAGACTTTACTTTACACGCGCGAGTAGTTATTTACCTTACCCCGTTCTCCCTTAATAATTCAATCATTAAGAGTCGCATGCGGTGTGCACTGCACGAGGTGCGCTAGCCTCGCCGCCGCATGCGCTCTATTTGTAACCGGATAATTGTCGAGCAGCCGGAGAATAAATTATCCGTTACAAATTGGCGCCCCTCGAAAAACCCACAGTTTTCAAGAACGTGGGTATAATATTCATATAACGACTTGAATTCGCGTGCACCGGAGTGTGGAAAATTGCAGCGCGCGGTGACATTAGTTCACGCAGCGCATCAGTATATTGAACACTGGCAATTAAACACCGGTGTGCTGGATGCAGTAAGCATCACCGCAGTCCGGAAAAGGCAGCGAACGCGCATTTTTAAGCCAAGGTCGTTGTCGAAGAGTATATTCGACAGCCGCCGCACACACGCGCAGCGACGGCAACCGCGGACATCGTTTACGTCGCACGCCGACATAGGACTCGGGCCGCGCAGAACGTAAACAAAGCGCGCCTTTCCAGCACACGAATTTTCGTACCGTGTGTTGGAGAGAGATAGATTACTCCGAATATTATATGCGGAGCAAAAGTTATTTCGTGCGCGGCTGAATATTATTTCAGCTTAGGCGCTATTCGCGCGGGACTCAATACGCGACGCGCATATGACAACAGCGCGTCTTATGTATACTTATTCTTTTATTGTTCGGCTACGAGTTTGAAAGCGACTTCGCAATAACAAGCGCTAATTAATAAACGTTAATTAATAAACGTTGATTAATTATATGAATTGTGACACGCGTTATTGCAAAATTGACAGGAAAATTTTATTTGCTTAAATAAATTAACTTTTAGTGTACTTAAAAATTAATAGAATTTTTGTCTACACTTTCGGTAATTGGTCACCGACATCAATTAAATTATAGTAAATTAAAATTTAAAATCACTTAAGAAATCATTAAATTTAATATTCAAATTAAACCAAAAATTTGAATAATTACCGAAATAATAATTGCAAAAATTAAGAAAGGAAAAATTTTCTAACGCGAAATAACGCATATGCGAACTCGCTGATCGAGACTCAGTTCCTAAGCACACGCAACGTAACTTGCGAAACGCGATACACAGCAGCGTGGAAACAGCAACAGCTGATCGCTTGGGAACTATCGTACCCCGACAGCGAGTATAACGCGAGGACCGTATAGTCACCTAGTAGGCAGTTAGCATTGACTATATAATTCGAACACAAACTTTCGCAACGCCCTGCATTTGAGTCAGGTTGAAAAATTAGAAACATTTACCTTATTACCGATTAGCGTAAATAAGATTAAAATGTACTATATTAAAATATACGCGAAGTCAAAATATTAAATTTAAGGTGGTATCAAATACCGACATAATTTCCAAACATGGATATCTCATGAAAATACCAATAGAATCGTCCAAAAACAAATCTGTGTATAGTATTAACATATACGGAGCGCTTGACGTTCGTGTTTTTCCAAAAAAATGATGAGAATTTATTTAATTAAATAGAAACCGTACTGTCGATAAGTAGAAATCTGCAATTAAGCTACTTTTCAAACATGGATATTTCATGAAAATACCAATAGAATCACCCAAAAAAAATCTGAATATAGTGTTTACGTGTACGGAGCGCTTGACGTTCGTCTTTTTCCAAATAAACGATTAAATGTTGATTTAATAAATATTGAAATTCACGATTCCACATGGCCTTAAGACAGTGAAATAGCTTAGAACCAATATCAAGAACGCATATACGTTCTAAACTATTTCAGAGAAATTCGGATCATTAACGTTATAAGAATAAAACAAAATTTTTTGTTCTCTTTCTCTATTATATTGAAGAATTAAGCCTTCAATAGATCTTAGTTCTCACTTTCGCGATGAACTGCTTTTTAGCATCTTTCATGAAACCTAATAGATCAAGATGCTTTCGGTTAGTAATGACTTCCGTCTTTATTCTGTTTTCAAAGGCTGATTGAACGTCGTCCCAAACGACTGTGGGGTTATTCTCTGCAGGATTATTTTCTTCAGGATTATTCTCGTTTAGACCCGCACCTCCGCGATATTCACTCAACAGATGCAGAACGCTGTTAATAAGTGCGATCCCAGCTTGAAGTTTCTGCTTATCGGGCACAGACAAGTTTTGCGAGGAATTTTGGACTTTGAGTAGAGCGACATGTCCCATCTCTACATATGTGTTGATGTCATCATTAGCGCAACCACTGAGTAAGGCCTGGTACGCTCTCCATAATGTAAGAGTTGTATCCTTATAATCTTGAACAATATTAGATTGATTTGGGCTACCAGCGACTGCAGGATTATTACCATGATTTGGGCGACTCGGATCGGCGATTGCAGGATTATTCACGTTAGCACTTATGCGACGTTCTCTTATCAAACTCATCACGTTTTTATAAGCGTAACCGCAACTTCAAGTTCCAGCTTTTCGGCCTCTGAAAAGATTCGTGATGAATTTCGGGCTCTGCGGAGAGCGACATCATCCATCCATAACCATGGGTATCATGATTAGCAACATCATTTCTAGTGTTCATGTACACTTTCCATAGGTTAAGACCTATACTCATAAACTCTTGTGCCATCTTGATACAACTGCCCTTGATCACTCCGAGTAGAGGACTGACTTTTCGTCGTCAACGCAGCGCCTTTTATCTCTGAGCTGTGAAGAGAGGACGATTGTGATTGGTTATGAAGTGCGGGGTGTGGGAAGACAACGTGATTGGTCGAAAAACGAGCAGTCGGGAAAAGCGCTAACGAGGGGGGCTATAAAAGTGACCACGCGAGGTAAAAAATCTCATTCGCTTCTCCGCTCTCGTTCGAGAGCAGTCGCAGCAGTCGCAGCAGTCGCAGCAGACGCAGCAGTCGTAGCAGCCATTACAGTCGCAGCAGTTGTAGCAGTCATAGGAGTCGCAGCCGTCGCAGTAGTCGCAGCAGCATGATAAAGTACATTGTCGACGTACAAAGATTCAAGATTACCTCGAACGAATTCGTTTTTACGGAGGTAGCCGTCATTCCTCTCGAGGAAGACCCTACACCGTCCGTCTTTCTCTTCAAACCACCTCATGCTTGGGAAAAGCTGTTGGACAAAAATAAGCCCGAAATCAGATGGCTTGAAGAGAATTTCCATGGAATTATGTGGAGAGCAGGCAACATCCCATACGAAGCTTAGCAACACTCTACGTGGTGTACTCAACGGAGCAGAGATATACGTGAAGGGGTTGGAAAAGAGCAAATGGTTGAAGAGATTTTTTCCTGATCTGTAAGCTACTAAAATTATGTTTTTATTTTTCAAATATTTTTTTATACAAGAGAAATTCTTTAATACTCGTTTATTTTTCTTTCAGATTAGTTTTTAACATTGAGGATATGGGATGTACATCTTTAAGAAAACTTCCACTGGAACGTCTTTCGTGCAATAATCATTTTGGTTGCGACTTTCCAGTATGTGCACTTCGAAACGCAATGGCTATGAAGAAGTGGATGCTCGAGCGACATGATGAAGAAAAGTCATTTCATTCAATGTACAGTTAAATTATATTCACACAATAAATAAATATATATTAACTTACCTCGGTGTGGTTGTTTATTAAACCAAATATATGAATTAATGAAATAACTGCTATAGATCTCAAAACATTAGATTGATAACTTAATAATTGATTTATTATATTTTCCACTCTTAGGAAAACGATAGTCAGATGTTGTGAAGCATTTAAAGATTGGTTTGTAAGGAATAGGCGCGAAATTCCGGTACGTCCGCTAAATTTGAATTTTGAAATTGAATTTTTATTCTTAACTAAAACCAAATATAATGAAAAAATGAATTTTTTTTGTTTAAAAATTATTTAATTAATTATTATTATTATTTCAAATTCATTAATCATTTGATTAATTATTAATTATTATTATTTCCTATTATTTCAACTAATTAATATGAAATCATAATGAAAAATATATATATATTCATAACCTTAAAACGAAATAGTACCGCCCAGTGCACCATCCCCGGTGTGCAGCGAGCGAGAGAGAGAGATAGAGAGAAAGAGAGAGGCAGCGGTCCACCTACAGCGAGAGAGAAAGATAGATACGTGTGATGGCTAGCCAGCCACAAGTTGTTGCGTGCAAGCGGTGATCCGCCTTACCACTGTTGTCGATGCCGCCGCTTATACAGCGGCCGCGTGCGTGCGTACGTGTAACGGAGAGGTTAAGTCTGCGTCACCAGCCGGCATTGGTTCAGTCCCGGCTTGCGCGTAGCTTGTGATAGTTTTTGTTCGGGTTTCGCACCCCTAGCAATAAACCCCTTTTATTTGATCTAATTTGTCGATCACGTTTTTCATTCAACGCGCCTAACCTATGCATGTTTCCCGAATACCGCCCTCTACCCTTTTCAGTAGCTGCAGCTAGTCGCAGGCATCGCATCCTAGAGGGGTATTGTATGGGAAAAGCCTGCAGCTACAGGTAAGGCTAGGTAATAGATAGCAGCCGATTCGTGAGCCGAAGTTGGCAGCAGCGACAGAGAGCAGCGCCGGCTCCAGGGTAAAGCGGCTGCTCCAAGGGAAAGCGGCTTGGGCTTTCTACAATAGTAGCCTGGTGCGCGCTTTCCTGACCTGTGCCGCTTCTTACCGGCCAGCAAGGGATGCTATAACGTAGAGCTCTCCGAGTGTATACTACGCACGTATATTACCACCCCAGCAACCAGGGAGGGTTTAATACCCTCTCCTAGCATAACCCCGTTACAACTTTAATAGTACATTTTATAATATAATATTTATAAAAATCAATATTTCTTTTAAACTACTTCAGTTAAGTTAAAAATATCATACCAAACAATGACCATAAAGAATTCAAGGTAGATTAACGGTATATATGAATTTGACCTAATGCATTGTGAAAATGGTTTATAAATAAATTTAATCTTTTTATTCACCTTTACATAAATCATTGTGCCAATTCATTTTAGTAAAAAATATAACTTTTGATAATGCGTATATAAAAAATAACATTTTTCGAAAATGGCTCTACAAATGATTTTAATTTTTTTTTCAAAATAATATACCAACAATATAGATTCTAAAGTTTGAAGAAATTTCCAAGGGCGAGATACTTTCATTTAACTCCAGTTAAAGCTCATCGTGTACTGCAGAGGGCGCAGCAACTTCCGTCATCAAGGAGTCATCATGGTCGAGCAGAGCGGATCAAGTGCGAGCGCTTCGGTAGCGATGACACAGCAGCATGACGGATAGGTTACGTAACTCGGAAATTACAATAGATTTGTTGATCGATAGGGGCTCCACTGATGATATGATTAATAATAATAAATACTTTAAAAATTATATTGATTTGAAAGAGCCTGTAAATATCTATCTAGGAGATAATAGACATGTAAAAGCAACGAAAATTGAAAATATTCTTAGTTATTTTGACGCGTTCGGTAAATTAAATGAGTAAATATGAGTAACGTATTTTATGCAAAAGATATGAACGCAAACTTGGCAAGTTAAGGAAAGTTAAGGAATAAAATTACTATTATTACAAAAGGAAATTCAACTAAAATGATTGATGAGAATGATAAAATTGTAGCTGTAGCGTCTAAAGAAAATCTAACGTATAAAATAAGAAGTAAATTAAAGCGTAACGGAAATGTAGCAAATAGAGCCAAACGTGATAATACAATGAGTAGAAAAGAAAGGAGATTCAGAGTGCTAGGTCACGTAAACTTTAGTTATCTAAATACGTTATGTAAACAACAGTTGCTAACAGGCATACCGAATGTACTTGAAACAAAATTTATGCAATTCAAAACGTGTATTGAGAATGAAATGCATAATCTACCATTTATTAATAGGCCGAATCCATTTCAAATCGAACAGCCAGAGTATGCCTACCACACCGATCATTTTGGAATCAAAGTATTGCTGTTCTTCTTGAAAAATGATTCGACACGCATTTTTTCATTTTTCGATTGCACTAAAATTACATCCAGTTGGCAATGTCAAAAATTTCTTACAAAATCTTAACTTTCAAATTTTATTTTTCAAGGACTCTTCGAAAAGCGGCCAACTTTGGAGTTTTTTAAGTTCAGTTTTTTAATTCATATCCTGCATGACATTTGCATAAAAATGAGAAAATGCATATGTCTTGCAGGTTTTACTAAAAAAACCACTACCAATTCATTGGCACTTAGCTTTCTCGAACTTAATTTTTTTTATTCTATTATATAAACTATTAAATTTAGAAATTCCAAAACTCTAAAAACGAATATCTTCATAAAATAATTGTGCAATCTTAATGAAATTTTGTACATATACACTGCATAACATAAGCTAAATAACCTATAAATTTAAATTTTGTTTGTCCAATCGTTTTCAAGAAAATGAGATTTGAAAAATTACAAAAAACAAATTTAACCTCAAACATCTTAGAATCTTATGACTAGCTTTTCTTGGTCAATGAAAAGGGTTCGGAAGTTTAAAACAGCGAACTGTTTGAGAATTATATGCCTTTTTAAATCTTGTGCAGTCGCGCTCTCGGCGGTTTCACTTATGGCGGTGCCACGGTGCGGCAGCACCTCGTGACGTCTCTGCGGTGTCCCGCAGAGACGTCATCGTTTAGGTTGTCGCCTAAATGGTGTTTTGATTAGGTTAGTCAGTGAAATAGTGTCTCTGTCTCTCTCACTCTCCCATACATTAATGGGAGAGTAATGATTTCACTCGCACCGCGAGTGACAGTACAAGTCGAGAAGAAGGAAGTTGGACCCGACGCTCACTCTCTCTGCGCTTAGCTACCCTCGAGGCACATCGCACTCAACCGTAAAGCATACCTTTTTGATTGGAATATTCAACACATTCATTGGCTCAACTCATTAACTAGATTCTCTCAACCTGCTTAGATATCGGCACATCACCATCAGCAGCCTTCGCGGTACATTTGATCTTGTCTACAGGCAGTGCACGTGCACAGGTAACCTCTCACTCTTCTGGCCATTCTCGATACACATGCTCTGACATCATGGTTTTGCTAGACTCAGCTCAGGCGGCAATCCTCAAGCACGATTAGATTAACAATATCTAATCGTGCATACTCACACAACTTACAACACAATTAAATCAATAATATTTTATTGTGTATACTTGTACTATCAGCTCTCTCAATGGTAATCAACGTGACCAGCAACTAAGGAATTACTCATTGGTTTTATTCATTGGATTCATTCGCTCACTCATTAATCCTAATTATAGGACAAACTCACATTCGGTCAAACTCAATTTATCACACAGGTCAGTTTCCCCTTACAAGGGAATGAAACTTATTAATTACGCACACATACACATACCAATTATTGTAACACTCAAACCCAATAGAATGATATCTTTGCGACTTAATTATAATGAAACAAAATTAATGTAATTTCGATTGATCTATAGTAATTTAAATGGAAATTGTTTATTTTTATATCTGTAATTATTGTAATATATTGTAATATATTGTAATATATTGCAGTCGCGAGATACTCGCTTTTCCATCGATCCCAAAAATGTTGAAGCGTTTGGCTTTGCAATTGCCAACGCTTACCTGCAGGAATATGCACTGAAGAAAGGTCTGGTTCTGGTACCAGGTAAGAGGCGCGCTGGATTAGGAAATTTGCAGGTGTTAGCATTTCTTTATCGTAGGGATCATCTGAGAGTTCGATCAAGGGTCTGGAATTGAGACAAGCTTTGATTCTACAAAGCAACGTGGTAAGCTCTGAAAACGTCAGCACCTGATCACCGATTACTCTTCGCAAATGGTGCGTGAACAACTTCACTGCGGCCTCCCAGAGGCCTCCGAAATGCGGTGCGCTTGGCGGATTGAAATGCTAGTCTGTGCCTATATCTGCAAGTTGCCGTAACACAGGAAATTGAAATTTTTCCTGGTTCCCTAACAATGACCTTAAGAGCGAGTCCGCGCCAACAAAATTGGTACCTCTGTCTGAAGACAATTCTTTATAGTGCCCTCTGTGCGCTGTAAAACGATGATGACTCTAAGGTGTAGTCTTCCGCTAACTCAAGGTGTACAGCCTTGATCACCATACAGACAAATACACATACAAATCCTTTTAGCGTGCCTTTACCTCTGGACTTAGTCAGTCGAACATTGAATGGACCAGCGTAGTCTACGCCAGTTTTCTCAAAGGGATTGGCTGGGCGCACCCTTACTTTGGGTAGGTCATCCATCAACTGAGAAGGTATTCGTGCATCGTAACGAATGCACTGTAAACAAACTCTAATTATCGTTTTGACCTCGGCCCGACCTCGCACCACCCAATATTGCTGCCTGAGAGTTGCTAAAGTCAACTGGGCACCTTCATGCAGTATGCGCAGGTGTGCTCGGCGAATAGCTAGAGTGGTGAGAGTACATGAATGAGTTAAAATTATCGATGTTTGCTACTATCAGCGCTCAAAGAGTTAACGAGCCTTCCGCCCACCCTGATAAGACAGTTTACAATCATGGGGTTTAAAGAGGCAATAGGATGTTTCTTGTTGAGAGATTTATCCGCTGAGAGGCGTTTATACTCTTCGTTAAAATAGCACCGTTGAACTAAATAGCAACAAAATAACCTTGCGTTTTCCAATTAAACTGCGTTGATCGCTCTGCTTGAGTACGCTATACTCTCCTTTAAAAAGGGCAAATGAAGAACACTATGAGTACGAGTTTTTTCCTGAGCTAATCCTTTGCTAACCTTAGCGATGAAACGCAAACAATATGCAGTAACTCTGAACACTACAGATAGTGAAGAGTACTTGTGCAAAGGTGTCCAGTCAGGACTGGGCTGTTCTTCCTTCTTAGAGCTGCTTCCGCAGGTTGTAACCTTACAAGTCTGTGCTAATGTCAAATGACTTAAACCAAAGTTGAGGTCGTCTTGCCTCTTGGGCCACGGCTCTGCATCTTTGGTTAGGAACTCTGGGCCTTTCCACCAGATTTCATGCGATTGTAGCTTTGATAGCTCAATGCCACGAGATACGACATCGGCGGGGTTTTCTCTGGATCTTATATGATGCCAAAAAGCACTCAGCAAAGTTGTACGGATCTCAGAGCACCTATTTGCGATGAACATAGTCCAACGTGAAGGTTGGTCTCTCAGCCAGAATAAAACATCTGCTGAGTCTGTCCATAGGTGAACGGCAGCAATTTCAAGTTTAGTTGATTCTAAAAAATGCTTTGCCAATCGCGTTAGCACTAGAGCTGCGGAGAGTTCGAGTATTGGTATGCTCAGCGTTTTGACAGGTGCCACTTTCGATTTAGCTATCTGTAATGAAGTCGAAACGCTATCTCCTTGTAAGAGTCTTAAATACAGCACAGCGCCATAGGCTGCTTTAGATGCGTCAGCAAAACCGTGTAACTCCACTTTTGTTTGCATCGTATAACCTGTCCACCTAGGTATTTTTATGTTACTAATTAATGGAAGATCCTGATTCCAACGTGACCAATCTCGCTCTATATCTATTGGTAACGGATCATACCAGGCTAATTTTAGCCTCCACAATGTATGTAAAATTATCTTTGCCACGATGGTAGCTAGAGAGATCCAGCCTAGCGGGTCGAAAATACGCGCGATGCGGGAAAGTACACGCCTTTTGGTAACTGGACCGCTTGAAGAAGTGCTATCTAACCAGAAACAAACATTATCACCTGCTGTATACCAAGCAATGCCTAGCAGCGGGACAGAACAGTCGGAGGAGAACATCGTTACCTTCTCTTCCGCTAACATGCTGTCTGGTAGCATTGATAGAGCCTGAGCGTCATTTGCACACCATTTCCTTAAGTTCATCTGAGCTTTGCGGAATAAACTAACTAGATCTGCGACCTTATTCCTAGCTTCGTTAAGTGCATGAACTCCTGTTAGGACGTTGTCGGAATACATCCCATTCCTGACCACGTCAGCTGCTACGGGATGTTCCTGCTCATAATCACTTGCCATTTGCAAGAATGTGCGAATAGCTAAGAAAGAGGCGCATGTCAACCCATATGTGACGGTGTTCAGAAGAAACATCTGTATCTCATCTAACGGATTTAGGCGCAAAACAATCGTTTGAAATCTCCTATCTTTTGGATCGACTCCTATCTGTCGGAACATCTTCTCGACGTCCGCTGAGAGGGCGATTTTGTAGCTCCTTAATATACATACCAAACCTACTGGATTCTGCAATAGATTAGATCCACTATGTAATAAGTCATTCAACGACTCATCTGAACTGAATGTGCTAGAGCCATTAAAGACGGTTCGCAATTTAGTAGTGGAGCTAGTCTTCTTCCATACACCATGGTGGGGTAGAAAGAAATGATTTGAACTAGAAGAAGGTTCAGTATCCACTATTTCGGTCATGTGTTCTAAATTTAAGTACTCCTTCATGAACCTTTTGTATTCTACCTCTAGTCTTTTTTCTTTATAGAAGTTTGATTCTAGTCCCTTTAGTGCACTTAGCGCCCGTGAATAGGACTTGCCTATGCATGCCTCATTTGCATACTGTTCATCCTTCGACGGAAGTCTCACGTCGTAGCGACCATCTTTACCTCTGTAGGTAGTGTTAACATAGAGATGCTCACAGACTTTCTCTTCTTTCGAATAGGAATTTTTAAGTGTTGGTATCTCCTGCACCCACCAAAATTCTTGTAGTAGATCGCACAGACGAGCGTCTGAATCATCTACAGCGGCGCAGTGGAGCACTGAGATACTGAAGTTTTGCGAAGAGCTCGTGTTAGGCTGCGAGCACCTACCTGTGAGCAACTATCCAAACATTGAGTTCAGCGCCATAGGCTGACATGCAGAACCTCTCACAATTGATTCTTCAATTATGTCAGAGTAAACGTCTGCTCCTAAGAATAATTCTATTGGCGTGTGCTCCAGATAGCTTGGATCTGCCAACTGAAAACCTTCTAAATAATCAAATAACTCTACCGAACGAACAATAGGAGGCTTGTACGAAGATAGCTTGTGTAACACTAGAGCCGTCGTTTTTAACGAATAGTTTGAGTGTAAATGAGGGGCTAAATGTAGGTATGCTAACTTACTAGCATGAAAAGGTTTCTTTTCACCTACGCCCTGGATATTGACGTTAGTGCTTTCTTGACTCAAACCTAGGTGCATGCACAAGTTCTTAGTAACTATCGACACTTGACTGCAAGGGTCGATGATGGCTTTAATCGTAAGCTCTCTGCCTTTTGGACCTATAACACGAATGAGAGGCGAGGCTAATAGGACGCCAGTATCCTTTGCTATCTGAGATGAGTGTGTGGTACCTATGACTGGGTTTGTTGCTATTACGTTTGAGCAAGTAGAATTTTGCGCTTGATTTGTAATAGCTTGAGCTGCTGAGATACTAGGGCTTGCTACTGAATTTGAGCTATCAGTGTGCAAGAGAGTATGGTGTCCTGCTTTGCAAGTGAAGCAATTGTAACGAGATGTGCAATGAGCTGTAGAATGTGCAGTACCTAAGCAATTGAAGCAAAGACGCTTATGTTTTATGAGATCTCTGCGATTAGAAACGGATTTCTTGATAAATTGATCGCATTTTGCTAGAAAGTGATCAACATTGCAGAGAATGCGCGTCGAAGTTCTAGACTGTGAATCTCTGGAGGCAGTTTGTAAAGAGTGAATCGTATTCGAGTTGCAATCTCCCCTCGACTGTTTCCCTTTATTTTTAGCCTTAGAAGGGCTGCTTAAAGGGCTAGCCGAAGATTCTTTGCCTTCGTCGAGATTGTCGATTTGGCCTTTGACGAAGTTGTTTACCTGTTCAATGATAGGGGGAGTATTATTGGATTTGTCAATTGACTTTTTCCACTCCTTCTTTGTGCTAGGGTCGAATAGTTCTGCTAAAATATAGACGAGAGTGTCGTTTCCAATCTGACCGCCGTCTCTACCTAATTTACGCAGACTCTCTAATGGACTGGAAAATTCTCTACTCACTCGCTTTAATTCCGAATCAGTCTCAGGCTTCATAGGCTTTATACCCTAGACTGATGCGACCAACGTGTTCACCGTTTGCCGTTTATTGTAGTACTGGAGAAGAGTATTCCACGCGGTGTCGTATTGCTCTCCTGACATTGGAATTGATTTGATGACTTCCAAGGCCTCACCTGTTAAGTTGGACCGGAGATAATGATACTTGATCGAGGAATCTAACTCTGTCCTACGATGAACAACTGACCTGTAAAGGTCGCGGAAATTTTCACATTCCGTAAATTTACCAGAGAATTTGGGTAAGTCTAGCTTTGGGAGTGATCGAGATTCGAGAGAAGTCGCGTTAATTGTGAGATTCTGTTCTGAGTGAGTGGCAGGGAATGCAGGTGGATTCTGCTCCCTTTCTATTTGCTTGGTATCCTCTATAAATTGGAGGAATTCACTTTTCTTATCGAAAAATGAGTCAATGATCTGCTCACTCAGATTTGAAGAAAAATAAATGTGATCTTGAGGTACGTCTTTGATACCTAAGATGCGATTGTGGTTCGCTTTGTATTGAGAATAGCAATCCTCTAGACCCGTAAGACGAGCTTCTGCAGGGATTTGGGTCATTTTGTTTGCACCCTTTTTTCTAAAATTAGCCAACGAATTGTTTACCTGTTTGTGCAAGTCCAGTTGCATGGCGTACAAAGCATCTATCTTGAATAGATTTGCTAGATGCAATCGCGCTAACTAAAAAGAAAACTGACTTGTAAAAGGGTTTGAATTTTGCTCGATGACAATTTAACTAGTTAGTTGTGGGGTCTTTTACTATTTATTGCCTTGGATAGTAAGATATTCAAGAAGAATCTAAGCCAAGCGGTGTGACAATCCTTTTGAAGCCAAGACAACTTCGAAGAAACTGTGAAGTGATAGTCTACCAAGTGCTGATTGTTTGAAACAAAAGAAATTGACTAAATCCTATTCTAACTAGTTGTGTTCCAAAACGAGTATGGATGGGGGTTCATCGATGTATATGATTCAGATCTAAGGCATACTGGCATTTTCCTTAGTCTGAGCACTCAGTTTTCTTGATGCCAAGCATACTGATAAAATTCCTGGCATCAAGCATACGTTGCATACAGTATTCGTAATCAGTTTACGCACACATGCCTTTCTACTACCTACGCTACCTCAAAACTCTTTAGTCGAGGCTAACATTCATTTGCACGCACTTTGCCCACTCTCACACAACTTACCCTACAAGCTCGCGTACTACGACCCATTAAAACTGATTTCGCACATCCACACTTCATGCTAAGCATCCCTCTCTCATACATATAATTTTCTCACTACTGTCTCTGATATTTCACCAAGTCTACTCTTGACTAATGAAGCTGTTGCCACTGCTGCGATGACTACAGGTGTGATGAGAGTAGTGGTATAGCTATGATGAGTTGTAGAGAAGTACTGGAAGCTTGATGCCATGCGTAGATGCAGTCGAGCCGTGCTCGAGTCTGCTTGTCGACTCAGGACTCAAGTCGAATTTGCTGCAGAGCACCTGGGTACCTCTAGGTTGAGTGAAGGGCTGTGAAGCACGTGCCAGCTTTCGTAACACCTGTGAATGAAAGCACCTGGTAGCGTGTAGGCATACAGCGTGTAGCATCAACTGAAAATGTGCAAAATTATAAGCAAAGTGGTTTAAATGTGGTGCGAGCAACAGTCTACACTATGCATTTACCGTTACTATTTCAGCAAACTGTAACTAGATAGTACAAGGTCTTGATAGCCTATATTTAAATGATGCATTTAATCAAGATAAAACAGTTGAACATACTACATATGAAAGGCAACTAAGCATCAATGAAACTATGAAGCATAGTAGTTAAGCGAATTATTAAAGCGTTGGAACGATACTTTAGTATACAAATTGCACTCAAAACTTGATTGGAGAGCTGAAGAAGTCTTGTTGCTGCAATGCTGCTCGATGCGCTACGAGCCACAGGTAGTTGCGGCAAGCTAACCTCCAAATTGGCTGTGTTCAGAGGTCTTGTTGCGCTGCGCCGTCGACTTGGTCCTTTGTCGCCGTGTCGCTATCACCTCTCCGTCGGCTAGGCTACGTGGTCGTGGCGACGCTCTGCCACACAGCTTGCTGTGGGATACAGGTGCGAGAGAGAGAGAGAGCGCATGCAGCCGGCGTCTCGATGCTCTTCGGGTGCGGATTTCGCCCCGAGTGGGCCGAATCCTGCACGCCTCACCTGGCCGTGCTGTCCGCTGCTGCTGTAGGGTGCTTGTCGAGCTGCTTGCTCACGTTGACTCCGCCGTTGAGTAGGTTCCGGTTCCGATGACGAGTGTGTCGCCGGCGACGTGCTCTAAAAGCCAGCACGCCATGCCTCTGCTCCAGTGCGTCTTTCAAGATGGCGTCGCTTCAATGCGTCGCGAGCTTCGCTGTTGCATCAGTGGCGCCGCGTCGTTTGCGCCTGGCTCGCGCGCAATTTTGAATGCGTTTCAAGCCTTTCTTCTCTTCTGCAGCCGGCGTGTACAACTGCTTTTATGCACGCCAGGTATGCGTCACGTTCTTCATGCTTTCGCTTCTCACGTACCTTTCTTTCTTCTTTAACTTCTCCGGCCGATCCGGCTCGAAGGACCAAAAATGTTTGAGTTGAGGATCGCTAATTTTTGCAGTGGAAAGATCGGATCGGAGTAAGAAGTAGAATTCAATTGACTTAATATCTGGTAACTTTATTCCGTGAAAATACAATGTGATGCATTCTGACGTGACGTTGGGAGATGCTCGCACCGTGGTGGTCCGAGACCAAGAGAAGGTATCGTCGAGTCGAGCTTTTGTGCTCGCGTCGCAGAGAACACATATATTCACCCTTACATTCATTTAAACGCTCCTAATTGGCTACTAGCCCTCGCGTGATTCCTACGTCACAAGGCGAAGCACACATACATTCCTATGTTCTATCTAGTCGCTTACGTAACTACCTTGTTTACAAATTCCTTTACTCAATTCGCAACATAGGACAAACTCACATTCGGGCAAATTCAATTTATCACACAGGTCAGTTTCCCCTTAGAAGGGAATGAAACTTATTAATTACGCACACATACACATACCAATTATTGTAACACTCAAACCCAATAGAATGATATCTCTGTGACTTAATTATAATGAAACAAAATTAATGTAATTTCGATTGATCTATAGTAATTTAAATGGAAATTGTTTATTTTTATATCTGTAATTATTGTAATATATTGTACAGTGTTCTCGCTTAACTTGCGTTCTATTCAAACTTATTTAAAATTCATCCACAACATGTTACTCATATTAATTAAGGCATTCTTAAACATTTTGGTCCTTCGAGCCGGATCATATGCTGTGGTGTGGAATAAAGCCAGTGAATGTGTACTCATTATGTGTATCACACAGTAATCAATCATGCCAAACTCAAAGACGGACCAGACTCAGCAGAACAAGGAGGAGAAGGTAGCGGACATCATAAACGCAGAGCAACAGTGGGATGAGACCCAGCCGAAGAAAACTGATGCTGGTGATCTGACATTTCCCAGCACTTCTGGTCTTATGATGCCAATCCCTCCTATCATACCACCTGGTCTACGGTGAAGGACAGTTCTTTAAGGAGGACTCAGTCAAAGTTCTCAACGAGTGTACCCGCTTCACTGATATGCAAGGTGAAACATCTGTACGCGAGTCTGCAAAGGCTGGAGAGAATTGCGAAATATGTGAGTGAGAAGAAGGATATTGCTCAGTTAAATATTTTGGTGGTATGGAGGAAGGATCTGGACGATACATACGCTCTGTACGAGAAAGAGCATGCCCTCATCGAAGCAGCACATCCAGCACCATTTGTGGATAATGATTACTTTCAAGCGGACTTCCATAATTCAATCCATGATCAGTATCACTCCATTTTATTCGAGCTCAGCATTTTGGAGCAGTAACAGCACACTCAACATCAAACTCAAAATGTCAACGCCGGAGAAACTCAATCCTTCCAGAGCAGTTGCCTGAAATGAAGCTGCCCACTTGCAACGGCACCTACTCAGAGTGGCCAACATTTAAGGAGTTATTTACAGGCATGATACACAATCGGACCGGACTCACTAATGTTGCCAAACTATATTACTGGAGAAGCTCATTAAAAGGATCACCACTCACATGGATTGAAGGATTTACGTTCATCGGTGAATCCTTGATGCCATCATGAAATACTAAATGATCTGACATCAGCTCAGCTCAAAAACCTAGTATCACTTAACACATTAATTTCGGAAATGTCCAAGATACGGAAGTCACTCAACTTACTGGTACCCAAGGAAGATTTAGGAGACTGTATCTTGGTACACAAGATATCAAAGCTGCTGCATAGAGCAACAAGAGAAGCCTGGGAAACTTCTCGAGTCACCATCAAGGAGCTGCCTACGTTTGAGGAGTTCACTTCAACTTCCGATGCACCACTTACTCATCAAAAAAAGACGGCATCACTCTCAAAACGGTAAAGAGTCCTGATCCAACTCAAAATACACAGCAAGACTTAAAAAGAGTAACACAATCATCTCGGATCTCTCAGCACCCATGCACCTATTGCAGTGAGCCCCACTTCATCGTGACGTGTTCAAACTTCAAGCGTCTCACTGAACAACAGAGAAGGAAGTTTGATGGAAAAGTCGCTTTGCTACAACGGCCTAGGTCTGCACGCTGCCAAGAATTGCAAGTCTCTATTTCGGTGTAAGAGGTGCAATGGCAACCATCACACCATGATTCATGTGCCACGAGACACTGACGGCAGACCACAAGACAATTCAGCAAGCAGCTCAACTCAACAATAGGACAACAGCGCAATCATCTTGTCTCACGGCCAAACTCAACTGACAAATTCACCTTCTCAAGCAACTTTATTAGCAACGGCTTTGGCATGGTATGACTCATCGGTGACATTTCACTAACACAGAATACTCATAGACTCAGGCTCTGAAGTCTCATTCACCTCCAAGATTACGGTTGAATTACTCAAAATTAAACGGCAACACTCATCTGTACCTACTCATGGAATTGAAGGCACGCACTCAACTCACATACTCAGAAAGGTTCAAATAGACTTATGGCCCACCTACAAAAACCAAACGGTTAGGATCACTGCTCACATTATACGCCAAGTCTCATGAACTCTGCCATCAGAGAAATGTGAGCAGCTCATGTGGAACCATACGCAGAAATTACGCTTGGCAGCCTACCTTTTGTAAACCTCAACCTGTGAATGTTCTCATCGGTACTGACTATTATGGTCAAATCATCAAGCCTAACCTCATCAAAGGGAGTATGACTGAACCAGTTTGCATAATTATCAGTCTTGGGATGGCTAATCATAGGTTCCTACAACTCAGCTGTTCAACACAAAACCGTACATCATACAACGGTTGCACTCAATATTGAAGAATTGCAGAGGTTACTCACACGGTTTTGGGTTCAAGAACAGCCGCCCTCAACATCTATAATCAAACTTAGCAAAGAAAAGGCATTATGTGAACAACACTTTGCCGAAACTCATAAGAGAGATACTCATGGACACTATCAAGTAAGTTTATCTCTCACCAAATCAGCTAATGTTCTGGGAAGCTCATTCAGTAAAGCTCAAGCGTGTTTCAACCAAATACTCACTAAATGCAACCAAAACATTATCTACAAGGAAGGGTATTTTTCATTCATGGAAGAGTAATGCAAATTGGTTAACATGGTACAGATAATCTCCATACCAAGGTGGTTAGGAATCCAGGAGGACTCAGTTGTGGAAATTTATGGCTTCTTGGTTGCTTCGCAACAGGCGATGGCCGCAGTTCTGTACATAAAAGCCACAATAATCACCTCTCACTCAACATCATCATTTCTCATCTCCAAAACAAAAGTGACACCACTCAAACGACTTTCAATCCCACGATTAGAATTAGGAGCGTCAGTGTTATTCACGAAGTTGTCTAAATACGTATTGGATAACTCGAGATTGCCAATTTCGCAGATTCATCTCTGGACAGATGCAAAGGTGGTACTCACTTGGATATACTCACACCCCTCACGACGAAAGGATTTTGTTGTAAATAGAGTTGCACTTATACAAGATCTCATTCCAACCGCACAGTGGAGACATGTTCCGGAAACGGAAAATCCAGCGGATTATACGTCTCGAGGGTTACTCACATCTCAACTTAGAGAGCACCAGTTATGGTGGCATGGACCAAGTTGCCTTTGTAAGGATGAGTCAGCGAGGGCTAAGGTCACATTCACCGCAGGCTTGCCACTCTGAACCATACCATGGACTATCATCGATCATTACTCGGCTCTCACTCAACTACTAATAATTACTGGATGGGTAATACTCGCATGATCGATTCAAGGCTAAAGGCAAAAATCACCATGAATCGAAACTCACTGCTGATTTAATCAGCAAGTTCCCTTCCACTCGGAACTTACTATGCTGAAGAATTCTCAAGTCCCAAGAAATCATGTCTTCAATCGGTTAACTGCATACATAGACTCATCATGAATTATTAGAGTAGGAGGTCGGCTTCAGAAAACTCAACTAGATCATCATTCAAGACACCCAGCAATACTACCACGGAGCAGTCAACTCACATCACTGATTATTCGGAATGCTCATCTCTCAACATTACACGGTGATCCTCAACTCACTCTGGCACACACTTGGCAGGAATTTTGGATCACCGGAGGCAGAGCTCCAGTCAAGTCACATATCTTCAAGTATGTGACTTGTGCAAGTTACTGGGCTCAACGGACTCAACAACTCATGGGGCAATTATCCAAGGCCAGGGTTACCCCACATCACCTTTCACCCATACTGGGATCGATTACCCTGGGCCAATCACCATAAACTCATGGAAAGGTCGTATATCCAAAACGTACAAATGCTGGATTTGTATCTTTGTGTGCTTCTCAACCTCAGCTGTTCATCTCGAATTGGTCAGTGACTACTCAAAGGATAGGTTTCTAGCGGCTTATAGACGGTTTACCTTGAGGAGAGGAAGACTTTCTCACCTCTACTCAGACTGCGAAACAAATTTTGTTGGAGCAGATAAGGAGCTGAAGACCCTCTTCAGGCAAGCTCACCAGGAAAACTCAAGCATGTACAACTCAATTGTGCATGATGGCACTCAATGGATATTCAATCCACCTACTGCACCTCACATGGAAGGCAAGTGGGAAGCTGCTGTGAAATCAATAAAATTTCATCTACGTAGGACCATTCGGGACACTGTTCTCACCTTTGAGGCTTCAGCTACACTACTCACTCAAAGTGAAGGATTACCACTCAGTGAAGATCCAAAAGAAATCAACGCACTCACTCCAGGACACTTCCTCATTGGCAAGGCACTTAACTCAGTGCCTGAACCAAATCCACTTAACCTTTATAGTTAAGGCTTTCCAGATGGCAACTCATTCAACGCATGACTGAACAGTTCTCGCAACAGTAGTCCAGCCAATACCTTCATCAATTACAATCCATCTCTAAGTGGCACCATCCATCACATTCGCCACCCTCCATTCAAAATACATTGACTTCGGCGTCCCCTCAATGCCATTTTGTACATATATTCTTCCCAGTGTGAGCTAGACAGCCCAAAAATTTCAATTTGATCTGTCGAATATTTTTCAAGAAAATGCTATTTGAAAAATTAAAAAAAATTCAATAACTCGTAAAAATTTCGTTTAAAAATATGGAATAGTTTCTGAGATAAAAATTAGAGAAGAAAATGACAGATTTACCTTAATAACAAATGACGGACGATAGATATTTAAATCATTAAAAAAAGAAAGTGTATGTAATTTAATGCCCTTTCAAATGCATTTTAAAAAATTGAAAAAAAATTGCCTATCGATAAAAATTGGAATTTCAAAATTTGTTTTTTGATCATAAAACAAAAGAAAATGAGTAAACATTTAAAAACTATTGCGATTTGAAAGAGACATAAAAATTGAAGAGATTAAGCTTTCTCCCGTCGATATCGATCGATGCATTCTCGAAATATATTCTACACACACACACACACACACACACACACACACACACACACACACACACACACACACACACACACACACACACACACACACACACACACACACACACACACACACACATACACACACACACACACACACACACACAGACACACGCACGCACGCACGCACGCACACACGCACACATGTGTGTGGTCATGTGTGTGTGTGTGTTCGTGATATGTCATAACCTGCTCTACCGATTTTAACCATACAGGGCTCCTTTTTTCGAATTTGCTTACAGAGTTCAGATTGATATTGTATTTTTGTCAGAATCGATTTTTGTATAGCACTTTTTCAATTTCACAATTTTTTTTTTCGATTTTTTACTATTTAAAACTAATAACGTTTATATATTACGAATTCACTCTATGCAGGATAAAATTCTCTACAATTGAAAACAAAAAATGGGGTAGCTATATTCAGTCAGAAGTTACTGATGAAAATGTAATTTTTTATAAGTAGGTTATATTTCGAAATTAAAAAAAGATATTGACATGAATATTTTTGTGTTTATAAAGGATATAGAACACTATATTTTGCTAAATTTTTATGTTTTTTTATTGATTATTTTTGGGAAAAAAAAGGTTATTTTTTTCCCGCTGCATAATTATAGTATAATTGCCTTAATTGCTCTGAAATCATTTTTAGAGGTAGATTTTGGATACCTTTCGGATGAGGTCTTTTGGGCAGAAGGATTGGTCCATAAATTTCGCAGATATTTTAGGATAAAATTTTGTTAACCTTTTCCTCAAGTCGTAAATTCTCGGGAACGGTTCGATGTATCAGCTTGAAACTATTTTGCTTATGATATAGACAATATGTGTGTAAAACGTTATCAATTTGATAGCGAAGATCATGCGATTATTTTTAGAGATATTTAATATTGAAAATTTTCGTATTTTTAAAAGTTATTTTTTTTCTCTCTATTAATGAAGTAAAATTGGTTGAATCGTTTTGAAATTTTGTGGACACGTAGAGTTTGTATATTTCTTTTGTATGAATTCTTTGGGCAAAAATATATATAGGTTCATAAATTTCAGAGAGATTTGATGTTCAAATTTTGTTAAGTTTTATTTAATCGTAATTTTTTGTGAACGGCCTTATGTATCAGCTTTGGATTTGTAGATAATTTTGTATGTGATATTGACAATATTTGTGTGAAACTTTATCAAGATCACATGATTACTTTGTCTATAAATTTCAGAGATATTTAAGATTAATATTTTTTAACATTTTTTTCAAATCGTCATTTCTGGAGCTTTATGAATAAACATGAATCACAGCTAGAAAGAATCTTCACACAAAGTCTTCGGCTTGACTGTTAATGAACATGCACTTGAATAGCGTCAAGTGCCGGCGGATTAATAATTAAAAAATCGTGCAGTTGGCATAAATACTTGAAAAAGTTCAACTTTACCGATGGTATTTTTCAGTAGTTAAGGAATGGAATTCAATAGGAATTCAATAGTTAAGTGTAAATAAATATTACTTAAAGGCTGCATATGAGTTTTATGAATCCATATGTGCGAGAGTACCACTTGAATCTTACGGAAAGCGACGAAAATATCCAGTAAAGCGGTAAAAGGATTAGACGGACGCAGCAGAGAAATGCAGACTCACAGATCATGGAGCAACGCGTTTGCTGGTATATATACAACAAGCGCGTTTTGAGCGCGTTACCTGGCCCAAGAAAAACTGTATATTTCTGTACAATTCCGTTCATACGTGTACATTCCGGTACTTGACCGTACCTATCTGTGCATTCTTGTACATTTTCGTACATTTCCGTACATTTCTGTACTTTTGTGTTACTTAAGCGACTTTTGTACCGATTTGTAAAGACTCAGATAGCAAAAAACGTTTGAGAAACGTTTCTGAAACGTTTCACTAGAAACATAGAAACGTACTCCATATTGATCCGGAAACGTTTCGACGACGTTACAGAAACGTTGAAATGTTGGACTTGATTGCATGGTGAACTGGTAGAAACGTTTCTGAAACCGTAGCCGGAAACGTTCCAGAAACGTTTCTACAACGAAATTTTAATAACTAACATTATCAGTTATTAAAACTGATATTACTTCAAAAAGTATTGGGTACGTTATGCTAGAGTAGACGTCCCTTATATGCCGTGGAAATTTATTTTCTTTTATGAATTAAACTACGTTATCTATGGTCGGGTCAGATATCGAATACTTTACAATCTAAATGGTTTTGTATACAATTAACAAGCGTTTCTAAGACGTTCCTGCAACGTAACCTTTCAACCAAGTGGGACATTTCAACGTGTTTGAAACGTCGTAGAAACGTTCTCTGCTCAATAGGGGTTCGTTCATACGTTTTCAGTTAAACGTTTCAAAAATGTTTCTCAAACGTTTCTTGGTATCTGGGGTAATGTACAGAAATGTACGGAAATGCACACAAATGTACAGAATTATACAAGAATGTACAGAAATGTACAATTCCAAAGAATAATATTAAAAATTACTTAAAAATCTTTAAAATGTTTAATAATTAATAAAATAATACATTTATTTTTGGAAATTGAATTGCATAATGGTCGGACAAAGCAATAAAATTATGAAAAAAAAATCCAATTGTCATAGGGAATCGAATTCACAATCTTTACATTACTACACTAAAAAAAGTTCGGCGTGCCCCCTAACCTTTAAACGAAGTAGCAGCAGCGCTGCTATTCCGTGTAGCCTGTGCGCCGAAAAAGTGCAACTGTTGTACTTTTCACACGCTTTCTGAGAGGTTACGTAGCGCGCCGATAGGCAGGCGCTGTGACTACACCGAAAAAGTGTAGTTTCTACTCTTAAAAGAGTAGCAGCTACTCTTATCGGAGTAGCAGTTACTCTGATGGAAAGTATAGCCACTAACCCCTGAAATTAGCGCTGCACGTACACCTGAAGAGTAGGTGGCGCACCAAATTTTTTTCAGTATAAGCCGGTCCTTTGCCATCTGCGTCATTGAAGAATACTTATCTGTGATGGTCCAAATCGCACTTATATATTACAAATAACTGATTAACATATTCAATTTATTGACTCAGTTTAAAAATGATAATAATGATTCCAAAGTCAATAAATGTGATTGATGTTACAATAATTAAGTTGAAAGTGAGTTTTTTATGTTATTCTATTACTGCACGTTATGTTATTAAATTAATGTCGATTAAAGTCATACGGGAATGCAAAAATTATTTCATCCGTTTACCTTCTATGTCCATATATATTGACTCAAAATAAATATTTAGATGTAATTAATATCAAATAATTCAATACTCATTATACATTTTGCTTCCTTCTAGAGGAAGCTTTGTCGTAGTAATTTTTTGATTGTTGTAAAAACATATTATAATTGTTTTCAAAGGTGTTAGGAATCAAAATACATGGTTTTTGAAAAATGTCTGTATGGTTGTATGTGTGTGCGTGCGCATGTGCGTGCGCGCGTACGTGTGCGTGTGCGCGTGTGTGTGCGGTGCGTGTGTGCGTGCGTGTGCGTACGCTTGGATCTCAGCTTCTACTCGGTCGATTTTAACCGGACAGGTCACATTTTTTTTTTTTTTTTTGGTGTGATTGTTGATTGGGCTGATGCGGTTTTGTTTTATTTGCAATTTTCGATTTTCACAAAATTCATTTTTGCTTTTTTTTAATGATAGCATCGAGATATTTTAATCGGATGGATAACATTCGCCAGAGAATTAAAATACCTATATTTTCTAAAAAGAAGTTCTAGCTATAAAGTATTGTCGAGGTAGATTTTGGATAGCTGTCGGTCGGGTTCGTTGGGCAAAATGATTGATCCATAAATTTCAGAGATATTTGAGGATAAAAATTTTTAAAGTTTTTTTTCAAACCGTAATTTCTTGAAAACGGCTCGATGTATCAGCTCCAAATTTATAGACAATTTTATATGTGATATAGATAAAATTGGTTTAATCATGTTGTAATTTTGTGGAAATTAGTATATTTATTGTACAAGTCCTTTAGGTAAAAGAATCGTTTATGAAAGGTTAAATTTTTTCTACGTTTTTTTTTTAAACATGATTTTGAACAATCACACTTCATATATCAACCTGAAATTTGTAAATTATTTTTTATGCGATATTTCGTCGAGTTGGACGAACAAGATGCTATCTCGTCGAAGCGTTGACAAAGATGCTATCTCGTAAATGGGTTGAAAACGTGCTATCTCGGCAAAGGTTTTTTTTCGTGAAAATTTAAGTTGGCACCTCTGCAGAAACTTTTAAAGAAAATTGTTTTTTTCAATATATTTAGTTTGATTATCAATCGTAATAAATGTATAGAATAGTACTTTACTATAAACTGGACTGTCTTACTATATTGACCTTTTTAGAATTTTAAATGAACAATAAAACTTATTGACAAATGCCATTTAAGCAAAATTTTTATATTACTTTAGTATGATTATATTATGCTTAATTGCCGTTCATTTATGAGAAAAATCGATAAATTTCAGAATGCTTTATTTAGGTTGAGATTTTATTCTATTCACTTACCGATCTAGCTTACAATGTCCACGAAATATGAGGCAAATTGATATTTTGTAGCTGACGGAATTGTTAGTTAATTGTTGCACATCAGCTGTCAGGTAACGCTAAGGAGCCGATTGCAGAAACATGAAATGATAAATACCCACCCAACTCACTTGAATGAAGTCCCCGAATCCTAGCGTCATATTGTGATAAATATAAATAAATAATAAATAAATAATTGAAATAAAAAAATACTGTTTTACTGAACTGTTACGTCCGTGACGTATCTCTAAAATCAAATTAACAATGCATATTTATCGCCAGTAATTTTCTGACATACAAATGTCGTATATGCGAATTTTGACAACGTTGCTTTTTAATGCAAGTGGCATCACGCCGAAGCGAGCGAACTTTACAATGTTGAAATTTTTTAATACAAGGCAATTGTGACGTAGCAGTAGGTCATCAAACTTGCGTATTATATTTTCTTTAGACTCAGCATTTCGCAATGTGACTACCGAATTTAATACGATTGGAGACCATTACATTGCCAAATAAGATGATCTCAATCATCTTCAACCTAATTTAACCGCTTAATAAACACGGCGACTCTCAACACACAAACCAGTAATCGTGCAAAAGTGGCGAGCTCCGTACCACTCCAGCCGACAAGAGGAGAAGCGAATATTTTATACGGGTCAAATACCCTACATTCAATTACGAAGAGAATTTCTTATATCAATAATTTCAATAATCTATCGGTATTATATATTGTTTAACAAAGTTAATAAGTTTTAAATCGCATAGTCTTATTTATAAACCTTATATCTTTCAATAAATAGTGCATCTAACTAATTAGCTGTTTATTATTTACGAGAGCCTACGCCCAGAATAAAGGTAATATAAATCAAATATCAATTGAAAATATAATATATATATATATATATATATATATATATATATATATATATATATATCATTCAAATATAATTTGAAGATAAACCATACAAATTTCAATACACATATAAGAGTAGATTCCTCGACACTCAAGACTTAACAGTGGTTCCGGTACCGATCGAAAATTGGTTCACTAGACTATTTGAAATAAAAGAAATAAAATAACTATTTTTCGGAACGTCACATTGGTTCCGGTACACAGTCGAACGAAAAGTTCGTTAGATCAGCTAAATCAAACTTTAAATGTTTTAAAGTAGATAAAATAAGCTCTTGAAAGACGAGGAAAATATTCTTATATAAATACAACTAACATAGAATAAGTCCGAGCTTCTTGCTTTGCAGCTTAGGGGGATCATTGTAGCATGAATCGCCCAAATTTCGGAAGATAAGCAAGTACGGCTCGTCGAGTTATTAACAAGTATTCAACAAATGATAAATACGGAAATAAGAAAAATTTCTACAAAACAAATGACATTTTTCAAAAATATATTACGCAAAATACAAATACAGTCTAACACAGATTAGAAAATTGAAAAATAAAAATACAAACGAAAAAAGTTACGACACTACAAGGAGTAATAAAACAAAGAAGTAAGAAAAATTTTTAACAACAAATTATAGCTGAAATAGCAAGTGAAAAGATAAATTTACAGAGTGAAATCAAGATATATTACGCCAAAATAGCAGTCTAACACAAGTAAGAAATTGAAAAAAATCAATAATAAAAAGATATAAAAGTAAAACCAAAAGAAAATACTACAATAGATAAAACAAAATATCATAAAGACAAATTATAATTACAAAAAAATTAAGAACAACGATCACATAAATCGAAAATACAGCACACGAAAAATAAACATAGAATAATGATCAACGCAGCTCAAGAAAACGAATAATAATATTAAACAAATTGATCAATTAAATAAAAATTGCATAAATAAACATTACAGTTTAAACAATAAAAGATAAAACACTAAAAACTAAGCAAAGGAAAAAATTTATAAAAGTGACAAATAAATAAATAAATTATATTGTGAAATAAACAATTACAAAATATATACAGAAAAATAGTGGAATTAATAATAAAAACATATTTTAAAAGATATATTAAGTATAGTATAAACAAAGAAGTAATATGTCATGTCAAATCAGAAAGGTATAGAAAATAAGGGAAACGAAGGGATTATAACCAGACGGACTACCCAAAGAAATCCAGAACTTAAAAAGCAAGTAGATGATATAAATAAACAAACGAACATTTTTGAAAGAAGACCAAAAGTACCAAGGTCACCTCCAAATACACAATAAATAGAACTTCATCGGATATCTACATTAACTCAAAAACACAGGAAAATGAGGCAATACTTTCAATTCCATCAACTTCAAAAATAGACCATAACGAACTAGATGCACAACATTCAGTCAAAAAACAGAATATTAAAAACTCCACACAAAAACAAGATATATCAAATAAAAATATAAATAATCTTTTTATTCCGGAAATAAAACGGGATATATTATCACTAACAAATTTTCATACTCCAAACACACCAAGTCAGAGCCCAGCATTTTTTGAAGAATCAATATATGTAGAAAACGGTAGGCAACACGACTACACGGATATAGAAGGATTTTTTAATGAACAAAGTTTGATTTTGGCTAGAGATAATACAAGTAATAACGAACAGCCAGAAATTCAAATAAACGAAAATTTAATAAATCTAGAACCAGAAATGGCAAATCAAGCATTAAAATTACCACTTAAAGAAGTTGCAAAGTTAGTACCGGATTTTGACGGGAAAAATATCCAACTAGAGGAATATATAGAAAAATTAAAACAAGCAAAAAGAATAATATCGAATAATGATGAATCGAACCTAGTACAGATCCTCAAAATAAAGCTCAAAGGAGAAATTTATAAAGCATTAGCAAATGTAGAAATTGAAAGTATTGAAACTTTTATTAAAACAATACGTAAAATATATCCATCAACGGATAATATACATTCATTATACGGAAACCTGACACAACAAATTCAAAAATCAGATGAAGATGTACTATGTTTTGCAAACAAATTACGAGTGTTGGGTACACAAATAATAGAATTAAAAAAATTAGAACCTAATGTAACAGGAGAAATTCTAACAGAATATAAAACTAGATTAAAAACCGACATACTCAGTAGTTTTAAAAAAGGATTAAAACAAGAAATTAGAATCGAACTCGAAGAACACCAAGACATGGATAACGCAGTACAAAAAGCAATTGAAATAGAATCAAACTTAAAAAAGCAAAATAGCTTAAGAAATGATACTACAAGCATATTGTTTAATTTCGAAACTCTAATTCCAAACACAATTAAACAAGTTTTTTGCCAATTATGTAAGAAAATAAATCACGAAGCATTATTTTGCATGAAAGCTTCATGTGTTTATAGCAAAAGTAAGGAGCATGTATCATATCATTGCAGAACAGCTAAGCACGTAATAAAATTAATTTGCAAATTGTGTAGTACGGAAGGCCACTCAATAGATGCGTGTAAGTTAAATAAGATGCAGAGTAATCATTGTCAATACTGCCAAAATATGGGGCACGAGGTTACGCAATGTCCTACTATTACAGAATACGAGCTGTGTTGCAGATGTAAGGAAAGAGGACACGATCCGCTTATGTGCAATAATTCGGTAAGAATTACGGAAGTATGCGACGCCTGTGGCAGCGCGTCACACACAGCTAAAAATTGCCCGTCAGCATTGTGTAAGAGGTGCAACAACCTCGGGATTTAATGAAATACTGCACGATAAACAAAGGAACGATATGGTGCGCGATATGTGCGGATGAAGGTCACGAAACCGCGGATTGCCAGAACGTAAAAGTTTTAATTATGCAAAATAGAGAACAAAACTCTCAGAATAAAGAAGTTTGTCAATTTTGCGAGATGCTGGGGCATTCAGCAAAAACTTGTAGGAAAATAAGCAATAACCAACAATGTACATTCCCAAATAACAATTACAATGCCTTAAATAAATCCTATGAACATCGAGATAAAAATAGGAATGGATTTTTCCGAACAAATAACCAGAACAGCAATCATTTTTCAAGGAATTCAAACAGTAATTATCGGGGGAACTTTAATACACAAAGTATAAAATGCGAATATTGTAATTTCACCGGGCATACATTGGAAGATTGTAGAAAATTAAAAAATCTGACGGCACAAATTAAATGCTCTTTTTGCAATAAAAATGGACATCAAATAAACAATTGCCATGAAATCAAGATGCTACAAAATAAATTAGATAAATTTTGTAAAATTTGTAAAAACACGAATCACACAACTGAGGAATGTGCGTCACGATCAGTACTTAATCATCAAACTTCGGAAAACTAACAAATTCTTCTGAAAATGAGTGGACTAGAAGTATTAACAAAAAACCACTCAAAGATAGCGCAGATATTAAAGTAGGTACATTTAATAGTGATGGTATCACCAACGGAGAGAAAGACACGGACATCGATTTATTGATAGGTTGTTTGTATGTGTAATGAAACACGTGGATTCTTTTGAGCAATTAAGTATTTTATTAATTTACTATCAGTCGACGTTTCGGAATCATTGTAGGATTCCCTTTTCCAGAGACTAATTAATTAAATTAACTAACACATACGCCCAATTTCATAGCAATGTAGTTGCTCGTCAATATAAAAAGATTGAACACGTAACTCTTTCGACATCTTCTTTCTAACGCACGTCATATTTGCATAAATAAAAAACGAAACCATGTTGGTCAATATAAAAAGATTGAACACGTAGCTCTCTCGACATTTTCTTATGCATTTTTATTTATGCAAATATGACGTGCGTTAGAAAGAAAATGTCGAGAGAGCTACGTGTTCAATCTTTTTATATTGACGAGCAACTACATTGCTATGAAATTGGGCGTATGTGTTAGTTAATTTAATTAATTAGTCTCTGGAAATGGGAATCCTACAATGATTCCGAAACGTCGACTGATAGTAAATTAATAAAATACTTAATTGCTCAAAAGGATCCACGTTTTTCATTACACATACAAACAACCTATCAAAGTTGAATTGCGAGCAGTCTGAAAGGACAAAAAACTCATTTGATCGATTTATTGATTACAAAGAATTTAAAGAATATTACGGAAAACATGGAGAAAAATAAGGCAATAAATAGATCAGAAATTATAAATAATAACGAAATAAATTTAAGTGATTTTGAAATAAATAGTATTAAAAATGAAATAACACAAGAAAGAATAGCAGCAACCAAAATTGCAATGTATTTTCTGAAATTAGAAAACTCACTGCAGTATATCGAAATAGAAAACCACTACACAAATAAAAAATGTAATTTACTTGTAGATAGTTGGGCTCAGTTAAATATTATCAAGGGAGATACCTTCTAATATAATTTTAGAAAATAGGAAAATTCATTTATCTGGTATTACAGATAAAACAATTGAAACATTAGGAGTAATTAAAATGAATATAAATGGACTGAATATTGATTTCCATGTAGCACCACCAAATTTTTGTTTACCTTACGACAGGATTTTAGGAATCAAAATTCTTACTGAACAAAAATTAAGACTAGACGAGGGCTATTTACAAATAAATCATAGTAAGATCAAACTGAAAGCAGTCCATAAATTAAATCATAATCTTAATACAGTATCTGAAAAGTCACAAAAAACGGATAAAGAATTAAAATCAAGAATAACAATAGAACAGAAGGAAGTTTTAAAGAAAATGTTAGAAAATACGGACGAAAAACAAAGCTTAATACCCATAATTCATGAAAATTGCGAACAAGTAATACAAATAAACGAAAAAACTGAAAATTTTCAAATTGAGGATGAAATGGAGAAATCATCTTGTTTAATATCTTATGAACCTGAGTTAATCAATAAAAATGAAGTAAATATAAATTCAGAAATGACATTATATGATGACGTTATGAAAATTTTAAATACGATTCCAATATTAAATGCAGAAGGAAAGGATTTACAAAAAAAAATGTTAAATGAAATTCTACCAGAAAATATAAATGATTTACATTATGAGGAAATTTTGGAAAATGACGAAAATAATATTAAGTCATTAATAAATAATATTAATATTGCTTTTGAAAATAATGACCAAGCAATCGATTTTGAGGAAATCGAATCAACAAATTATAAACAATTTTTGACAATAATGAATAAAAAGTTTGAATAGATTTAGAAGATTATAATAAACTCTATGGAAATGAAAAATAATATAACTTTATATCTTATGAAATAGATAATTTACCTGAAGGTTTTCAGATAACAGAAGACTTTAACATAGATGAAAATGAAATTTTAAATTTGGGATCAATAAATTTTATAGGAAAAAATGAGTCAGTACAAGATTTTAAAGAATATAATAGAGAAGAAAGATTATTAGAAAAAATATGTTACGAAAACTTGCCTGGAAATAGTAAAACAATGATTAAGGATCTAGTATTGAAAAATAAGGATATATTTTGGCTAGAGGGAGACAGTTTAGGATCATGTAATGTAGAACAACATGAAATAAATTTAACAGATGATAAACCCGTATACGTAAAGCAATTTCCTTTACCTCATAAATTAAAAGAAATCGCGATAGAGGAAACTGAAAAATTAATAACAAATGACCTAGTTCGAAACTCAAAAAGTGCTTTTAACGCTCCAGCATGGATTGTAGCAAAAAAACAGTTAGCAGACGGAAAAAAACGATGGCGTTTAGTAATAGATTACAGAAAACTAAACGAAAAGACAATTCCAGATCCATATTTACTCCCAAACATTACAGAAATATTCGATCAATTGGGGAAAACTAAGTTTTATCACGTTATAGATTTAAAGTCGGGATTTCACCAAATTCCTATGAAACCAAGTGATATACATAAAACTGCATTTAGCATCAACCCATTGGGACGTTTTGAATTTCGAGTATTACCTTTCGGATTAAGAAACTCACCGCATACATTTCAAAGAGTTTTAAATACAGTCTTAGGCGATTTAATCGGTAAGATATGCTTCGTATTCATCGACGTTATAATTATTTTTGGCGAAACTATGACAGAAGCCAACGAAAGATTCAATACAGTTGCACCAAAATTACGAGAAGCGAATTTAACATTAGAACCAGAAAAATGTGAATTTTTTAAAAAAGAAGTATGTTATTTAGGTCACATTATTAGTGAACACGGAATAAAACCTGATCCAAGGAAAATAGAAGCAGTAAAGAAATTTCCTACACCGAAAAATGTTAAAAATATTAGAGAGTTTCTAGGGCTTTCAGGTTACTATAGAAGATTTATAAAAAATTACGCAAAAGTAACAAAACCCTTAAATATATTGCTAGAAAAAGACGTGAAGTTTCATTGGGAAAAAGACCAACAAAAAGCCTTTGAGGAAATTAAAGAATTATTATGCACAGCACCAATCTTAGAATATCCACGTTTTGACGAACCATTCATTATTACAACGGATGCTTCAAATTTTGCTTTAGGTGCAGTTTTGTCGCAAGGAAAAATTGGCAAAGACCCAGCGATAGCTTACGCATCACGAAGTCTACATAAAGCGGAAACTAAATATCACACCTATGAAAAAGAAGCATTGGCAATAATGTTTGCCATAAAAACGTTTAAAAATTACGTATATGGAAACAAATTCATAATAGTTACTGATCACAAACCGCTGTTATCGTTAAGATCAGCTGATAATAATACAAGAGTCCAAAAATGGAGACTAAAACTATCAGATTATGAATTTGATATCGTATACAAACCAGGAAAACAGAACGCAAATGCAGATGCTCTATCTAGGAATCCAGTAGAGATATTTGTTATTACCAGAGCACAAAATAAGAAAATATTAAATAAAAATAACGAACAACCTAGAATTCTTAGTAACGATGACAAAATCAAAGTAATGAATGAAGATAGACAGAAAATAAAGGAAAAAGGGGCAGACCTAGAAAAAATGACAAAAAAATGACTACAGGTAGAAAAGAAGAGAAAATTGAGGAAAACAAAGAAAATATACCGGAAATTAATAATATCATTTATTCTAAAAATTCTATACAATTTAGAAATGATAATATTGTTCATTTAATAAATTTAAAAGGAAAATCATTAGATAAAAATATTGAATTATTAATCAAAAGTAAAAACATAAAACCAAAACTATCACTTACAAAAGATAGTATAGATATAATAAATATAGAGAATAAAAAACTATTTATGTTATACATAGATACGTCCGTATCATGTAAATTAATAAAAGAAAATTTAGCGAAATTATTTAATCAATTAAAAGAATTATTAATTACTAAGAATATATGTATTTATAGTATTTCTAGGGATATAGAAATTTTAAACATAAATTGGTTAGAAATAGAGGAAGTATTAAAAGAAATATTTAGCAATACAAATATAAAGGTAATAATATGTTTAAATAATATTGAATATGTAAAAATTGAAGACAGGGATAACATTTTTTTGAAACTCCGTGCGAGAAGTTCGATTTCTCGCACGCTGCGTTAAAAGATGCGTGCAAAAATCTCACTTCTCGCACGTCGTGTCAAAAAATACGGTTCTACACTTGTGTGAGAAGTTGATTTTCTCCTCGTGTGACCTTTTCACCCTCGCTTCGCTCGGGTGCAAATAGTCACACGAGGGGAAAATCAAATCCTCGCACTAGTATCGAAATGTACTATTAACATGTATCACTCCTCTATGATAGGAGGACATTCAGGTGTAAATAGAACATACAATAGACTTCAGGAAAAATATTGGGAAAACTTAAAATCAGACATCCAAAACAGAATACAAAAATGCGAAGATTGTCAAAGAAATAAATTAAAGCGGAAAAAGACTAAACAACCAATGATTATCACAGATACACCGGGGAAAATATTCGATAAAATCGCAATGGATATTGTAGGACCATTTAACATTACTAAAAATAATAATAAATATATTTTATCTGTACAAGATCAATTATCAAAATTTGTAATTTTAGTATGTTTAAAAGATCAAACAGCAGAATCGATTTTAGATGCTTTTATAAAAAGATTTATATGTATATTTGGATGTCCAAAGATAGTACTAACCGATAGAGGGGCAAATTTCACGAGTAAAATAATGAATCAGATAGCTAAAAGGTTTGAATTTGATAAAATTGAAACTACAGCTTTCTCGCCACAATCTAATGGTTCATTAGAAAGAGTACACTACTCGTTGTGTGAATATTTAAACAAATTTTCTACAAAGAAATATGAATGGGATGAACTATTAGATTTTGCACAATTTCATTATAATACTAGTGTACATACTAGCCATCAATTCACACCATATGAATTAGTTTTTGTCTGTCCTGCTAGAATTCCGTCTAGCGAACCAGTAAAACAATCAGAATTATTACCGACCTATAATGGATATTTAGAAAAACTGATTAATAATATGAGAGAAATTGCCTTAATAGCAAAACAAAGATTAATAATGTCAAAAGAAAAATCAAAGATATATTATGACAGATTTATTAACCCAAGAGAATTTAAAATGGGAGATAAAGTATGGTTGATCAAAGAACCTAAACCAGGGAAACTTGAAAAAGATCATTATCATGGCCCTTTTGACATTATTAAAGTAAATGAAAATAATAATGTTGTCATAGACTATAAAGGAAAGGCAAAAACAGTCCATACAAATAAATTAAGCCTTGTTAATAATAAAAAATAATATCATAACATTTTTGTTTTAGGATATGGACAACATACTCAATATTAACATCGATCATAATCTCTTCTTATTTTTCCAAATTTAATACAGCAATAGAGAATTATAATTGCAGCTGAACTTTTCCATTTGAAGCAAAACCATCCTACTTCTTGGTGAACTAACCCTAAGATGATTCAGATTTTACCAAATATACAATTTAAAATTATAACCACTTATCCGTTTGTCTACAATTGTTCGTATCAACTTGTCAATATTTTGTGAAAAGCAACTATATTTCCTAAGAAAGTTAATAATTTTATAAAAATGCGATCGGAATAATATAAGTTTGAATAATGAAATTCTAAGAAATTTTTTACGAAGAAAGCAAAAAGATTCATGCATGAAAGATTTTAAAAGTAATGCTACGACTAACAATAACATCGTTGACAATTAAAAAAAAAATATATATATATACTGTTCTTTTCTTTTTTTTACAACAACAAAAAAAAAATATTGCGATTACATATTAAAATACCTCAGTGAAACAAACAAAAATTTTATTTGTAAAAATGATGTGTTATTAAATAATAAAAAAATTATTTAACAGAAATTTTAGTCACAAAGTAGAAAAATTTTAGAGGGATCAATTTAATAACTTATGATTTTATAAGAAAATATAGAACTAATCCAAAAGGAAAAGATATAAAAACATTCCCAAACCTTTTCACATAAGATAAAAAAAAAAAAAATAATTTGACTATAATTTTATGCAAAATTAAACTGTATTTGCCTAAAAAACAAAACAATTGTTCGCACTCATAAAATTTTTTAAAGAGTTTAAGAACAGGAAAAATTATCTAGGTAGCTATGTTCACATTGCTAAGATTAAATAGAATATATGTATTGGAAGTGATCAGTTCAGACATATCTTAACATGATCATCCTATAAGATATACTATTCTGCATCGAATTGAGTATGTAAAATATTTTTCTACTCTAACAGATTGCGTATTCTTTAAAGCAAACACGTGAATGCTACCTATGCCAGAAAAAGATTAAGTTCTAAAATGAACTTTTGATATGGCTGAAAATTTTCAAACGAAGATAAAATACAATGATGCATAAAAGCTATAACAAGTCAAAATTTATCAAAATCATTTCGAGTTATTTCCATTCCTTTTTTTTACGAAAAAAACCCACACAAATTGTATTTTTCTTTTGGAAATAATTATAATATGATTGTTAAAATAATTCTGTTATAATAATATCAAAATCCCTTTAATATTATTCTACTTAAAGAAAGAAAAAAATATATCTTTTGCCAAATATCTCAGCAGGGAGGGAAGTAAATGATCACTTGAATCATTCCCTATATAATTCTCCTCATCTTTTAATTACTACAAAATTATTTAATATACACGTTATTTCTAAATTTTGTTAATCAATGACTTTATTTTAAGTAAAAACAGCAAAACAAAAATTATTACTAATTACCGATAACAAAATAATTAAATTATCGAAATGCTATGTAAAATTAAGATATACATGTTTATATGAATTCTTCGAAATTTGAATGCTAGAAAAGTCGGTATTCAACGTGAGATACAAAGTCAAACGGTAGGTTAAGTGTAGACTAGTTTTAGGAAGGAAAATAATTTATTTTATAGAAACATATAGACGATACGAAATTTTATTTAAAATTATTAAATATTTATTATTATTTTTATTTGAATCTTAATTATTGTTTTTATTATGAATCTTTTGTAACGAAAAAATCAGCGTCAGTCATTTTCTCGAATGTAGAAACTGTGTATATTCGCATTTTGTGCACATAACACCGCAATGAAGCGAGTAATCGCAAAGTATACGTGCCGCAGTTTTTGTGAATTCAGCACTTCCAAATGCCGCAATTCGAACTACTTACGGCCTGCGTCTACGTAATTTCTGTCATAAAAAAGCGAGACACCCAATATAATTAATAAACGTCAATTAATTTTTGTAAACGGAAATCTCTGATGCTTAATAATACACTTGTTGAATTTCTACGACATTCAACAGTCTAAGGGGGCAGGTGTTACGTCCTGAGACGCATTACGGAATTTAGAATACTATTTAAAATTTAATGTTATCAGATATTTCCTGACACACATCGACGAGAACGCAATTTTATACGATGCAGCATTTCGTTCAGGTGACATCCTGACGTAACGAGTCACCGGCCTCAAGAAAAACAATGTATTATATTTTCTTCAAAAGCAGCATTTTTTCAATACTATACTGCCGAAATTTATACCGAAATTTTTGCATTTTATTTATAATTTATTGTAAAAAATTCATACGAATGCACAATATGGTGTACCTATAACAAAATCAAACATATTAATTATCTCTTACATTTACAACAGTATTATAAAATATAATTTATAATAATAACATGTAATTATTTAAGGAAAATACTTACGCTAATCCAACCTGACATGATTTGCTGTGTATAAAACTGATAGATTACTGCAAATTTACGGCATCTTATATACCAAATTTTTTGTCGATCCAGCGAAATTTCAATAAAGGAAAATAACGAAATCATGTTTGTTAACAGCTTACCATTGCAAAATGCCAGTCAATGCGGCGTTACTGATCTCAAACGCATAAAACTATACAACAAATTTTTTTTTTTTTTTTTTTTGCGATGCACAAAAATTATCAACTTAAATTTACTATTGAAAAGTCTGTAACAGAAAATTACTGATGATTTATTTTTACTGTTGAATCTCTACGATATTCAACAGTCTAAGGAGGGAGGTGTTACGTCCGTGACGTATCTCTAAAATCAAATTAACAATGCATATTTATCGCCAGTAATTTTCTGACATACAAATGTCGTATATGCGAATTTTGACAACGTTGCTTTTTAATGCAAGCGGCATCACGCCGAAGCGAGCGAACTTTACAATGTTGAAATTTTTTAATACGAGGCAATCGTGACGTAGCAGTAGGTCATCAAACTTGCGTATTATATTTTCTTTAGACTCAGCATTTCGCAATGTGACTACCGAATTTAATACGATTGGAGACAATTACATTGCCAAATAAGATGATCTCAATCATCTTCAACCTAATTTAACCGCTTAATAAATACGACGACTCTCAACACACAAACCAGTAATCGTGCAAAAGTCGCGAGCTCCGTACCACTCCAGCCGACAAGAGGAGAAGCGAATATTTTATACGGATCAAATACCCTACATTCAATTACGAAGAGAATTTCTTATATCAATAATTTCAATAATCTATCGGTATTATATATTGTTTAACAAAGTTAATAAGTTGTAAATCGCATAGTCTTATTTATAAACCTTATATCTTTCAATAAATAGTGCATCTAACTAATCAGCTGTTTATTATTTACGAGAGCCTACGCCCAGAATAAAGGTAATATAAATCAAATATCAATTGAAAATATAATATATATATATATATATATATAATATATATATATATATATATATATATATATATATATATATATATATATATATATATATATATATATATATATATATATATATCATTCAAATATAATTTGAAGATAAATCATACAAATTTCAATACACATATAAGAGTAGATTCCTCGACACTCAAGACTTAACAGAACGGCCCCTCTACCTATTAAAATCTGCGTTTTAAAATGTAAATTTTTAATTTAATATTTTACGATCATGAAAAATAATTGAACCCACTTATAAAGAATCCAAAATTATTTTGTATACTGCGCAAAATCTGCTAAAATGTAATGCATATGAGCATGAGATATAGATAAAAAGTTTTTAAATGTTCGTGAATGTTGATATTTGACACAGTTTTAGAGTTTTTGGCTCTAAACACTCGTTCACGCTTTGCTGTTTCTTACCGCTCGTTCGCGAAATCGCGATGCTATACGTCGCTAAAAAAACGCCAACTTTACAATTAATTACTAAACCCTTGTAAGAAATAAGGGGCTTTGAGAGTACGCAACGTCGCATGCCGCTACGTATTACACACAGCGAGGAGCTGAGCATTGCACGTCAGCGATGACGTGATGGCTCCACGCGCCGAGCAGAGGAGTGCAGCGGAGAGGACTGCCGTCTCCTCCTCTACCCATTGCCTACAACGTGCGAGCACCAACGTCCTCGCACACGCTGGCCGGTCTACCATGTTTCTGCACTGTAAAGCCGTCAAACAGAGTGAAACACGACGTCGATGTGTAGTTCCGAGCGATGAGGGAAAATCATGAGACACAGAAGGAGATGATGAGCTAAATAAAAACGTTGATGGAAGGGCAGTAAGAGCTCATGGAAAACATGCTCGAAGTGGAAACGGCGAGAATCAGACAGCTAGAGGTACCTCAACCCTTCCTTAATTCCACCACCGGTAATCTCAGATGAAAATATAAATTCAGAACCAGAGCCTAACAATATGCAAACACCCCGAAACAGTATAAGAGTAGAAATAAATGAAACATCTAGAAACTTTACTCAGACGATAGAATCGAATAAAACTAATCCAAAGTTTAACATTAAAAGAGATTACAAATTAACACAAAAAGTAGTTTTAAATGTGTGGTTAGATTACCTTCATTCAGAATTAAGATCAAACGATTTAATAGATATAATTGACGATAAAATACAAACACCAATAAATTTAACAGAAAAAGAATTAGAAAAGAGAAAATCAGTAGTCAGAGATATTATCATAAATCACTTAGACGAATACAACAATAAGAAAATTTTGAATTTGAAAGACCCCAAAGAAATTTTAATTAAAATCAGAGAATTCAAAAGAGTAGAAGCAAACGTTGCAGCTTCCTCAGTTAGTGCACAATTGTATCGCTTAAAAATAAATAAGAAGGAAAAGATAAATGAATTTTGTGACAGATTTGATACAATTATAAGAGAGTATGAGAGTTGCGATACAAATGTGCGATTATTGAGGAAGAGAAGAGATCAGCGTTTTACCAAGCGGTTTCATGCGATAACTCTGAACTTCATTCAGCCTACCTAATCAGAAGACAGACTGTCAATAAAGAAATTACTTTACAAGAAATAAAATCATTTCTTTTACAGTTAGAGGCAGAAAAAAGACACTCAAAGGAAACCAGAGGATCATCACTAAATATAGCTCAGAGAGTACCAGAGTGGCAGTCGGGGCCGCACACCAAGTGCTTCCGATGCAACAAAATGAGCACATGGCACCAAACTGCCCACTGAAACCCCACAATAAATGGTTTTATTATTACTGTAACACTGAGACGGACCACAAAGGCACATCGCAAAACGTCTTCGTACAAGGAGCAACAGCATATATTGCAGGTACTGTTAAAAATCAGTTAAAGTCACAAACACAAATTACATTCATCGCAGACTCAGGTGCTACCAATCATATCGTAAATAAGGGTATAATATTACGCGATTTTAAACATTGCACGGGAGAGTTTATCAGAAGCGCAAATAAAAATGACTCAGTAAACATAGAAATATAATAGATGGAAAAAGAAATTTAGTAGTAAAATCAAATATTAATAAAGATGATATAATTATTTTAAAAAATGTAATATCCGCAGAAAACATATCAGAAAATCTAATCTCCCACAGAAGGTTTGCAGAGGTAGGTTTAGGAATTTATTTAGATGATGAAATTTTGAAAATCTTTGATGAAAATACAGGTGCTGAATATATTTCAGGGAAATATGAAAAACCAAATTGGATAATAAGCTTCGATGTAGACAAAGAAAGACATGTTGATAATGTAAATTCAGATTGCCAAAAATATTCATACATGACTAGGTTAGTTACTTTGGATGAGTTTTTGCAGTAATCTCAGACAGATGTTCTGAACTTGGAGACACTTCGCGAGAAATTTTCGAGTCCAGTGAACCCATCCGTGTTCACTCCCGTGTATTTGCGGACGCGAATATTTTGGATGCCCTACGTTCGGGCGACATTATGACGTAAGCTCAGCATCGGAAGAGAGCATAAGGATGAAGATGAGGATGAGAATAAATGTAATTAAATAAAATGTAAAATAAAAATTATGGTTAAAATGTAAAACGCTTTTAACGGTAGAACAAAATTAATAAAACAGACTAAAGTAAAACTAACAAATAAATGGGGTGTCAAACGGTTTGCGGTCGCATTTCTTCACGGTCTCACGAAACTCTCCAGCGTATAGCCATGTCCCGGTGACAGCGAGCGTGGCTCGAGGTGTCATCCCCTTTTTGCCTGAGCGAAGGGTTTCCGCACTTGGCGAGGGTCAGGACTCCCCATACGCCTGTAGCGAGAGTCGCTGATGGCGGGGGGAGCAGGCTCACCTGGAGCGAGAGCCTGGTGAGAGGAGACCCATCTCCGACGTCGCGCTGAGAGCAAGTGTGCTCCGAAAAACCGGAGTCTGGCAAATTATCTCGGTGAAGGTTGGGGACGAGCGTTCACGCTGGCTGATTGGTTCCCGCAAGGCGGTAGCAGTCAGCAGATAGTCTGCTGTTGGGGTTGCAAGAGGCTCCCTCCCCTCCCCGGAAGCTCGCGGGCGCGGCTCGTCGACCGACTCGTGACGCGAGCTTCTTCGAAGCTCACGGAGTGTGTGAACTTTCGGAAGCTTCTGGGAAAAAGTCGGGCCTCGACTAATTCCCAAAAGTTTGACAATGAGAAAAAAAATAAAAAAAGAATAAGTACACAACTGTTACGGACGTCAAAATGATTTAATTCCTTATCATTATATCATTAAATTTCCTGATCAACTCTATAACATCGACATACCCAATAATATTGTAATGACCGTGGGGAGTGGTCATTAATGTGTTTCGTTTTTTTATCCAAAGCAATACACTTTTGTTCCTTTATTGTTATTTATTACACTAAAAATTTAGAAAGATCTAATTCGTTACCATTATATCATTTTGTTTCCTAATTACCTCTATAACGTCCAAATACCAGATAATATAGGAATGAGCGTCCTGATTTCGTTTTAATTATAATTTTTTCATATAATAATAAAACTTTCTTTTCCAAGCTACTACCAAATTATTAAATAGACTAAACAGTCAACTTCAAAACATCTTTTAAAGTTTCTAAACGATCAGGTCCAAGCGACTACTAAATTTTTAAATACATTGAACAGTTACCTCTAAGTGACCGTCAAATTGTTAAATACACTGAATGGTCATTACCAGGCGACTGCTTAAATTTTCCAAACGGTCTACTCCAAAAGATCACTGGAATTCATGAATTTTCTTCAAATGGTTAAGATTAGAAGCTCTAAAAATTTGACAATAATAGTAACTGACTTTTTTCTAGATCGAAAAACAGATAAAATAATTAAAATTACCACTTTCTTCACTCTCTTTGTAATTTGTCATAAAAGTTTTAGTGACTATATTTATCTACTTTCTTTTTGCTTCCTCATGGAGGAAGCTTTGTGGCGATGAAAAAAAAGTTTTCAAGATAACATGTTAGAAAGATGTTTTGAATCATTTGGAGTCAAAATATACTTTTTAAAAAAATGTCCTTATGTGTGTGTGTGTGTGTGCGCGCGCGCGTGCATGCGTGCGTGCTTTTTTTATTTTTATTCCGAATCGGCCATCGTTTGTGGATCAGGCAAAATGTATCCTTGCTTCGCACCAGACGCAGTCTCAGTTCGACGTCGTTGATGAGAATTTCATCCTGATTAAAGAAGTCACAGTGCAGATGTCCAATCGTATCGAATGCTTGTCCCTCTTTCGTAAAGTATTGCCTTGAAATGAGACCTTTTTCCGAGCCGTTTCCGTGAATTTCCGGTGCGCCATCCATACTGCCGGGTGTATCATCGTACTAGAGACTCGCGGTGAGATTAGATTCTTTGGCAGCGGGGGAATAGCTCAGCAGTGAATCTATGTAAGCTCTGCACGCATACATGTTGTCGGGCGTCGAAGCGAATTTTTGATTGAGAAAAATGTCGATTTGATTGAACATTAAATGAAGAAAGTTGTTTACAGACGCAACTTTTAGATTTATGTCGGCCTCGTCGTTCGGAAGTATTTACGCGTTTACAAAGAGCATGGCGTGTGCGAGATCGATGTACTCCTCGCTGGCACTAGGTACGATGAATTAGATGGATGCATCATTCTCGTCGCTGATCGAAGAGACAGGCTCATAGTTCAAAAAACTGCTATCCTCGATAGAGGTTTGAGTACACTCGACATACACTCTGACGAGTGAGAGTGAAAGAAAGACATTTTCAAGATTTACTTTGGGCCGAAAATATCGTTAATGTCCCGAAAAGTGGGGCTTTTCCACTTTCTCCAGCTTGATTTACAAGTCTTGCGCGATGTGGCTACCCAGTTTTTCTTACGCATCGGTCGCGAGTACGAGCGCTTTCACGTGCCTTTGTCGACTATCGTTCATGATTTCGCTAATTTTCTCGGCCGCTTTTCTCTTGAGATGCCGTCGCGATTCTCCGGCTCTCGATTTTATGACCTCCTTGAAATTGACACCATTGTTTGCGACGCCGTCTATAATTTTTATACCTACGCGCAAGGTCTCTTTCCCGACGGCCTTAGCACCACTCCTGACGTGTCAGAATATGGCGAAATAGGTCCACTAGCCAAGATCCAACGCTACGCCCTCTGTGAAAGGCCGAGCCAGTGACAACGTTTCTCATTCCACTCCCATCTATCTGCTCATCGTAGTATCTAGTGTAATGAGACATCTTATCGACTTTGTCTGAAATGGAGTGTCACGTTCAGTGTTCCGTACTCGAATGGAATCCGATGGTCGAGCGGGTCTCTTATATCGATGATAATATTGTGAAAATTGTGGTAGAGAAGCGGTATGTAGTGGGTGGGGGTGAAATGCTGCACAGCACTGCAGCCGTATTCGAATTTTGAGTTATCCAAGGAAACGATGCGCAAGAGTGAGGCCTGCTTGTCTCCCCACTGTATAGGGTTCACAAATATCTGTATAAACGTCTAGTTGGTCAGGAATGATACGAGGGAGTGAGGCAGGTCTCTGAGCTACGACGTCCTGCTGAGCGTCGTGTTTAAAGGTCGTAAATGGAGTTTTTTTCCCGGGCGCGTCATCGAAGCCGAAAATGCGACTAATGTTTTCGTTGAAATGAGTCGTGTGTGGTTGTGGGCAGCGCACTTGCGCCTGATGGCATAATAGCCGTTGCTTTCCTTTACGGGTTTGAGCATGTGATGTTTATAAGTGTCATTCGAGTTGTTTATGGCGTCTGCCAGCTGTTGGAGACAGTCGCAAATGCTGACAGGAAGAGGGCAGTATTTTTTTTCAGTCTGCTCGTCGTCCATGGTGTACGAACTAAAAGTGTAAGAGGCATTATTGTCTTGAAAATGAATGATACTACACCAGGCCGACGTGCTTCTCTCCGTGTAATTTGATCTCGCAAGGCAAGTAGTGAAACAGCTGGTCGTGCTATCGGGAAAGTAAGACAAACTGCTGTTTCTATGAAGTACCATGTAAAAATTTTCGTTCGCTTCCATGCTTACTCGAGATTTTCTACGAAATGCTCTCGAGTTGATTCGCTTTCACCCAAGAATTAAATGTATCGGGATAGCCTAGCCATTTGACGAGCTCTTGTTTGTTCGCGCCACGATCTTACGTGAGCACGATACGCTCGATTTTGAAACTCTTATCGGCAGCCAGCCGATCTTGTCCGGTCAAAACAAGCTCTTCGTTGTGAAAGAAGCCGCCAATTATTTCCTCATTTAAGTCCACCAATACGTACGTGTAGAGTCCTTGACACGGTGATAACTGTTAAACTGTTTTATTACACGCACACCCACACCTACACCCACAACCACACACACACACACACACACACACACACACACACACACACACACACACACACACACATACACACACACATTTGCTAAACACCCTACTGAAAAATCTCACGGAGATCTCACGCTAAAATCTCATGTGAAATTCTGGTCCGCGAGTTGCTAAAATCCCTCTAATGATAATACATCAGTTTCTGGGAATTACACGGAAAGAAAAGTGGTAATAAGACAATTCCACTATTGGACTACTCTAATCTCAAAAAGTCTTGGCGTTTTTGGAAGTAAAGCCTCGGATTTATTTAAAGTATAAACTGGAGTGCGCGCCGCTCTGGATTCGGCATACAGAACCTCCGAGTTTCTTGGATATACCGTAACTCGGTCTTGGACATATGAGAGCTCCAACCTTGCAGTTCAGTGCGGTGTAGCCCGACGGGGGTATGAGGCACGCGATAATTGGCTGCCCGGTGGTCACGTGCGCTAGAGAAGGAGAGCATCCGCCTTATATCCCCGCCCGGCTACATATACACTGGTGTTGTAGTTGGAGCTCTCACGTGTCCAACGTCGAGTTACGGTATATCCGAGAATTCTGGAGGTTCTGCATGCTCACTCTTGAGTTCTGTCGCGCTGTGGTTTATATTCAGGATACTACAGGTTTCCTGGAATTAAGGTCACTCCACATTTCTTTCCGTGTAGGAGTCGCCTATTAAGTTACGCCATCCCCCAGATAAGTTCAAAAATTTATGTTTTTGGGCGTTTTAGCCATTTTTTTACATTTTTAGAAATTTTACACATGAGATCTCACGTGGAATCTCATGTCTGAAATTTCTCACACGAAATCTCATGTGAGATTTCATGTGTAAAATTTCTAAAAATGTAAAAAATGGCTAAAACGGTTCAAAACATAGATTTTTCAACTTATCTGGGGGTTGACGTAACCTAATAGGTGACTCCTAATTCCCAGAATCTGATTTTTTATCATTAAAGCGATTTTAGCAGCTCGTGGACCAGAATTTCACATGAGATAATTGCTGTTATATCCATCCTCCATAATGAATTAATAATATTAAGAAACACTGATGAGAATCAACCCAGGGTGCAAAGAAAATATACACTCAAATTTTAATTTTCCAAGGCCACAACGTTTCTCTGGTCTAGTTTTCTAGCCTCATCAGGTGAACATTTATTTCACTTAATAAACAAAGTAAAACCAATATAATCTTAACATGGTCATGTTTCGTTGTACACATATAGAAATTAATAAATTAATACATACAATAAAATTTTTTTCGCCGTAGACATTTTAAGAGCAGATGCTCTGCGTCCAACTACAAGATTCACATCGCACCGACGAACTAACATTCACTGAGAGTAATATATATATATATATATATCTCCCTATATTATATAGGCGTTACTGCTATATCTGAACGCAGTCCCTCCACCGACCCCTCCACCGCCCTCTACCGTCCCCTCCACTTACCTATTTGCTGCCCCTCCACCGTCCTCTCCACTGTTTAACGTTAAATTCGTTCAAAAATCACGTTATTTTTTAATCTCAGTCATACCACCGTCTCCTCTACCGCCCTTCACCGTTCCCTCCACCGCCATCCACCGTCCCCTCCACTGCCCTCCATCCTCCCCTCCACCGCCCTCCACCGACCCCTCCACCGCCCTCTACCGTCCCCTCCACCGTGCTCTACCTACCGTCCCCTCCACCATCCCCTCCACCGTCACCTCCACCTCTGAACTACTACCGGGCTATTGTTTTTGATGACAGTCGAAAAACCATCAAAGAGAAAACTTTCACTAAATCTTCGAATTCGGACATTTAAAAAACTCAAAAATATACTAATTATTATTAGAACCAACATAGACAATTATGTTTTCAACTATTACCACATTTCGTACATTTGGAACAGCTTTCCACACCACCACTGAGGTACTGTTATAGGCGTGTTGAATTTTTGATTATATGTAAGAAATAATAATAATTATATATATGATTTTGGGACATGCCAAAATTATATATATGATTTTGGGACATGCCAAAATTATACAGAATTACACAATAATTTTTTATATAATGAGCCTAAACACAAGCATGGAATTCATCGCCAGTAGCCCTAAAAACCATGGGAGTCATCCCTCCGTAATCCTCCTTGACTCCAACCTAGCCCTTTCTTCCTCCACCATGTAAGATGTGAATTAATTTTCATTACTTATTATTGTAATTTCTTTAAAATAAAACTTGTGCAAAGTTTAAAATATAATGAAAATTAATTCACATCTTTATTACATTTAATAAACAAATATTTCACATTAATATATTAAATAATTATGAAATATTTATTTATTAAATGTACAACAATATTCAGATTATTTATGATATTAAACTTATGAGAAGATACAACATGTCTTATATTTTCACAAAGGGTAATATTTTAATTAAAATGATTATTGTTATAAATTACTTGAGCTTAGGAGAAATTGAGATCATATACAAATACGACATAAATTTTCACTCATCAAATCTTATAGTGTAAATTATAGATTAAATTTCAAAAATTTCTTTCCATACAATTTTATCTATTATTAAAGATTTTCTGAACAATTTTCAATAAATATATTGTTTTTTTTTTTATATAATATAAGGATTTTTACATCGGGATAAAGCAACATATAACTGACCATGTAAAAATAGTGGTCGTCTAATAAAAATTCTAATAGAATCAAAACTCTGTCCTTGAGATTTATTTATTGTCATGGCAAAAGCTAATACAATTGGAAATTGTTTACGGTAAAAAATAAAAGGAAATGAAGATGAATCTGCAGTATTTAATGTTATTTGTGGAATAAAAACCTCTTCACCAATTCTTTCGCCTGTAATTATTTCTGCCTTAACATTATGAGCATATAATCCAGTTATTCTTAGACGTGTACCATTACACATTCCTTGTACAATACTTATATTTCTAATTAACATAACAATAGCATTTACTTTCAATTTTCATTAATGAGGTGGAAGACCTTCTCTAATATTGTTAATCATTTCAATTGGATAATTTAAATGACTATTTTCGTCTGTTTGATGAACTCCTTTATGAGTTGCGTAATCTAAACTATAATACTTATGTACTTTTTTATTCAATTATTCTAAAACATTATTATTAATAATGTTAGTATCTTTATTATGAGCGGTTAAGATTACATGATCTGTTGAAGTTTTAATATTAATGTAACTATAAATTTCTTTACAAATATTATTCGTTTTCCATTTATTTGGAATAATAAATGGATTAATTTTTCCTTCACCCAATTCTTATAATAGTGAAGCAAATTCTTTATTTTCCGAACGAATATTTTGATTTAATTTTAAAACTTTAAAAAGAGCCCATAACGCCGAAAATTTAATTGTTTCTTCAATTATACTATTTTTGTGACCACATTTCATAACTGGAAGAATTTGCCGAAAATCACCTCCTAATATGATCAATTTTCCACCAAATGGAATATCATTAAAACATACATATCTTAGTTTGATCAATTATTTCTAAAGCCTTTTTTGGAATCATTGATGCTTCGTCCCAAATAATAATATCAACTTCTCTCAATTTTTTTTTTATCCGATTCAAATTTTAAAAAAGCAGTTTCAATACTGTTTAAATCCAAAGGAAGTCTAAAAGTATGATGACTTGTCATTCCTTTAGGTAATAATATAGAAGCGATTCCAGTCCAAGCCATAGATAAAGTTTTTTTGTTCAAAGATATATAATAATGTATTAATATTTTGTATAAGAAAGTTTTACCTGAACCTCCAGGGCCGTCAATATAATAAATTTTATATTCACTGTTTACTATTTCATTAAAAATTGATTTTTGATCATTAGTTAGCTGATTAAACAAAATATCAAAAATATTCTTACTGTGTGTTATATTTTCAGAATTTTCTTCAATACTATTAATTACTGTTGGTTCTGGTAAACTGAAATCTTTAGAACTTTTATCTTTAGTTTCCAATATACTTTGAATATGCGATACAGCATTATTTTCTGCATTTTCTTTAAAATCGTCAGAAAAAAAATGTTTAAATTTTTTCCAAATCAAATTACCTTGAATGTTTTCTGCTGAAATGAACCATGCAAAAAATTTACGTAATTGAAATGGAAGCATTACATTAGTAGCTTCTTCAAAAATAACGTAAATTTGTGAATCATCTTCTATAAGACCCATAGCAAGTGCTGCTGCTTTGTAAGTTTCATATGTAATATTATTAAAAGTTCGTATATCTTTAAAAGAAGTAGCACCTTTTACATGATTTAGTAATAATTTGAGAACAAATCTTTCATTATCTTTTGTTGATACAATATTTAGTCGACCAATGGCTTCAAATTTTTGTGACCGTTCTCTTTTTTTCCATGATTTGGATTTAAAAACATAATATCGAGGTATTTCAACATATTTAATATTTCTAGCCGTTTTATCTGTTTTATTTAATTTAAACCACGCTGTTAAAGTAGTTTCTGTATTACACAAAGCTTGAGATTCTTTATTCTCTTCAAAAATAATTTTTTCTTACTCCCCCACCCGAAAGTACGTACTTTCGGCCCGCATCTCCGAGCCGAAAGTTAACTTCCACACCCTATTTTAGATCAATCGCGCGCTCTGATTGGCTGCCGAAGTTTCCCGACCCGCTGCGCTTGAGCGCCGCCGCGCGCATGAGCCACTCTGTCTCACTCGCACGTCCAAGCGCACACTCGCTCTCACTGTTGATACGTACGAAATAGTTAAAGGAAAGTGCACGGGTGACGAGAAAAAAGAGTTAGTTGAAATAAAAAGTGGTATTGTTTGATTGTGGTCATTGTTTTTTTTTCTTGTTTCCTACACGTACTCTCGAGTCGTGTAGAAACAATTAAGTGACACTACGCAAGTCCCAGCACTCTGGCTGCACGATATCTTACAGAAAAATGAATAGCTCGACACGCACTCTGACTGAAATTCTCTCGAGAAATGTAAAAATGAATTGCTATTGCCTACAAATTCTCTCGAGAAATGTAGCAATAGATACTGCGTTCACATGCAGTGATAGTGTCCGCCTTCTAACCTAAAACGTGCTTAACCAAAAAAGTCAAAATTGAAAGCAATAAAATTACGTGCAATTTCTCAATTTCCATTGAGATAAAAAAATATCGTTCAAAGAAACAAACACAGATGAATCTTCATCCGATGGTTCTGAAGATGAAGAAGAAATATTAAAAAATTTTGACCAAGAGGCAAAAATAATTGTAGAGTCAGAGACATTACCAAAGAAGTTTTCCGAACGCTACCTCCTAGTCTACAACGCTTACAAAAAATGGAAAGAAGAAAATAAAAATTCACTTTCAACAAACTCCGAAGAAAACAATTTAATTGTTTACTTTAACACCATAAAACTAAAATTGAAACCGCCAACTCTATGGAGCATATGGAGTATGCTTCGAAATACTTTAAAAAGTTCTTCGCTTTAAGAAGTATGATAAAAAATTATGGTAAAGGTTACAAACCTAAAAAATCAAAAACTTTAACCTGGACTGAAATTATGAATTTTATGACAACAGCCGATGATCAAGTGTATTTAGCCACAAAGGTAATTCATTATTTATGTATTCACTTCGCAATTAATACTCTTATACTTCGTTAATTTACACTATATTTTTAACATTCACAGGTAATACTTACATTTGGAATTTGTGGTGCACTCCGCTGTGATGAATTAACTAATATGAAACTTAACGACCTAAAAGACTTGGGTGATGCCTTTCTAGTATCGATCCAACATAACAAAAACGACTACGCTGGCGAGTTTCTTATTGGAAACCTTTTCTATAACAAGGTTAAACATTACATTTCCTTAAGATCAACCGATCAGTTTACAGACAGATTTTTCATTCACTACAACAAAGGCAAATGTACTCGTCAAGTCATTGGAAAAAATAAGATACGTGAAGTACCACAGACTATTGCTTCTCATTTAAAATTAGAAAATCCAAAAAAGTACACAGGTCACTGCTTTAGAAGAACAGCAGCTACGCTTCTTTCTGAAACCGGTGCAAACATGCAAATGATCAAACAACTAGGAAGGTGGCGTTCGGATGCTATAGCACAATACTATATAGAAAATTCACTACATAATAGACAAATGATTTTTAATGGTATTATCTGTACAGGTACGACAAACACTCATCCAAAACCATCGACAAGTACTACACCCAATGAAGCTGACTCCGACTACCATTTAAATTGGTTGCATTCCAACCAGGAATTCACTACAAACCAGTTCCATCCAATTCCAAGTAAGCATAAAAAATATTAATATACTAGATAAGTTTGCTCGATGCCATCTGTACTACCTTTCATTCCTAACAAACTTTATTTCAGACCAACAACTCAACTTTACCACAGTTAGCAATAAGAAAATACTTACACCGGAAAACAATGAAAATCAACCCTCGACAAACCACAACAGCAAAAAATTTCTTTCAAAAACACCAGTGAAAGTAAGATTCGAAGATAAAGTAACTACTCAAGCACCTCCATGTAAAAAAAGAATTCTTGAAAATTTAAATCCTCAAGTTCAAGATGAAATGTCTCATTCGGAACCAAAAACAACTACTACACCCGACAAAGATGAATCTGATTACAATTTAAATTAATCAGATTTCGAAGAAGAAATCACTACGTACAACTTCAATTCAACTTCAGGTAAGCATAAAAAATACTAATGTATAGAGTCGATGCCACCTGTACTATTTTTCATTCGTAAAAACTTTATTTCAGATCAAAAACCTACTACGACGACAAGCAATACAACAACTCTTCAACCGCAAACCAACACCAATGAATCAAAAAGAATTCTTAAAAATTTAAATCCTCAAGTTCAAGGTAAAAATCAAAACCAAAATCAAAATAAATCACTGAATGCAGATAAAAATCAAAATCAAGATCAGAATAACTCATTGAATGATCAAATAAATTCAACTTTAAACAAATATATTAAAATTAAAAATTGTACTATCAACGGCAATTTCATTGTAAATATTAGTAATTACAAATCTGATAAAGAAAATCATTTGTAAAGAAAACAAAACAAACAAACATTTATTTTATATTGAGATTAATCTATTGAAAGTTTAAATTATTAAGACCAAAGTTTATTAATTTAAATATAAATCTTGTATTAATTATTGTATTAATATTTGATGTTAATATATTGAAAAAGCTTAAATTATTAAAATCAAACTTTATTGTACTTATTTCATCACCTTATTTCTTTCTTTTTTTAATGAATGTGTTTCTGATACCCGCCCCGACCAGCAAAACCTCGGCTTCGCCTCGGTCTTGCAAATGTCAGGCGGGCATCAAACAATCTCTGCAACAGCGAAAGTAGCAGACGCCCAAAAAACCAGCTCTCCATGCCGGGCCGAAAGAAAAAACAGTCGGTAATATCGACCGAGCTACCCAAAGCGGCCGAGAGAGGCACTACAATCGAGCGGGTCGAAAGAAAAACTAACACTCAAACACAGCTAGCAGACGACTCGCAATTTTATCAATTATTTAATAAATACAGAACGTACTTTCGGCCGGGGAGTAAGAAAAATAGTATACAATACTTGGACCGAAAATTGGATGCCCTGGGCGTGCATCATGACGCCCTCGGCTTCGCCTAGGGCGTCATACCCTGCATGCCCCGGAAATCCAATTTCCGGCCCACGTATCGAAATATACTATTTGTTGATGCTGTGTGTTTACAGCTAACCGCATAATGGTATGGCTTCTGCCGCATAAAGGAAATTCTTGTAAACGCCATGCGGCTTCCATCGGACTTAGATATCTACCATCTATAAATTTTGATATTTCATCATATATTATCGGATTTTGATCATCATTTTCTTTATTTACTTTTTGTATTTTACATAATGCTCTATCGCCACCTTTATGAATATAGTCAAACATATATTCAATACTATGAATTGATTAATATGATATTTATATTTTTTTAGTAGAAAACTGTTATATGGAATTACCATTCTATTATCAACGGAAATAATATGGCTACTTTTGGTTCTATATGAATGATTATCACAAGAATTATCATTTCTTTGATATTCAGGATAACCATTTTTTTTCAAAATTGTTGTATCGCGAAACTGTTTAGGAAATTTTTTTTTGCAAATATATTGCTCGTTAATAAGACAAGATGATTGACTTGTATTAGGTCCATGCAACATATGTTTGATTACTAATTTCATTGCTCTGAAGCAATTAAAGAACATAAATAGTATATCCTTTACCTTTGATTCGTCTTAAGTCCGATATTTTACCCATTAAAATTTCACATTGTCAAAAATTGATAGTTTCATACTTCATTATTATAAAATTTCTCTCTGAAAATGGGGGTTGGCGAGCGGAGCGAGCAGGGGGCGAAGTCCCCCTAGTATATATATATATATATATATATATACTAGGGGGCTGCGCTCCCTACTCGCTCCGCTCGTCAACCCCCGACTTTACAAAATAAGACCTTGAAGACTTTGAACCTATTTATTTTCAAGGTAGTGATTTTTCTGAATATATAAGAGTACATTTACGCTATCAATTTTGATTTAAAAATCTTTTGTTGTATTTTATTTTTATGATTTTATGTTTATACAAACTGAAACTTCAATAAATTTCGCATACCGATTTCATTTAGCTATTGATTTAGATCTCTTATAATATCGTTTAAACAATTCCTCATTTATTTTATACTATTATTGCGTATATTTTATATTGTGAAATTTGTTTTTGAAAATATAAGAGCATAATAACTTTAAAAATTTTGATTTAAAAATCTTTTCTTTGATTTTATTTGTATTTTTATATGGATCAAATCGAAACTTAATTAAATTTTATATACAATTTTCATTTAGCTAATTATTAAAATCTCTTATCATTCAAATAATTTCTCCTTTATTTTATACTTTTATTGCGTATATTTTATATTGAGAAATTTGGTTTTTGAATATATATGAACATATTTTTTAATAAATATATGCAATAAATATATATACATATTTACTTATATAACTAATTGTTTTTTTTTAATTATGAAGAATTCCTTCCCAAACAATATTTTCAATTTCTAATGAATTTTCTAAATTATTTTGTATATATATGTTATCTCGATTTCTACATCGTGGTAAAGCAACATATAATTGACCGTGTGAGAATAATTGCCTTTTGATGTATAACCCTACATAATCAAAACTTTGTCCCTAAGATATATTAATGGTCATGCAAAATGCTAATGTTAATGGAAACTGTTTTTTTATAAAGAATAAACGGTAATGAAGAAGATTCTCCTATATTTAATGTAATTCTTGGAATAAAAAATCTAATACCTACTTTTTCTCCTATTAATATTTCTGCTTCAATATTATATCTAAATAATTTCGTTGTTTTAAGTGTAGTACCGTTACACAAACCTTGGTGTATACTCAAATTTCTAATTAACATAACAATAGCATTAACTTTTAAATCTAATTTATGAGGTGGCAAACCTTCATAAATATTGTTTAATGTTTCTATTGGAAAAAGTAGATGAATGTTGTCATCACTTTGATCAACACCTTTATGAGTCTCATAATCTGTACTATAATAAGTCTTCTTCTCACCATTTAATAACATTAAAATTTTTTTATTCAAAAATTTAATGTCTTCATTATGAGGTGCTAAAATAACACGATCATAATCATTTCTTTTATTAATATTTTTATAAATTTGTAAGCAAACATCGTTAGTTCTCCAATTATTAGGTATTATAAAAGGATTTATATTACCGTCTCCAATTTGTAATAATAATTTTGAGAATTCATTATTCTGATAAGGAAAGTACCCGAACTGTCAAATTCAAAAAAATTCCAAACCCATATTAAAAAGTAGACCTCCATGCGAGATTCACGAAACCATTTTTTTTATCGGCTGAGAAGCGCTTTATAAGGGTTAAAATCACCCCTAAAGTTTACCCCCAAGAAACGTTTTTTTGATATATCTCGGCTTCTACTTAACTTTTTTTAACGAAACAAAATGGAAAGAGTTTCTTATTAAAAAGCCAAGAAATCCGTGGTAGTATGAACATTAAGGGTTGCATCCCTTATTTATTAGAGGGTGAAATTGTGTTTTTTTAAGAATAATTTTTGTTGTGAGAATTCATAAAATAATTAAAAATAGGTCAAAACATTATTTTGACCAACTACAATAAATAACAGTTGGTGTTTTTGGGCATTCTTTGCGAAACAACCCCTTAAGAGGTGGTAAACCACCCCTAACACAAATGAATTAGGTATATTTTTTTGATCATTAAAAATATTACTTATGTCGGCTGCAATTTACTATCAACTGATAAGAATTTTTCCATCGGTCTTACAGTCTTACAAATTAATTTAAAATAATTAATATTTATGGCAGTCAGATTGCCCTTGTTTATAATCACCCCCGCAGAATCTGAAATAAAAACTTAATTAAAACCTGGAAAAAACTTTGTTAGCTAAGGACGATCTGACTGCCCCCCACCACCACCACCTTGTCCAACGTTTCGAGCCCGCTCCGGCTGCTCCTCAGGGACTGAATATATATATTTTTTTGGCAATTATTTTTTTCCTTAAAATGGGTTCTTGAAGTCTGAATTGAAGTTTTTTTCACCCTCCATGGTTGATATGTGTAAGTGATGCGTTTCTCGATCAGGTGGGGGTCATGTATGAAATAAAACACCTTATTTCATGTAAGTTTTTTTTAAAACGACGTTTCGTTGACTGCTGTGTCAACCCCTTCAGGCTAAAAGTTTTTTATTGTGAAACAAATTGTACAAAGCCAAATATTTTAATTTTTTAACAAACAGTCAAATATTCTAATTTTTTAACAAAAAATAGTAAAACGTAATGTTACCTCTTAAAAGTTGTGTATGTTAACGCATGTTAACAAGTCGAACGACCGACATTATTTCGCCGAATTTTCGATTTCGGAAATGCGATGGATAAGCCGTACAATTCGCACTTATATATCTGACAGCGAAACGAGTATAGGTGCGAAACCAAAACAATAACATCAGATCGTTAGCATTTGAATTTCCTTAATTCCGGAAAATATGACTTATTCAGAGTGAATATGTCTTCTTTTTTATTTATGTTATTGTTATGACATTTTATGTGCATCATTTCGGACATTAATCTTTTTTTATAATTGCTCTCATTATCCAGAATTACCGCTCCCTCCCAATCAAATTGATGGTTAAACGAGTTTTGGTGCATGGTAACTATCGAATCTTCGTTTTTGTTATTTCTGTGTTCATTGATTCGTTTTTTAGAGTTCTTTTTGTTTCTCCTATGTACGCCGCCGGACAATTTTTACATCTAAATTTGTATACAATGTTAGTTCGGTCCCATTTTTTAGTTACATCCTTGCCTAATTTTATAATCGAGTTAAGACTCTTATTCACTAACGGGATGGAAATAATATTGTATTGTTTCAAAATTGCCGATAATTTTTTATAATTATTCTTTATATATGGTAGCTGCATTTTTGGAAGAATTTTAAAATTGTCTTGGTTTTTTTTTTGCGTTTGTGTTTCAAAGATATTTTACGGTATCGGATGTTTTTTTGGATAAAGTCCCATGGGTAATTATTGTTTAGTAACGTCCTTTGGATTTTTCGCAAGATGTTCTTATGGAATCTTTTGTGTGACAAAAGTATTGCTCGGTCGACTAGGTTATAAATAATGTTTTTCTTTTGCTGTATTGGATGATTTGAAGAAAAGTTGATTACTCTCCCCGATGATGTTGATTTTTGAAACCAATTTGTGATTAATCTATTATTCTTTTTGATGATCGTTATATCCAAAAAGTTTATATTATTATTTTGTTCTAATTCATATGTGAACTGTAGATTTTTATGATATAAATTGAAAGTGTTTATGACATCCTCTATGTGTTCTTTTTTTACACAAATAATTGTATCATCTACATATCTGTAGTTGAAACACAAACGCAAAAAAAACCAAGACAATTTTAAAATTTTTCCAAAAATGCAGCTACCATATATAAAGAATAATTATAAAAAATTATCGGCAATTTTGAAACAATACAATATTATTTCCATCCCGTTAGTGAAAAAGAGTCTTAACTCGATTATAAAATTAGGCAAGGATGTAACTAAAAAATGGGACCGAACTAACATTGTATACAAATTTAGATATAAAAATTGTCCGGCGGCGTACATAGGAGAAACAAAAAGAACTCTAAAAAAACGAATCAATGAACACAGAAATAACAAAAACGAAGACTCGGTAGTTACCATGCACCAAAACTCGTTTAACCATCAATTTGATTGGGAGGGAGCGGTAATTCTGGATAATGAGAGCAATTATAAAAAAAGATTAATGTCCGAAATGATGCACATAAAATGTCATAACAATAACATAAATAAAAAAGAAGACATATTCACTCTGAATGAGTCATATTTTCCGGTATTAAGGAAATTCAAATGCTAACGATCTGATGTTATTGTTTTGGTTTCGCATCTATACTCGTTTCGGTGTCAGATATATAAGTGCGAATTGTACGGCTTATCCATCGCATTTCCGAAATCGAAAATTCGGCGAAATAATGTCGGTCGTTCGACTTGTTAACATGCGTTAACATACACAACTTTTAAGAGGTAACATTACGTTTTACTATTTTTTGTTAAGAAATTAGAAAATTTGACAGTTAAAAAATTAAAATATTTGACTTTGTAGAATTTGTTTCACAATAAAAAACTTTTAGCCTGAAGAGGTTGACACACCAGTCAACGAAACGTCGCTTTAAAAAAAATTACATGAAATAAGGTGTTTTATTTCATACATGACCCCCGCCTGATCGAGAAAAGCATCACTTACACATATCAACCATGGAGGGTGAAAAAAACTTCAATTCAATCAACCAGAGTTCTGGATCGCACATGAACTCAAATCCTGCAAAGGGTTTCTTCGAGAACATCAACATACAGTATGGAAAATATACTTCAAACCTCTTAAAAGAGTGGAACCACTTGACGGACAACCTGGCCAAAGATACATCGCAAAGGCTATTTCTTCTAAAATGCAGAAACGAGAACATCATCCCAAGAAATATAGCGAACATAAGTAAGAAATTTCCGAACGTATCTATTCATAGTAATTCTTGTAAGAAGATGTTTAACAGTTTGAATAGTTATTTTTCATACAAATTACTTAAGCTAGAGATACAAGATATCAACTTACATATTAATTTTATCACAAATAAACGCAACAAAATTAGAAATCTAATTGAAAATTCCAGTTTAGATCAAGTAGTTTTAAATACTTTTTTTCACTACTCGGAATCAAAATTCAAATCCTCGAGAAAAAAATATGATAGTTTACATTTAAAAAAATTCTCAGTTTTGCGACCAAAAGTTCACAATCCGGTAAATAAAAATCAATGGATAAAAAACCTCAGCGACACGGATATCCCGCCTGAGGTTATAGACGTTGTATCTTTAGGGCCTAGCTTCAGTAACGTATCGAACATAACCAGAGACGATGTGTTTACTATTGTTAAGGCCATGTGAGCACGAAAAATTGACTCTACCTTACCGACGTACTGATTTTTCATCATTTTAATTTTTCAGTCATTAAAGACTAAATATTTCGACAAAACAACTCTGGCACATTGTAAGTTAGCGAATAAGGAATAATTTAAATAAATTAACAACCAGATCTGTTAATTATTGTCAAAGATTTTCAGTTCTCCAAATTGGGGAATTGAAAATCTTCAAGGATAATGAACAGTTTTGCCCCAAAATTGAATGGAATGTTTGTTTTGCACTAACTTACGGTGTACCAGAGCTCTTTTTTCGAAAACTTGCAAAAAGTATAATTTTATATTGTATGCTAATATAGCCAGCTACATATGTATACATAACCTATATGCAGAGTGCAAGTGTGTAACATGTGTTCATTTCTCGGTGCAATAGATGGCGCTGCCATGAACAGATACAGCTGTCGCGGTTATAAAGTGTGGTTGTTTACGGTTCATCCACTCCTTACAGATTACTTATTTGCACACGTTTTACATGAAATTTGTAACACGTACTTATTGAAAGTACTACTACTCTGTAATGTAAGTTTTTACGGGATCGCCGAAATCAATGTACTTATAAATGGAAGGTGGTACTCTATTCGCAATAATACGATATTTCCTTCTTGAGGTGAAAAGTGATGAGCGGCGATGTTGAAGCATCTAAAGGCTTGACTTTGATTGGTCGATAAGAAGAAGGCGCGAGAAATTTACTGTTTGGAATTTAAAGTTTGAATGTTTTTTAAATGTAATTTTTACATTTAGAGTAGTATAAAAATGATTAAGTTCTGACTTTGAAGAAATACTTAAATAAGTTAAAAGTAAAACATAATGAAGATAGCATGCATAACCTCAAAAAGAGGAAAGTACGCGCGAAGCGTGTTTGAATATCGCTTATACGATATGAATTACATACGGAATTCTCAACATTTAGAATTACGAAGATTTGTGTGTAATTTGGTCAGTAGCTTTTAATTATTTCTCCAAATTTCAATTGAAATGATCAATGAATTTGCAAAAAACACTAGAAAAGCTTTGTGGGTCACATAACCTACTAATCATCGACATAATACTTGTCCGCAATTTGCATACCATTTTCTCCTGAAACTTCAATAAAATAGGCTAATTATTTACAGTGAAAACGTTTACGACGTCTGATTTCTTCGCAATAAAAACTTCTCTCCTGCATAATTTCTTGAAAACCCGTGCTTGATATATTTTTTTTTAAGAGCATGCGAAGGGTTTTTCCTAATTTCAGTATTTACTAATGACCGATTTCCAGAAGAAATTTTAAGTAATCGAAGAATTTCATTATTCGCTATAATAATTCTCAATTCATACAAGTTTAAATAATTTTTTTCGACTTCATTAAGGGGTATTCTAGGCGCGTGACATATTTTGTAAAGAGACATTGAAGGGGTTTTTTGTAAAGAGTTTTTACCCGTGGACGATTCGACGGTGAAATATAAACTAGTAAGCAAATTTGCATTTAACAAAACGATATTTACCAACTCATAGCAGTTGAAACCATTGTAACTCGCATTATTTGCCGAAAACAGTAGCGCACGACATTTTCCGTAAAGAGCATTTTCTGTAAATAAACAATCATATTGACAATAGATGAATATATTCATTTAAAACAATCACAGCTGCCGTATATTCCAAGTATGGCAAAAGTTGTTTTCTCGCAGAACTGAAAATCTGCCTCGCGTTCCGTATCTGCCGGTAGTACAGTACTTCTGGTGTAGCCTACGGGTGGGGAGCACGCTCAAGCGCTGAGCGTGCTCCTCACCCGTAGGCCTCAAACCGAAATTAGACGTCGATTGGTGGTTAATCTCACACGAAAATGATTCTATCCTTGAATCCTGTATTTATTAGACTAATTTAATAAACAACCTTAATATCTACTCTTGATGAGGGAAAAGATTTTTATTTCCAAAAAACAAATAAATAATTTAGGATTGCATATAGCGTATCCTGTGATAGGTCGGAGATTTCTTTTCGAATAAATAAGTAAATCGGGATTGATTATTCAAATTTTCTAATTGTAGTAATGCCATATTATTCTAAGTTTACTTAATTTGCCAGAATTCGTGAATTATTCATTCGTGGCATTTCAGTTATTCCGCCAGCAAACTGCGAAGGCAAGTCGCTGAGAGCGGCATTGATTTATTTCGACAATAAACAATCCTGTTGACAAATAAATGAAGATATTCATAATCACAGTTGCCGTCTGGTCTAAGTGGAACAGGTGTTTAGTCGCAGAACTGAAAATCTGTATCACTTTCCGTATCTGCCGCTAGTCCCGCACTTCTGATATAGCCTACGGCTGGGGAGCACGCTCGAGCGCTGAGCGTGCTCCCCACCCGTAGGCCTCAACCCGGAATTAGACGTCGATTGGAGATTCATTTCATACGAAAATAATTCTATCCTTGAATCCTGTATTTATTAGGTTAATTTGATAAACAACCTTAACATCAACTCTTGATGATGGAAAAGATTTTTATTTCCAATAAATAAATAAATAATTTGGGATTGCATATAGTGTATCCTGTGATAGGACGGAGATTTCTTTTCGAATAAATAAGTAAATCGGGATTAATTATTCAAATTTTCTAATTTTAGTAATGCCATATTATTATAAGTTTACTGAATTTGCCAGAATTCGGGAATTATTCATTCGTGGCATTTTAATTATTCACCCGGCAAACTGCGAAGGCAAGTCGCTGAGAGCGGCATTGATTTATTTCGACAATAAACAATCCTGTTGACAAATAAATGAAGATATTCATAATCACAGCTGCCGTCTGTTCCAAGTGGAAAAGGTTAAGTCGCATGACTGAAAATCTGCCTCGCTTTCCGTATCTGCCGGTAGTACAGCGCTTCTGATGTAGCCTACGGGTGGGGAGCACGCTCGAGCGCTTAGCGTGCTCCCCACCCGTAGGCCTCAACCCGGAATTAGACGTCGATTGGTGGTTCATTTTATACGAATATGGTTCTATCCTTGAACCCTGTATTTACTAGATTAATTTGATAAACAACCATAATATCAACTCTTGATGATGGAAAAGATTTTTATTTCCAATAAATAAATAAATAATTTGGGATTTCGTATAGCGAATCCTGACTGGAGGAAGTTTTCTTTTCCAATATATAAGTAATTTGGACTTGCATTTATCGTATCCTGTGATAGGACGAAATTTTCTTTTCCAATAAACAAGTAATTTGGAGTTGACTATTCAAATAAACCCTTCTGTGTTAGACCCTAGGGCTCAGAATGTTTTCTTTTTATGCTGAAAGAAAGTGCTACGCAAGAATACAAAAACAATGTATGATTTTTTCTGTAATCTAAAAAGTTTAATATTAATTTCATGTTTACGCCTTTAACACGTTGTCTTATGGGTCATCACTTTGTCCACGGTTTTATTTAAGATAGTGTTGAAAACGGTCTGACTTTGATAAAACTTTAAGAAATGTATATGTGATAACCCATAAATATTATGCATCCATTCAAATGTTGATTCACTAACTTTTAGAGTGAATATAAGTAAATGAATAAAATGCTTTAGGCTCAGCCGATCATTTTACACACGATTTGGCATCGTGGCAAAGAGATTAGGAAGTTTGCGCAATTTGAAATGATGCGTTTGGTGTTCATAGACAATCTGCGATCCCAGATTTAGCGGCGCCATCTGTAAATACCGTGCGGTGGGCCCATAAGAACTATTCTCCTGTCCGCACAGGTGATTTAGTTCTTATGGGCCTACCGCACAGGATGAACAGGTGGCGCACTAAACCTGGAATCACAGATACTCAATGCTTTATGTGAAAATGTCAGTAGATCTTTATATTTTGTAATAATGAATTAGAGCTGCAGAATCATCATCTTTATTCGACGGCTCCACTCACTAATTTTTATTATTTGCATGTAAGTATATAGGTACAGTTCAAGTAAGCAGAAGAAAACTACCCAAAAGCGGTCAAACGATCGTGCGACGTTGCCAAATCGAAGTATATCCGAAATCAAAGACGACCGAACTCGTACTCGGCTGATGGCGTAGGGATAGCGAGCGCGTGCGCTTTTACCGCGGCCGACGACACCGCGGTCAAACGCGAGCGAACGCGCTTATGTGTTCACGGCCGACGACATGAAGCCGCTGACAACAGCAGCAGAGGCGCGAGAGCACAGCCAGCAGCAGCAGAGGCGCGAACGCGCAGCCAGTAGCGTCGTCTTCGTCGCCGCACTCAACCCAAGTCCAGCGGAAATTCGGGTGCTTAGAGGGGCTGGTGCCACAAACGAGCATCGCATGAAGACCTGATGCCGCGGACGAGAACTCGTTGCCACAGCTCTTGCACTCTCACTCTCGCGGAGGAACGAAGTTGTCAAAAAGCAAGAGCGCATAACCCCAAAATGTGGTTATTTTTGTTCTGGTAGGTACCTAATTGAGTGTGTTGGTGCAGCGATGTCCACTGTTAGCTTGTTTTGAGTTGTTGCAATGCTCAATGAAAGTGATGGTTCGAGTTAATTGAACTGGAGGAGCGGAAGCTACTGTTAATAGAAATTGTGTAAATATTTATGTGAATGTGGAAATAAAGATTTTTGCTCTATATACCAGCAGTGGACAAAATGACAAGTGTGTAACTATGAAAAACTCTCTCCAAAGTGCTTATAGTAGTGCGCATGTAAGCATTTTACCAAGTAAACACTTAGATATACAGATTCAATGAAATTCTTAATGTAAGAAATTTTTGAAGAAATCATATTGTTTATATTTTGTATTGCAATGAACATCATAACAATAGAAGGGTATTAGAAGATGGAGTCTATTTTTACTACTTAAGCAATGCTGAAGTGACTGATACTGATACGCTTATAGTGCATTATGAAGATAACGAATCTTTATAACTGCCTTCCAATAAGTCTGACCTAGTAGAGAAGAAGTTTGATGAATTTGAATATGCAGCTTTTCCGTCGAGTAAAAAAAACCATTATCAATGAAGATCCTCAATTCAAAGCAGCCAAGCATGGACAATAAATTAAAATTTTTTGATCGCTTTAAAGTTTTAGTGAATACAGATTCGCAAAAAGGTGCAGATCCACATGTATTCAACGATACAGACCAGCCATTTGTTGTATCAACAGGTGGCAAAAATATTAAGTTAATAGCTTCTAAAAATTCAAAAACGCCCAGTACAGCTAGAAGTGAATCAAAAGGAAAATGTTTAAAAACAAAAATAAAAACAGAACCTGTGCTTGGCATTGAGTTCAAAACAGAACCCGGTTTAGACATAACTGAGAATGGTCTGAAAATGATCATGATTATGAAATATCCGACAGTGATATCAATAAATTGCTCAGCGTTACACAGCCTGCTTCTTCGAGAATTCTGAAATATGAAGGACATGATCATACTGGTGATTGGTCTACATGAGTAAAAATGACACAAGATCTTGTGCAAGCTATTAATGATGGATCATACTAGTTACTATGAAGAAGACCTTTGGGGAGATGTCAGAAAAGTAAGTCATTTAAAAATGAATCTTTTTTCATATTTAATGTGACAAATAATATATTTTATATTAATAACATATAAGACGAACTATGTGATGAAAAATTTCTATTTCTGTCTTCTTTTCCCGACAGAAGAGACAAGACCATTAATATTGCAGCTAGGAGGCTTTCAAGAAAATAGTACCAAAAGTTCCTCACAAAGCCAATCCAGAAGTACCATCACCTCCCCTGGTGTCTATGGAGAATACGCATGTCCTGGAGTCTGCTGATGCCATACAAGCCTCAAGAGATTTTTAGTCATGCTTTAGTACATGTGTGGGTACACATATGTACCTATATTTTGGTGCTGTCCCCGGTGATGACAAAGAAAAAGACTTCCCGCTGAGGAACAGCTCACGCATATTATCTGTCAGTGATAACGAAGAAAGAGGTTGCAAAGAACGACTACTGATGGGAACAAGCAGAGGTTATGTTGACATCTCCAGTACTTCAGCCTCTAGGTGAGATCAGTGATTATTAGCATTTCTTTTACTAAGCAATTAATCACATTACTTGTTTTCTTGCACATCACAAGTGTATGAGGATGGCTTCCAGACTGTGTGAATTTTTCAGTTAACTGTGAAGGGGACAACGAGATTTAGAATATGTATATGCTGTTTTCCTTAGTTGACCCACTCTCTAATAGGAATACTTCTGCACGGTAAATCATCTACAAGCTGAAACTAGGTGAGTCGGCTTCCAATCATTTTCTTCATACGTCTAGATGGTACATAAATTTGTATTTCAGGTGTTTTCCAAATGCTTTAAGAGTTCAAAGGAACTTGTAAAAAATGTTTCCATCTAATCTTCAATGGCAGCTGCGTACAAGATAGCTGATGAAGGACAAGCATGGCTTCAAGGCTGTGACGATGACCCTTGTGATTTCTCCAGGAAAAAGTATTGTTCCAAAAGCTGTTATGCTACTGCTGCTGGTCTTCACTGCTGTCATTGCACAGTGCAACTTTTACAAAGTTTACAAGGGCATCAAAAGGTAACCTTGACTGAAAGGCTTCCTGATTCGCACTGCTCGAGAGCTTCATCTGGTTGCATCAGCCAGAAAATGTAAATGGTAATTTGAAGAATTATTGGCATGGATAATCTTCACCTAATACTCATTAGATTTATTTTTTAATCATTTTCTTCAAATTCAAAATGTAAATTAAATTTGCCTCTGATTTTTTGCATGATTATTATTAATTTGTAGATCATTTCAAGTCACTACACAAAATTTGAAAGCATTACCTTTGCTGATTTAGGAGAAATAGGCTAAAACAGTTTTGCATTTTCATATTTTGGACAACGCGTTGGATGAAATATGAGATTGCACTAAATGTTTTCGCCTTTTTCTCCTAAATTCAGGAAGGTAAAGCTTTGAAATTTCTTATTGTGGTTTGAAATTACCTGTAAATTAATAATATTTTTGCAAAAAAATTAGAGAAATTTATTTTGCATTTTCTGTAATTTAACATTAGAATTTTTATAAATCAGTCTCAAGTGTTCAAACTGAAAATGCAAATGAATTTTGCCTCTGGTTTTTTGCATGATTATTATTAATTTAAAGATAATTTGAAACCACTGTGCGAAATTTCAGAGCTTTGCCTTTTATAATTTATGAGAAAAAGGCTAAAACAGTTTTGCATTTTTATATTTTGGTCAACTCGTTCGGTGAACATGAGATTACACTAAATGTTTTAGCCTTTTTGTCCTAAATTCAGGAAGGTAAAGCTTTGAAATTTCTTATTGTGATTTGAAATTACCTGTAAATTCTTAATAATCATCAAAAACCAGAGACAAATTTAATTTCACTTTTTGATTGTCAAGAGTTGACAAGGAGTTAATTAAAAAAATCTAATGTTAAATTACAGAAAATGTAAAATAAATTTCTCTAATTTGTTTTGCAAAAATATTATTAATTTAAAGGTCGTTTCAAGCCACTATAAGAAGTTTCAAAGCATTACCTTCCTGAATTTAGGAGAGAAAGGCCAAAACATTTAGTGCAATCTCATATTTCATTGAACGAGTTGTCCAAAATATGAAAATGCAAAACTGTTTTAGCCTTTTTCTCATAAATTATAAAAGGTAAAGCTCTGAATTTTCATACAGTGGTTTCAAATTATCTTTCAATTAATAATAATCATCCAAAAAACCAGAGGCAAAATTCATTTACATTTTGAGTCTGAAGACTTGACATTGATTTTAAAAAAATCTAATGTTAAATTAAATTACATTATAACAACAAATATAAAAAAATTTTTTCATTGGTTTTGCAAAAATATTAATTTACAGATCATTTCAAGTCACTACACAAAATTTGAAAGCATTACCTTTGCTAATTTAGGAGAAAAAGGCTAAAACAGTTTTGCATTTTCATATTTTGGACAACGCGTTGGATGAAATATGAGATTGCACTAAATGTTTTCGCCTTTTCCTCCTAAATTCAGGAAGGTAAAGCTTTGAAATTTCTTATTGTGGTTTGAAATTACCTGTAAATTCTTCAAAAACCAGAGACAAATTTAATTTCACTTTTTGATTGTCAAAAGTTGATAGGGAGTTAATTAAAAAAACTCTAATGTTACATTACAGAAAATGTAATTGCTTGGTAATTAGTTCGTAAGTAACTCGCAGTTCTTTTGACTTTTAATGAACCCTTTAAACTACGCAATTTAAGATGCGCAGATTTTTTTAAAACTAGTTTTTGACTTTTCTTAAAAAATTCTAAATTACTTTATTACTTAATAAATAATAATAATTTTAATAATAATTAAAAAAAGTATTAAAATCTTTACTCAATTTTTACCGACCGAGTCGATTCAACGGTTTGAAGCTAATAAAAAAGAAAATACACCGAATTATGCAAAATCAAGAGAACATTGTTCTAAGTTTCACAATATTCTACCTTCCTGCCAAATTTCAAGTCAAAACATCAATTCGTTTTTGCATAAACTTTGAACAAAATTTCGAGGTAGACGGAGCGTGATGTCAAAATTTTGTTCAAAGATTGCGCATAAACGAATTAATATTTTGACTTGAAACTTTTCAGAAGGGTATAACATTATGAAACTTAGAGGAATGTTCGCTTGGTTTTACATAATTTGCAAAAAAAAAAAAAATAGATTATTACCTATTATCATATGGGTAATGTGTAACATCGCCGCAGAGCGATGGCAATGGCGGCGACACTGTTGGCCTTGCCCGTGTGCGTGTACGCCCAAGCGCATGCGCTGCAGGCTGCAGCACAGCTGCGCGTGCGTCGTCGAGTCACGTACATCGCGTCGCGGACTGCCGTATATTCTAACCCCAAACGTAATAACCGAGTGCGTCAACACCCGGTCGTCCTGCCGACGATCGTTTACGATAAAGACCCTCCTGGAACAGCAGCGCCGGCTGCACGAGGAGCGCGAACGTCTCACCGATGCGATGGTCAAGGAGAAGTTGCACAGAAAACCGAGCCATCGGGAAACTATAAACTCGGAGCATCGGCTGAAAATGCTGCTTAATAGATTTGTGTGCTTTCTCATTTTAGGATAGATTGAGTCTGCTTTCATGTTTGAAATGCGGTGATACTTTGGAAGAAAAAGATCAAAGATTATTGAGCACATAGGCAGAGGCACTTGGTCCTATTTTATTGGCAAAGAAGAATAAAAGGAAACCAGGCAGGGGTAAGAATGTAGAACAGCAAAAGGAAGAAGCAAGATTGCTCAAATAGTATCTAATCAGATTGTAGCCACAAAAGAAAATGTACAGAGGAAGCAAGCTAGAACTGAAGGCGAACGTGGAGATTCTGATTCTGCAGCAAGTGCAAGTGAATCTAAGGAAAATGATTACAATGAGATGCCCTGTAAACTTAAGAATTTGCCCCTTGGTTGGGATTCTTTAAAAATTACAAAACAAGAAGGACATGATCGCATTGGTAATTGGACTACAGAAGTATAAATGACAAAGGATCTTGATGATGAATTATATTACTATAAAGAAGACCTTCGAGGAGATTACAGAAAAGTAAGTCATTCAAAAATTAATTAAATTATTTATTTCAACCAGAGTACAGTACATTATACAGAGTACAGTAGATTATAAATTAAACTGAATCTTGAAATAAATATATTTCTATTCAAAGAGAGTGTGCTTGACAATACTGTCTCATTGTCAAACTAATTTGAAACTTCAACAAAACACTCATTGTACACTACTTGTATTAAACACTTTCACAAACTTATTAAATGAATGTACATTATCAAATATGATATACTTTTACTTATCTTTACTTTTAAATCTACTTTAGAGTGCAAAAAGTAAAAAACCAATTGAGAAACGCGGTATAAAGAGATTAGAAATCATAGTATTTACTATTGTGATGACAGCTGTGTTTCCATTGTTGCTAGCAGTTAGTTATATGTGTAGAGGTATTATAGTTTATGGTTATGGTACCATGTAATAATTTATTCTAAGCAGAATGTTTTAAAACATATTATTATTAATCTTAATCTTTAGTTATTTCTTATTTAATATAATTACTTTTCATATTGAATCTAAAAAATTTCTATTATTGTTTTCCTTTCCCCGCAAAAGAGGCTGTGTTCATAGAAAATTTTTGATTTTCCTTTTTCTTTTCTACACGAGTCAGGGTATTCAAATCTAAAATAACAAACATTATTTACTAAACCAAATTCTTTTTTCCCAGTACGGTTCTTCAGTATCGATTGGAAGTTATGAGACTATCAATATGAGCATTAACATCACCATCATAAGGTAGGAGACTTATGAGAAAATAGCACCAAATTGGGAACTGCAATTTTGACAAACTCAACAACGGCCATGGGTAACCTTGAGTGAAGGGCTTCCTGATACGCACATCTTGACAGCTTCATCTTCTTCCAGATTGTCCATGGAACCTGATCTAGTCTGTATTTATTTTAATACACTGTGACCACTTTGTGGTCTTTTCTTTGAATAGTTATTATTTCAGTAATTTCCTGCTTTCGACCATTGCTATAGCTTCATTTTTTGTTTAAGGGTTTTTATTTTGCTTCCAGGAAAAGCAGCAACTATAAGAGGCCACCTGTCAGATTTAACAGGTGTACATAATCTTAATGATGATTAAGTATTGTTGATAGGTATATAAGTGTGTTTTCGAACTTAAGGGGACAAGCCATGGTTGAACCTGAAAAAAGCTATTGTATTAATTCTTTAATAACAAAGCCAATATATAATTTTAAGAGTTCAAACTTTCTTTTATTATTAAGTTATATAATTACCTATAATTTAAGACTACATCATCCAGGTGTTTAAGATTTTGGTCTTGCAGTCCATTAGATTAAGAAACCCTTCTGAATTAGAAACTGGCATGTCATTGCCGCAGGAAATTTTTTGAACAAAGCAAGGCAGGGGTCTGGTTACTTAGGAGTACCTTTGTAGTTATACCAGTTATAGAAAATGTGAGCTACTTTTTTTTTTTTAATTTTTAAAACTGTTTTTTAATGAAAAATCTAATTTTTTATGTTTTTTTTATTAAAATTTCAATATTTTTTGTAATTTTATTTTATAATTTTTTTCTAAAGCCTTTTTCAAAAAAGTACCTCACATTTTCTATAACCAACACAATTTTAAAGATACTCCTAAATTTCCAAACCTCTAGCTTGCTTTATTTAAAAGAAATCCTGCGGCAAAGTCCCTGTAAATACAAAAAACAAGTTATTCAGAAATTCAATTCAAAGTTTTGGTTTTCTATAACTTTATATAAGTTTCAAAACTACTTACCAAAAATTTTTTTTTCATTCTGTATGATATACTTTAGTGGAAAAATGAAACAGATGCCAATTAGATGAAAGTAGTCCTGGCTAAATCATTTTAACTGTTGAATAAACCTATAAAAAAGAATTTCATTAATTCAACAATATTTTTAAATTTTTTAGATTAATACATAAATGTTGTACTTATTTTTTTTTTCGTACTAGGCTGAAAACATTGTTAGTCATAAATGTTATTGATAGTAAAAATAACCTCAAAATAAATTAATCCTTTTATGAGAGCCAATAACACACCTGTAAAAAGAAAAAAATTAATAAATATTATATTAGCTATTATCGCATAAAAATAACTTTTTACCTACTCTAGTAAGAACCTGGTGCATATGACTCTTCAGGTAAATTCAATTGCAGTCTCCTTCGTTTTCTCCTATTTTCTAAAGTGTTTTCTTCGGCATTCCTCTCAGCATGAAATAATCTGATGTCATTGTTTTTCTGTGCCCACTCAATTGCAGCTACTCCAGGTTTCACATCAAAGGCTTCCATAATATTCAGAAAACCAACTCTTCCATCGTTGAAGCAAGTGACAGCAATACAAGCACCTGCTGTGAGCACATGTACACCACTGAAGGAGGTCTTGGTTACAATCTTCCAAACTGAATTATTAAAACTCTCATTACTATTTTGGGTGTAACCGCCTAAACATCTGTGAAGCAGCTCCTTTTCAGAGAGATCTTTGTAAATTGGTTTCAACTGCTCCATAATCACTGCAGGAATACTGTCTTTATGATGAAAATCTTTTAGTTTCTTTTTAGCCTTCGCTTTTTGCCACTTGCACCAACTGCTCTGTCCTGGTGGGCATAAATGATGTTGAGGATTCTGGTCTGTGGAAATCTTGTGGTAGTACGTAGCCCATATAGCATTCAGCATTTTTTCTACAGAGTCCGTGTTGTTTCTGATGACATTACCATAATATGTGGTGAGCTGATCAATTACTTTTGCTGTTAATCGTCCTTGGCATCCAATGGTTTTTCCATCGTCTAATAACTTTTTCCAAAATTTTTCTTTAAATTCCTGAGTCTGGTTCCCATTCGTTTCTGGACGTGTCCCACACACTCCTTCTTCTCAACTTTAACTTCATCTCCATACGGTTTGGCCTGGCACAAAGCACTGTACACTTTCGAATCTCCATCTCCAATGTAATGATGGTATTTTACATTATACTTTTCTTGAGATCTTCTAAACATTTCCACAACTCCATCGACTTCCATCTTTCCAGCACTTCCTTCATGGTTTGCTGCACATTTATCTTGATGATCACTGAACCAGTCTTCATATTCTTCTGTACCTTTTCTATTTTCCCACTTTAAACATGCTTTACAAAAACTGTTCTTGATAAATATGTCAAGAACTTATTGAGAACGCAAGCCAATCAAACTTGAAATTCCTTGAAGACCGCGTCTGTTGGTTTCATAAGCATTGCTTTGAGCTCCAACTTGCTTGCTCGTGCTTATAATTCTTCTCTCTGAACAATTTTTGCACATAATGTTAAATTTGGAGCCAAGTCCTCGAATATCTTCTTCTATAATTTTAACTTGTCCTTTACATGTTGCACATACAAGAAATTTCTCCAGCTGTAAGAACAGAATGTTTATATCTATTATTCTGTTTCTTGTTTGTGACGCTTCTACAGATATATCTTTTATTTTCCCTGAAGTTGTACTTCTTTTCCTTTGGTTCGTGATTTTTTGTTGAACATTCTCTGAATTTTTGTTAAATCCTTTATGTTTTTTTTTTCTTCCATATTTTCTCTTCTTTCCTGGAGCTCCTGATGTTCTATTTCTCTTGTCAGAATCCATAGTGGCTAATATCTAATCCTCTATAATGTTAGTTATTAAAAAACACAAATAAAAGTCACTCACTGAACTCACTAAATTAAAAATATTAACAACACTTTGCACAGTGCAGTTAACCTAAAATCGCTGTCTTCTACACTCTCAGTTAAAAGAGTTCTACACAGCACTTTATTTACAAAAAAATTTGTTGTCAATACTGAATAAATTGCATTGAAAAATGCAGATCAATTATATTCAAAACCCTTTTAGTTTAAATTCCAACGACTATGGCGCTGACAGAACGTAAACAGATGAGATTTTAAACCATCTATATGTATTGTACGTATTATACTTTTGTATAAGTAGAGTAAAAGTAAAATACACGAGGTTTATACCTCGAGTTAAGTTTGCCTACTATGTCAATGTACATTTACGTTCTAAATTCAGTATTGTATGCTGTGAAGCATAAAATAATATAAGATTAACAATAGTATATCTAAAATGGATAATTTAAGAAAAATCACTAAATATGCAAAAAAGTGACTTCACGGTTTTAGCTGTATTTTCTAAACGAAATCGAATTTGGAAATGCGGTTGGAAGCATAGTATTCAGCGGAAAATTTGCTATCAAAATAGTACATAAAAAAATATCGATTTTTCGACCCCCTAACCATGGCTTGTCCCCTTAATCTAAAAGCGTATAAGAATGATAGAAATCTGCTTCTATAATGCATTTCATGCATTTCATGTATTTTTAAGCCGATATATTTTTAAGCAAATATCTTTTTGTATGTAGGTATAATTTAATAAAAAAAAAAAATTAAATTATGTAATTTTCCAGATTTAGCTAAGACACTTCTTGTGTATTTTTTATAGAACTGTCAAAATGAAAAAATACATATTTTCATTTTTTTATTAAATTATATCTACTTACAGAAAAATAAAGTCAACTCAAACATACATGACATGTTTGAGATGCATTACTGAAGCGGATATTAATCATTCTTATATTCTTTAGATATAAGTACGGACACATCACCTGAAAGTAAATATCGATAACATTGAATGGCCCATACACCTGCTAAATCTGACAGGTGGCTTTTATATTGTAGGAGCAGGAATCATTATCTTTTAAAGTTTTAAGTTTTGGACCAATTAGTGTAGTGTAGTATGAGTGTATCTGAAAGTTCTGTACATCTATAGTTTGCCCTGCTGTAACAGCTATGTTCACAAAATGAAAGGAATCCAATATTCAATTTAAGATTGCATGGTTGAGCAATAAATCTAAGTGCATGTAAAGATTGTGAAAAAGTTATTTTAATCTTTAAAATTCAGTTTAATTGTAGTAATTAATGAATAATTAATGAATATTAATTGATTTTTACAGGTTGTAGTCAACTTTTCATAATTCTGGCAAGTACCTAGATTTATATTCAATCATACTCTCTTAAAGAAAAAATTAATTATCATATTACAAGCAGATCTATAAATCTATAGATCTTTGCGACAAATTCACACCACACGGAATCTCAGATTTCAGAAGAGAAAACATATTTAAATAAATAGACTGAAATTTACAACTTGAAAAGACGAATTAGTCCCGCTCCTGTAATATAAAAGCCACCTGTCAGATGTAGCAGATGTACTCATCATTAAGTGTTGTCGATGTTTACTTTGAGGTGATGTGTTTTAGTACTTAATCCAAAAGAATATAAGAATGATAGAAATCTGCTTCTATAATGTATTTCAGTTATCGCTTCTATTTCTTAGCTGATTTTATCTTTCTCTAAGTAGGTATAATATAATAAAAAAAAAATGAAATTATGCAATTTTCCAGATTTAGCTAAGACACTGCTTGTGTATTTTTTAGAACTGTCAAAAATGAAAAATTAGATATTTTCATTTTTTTATTAAATTACATGTACTTTCAGAAAGATAAAGTCAATTCCAAAGTACATGAGATGTCTGAGATGCATTACTGAAGCGGATATATATCATTCTTGTATTCTTTGGATTAAGTACGAACACATCACCTGAAAGTAAATATCGATAACATTGAATGGCCAATCCAACTACTAAATCTGACAGGTGGCTTTCATATTGTAGGAGCCGGATGAATTTTCTTGTCAAGTTTTGAATTTTGACCCTTTTCATGTAGTGTAGTGTGAGTTTGTCCGAAAGACCTATAGATCTATAGGTCTGCTGTAACAGCTATGTTGACAAGATGCAAGGCATAGAATATTTAATTTAAGGGGACATGGTTGAGCCATAAATCTGAGGGCATGTAAAAATTATGAAAAATTTATATTAATCTGTAAAAGTCAGTTTGATTGATTGACTTTTAAGGGGGTGCCATGCTCAATTTTTACATCGATAAAAATAGGATCTGGCTTTACTTCAAAAATTTTAGATTTAAATTCTTAATTTTTATCCACATATTTGTAACAAGCAATTTTATTTCTGAAATACCGTTTTAATACTTTTATAATGATTGTAAGATTCTGTTTTTATTAATTTGTGAATTTGAACAAAGATGTTATATTTAATTAAATGTTATCAGTTTTTAATTTTAACAACATCAGTAAACTTCTGCAATAAACATGGCAAAATACTCAAGAGATTTGAAAAGACTAAACACACATAGGAAATTATAGATTTTTGTTTCCAGTGAGCAAACCAAGTTACTGCCTGCCAACACAACAGGATGCCTACGCACAGTTTCCAACTGACATAATGAATGCTGCGATAATAGTTTGCAAGTTAATCTTTTTTTAAATTTCCGAAAATCGGGTTTTTTCGACTTCTAGAGTGGCGTTACCCCTTAAGGTGGTTCTGCTCGACTCCCTAGTCAAAATAAGTGCTAAATGATGAAGTTACCTAAAATAAAAAAAAAACCATAGTTGTAATGTGATTTATTTATTATAAAGTGTATTTAACATGACTAAGATAACTTTTTTCACAAAATGTTGATATTGTAGAAATTAGAAGTTTGTCACTACAAAAAACGATTGATAAATCACCGGAATTTTTTTTGTTTCTTTGCTAATTTTAGATTTAGGATGGAAACCCTTCATGAGTCTCTATACATTACTCCAAAAATAATAAAAAATGTTGTAGTGACGATATCTAGTTTCTAAGATATCGCCATTTTACAAAAAGTTACTTTAGTCATGTTAAATACACTTTATTTATAATACATTGACTATCTCTATCATTTTAAATAAATAAATCACATTACAACTATGTTTTTTTTTAACTTTAGCTAACTTCTATATTTAGCACTGCTTTGACTAGAGAGTCCGAGGAGAACCACCTTAATAAAAAAAAAAAAAACAATTTTTTTGTGGCCCAGTTAATTTAAAGAAGCAAAACAAATTTAAAATTTTTGTGCAAATAATTGTATGAGTAAATTCATAACTAATAAAAAGCAAAACTTTCAGGTTTTACGTCTGGCTACCTGTGGTCAGACAGCAGATTTTCCATGGATCCGCAGTTCCTCAATCTACTTCAATCGCTTTATGCATCAACCGCATGATAAGGAGTATCCGGATCTCTGGCAGCTGCCGATTTCTCACCGGCAATATTTATACCTACGTTGGCAGCATACTGATCGCCCGGAACTCCTTCAAATTCTATTCGATTTATAATCAGAAGTATATGAATCTTTATCAGAATCAAAGGCTTGGTCCGGACATATCGCCGCACATATCCGCGATAGCCGACGCGGCATATCACTGCGTGCTCAAGAAGAAGAAGAATCAGTGCATTGTGATAAGTGGCAAGAGCGGTTCTGGTAAGACCGGGTCAACGAATTTTCTGCTCCATCATCTCTCCACCCTGAGCCAGAAGGGCTCGCCCGCTTGCGAGGTCAAGCAACGATTCTCAGCACCGGACCTGTGCTCGAGGACTTTGGTAACGCGAAAACTGTACACAAAAGATGAGACTACTTTGCTTGCATATTCAAGTGTACTTAGTGTTATCAAGAGGACTGCCAATCAAGAGGACTGTAAGCAAGAGGACTGTCAATCAAGAGGACTGTAAGCAAGAGGACTGTCAATCAAGAGGACTGTAAGCAAGAGGACTGTCAATCAAGAGGACTGCCAATCAAGAGGACTGTAAGCAAGAGGACTGTCAATCAAGAGGACTGTAAGCAAGAGGACTGTCAATCAAGAGGACTGTAAGCAAGAGGACTGTCAATCAAGAGGACTGTCAATCAAGAGGACTGCCAAGCAAGAGGACTGCCAATCAAGAGGACTGTAAGCAAGAGAACTGTCAATCAAGAGGACTGTAAGCAAGAGGACTGTCAATCAAGAGGACTGTCAATCAAGAGGACTGTAAGCAAGAGGACTGTCAATCAAGAGGACTGCCAATCAAGAGGATTGTAAATCAAGAGGATTTTGCCAATCAAGAGGAATTTACCAATCAAGAGGATTGTAAATCAAAAGGACTTTGCCAATCAAGACGATTTTATCAATCAAAAGGATTGTAAATCAAGAGGACTTTGATAACCAAGAGGATTTTTTCGTTTAAGAGGATTTTATCAATCAAAAGGTTTTTTTCGATCAAGAGGATATTTTTAATCAAAAGAACTTTCTAATCAAGAAAACATTTTCAATCAAGAGGATTTTATTAATCAAGAGGATTTTTTCATAATTTTTTAATTAAGACAAGTATATAAACCAAGAGGATTATTTTAGTCAAGAGGATATAGTAGATCATGTAAAAAAAATTTCAAGAATAACAGGAATTAATTCTCTGCTCGGCTTCTCAGATTAGTAGGCAATTAGTCTCGTGCTGAGGGAGCTCTGTCTAAGCATCTGGAATTGCCTCGGTAACCAAACGTTCTTCTACGTATTTTTAGGCGCAGAATTTGGATTTGTCTTTAAGTTAAAAATATAGCAAATATGCTATATTCATTAATAAGTAATTTAAGATGTACTAATTATTGTCTTATTCTTTTTAGAAATGCCTTTACATTAGTATATTTTTTAATTCTAGGCGGTGAGTGACTAGATTGTCATCATAAAGATGATAAGTTCGCTGGTTATACAGTTTGTAATGTACAGCGGCTCAAATCAAAACATGAAGATATCAAGAATAAGGCAGCTCGCGAGCTCTGTCTTTATGTCAAGACAGAGCTACGCGAAGTCACGCAAGAAGAAATCACAGCCTTCATGGATGAATTCAATCACCACATATTTGAAATGGTATCCGGCTCAGATATAAATGAGAAGAAGGGAGGAATACTGGCAATTGTCTGCCTCATTGGAGCAGACGTAGGAAACATCAATACTCGCACTATAAGATTTGCCAATTACCTCCGATGATGTTGGAGTTATGGAAGTAGCTGCCCAGACAGTTGGGAAGTTAGCTCTGGTATCTGCTACCTTTACTGCAGAATATGTGGAATTTGAAGCCAAGAGAGCTTTTGAGTGGTTCAGCGGTGACAGACATGAAAACAAACGACATGCAGCTGTCCTTGTTCTCAAGGAACTTGCAGTTTCCATGCCTACATACTTCTTCCAACAGGTGAAACAGTTCTTCAACCTCATATTCAATGCTGTACGAGATTCTAAGCCCGTGATCAGAGAAGGAGCAGTCGAGGCTCTCAGGGCAGCTCTAGTGGTGACGGCCCAGGGCGAGACTGCCAAACAGATGCACAAATCCCAGTGGTACAAACAATGATACGACGAGATAGTGGCTGGCTTAGTCGTGAGAAGGATTTTAACCGAGACAAACGTATTCACGTATCGCTTCTAGTCTCTGAATGAGCTGCTACGTTGCAGTAATCTCCAATGGGAACGACTTTACGAGGATCTAATGGATCGACTAAACTGCTCCTCGCAAACGAACGAAAACGATATTCTATCGTTGATGCCCAGATTGAGGACGAGCCTCGTATCGAAATGGTCGCATCACAGAGCGCATCGAGTGTCCAGCATAACTTCTATCCAATTCATGAGGCAGCCGTCTGTTGCAGTCTCATGCTCGAGAAGCTCGGCGACATCAACAGCGTCGTGATCAACCAGCGACATAGTCGCAATGGGCACATCCAGAATGCCCTCATGACGTTACTGCTCCGACTTGGCGCCTTCAACAAAGACAAATTTGTTGTCGACAATCTATGCGAGGTTCTAAACTACCTGCTGTTGAGCTTGCGGGGCAGAGAAAAGGACAGAGCGGCGGCATTCACAACTATCGGATTGATCGCCGTTGCCATAGACGAAGCAATCAAACCCTATCTGCCAAAGATCATGGGCTGATAAAAAGCTCGCTGCCGTCCAAAGAAACCCCGAACAAGAAGTGGAGCTCGACACTCGAGCCCGCCGTCTTTGTCTGCATCACTCTGCTCGGCCATGCGGTAAAGCAAACAATAACAGCCGACGTCCACGACCTACTAGAACCCATGCTGGTAACCGGACTCTCGCCCATACTAACGACGTCCCTACGAGAGCTGGCCCACAGCGTACCGTCTCTGAAGCTGGACATATCGCAGGGTCTCCTACGCATGCTCTCACAGGTGCTGATGTACAAACCGTTACGTCACCGAGGCGCTCCGTGGACAGCTGCCAGCCCAGTCTCTGCTCCGCCGACGGAAATCGACGTTGCCTCAACAGTCCTGAGTCTGCGGACCCTCGGCACCTTCAATTTCGACGGCAATTCTCTGCTCCAGTTTGTACGATGCTGTGCTGATTAGTTCCTTACCTGGGAAGAGCCAGAAGTACGGCTCGAGGCTGTCAAGATCTGTTCGCGGTTGCTGCGACTTGCTCTCGGCCAGTCTGGACCCACTGTTACCAGCACAATGTCTAGTGTGCTAGGCAAGCTTCTCGTCGTCGGTATTACAGATACCGATCCAGACGTGCGATACTGGGTGCTCGCCTCGCTCGCTGAACCTTTCGATATACATCTCACCCAGACGGAGAGTCCGCTATGAACGATAAAGTTTTCGAGATACGTGAATTGGGTAAGGAAACCATTATTTTTTGTCTGTTTATTCATTTACCATGTTAAATGGACTCTTGTAATAAAGAATTTTTCGATTTTTCGGACAGAAACTGGAATATAGAAGATCCGCTCTTGATAAATGGCCGAATCCATCTCAAATCAGACAGCCCGCGTATGCGTATTTCACCTATCATGTTGAAATAAAAATATTTATGTTCTACTCGAAAAAATATTTTACACGTGTTTTTTTATTTTTTTGTTTCATCAAAATTTCATGCGTTCAGCGATGCCGAAAAATTCCGAGAAAATTCTTTCATTGAGAAAAAAAATTTTCAATGTGATTTTCAAACTGCTATTGTTTCAGCAGTTTTTCGAGCTTTTAAACGTGTAACACACAATTTCACTCAGTTTTGAGCCCTCTTTAACGGCCTTAATGTCATTTTCAAAAAAAATAAAAAATCCACGAGCTATGCACTTTTTACTGAAAAATTCATTTTTTAGGGAAGTGCCTTTTTCTCGAAAACCCCATGTTTTTTTTGCACAATTTTTGTTGTCGTGATAGAGGACGGTAATGCCTAGCTAGACGTATTTGTGAGATTCGGTACTTTTTCCCTGGGATAGCGATCACTAATGAGATAACACACAAACAAATTTTTCACGCCTAATGCTTATATATAGTCAATGATATTAGAGTCAATGTAAAGGTATTTGTCTTTGTGTGTATGTAATATACAGGTACACATAACTATGTATTTATTTGTTATTTGCGTCTTTTTGATTTTTTATTTTTATACCTTTTTTTCATTTGTATACCTATTTTACTACCTTTGTTTTTCTGCTTTATTGTTCTTAATTCAGTAAGCGGACGATCAGCGGTCTTTGCTGTCAAACAATGTATTTTATCGTCACATGTTTTTTTAACCCATATATGAGTTTTTTGAATTCCAGGATACTTTGGAGTTGTAAGCCAATCAATATTTTTTTCTTTTCTGAATTGTTCTATTTCAGCATCTTGTAAATGTATTATTTTAATAGCATCAGTATATTTTTGAACATGTATTGCAAAATCATTTGCGTTTTGAATAGCTTCTTCAAGGGGCTCTCGAAGATTATGCGAAGTAGCATAATGCTTTATAAGTCCACCCACACCATCTACAGCTCCTTTGCCGTGCCCAGTAGCAGAGAACAACCATTTTATATCACACGGTGCTCGTTTTAGTTCATCTAATTGAAAGCGATTTTTAAAGTGACTCGCAGCGCCGTCTGATACGATGGTAATTTTTTAATTGAATCACAACAATTTTCTTTCAAGAATTTTATAATTTTTTGTACTGCTAGCAAAGCATACGCTGAATCATGTTTTCGGTCATCACTTATAACTGCGAAACTTTGTGTCGAATCCCCTTGATAAGAGACTGCTGTGAAAATAGAAATTTGATCATTAACCCAATGATTTCCTTGAACAGCTTTATTATGAATCACGGCCCAGTTTTCAGCGAAGTCTATTTGAAGAACTAAATGATGTGAGTCTTTTTTAGCACTTTCTCTTTCTGTTTTTATAGCTTTGCGTTGTATATTTTTTACATACATGTGAGTACTAACCCTCATGGTCCAAACCGAAAGTTCATCTTTAAAAGCAGAAATTGTCTTTTTAATCAGGTTTCCATTATCCCACAAAGCATATGTAATTTCTTCTGTGCCTTCTACATCTTGCAGTTTTAAAACATGAAACGTAATTCCCTTAATCCCTGGACATAGTTTACATTCTTGTAAATAACATAAATCAGATGGCTCAGAACACATTGTTGCATTTATTATTTGTGACCGACTTTCATCCAACTCTGTGACGTTACTCCCTCTAAAATTAATTAAGCTCGTAAGAAATAAATCATAATTTGCGCAATAGATACAGAGACAAACTTCTTTGATGGGGCTAAGTAAGACATACTTTGGTCGCAAACTATAAAATTTCGATTTTCCAATTCTCAATTCTGGATAATCATTTTTAAATACTTTATACGTCTCTTTTAAACTTCGAGTAAGAAAACGCTTAACTTTTTTCTCTTTTTTATTGTTAACTTTAATTGTAACAACGTCACATTTATTAGGACTTTGTCTTGAACAATTAAAATCATCATTTAAATAATATTCCATAACAATTTTTTCCATGTTTTCATCAATCGGATGGCCTGAATATGCATCTGGTTCTGAATAAATTCCTTTTTCTTTAACAAGATTTCTCGATTTGTTGATCATATACATTGTTATTTCTGGAAATAAAGATAAAATTTCATGTTTTGTAAAGGATGAAGGTAGCAAAGTCAGAATTTTTATTTTTTCTGATACCGTAGAACACTTTTGCAAGGCTAGACCAAGATTTTGAATCCATTCCGTACAATGGCATACAGTTGATTCATTTGCTGTTATAGAAACGTCATAAACTTTGTTCAACTTCACATCAAGGGTATTAGACAATGTTGAAAGTATTTTTTTTTTCTTCTTTGTTACGTAATTTTCAATTGATTTTTCATGTATAAGATTTTTTCTTTTAAGAGGCGATACAGAACCTAAGAAAGATGTACTTATTTCATTATTAAATTCTTCAATGCGTTCTGGAGTACTTGGTAAAAAATCTTCATCTCTATCAACTACGTTATCGGTAACTTCATTATCCGTTATAAATTCATTGTCAGTACTACTCACCAATTCTAAAGCACGATTGTAACAATGTTGACACAGATATGTAGAAGGTGTCAAAGGTAAATGAGGATAGAGGTGCTTCAATGGATGAGCAAGATTCTCAAGTTGTTTTAAACGTACGGAACTAGATTTGTAAATAATTTGTTTGTGTTTGTCTAAAAAGTCTGCACATTTGATTCTCTCTGTTGAGTAATATTGATACATCGTAGTTGAGTTGATAAGGTGTAAATATGTAATAATTTTCCAAAAGATGATGGTTTTAAATAAGACGAGATGTGTGATATATAGCAGAAACCAACTTTTCTTTGTAAATGTTAAGTCAAACCATATCCATCTAGCGGACAAATGTACTAGTACATATACTCCTATAAGTAGGCGCACGTACATGTATATTACATACGCACAAAGATAAATACCTTTACATTGACTCTAATATCATTGACTATATATAAGCGTTAAGCGTGAAAAATTTGTTTGTGTGTTATCTCATTAGTGATCGCTATCCCAGGAAAAAAGTACCGAATCTCACAAATACGTCTAGCTAGGCATTACCGTCCTCTATCACGACAACAAAAATTGTGCAAAAAAAACATGGGGTTTTCGAGAAAAAGGCACTTCTCTAAAAAATGAATTTTTCAGTAAAAAGTGCATAGCTCGTGGATTTTTTATTTCTTTTTGAAAATGACATTAAGGCCGTTAAAGAGGGCTCAAAACTGAGTGAAATTATGTGTTACACGTTTAAAAGCTTGAAAAACTGCTGAAACAATAGCAGTCTGAAAATCACATGGAAAATTTTTTTTTTCTCAATGAAAGAATTTTCTCGGAATTTTTCGGTATCGCTGAACGCATGAAATTTTGATGAAACAAAAAAATAAAAAAACACGTGTAAAATATTTTTTCGAGTAGAACATAAATATTTTTATATCAACATGATAGGTGAAATAGGCATACGCGGGCTGTCTGATTTGAGATGGATTCGGCCAAATACAATATTAGAATATTGAATTTTAAACATATTTATTACTTTTGAATAGTAAAACTATTTTTAGTAGTTATTATTATACTGTAAATAATGTCGAATGACTGTCGATGGACATATAAGTAGGATGAAGAAAATATTTGACTGGGGTAATAGTTTTTATACCACTCTAATCTCAAAATCAAAACAGAATAGAAAAGAAAAAAGAATACGAAAAAAAAAAACAGAATGGAAAAGAAAAACGAATACGAAAACGAAAAAGAAAACGAAAAGTAATGTAGGTATTACTAAGAAAAAAGAATACGAAAAAAAACAGAATAGAAAAGAAAAAAGAATACGAAAAAGAAAACGAAAATTAATATAGGTATTACTAATATTAACATATTACATTCTCATAAAACATGACGAATGAGTAGTTGCATGTGTATAATTATGTAGTTAGTGCATGCATTGTTTATTTAACTTAGTACATTTGTGGACTAGCAAAAATTGATAATATTCCAAATGTATTAAAATAATGCTTATAATTTTATAATGCATAATATCATTATACAAGGTGTCCCATTTTAATCGCCCCAGGCAAATATCTTGAAAAGTATGAGAGATGGAAAAAAACTTTAAAAACAAAAGTTGTAGGGGGCAAAGGGGGTCAGCTAATGGTAACAACGACTTTGACCTTGAACTCTATTTTCAAGGTTATTTCAAGGTCAAAGTGATTTTTTTAAATGAGAATCCCTACTTTCGACCCCGGAAATGGAAAGATCAGAAAATTTTACGTTCAGAAAGGTCTGATATGTTGGGGTTTCAAGGTCAACCAGCTAATTTAATGAGGTCGACCTGGGAATACCTCTAGGAAGGACAAAATTGACCTTGACGTTCCAGGTCATTTTAAGGTAAGTTGATTTTATAAAATGGAACCCCTTATTTTTGACCCTGGAAATGGAAAGAGCGGAAGAATTTACGTCCGAATATGACCTTGACCTCGACCTTGACTTTAACCGTGATCTGGAAGGTTAATTTAAGGTCAAGTCGATTTTTTTAAAATCCCCTTATTTTTAACCTCGGAAATGGAAAGAGAAGAAAATTTTACGTTCAGATATGTACCGTCATATGGTGTCAAAGTTGGCCCTCTGGGGTCAATTAAGGGTCAAATCGTGCTTGAGGTCAATTAGGGTCAAATTAATTTTTTTAATGTGATGTGTTCTTACTTTTGTCAGCGTAACTCTCGGTATGAAAAGGTAATTTTCGGTATGAAAAGGTACTTTTCTTCTTGTTCTTTCTTGGTTAGGTTGGCACCATTGAAATGTACGGCTACGTCAAATGATATTTTTTAAGTACGAGTGACCGATTACTTTAAGGTAGTTATGAGGCGATGATTTAATGGTTTCGTTATGAGTCAATTATAAATATTCGAATTCTTTAGTTTGGTCAATTTGGGAATATTTTCATTTTTTTTAAAGAGTAATAACAATACTGCACTCGAAAATAGGTAGAGTTAGTTATTTTTAGTGGTGTCACTGTGCACAGTACAAATAAAGAAAACCTTTTGATTTCTTATTATTGAATAGCATACGGTAATGATTTCATGTATTTATTAGAATAAATAACTTTTTCGCTCATTTCCGAAAATTGCCTTCTTAATTTCTTTTTATACATACAATTGAAGTGGAAAACCAAATTTCTTTTGTGGTACCATATTCCTTTTTGAGATGGCTGATTACACGCCCCAGGAGATTGTGAATATGATAAAAGTTGTTGGTGAATGTCATGATAATTATAGGGCTGCAGAAAGACGCTATGCCGAGAAATATCCCAATGCCCGTCACCCAGATAGGAAAGCCATCAAAAGATTATTAACGCGAGCTGCACAAGGCTCCATCGTTCGTAAGAGGCGCAAAACTGGAACGAAACAGCACATTGCGCTGGGTGTGCGAGCTATTATTGCTGAAAATCCCCACATTTCAACACGAGATTTGCAACGAATGCATGGTGTTCCCAAATCAACAGTAAATCGCCTGTTGAAAACATCTAAATTTTACCCCTACCACGTGCGCCTTACACAAACACTAGAGGATGGAGATTATGCACGGCGTTTAAATTTTTGTCAATGGGCAAATAATCAGATACGTAGGGACCCTTTCTTTTTTGATCGAGTGCTATTCTCAGATGAAGCAAAATTTGATAATATGGGTGGTGTCAATCTTCATAATGCCCACTATTGCGCTGAACAAAATCCTCATTGGCAACGAGATCATCGAATCCAGAGACGTTGGTCAATAAACGTGTGGGCAGGTATAATTGGAGATCATGTGTTGGGACCTATCTTTTACAATCAAAATTTGAATGGACAACTGTATTTGGATATTTTGCAAAACCAGCAACCTCCTCTATTAGGAGATATCCCACTTATCTTACGACGGGATATGTGGTTTCATCAAGATGGAGCTCCTGCACATCGCGTTCGATCAGTCAAGAATTTTCTCAATGATATGTATCGTAATCGTTGGATTGGCATCGGCAGCCAAGTACACGAGTGGCCGCCTAGATCCCCAGACCTCACACCTCTTGACTTTTTTTGTGTGGAGTAGTTAAAGGCAAAGTTTTTGCACATGCTCCAACAACCTTAGAGAACATGAGAGGAAGAATTATGGAAGCTTTCCAATCCATTTCAGTGGAAACATTGAGGAATGTTCAAGCAAGTTTCCGAAGAAGGATGCAAATGTGTTTCAGAGAGAACGGACACTTGATCGAGCATTTGCTGCCTTAGATCTTCAAATGACAGTCCGTTAATCAATCGGCCCTTTTCAGGGCCAATGATGTGCGAAATCCTTTCGACAACCTCCACGCGGTGCACATTGGGTAATGCTAATGTCGAGGGTAGTCTTTCTAATTTTCGATTCATTTGAGGGAGAAAAAATACTTTTAGATTCCTAAGTAACTCATAAAAACAGTGAAATCCACTTAAAAAAAATTAATTTATTTATTATTACCCTTAATTGACCCCAGAGGGCCAACTTTGACACCATATGACGGTACATATCTGAACGTAAAATTTTCTTCTCTTTCCATTTCCGAGGTCAAAAATAAGGGGATTTTAAAAAAATTGACTTGACCTTAAAATAACCTTCCAGATCACGGTTAAAGTCAAGGTCGAGGTCAAGGTCATATTCGGATGTAAATTCTTCCGCTCTTTCCGTTTCCGGGGTCAAAAATAAGGGGTTCCATTTTATAAAATCAACTTACCTTAAAATGACCTTGAACGTCAAGGTCAATTTTGTCCTTCCTAGAGGTATTCCCAGGTCGACCTCATTAAATTAGCTGGTTGACCTTGAAACCCCAACATATCAGACCTTTCTGAACGTAAAATTTTCTGCTCTTTCCATTTCCGGGATCAAAAGTAGGGGTCCTCATTCAAAAAAATTACTTTGACCTTGAAATAACCTTGAAAATAGAGTTCAAGGTCAAAGTCGTTGTTACCATTAGCTGACCCCTTTTGCACCCTACAACTTTTGTATTTAAAGTTTTTTTCCATCTCCCATACTTTTCAAGATATTTGCCTGGGGCGATTAAAATGGGACACGTTGTATTGCAAATGAAAGAATACGCTATAAAAGAAGAAGAAAATTGTTTGCGACAATAACAATATCTAAAATGAATATAATATAAATAACAACGAATATTTAAAATGAACATAATCTAAATGCTAAAATGAATAGCTAGCATATGACCGGTATCTAAAATTGATACTTTAGATACTACAATGTCATAATGTATGATGAACGAGTATGAGTAGTATAAAAGTAGTGGGTAATTATGTAGTTAGTGCATGCATTGTAGTTTATTTAATTTAGTATTTATATTCAAAAAATGACAATATTTTTCAGAGTTACACTTTTATAATACGTAAAATAATGTATTATACTAAAAACAAAATATTTTTAGTATAATAAATATGATAGGGTGACTACACCAGTATTGGAACAATTACCAGTGAATGAACATTTTCTTTATATATATGAAAATATCAAGCTTTCTAAGTATTGTTTATCTAACATAACGATAATTTTCAAATCCTTGAAAATTTTTATTTCATTGTATATAAAGATTCTGCACAAAAGAAATTATCTTGTTAAGAATAAAATCATAAAATCGCCGCTATTAAGTGTTCCTTCACTGGCGCTGTATTTCTTCACTGGTGACACTTATTTAGATACTAAGATTGCGTGTTCCTTTATTGGTGTTCCTTATTCGTTCCTTCACTGGTGCAGTCACTCTACAAATTATAAAAAAAAATAGTATATGCTTGACATCTAAAAGTGTCATCTAAAAGCTTTATAGCTCAGCATGTTCTATTCTCATACCATGATGATTTCACATCATAATTTACAAATCATTATTTTATATGATATATGTATAATTTACAAATTACGATTTATTATATATATAATACGCTTCAGCGTTTAAAATATATCATTTATTATTCTAAATTACAATGTGATCAATATATAATTGTAATTTGATTTTAACTAGTAAGTTCAGGCGTGCTGCGCACGCTCTCCTTTACCTTCATTATACCTACACAATTAATATTGGAATATTATGAATTTAAAATTTATTTGACTTTTTTACATCACGCGCAAATTTATCCAATATTTTTTATCGAAACTTGGATTATATTTATTTTAGTTTCCTAGGAATTTTAGCGCGCTACCCGCGCAGAGGCCCTAATTTGAGTCGACCAATCATATTTTTTGATCAGCAATATGACAGCCCTCTAAAAGCAATATGGCTGCTTCCTCAAACCCATCTCCCTTTTTAATATAGGAGGAATTTCTACAATACAAAAATTTGAAGGTTAGAACTTTAACTGTTATCAAAGCAGTATTCATAATCCTTCATTGCTAACTACAGATAAAATTTGAATACTTTTTTCTTATACAAAACCAAATTTTAAGTCATTAATAATATTTATGACTTATATTTTTAGTTTAAATATTTCATAATTCCAAACTTTTTATTGGTTTTATTTGGACCAATCAGCTTGTTTTTCTTATTTTAAAATAAATATTTCGATGCTATTTTGATTTAGTTATATTTTTAAAAATATAAATATCAATTTCATTTTTAAAAATTCAAACCTCTCAATCTCAAACAATTTATGAAGCAAATCTTGGCGCCAATTCTATATAGACCAATCAAAATCAAGCCTTTAGGTGCTTCAACATGGTCGCTCATCACTTTTTTAAGAAGGGAAAAATCAATTTCATTTTTAAAAATTCAAACCTCTTAATCTCAAGCAATTTATAAAGCAAATCTTGGCGCCTATTCTATATAGACCAATCAAAATGAAGCCTTTAGGTGCTTTAACATGGCTGCTCATCACTTTTTTAAAAAGGGATTAAAAATTAATTTGCAGAATGTTATGGATCGACTATAACGGTTTCATTTTTTCTGGTTATTAGCCAATGGTTTTCTCGAAAAGAAAAAATCCCAAAAATATTAGATAATAATAAAGTATATATAATATATAATAATAAAATACATCATTTATACATAAAAAGGTAATATTACAAAAAGAAGCCGGCAACAAACTAATTAAGCTATGATGCGCGAGTTTTATTTCAATGTATTGAGTATTAGTTTATTTACGTAATACTTTAAATAAACTTCAATTCATTAACGAATAAGAAATGAAAACTAGGATACAGTGAAAACATTTTTACTAGTGCATTATCATGAGCACTGCCTTAATTTATTGTGTACATAAAACTCAAGTAAAGCTCACAGTATATTATGACCCAGGTGTGGAAAGTGATTATTTACCGCATAAGACGTTTTTCGCACGAGCGAAGCGAGGACTTAAAAAACTATATGCGGCGCCATCTGTGAGCAATTTCCGCACTTAAGTATGTATACGGTAGAGAGCGCTCTCGCCATCTATCGGGGATTATACATAACTTGCCAATATCTGCTTTACCATGTGAGACTTATTACTAGATTTTTCGTGCTCACATGACCTTAAGAATACGGAAAATTGTTTGCAATTCTTAGACGTAAACAACACGGTAAAAAATGATATAAGGGAAAAAATTACTGATAATATCAACATGACACTTAAAAAAGTCTGTTACATTTCAAAAGAAGAAAAATCTTTCACAAAAAAACTCAGTATAACAAAATCTTTTTTTAAAAATAATCCCAATATCTTTTTCACCAAAGCCGACAAAGGCAACGTAACAGTGTGTCTCAACAAATCAGACTACAACAACAAAATGTTACAACTTCTTTCAGACAATAATACATATGAAAAAATAAAAAAGAATCCGTTAGATTCATTGATAAAGGAAACCTCCAAAATTTTGAAATCCCTGAATACTAATGATTTCCTACATAAACGATTTCATAACAATCAATTAACGTTGATAGACACAGTTTTAGCCAAATGTTACGGACTACCAAAAATACACAAAGAAGGTGCACCCTTACGACCGATTATCTCTTTTGTTAATAGCCCCACTTATATCTTAGCGAACATTATTTATAAACAATTAAAGAATTGCATAACACTTCCGCATTCTCATATCAATAACAGTTTTGAATTAAAAGACAAACTCAAAAATATTCAGTTAAATAGCGACTATGTATTACTTTCTTTAGACGTTAAATCTTTGTTTACAAACATCCCGGTAGATCTTGTGTGTGAGAGTATTGATAGGCGAGCACAATCGATCGTTCCGAATTGTACCATTCCGCTAGATGAAATTAAGAAATGCATACACTTTTTATATAACAATACTTGTTTCACTTAAAACAATGAATATTATAGACAAATTTTTGGTACACCGATGGGTTCTCCGATTTCTCCGTTATTTGCTGACATTGTAATGGATGATTTAGAAAAGTCGTGTTTAGAGACATTAAAAAACATACATAATTGCACCCCTCTTTTTTACTACAGATATGTAGATGATACAATTATTTGTGTAAAAAAAGAACACATAGAGGATGTCATTAACACTTTCAATTTATATCATAAAAATCTACAGTTCACATATGAATTAGAACAAAATAATAGTATAAACTTTTTGGATATAATGATCATCAAAAAGAATAATAGATTAATCACAAATTGGTTTCAAAAATCAACATCATCGGGGAGACTAATCAACTTTTCTTCAAATCATCCAATACAGCAAAAGAAAAACATTATTTATAACCTAGTCGACCGAGCAATACTTTTGTCACACAAAAGATTCCATAAGAACAACTTGCGAAAAATCCAAAGGACGTTACTAAACAATAATTACCAATGGGACTTTATCCAAAAAAACATCCGATACCGTAAAATATCTTTGAAACACAAACGCAAAAAAAAACCAAGACAATTTTAAAATTCTTCTAAAAATACAGCTACCATATATAAAGAATAATTATAAAAAATTATCGGCAATTTTCAAACAATACAATATTATTTCCATCCCGTTAGTGAAAAAGAGTCTTAACTCGATTATAAAATTAGGCAAGGATGTAACTAAAAAATGGGACCGAACTAACATTGTATACAAATTTAGATGTAAAAATTGTCCGGCGGCGTACATAGGAGAAACAAAAAGAACTCTAAAAAAACGAATCAATGAACACAGAAATAACAAAAACGAAGACTCGGTAGTTACCATGCACCAAAACTCGTTTAACCATCAATTTGATTGGGAGGGAGCGGTAATTCTGGATAATGAGAGCAATTATAAAAAAAGATTAATGTCCGAAATGATGCACATAAAATGTCATAACAATAACATAAATAAAAAAGAAGACATATTCACTCTGAATAAGTCATATTTTCCGGTATTAAGGAAATTCAAATGCTAACGATCTGATGTTATTGTTTTGGTTTCGCATCTATACTCGTTTCGCTGTCAGATATATAAGTGCGAATTGTATGGCGTATCCATCGCATTTCCGAAATCGAAAATTCGGCGAAATAATGTCGGTCGTTCGACTTGTTAACATGCGTTAACATACACAACTTTTAAGAGGTAACATTACGTTTTACTATTTTTTGTTAAAAAATTAGAATATTTGACTGTTTGTTAAAAAATTAAAATATTTGACTTTGTACAATTTGTTTCACAATAAAAAACTTTTAGCCTGAAGAGGTTGACACACCAGTCAACGAAACGTCGCTTTAAAAAAAACTTACATGAAATAAGGTGTTTTATTTCATACATGACCCCCGCCTGATCGAGAAAAGCATTACTTACACGGTTCTTGAAGTCGTTAATCGGAATCCACAGTTAGGTCCACAATAAAAATTTGAAAATAGTGAATTCAGTATGGCGAAAAATTTTTTAGAAATATTTTAAATTCCACGAAAAATAGTATGTAGACCCCCTAGCGGAAATTATATTATATAAATAAATGTATAATAATGTAACAATGTTTTGTTATGTTATTCTATTATTTATTATTTTTTTATCATACACTTGTTTATCGTACGATAAAAATTTTTTAGAAATATTTTAAATTCCACGAAAAATAGTATCGTACGATAAACAAGTGTATGATAAAAAAATAATAAATAATAGAATAACATAACAAAACATTGTTACATATTATATATTTATTTACATAATATAATTTCCGCTAGGGGGTCTACATACTATTTTTCGTGGAATTTAAAATATTTCTAAAAAATTTTTCGCCATATTGAATTCACTATTTTCAAATTTTTATTGTGGATCTAACTGTGGATTCCGATTAACGACTTCAAGAACCCATTTTAAGGAAAAAAATAATTGCCAAAAAAATATACCTAATTCATTTGTGTTAGGGGTGGTTTACCACCTCTTAAGGGGTTGTTTCGCGAAGAATGCCCAAACACACCAACTGTTATTTATTGTAGTTGGTAAAAATAATGTTTGACCTATTTTTAATTATTTTATGAATTCTCACAACAAAAATTATTCTTAAAAAAACACAATTTCACCCTCTAAAAAATAAGGGATGCAACCTTTAATGTTCATACTACCACGGATTTCTTGACTTTTTAATAAGAAACTCTTTCCATTTTGTTTCGTTAAAAAAAGTTAAGTAGAAGCCGAGATATATCAAAATAACGTTTCTTGGGGGTAAACTTTAGGGGTGATTTTAACCCTTATAAAGCGCTTCTCAGCCGATAAAAAAAATGGTTTCGTGAATCTCGCATGGAGGTCTACTTTTTAATATGGGTTTGGAATTTTTTTGAATCTGACAGTTCGGGTACTTTCCTTGTTAGAATTGAAAATTTTTGAGAAACTAATAGCGCCATCGGAAAGCTGAGGAAAAAATACATCCAAATCACTTGGGGATTATTTTTTTTTAGATACATCTTAGCTCTTCAAACACAAGCTGAAAACAGCATGATTTCGCGCTCGCACGCCGCGCCTGGAGAGCTGACGTGAAATGCCTCATATGCGTGAATTAAATTAAGTTCGTTTTAAACATTGATTTTAAAACTTAAGCACTTCAAATTTAATGTACATCTGGTGTTATTAAGTCTCACGAATATGGCGAATATGTCAAAGCAATATTGAGGCAATATTGCTCCAGCAATCAGTGCTATACGAGAACATTCGTCTAGTGTTAATATATATTGTATATTCTTGCAATATTGCAAAATCATGAGAAAAATTAGAATAAAAATATAATTATAAAATTAATATTCCTTTCGTGTTGATAAAGATTCGCTAAATATTGCTGTAATATTGCTCTGACAGAGAGCCTGACCCATTATTTAAAAAAAGCAATGGAAATCATGGTTTGCAGCAATATTGGTCCATGGTTGCATCCATGTATACTTAAGTTGAGGGAACATTAGCGAATATAGAAAATATGTCGAAACAATATTGAGGCAATATTACTCCAATATTGAGTGCTATAGGGGTTGTTATAAAACAACTTGTGCGCTTCATACCGTTAAACTTATGAGAAAATACTGTTTCAGAAATATTTGTATCAAGTATAAATAATTTCTTACTGTTAAACAGTGTCAGTGAATTGATTATATTTATGTGTGACAACTATTTGTAAATACATAATAAAGTAGTTATCTTTCAAATGAAAATCTGTTTGTTTCTTAATTATCCCTATTTTGAAAATGTAATAGACATAAGATAAATAAATCTCGCGAGAACCGCGATGGCGAAAGGTTCAAGAAGTATATTAAATAATCTGACACAACACATTAAGCTTGTCGATTCACATTAAGCTTTTCGATTCACATTAAGCTTTTGATACACATTTGAGCGCATTTATCATACGTTTTATAGCATCAAATTAGCTTCTCACTTTAAATTAGCTTGTCACTTCAAATCAGCTTGTCAGCTAATCAGCAATCTGATTTCTCGGACAGCTTGTGACACGCGCGCGCCGCCGCCACCGCAAACCTCGAGACTTATAAAAAAATATTATTTGTTTTGATGAAACAGTTTTTGTCATGGATCCACAGTGGAAACATCCTTGGACATCTATGGTTTGCGGTCCCACATCGTGTGAAAAAACCGTGTTTGTTAACTTTTTAAGGGGGTTGGACACCTTTAAAATGAAGAAAAATAAATTTTTTTTTATTACATATTTTGCTAAAAAAACACTTGTAAAATATGTTCTAATTAGTTTTGAAGCATTATCTATTTTTATTTTAAGAATATACAGAAAACACTAATAAAGTTTGTAACGCTCACTTTTTGAGTATTGCAATTAGGTGAATAAACATAGGAAAAACCCTAGCTGCGGCTGCAGGGGCACCTTTCTGGCTAAGCATCGAGAACAGAAAATCCTAACTTAAAATAAGGCATGCTTGGCAGAAGAGGGCCCAAGCAAGCCATACAACACCCTAATTGCACTGTTACCTGAAAATTACCCTAGAAGCGAAGACAGCACTCTTGTAGAGGAGCATTGCGAGCTCCTCATGCTGCAACGATGCCCTGCTCCTGCTGAAGATGACGTTGCTCCTGCCATCCTTTATGCTATTAATGCTGCTGCGATGCGAGGGAGCTGAGCTCACTCTCCTCTGGAGTCATCATTACATGTGGAGGCGGCAGCTTAGGTGAACCTGTAAGAAGGAAAATATAATTAATATTATAAGAAAATGAATAATCTCGAAACAACACATGCAGCATGGTAAAGAATCAAGATACAAAACACATTAGATGCTAAGGGTATGTGGGGCAGGAGCGCCACGGGCCCCGTTCTCTACTATGTTTATGTGTCCCCACTGCTCACACCTGTAAATAAGCAAAGATAATCGAATAGGTGCATAAGAAGAAATAAGAAGGAATAGTAGTTACCTTGTCTGCCTTGAAGAAATGCCATTGGATGCTGTCATACTAGAAAAAGGCGGAACTGCATGGAAGTGACGGACTCATCTGGGTGAACAGCTGCATCTGGAGAGAAAGTTACTTCATATCAGCCCTGATGCTCGTCTACTTATGATCTGCAACAACACAAGACTGAAGATTAATGTATGAATATCATGGAATAAGGGTAAATCACTGATCCTACCAAGATGCACTTATAGTCTTGATCTGGTAGTGCAGCAGAACCTAACTTCCTCCGGTGTTGTGTTGTGTGCCTGCTGATATGGAGAACACAGCTGCTGAAGGCCCTGCCCACCTGGTAAGGGCCTCCCATGTCTCTCCTTTCCCGATGCACTTGCACTTACGCTGGTAAAGAGTGCAGTCATCGGCGTCTAGCAGAACACCGGGGCATGTGCGCATCTTCGCAACAGGCTGTGCGCTGCCGTCACATGTGTCATGGGAGAGTGAGAGAGGAAGAGAGAGAGAGACAGAGAGAGAGAGAGAGAGAGAGAGAGAGAGAGTGAGAGTCTAGTACCCGAAAACGAACGAGTGGTGGTGCTAGCGCGCGGGGACTGCTGGCTCGTTCCTTCGCCAATGTGCGACGCTCGGGCACTCCATTGTGGACCGTAGCACGCGCTGCTAATTTTTCGTTGCACTATATCGCCCTATCGTCATACTTCTGTCGTCGTTTGAAGTGTCTGTGTGAGGAGTGTTGCCGAAACGCTGTAGCCGATGGCACGCCCCAACACCGAAGCCACATTATGTGCATCCTCTCAGCTTCTCGCCGGGTCGACGCTAGAGCCTCTTGACAGCCAGCGATGGAGAGGATGTCGCCAGCAACCACCTGGCATAACACCTGAGTTGGCGTCCCGTATCGCGCTCTGCCGAAACCGCCTTGTCATCGCGTCGTATTGCGTAGGTAAATAGGTTCCGTAGTAATTAGTTAGAACGCTGGGAAGTATCCCAGCTGGCGCTCAACCGTAGACTTAATTGTAATTGCAAATATACATCATTTCCGTTCTTTCTTTTTTTTTTTTTTCTTAATAAACATTAAAGTCTTATTGTTAATTGCCGTGAGTGATCATTTCAAAATCGTAGTCGTTTCCCATTCCTTTGCGATCACCCATACTTTGAAAATATATATTTTGGCATGCAATAACAACTCATATTAAATTATGGTTGCAGATCTTCAATAGTGCTGTACCTGGTCGAACGTAAGTACACCGTTATAAGTGGCGCCCAGAACGTTGGGCTCCTCGAATCGTGAGTGAAAAAAAAATTGTAATTCGGCGATACCGACGGGCAAGAGAGAGAAACGGGTAGATAGCCATTTTTGGCTTTGTCGTACCGACGCTATCAGTTTAGACGGCCATTTTGAAAATTCTCGCGTCGCGGCGTGAAGACGACGCAACAGGCGTCGCTGACAAAAGCTTAATCATGTTCATGTGTGTTGAAAAATTGTGGGTGTGTGTAATTTCTGAAATTAGAGTAAAATTTTGTTTATTATACGTTTAACATTTTTCTTGTTTTTTTCTATTGTATGGTAGTTAGAAAAATCTTGTCGAAACATTTTGTAGATGCTACGTCACAAAAGTCTTCTAAATAAATAGAAGATTTTTGTGAAAACCAATTCCGCCACGAAATTGAAAAATTTATAAGTGCTAAAAATAATATCGAAACATTTCGTTCAAGAGAAAATTGTCAAATAATAAATTATTAATTACAATCGAATAAGTGGTAGAAAATTAGTAGATTTCGAAAAGTTCATTATTGCACGCTCTCACAATTATAGTACCGGAACCTGCTTCAGTAATTGACATAGAACACAGCGCATTTCTGCACGAATAATAACATTATCACTTTAATTATTTATTTCAATTATTTATGCATCATATTATTTGAAAATATCTTTCTTTTCATACATACCTGTTTTTATTCATATCTGCTTGCTCATTCTTTCATATATGCTTTTCGCTACGCGCAATGCGACTTCCCTCAGTATGCGACCTCGCGAAGGGACTCGGCACTTGTAGCTTCAGCTACATTCACAGGAAACGGGGGTTCGTTGTTGACGTCGCGGACGCGAACGCACACACACGCGAGTACTACGGCGGGGAAGGAATCACAAGGGGACTTACATGTACGATGCGGCCAGGAAAGGTGTCGTTGTGTGCGTGCGTGCGTGCGTGCGTGTGCGTGGGTGTGAGTGTGGGTGAGGGTGTGTATGTGTGTGTGTGTGTGTGTGTGTGTGTGTGTGTGTGTGTGTGTGTGTGTGTGTGTGTGTGTGTGTGTTTGAACTCTTCATATCTCCGAAATGAATCGACCGATTTTCGTTGGGTAAAGCTTATTCTCTTTGTCTCGCGGGAAAAGAAAGGTACCCTGATGGATTTGAGTTTTTATTGATTTTCTTTTGTTTATAACAAAAAAACGATTTTGAATTTCTAGTTTTTTCGATTTTTTCTTATCTTACAGTCATTATTACATAATATAATAAACTTTTCTTGAAAGATATATAATTACGTATATTTTTCTTTTTTAAAATTTAAAATATCTTCAATCTGTCAATTGTTATTAATGAAAACTTTTTTATATTTCATAAATTAATTTCTCAAAAAATAATTTATTTATCGACTTGAAATAAATAACCAGTTATTACACTAATTGAAGACTATATGTGGTTATAATTTCAAGAGATTATCTTCATTTGTTTTTTAGAAAAAAAATTATTTGCCAAAAACGAATTTTGAATTTTCACTTTTTTTGATTTTTTCATATCTTACAGTCATTATTACATAATATAATAAACTTTTCTTGAAAGGTATTTAAATTACCTATATTTTTCTTTTTTAAAATTTAAAATATCTTCACTTTGTCATTTGTTATTAAGGAAACTTTTTTATATTTCATAAATTAATTTCTCAAAAAATAATTTATTTATCGACTTGAAATAAATAACCAGTTATTACACTAATTGAAGACTATATGTGGTTATAATTTCAAGAGATTATCTTCATTTGTTTTTTAGAAAAAAAATTATTTTCCAAAAACGAATTTTCAATTTTCAGTTTTTTTGATTTTTTCATATCTTACAGTCATTATTACATAATATAATAAACTTTTCTTGAAAGGTATTTAAATTACCTATATTTTCCTTTTTTTAAATTTAAAATATCTTCACTTTGTCATTTGTTATAAAGGAAAACTTTTTTATATTTCATAAATTAATTTCTCAAAAAATATTTTATTTATCGACTTGAAATTTTAACCAGTTATTACACTAATTCAAGACTATATGTGGTTAAAATTTCAAGAGATTATCTTCATTTGTTTTTTAGAAAAAAATTATTTTAGAAAAAATTTACGTTTTCGTTGTCGCACCATAACTAGAGCAAAAATAATCCAATCGTCCTGAAATTTGGCACAAATGTAGATTTTATATACCTTCAGATCGAGTTTGTTGCCCAAAAAAATCGGTTTATTAAGAAAAAAGATATTTGAGGTTAAAAATTTTTTAAAAAAATTTTTGACTCACATTTTCTCAGAGATTACTTGATTTATCAACTTAAAATTTTAACCACTTATTAAACTTATAGAAGACTATATTTGGTTAAAATTTCAAGAGATGATCTTCATTTGTTTCTTAGAAAAGAATTATTTTAGAAAACATTTGCGTTTTCGTTGTCGCACGATAACTAGAGCAAAAATTTTCCAATCGTCCTGAAATTTGGCACAGATGTAGCTTTTATATATCGTCAGATCGAGTTCGTTGCCCAAAAAATCGGTCCATTACGAAACAAGATATTTGAGATAAAAAATTTTTTTTTTAATTTTCGAATCGCATTTTCTCAAAAAATATTTGATTTATCGACATAAAATTGTAACCACTTATTAAATTTATAGAAGACTATATTTGATTAAAATTTCAGTAGATTATCTTCATTTGTTTTTTAGAAAAGAATTATTTTAGAAAAAAATTGCGTTTTCTTTGTGGCACGATAACTAGAGCAAAAATTATCCAATCGTCCTGAAATTTGGCACAGATGTAGCTTTTATATATCTTCAGATCGAGTTCGTTGCCCAAAAAATCGGTCCATTACGAAAAAAGATATTTGAGGTAAAAAATTTTTTTTAAAAATTTTCGAATCGCCTTTTCTCAAAAAATACTTGATTTATCGACTTAAAATTTATCGTAGCACAACCAATGTGGGTCTAGGTGTTCGGGGTAACCGATGATCTAATCTTTGTGGTGCATTCCATAGTTTTTTACGTCGAGGTGTCGTAGCGCATCCTATGTGGGGTCTAGCTTTTCGATGTAGCCGATGATGGAGTCTAGGTGGAGCGCTTCTTAGTTTTTTACCTCTAGGTGTCTTGGCTCATCCAATGGGGGTGAATGTGTTCGGGGTGGCCGATGATGGAGTATAGGTTGTGCGCTTCGTAGTTTTTTACGTCTACGTGTCGTGAGGCATCTAATGGCATCTACACTTCGGTTCGTCAAGTAGTAGGTAATAAAATTAATTTTTTAGGTCTCAACTGCTAATTTCAGCAAAAATAAGGAGTATAATTTAGCTACGTTAATGTACATGATTGACAAATGGTACAGTATCGCAAAGCTGCGAAATTGATACACATAGTTGATATTTGACTATAGTCAATTCAAATTAATTTGTGAAAGCCAAACGTGACGGTGGCGATTGATCAACGTATTCGACTTTGAAAATGCCTTAACTATTGGGGTCATATCGCATTCGTCAATTTTTCATGCAAGATGAGAGCGACTATAACTGTCTGCTCAGCATTATCGATATTTTATCAAAATCACAAGTATGCTCCATTCACAAATTTTTGTTTTTCTCTTCGGCACAGTGGAAATTCTATAAAAAATACAGTATTTTAAAATATCAATTAAGTGTTAAATACTAGTAAAATAATAAGACTAAACGCTTTATTAACTCTTATTATGCCATTGACGCTTCTCGCACGAGCACACGCAATTGCGCTCCAAAATAGCGCGCCACGCAATTGAGAGTTATTACTTATCTCCTCGCAAATACGTAAGAAAGTACGCGCTCACCATCACCAGGAGCGCAGCTTCAACTCACTCTGGCGGATCTGGAGGGACCTAGGCGCGCCCTTCTCGCAACGTGCGATCGACCACAGCCGGTCTGAACAGAGATATGAGGAAATCTCACAAATTTTCCACTTTTGTAGAACTTCTAGATATCGTCCAATCAACAATATATTTTTTAATCACCAAGTCATCAAATGTTTTTGGATGGCTCAGAGAAAATACCCCATATGTTTTTTGACCATATTAAGTATTTTTGGAAAGATATAATGATTAATGTGACGGAAAATTATGGAAAATCAGAAAATTTATTGGGAACTTTTAAATTGCATAGAAATATTTAAAGTTCTACGTATCTGACCGCATGATTTTAGACTTACAGGCTATAATAGAATATGACAAGAACATAAAAACTTGATTTCTTTCATGGTCCATGGATGTCCTTTATTTCATATCGTTGTATCTAAAGGTTAAAATTTTTTAACTCTTTTTCACCATAAATAATAGGAACTCATTTATTGACTTGTGGAGTCGTAGCGAATCTTAGATAAATTAAAAAAAATTTTTGCTTATTGTGGGAGTAAAATAAATAAAATGAGTCGAATTTGAAAGATTTGCTCTGATTATTAGATGAAATATGTACTTTACATTTTATAATGCTGTTGCGAAAACTTTATTTTCAATTGGACATTTTCTAAATGCACCAAAATAAAAAATAGAATGATTCGCTATAAACCATTGTTCTCTCTTCAAAAAGTGTGTAAAAAGGTATCTTTAAGTCGCTAAAGCCGATCACCTTTTTATACTGCAGTATATTGAATTTAAAATGCTGAATTTATTGACTGTCATGAATACTAATGTACTATACAGGTAAGGGTATGCCTTTTCTATATGGTTTGCTGGAGTACAGGGAAAAAATTAGTAGATAATTATAAATTTTAATCTATGGTTATATCTAATATTATAAGAATTATGAAAAAAAATATTTGTATGCATGAATTTTTAATCTATAGAGGGTCAAGATGCCATTTTTAGCAATTTTAGCCTTTTTAGCATATTTTTGATATCTTATATTTTTTCTACTTTAATGTCACTCTTTGGTGGTTTACATTATTATTTTTTATGCATTTTTTATCACTTAGAAATAAAAATTAAATAATTTTGTTAATAAAATTGGCATTATAAAATTATAATAGATCGTCGGGTTGGAGGAAAAGGATGCTATCTTGAAGATACGTTGAAAAACGTGCTATCTCGCTGAGAATTGGAAAACACGCTGTCTCGGCAATTTTTTTTTTTTTGAAAATTCAAATTGGCACTTCTGCAGAAAGTTTTAAAGAAAACGGGTTTTTTCAATATATTTAGTTTGATTATCAATGATAATAAATGTATAGGATAGTACTTTACTATAAACTTGACTGTCTTACTATATTGGCCCTTTTAGAATTTTAAATGAATAATAAAACTTATTGACAAATTACCATTTAAACAAAATTTTTATATTACTTTAGTATGATTACATTATGTTTTATTGCAGTTCATCTATGAAAAAAATCGATAAATTTTATAAATGCTTTGCTTCATTTAGTTTGAGATTTTATTATATCCACTAAACTATGTAGCTTACAATGTCCACGAAATATGAGGCAAATCGATATTTTGTAGCTGACAGAATTGTTAGATAATTGTTGCACATCAGCTGTTAGGTAATACACTAACACTAAGTAGCCGATTGCAAAAATGTGAAATGATAAATACCCATCAAACTCACTTGAATGAGGTCCCCGAATCCTAGCGTCATATTATGATAAATTGAAATAAGAAAATGTTGATAAAAAATCGCGAACTTTACAATTAATTGCTAAACCCTAGATAAGCGAAGGAGACGAGTTAGATGAGTTTCAGATATAAGTGTATCTATGAATGTACCCATTGGATTACGATAAGTAACAATTCCACACACCAAATAGGCGGTGGAGACAAGTGGCACGTAAAAATGTAACTATAGAAACATGTATAGATGGGGGCAAACGATAAATCGTTTTAGTTTAATAAAATAAAAAACCTAAACCTCAAACAGGCGGTAGAGGCGAGTTCCATATATATCTCCATATATATCTCTTCTCCCTTATCATTCATATTTCAAGAATTTTCTTTTTGAAAAACTCTCCCTGCTCGTATGTGCTGTGTCTACATATTTTTTTATGTGGCTCTCATCTTCTTCACCTGTTTAGCGACTGAAGTTTGAGTTTTTTATTTAATTGGTCCTATTGCCAATAATCATCAACGTGAAACTTAACTCTCTACCCGTTTGGTGTTTGCATTTTCGATTTTATTGAACTATGTATCGTCTGCCCGCGGTTACGAGTATATAATTTTTTACGTTGAACTTGCTTCTCTCGCCTATTTGGACTTTAGGTTTTTCTATTTTATTGCATAATTCTCGTCCTGTCTCCTTTTGGGACATTATTCTACGTGGAACTCGCTTATTTTGCACTTATTTGGGGTCTGGATTTTTTATTTTATTAAAATTGTTATTGTCGGCTCGCGTTTACATGTATGTATACTATTTTTTTATTTAAAAGGTCAATAGTAAGGCAGTCAAGTTTATAGTAAAGTATGCTATATCCTATACATTTATTATGATTGATAATCAAACTAAATATATTGAAAAAAAAACAATTTTCTTTAAAAGTTTCTGCAGGGATGCCAACTTAAATATTCACGAAAAAAATTGCCGAGATAGCATGTTTTCCAAATCTCAGCTAGATAGCACGTTTTTCAACGCATCTTCAAGATAGCATCGTTTTCCTCTAACCGGACGAGATATAAAAATATAACAATTTTAAGATGGCTTCTGAGGAGTAAACCCTCTGCTGCTCCAATGTCGTTCGCTGACGACCGCTTGCCGGTGCTCCTCTCTGGAGGTGGAAAGGCAGCATCGGTGATGATGACGATGGTAAGCTGTCTCGCTCTCTCTCTCTTTCATAGTGCTTTTCGATGAGTTTCTTCGACTCAGTAGCGAAGTCGACGAGCGCATAGAACAAGAACGTAATTCCTTCCTTCATAGACATCTTACAGATGCTCTTGATGAATATAAGAATATATAGAAGATGCGCAACCTTGTCCTCCTGCCAAGGCATAAAAAGGAGCAGTTTCATGGTTTTTCATCCGGCGAGCTGAATGTCCACTTTTTCTGGTACCACCATTTCTCCTCTCGAACACTCAGATAAATATTAATGATATGATACGTGTCATCTCACGCTTCTCCTTGCAGGCGAGAGGGGTGGACTATATTTCCCAAAAGGTGGTGTTGAAGGCACTGCCGATTATTGATGACTTTTTAGTGCGTAATTTCAACTACTCTTTTGCCCAAGGCATTTTTCCAGGCTCCTGGAAGAAAGAACAATTGACTGTTTTGAAGAAGTTCGTAACACCGTCTTCTGTTTCGGAATTACGTCCCATTGCGCTATTGTGCTTTCTCTCCAAGGTACTTCAAAAGATCTCTAATACTCAAATCACGAAATACCTAAATGAATACACTTTATATTATCCCTTCCAGTGCAAATACAATTTCGTTGTCTCATAAATCGGTCTTTGAGAAAAATAAAAATCCTTTCATCTTGCACATTTACGTTTACGTATTCGATTACCATTGATGTTTGTGATTAAGATATTGTCGTTCGGTCGCCGACGGGAGAAGAGGTTCGCATTGTTCTATCTTCGTCCGATTGCGCTTCCCGTCAGAATGACGTAACGCGTGCCTGAGTTTACAACAGAAGAAGGATCGGGGCGCTGGCGCGGTCAACTCGCACTCGGAGGCATGCGATAGCTTCTTTACCCAAAAATTTTTCTATATCTACTGAATCTATATTTAGCTTCGACAAGTACAAGTGACTAAGAGAATTATAACCAAGTATGAACTACTTTCGAAAAGTCATAAATATTATTCAATAGAATAATTGACTTTGAACTACGTGCATTTAATTAGTATATTTTTTGCCTAGTGGGCCGAAAGTACCACTTTCGCTCCAGGCGCCTGATCGCGAATGTTGTATTTTCGGCCTCGCTAGGCAAAAATAGTACATTATGCAACAAAAACGTAAAATGTATCATTCTCGGCGACTGCGAGCTTTGGGGCTGAGTGCAGCGAGGCCTCCAAAGCTCGCACTCAATGATACATTTTAAGAATGAAACATTTTGCGTTCCTGGTAGCATATACTATGTTTTTGTGCAAAGGCCGCAAACTGTCTTTGCGGGGACCGTATAAAGGTCACGAAATACTAAATGTATTTTGTGGACTAGACCTTGCATTTAGTATTTCGCGGACTCTATACGGGTTGCAAAAATTCATTTTGCGGCCTGAGGACAAAAAAATCATCTACGCACCATGGGAGCACATAAAGAATGTCTCAGATCGCATGTTTGTCACCCTCGTCTGTGTAATATACTATTATTTTTGTTATTTAACAATTTATGAGCGATTTCAGAATTTTTTTCTTTTTGTTTTATCAAAATAGCTCGGTTCTGGTGGGTTTTATCAAAAAAGTGCAAGAGAAATTTTGTTCATTATTAAATTTAATACAAAAGTAGACCTTAATGGAGTCTCTAAAATTAATGGTAAATTTTCAAAAAACCGCCAAAATTGAGAAATGTAATTTTTTTCATTATTCAATATTGTTTTCAAAAATCACCAAAAAGACTTACAAATTCTTGAGTAACAAGCTTTTATCAATGCAAAAGTGCATGCCAAAGCATACAAATATGATTATTATCGGTGTTATTGAAGGTTCAATTTTTTTTTTTCGGTTTCTGTCAGTCCCATGTACTCAGGATAATCAGTCGAAAAGTTCAAGTGGGCCCCAAGAGAAAAAACAGCTTTAAAAGTCGCCGCAAATTAAAGTTTATTCTGTATCCTTGCATTGAACGGGATTGCGGCTATCGAGATGATCTGTGACAAAATAATGTCTATATTTATTGCAGAATCGATCTGCGTGCGTTTGGGGCAGAAGCGAGAAATAGCCACCGCATGCATATTACGGTGAAACGTATATTCTTACTTAACCTGATTGCGGCGATCGTAATGCTCTATGAAAACACAATTTCTTTATTTAATGCTGAATCGATCTGCGAGAGTCTCATTATTATAGGACAATTATATAAAAAGTTCAAGAGGTGTCTGGCCTTTTGAATATAGCCGTACGAGACCCAAGTACCTGTTGAGTCCATCTAGCAGATCCATTGCAATGTTTCCACAGAAGTCAGTTTCTTTTTTTATATTTAATCGATTGCTGTCGGTCCCATATACTAAGCATAATTCCTCAAACAGTTCAAGTTGGCCCAGTCGCGAGAAATAGCAGCCGCTGCGTATCACGGTGAAAAGCAAATTCTCACTTAACATGATTGCGGCGATCGTAATGCTCTATGAAAACACAATTTCTTTATTTAATGCAGATTCGATCTGCGATAGTCTCATTGTCGTAGGACAATTGTACAAAAAGTTCAAGAAGTATGAGGGCCTTGATAAAGGGCCACACGAGACGCAAGTACCTGTTAAGTCCATCTAGCAGCTACATTGGAATGTCTGCGTCGAAGTCAAAAGGTTTTTATACATTCATTCGATTTCTGTTTATCCCATGACTTTAGTATAACTCCTTTAAAAGTTCAAGTTTACCCAAACAGGGGAAACAGCTTACTCCTAGAATAAAGGTTAATTGTTTAACCATACATGAACTGGATGGCGGCGAACGAGATGTTCTATGGAAACACAAGTTCTTTATTTATTACTGAATCGATCTGCGTGCGACTCATTGTCGTAGGACAATTGTATAAAAAGTTCAAGTGGTGTTTGAGAAGGGTCGTACGAGACGCAAGTAGCTGTTAAGTCCATCTAGCAGTTCCATTGCAATGTTTCGTAGAAGTCAGATTGTTTTTTTATATTTAATGGATTTCTCTCGGTCACATGTACTCAGCATAATCCCTCGAAAAGTTCAAGTTAGCCCAGTCGCGAGAAATAGCAGCCGCTGCGTATCACGGTGAAAAGTATATTCTTACTTAACTTGATTGTGGCGATCGTAAAGCTCTATGAAAACACAATTTCTTTATTTAATGCTGATGCGATATACGATAGACTCATTGTCATAGGACAATTGTATAAAATGTTAAAGAAGTATGAGGGCTTCGATAAAGGGCCACACGGGACGCAAGTACCTGCTGAGTCCATCAGCAGTTACATTGCAATGTTTCCATAGAAGTCAGTTTGTTTTTTTATATTTATTCGATTTCTGTCGGTCCGATGTCCTCAGCATAACCCCTCGAAAAGTTCAAGTTGACGCAGTTGCGACTATTGGTCGCAGCTACGTATCACGGTGAAAAGTATATTCTTACTTAACCTGATTGCGGCGATCGTAATGCTCTATGAAAACACAATATATTTATTTATTACTGAATTGATCTGCGTGAGTCTCATTGTCGTAGGGCAATTGTATAAAAAGTTCAAGAAGTATGAGGACTTTGATAAAGGGTTATACGAGACGCAAGTACCTGTTAAGTACATCTATCAGTTTCATTGCAATTAATGCGCCGAAGCAAATTATTTCTTTACTTTTAAACGAATCTGTCGGTCCCATGTCGTCGTGATAATAAGTCGGAAAGTTCAAGTTGTCCCAGTCGCGAGAAATAGCAGCCGCTGTGTAGCACGGTGAAAAGTATATTCTTACTTAACCTGATTGCGGCGATCGTAATGCTCTATGAAAACACCATTGCTTTATTTAATGCTGAATCGATCTGCGATAGTCTCATTGTCGTAGGACAATTATATAAAAAGTTCAAGTGGTGCCGGGCCTTTTGAAAAGGGTCGTACGTGGCGCAGGTAGCTGTTAAGTCCATCTAGCAGTTTCATTGCAATGTTTACGTAGAAGTCAGATTGTTTTTTTATATTTAATCGATTTCTGTAGGTCACATGTACTCAGAATAATCCCTTGAAAAGTTTAAGTTAGCGCAGTCGCGAGAAATAGCAGCCGCTGCGTATCACGGTGAAAAGTATATTCTTACTTAACTTGATTGTGGCGATCGTAATGCTCTATGAAAACACAATTTCTTTATTTAATGTTGATGCGATCTACGTTAGTCTCATTGTCGTAGGACAATTATATAAAAAGTTCAAGAAGTATGAGGGCTTTGATAAAGGGCCACACGAGATACAAGTACCTCTTAAGTCCTTCTAGCAGCTTCATTGCAATGTCCGCGTCGAAGTGAAAAGGTTTTTATACATTCATTCGATTTCTGTTTATCCCATGTCTTTAGGATAATTCCTTTAAAAGTTCAAGTTGTGGCAAACAGGAGAAACAGCTTACCCCTCGGATAAAGGTTAATTGTTTAGCCTTACATGAACTGGATCGTGGCAAACAAGATGTTCTACAGAAACACAATTTCTTAATTTATTACTGAATCGATCTGCGAGCGTCTCATTGTCATAGGACAATTGTATAAAAAGATCAAGAGGTGTCGGGCGTTTTTATAAGGGCCATACGGGACGCAAATAGCTGTTAAGTCCATATAGCATTTTCTTTGCAATGTTTCCGTAGAAGTTAGTTTGTTTTTTTATATTTATTCGATTTCTGTCGGTCCAATATCCTCAGCATAACCCCTCGAAAAGTTCAAGTTGAAGCAGTTGCGACCAATAGTCGCAGCTACGTATCACGGTGAGAAGTATATTCTGACATAACCTTATTGCGGCGATCTTAATGCTCTATGAAAACACAATATCTTTATTTATTACTGAATCGATCTGCGAGCGTCTCATTGTCATAGGACAATTGTATAAAAAGATCAAGAGGTGTCGGGCGTTTTTATAAGGGCCATACGGGACGCAAACAGCTGTTAAGTCCATCTAGCATTTCCTTTGCAATGTTTCCGTAGAAGTTAGTTTGTTTTTTTATATTTATTCGATTTCTGTCGGTCCAATATCCTCAGCATAACCCCTCGAAAAGTTCAAGTTGAAGCAGTTGCGACCAATAGTCGCAGCTACGTATCACGGTGAAAAGTATATTCTTACATAACCTTATTGCGGCGGTCGTAATGCTCTATGAAAACACAATATCTTTATTTATTACTGAATTGATCTGCGTGAGTCTCATTGTCGTAGGGCAATTTTATAAAAAGTTCAAGAAGTATGAGGACTTTGATAAAGGTCCACACGAGATGCAAGTACCTGTTAAGTCCATCTAGCAGCTTCATTGCAATGTCTGCGTCGAAGTGAAAAGGTTCTTATACATTCATTTGATTTCTGTTTATCCCATTTCTTTAGGATAATTCCTTTACAAGTTCAAGTTGTCGCAAACAGGAGAAAGAGCTTACCCCCCCGAATAAAGGTTAATTGTTTAGCCTTGCATGAACTGGATCGCGGCGAATGAGAATTTCTGTGGAAACACAATTTCGTTATTTATTACCGAATCGGTCTACTAGAGTCTCATTATCGTATGACAATTATATAAAAATTTCAAGAGGTCTTTTTAAAAGGGCCGTACGGGATGCAAGTAGCTGTTAAGTCCATCTAGCAGTTCCATTGCAATGTTTCCGTAGCAGTCAGTTTGTTTTTTTATATTTATTCGATTTCTGTCATTCCGATGTGATCAGCATAATCCCTTGAAAGTTCAAGTTGGCGCAGTCGGCAGAAATAACAGCCGCTGCGTATCACAGTGGAAAGTATATTCTTACTTAAATTGATTGTGGCAATCGTAATGCTCTATGAAAACACAATTCCTTTATTTAATGCTAATTCGATTTACGATAGTGTCATTGCCGTAGGACAATTGTATAAAAAGTTCAAGTGGTGTCGGGCCTTTTGAAAAGGGTCGTACGAGACGCAAGTAGCTGTTAAGTCTATCTAGCAGTTCCATTGCAATGTTTCCGTAGAAGTCACATTGTTTTTTTACTTTCATTCGATTTCTGTCGGTCCCATGGCCTCAGGATAATCCCTCGAAAAGTTCAACTGGGCCCAAACGAGAGAAACAGCTTACGCCGAGAATAAATTTATTTGTGTATCCTTACTTGAACGGGATTGCGGCGATGGAGATGCCGTATCAAAACACAATTTCTCTAGTCATGTGTGCGTCTCATTATCGTAGGACAATTAAATAAAAAGTTCAAGAATTATCAGGCCTTTGGATTATATGAGGCGCAAGTACCTTTTAAGTTAATCCCACATTTCCATTGCATTGTCTCGTAAAGTCAATTTGTCTTTTTATATTTATTCGATTTCTGTCCGTTCCATGTTCTCAGAATACTCCCACGAGAAGTTCAAGTGGGCCCAAGCAAGAGAAACACCTTACGCAGCTAATAAGAGTTAATAGTGTATCCTTACTTTAACGAGATAGTGGCGACGAATATTCTCTATGAAAACCAAATTTCTTTATTTAATGCTGAATCGATCTGCCTGAGTCTTATTATCGTAGGACATTTATATTAAAAGCTCGAGGAGTATAGCATTTGGTAAACGGCCATACGAGACGCAAGTACCTGTTAAGTCCATCTAGCAGTTCCATTGTAATATCTCCATAGAAATCAAATTGTTCTTTTACTTCTATTCGATTTCTGTCGGTCATATGACCTCAGAATAATCCCTGGAAAAGTTCAACTGGGCCCAAACAAGAGAAACAGCTTACGCCGAGAATAAATTTTAATTGTTTATTCTTACTTGAACGGGATTGCGGCGATCGAGATACTGTAGCAAAAGACAATTTCTTTATTCATTGATGAATCGATCTGCGTACGTCTCATTACGGTAGGACAATTATATAAAAAGTTCAAGAAGTATCAGGACTTTGAAACAAGGCCATACGAGACACAAGTACCTGTTAAGTCCATCTAGCAGTTCCATTGCAATGTTTGCTAGAAGACAGTTTGTTTTTTTGTATTTCTTCGATTCTTGTCGGTCCCATGTCCTTGGGATAATCCTTCGAGAAGTTCAAGTGGGCCCAGTGGCGCGAAATAGCTTACGCAGTGAATTAACATTAATTGTCTATCCTTACTTGAATGGAATTGCGGCGATAGAGATGCTTTATGAAAACACAATTTCTTTATTCATTGATGAATCGATCTGCATGCGTCTCATTATTGTAAAACAATTATATAAATAGTTCAAGAAGTATCAGGGCTTTGAAAAAGGGTCATACGAGACGCAAGTACCTGTTAATCTAGCAGTTCCATTGCAATTTTTGCGTAGAAGTCAGTTTGTTTTTTTATATTTATTCTATTTCTGTCGTTCCCATCTCTTCAGGATAATTCCACGAAAAGTTCAAGCGGTAGGTGTTGTGATAAATAGCCGCCGCTGCGTATAACAATGAAAAGTACATTCTTACTTCAACACGATTGCGCCGGTCGAGATTCTCTATGAAAACACAATTTATTTACCTACCGGAATACCTTAACTAGAGAGGAAAAAACTTGGATAGCCACAGCTCGTGTAAATTGCTACCCGAGCCGAAGGCGGGGGTGCAAAACACGATATGTGCGTTTACCAATTTTTCTCCCGTGGTGCGTCTACGATTTTTTTGCCTGGCTAGGCCGAAAATATAACATTCGCGTTTTTGACCCGGAAGCGAAAGTGGTTCTTTCGGCCTCGGTGCGGTGATAAATTGTATACGCACCACGGCAGCGAAGAAAGAATGCCTCAGATCACGTGTTTCGCCTTCGGTTCGGACGACAATTTACATGCGATCTGTGACATTCTTTACTTTTACTTCCTAGGTGCGTAATTTACTATTATTCAATTTATGCCTGCAACTTCCTTTTATCCTTTTTAAGTAAATCGGTATTCTTATTTCAATTATTTTTAATTACTGCGAAGAAAATAAGTAATGAACAGTTGTATCTGTTGCCATTACTAAAATTTAATAAGCAAGGTTTGGTTAATAGAAATGAGACCCTTTATGTAGTTTTTTCTTTTTATTCCACTACTTAAGAAGTTTTCTGCGCAACTTTTTAGTCAAGACAGTGTCAAATGAAGAAAATGTAAAAAAACCGTGGATGTGATGTGATATATTTATATCCAAAATCTAGAGATTGTCAATCAAATTACAAATCACATTACGTATTTACCATAAATTTTGGTAATATATATTGGTTATATATATATATATATATATATATATATCTGCTAAGCTTATTTTTGTTTTAATAGTTAATCATCGAAGTTATTATGTTCTTATTTTTATTACAAAAATTGTTACTTTTGAAAAATTATTTCAGCGTGAAATAAACTCTTAAAGTTATACATAATTATACATAGATAGTTTATTATTTTGTTGCTCAAAACACGAGAGAGAGAGAGAGAGAGAGAGAGAGAGAGAGAGAGAGAGAGAGAGAGAGAGAGAGAGAGAGAGAGAGAGAGAGAGAGAGAGAGAGAGAGAGAGAGAGAGAGAGAGAGAGAGAGAGAGAGAGAGAGAGAGAGAGAGAGAGAGAGAGAGAGAGAGAGAGAGAGAGAGAGAGAGAGAGAGAGAGAGAGAGAGAGAGAGAGAGAGAGAGAGAGAGAGAGAGAGAGAGAGAGAGAGAGAGAGAGAGAGAGAGAGAGAGAGAGAGAGAGAGAGAGAGAGAGAGAGATAGATACGATTTATTTGCCTTCGCGGCAAAATAATTAATACAGAATTTATACAGTGCATAACTTAAAATAAAATACAGTAAAATAAGATATAATAAAAATATATAAAAATAAAAGTAATACAACCTGATACAAATATATAAATTATACATAAAAATATGTTTGTCTACGAGGACCTTCAATTACGATAAAAAAATAATAAAAAAGAACCATATGATAAAATAAAAATAAAATACATAAAAATCATTAAAAATCACGAGGACCCTTCATTAAAACAAAATAAATAAATAAAACTAGAGAAAATATCACAGCTGGTACTATACGCTAAAAGGAAAATATTACAGTTATACATTAACCATTTCATAAAATATCACAGTAAGGTATCACAGCCGCTTAGTCAAAAAATCACAGATCAAAGTTAATCCGCAGTCTAATACTAAACTAGATAAAGGTCCCCGCACTGGCAGCTCTAAGCATCCTTATAGAGAGGCTAGGCGTCGAGATCAAGCAGGTGTTGGCGCACAGCCCTCTTGAATGATGAAAGTGATGGAAGATAGCGCAGGGAGGGGGGGAGGGAGTTCCAAAAGCGGGCACCCTGAGCCAGAAACGCTCTATCACCCGTCTTATAGTTCAAGGCAGGGAAAGCAAGCTCCGGCTGCACTCCCCTGCTTGTTGGCCTAGGCTTGTGCACCGTAAAAAGGCAGCCAAGTAACTGGGCTCACGCATCCGAATTATTTTAAATAGTAGCAGGGCTGCGAAGTAGAATCTGCGTGAGTCCATACGGAGCCAGCCCAGACGTCTCAAGTAGGGGGTGATATGCTCATCCCTCCTAGCCCCAGTAACGTACCTCACACATGAGAGAGAGAGAGAGAGAGACAGAGAGAGAGAGAGACAGAGAGAGAGAGAGAGAGAGAGAGAGAGAGACAGAGAGAGAGAGAGAGAGAGAGAGAGAGAGAGAGAGAGACGGAGAGAGAGAGAGAGAGAGAGAGAGAGAGAGAGAGAGAGAGAGAGAGAGAGAGAGAGAGAGAGAGAGAGAGAGAGAGAGAGATTACATAGTTAGGTGTGTGATAATATGAGTGTGAGGTGCAGTTGACTTGTCGTGATTTGATGAATAACTGATAATAATTATAATAATTTAATAATTAATTAAATTAATTTTATTTTTTTATTATTATAATTTTAATAATAATTGATTATTTAAAATCAAATATATTACTTTAAAATTTCTTTAAATTGATTTTTAAATAAAATATTAATGGAAACGAATTCGTACTTATATATTTTTGATATTTTTGCAAAAAAGCATGTTCAAAAATATATACTAAAAACATATACCTCATAAACGTTTTAAAAAGATTTTTTTTTAAACGTATGGGTATATAACAATCAGGCATTTTTTTCGCCGTTCTTAAAAAAAAGAAAAAAACAACTATTCAGTGATACCACCTTTAATAAATGTTTTATAAACATAAATTAAACGTCAGTACTTGCTTATTTATAATATGTTTTAAAAACATATTTTTTTAAACAAAAGTTTCAACTCCCAATAATTATAAAAAGTTATAATATATTTAAAAGACGTTTTATAAACGTAAATTAAACGTCAATATTTGCTTATATATAATATGTATTAAAAACGTGTTTTTTTAAATAAAAGTTTCTATTTGCAATAATAACAAAAGGCTAAAATACACATAAAATATGTTTTATAAACATAAATTTAACGTCAGTATCTGCTCATTTACAATATGTTTCAAAAATATATTTGTTTAAACAAAACATTCAACTAGTAATAATAATAGAAGATTAAAAAGACGTAAAAAATATATATATAGAATGTCCCAATATTGTTAATTATACGTCTCGTGAAGACGTTTTTTAAACTAAGTTTCGGACATTCTATACGTTTTTGAAACGTCTATAAGACAATTTTTCAACTTAGCCCAAAATGTTGAAAGGTGTAATTTCTCGATAAATTAAGATATGGAATTAATAGAGTGCCATCAATCAATGCTTTCCTTGAATTCATATTCTCTGTCATAAAATAGTTGACACTAAAAGAAGAATCATATGCAATCATTAAAGTGGTGTTATCATTGGGTCGCAAATGTATCGACAAGCTATACCTCCAGTTTGTAGACACTAAGTAATTTATCAAAGGAAGCAAATAGAGCTGCATTTTTTGTACAGAAAATATGATGGCTATCTGCCCTTTCCTTGCTCTAAAATGAAGCTAGTTTTGTGCTACAGAGTAGTCCCTATAAAGATGCAAAATACTCACCCCGCAAAAGTATGGTTGAAAATCAGTGCAGCGGCCCGCGAGAATATCGGGAATCCGCCTATTTATTACTATGACTGCCCAGATCCATTAGAACTAGCTGGGTTAATATTCGAGTTGAATATCATCACGCAAGTGTTATCATGCTTGGAAGATTTTGCACAACAGTATAAATGAGTTACTTGCAGGAAGGTCTCATCAGGGGAATAGCAAGAAATTCGGGCTCCTAAAATTCGAGGCAAATTCTGTAGCTTCCAAGAATAACGACCTAACCCACTTGGGGGTCAAAATTGAGTTAGCACCGGAATTTATACCTTCTAACTACCCTTTTTCATGTAGACTTCGTCCGGAAATCTGAAACGCGTTCAAAGAGCAAATATCAGCTAAGTGCATAACCACTTAACTGCACCTGTGCCCGGAAGAACGACTTAACTGAATATTTATATTTAATTACAAGCACCGTTTTGAAGGTAATACTATGCAATAAACAGATTATGACATACCTATTTTTATACCAACAAAGATCAAAGGCAATAGATAATAGAAGATAACACAACAGCTTTGATTGTCGGGCGATGGAGCGTGTGTGCATAAACAGTAACCAAGTAACGTTCGGTATTCGGTTTACCGAATTCCGTTGACTTGACGCATATTCCGTTGGGAGGCGTATGCGTGGGAATGAATATTTAAAAAAGAATTCGTATTCTATGTTTTAAATGTAGAAATAGCTATGTTATTTATCTTATTTGAAGAATTTCCCTAAACCGCTTAACTGCACAGTTACCGAAATAACGACTTAACTGCATTGTTTTGTTTGTTTATACAAAGAATAAAAATGTATTCTAGCAGCTGATAGTAGGGTTCGAAAGATACTCTATACCCTTGTAAAAGTCTACATTGTTATGACTCATCTCGTGCAATTCGATCTTACATATGAAGTGTCATGACAGAAATTTTAAAACGTCGATTTCTCAAAAACACGTACAAGTGGGTTAGATCGTTATTCCGGGAAGCCACAGAATTAAGGTATTGAATTTTTAATGTGCCTTCATTCAATAATTTTCAGATTTCACAATCTCTGTCATAAACTTGTGGACACTAAGAAACGTATCATATGCAACAATTAAATAGGTGTTATCATTGGGCTGGAAATATATCGACAAGCTATACCTCGAGTCTGTGGACACTAAGTAATTTATCAAAGGAAGCAAATAGAGCTGGATTTTTTTTGTATAGCAAATATGATGGCTATCTGCCCCTTCCATGCTCTAAAATGAATCTCGTTTTGTGCTACAGAGTAGTCCCTATAAAGATCCAAAATATTCACCACCCAAAAGTAGGGTTAGAAAGCAGTGCAATTACCCGAGAGAATATCGGGGTCATTTATTACTATGACTGAGCCAGTTCCATGACAACTAGATGTGCTAAAATATCGAGTTAAATATCATCACGCATATTTCTCGAAGGTCGAGAATCGCTCGCACAGTATTTCACGTCGATCGCTGATCACTCCAAGATTATTTCTCGACGATACAAAAGTACTCAAATCGTATTTACCGACGATCAAGAATGACTCCGAGAGTATTTCACAAAGGTCGAGAATCGCTCTCATAGTGTATTTTACGACGATCGAGAATCACTCCTAGGTTATTCATCGACGATCGAAAATCACTCCGAGAGTATTTCATGGTAATCGGTAATTACTCCTAGAGATTAGTTAATAAATTAATTAATTAATTACTCGCTACGCTCGGGCGCTTATACACACCGGGCCGTAAAGTTCAACTTATGCCACTAGTATCGTAATGTTATATTATACCACGGCGTGACATAAATCCGCACTTAGATCACGCCTATCCGTGACCTAAGTGCGGACTTAGGTCACACCGTGCTCTAAAATATCGTACGACACTAATGCCTTCAGTAGCCCACTGCACGACATGAATTATCACCCTCGCTGCGCTCGTGCCATAATGGGCACTTATGGCACTAGTATCGTAATATACTAATATAAAACGCCTGACAATTTACATGTGATCTGGAACATTTTATACTATTTTGTTGCCTTGTGAAGACGAAAATACGACCTTTGAAGTTGCAAAGCGAGGCTGTTCGGGAAATATCAATGTTTGAATTTCCCGCGGTTGCGCGACTGAGGAATAACTCAGCAGGTGGTCCCGCGACGGCAGCACTCATCAGCTGCTCTCTGCGAAACAGCTGAATCGCTATACTGATTAGCCGAGTATGGCAAAAATCATGCTGTCTCTCTCACGTTTACACATGTAAATCAGAGAGATGCTGATTTGACTCACTCCTCGGGAACAACGAGTCGAGGAAGAAGACGGAAGTGCTCACTCATTCAGTCGAGTAACAAATCTGGACGGCGTGCTCGCCACGAGGCCGCATGGCCGACACTCAGTAGACACGGCATTCTCACTCCAGTAAAACTCTCTCTTTCTGAAAATGGTCGGCCTCATGGAGAGTTTTGGTGTGCAAGTTCAGCAGCTTTCACATCGGATGAACTCAAGTGTGGCATTCTCACTCACTCATCGATATACTCAAAACCTCTCACTAAAAGTCTCTCTCAGTAATGGTCTACCACGAGGGAAATCTCCTGTGCCGGCGATTCTCATGTGATGGAGCTCTCTCTCGGGCAACTCACTCAGTATAGCGGTTTGTCTCGCAGAGAAACTCACTGCTCAAGTTCGGCGATTCTCAAGTCGGATAAGTTCAAGTGTGGTGTTTCTCACTCTCTGGACTGCTGCTCGGCAACATCTCATACGGCGTCGTCTCGCACGGCAGGGTCTCACGCAGCAGTGCCTCTCACACGGAAACTTCTCACACGGCGGTGATACTCAAACGGCATCTTCTCACCGCCGCTCGATGCTTCGAGCGCACCACGAGACAATATCTCACACGGCACATTCATAGTGCAGTGCGTCTCACTAGGCAGCTTCTCACTCGGCTTCTCCTCACATGGCATATACTCACTCGGCAACTTTGCACGGATTCTCGCTCACACCTACACTTTCACCAATACAGCTCCGGCAGTAAACTCATGATCACCGTGATCAATAACATCAACCGGATTTGGGCATGGATTTCATCAAGGATCATAAAGTGCGGTGTGTGACTACGCTCTACATTATGCTCACCACAAGGCTGCATGAACTACCCATGCGGCATGTTCTCACACGGCAGATTCTCACACGTTATCATGCTCAACTGACGGCTCTTCTCAACTGCTCATCATCGTTGCTGAATCACCATCACTCGACCAACTCATCAGCGTAGGGATTAATATAACGTCTACGTACGAGAAGGCAACAACTCAATTACATGCAGCCATTTTATACAAAGGTGCGCTGCTATACGGAACGCATAACCACTCGGTATAATTAGGAAATACTCAGACACGATTGGGTCAGTAATACCTAATCGTGTCATCTCATTGAAAACTCAACCACAATCAAGTCAATAATAATTGATTGTGTTGTTTATTGCATGGTTACTCCCATCAGTAATTCTCAACGTATTTCAGAAAAACTCATACACTCAAACAGCAAACTCACCAATACTCACAGAATTTTGTAACAATCATACACTCAGAATTATGTAACAGTCGTACACTCAACTATTTATTGTAACTTTTTCACACAGTAATATTAATTTTGCACCAACTTTTATATCAATTCTTAAATAACTTAATGTAACTATGTAATAGAAAATAATTTATAGACAGTTTATAATATATTAGAATTTAATTTACTAAAGTGTTTGGCTCTCAATTTATTTTGTAACCACCCACAGCATGTCCTCATTATAAATTATGGAATTCTCAAACAGAGGCTAACCTAAGCTCATAAAAACGTTGTTTTTATTTTAATTAGGATGAATTCATTCACTTGAGATAGCATGAGTTATTTATTTTTTTATGAAAAAATGTGTAGAACAAGTGAAAAATAATTGACGATTATTTCTTTTGTAGCAGTGGAGATGTCATAATAATTAATACATTTTATTTTATTAATGCGTTTTATATGCGCAATCAATGTGTTTAATATGTTTTATGTATTGAATTAATGTGAAATTAATAAAGAAAAAAAATGAGTTTTTATTTAATCTCATAAAATAACTGTTTTCAGTCTATGTAAATTTTATATGCAGCACAATAAAGTAATATAATGGTTCTACTAATACTTTTGGTAAAAAAGAAATTCTATGAATTCATTAAATAATATTCTTATAAAATTTAAATAATCGAACACTGTGCAAGCATATAATTTTTACAGTATTTTTACATAAAAAGTATAAAAAGTTAATTGTTTTTTTTTATTTTTAATTATTGGTGATGTTATTGATATGTATTTTGGACATGATTAAGCAGTAAGACTGGTACCTTGAATTTGATTGACGCCGCGTCTTTACATATTAGAACTGTTTATTGTACAACAGTAGGATTTCAAAAATAAATTTTTAAAATATGTTATAACATTGTACGTTTTTGTCAAAATTGTTGTGTTGCCCGAAAATGTGTAAAAGAAACTTTGAAATAAAATTATCTTGAAACGAAAAATATACAGAAACTTGAAGCTATTCCCTTGACGGAAAACTCAACTACTTTTCGGCATCCTTATCCTAGCAAGTTCTTTTCTATATTAGTTTTCAATATGTGTCAAATTTTTTTTTTTTATAAATGACAATCTATTATAAAATATGTATATAAGTAAAGTGCTTTTATGCGTATAATGCTTTCATAAATTTTCCATTATTATATTATGAAATGTTACTGTAAGAAGCTGAAAGGTACAAAAATATAAATAAAATAAAAAATTAGAAAAAAAAGTTAAGGAAGACGGTAATTATTTGCTCAAATTTTTTTATCAGCCATATGCAAACATGCTGTTAAGAAATTCGACATATTGTATGATGTATGTATTGTACATATTATATGAAATTTTTGTAATAAATATTATATAAATAAATTAAGCAATTTTAACTTCAAAAATATTTCTTATCTTAAGTATAAGATAGAAACTGCATTACATTTAATTGTATAATAATCAACGTTTGTACAAATGCTGAAACTCCACTAAATTTGAAAGAATCCCTTTCAAAATCTTTCGCCACAGAAGGGAAACGAAACTGATTTATACTTTCAACACATCAAATGAATCTATTGCCATCACACTTCGTGTTTTATACTCCACTTCGACAACCTCTTAGAACGGCACTATATAAACCACCGATTAAAGTAAATCGTATCATGACGATCACAAAACCTAAGCGGATTCGTCGTCTTCGAGGTGCCGATACCCCCAACACCAGCCGGAAGAACAAAATGACGCTTTATTAGCAAATTTAATTATTTATCGTTATCCGAGACGAGGGAGAGAGAAAGAGGGACGACGTAGCCGCGGAGGGCGCAACTTCCTCTCGAGCGTCGAAATCGAGGGAAAAGCTTTTTTTATGTGAACTTCTCTCACGGGTCAGGAAGGAGAGGGCTTTTACGATATGCAGAGCGTGATTTATAACTTCGAAGTTCTCAATGTTCGAAAATGCTCTAAGTTTCCATCTTTTTTTCTTCTTTTTTTTTTACAGCCGAGGACGCGAAACGGGTGTGCGCAAGTGTCTTCATGTACTCAATTAGTATGCTTTTGGTGGAAGAATGAATTGAGGAATAGTTAATGTTTTGTTAATGGGTTTCTAATACATTGATTGGGGTAATTTAAAGTCAATAGAATTAAGGGATAAATATATAAATTCGAAGTTACAAATGAAAAGTATCTTTAAAATATGAAATACATGGGACTGTCCTTTATTTATATTTACGGTGATAATTATGCAATTTCGTTGGTTTGTATATATAATATTTTATAGATATTCGAGTATGTAAATATAGATAAACGTACTGCCTTACAATTAATGAGTTTAAAATTAATATATTCTTATTAATAACTGATTGTACGGTGATGCGTAAGCTGTAGACTCTATGAAAATTCTCGAAAAAGTTACATCTCACATAATACGAGGATGAAAATTATTTCGTGTACTTAATAAATAACCACTGCTAATCCAGTTAAAGTTGAAATTTTAATTAAAAACTAAGAGCACCCTATCTCTAGGAAGAAATTTAATTTTTAGTATACTAACAAGAAATTTGCCCATGACTCGGCCACGCGTACAGACCTTACTTATTAAAACATAAGCGCGATTAACAATATATAACTAATATATTGCAACGGTTGCATAAGGTGCAGCCCATCCGAACCGGTGGATAAGGAATTCCACCCTTAATTACACGACAGAATATTAAAATGAAATTTTCATCAACATCAGTTTGAGGCCCGCTAATCTATTATCTTGTACGCCAGTAAATTGAATAGCGCGCCCACTAGAAAAAAAAAGAAACCAAGTAGCGAGCGCGTGATAATAGATGTGCGCAAGCCAATAACAAGTACTATGGGAACATATACATGTAGGCGGTGCGCGTGTACACGGCGGTGACGGAACATACAAAAGCATTACATCACGTAGGTGTACACTCGCATCTCCAAATGTATGTTCATTAAAAAGATCGGCGAGGGTGGGGAGAGTGAGCGAGGAGCAGGAGAGGGCACTTCCTTGGAGACCCGGAGCGTACGCACACGATTCTCCGAGCCCTCAAGTATCCGCGTGGTTCCTCACTCGTTCTCTTTTATTTTCGCCGGTTCTCGGGATTGAATCCACGTGAAGGAACAAGCGCAGCAGCAGCACGACGAAAAGCAGGAGCTAAATTTCATGACCAGAAGAAGAGTTTTGTAAGGTAAAGGCTAGATCCGGGATTAACCCCACAGGAGAAACCGGATCAAGTCGGGCAGCTCATGCTTCCCGGCGCCGCTCATCGTTTTTTAGCGTTCGTTTTGTGCCTAGCCGATGTGTGTCCACGGCGGAAAACAGGGGATCTGTGTCTCCCCCCACGTGCCACAGCACGTGGGTTGTCGGGGCGTGCGTCCGACGGGGTGCAACAGGTGCAGCGGTATTGCGAGTACGTACCCCGACTTTGGAGTCCGCGTGGTCAAATTGCTGGGTCACTTTCACGCTCGGAGAAATGCGTAATTTCAATAACTTTAATTTAGATACTGTCTTGAGCCAGTTAGAACGGTGTATTTAATATTTTATATAAACATTTATGAATTATTTCCAGGGTGTAGATGATTATAGGTGACGAGTGTGTGCGGCTATTTTATACCAGGCGTTAAAAACTTTCTCCGGTTTAGAACAGATTTTTTTTATATATATATATTTCATGTATTAAATTTTGCGATTTAAATTCAATTCACATTTACGAGTTAATTAGATTTTGCGTTTGTGACTCACATAAAATTGTGCCCTGTGCGCAATAAATTTCGGAAATTTAGAAAAGTTACCGTATTATACATAGTAAGTGCTTTAAGTTTAGGTCCAGTTTCTATTAATTAATTAAATTCTTTGGGAATTGAATTAATTTTACCTTCGAGTAATTAACCCTCTTTAACATAAAATGCGATTTTGTATTCTGCGAAATAGATTTTATTTTCTACTTACAAGGGAAGTACCCGAACTGTCAAATTCAAAAAAATTCCAAACCCATATTAAAAAGTAGACCTCCATGCGAGATTCACGAAACCATTTTTTTTATCGGCTGAGAAGCGCTTTATAAGGGTTAAAATCACCCGTAAAGTTTACCCCCAAGAAACGTTTTTTTGATATATCTCGGTGTCTACTTAACTTATTTTAACGAAACAAAATGGAAAGAGTTTCTTATTAAAAAGCCAAGAAATCCGTGGTAGTATGAACATTAAGGGTTGCATCCCTTATTTTTTAGAGGGTGAAATTGTGTTTTTTTAAGAATAATTTTTGTTGTGAGAATTCATAAAATAATTAAAAATAGGTCGAAACATTATTTTTACCAACTACAATAAATAACAGTTGGAGTTTTTGGGCATTCTTCGCGAAACAACCCCTTAAGAGCTGGTAAACCACCCCTAACACAAATGAATTAGGTATATTTTTTTGGCAATTATTTTTTTCCTTAAAGTGGGTTCTTGAAGTCGTTAATCAGAATCCACAGTTAGATCCACAATAAAAATTTGAAAATAGTGAATTCAATATGGCGAAAAATTTTTTAGAAATATTTTAAATTCCACGAAAAATAGAATGTAGACCCCCTAGCGGAAATTATATTATGTAAATAAGTGTATAATAATGTAACAATGTTTTGTTATGTTATTCTATTATTTATTATTTTTTTATCATACACTTGTTTATCGTACGATAAACAAGTGTATGATAATGTAGTTGTTTGTAAAACAGTGTAAGAAAACGTAACAAATTGTACTTTTCTACTGGATTTCGGACGCTTTTACATTTTACCACAGTTTATACCATTTTTTAATAATTTCTTACTTTTCCTTACATTTGTCTACGTTTTATTACTTTTTAATTTGTACTCTTACTTCAAATTTTATAGGCATTCTTACACTTTCGTACATCTTTTTACATTTTATTATATATTTGTACTTTTAATTACATCTTTTTACGTTTATATACAAATTTTGATACACATTTTACACCGTATCACATATTTGTACACTTTTTTCAAATAGTTCATAATTATACTTTTATAATAATTTATAATTGTACTTTTATTTAAATAAAGCTATAAATAAAATATTTTCAAAGATGTAAAGAAAAAATACTAAAACGTAATAAAATGTAAATTATTATGTATTTGAAATATAATTAATATATGTTACAAAATGTAAATTACTGTATAAAAGTTTAAATTTTTACAAATTCTTACAGATTTTTACAATTTATTATCTTTTAATACAAATTCTTATACAATTCTACCAATTTCTAAGCAGCGCAACGACCAATTTTAAATCCTACGGGTCAGCCAACAGCAGACGGCAAGCTAGCTAATTATTCTGACGAGCATGGATTATATGTTTTACAATAATGATATTCATGAAAAAAATGTTGTAAACATAGCGATTTTTTGCACCATGAACATGTTATAATCGCTCGTTTACCACAAATATCGCATGTAATAAAATTAGAATTGAAGCAAAATTTTTTTGGGTTTTCAATTTTTTCTGGCCTTTCATCAATGTAACCGGCGGCGTACCAAGCATATTTAAATAAATTTTGAAACCGGGGACTTGATAATTGATTATGTACTAATGAATGCATTTTGATTATATTATTTCTATCGTGTAAGTTGAGATCCTCATTTGTTAGAAATATCATATCCGAAAACGTTCGAACGAAGTTCTTGCACATTCGAAAACCGTAAATATCAAGCGGTTGAAGTTCACTTGTTGTTCTTTGTGGAATTTTTGTAGAATCGTTAAGGTTTTATGTTCCGGTTTTACTTTATAAATTATATCTAGGCAGTGACCTCTCCATGAATCAAGCAATAGGGTACTTGTTATGGTAGTTGATGGAAAATATACATCTTGCGCCCAAGTTTTAACATGTTCTTTAGTCAATTTACCTGATTTCGATGCTGTTAAATAATGACACACTACTTAGATAGAATAAAAGAGTTTGTTAAGAGACTTAAGCTAAGTTACAATAGAACCTTACTCGGCGCGGGTCATTCTCGGTCTAACAACAAGTTAGCAGGAGCATCGCGCTCGCCCGTCGACTCTCACACGTTATAGGGTGGGGAGACGCACATGTTTACAAACGTGGGTCGCTCGCGCTATATTGCCTACATTGGCATCGCACAATATAATATGTATATTCTCAACACGCCTCCTTACATTTATATTGTACACTTTTACATATCTCATTTTACATTTAACAAATTTCTATATTTAATAAACTTATCTTTGCATAGCGCCTTTGTAAAAATATCCGCAATATTTTCATTTGAATCGACTTTTACAATTTCAATTTCTTTTTCTTTCACACTCTCATGCACAAAATGATAATGTATTTCAACATGCTTTGAATTCTTTGTAAAATTACCACATTTTGCTATATTAATCGCGCCTGTATTATCCTCATAAATTTTAATTGGATTATTTATTTTTACATCAAAAATATTTATCAACTCTCTTATAAACTTAAGTTCACTCACAGCTTCTGATAAAGCTACATACTCTGCATAAGTCGACGCTTTTGTCACACATTTTTGTTTTCGCGATTTCCATTCAATCATATTACCAAAAACTCTAATCACATAACTAGATGTGGACTTTCTATCAATATTATCGCCAGCCCAATCCGCGTCTACATAACAATCAATTAAGTCGCAATTTTCATTTCTTTTATATTTTAAACTTAATTCTTTCGTTCCATACAAATACTTTAATATTCGCAACGCATATTTCCAGTGTGTTTCTGTATAGCAGTTTTGAAATCTGCTTAAATAATTAACGCTATAACTAATATCTGGTCGAGTACCAGAACTTATATATAATAAAGCACCAATTATATTTCTATATTTTATATTTAGTTCACATTCATCAGATCTTTCAATTTTTAAATTAGTTTCCATTGGAATATTATGTAATTTACTGTCTTTTATTTGAAATTTAGTTGCTAAAGTTTCTATATATTTTTCTTGACTTAAATCCATTTTAGCATTTTTATAATCATAATTAATGTTAATCCCAAGATATTCTTTTATTTCTCCTAAATCTTTCATCCTGAATCTCTTAGATAATAATCTTTTTACATTGCGTATTAATTCCTTGTTTTTACTACATATTAATAAATCATCAACATATATAAGAATATAAGTAATGTCCTCTCCTTCTTTATTAACATACAAGCATAAATCTATATTGCTTCTCTCAAAACCTAAATCAGTTAAGTATTCATCCAAACACTCATACCAGTCTCTTGGACTTTCTCTCAATCCATAAAGCGCTTTTAACAATTTATAAACTTTATTTGTGCCATTTTCATATCCTTTGGGTTGACTCACATATACTGCTGTAGTTACTTTCCCATTTAAGAATGCAGTTTCTACATCCATTTGTTCTATTCTGAGCCCATATTGACAACAAAATGAAAATAAGATTTTTAGTGTTTGATTTTTCGCTACAGGAGAATATATCTCATCAATTACATCAGTTTGCTGAAAACCTCTTACAACTAATCTAGCCTTATATCTATTATCTGACTTTTTCGTATAAACCCATTTGACATCTAGAACTTTTTTATTTTCTACTCTATCAACTAATTTCCACGTTTTATTTTTATTTATGCATTCGATTTCTTTATTCATGGCTTCTTGCCAATTTTTACTCTCTTTACTATTTATCGCCTCCTCAAATGTACAAGGCGTATCTACTCTACAGTATCTTACATATATATTATAACTTTCCTTTTCTGGGTATCTTACGGAACTTTTCCTATCACGCGCAGATTTTCGCGGAACTTTCAATGTTGTGTTTTCTGCATCGTTACATTTCCCCGAAGGTTGATGTAACAATAAATTATTCTTTTCTTTTACTTTACCTTGTTGCTCTTCGAATTCATTCGCGTTTTCAAAGACATTATCCGATAAATCATCGTTTGTACTTGCATCACTTTCTGTACTATCATCGTTATCAATATTATCTTTATAATCAATACCAATGCATTTAACATCTCTTTCTATGATATCCACATGCCTTGCAACAATTATTTTATTATTTATAAGTACTCTATAGCCTACATCACTATAACCTAATAGAATCCCCATTTCTGCTTTCGTATCCCACTTAGAGAATCGTTTTTGTTCTGGTTTTCTCACAAAAACTTTACTACCATATAATCTTAAATTTTCTACATTTGGTTTTCTCTTAAAAAATATTTCGTAAGGAGTCTTTCTTTCTATCGTATTTGCTAGCGTACGATTTTTCAAATACGTCGCGGCACATATTATTTCTGGCCAGTAACATTTGTGTACTTTTGCCTCTGCTAATAAACATCGCGCCATGTTCATTATCGATCTATTAAATCTTTCAGCAGTGCCGTTTAATTCGTGTACATACGCTGGACAATTATTCATAATAATACCCTTTTCTTTGGCCAATTTATAAAACCGATTGTTTAAATACTCTTTCCCGTTATCACACCTCAATATTTTGACTCTTTCCAGTTAAATTTTCAGTTTCATTTATAAATTGAACTAAGCAATCAAAAACTTCATCTTTAGCCTTTATGCAATAAACTTTAGCTATTTTACTATAATCGTCAATAAAGGAAGCAAAATATTTTTCTCCGTTAAACCCTGTTGTCTTAAAGGGACCGCATACATCCGTATGTATAATTTCTAATATATCTTTCGCTTTTGTTCTATTATTACTAAATGGCAAGTTATGCATCTTATTTTCAATACAAGTTTTACATTTCATAAATTCAGATTCCAGTTCGTTTGGAATGCCCGTTAATAACTGTTGTTTACATATCGTATTCAAATATCTAAAATTTACGTGACCTAACACTCTGTGCCATCTTTCCTTTTGACTCATGTTATTATTTCGTTCGGAACTATTTACACATGCGACCTTGTATTTCAATTTACTTTTCATTTTGTAAAGTCCGTTTTCTCTTATAGCTATTGCTGTAAGTTTATTATTCGGATCAATAATTTTTGCAAAATTTCTTTTTGAAATAATAGTATTGTTATTCTCAGTTAATTTTCCATAACTAATCAAATTTGCTTTCATTTCTTTCGCGTAGAATACATTACTCATTTTTACTTCGTTATTTTTGCCAGATACGTTAAAGTAACTTACTACCGTACCAATACTCGTTGCCATTATCGGCCTATTATCTCCTACATAAATATTTACCGGTTCTTTAAGTTCAATACAATTCTCAAAATAATTTTCGTTATTTATTATATGATCGGAACACCCGCTGTCGAGTATCCAATCAATTTCGCTAATACTTGACCTGTTTGTTTCGTTGGTGTACGCAGCGTGTGTCGTCGCTATCCATGCGCTCGTACCTTCGCCGCTCTGTTCGCTCGTACTTGCTCCTTGTTGTCCATGGAATTTTCCGCGTCCTCTGCCGTAATGACCCCTTCCGGCTGTGCCTCGGCTGCGACCACGTGACGATCCTCTCCATGAGCTGCCGTTGCTACCTGCTTGTCCTCCATCTTGGCAATCTCGTGCGAAATGACCAGGTTTTCCGCACTTATAGCAGTTTCCCTTTCTTGCAGTAAATGCATTCGTACTTCTCTCGTTATGCTCTTTTCGATTCTTCATTTCAGCTAGCTTAATTTTGTTTCTTATGTAATCAACCGTTTGTTCTTCTTCTTTCAATGTATCAACCAAATCACCTATATAACTGTATGATTCTGGTAACGTGTTAAGCATATAATTCCATTTTTCTTTTTCGCTTATTTTAGCACCCGCGCCTCTTAATTCGTTTACTGCTTTTTCAAAATCACTGAAAAATGTCTCTGAATCACTATAATTTCTTAATCTTAATTTCTCCAGCCTATTCCTGCAGACTATTTGTAACGCCGTTGATTCTTTTAAATACATACTGTCTAGCTTCTTCATAATTTTGTATGCTGTTTCTTCTTCACAAACAAATTCTAATTGTTTATCTGATTTCGCACTATAAATAATATTTATTGCTTTCAAATCATTCTGATTCCATTCTTCTACTTTGTCTGTTTCACTCTTTTCTCTTTCTATCACAATTTCACATTTTTTGAGCTTCATGTACATTTGGATCCTCCTTTTCCACATACTGTAGTTTCCTCCATCAAACACCGGTATCGAAATATCCTTTTTCTCCATTTCATCTTCTTGATTATTCTCGAACGTTCCTTCTTGTTCAAAATCTTTCTCTTGCTTGACCTTCGATGTTGTGGCTTGTTTGTTTGACTCGAGCGCTCCTTCGTGCTCGGAGTTTCTCTCTTCCTTGGTGTCCGCCGTCTTTATCTTAGTTTATAAGCTGCCTCTATACTCGCCAAGGCTTGTATTGAGTCAGAGTTCTTTTAGCACTTACAAACCACGCTCTGCTACCATGATAAATAATGACACACTACTTAGATAGAATAAAAGAGTTTGTTAAGAGACTTAAGCTAAGTTACAATAGAACCTTACTCGGCGCGGGTCATTCTCGGTCTAACAACAAGTTAGCAGGAGCATCGCGCTCGCCCGTCGACTCTCACACGTTATAGGGTGGGGAGACGCACATGTTTACAAACGTGGGTCGCTCGCGCTATATTGCCTACATTGGCATCGCACAATATAATATGTATATTCTCAACAGATGCCATTACATAAACATTTTCTGCTGCAAATAAATTTTTTCTGACTACAGTTCCAAACTCTCCCTTTGGTTCTTGCATGACTAAAAAGAAGGGTGATAGAAGTTTTCCTTCAGCAGATACAGTAGGTTGGATAGTATAAGAATGAGTTGTCGAATGCACTGATTGCACTATACTCTCTACACTTTTATCTCCTCTAAGATTGAGGGTTCGACCACTGTGTATTTCGTCATTAAAACCACTTTGGTCGGAGTTATAAACACGTTTTGCATCATATTTTATGATGGCATTTTTTACTCTATTACGAAATTCCTGTTTTTGTGCTGACCATTCTTCTGAATCATCTATAGATTTTTTAGTAATAATTGTTGTTATTTTTCGAGAAACGATATTAAATCGCCGTTTAAATTCATTTAACCAGTGTCTAGAAGCTTTAAATTCATTGAAGTTTAACTCTAATGCTTTTTCTTTTGCCATACGTCTTACATCAATGTCATGAATGGGTATTCTATTCGATCTGGCTACGTTAAATTTTTGTAAACAATATTCCTCAATTTTTTTCAATTTATCGATCCTACTTCCTCCTATTGCCACTTGATCTCTCTATCTATACAGCTGACGTGCTGTTTTTAATTTTTTGAATCGATTTTGGACTGTTTCAAATTTTAACTTGTTTTTACTACTTAACCAATACTCCACAGCTTGCTTTTTGTAGTCAAAATTAATACTCTCTGATTCGGTCCTACATTGATTTTCAGTTTCGGGTGTTATCATATCTTCTGCATCGATATCTTTATGTAAATCATCTGCAGGTATGCCATCGTAAGGTTCGTAGGTATCATCATAATATAGAAATTCTTCCATTTCTTCGTAAATACTACGATCATTTATACTTGATATTATAATATTATACACTATATTAGCAACATTTCTTTCAGCGTCATTAACAGGTAATTTCTTTTCTTGATCTTGAAACATACTGTTTAAAATAAATAAAACATTCATCGCATTTATCAAATTCATATTTATGGAAAATATTTTCTTTCTTCTTTTAGATACGTTGAGTCGCAGTGTAAACCTGTAAAAGTTTTAGTTATTATAGCCTTTTTATAGCCATAACAGTATAGGAATGTACAATAGTATGAATGTACAGTAAGTGTAAAAAGTATTCAGACATCCAAAACTTTTGAGGAAAACATTTTACTAAATTCCTTTGTAAGTGCATGGGAATTCGTTATTGTTTGTCAATGTTTTGTCTACAAGATACACTATTTTATTAGCATTAAATAGTTGCTAAACGTTATTATTATAAATAAAGTACTACTTCTATTCACTCGTATGAATATTTTTTTACACTTAACTTAACTGATTAAATCGTCAGTATGTCATATTTTATATATTAGAATAACAGTAATGTAACAGTAATTCTAAAAATTAAAATCAAAACATAATTTTTACTATCATAAAATAATTCAATGCATGTATTAAGAGTAAAGTTTCACTATCAAAATATTTACAATTGGTACAATAAAGATTCTATAATAGATTTTTACTGAATTTGCCTTTCTTAACTTTGGCCACTTTTTCAAAATTTATTGTATATTTTGACGAGTTTTATATTTAAAAATGCTGCATTTTATTTCACTTTTCAATATTATATCTATTATATCCTTCTATTAGAAATATTTTGAATAATTATGTAGAAGAAAGAAATTTCAATTATATGGTTACTTACGACTATTATTATTGTTGTTATCATTCAATTCAAATAGGATTTCGTACTCGTAAAATGTTTACTTGCCATTAAAAAATATGATGCAAGTACCTCCAGACACTTATATTTTCAATTAATACCCATAAAATAATGTTGACATTGAATATTAATTTAACACGAGCGTAGAAAAACGTTCAGTAACGTATATTTGTTTTCGACTGACCGATGTTTCACTTATTTATGAATAAAAGAGGAGGAATCGAGAGATAAGCCATATCAATGCAAGTGTACGTAATCTTGTATATTGCGCAATAACCATGAATTGCTATAATTATCATTATATTAAAAATTTTGATCATATTAATTTATATTAATAAATCATAAATAAACTTTTCTTATTAAAACCTATCATAATTTCAACAAGCATGAAAATCTCTCCTAGCTGAAATTATAAAATATGAAAGAAAATAAGAAAATACTTATAAAATGGAATAAATTGTCGAAAAATGTAAGAAATCATACGTATTTCCTTGTGTAGCTTATTTTTATGAAATTATAAGGAAGTATTTGTTAGAAAAATCTGTAAGAATTAATTTGTTAGAAAAACAGTAAGAATTTGTAAAAATTTAAACTTTTATACAGTAACTTACATTTTGTAACATATATTAATTATATTTCTAATACATAATAATTTACATTTTATTACGTTTTAGTATTTTTTCTTTACATCTTTGAAAATATTTTATTTATAGCTTTATTTAAATAAAAGTACAATTATAAATTATTATAAAAATATAATTATGAACTATTTGAAAAAAGTGTACAAATATGTGATACGATGTAAAATGTGTATCAAAATTTGTATATAAACGTAAAAAGATGTAATTAACAGTACAAATATATAATAAAATGTAAAAAGATGTACGAAAGTGTAAGAGTGCCTATAAAATTTGAAGTAAGAGTACAAATTAAAAAGTAATAAAACGTAGACAAATGTAAGGAAAAGTAAGAAATTATTAAAAAATGCTATAAACTGTGGTAAAATGTAAAAGCGTCCGAAATCCAGTAGAAAAGTACAATTTGTTACGTTTTCTTACACTGTTTTACAAACAACTACATTATCATACACTTGTTTATCGTACGATAAACAAGTGTATGATAAAAAAATAATAAATAATAGAATAACATAACAAAACATTGTTACATTATTATACACTTATTTACATAATATAATTTCCGCTAGGGGGTCTACATTCTATTTTTCGTGGAATTTAAAATATTTCTAAAAAATTTTTCGCCATATTGAATTCACTATTTTCAAATTTTTATTGTGGATCTAACTGTGGATTCCGATTAACGACTTCAAGAACCCATTTTAAGGAAAAAAATAATTGCCAAAAAAATATACCTAATTCATTTGTGTTAGGGGTGGTTTACCACCTCTTAAGGGGTTGTTTCGCGAAGAATGCCCAAACACACCAACTGTTATTTATTGTAGTTGGCAAAAATAATGTTTTGACCTTTTTTTAATTATTTTATGAATTCTCACAACAAAAATTATTCTTAAAAAAACACAATTTCACTCTCTAAAGAATAAGGGATGCAACCCTTAATGTTCATACTACCACGGATTTCTTGACTTTTTAATAAGAAACTCTTTCCATTTTGTTTCGTTAAAAAAAGTTAAGTAGAAGCCGAGATATATCAAAAAAACGTTTCTTGGGGGTAAACTTTAGGGGTGATTTTAACCCTTATAAAGCGCTTCTCAGCCGATAAAAAAAATGGTTTCGTGAATCTCGCATGGAGGTCTACTTTTTAATATGGATTTGGAATTTTTGTGAATTTGACAGTTCGGGTACTTTCCTTTGAGTGTTCGAGAGGAGAAATGGAGGTACCAGAAAAAGTGGGCATTCAGCTCGCCGGATGAAAAGCCATGAAGCTGCTCCTTTTTATGCCTTGGCAGGAGGACAAGGTTGCGCATCTTCCATATATTCTTATAGTCATCAAGAGCGTCTGTAAGATGTCTATGAAGGAAGGAATTACGTTACTTTTCTATGGGCTCGTCGACTTCGCTACTGAGTCGAAGCAACTCATCGAAAAGCACTATGAAAGAGAGAGAGAGAGAGACAGCTTACCATCGTCATCATCACCGATGCTGCCTTCCCGCCTCCAGAGAGAAGCACCGGCAAGCGGTCGTCAGCGAATGACATTGGAGCAGCAGTGGGTTTACCCTCAGAAGACATCTTAAAATTGTTATATTTTTATATCTCGTCCGATTAGAGGAAAAGGATGCGATCTCGAAGTTGCGTTGAAAAACGTGCTATCTCGCTGAGATTTGGAAACCATGCTATCTCGGCAATTTTTTTTTCGTGAATATTTAAGTTGGCATCCCTGCAGAAACTTTTAAAGAAAATTGTTTTTTTTTTTCAATATATTTAGTTTGATTATCAATCATAATAAATGTATAGGATATAGTATACTTTACTATAAACTTGACTGCCTTACTATTGACCTTTTAAATAAAAAAATAATATACATACATGTAAACGCGAGCCAACTATAACAATTTTAATAAAATAAAAAATCCAGACCCCAAATAAGTGCATAATAAGCGAGTTCCACGTAGAAGAATATCTTCCCAAAAGGAGACCGGACGAGAATTATGCAATAAAATAGAAAAACCTAAAGTCTAAATAGGCGAGAGAAGCAAGTTCAACGTAAAAAATTATATACTCGTAACCGCGGGCAGACGATACATAGTTCAATAAAATCGAAAATGCAAACACCAAACAGGTAGAGAGTTAAGTTTCACGTTGATGATTATTGGAAATAGGACCAATTAAATAAAAAACTCAAACTTCAGTCGCTAGACAGGTGAAGAAGATGAGAGCCACATAAAAAAATATGTACACACAGCACACACGAGCAGGGAGAGTTTTTCAAAAAGAAAATTCTTGAAATATGAATGATAAGGGAGAAGAGATATATATGGAGATATATATGGAACTCGCCTCTACCTACATGTACCTATAGTTACATTTTTACGTGCCACTTGTCTCCACCGCCTATTTGGTGTGTGGAATTTTTACTTATCGTATGCCAATGGATACATTCATAGATACACTTATATCTGAATCTCGTCTAACTCGTCTCCTTCGCTTATCTAGGGTTTAGCAATTAATTGTAAAGTTCGCGATTTTTTATCAACATTTTCTTATTTCAATTTATCAAAATATGACGCTAGGATTCGGGGACCTCATTCAAGTGAGTTTGGTGGGTATTTATCATTTCAAGTTTTTGCAATCGGCTACTTTGTGTTAGTGTATTACCTGACAGCTGATGTGCAACAATTATCTAACAATTCCGTCAGCTACAAAATATCGATTTGCCTCATATTTCGTGGATATTGTAAGCTACATAGGTTAGTGGATATAATAAAATCTCAAACTAAATGAAGCAAAGCATTTATGAAATTTATCGATTTTTTTCATAGATGAACTGCATTAAAACATAATGTAATCATACTAAAGTAATATAAAAATTTTGTTTAAATGGTAATTTGTCAACAAGTTTTATTATTCATTTAAAATTCTAAAAGGGCCAATATAGTAAGACAGTCAAGTTTATAGTAAAGTACTATCTTATACATTTATTATCATTGATAATCAAACTAAATATATTGAAAAAAACTGTTTTCTTTAAAACTTTCTGCAGAAGTGCCAATTTGAATTTTCAAAGAAAAAAAAAAATTTCCGAGACAGCGTGTTTTCCAATTCTCAGCGAGATAGCACGTTTTTCAACGTATCTTCGAGATAGCATCCTTTTCCTCCAACCCGACGATCTATTATAATTTTATAATGCCAATTTTATTAACAAAATTATTTAATTTTTATTAAGAAAATTACTTAATTTTTATTTCTAAGTGATAAAAAATTAATAAAAAATAATAATGTAAACCACCAACGAGTGACATTAAAGTAGGAAAAATATAAGATATCAAAAATATGCTAAAAAGGCTAAAATTGCTAAAAATGGCATCTTGACCCTCTATAGATTAAAAATGCATGCATACAAATATTTTTTTTCATAATTCTTATAATATTAGATATAACCATAGATTAAAATTTATAATTATCTACTAATTTTTTTCCCGGTACTCCAGCAAACCATATAGCAAAGTAATACGCTTACCTGTATAGTACATTAGTATTTATGACAGTCAATAAATTCGGCATTTTAAATTCAATATACTGCAGTATAAAAAGGTGATCGGCTTTAGCGACTTAAAAATACTTTTTTACACAGTTTTTGAAGAGAGAACAATGGTTTATAAACCATTCGCTATAGCGAATCATTCTATTTTTTATTTTGGTGCATTTAGAAAATGTCAATTGAAAACAAAGTTTTCGCAACAGCATTATAAAATGTGAAGTACATATTTCATCTAATAATCAGAGCAAATCTTTCAAATTCGACTCATTTTATTTGTTTTTACTCCCACAATAAGCAAAAATTTTTTTACATTTATCTAAGATACGCTACAACTCCACAAGTCAATAAATGAGTTCCTATTATTTATGGTGAAAAAAAGTTCAAAAATTTTAATTTTTAGATACAACGATATGAAATAAAGCACATCCATGGACCCTGAAAGAAATCAAGTTTTTATGTTCTTGTCATATTCTATTATAGTCTGTAAGTCTAAAATCATTCGGTCAGGTACGTAGAACATTAAATATTTCTATGCAATTTAAAAGCTCCCAATAAATTTTCTGATTTTCCATAATTTTCCGTCACATTAATCATTATATCTTTTCAAAAATACTTAATATGGTCAAAAAACATATGCAGTATTTTTTCTGAGCCATCCAAAAACATTTGATGACTTGGTGATTAAAAAATATATTGTTGATAGGACGATATCTAGAAGTTCTACAAAAGTGGAAAATTTGTGAGATTTCCTCATATCTCTATACAGACCGGCTGTGGTCGATCGCACGTTGCGAGAATGGCGCGCCTAGGTCCCTCCAGATCCGCCAGAGTGAGTTGAAGCTGCGCTCCTGGTGATGGTGAGCGCGTACTTTTTTACGTATTTGCGAGGAGATAAGTAATAACTCTCAATTGCGTGGCGCGCTATTTTGGAGCGCAATTGCGTGTGCTCGTGCGAGAAGCGTCAATGGCATAATAAGAGTTAATAAAGCGTTTAGTCTTGTTTAAATGTAAATTGAGAGTGTACTTTAAGAAAAAACCTTCTCCTCACACACATCCTATGCACACAGGGACGGCTATCCCACCGTCCCTTTGGCAGGAGGAACTTCGGCCTCTAGGGCCGACTAAAATAAATAAATTGTGGCATTTTTACTGGGATAGAAAAGTACAAAGTTACAGTTCATAAATAAATTATTATTTTACTAGTATTTAACATTTAATTGAAATTTTAAAATACTGTATTTTTTATAGAATTTCCACTGTGCCGAAGAGAAAAACAAAAATTTGTGAATGGAGCATACTTGTGATTTTGATAAAATATCGATAATACTGAGCAGACAGTTATAGTCGGTATCATCTTGCATGAAAAATTGACGAATGCGATATGACCCCAATAGTTAAGGCATTTTCAAAGTCGAATACGTTGATCAATCGCCACCGTCACGTTTGGCTTTCACAAATTAATTTGAATTGAGTATAGTCAAATATTAACTATGTGTATCAATTTCGCAGCTTTGCGATACTGTACCATTTGTCAATCATGTACATTAACGTAGCTAAATCACACTCCTTATTTTTGCTGAAATTAGCAGTTGAGACCTAAAAAAATTAATTTTATTACCTACTGCTTGACGAACCGAAGTGTAGGAACATTCCATGAAATAGCCTACATTACAACTAGATGCCCCATTAGATGCCTCACGACACGTAGACATAAAAAACTACGAAGCGCACAACCTAGACTCCATTATCGGCCACCCCGAACACATTCACCCCCATTGGATGCGCCAAGACACCTAGAGGTAAAGAACTATGAAGCGCTCCATCTAGACTCCATCATCGGTCACACCGAAGATCTAGACCCCATATAGGATGCGCTACGACACCTCGACGTAGAAAGCTATGAAATGCACGACAAAGATTAGATCATCGGTTACCCCGAACACCTAGACCCACATTGGTTGTGCTATGATACCTACACGTAAAAGACTACAAAGCGCACAACATAGATCCCATCCTCGACCACCCCGAAAATTTAGACCACCCACTGGATGCGCTACGACGCCTAGACGTAAAAATCTACGAAGAGCACAACCTAGACTCCATCATCGGCGACCCCGAACACATAGACTCCCCATTGGATGCGCTAGGACACCTAGACGTAAAAAACTACGAAGCGCACCACCTAGACTCCATTATCGGCCACTCCGAACACCTAGATCCCCCATAGGATGAGCTACGATACATAGACGTTAATAACTATGGAGCGCACCACCTAGACTCCATCATCGGCCACCCCCAAGCTTACAACGGTCTGTTACACCAAACGTTGTTGTGCGCCGATGAATGCGACAAGACACTTGGATGATATTCAATCGTTGCTAGCCGCTGCGCCGAGCCGTCGGTCGCCGCGCCTTAAGTAACGGTGAGGGAGAGAGAGAGAGAGAGGGGGACTTCAAGATTACGCGATTTCCTCATCGCTTAGCGAAAGACGGTGCCGTCGAGTTCAAGCCGTACTCACGCCGTCGTGTACCACGTGCGAGGACGCAGCGCTTCCCGTTGTAGAGCCGCAGGAGGCTGACAACGTCTGTAATATTGTTCTTATTTTACCGGCAATAAAAGCCAAATTTAATCGGATGCACGAAAGTTTTTCCCTTCCAGCAAGTGGTCGGCGGTGCGCATACCACCGCCTTTGCGGTACGTTGGGCGACCAAGCCCGCGTACACTAAGAGTAGCCGAGAAGATATGCTATTAACAGCAGTTAAATAATGCAAAGAGGGATACTTTACGAAAGAAAAAGCTTTACGTTATATTTTAATTCGTACCCTTTTCCAAACATGACAAAAAAATAAAAAAAAATAGCAGTAAACAGCCGTTCGACAAATTAGTGCCAGACTTTATTTTTTCACACGGGAGGATTCTTCTTTTCGCTTATAATTATTTTGCATAATATTAATAAGCGAATAATACTAATACTCATTAACAATTGTATGTAATATATGTAACAAATTTAATGTAATAACACCGAAAGCGATCACGAAAATTTTTAGTATCTTTATTTAAATTATTATGACATATCTTTCTTTTCGCTAATTATCCATCTTCAGTTCCCAAGAAAACGCAGAACGAACATATTGGCGACATTTCTAAGCGACGAACATAAGATCGTTATGTAAACAGAGCAAGTAACCTCTTCTTTCTCACGCGGCGAGAAGTTGCGCGTTTCATTGCAATCCTCTATTCCAACCCTACCGAACGTTTGAAGCCTCATCCACATTTCATTCCGTTTGCATAGCAAGATTAATGATTTTGTACATTTATTTAATTCTTTTTTTCTGTTCTTTCCGAAAATGCATAAGTAAAGTTCGAAAAAAAATTTTTTCCGTGAAAAGAATTTCATAACTTTCTTCATACTAATCCTATCGCAGAATAGATACGACCAATCGATAGATTAGCTCAAAAAACTTAAAATGCCGCCTACCCGGTATCCATATTTCAATTCAATCATTAATTATAATGTTTTAATTGTGGTGCGTTGGTGGATTGTCACTCGGTAAAGTACTTACTCGAAACAGTCGCAGGAGCGTAGACTTGAGTCAACTGCATCTTCCCCGTAGCATTCATGGCCTCGGTGACGTACTTTTTTTCAACTGTGAGCGTCCGCGTTGTGTGTATGTGTCTTCAGCGCCCATTAGTGTTCTCGCGCAGCCGCGGTGAGCCAGCGTCAACGCATCCGGTCGTGTTGTTGTCGCTCCTTACTACGTAGTGTTGCCCATTCTACGTCTTACAGGTGCGGAGATTGCGCGGTTGCAGACATTCCGCCGGTTCCTATAACTTACAAGATCGTGCGAACCCACGCGACTCGTGTCCATGAATGTCCGTGCCCGGGCTGCCTCCATGTGTCCAGTACGGCCGTCAATGCTCGACAGCATGCCCGGGTACACGGTAGAGGGGCCACCAGGAACCCCTTGCACTTCTGATGATTGTGCGAGGTCATGTTCGTGAGCAATAGTTATCTGGCATGGCACGTGCAGGGGCGACATACGGCTGGAGACACGAGGAGTGATGCCCGGATTGTCACTGGCTGATCTCGGCGCCCAACTTCACAGCTCACCGGCGAAGATGTAAGAGCTACTCTGGAGATCCGGCGATTTAGGATATGTATATTTCTTAATTATAATTTAATTTTCTCCTCATTCGTTTTCTTTTACACCGTATCTCTGTTTTTTGCTGACAGGGCTTGTTGCGGCTCCGCGGAGGAGATAAGGCGCGTGGGACCCGGCTGGCTGCCAGTGTTGCCACTTTGTACACTTGCCGTGGCTTTTTCCGCTGACGTGCCCTGCACGCTGGGGCTTACGGGAGTGAGCTACTCTTGGAGGGGAGATCTTACGGTGGAGATTTAGTGCAAGCTAGGTTTTTTTGCTATAAAAGTAGCATGCCCTACCGTAGGTGACCACAGTTCACCACTACGTTCCTGCCAGTCTGCTACAACCACACCTCGTTGATATGGAGTTCGGACGCTCATACGCCGCTGGGCCCACGTTCCTGGTCACTGTCCTGGTACCTCAAGAAGAAGAATCATCTCCCTTTTTCAAGTTAATTGAATGAAAAACATAAAGTACATTTTTTTTTAGTTTATGTATTTAATGTCATATAGCTTATTCTTTTTTGTATATCTCTTTTCAGATGTCCGCTGGTCCCCGCTCGACTGGCTGGGTAGTCGCTCTCCTAGAATTCTACGTAGTGTTGCCAAATATCGCCTGCGCAATGCGGCGACGCAACTGCAAGATCGATGGCCTAAGGGAGCCCCGGCGGCGCTCGGGCCGCGCGGAAAAATTAAAAGACATAAATTCACAGAGCCTGTCTGTGGCCAGCTACTCTACTGGTGGCCGAGTTCGTTCGAGCGTCGGGTGGCTTCGACCACCCGTAGAGTGGCGAATGTATAATTCTGATATACCACGAGAGAAAATATAAGTATTCCGGTATCGAATGGTTTCTCAACTTCATGTGTGATTATTTATTGTAATATTAATTGAAATACATAAATTTACAGAGCCTGTCCGTGGTCAGCTACTCTACGGGTTGCCGAGTTCGTTCGAGCGTTGGGCGGCTTCGACCACCCGTAGAGTGGCGAATATGTAAATTCAGCTATACCACGACAGAAAATATAAGTATTCCGGTATGGAATGGTTTCTCATCTTCATGTGTGATATGTTCTTATAATTTTAATTAAAAGACATAAATTCCCAGAGCCTGTCTGTGCCCAGCCACTCTACGGGTGGCCGACCTAGTTCGAGCATCGGGCGGCTTCGACCACCCGTAGGGTCGCACATGTGTAAATTCAGCTATACCACGACAGAAAATATCAGTATTCCGGTATCGAATGGTTTCTAAACCTCATGTGTGATTATTTATTGTAATATTAATTGAAAGACATACATTGACAGAGCCTGTTTGAGGCCAGCTACTCTACGGGTGGCCGAGTTCGTCCGAGCATCGGGCGGCTTCGACCACCCGTAGAGTCGCACATGTGTAAATTCAGCTATAACACGAAAGAAAATATAATTATTCCAGTATGGAAAGGTTTATAAACTTCATGTGGGATTATTTATTATAACACTAGTTGAAAGACATAAATTCACAGAGCCTGCCTGTGGCCAGCTACTCTACCGGTGGCCGAGCTCGTTTGAGCGTCGGCCGGCTTCGACCACCCGTAGAGTTGCTAATGCGTAAATTGTTATACCAAGAGCGAAAATGTAAGTATTCCGGTATGGAATGGTTTCTCATCTTCATGTGTGATATGTTCTTATAATTGTAATTAAAAGTCATCAATTCACAGAGCCTGTCCGTGGTCAGCTACTCTACGGGTGGCCGAGCTCGTTCGAGCGTCGGGTGGCTTCGACCACTCGTAGAGTCGCACATGTGTAAATTCAGCTATACCACGACAGAAAATATAATTATTCCAGTATGGAAAGGTTTATAAACTTCAAGTGGGATTATGTATTATAACATTAATTGAAAGACATAAATTCGCAGAGCCTACCCGTGGCCAGCTACTCTACGGGTGGCCGAGCTCGTTCGAGCGTCGGGCGGCTTCGACCACCCGTAGAGTCGCACATGTGTAAATTCAGCTATACCACGGCAGAAAATATAATTATTCCAGTATGGAAAGGTTTATAAACTTCATGTGGGATTATTTGTTATAACACTAATTGAAAGACATAAATTCACAGAGCCTGCCCGTGGCCAGCTATTCTACCGGTGGCCGAGCTCGGTCGAGCGTCGGGCGGCTTCGACCACCCGTAGAGTTGCTAATGCGTCAATTGTTACACCACGAGAGAAAATATAAGTATTCCGGTATGGAATGGTTTCTCGTCTTCATGTGTGATATGTTCTTATAATTTTAATTAAAAGACATCAATTCTCAGAGCCTGTCCGTGGCCAGCTACTCTACGGGTGGCCGAGCTCGTTCGAGCGTCGGGCGGCTTCGACAACCCGTAGAGGGTTGAATGCGTAAATTCTGTTATACCACGAGAGAAAACATAAGTATTCCGGTATGGAATGGTTTCTAAACTCCATGTGTGATTATTTATTGTAATATTAATATTGAAAGACATAAATTCACAGAGCCTTTCCGTGGCGAGCTACTCTACGGGGGGCCGAGTTCGTTCGAGCGTCGGGCGGCTTCGACCACCCGTAAAGTGGCGAATGTGTAAATTCAGCTATCCCCGACAGAAAATATTAGTATTCCGGTATGGAATGGTTTCACATCTTCATGTGTGATATGTTCTTATAATTTTAATTAAAAGACATAAATTCACAGAGCCTGTCCGTGGCCAGCTACTCTACGGGTAGCTGAGCTCTTTCAAGCATCGGGCGGATTCGACCACCCGTAGAGTGGCGAATGTGTAAATATATTATACCACGACAGGAAATACAATTATTCCAGTATGGAAAAGTTTATAAATTTCATGTGAGATTATTTATTGTGATATTACCTACGGGTGGCTAGCTCGTCCGAGTGTCGGGAGGCTTCGACCATCCGTAGAGTCGCACATGTATAAATTCAGCTATATCACGACAGAAAATATAAGTATTCCAGTATGGAAAGGTTTATAAACTTCATGTGAGATTATTTATTGTAATATTACCTACGGGTGGCCGAGTTCGTTCGAGCGTCGGGCGGCTTCGACCACTCGTAGAGTCGCACATGTGTAAATTCAGCTATACCACGACAGAAAATATATGTTTTCTGGTATGGAATGGTTTCTTAACCTCATGTGTGATTATTTATTGTAATATTAATTGGAAGACATATATTGACAGAGCCTGTTCGCGGGCAGCTACTCTACAGGTGGCCGAGCTCGTCAGTAGTATGTGTACCACTATAGTGAGACAGATAGCTATCAGGTTACACTTCCGGTGTCATCTTTAAGTGGGCACTTGACTCAAGTGTTTATATAATCATCTATTATCTTAAGTGTTTGCTTATATAAACAGTAGCCAAACAGTGGCAAAACAGTAGCAAAACAGTAGTTAATTAGTGTTTATTTATATAAACAATGATTAATAGCCTATTGTTAATGAGCTACTGTATAGCTACTGTTAAAGTGCCCACTTGATGGCGCCGTAACCTGATATCTCCGGGCTCGCTATAGTGGTCATGGCGTAACATGATACCTGCTGGTGCGCTATACCAGTCATGGCGGCCCCCACAATTCGCAGCCAGCTTGAGCGCAGGGCAGCACTAGCTGGAGAGGGTGATACTTGCTGGTGAGCTATACCAGTCATGGTGTCCCCACTCCTTTGCAGACAGCTTGAGCGCATGGCACCGCTGGCTGGCGCACGGGAGGGGCGGACTACGCTATACCCGTCACGGGCGTTCATCTAGCTGCTATCCCCACTCCTCTCTCTCTCCGCGGGCAGGTTGGGCGCTGGCCTGTGCTGCCTGTTGCGGGTCGTAGGAGTGGGGACTACGCTATAGCGGTCACGCACATGTTCTCTCTCCGGATGGATTGAGTGTACTGGTGTGTGGATTTGTACGTGCATGCCTGCAAGGCCCGTGGTGAGAGAGGAATGGGGTATTTTGGTGTGTGACGGTGCGCGTGGATGCGAGGAAGTGGATAGGGATAAAATAAAAATAATTTTTATATTAAAAAATATTAATTTTTATTTAACACACACACACACACACACAGACGCGAATTTACATATATATACCGTTGCACACACACACACAAACGAAAATTTGACATACTTTTTATTCAACATACATATAGGTTGCACACGTACACTCATACATGCACACACACAAAGGAATATTATGCATATAGCGTACGCCGTTTATACATGGTCCGCAAGTCCACACATGTAGCGTTGCATACACACAGCAGGTACAATTGCGGTAAATATAATATAGCATTGGAACGTTTCACGCGTTGCACACACTACGCACACTACACTTTTTTGCTACTCCTGCTGGTGGTGCCAGTCTTGCTGTAGCGATCATCGTTATGACGGTGGCGTTGGCGAACGCGGTGCGTCCATTTGTTGGAGACACCCACCCGCATGGTCTATTTCTGCACGTAGCACATCTGAATTGGCTACAGCGCCAACACTGCTCTCACGTCAGGCCCTCCGGATTGCGTCGCAGAGGGCGGAATATTGTATTGCATGAATCGCAGTATGTTCCCACTAGCGGTCTGGTTTGCTGCTGCTGTTGTTGTTGCTGTATTAGTTGTTGTTGCTGCTGTGCGATGACCAGCATTTCCTCTTTAATATTTTCTACATCACGGGCGGTGCGGTTCACACCCACCATGAAGCGCTCCAACCGGTTGTGTGCGATGGTGAGTCGGTGCTGCAGAGTAGCAATTCTTTGATTTATTTGCTCCATGGTTCGGGCAATACTGTCGAGCGGCTATGCTGGCGATCGGCAGTAAGGCGTGATGTCGCTGGTGACGGTGGCTGTAGTGGTGGGGGCCTTGGTGTCCGGAGTGGTGGTGGGGGCCTCGGTGGTTGCGTAATACATATGGGTTTCGGGGCGTTTCTTCAATTTGCACACGACTCATGCACCGAGTCCGTACACGCTGCTGCTCGTTCTTCGGCCATGCTGCTATGTTGGCGAGCGGCGGTATGACGCGATGTCGCGTGGCGCTGGTGCCGGCGGCGGTGGTGGTGGTGGTGGTGGTGCTGGCGGGGTTCTGTGGTGGGTGGACCCGTTAGCCTTATTCTATGCATCTCGCTTTTATCAACGGCGACGCATACGTAATGAGTACAGACTTTGGTGCGTATCTGGAAGGCGTATACGGCTCATGCACCGAGTCCGCACACACTGCCTCTCGTTATCTGGCCAGGCTCCCAGGAGTACCGCTATATCCGCTGTTAGTTGGTCGAACAGCGTGGTTTGCGAAAAAAAGTACCAGAGTCTTGGGGCCACTTTCCAAGTGTTCTTAAGGCAAGAAAATTTGCAGCTGTTGGTGCACGCTCCGAAGAAAGTGACCTGCTCGGGGGAAGCCTGTACATTTTTGCCGTTGTGAGGTATTTACGACGTACTTACGAGCGATAAACGAACTAGCAGACTCACAATGCTAGTCTGTATTTAGAGTTTTCTCTAATTTCGGCAGGCCGGGTGAGTAATGCTTTGTAAAACAATACCCCCGACTGGGGCGACAAAACGGGCTGTATAGTTTTTATCTCAAGTGTGCTTCTCGGCTATCTCGCATCAATGGGTCGTATTTTTACGGTGCCGGCCCCACGCACGTACGTTTGAGAAAGTGTTGTTCCTTTTTCTCAGCTGGAGTGCCTGTATAGCGCTGCTATTTTTTTCGATGTCCACTCTTTTTTCATAAGATGTTTATTTTGCTCTCGGAAATGTTTCGAAGAAAATCTGCTCATGGGGTAGGGCGCTGTCGTCAATTTCTTCGAGATGACTAGATGGCTAATTTCTTTTATCATACGTTTGTTGGGGTGCGTTTCAAAGACGACGTGTGTGTCTATAACAAGTCCAAACTCGCATGCCACGCGCTCAGTCTATTCAGAATTATCATTGAACGCGAGCAGCTTGGGAGAGCAATAACCTTTTGAATTTACTTTTTTTATTTACATATTTTTATTTACAGCTTACGAGAGCCTCATTCGCGATGATTCGGATACGGAACTATCCGATAGCTCGAGTGCGGCCAGCGATGAGATGCATTTCGAGCCAAGTGTGCCAGCCATGTCGCCGCAGCACTCGGCGCGCACGGCAGGCGTATTTAATCCTGTAGCGCGGCAACTCTACTTTGACTACAGTGATACGGAGAGCGAAGGTGCGGGCTAGCAGCTGGTTGTCGCGGACGAGCAGCCAGTTGTCGCGGGCGACGTGCACAGGTCCGAAGATGACCACCCCGAAGACGCCCAGCCCGAAAGTCCATCGCTCATCGCGTGGGAGCGTTTCGACGACGACGAGGATGAGGTGGTCGAGTCGGAGACGGAAGAGGAGCGAGTGGCGTGAATCGAGGTTGATAGGCGCCTAGAAGAGATGATGCACAGGGACCTCGAGATTGCCGACGCGCTTGAGATGTACGATCGTCCGCTAGTGACAGAAGTAGAACGACGTCTTATCGTGAGCCATCCGCCCAACGTGAATGTCGAAGATAACAGCACAGCTGCAAACACTGTGCGCGCCGATCGTGAACGGCTGTTGACGAGCTTGCAAGGCGTGGCAAACATGGTTGGCTCCGACTACAATCACATTTACCCGTCGCATCGTCGTGTCAACGAATGTAAGTAAAAATATATTTATTTAAGAGCGTTTCTGATTTTGTTTTTAAAAGTCAAAAATTTTTTATTATAGTTATCCGCACGCGCGATCTGATGTATCGGGAAATTCGTTCGTCGCTCCCCGATGTCGACGGTTTGCCGGAGTTATATGAGCAAATAGCGCATAATCCGCAGGCAACGATTCAGCGCTGGTTCTTGACTTTTTTTATTTAGCGAGTCCCGAGTCCCATTCCCCGCAGCCGCAGGTAGGTGGTGGTGGTGTTCATAGCAGCAACAGCAGCAGCAGCAGCGACAGAGTTGTGGCGGCCAGCCCCGAGTCCGAGAACAATGAAGTTATACAGCCCGTCGGCGAGCACTTCATCGTTGCAGCCGAGGGACAACAGTACCTGCGGTGGTTTGGTGTCCAAGGGCGCAAGATTAGTTTCAGAATAGGTGAACCGCGTGAGGGAGAAAATGTTGTATTATGGATGGAAGCGGCGGTTAGCGATATTCATAACTACATAACGGAGCATGTTCCGGGTAATAATTTAATTAGTGTGAGCGTACGAAGTGAGCGGTTTGCGCAAGGTCCCAGTGGGCTCTCGTTCAGGCCTATCGAAAATTTCACCATCGCTGATTTATGGAATCTAATTAGTTCCATATGTCAGTGTAATGAGATTATAGGCATTGACGACACGTTCATTTTACAAGCTTATTACGTTGAAATGCCCGTTGGTGCAGGTAGAATACGCGGGAAAGGAGCTCTGACAGCGACCAGCCTTCAGAAGCGCTCAATAGTGACTATACAAAATGACGCCGATAATCTCTGTTTACCGCGCGCGCTCGTAGTGGCGAAAGCCCACTTGGTGCTTAAGGGGCGGGATTGCGCGGAGATCCATAAAGAGTGGAAAAACATACGCGATTCACGTCGCGCCCTGCAGAAACAACGCGCGGATAAACTCGTGGGTGACGCTGGTGTGTTTTTTACCGCGCGAGGGGTGCGGGTTTCGCGAGCTGTTAGCGTTTCAAAATTTTTTTTTCGCGTCGGGAATCGTGATCGTTGTTTTCGAAATTGAAAATTTTGGTAATGACGATGCGCCGCTTTTCGACGGCCGAAACACGTTCGAAGAATTAAATATTCCTCTTCACGGTGTAATTTATTTAATTTTTGAAGAGCGTCTGCGTCACTTCAACGTAATTATGAATTTATTTGCTGCGGCTGGTGCGCGGTTTTTTTGTTCTTATTGCAACAAAGGGTATCGCTGCGTCGACCAATACACTTATCCGCGTACTTGTCAATGTTATTTCGTAAGTCCGCCCTGTAGGAGCGACGGCGTGGAAATGATTACGTGTACAGACTGTGGGCGCAAATTCTTTGGACACGAATGTTTTGCGAAACACAAGCAGCCGGGGTCGTACAAAAAAAATAATAAGAGAGTCAGCGACGTCGAACGACTGTGTGCACACTGTTTAAAGATCGTGAATATTTTCAGACGGCAACACGAGTGCGGTGTCGGTTACTGTAAGCAATGCATGAAACACCATCCGCTTAATGATCAGTGCTTCATGCAGCCTATTATTGAAAATGACGCGATCGCGACTAAAAAATAATTGTATATTTTTTATGATTTTGAAACACGTCAGGACACGCCGTACGCTCAAAACATACAGCTTGACGTGCCGAATCTCTGCGTCGCCCATCAGGTCTGTACCGACTGCGTGGCTATCGACGATATAAAAATTATCTGCAACACATGCAGGGCGCGCGAGTTTGTTTTTACGCGGGATCCGGTGAGAGAGCTGTTAGGTTTGATCATTCGGGTAAACACTGCTTTCGCGGAAATTATATGCATCGCCCACAATGCCAAAGCTTTTGACGCGCAATTTATTCTAAAAGAACTGGCCGAAAAATCCCGAGTATAGCTCGCCCAGCGTCATTTTGAGCGGTCAAAATGACGCTGCGTAAAATGAGCAGGCGTAAGAATTGTTAAATACACTCGGTTGTTCGCTTTTTGTTTCTCCTACATTTGGTTTTTGAAACCACCACAATAGTTTTCAAATAATATAATAATTCATTGCTACTATAATGAATATAATAGCTTTTTCAAGAACCGAAGGCCTCCATTATTGCAAGTTAAACAAAAATTGTCTTTTTAAAAACAAATAATTTTTTGTCTGAAATCATACTTTTATGTATAATGTAGTAAAAATCATTAAAATTTCTAATAAAATATTCTGTGTTTTGTTATATTGCCTTAATTGAACACGTAAATTGAAGTTTTTGCCAATAATCTTGTTTTAATTACAACACTAACCGTTTATTGACCAGGAACCAAGATTTAGTGTTAATTATTTATTAATTATTTATTTAATATTCTTCAAATTGGACTAACAAAGGAACAAAGTAAGACAATAATTCTTGCATCCAAGACGACAACTCATTTTATTAAAATTGTAACAATTGCTTGGTTTATGGAAAGACTTGATGAATTTTTATACGACATAGCTTAAATTATATATGCTTAATGGCCGAATCCATCTCAAATCAGGTGGCCCGCGTATGCCTATGTCACCGATCATTTTGGGATAAAAGTATTTAGATTCTCCTCCAAAAATTATTTAACCCGTATATTTTTATTTTTTTGTTGCAACAAAATTTCATGCGTTTAGCAATGTTGCAAAATTCCGAGAAAATTCTTACATAGAAATAAATTTTTTCAATGTAATTTTCAAACAGCTATTGCTTCACCAGTTTTTTAAGCTTTTTAGCGTACAACACATAATTCCACTCACGTTTGATCCCTCTTTCATGGTCTGTATGTTATTTACAAAAAAAATAAAAAATATCCGAGTTATGCACTTTTTACTGAAAAATGCAGTTTTTAGAAAAATGCGTTTATCTCGAAAAAGCCTATTTTTTTTCTCAATTTTCTTTTCTCATGATAGAGGACGTAAGTAGCTATCTAGGCATGTTTGTGAGATTCACGGGTTTTCCGCTGGGATAGCGATCACTAATGAGATAACACACAAACAAATTTTTCACGCTTAGCGCTTATATATAGTGATATAACAATGATATAACAGTTAATATAAAGATGTTTATTTTTGTGCGTATATAAGTAATATACAGGTATGCTCATATGTATGTATTTTTTTTTATTTATATCTTTTAGATTTTTTATTTTTATAACTACCTTTGTTTTTCGGCTTCGTTATTCTTACTTCAGTAAGGGGAAGATCAGCGATTTTTGCTGTCAAACAAGGTACTTTATCATTGCACGTTTCTTTAATCCATAAATGAGTTATTCATATTCCAGGATACACTTAGGAGTAGCAAGCGAATCAACATTTTTTACTTTTCTAAACTCTTCTACGTCAACGTCTTGTAAAAGTATTATCTTAATTGCATGTGTATATTTTTGAACGTGCTCTACAAAACCGTTGGCATTATGAATGGATTTTTCATGGTGCTCTCGAAGGTTATGCGAAGTAGTATAATGCTTTATAAGTCCACCCACACCATCGACAGATCCTTTACCGTGCCCAGTAGCAGAGAACAACCATTTTATATCAAATGGTGCTCGTTTTAATTCACATAATTGAAAGCGATTTTTAAAGTGGTTAGCGGCACCGTCTGATACAATGGTAATTTTCAATCTCTTATAAAGGGAATTCGACACAAAGTTTCGCGGTCACAAGTGATGACCGAAAACATGATTCAGCGTATGCTTTGCTAGCAGAAAAACAATTATAACCTATTTGAAAGCCAACTGTTGTGATTCAATAAAAAAAATTAACATTGTATCAGACGGCGCCACTAGCCACTTTAAAAATCGCTTTCAATTATATGAATTAAAACGAGCACCATTTGATCTAAAATGCTACTGCTACTGGGCACGGTAAAGGAGCTGTAAATGGTGTGGGTGGACTTATAAAGCATTATGCTTCTTCGCATAATCTTCGAGAGCCCCATGAAAACTTCATTCAAAATGGCAACGATATTGTAGAGCACGTTAAAAAATATAGAGATTTATGGATTAAAGAAAAGTGCAATGATAAAGTACATTGTTTGACAGCAGAGCCTGCTGATCGTGCCCTTACTGATGTAAGAATAATGAAGCCGAAAAACAAAGGTAGTTATAAAAATAAAAAATCTAAAAGACATAAATAAAAAAATACATACATATGTGCATACCTGTATATTACGCACAAAGATAAACCTTTTTATATTAACTGTTATATCATTGTTATGTCACTATATATCGACGCTCCGTACGAAAACTAGCAACTTTTTTGGTCTCCTCACGAAGACTAGTACATTTCAGAAAACTGCAACGAAAACTAGCATAACTCACGTCTTTGCCGCGAATACTAGTACAATTCGCAAGGTTGCCGCGAAAACTAGCATCATTCACGAGTTTGCGTCGAATAATATTACAATCCGTAATATTGCGACGAAAAGTAGCACGATTCTCGAGTTTGCGACGAAAAGTAACACAATTCGCAAGCTTGCCACGATAACTAGCACTTCACGTCACCGTGATAATTTACATAAGAGGCAGTGGAATGTGCTAGTCTTCGCCGCAATCAAGCGGATCGGGCTAGTATTCAACGCAAATCAATGGGACATGCTAGTCTTCGCGGCCAGCGCTGAAATAGACTAGTCTTCGTGGCAATCTGAATCATGCTAGTTTTCGTAGGGAGCGTCGATATAAGCACTAAGCGTGAAAAATTTATCTGTGTGAAATCTCATTAGTGATCGTTATCCCAGCAGAAAACCCGTGAATCTCACAAATACGCCTAGATAGCTATTTACGTCCTCTATCATGTGAAAAGAAAATTGAGAAAAAAATAGGCTTTTTCGAGAACAACGCATTTTTATAAAAACTGCATTTTTCAGTAAAAAGTGCATAACTCAGGTATTTTTTATTTTTTTTTTTGAAAATAACATACAGACCATGAAAAATGGCTCAAACCTGAGTGGAATTATGTGCTGCACGCTAAAAAGCTTAAAAAACTGGTGAAGCAGTAGCTGTTTTTGAAAATTACATTGAAAAAATTTATTTCTAAGTATTTTCTCGGAATTTTGCGACATTGTTGAACGCATGAAATTTTGTTGCAACAAAAAAATAAAAATATACGGGTTAAATAATTTTTGGAAGAGAACATAAATACTTTTATCCCAAAATGATCGGTAACATAGGCATATGCGGGCCGCCTGATTTGAGATGGATTCGGCCATTAATAAAATTTCATAGGATTGTAAGATTTTTATCGATTTTACCCATAACAATGATAATGTATTAAAATCAATGTTTTCATTGCGTATTGATGTGGATATCACACATTAATAAATTTTTCTTAGGATTATAGGATTTTTATAGATTTTACACATAACAATGATAATGTATTGAAAATACATTAGAATATGTATTATAAACTTTGCTATAATCTTTTCAATGCATAGATTTTTATTAAAAATAAAATTTTCAAAGCAATAGTTTATAGCGGTCCTATAGAATTAGCAAATATCCTTATAGAATTATGTAGGAATACCCCATTAAAATCCATAAAAAACATAATTTTGGTTTTTTGTTTTTTATAAATTGCGGATTTGCTGACTAGAAAGTCTTTGTAATTTTTTATGATGAGTCTTTTTCGATGTAATTAGAAAAACAAGTCCAAATTAATTAAACGTTATGTATTTATGATTCGACTTGTACAAGTTATACAAGTAATCATAAAACCTCATTTACCCTCATAGAAATATCTTGGTTTGTCATTAAATGCTATAAACTATGCTTCATTCTACCTTTGCAAATGATTATCTCTTGTAACGGTCTTAATCGGGAATTAATATATTCAAGTGGCACTTTAGTTTCTTGTACACAAATCGCGATTAGAAGCGGCAATACTTTTGTAACACACAAAAATAAGGGTGGGCTGTGCTCCACGCAAAGCGACATGAACTCCCCAACATGCAAGGCGAAACGCGAACCATATTCGGTCCCACTAATGTTTGCTCTTTCGAATAAATAGCGTTTCGTCCCGGGTCTGCTCGCTGGACTCGTCAGTATGGCACAGTGCGGACAGACTCTGCGTTAGACGCTAGAAATCGTATTAATTCACACGCGTCCGTTAATTTATCCGAATAATAATTAATTAGTTAATTTACCCGTGCTATTTCATAATTACAATTCCTACTGTTGTTCGATGAGGTCGGTCCCGTCTCCCGATACCTATCTACGGGACCATTGTCGCGTGGCGATGATACGGGCGTGCAATGCGTTTTTGAGCCGGCGACTATTATCCGGTGGTGCATCATCGCTGTGATCTCATGGATCCCTATTGCGGAACACCTGGATCGTCGTCATCGCGGGATCCGAGTGACCCCTCTACACCGAAAAAAATTTGGCACTTCAGCTGACCCGATAAGTACATACGCTATGCCGAAAGTAGGGTCGAATGTTGTACCGCGGTTCGGCACATCTCTTGCCCCGTACTGGCACAGCTCCTGTCCCGTAAAAGCATCACGCGCCCCGTACTGGCACAGCTCCTGTCCCGTAAAAGCATCACGCGCCCCGTACTGGCACAGCTCCTGTCCCGTAAAAGCATCACGCGCCCCGTACTGGCACAGCTCCTCTCCCGTTAGGGACAAACGCTGTGCCAAAAGTGTGTGATCTGACACACACAGCGAAGGGGGCACTGACGAACTGTGATGGAAACAGACGTCGTGCCAAATTTTTTCAGTGTACCGGCACTGCCCGATCATCTCCTCGTAACACCCTACTATACTTGGTCAAGCATGAGCTTACAACTACGATCACGCATGCCATCCACATGATCATTGTTGGCTCGACCAGAGCTCGAGCGCAACTGAATGAGCGAGCGCATGCAGCGCGCGAGTCTCCGCGCATTCCGCACATCGCGTGTGCTCCCCACCCCCGCCGCGTCCCCCACCGCACCGGCGCCCTACGCCGCTCGGATGCTCTCGGGCTCTCCACGTGGCTCAAGCGCTCTCTGCCATTCCTACCGCATAACTGCCGAGACTTCTAGGAATTTCTGACCTTCGCTTTTGTTTTCGTCTTATCTTACACGCAAATAACATAATTATTTACAAAATTATTTGAAGACGCATAACACCTCATAAAATAGATTATCCTTTTTTATAAATTGTATACATATTTTCTGATAAAGTAACGTTTGTTGTGTAACAGAAAATACATGTATTATAAAAACAATTTGTAATTGAGTATTCGTATTAAATATATTCTGTTTTAAACATATACTATTTTATTTAATACGTATTATATAGTTTTTTCCAATATTTATATTGCATATAGATTCATATACAATAAGCTTTTTACTGTGTGTATTTACACCCGGAATTTCTATATAATTCCATTTTTATATTGTTATGCACTATTCACATAAAAGCCTATTAACCTTTTCATATATCCATCATAAATTCTTATTTACTTTTTATATGCATATCTTTGTTAAAGCTCAATCAATTAACCTTCTGACAGCCGGCATTTTTCCTACTGAAAAACTGTAACTTTCTCGAAATTTTCCACATAAATGTTTCTTAAGTAATAGTACATGTGGGCCGATCATAGAATGACGCCATATGGCGTCATGCCGGCTGTCGTAAGTTTAAGGCTCGGTAAATGAGAAAAATACTATATAATGTTATACAATTTCAAATGGTAAAAACTTATTAAATCTCATATAATATTTTTACGCTGGTATTCTTTTGTTAAATTGGATTTTACTAATAACTATTATAAATGTTTTAGTCGGTAATACTATATTATCCTTATGAATTAATTTACTTATAGAAACCCATACTTTTTTAATGATATTTTCCTTATAAATCCATGTAAGTTTGTACTGTAGAAATTGCTATATTGTAAGTAGTATACGGGCGGATATAGGGCAAAGATGGCGGCCGTTCAAGATGGCCGCTGGGCGGGTATAGGGCACAATAGGGTCCCCTCGGCGGCGCTCGGCGGTGGTCGTTCAAGACGGCCGATGGTCAGGTATATGGTACAATCGGGTCCCCTTAATGAGTGTCGTCAGGGGGGTAATTAGTGGTGGTAATTAGCGGATGTGAGCGGGAGGACAGAGCTGGTGGTGGGAGGACGCCGCGCGGTGGGTGTGTGGGTGAGGCTGCGGGCAGAGCGGAGTTTTCAGGTAAAAGAAATATATAACTATATTACATATAGTTAAGAGCAACATAATTTTGATTTACATGATTGTACATAAAGTTTTCTATTTTTTTCTACAGCCATTGCCTATATGATAATTAAATTTATTTTTACAATTTTTTCTACGTAATATGCCGCGAATGCGTTTATAAAAACGATCTGCAATTCTATCGTTTCTTGAATAGTTTGATGTAAATAATTTACAAAATTTTTCTAGCGAATATCCTCTTTTCATATAATCTAAAAACATTAAACAAAACTGTCCACATACTTTAGAATTTAAACTTTGTAATTGTTGTGTATTCCATCTGTATGAGATAGTATTTCGTTGTAAAGATTTTAAATGTTGAGGAACTACTGGAGGCATTCCGTAGCTGTAGAAAAAACTCCTCGTCCTCGCTTGTCTATGAACATGGCGACCCAATGCGATTCTGGTTGTGTGTGTATATCTGTGTTAAATACACAGCTCGTCGGTCTCGTCAGTACCTTCGGAATCCTGTCCGCCGGAAATACACCTGGTGATTGTACTTTTAATAACTGAAGAGCATCTCGTATCTGAATGGTGTTCATTTTGTTGTTTATACGGTGATTTGATGGTTCTTGTAATATAATATTTATTTTCATCGATGTTGTCGTATATGTGCTCGTCTTCTTTGTTGTGTGATGTAGGAGGTCTGTTCTTGATTTTTCTACTTGGCTTTGTGGGTTTATTAGATAAATCCTGAGGCTTATCCAAGTCAGGTTCTGCATATGTACTGTACGATACACAGTCGGCGACTATTCTATAACCAGATGTTCCCCCTGTATTTTCGTAGTGATGTCTAATATGATAACTATTCAATGTTGACATGAGAGTAATGTTTTGATTAATCCAGTTTTTGATTCTTACTGCATTATCCAACGCGCACATAAATGCCTGTGTAGATTGAGCACCATGAAAACAACAAAAAATATCGCTTTTATTTAATTGATGTAGTGGAGGGCAGTTATAATTTTCCAAGTTTTCAACATGCCGTGTAGTAATACTTTGAATAACAGCGCTTTTTTGTGAGCCTTTTACAAAAATCTGTCTTGCCGAGCGTGTTAGCTCACGTAAATTTACATGAAGCTGTCGATGAGGTATGTCTCCGTCAAACCATTCTATACCGTGATGATTACTAGTGAGCCAGTTATTGAAGACTTGAATTTTAATTGGTAAGTCACAGAATGAACGAGGCGCTGCTGCTATCCAGTGTGCGATGTACTCTTTTCCTAGAGCTATGACAGCTACTTCCTTTAGCATGAACTTATTATGACTGTCGCGGAAGCCTAGAACCTCAATAATATAATCCATTTTGTAAGCGGGTTGTTCGAGCGAAGTGAATACGTTGAAAGCTGAATGCGTTCTACACTGTATGGTGTCAAGCTATTTTCATTTTATAGGGTAGGCTCAGAACTTTCTAACTTTTTTCAAGGTAATTAACAGTAATTTAATAATATGGAGAATACCTTAAACTATGAATCACGTAACTTTCAAAAATATTTAAGCTGAAAAATCCATAATAATTTGACGTGATGAGTCTATTTCGAGCACGTTATCATATTCTGTATAAACAACGCAATTAACAGAGTGTGATAAAACTTTACCAAATCGTAATTCTAAACGTACAGAGCCAGTTTTTACCAAATTCCAATGTGCATTACTATTTGCCGAAAGATCAGGTGTTAAATCAAAAGCATACAGGCAATAAACATGTGGGTATGATTCTCTTGAAATATTGTTTCATTCGTTTGCAAAATGAATGCCTATTCCACTAAACAAAGTCTGGAATGCATCAGAATACGTAATCGGGTATTCAGGTTGAAAGGGTTTACAGGGGACTTGCATACCATCGACAGTTAGTGCAAGGTAAGTAAAGTCAAAATGTTGAAAATTAAATGGAGTCTTTCTTATCTCCATTAAATGCCTTATTTGATACAAAACCAATTATAATCCGTTTAGGTAACTGGCCGAAAATTATATTATCTAGCGTTTCACCACTCGAGTTAGTGTGTGGTGTAAATGATTTAACTTCTGCACGCGTTAAAGGGTATTTAGCGGTCCCTTTCGTAAGTGCTTTAGAATGAGCTAGGAGAACTCCTGGGTTAATCTTAGCTCGTCGTACCCTTAATGATGCTTGTAAAAGGCGTACTTTTACATTCTCAATTTCATAATTGATTAGGCAGAACACATCTTTTGAACGAATAAGCCTGACTCTCATTTCTACACCGTTAAGCAGAAATATTTCTTGATTCAAAACTTAACAATGCAGATGGCCTAGCAAATCCAGAGTTTTCCCTCCTTTTATAAAGCTATTACGTTTTTTAGCTCCCGTATTAGCGGATAAATTTGGAGAAGTTGCGGTTACTTTCGTCAAAGGTGTGTTCATCTGCCCGGGTGTGTCTTCGTACCATAAAGATGAAGTTAAATGAGATTTTTTAGCCTCACTGCTGTAATTTAATAATGTCTCAATATATGCGCGATACGCATAAGCATTACTTGGAGGAGATACTGCTTTTTGATTGAAAAATACGTCGAATTGGTTAAATAAACTGTGTAAAAAATTGTTTACTGGAGCAACTAAAGAATCCTCTTCTATTTCTTCACCATTTTGCTCAAGTCGTAGACAAACACTAATCATTGTATGTGCTAAATCAATGTAATCCTCAGAATTTCCAGGTATAAGAAATTCTAAATACCGAGTCCTCTGAAATTGTAGTAACAGGGTTGTATTCAATCCATTGAGTAGATTCTATAGATTTTTGTGTCGGTGGTAGTGTGAATAAATCCAATTCGGACTTTGTACACTCACATGAGTGGGTGTGTAAAAAAGCCATTTTTGTTATTATGCCGGTCCAAAAATATCGCTTACTGAGCGTTTCTTTTTATTTTTCTTTGATTTTATTTTCTTCGATTTTTTTTATTTTTCGATTATGCACTCATGCACGCGAGACATTAGCCTCTTACGACGTTTGGTTTTTGACTGATTCTTGCGCTTGTGTGCCTGTCTTTTATAGCCAGATCCCTGCATTAGACTTTCCATTTTCTCTTCTGCTTTGCCTTTCCGCTTATTACCAGACTCATGAACTCTGCTTCGTAATGACTCTTTAAATGGTATTTGATGAGAACTAACATCATCAATAATATTCATACCAGCTCGTAGTGCTTCTTTACCCACTGCTCGCGCTCCACGTTTTAAAAAAGGGAGTGCCTTACGAAAAAGACCACCAAGAAATCTACCTATCCCACCGTGCCTTCTCTGCAATGGAGCCCCTGCGTAAACTTGTTCAATGCCTCCTTTTCCAACCTGCGCATCGTAATATTCTATGTAGTGACTCATTTTTTAATTTTTAATTTTTAATTTTTATTTTATTTTTATTGATACTTCAATGAGCCCGTCTAAAATGAAGCATCACTGTTGAAGTTCCACGCTCGAATGGTACAACACGGCCAAGGTTATCTCTTATATCTGTTAAAACAGTTCTATATTACTAATTCTTTTAACTAATTCTTTTAACGGGGGCGTAACTCCCTGCTGTAAAAGTGTGATGCTGATTGGAGCCAAAAACGCAATCTTTGTAATTTACAGGCGCTATGCGTAATAGAGCTGATTGTACATCTCCAACTATATAAGGTTCACAAATATCCGAATAAATACATAGTTGACGTGGCATAGCATTTAAAAAATTTGCAAGGCGAGTAGCTAAAGTCGGGTTGGAATCTACATTTAAATAACTTTCCACATCGACAAAACCAAGAATATCTAAAATGGCATGGCTTATTTTTAACGAATGTTCATATCTACATGTTTCAGGTGTGCACGTTCTTTCGGCAAATACAAAAGTATTATTATGTTCTACTGAAAATCTAAGTATAATATGAATACCATCTATTGCAATGTTTAGAACTTGTAGAAATTCCATAATGTTTACGTATATCCCATAAGGAATTTTACATTTTTTTCACAATAATGTCATTATTTGAGGCATTATGTGTATCTATAAATATTGGTGATAAATTATACGTAGCTTCAATGTCTCTTCCTTCTTCACAGATATGTAGAAATGAACGAGGTAAATGAATTTCTGTTATAACCACTTCCCAATTACTATGTAAATTAACTTCTTGAGGTAGCTTGGTTGTATAACATGCAGTAGTATTATCGGGGTTCATGCTACTGTTACTTGGTAGAACCATATAAAATTGATTTTTTATTTTTAGATATTTTGCACGTCTGAAGCCAGTACCCAAGAATTAAATGTACTCGGGTATCCCACCCAACTAACAAAATATTCTTTCTCGAAGCAGTTCCAGTCGTTTTTAAAATCTTATCTATTTTATAACTTGCATTGAATATATTTTTATCAATTACTGATAGTTCTTCTTCATAAAATATACTATCTACAGTTTCACCGTTCAAGTCTTCTATTTCATAAACAGGTGGTTTTCTATGTTTTAAAACACGGATTATTTTAAAAATTTCTTCGGACCAATTAACCATATAACCTTTCTCAAAGGTTCCTTTCGTTCGACTGATACGAACTAGATTATCTACAACGTATTTAGCCTTTCTCTCGACTGTTTTGTAACGAGAATCCATATTTTTCTTGGCTATAGAAGCATTAAAAACTGTCACGCATGACGGCGCCATCTTTATAGTAGAATGATAGGCATTGTTGTATCCTGTCACAAGATCTTGTATAACATCTATGTAACGTCTTGAATTTTTGTATCTAAAATATCGCCACATTTTTTCTGTGAGTGTACGTTTAAACCTTTCAACAATAGCAACCTTAAAGTCGGGGTTCCGTGTCACACGGTGAAGAATATTTTGAGATTTTAAAAACTGCTGCATAACTGTACCTGTGAATTCTTTTCCTTTATCAGTTTGAAATAACCGAGGAACTCTTTCACTACTTCTAGAAAGTATGTTTTTGAATGCCTTAGTAACTTGTGAGCATGACTTATCTTTTAACGGCTCTACCCATACGTATTTACTTAAAATGTCAATAACAACGAGTATGTATGAAAATTCATCATTATATGATTTCAATGAGCAAAGTTCTATAAGATCACCTTCCCATACAGAGTCGATTTCATTGACTCTATAATGAAGTCTTCGAAATTTACGATGTACTGGTTTATGTAAAGTATAAGCATATTGAGCACGTAACCATTTATAAATTTTATTTTCATCTACCTTGTTTCTTATTTTATGTACAATACGTCGTGCACCTGCAAATCCGACCTCGTTTGACGATACATAGTAGATTTTACAAAGTTCTCCATTTTCGTCGCCAGTCATTTTTCTTTAGTTTTATTTTATTTTATTTTATTTTATTTTATTTTATTTTATTTTTTGTTATTTTATTAGAAAGACAAAGTTAACCATCCACCTTTTTGATTTGGATATTTTTTACTTTTCTGTCTAGTGCTCCTCCTTCTAGTCATTAGGAATGAACCATCCCCATCACTAGCAGCCTCTCTGTTTATAACAGTATTCTCGCCATCTGCTTCGCTTTCAAGAGATGCATTGCTTATGGGGTTCCTAGGCATTGGCGTGGAGTTATATATGTATGCACCAGATGTATGTAAACGCGAATCTGAAAAACTCACATGAGGTGTTGAAGATGATATATTATTAAAATGTTGTGCTTCCTTATACAAACTCGTATCTCCAATAAATTCTAGTGGCATTCCAATGTCTCGTAAAAACCATGAAAAATGATCTCTACCAATAGCTTTTACACTTTTTCTACTACGAACAACATCATTTATAAGATCTATAATATTTGAACCATCGAGTACTCTATTGTCAATAGAAACTATTTCTTTATTGTTCCATGTAATGCGTGAGAATATGCCTGGATTTTTTAAGTACTGCATCAACAACTCAGCCTTTCACCTGTACGTCACGGGTAGAGATGATGTTATTGTATCAATACTTACACCGTTTAACGTTTCTTGTTGAATTTTTGACTCAGCGGTGTTAACACTATTTCTCAAATTTTCCAAATAAGTTAAATACCGTTGTAAAGTTTGCTGATATTTTGTCCACTTTGTATGTTCGTCAAAATCATTCGATTTCAGAATTTCACTCATTTCCGAATCGAATCTTGTTAAATGGCTGCCAGGTGTTTGAGTTGTTTCAATATTTTTACTATTGTCATATTTTTTATTACCATTTTGTAAATTCCCAGTTTCACATGTTCCAAAAAGTTTACCAATACTATCTTGCGGTACAAGAACAATTTTCCTGGCGTGTTCCATTATTACTATTATTATTATTTATCAGAACTAGAAGGTAAAAGAACTGATAAAACAGTTGATAATACAGGGGCCAGCAAGGCCGTGAGAAAACGATTACAATCTTCTTAGTATGTGTCTATGTTTTATTAATTTTTTCTTTTGGACTGATGTGAGAGTAATTGTAGCTTTTAACGTATTTAATGCAAACTCGCAAATACCTTTAATCATACGATGATTTGCCGATTTTGAAGTAGTCTTTGTCTGCTGTTTGTTTAAATCATACAGTGCATGTAACTCATGCGCTGTTTTCCGATCGAGTGTCTTCCTTGTTCTTGACGACGCCATTATACAGGTTGTTAAAAAATAACCGCATTGAGTATATATCACGTGAAAGAGCGGAAAATTCTAAGATAAAAAGTCCAATGAACCAACGCGATCGGATCGATTGATTTTCCGTAATCGATTAATGAAAATTGCTTGATTAGACCAATGAGCGCGAGGCGTTAGCGGCATGAGGCGGCGGAGAGCGCGGAGTGGGGGAAGTTTCCGCGCCGCCGCGCTCTCCGCCGCCTCTTGCCGCTAACGCCGCGCGCTCATTGGTCTAATCGAGCAATTTTCATTAATCGATTACGGAAAATCTATCGATCCGATCGCGTTGGTTCATTGAACTTTTTATCTTACAATTTTCTGCTCTTTCACGTGATATATACCCAATGCGGTTGTTTTTTAACAACCTGTATACGCAATACTGGATATTCAGTCTCCGCTACCTCTTTTTATATTTTTAGAAACATAAACATATTGGTGAATATCATCGGGGAATATACTGGTGCGCACCTTACAACTTTCAGGTGTATTTTGTTTCAAGTCTAATAATAAATAGCCATGTGGTTTAGATGTAGCATCGTGATACGCTTCTTGTAAAAATTTTGAGTTATCAGGATAAACTTGTCGAGCCATATGCTGTATTTGGGCACGATCTCTAGGATTTTTAAAAATAATAATATAATTACCATTAAGCGAAATATCTCTTTGTGTTGGACCTTGATGAAATAAGTTTTGTGTAATAAAAATAACACTAATATTTTTGTGATGATTCCCTTTCGTAAATAAATCAGCCACTATATTATTGGACGATTCACCCATTAAATCGTCAATTACAACCAACTTCGGTCGCGGATCTGATGAAAAATCTTCATTTTGTGGTAAGCCCTCGTGAAATTCTACATCTTTCCCATATTCTAAATAACCATCCTGCCACTCTGAATAGAACAACATTTTACGGGCAAAAGCAGTGTCTGACATACGATCAATGAAACGAAAAAATCTTTTTACAAAATAAGTTTTCCAACAACCGGTAGGACCACAAATCATGGAAGTCCATGGATGTTTCCAAGCAAGGTCCATTTTAAATTTATCTACGTAGCTCAAGTGTACTGTGTGATAGGTAATAAGGGAATGAATGATTTTACATGAAGAGAGGCACATTTAAAGGATGTGTAACTGTGTGAACAAAATAGATGAAAAATTTACATTTTTAATAGTTTTTATTTTTTTTTTTTTATTTTTACAAGTGTTTTTCTTTTACATACATTTTTTATTGAAAAGAAATACATAGTATATGTTTTACAAGTTTTTTCTTTTTATCAAGGAGCGCGGGAGCGCTCCGAAGGCAAGTATAGAAGAAGCCTAAAGGAGCGACCCGTGCTACATATACATTGTAATGGGTGTACGAAAAATTCAATGCGCATTTACGTATATTGCGTTAGCTTTTAGTATATAACATATCCCTCTTAATCGAAAGCAATTTTATTGCTCTACTCAAATCAAACGATTTTATTTAAAAAGATTATCTCGTTCGAAAGATATAGAGAGTTGAATTTTTTTATGTGCTGTTTCCTTTCCGAACTTTTCTTCTCCTTGTTCAGATATCCGATTTGCAGTTCTTACGGCCCTTCCGGTTGCCGTCTATCTTACGCTTATAAATCTATATATATCTATATATATTTATAATATATATAGTTATAGCATATCGTATAGTAAATAAATCTCACTCGGCTCGAAAAGAAAGAGAGAGAGAGAGAGTATATAACAACAACAAAATTTTGTGACTACAATAACCTCGAAATATCGTATGGTATTTTTATTCTCTTATATAGACTCGAAAAGAGAGAGAGAGAGAGAGGTAGAGAGAGAGAGAGGGATAGAGAGAGAGTGAAAGAGAGAGAGAGAGAGAGAGAGAGAGAGAGAGAGAGAGAGAGAGAGAGAGAGAGAGAGAGAGAGAGAGAGAGAGAGAGAGAGAGAGAGAGAGAGAAGGTATGATAAAACGAACAAGTGTAATTCTAAAATAACCTCGAAATATGGTATGGTTATATATATTTTTATAATTCAAATCAGTTGATGGCATGGCATCATATACTTTTATATATAGATAAGTATTATTTTTATACTAGAAGATATAACATGTAAAATATAATACAATAAAAAATCGATATTTTGTGTAACCTTTTTCATTTTCAGATTATACAATTCTCAGCCTTTAGTGAATTTTACATATCATGTTATATTATTACTAATGATATTGAAAATAATGAAATAAAAGAAACTGAGTCAAAATTGAGTTTAGCAGAGAATATTACTATATATGGAGACTCAAACTGATAATAGTCATTCCCAAAAATTTTTTATCTGCACCATATAAATTTTTCAAATTTGTATAAATTTTATTGTTGGTGGTATAGCATGCTTCTGGATGTTAGATACAATTTTGAAATATACTACTACTGGACAAATTCCATCAGTCTTCATAGAGAAAGAAAATAGGATTAAGAACAAAAAAAATATTATGGCATTAGGCGCACAGCCCTTCCCAAACGCATGGAAGATAGTCACCTCAATCGTCATAGCAAAGTGTTAGAACCACCAGGTTCAGACAAGAATCGAATACACCCTTTGTGTCCAATTTCAACTTTGGCTACACCAGAATTTAACGAAACTACACCAGTGTATATATGAGGCGTTTCACGTCAGCTGTCCAGGCGCGGCGCGCGAGCGCGAAATCATGCTGTTTTCAGCTTGTGCTTGAAGGGCTAAGATGTACCTAAAAAAAATAATCCCCAAGTGATTTCGATGTATTTTTTCCTCAGCTCTCCGATGGTGCTATTAGTTTCTCAAAATTTTTCAATTCTAAGTATTTCTTGAATAATATCTCGAAAAAATCAAAAAACCCCTATGTAGAAAAAGGCTATATCCATGTAAAATTTCCTCCTCTTTCGATCCAGCAGGTCAAAAAAAATATTAAAAATATAGTTTTTGAGATATAAGACGTTTTATGTTTTTTTGAGGTTAGAATTGAAAAATTTTGAGAAACTAATAGCACCATCGGAAAGCTGAGGAAAAAATACATAGAAATCACTTGGGGATTATTTTTTTTAGATACATCTTAGCCCTTCAAACACAAGCTGAAAACAGCATGATTTCGCGCTCGCGCGCCGCGCCTGGAGAGCTGACCTGAAACGTCTCATATATATTATTTAAATAATCAAAGATCTCAGGAAGTCGACTGATTAAAATAATTTTTATCTATGAGCATCAACGAGGCAAATCAATTTTTTTTAGATAAGTATATTAAAAATGGCTAAATGTTAAAGGAAATTTTTTTGGAATCATTAAAATCTTACAAGTGGATTGGAAAAAGAATATATATATACATACAGATACATATATACAGATTATTTCATTTTGGATTTTGGAGTTGATTGGAAAAATATAACCTATATAAGCAGCTGTGAATATCAATCGGCAATAGCAATATATTATAATTAGATAAGTAGAAAACTTTTATTATAAAGTTATAAATCAATAAAATTTATAATAAATATTGTTACTTTGTGAAATCTTGTTTTTATTTTTACAGAGTATATAAAAAAATGTAAGGATTATTACCAAGTAAATAGATCACTGTTAAAAAATAGTTTTTAACAAAGAAGAGTTCATTAATTATTATTAATTATTCAAGTTCATCGAAAATATTACGACACAATGTTTTTCAAGATGTATCTATTTATATCTTCAACTTGAAAATTTTTCATATGAGATATAATTTTAAAAGAATATTAAAAATTTGTTTTCATATTTGACAGGACGAATAGAGTACGTGGATGTCAATGAAGAAAATGACAGTTTCATTGGTTTCAATGAATCACACATAAAACGAACAACAACTAAGATGTTTATTTAGACAGTATTGGATTCAAAGTACGAAAGAAGTATTATGTTTTGAAGTAAGTTTTTCAAAATAAGAAAAGTAAATTGTGATTTTCATAGATCGTCTATCTAGTTGAAAATTATATTGATAATAAAAATGTGATTATTACAAAATGACATCTAATCAGTGTTTTGTGTAATAAATAAAATAAAATACCGGTATGATATAATGCATGAAGTGCACATATAATTCAAATGTTATAAATAACAAATAACATAGTGATTAAAAAATGGCATCTAATCAGTGTTTTGTGTAATATAAAAAAATAAAATACCGGTAAAATGTGTTGCATGATAATTTTAAAACTTCTACTTAAAATCTCTCCCCTACGGGCTGTAGGACCTTGTCGAGTGCCATGTGGGCGACCTACCTTGGTGGGAAACTCGGATGGCCTGGTGGAGAAGCTCAGTCAACGTGCGAGGGCAAGGGCGAGGTGGAGTTACATGTATGTGGCGCCATATAAACGGGTAGTCCTAGTGTTTGCGGGGCCCCCTATAAACGGGAGGCCTGGCGTGAATGTGGCAACCCATAACAGGGTCCGTCCTAGTAAATGTAGGGCAGGTAAGTCCCGGCTCCCGCCTGGCCCGGGCCGGAGCGCTGATGACCAACAAGCAGCCCCCCATCCAAGGTGGTGGTCTGGATGGGGATGGGTATAGACACCCCCTGATCTAAAGGTGTTAGGCGACTCGTGCCGATGGATATTTGTGGCCCTCGGAGTATTAGAGGGTCTCTAACGGAGCCTCAGAGGCACCTGGCGCAACCTCAGAGTATTTTAGTCGCCTTACCGGCGCATGCGGGGCTCTGCGGCGGCGGGCCTTTAGTTCCCTAACTACTCGTGGGACTCACATGGATAAGTTCTTAAAAAAAAACAATCAAAGGGAGGCAAGGTGGAGGTGGAGGAAGAGGGGAGCCAATCCCCAACGCCCCGCACACCACCAGCCCCCACGCTAGAAACAACACCGGTGACTCCTGAGGTAGTCGCCCCGTCTACTTCGGTAGGTGGAGGAGAACTCGTCCAGGACGAACCGGAGTCCAAGGGGGAGGGGTTAGTGGTCTACGGACCACACCTACCCGCAAGAAAATGCGGCGCATACCGCAAAAAACTGGCCAAACTGAGGAGGGAGGCACAGGGCAACCTCAGACCCCCCCTACAGCAAGGTCAGACGAATACAGCCCAGTCCCGGGGGGATCCGAAGAGGGAAAAAGGGGAGAAGGATACCCCGCCCTCGGCTCACCGGGACGATAAGAGACGACGGAGGGAGGGCTGCGGCCCCCCTGGGGGCTGGGGCTCCAAAGGCCCAGTCCATGGGGAGGAATACACACCTCCCAAGGGAGGTGGTCGGAAGGTGGCGGAGAGCAAGAACTCATCGGGGGCGCCTCAAAAAGGTGCTATCGGTGGGGTCGGGCTTACCACCGCCCAGAGGACGAACCCCCTGACCGTGATAGCAACGGCGGAAGAATACCCTGAGACACTACTGTCCCAGGGTGACTTCAACAGCTTCAGGGCCGATTTCAGAGAACTGGCTAAGAAGACGCCCCCAGAACAGATGCCCAGAATAGAAACATCGTTCGGGAAAGGGGGCGTCTTCGTCTTCGTGGCTTCCGATCAAAGGTCAAAGGAGTGGCTACTAAACAAGGTGGCCACCCTTGAGTTCGGGGGCCCAAAACTCAGGGTGGAAGGGGTAGAGCTCATCCAGAGGTTGCACAAGGCTACGGTCTCCTGAGGAGCCGGCCGAGGTCATGAGTCGACTGGGGGCCTACAACCCCACCCTGAACATGAGCGGATGGCGCTCGATAAAGGCGTCACCGCTCAACAAAGACTCGGAAAGGCAGGACACCGGAGGAATATATGTTCTGGTGTTCCAGCTGGCCGAATCTCAGGTCAAGGCCTTAGAGGTCATTGACAACCGGCCCTGGATGGAGGTAGGTAGGATCACCTTTAAGGTGTCCCGCCAGGCCACGAAAAGGGAAGAGATTGAGGCGATGGCGGTGGATAAGGCATAATGGCCCAACCGTCACTGCCAATAACCCAAATTAACTTGCACCACAGCAAGGAAGCCACTGCTATATTGCAGAAAGGCTTGGCTGCGGTACACACAGGCCTATCACTGGTCCAAGAACCATGGACAGTGAACGGCACAATCAGGGGTTTGGAAGGGTTGTTATGTTTCAGGGACGCAGCATCGACCAAACCCAGAGCATGCATAGTAGCAAAAGGGATCAATGTCGTGCCCCAATGGGAACTATGTACTGGAGACCTGATGGTGGTCACGACAGAGATGGATGGTGTCGGGAGAGTGGCTATAGCGTCGGCATACTTTCCCAACGTTGGGGGGCAGGATACGAATGTGCCGCCAACGGAAGTGATGCGACTAGTTGACCACTGCAAGGCGCTTAGGATGCCCCTACTGATAGGTTGTGATGTGAATGCACACCATCAGCTATGGGGCAGTACTGACACCAATTGGCGTGGACAGCGCTTGGTGGAATATTTGGTGACTACGGAACTAGACATCCTGAATGTTGGCAACACGCCTCCCTTCCGTAATGCTGTAAGGGAGGAGGTGTTGAATGTAACTCTATGCACCAATAACCTTACAGACAGGATTGCCAATTGGAGGGTGTCGGACGAACCATCACTATCAGACCACGAACAGATCAGGTTCGACCTAGTGGCAGGTACGCCCGAGAGACCCCAATGGAAAAGAAATCCCAGAGACACGGACTGGGTCTACTATTCAGCAGATCTCGACGAAGCCCTTAGGGATTTTCCTAAAGTAATTGACGACGTACCCACGTTAGAGGCGATCGCCAATATGCTGAAGGACGAGATACTGAATGCCTACCACAATAACTGCTAACTTACGAAACTCAGGCCTAAAGGCCAAGTTAGATGGTGGAACAAAGGCCTGGCTGCCCTCTGGGAGAGGACTAGACCCCTCCTTAGGAAAGCCAGGAAACGTAGCGACCCTCTCTGCTGGCAGGAATGTAACCGGGAGAGAGATCGATACAGAGAAGAAATTAGGAAGGCCCAGCAGATGAAGTGGGCTTCCTTTTGTGAGGAAGTTGAAGGAGGGGCCGAGGCTGCCGGGCTGAACAAAATGCTGTCAAGCAATCCAGAGGCTGTCCTTGGCTCTCTAAAGCTCCCGAACGGCAGTTTCTCCACATCAGATGAGGAGACTCTGAAATGCCTGATAAAGGCACACTTTCCCAGTTTTACTGACAGTAATAAGGAAGAGCCGATCCAGAAGGAGGAAAATGAGGCGAGCAGGAGGCGGCTCAGGGCGCCGATATGGCGCCAGAACCGCAAACTGGCAAACCAGATAGTGACCCCGGAGAGGATCAAATGGGCCATAAATACCTTTAAACCATACAAATCGCCTGGACCGGACGGGATACACCCTGTGCACCTGAAGAAGGCGGAGCATGCCCCAGTTGGAGCCCTGATTAAGTTGATCAAGGCGAGCCTTATGCTTGGAGACGTGCCCGCCGCTTGGCAAGGGGCGAGGGTGGTGTTCATACCGAAACCAGGAAAAAGCGGATATACCTCTTCGAAAGATTTCCGCCCTATAAGCTTGACTTCCTTCTTGCTTAAAACCTCTGAAAGACTCATCGATAGATATATCAGAGATGTGACGTCAAGAGGCAAGATCCTGCATCCGAGTCAACACGCATACAGGGCAGGAATGTCCACGGAGACAGCCTTGCAAAGGGTGATACAGCTAATTCAGCCCCAATTGGAGAATGGAGGCTTTGCTGTCGGGACCTTCATGGACATTAGAAGGGGCGTTCAATCATACCTCAAGAGGCGTAATTAGGGATGCCCTGATGAGGTTTGGAGTGCCTACAATGCTAGTAGACTGGACGAGCCATATGCTCGGAGACAGGCAACTAGAAGTGACCAAAGGCAACACTACAGTAAGGGGCGATGTCTCCTCTGGCTGCCCGCAAGAGGGAGTTATGTCGCCCCTGCTATGGTGCTTGGTAGTGCACAATCTGTTAACAAACCTTAGTGAGCAGGGATGTCAGGTAGTGGGTTACGCCGATGACATATTGATCAGAAGGCGCGGACCCTTCCTACAGACCGTCATAGAACTCACACAGGGGGACATACGGATTGTAGAAGCCTGGTGTAGGAGCACGAACCTTGAGGTCAACCCAGACAAAACAGAGGTCGTGGTGTTCACCAGGAAATATAAATGGGATAGAACCTGTCAACTGACGCTCAATGGGAAGGCACTCAAGCTATCCAAAGAGGTCAAATATCTAGGAGTCACCATGGATAGTAAGCTGACAGGGGGAAGACACGTAGAGGTAAAGTGCCGGAAATTTATCGCGGCCCTATGGCAACTGCGAAGGGCCATGGGCAGGAGTAGTAAGAAGCCCCATATGGAGAGACACCGGTCCCCCCCCACCCCCCTTTTTTCCGGTGGTGTCTCTCCATATAGGGATAGCGTAAGTTGGGGGTCCGTATAGCGTGCCCCCGCCGCTCGTCTATGCTGAAGGGGCCGTCGATATTGATTTACCCCCTCACCCTTCCCCTCATGCTCCGAGTAAGACAGGTGCGGGTCATTTACGTTCCTTATCGCCACTTGCCTATGGTTTTTTATGGAAGAGAGAGGAGTGTGGATGGGATGGCGTTTATAGGATGTTTTGAATAAAAAATATAATTTTTGGATATTACAATTTATTTAGCAAAACTTACAGAATATTTATACGTAGTAAATAAATTATTAGTAACTGATGTAAGTATGAACTAGAATTTCTTGTATCCATGGCGTTCTGGTGCAGAGTGTGTATTCGTGGAGAATTTTTCTTTTATTTCTTTCTAGTGTTGAGCGACGGATTTTTTTTTCTCCTTGAGGAGAGGTGTACGATCTGAATTTTTGCTGTAGGTCTTCTCCATCGTGAAGGAATTGAACGAATGATGAGATGAGTAGGGTTGCAATGATATTTATCGTAATCATTTGCCTGCCCTTTTGAGAGAGAGAGAGAGAGAGAGAGAGAGAGAGAGAGAGAGAGAGAGAGAGAGAGAGAGAGAGAGAGAGAGACGGGGGGGTAAAGATAAGAAAGTAGTGTATATACCTTACAGAAGACGAGTTTGGATGGGTGTGATGTTTATAGAGTGTCTTGAAAAAATAAATGTTTTAAATATAAAGTGTAATGTATGCAAAAAATTTATGCAATATTCATTTAGACAATAAATATTCGCGTATGTCTTTAGCAACCATAGGCAGATTGAAAGCGTCATTTTCGGCAAGAACAATATTTATATCTTCACTCTTATACTTATCGTTGTCGTCGTCGTCGACCATGTTTTCAGAAATGAACGTTTCTATGTCGAGTTTGTGACTGGTGTAGTATTGTTTGAACGCTTTAAAGTCTTTGAGAATGATCTGCATGTTGTCTGCGGTTTCTTCTTGGAGTTTATTTTTCAGGTATGCGAGTATGTAGTCAAGGGTGCGATTGACTTTACCAACTCGTTGCTTGAGCATCGGCTAAGCGACGGTTGATTAAATTACCCTGTTTTCGAAGACCTTCGAAAGTAGTTTCTTGCATCACGATACCTTGTGGGTTATTGAAATAATTTCTCTTCTTCTTGCACGATGGCTCTTCGTTTACGTCTTGTGTTGAATGTGGCCGCTCATTGATTGTGATGGATTTGTTACCGTATGTCGATGTAAAGTTTAAATCGTGGTTGCCAAAAAAATTTTAGTTGGTCTTCCAAAGTCTTGATAAAACGCGTAAGTGTCACCAAAATAAGCTGTTATTGTATCGAATCGGTCTTGCAAATCATTCCAGCTATTTTCGTTGAGCGTTACGTTTTTGTACGAAGGACCAGATGTGATAAACTTTATAACTGACCGATAGTATCCGCCGGTGTGTTCGAGGCCTACACAGACTCTTTTCGTGTTGGATTTATTAAGAACGTACGTGGTGGCTAGCAGAATATTGGGCACTTCTGCGAGAGCTCTGTGCTTTCCGTGACAGTTTTCCATTTTTTAATACTGATTTTAATCGCTAGCAATTCTTTCACCAAGTGTTCAGGAGCAAGTGTCGACTGCGACTGGTAAGCGTTGGCTGCTCGACTATTCTTTTAGTCAACCCCCCATCCACGTTTTCTGAGTATTATTGGAGGGGAGAGAAAAAGACAAAAACCGTTATTTTAGAATAGAGCATCGTATCAAGTGTCGGTGACGAAAAGCCGTTGAAAGGAAAAGGTTTCCTACGCTTTCTGAGTATTATTCGAGGAGAGAGAGAAAAAAAACAAAAAACCGTTATTTATCGCGTTGGAAAGAGATAAAGTCTTTAAAAACAGTGGGTTACGAGCTGTCGCCAAACTCTGTTTAAATTCATTCTGGAGTAAATTCGGTCAACGGTCAAACTTGAAACAAACAGAGGTTGTAAAAACCCGTGAGATGTTATTGAGGTTCCTAACGTGTCCGGATAAAGAAGTGTTGAGCATTTTACCTGTGGAAGCCGTGACGTCAGACCCGCATGCAAACGTTGTCATAGCCGCCTATACAACGGCTCAAGCGCGATTAGAGCTATACAGTCACATGGAGAAGCTAGGCACGCGTCTGTTGTACTGCGATAGAGACTCGTGTACTTTTGTGAAAGATGAAAACAAAACCCCCGAGGAATACGAGCCACCGTTGGGTAATTTGTTAGGTGAGATGACGGACGAACTTGAGAGTTACGGAGAGGGTACTGACATCGACACAATGGTCTCCGCGGCGCCAAAATTTTACGCTTATCGCGCGAACACACCCTTGGGTACAATGGTAGAATGGTGTATAGTTAAGGGAATAAGTTTAAATTTCAAAAATTCTTTAAAAATAAATTTTGACTCTATAAATGCCCTGGTCGTGGACAATTTTGACAACAAAGAACAAGACCCTGGCGATTAAGTCACGATTAGAATTAATTTTAAGTCTATCAAACGCATTTGTACACACGATGTTGTAACGCACGACGAAGTCAAAACATGTGCCACGGTCTTGAAAAAAAGGCGCTATATATCTTCCGGTCAGTCCTTACCGTTTGGCTACAAATGTAATTGATTTTTAAAATTTGGTTGAAAATAAAAAATCTACAAAAATTCAAAAACACTACAATCTTTTTCTCACCACCCCTACCCCCTCCAGTTTTAAGTGTCGTAAAGAAATAGATTCTCAACAAAAGCAAATATCGGTGAGCACAACATTGTAACGTTATACACTTGTATTTATCGTACTATTATTATGTAATACACAACTATTTAAGAAAAAGTTATTTGCCACTAAATTCAACACTTGAACCACTTTTGTAAATCATAAATAGTTCATACTTATTCGCAGCGTCCTGAAGGCTGGTGAAAAAATTTTCATCTTGAACAAGTGCTTCCGAAACTCTTTTTGCCATGAATACGTCAAATTCACTCTCTAATTCAGCCACAACTTTTACTCCGAATTTGGTATTCACAGACTTCAAGCTTGTTATCTTATAAAGATGGCCCTCGATCAGATCGACCAACCTTTTCGTTGGGAGAAATCCTTCATAGGCGATCGCGCTTAACTTTGAAAGATCCATCTGAAACAAAATGTTTGCTGATGATTAATATTAAATTAAGAAAAAAGAATAAAGATTGAAATATCTTTTTTAATAATAATATGCTTATCGTAGAATTTTTTAATTTTTTATTTTCTCGATTCGTTGGTAGAGTGGGGATTGCGAGGTTTTTTTTCAATCCTTTTGCGTCGGATGTTGGAAGTCGGATGTTGGAAGTGGGACGTTGGAAGTCGGATGCTGAAAGTCGGCTGTTGACTGTAGAGGTGATAAGTTGGACTAACGCAGCGATCAGGCTTATCCACGGAAGTCTAGCTTAATACTGAGTGATTAGTGCGCCGTCACCACTTCCGCATGATTGGTGCGCGCGCATCGCATCACGCCGCCGCCGCTGCGCCACCGCAAACCACGTTTAGAAGGTGGTGGGGGAGTAGACTTCTGAATTAGTAACGGTCATGGACACGCGGTGGAAACATCCTTTCACCTGTATCTGCGCCGGCCCTACGATGGCCGGAAAGTCGGTTTTTGTCAAGAGGTTTCTCACACACCTGCCCAAAATGGGTAACGTACGTTTTGACCGACTTCTCTTTTACTACGGAGAGTGGCCAGAAACATATCGGACTGACTACAGGCCAGGAGGAGGACAGAGAATCGAGTTTCGAGAAGGTGTGCCACAGCCCAACGACTATTCTCGCGATAGCGATAAGAAAAAATTGATCGTTCTCGACGATTTGATGCGCGAGTCTTGCACCAGTGTTGTACTAGACTTCTTCACGAAAGGTTGTCATCACAGAATATAAGTGTAATTTTTATAACGCAAAACATTTTTCACAAAGGTCAGAATCAGCGCGACTTGTCACTCAACTCCAATTACATTGTACTTTTCAAAAATCCGCGAGATCGTGCTTAAATTCAGTATCTGGCGCGTCAAGTTTACCCCGAAGACCCAAAATTTTTGCAAGAGGCTTACACCGATGCGTGTACACAGCCGTACAGTTACTTGTTGCTAGATATGAAACAGGATACTGTGAATGAATATCGTTTTCGTACCAACATCTTTCCTAACGACGCGACACAGTACGCGTACGTCCCTAAATATTCGTCAAAGTAAAAATTAATAAAAGTGAGTATGGAAGTGTGCAGCAGTCATTTTCATCGTAGCGATGGCCGGGATAACATCGCCACCAGGTAAAAAGTTCTCAAATAAACGCGTGGCTCTCTTGAACGCTCTCTGTCTCGCTGACAGTCGGCAACGTAGAGCGCTGCTCCGAACGGCTGATAAAGATTTGGTAAAGTTTATCTGCGAGTGCGCGTTGAACGTACTAAAAGGTGTTGTAAAGCTGAAAAATACGGAAAAGAAACGTCTAAAGAAACATAGAAGTGTCTTGCGCAGGCTGACAGGCGAAACTGGCAATATCAGCTAGAAGCAAGAAACGCACAATACTTCAAAACGGTGGTTCGTTTTTACCTATTCTTCTGGCACCTCTGATAAGTACGGTATTTTCAAAAATTTTAGGTAACTAGGAGATGGATCGGACACGTAAAATGATTCTCGTTCCAGCGAATCCATCGCCTAACGAGTCGACCTTATCCAATGTTGCCAAATCGCCTGTTAAAGACAGTGCTGAGAACACAGTACAAACTTCGGGTGACCATTTATCGCGTTTGGACTCGGATATGTTTGAGATTTTAAACTCGAAAAAATTTTCGGACGAGCGTGAAAAGTGTAAAAATTACTTGCAAGTGCTCAGACGTTACTTATTCTTCAAAGAGAACGAACGTTTAGACGACAAAGACAGTGTACGTGAAATTGACGAAATCCAAACCACGCTAGCACCACGCACAGAGGAGGTTATTCTGGAGAGTGTTCCTAAAATTTACTCCAAAAGGGCTCGTATGCTATTGAGACACTGGCGCACATTTGACTCCGAGCGTTTAAAGTGGAATAGCGCAGTAAACGTCATCATCGATGGAAAACTTGTCCCGCAGTCAAATATAGCAGAATTGTTGAACTACGTTGGAAAGAATAAGAAGAAAAAACAAGACGAAGAGGAGGAACCAGCGGGTAAATTTCAATTCGCCAGATTCATCGGCAGTACGGACACACCGAATAATCTTGTCGGTAATGCAAGTATTTTAAAAATTGCCAACAGATTGACAGATCCTTCGAAGACAGCGAAACGCTGAATACAAGCGCCAATAGCCTCTCCACCGTTGACCAGACGCGGAGCCAAGAAAAAGTGGTTAAAACTATCCATCTGATGTCATACGAAAATCAATATTACGAGCCGTCGCACGAGGCCGGTTACGCAGGTGCACACCATCTCGTACGCGTCAATACACGAGGTAAGTCCATCTCGAAGAGAGAGAAGGAACGCATACACGAATGGCTGAGTAATCAAGATGCCTACACACTTCATCGACCAATACGCAGAAAATTTCCAAGATTACGATACAACGTTACAAACATTGACGATGTTTGGGAGGCTGATTTATGTCAATTCTCATCGCTCAAAAATGAAAACGACGGTTATACCTACCTACTGGTTGCTTTAGATGTACTCAGTAAGTTTGCTTGGGTGGAACCGTTACGCGACAAGTCGGCACGGACCGTTGCAACGGCTTTTGAAAATATTTTTAAACGTACCAACGGTCGTCTTCCTGTTTACTTACAAACTGATAAGGGTAAGGAATTCATAGGCACAGCTGTACAAAACGTTTTGAAAAGCCGTGGTATACGCTTTCGAGTAGCAAGAAATCCTGACGTCAAAGCAGCTGTCGTCGAGCGATTAAATCGTACGATCAAAGAACGCCTTTGGAGATATTTCACACATAGAAACACACATCGATACATCGACGTGATACAAAAAATTGTCGGTGCTTACAACAACACTGTACACTCGGCCATAGGCATGAAACCAGCGCACGTAGACTTGTACAACGCTGCGCAGGCCCGCACCAATCTGCAAAGACGGCGCACCAAACAAAGACCAGCGGAATACCCAAAATACAAGGTCGGAGATTACGTTCGAATCAGTCGCTCAAAGGGAACCTTCGAGAAAGGATTCGAAAAAAATTACTCCGAAGAGATATTCAAAGTTTGTCGTGTCTCACAGAGGCAACACATTTACCTGTACGAGATACAGGATCTGAACAGTGAAAATATCGACGGTTTCTTCTACACCGAAGAATTGACAGGTGTAGGTTCTAGCCGATTAACAGCTGAACAAGAATTTCAAGTCGACCGCATCATTCAATCCAAAGGACAGGGGAAAAAGAAGCAGCTGCTGGTAAAGTGGGTAGGATATCCAGAAAAGTTCAACTCTTGGATAAAAGCTACAGATCTCAAGTCCGTTTAGCAAGATGAACAACAGTGAAGAATTTTATCTAGTATTACCCAGCAACAGTAGTATGACGTATTTTCCGGAAAATACTACCACCTGTTTTACAACGCATCTGGCCCGTGAAATCAGATTAACAGGAGACTGGCAATTCGGACTAGCAGAAATTCACGTCCCCTGCACAATCATGCATATTCAAAAATCCGAATCTTTACACATTTAAACTAGGCTGGGCTAAACTGAAACCTTTGGAAAATAACGGAATTTGTAATTTTCCGTACGGGGTGTACGATACTGCTGCTCAACTCGCGGAAGAAATCAATAGAGTATACATTGTACGCGATCATCAACAACTCATCCCAACGGATTTTCAGAAAGGCTACTACGCTTTGAGACGAACCTGTGATTGCGCAGAACCACATTACACAACGTTTAACGAAAAAATACGTCGTATCTTTGGTTTTGAGGATACTATTCACAGACAGACGGGCACATTTATTACCTCCAAAACAGGGAAAGATAGAAACGTGGGTACCAGACCTGTATGTCTGGTGCGTGCTATCCCCGATCAACTGTACGTCTACACAGACATTTGCGAGCCTTATACCGTCGGCGATACTCAAACAGCACTGCTTCGCATAGTTTCCTTGGAGAATTCAAGATATAAATTTGGCAGCAACCTCGTAAGGAATTTGGCCCCTATACATTACATTTCGCTCTTACAACATACTTTTCACAACATTGTCATCGATATAAGAGACCAACACGGCCGACGCATACCATTCGAGTATGGAACGTTGACCATAACGCTTCATTTTAAGCGTAATCGGTAAAATTGCTCTTTCACAAAATGAGCCATTATATCACGTACTACGATCAGCAAACCGGTGGAGGTATAGGCGTGAAAAACGTTTACGCTGGCTCAACCTATCAACGTGGCTCTGGAATTGGAAGTTTCATCGGTGCGATATTTAGAAAAATTGTCCCATATCTGAGTAGTGGTGCTAAAGCTGTGGGCAAAGAAGCCGTTCGCGCAGGTTTGAACGTGCTCGATGACATAGCCAATGACGGTGTGAGTTTCAAAGATTCGGTCAACACTCGTCTTCGAGAATCTGGAAAAAATTTAAAAAGGAAAGCCGAAAAGAAGGTCTCGGAAATGATGAAAGGGCACGGATATAAATCAACGACAGTTAGACGGAAGCGGCAGTCGACGAGCAGTCATGTGAGAGCACGCAATGCATCGCGAAGGAAAACAGTGAAGCGGTTAAAAAAGCCAAAACTGGTAAGAAGACGAAGGCCAAAAGGAGGAGGAAGGACAGGAAAACCGTTAGAAGTGTCACAGATATTTTTGGACCTGCGTAAATATGGCATACTTACACGCGTGCAGTGGAGGAGGAAGAAGAGTGAGCTAGATCTCTTTACTCTCCCTCTCACTCAAACATCTATAGAAGACAGTGCTTTTCTCCACAACAAGCCCGTGTCATCACTCAGCAATGACAGTGATTCATCGCTCGAATTTCTGGTGCCTAGTTCTACCGAACACTACATTGATCTCGCGTATACCATGCTACACATTACCGTGCAGATTTTACCGGCTGACACGGAGCAAGAAAATGCAAAAGCTGGACCAGTCAATTATTTTATTCACTCGTTGTTTGATCAAGTGGATATATTTTTCAACCAAAAATTAGTCTCACCACCAAACAACGCTTACCCATATAGAGCATACATAGAAACTTTATTGAACTACGCCCCGCCAGCTTTACAGTCTCATTTAACGGCTGCTCTGTGGTACGCTGATACAGCAGGTAACATGGATGCGGTCTCGACCGTTGCACGCGGTTCACACACGGCCAACACTGGTCTCCTTAACCGTCAATACTTTACGCTTGGAGGTAAATCCATCGATCTAATCGGGCATTTGCACTGTGACGTGTTCAATCAGCCCAAATTTCTCCTGAATGGTGTAGAAATGAGAGTGAGACTAGTGCGCCGCAAGGACGCCTTCTGTCTCATGGATTCATCGGAAAATGGGAAATTTTCCGTAAACATAAAAGAAGAGACGCTTATCGTGCGTCGAGCTAAAATTAGTTCAGGTGTATTGCTCGCTCATGCCAATGCTCTAGCTAAGACTACGGCGAAATACCCTATCACCAGGGTCGAGGTTAAGGCTTTCACTATGCACAGTGGTGTCATGGGAGAAACGCTTGGTAACGTTATTCTAGACAGTTACCCAAAAGAATCATCGTGGGTTTCGTAAAAAACAAAGCATTTAACGGTAATCGTCAACTGAATCCCTTTAATTTTCAACACTTTAACGTAAATTTCTTATCGCTCTACGTGGACGGCGTACAGATACCGAGCAAACCACTTCAGCCACGCTTCACAGGCGCTAATAAATTGTACGTTGATTCTTTCCACACTCTCTTCACAGGCACCGGTATCCACTATCTTAATGAGGGAATCGACGTTATTCGCATTTGTTACCCGGCAGGCTATTATCTGTTTGCATTCGATCTGACATCTGACTTATCAGCCCATTTTTCCTCTCACTGGAACCTCGTACGATCGGGGTCTCTACGGATCGAAGTTCGTTTCGAGGAGGCAATAACCGAAACGGTCAACTGCATTATTTACGCTGAATTCGACAACGTACTGGAAGTAGATTCCAACCGTCAAATCATCACCGACTTTAACGCGTAAGAGGGGGAAGTGTTCAGTAGTGGGGAGAAGCGAATATAAGCCAATGCATCCCATCGCTGGCAGTGCAGTCGGCCATTCACTTTGTGACGAACACATCGACATTTTTCACCATGGATTACGTAATAGAAATTCAGGGTTTGAGAGACAGGGATAATAAATTTTTACCCAAGGAGATTGCCATTGTCTCTTTGCAAGGGAATGTCTCGGGACATTGGATAATAAGTCCACCTCATACATACGACGAGCTGCCTAAGGAGGCTAGAGCGACCAACGATTATCTTTCTTCGAAAATACTTGGAATACATTGGTTCGATGGCGATATCAGCTTACGTAAACTACAACACCATTTTTACAATATCGACAGAAACGCTGCTAAAATCTATGTGAGAGGCAGCAATACGAGTCGATTCGTTCAATCCATGATGACACGCAGTATAGTCGACATCGAAGATTACACCAGCGAAGGTTTCACCGATATGCAGAGAAGATTCAAAATTGAACAAGCATGTATCGCTCACGGATGTATGGATAATCCGTATAAAAAGTCATACTGCGCTCTCAAACGCGCACATGTAGTCAGAGAGTGGCTTTACTCGCTACTACTCGAAGAGAACCGTAAAAAATTACCGGAAAGAAGCAGCGATCTGTTTTTTGACGCGATAGAAAATCTCATCTGGAATAGAAGAAACCGCATCAGATTCGGAATCGGTGGCAGATACGAAGTCGACGGCGCAAGCGAGACAGAATACGAAAGAACCGGGGAAGCACGCGAAGAACATGAACACGAATCAGATAGCGAGAGCATTGGAGGGTCTGAAAGCGAAAACGATCGGAGTGTACGCGGCTGACCGGATTCCAAACGTGATGATGACACCAGCCGCTATTGTATGCAATACGGATGATCACACGAGATCAAGATCACACTGGGTAGCCATCTACATAGACAAAAACCGATTTGGAACATACTTTGACAGTTACGGCTCCCCACCTGTCTCAAGACACCATTTCCAACGACTTAGAAGAAACTGCAAAAATTTCCGTTGGAACATCAAGGCGCTTCAAAGTATTGATTCGATATGCTGCGGACAATATACTATCATGTCTTTGTATCACATGTGTCGTGGCATCGAGCTCAAACCCTTTTGTCAACTCTTTACGCGTGACACAAGAAAGAACGACGCATTAGTTATTAATTATTATAAAAAAATATTTCATCGAAATATGTATAGAAAATGTAAGAAAGCACTCGCTTTTTCAAGCGAACGCTCTCATGGCAAAGGCATATGTAATCAATCATGTACTCCTAGATTAAGGTGTGTCTAAGAAACAGTATATAACCGTCAAAAGAGTTTCCGTTTTTTTTTCAAACCTTCTCCTTTTCCAACGGCCTTTTCCCCACCGAGACTTGATAAGATGCTCTAGTCTAAAATAACGGTTTTTTGTTTTTTTTCTCTCTCTCCTCGAATAATACTCAGAAAGCGTAGGAAACCATTTCCATTCCAACGGCTTTTCGTCACCGAGACTTGATACGATGCTCTATTCTAAAATAACGGTTTTTTGTCTTTTTCTCTCCCCTCCAATAATACTCAGAAAACGTGGGTGGGGGGTTGACTAAAAGAATAGTCGAGCACCCAAAGCTTACCAGTAGCAGTCGACACTTGCTCCTGAACACTTGGTGAAAGAATTGCTCGCGATTAAAATCAGTATTAAAAAATGGAAAACTGTCACGGAAAGCACAGAGCTCTCGCAGAAGTGCCCAATATTCTGCTAGCCACTACGTACGCTGTTAATAAATCCAACACGAAAAGAGTCTGTGTAGGCCTAGAACACACCGGCGGATACTATCGGTCAGTTATAAAGTTTATCACATCTGCTCCTTCGTACAAAAACGTAACGCTCAACGAAAATAGCTGGAATGATTTGCAAGACCGATTCGATACAATAACAGCTTATTTTGGTGACACTTACACGTTTTATCAAGACTTCGGAAGACCAACTAAAATTTTTTTTGGACAACCACGATTTAAACTTTACATAGACATACGGTAACAAATCCATCACAATCAATGAGCGGCCACATTCAACACAAGACGTAAATGAAGAGCCATCGTGCAAGAAGAAGAGAAAATATTTCAATAACCCTCCAGGTATCGTGATGCAAGAAACTACTTTCGAAGGTCTTCGAAAACAGGGTAATTTAATCAACCGTCGCTTAGCCATGCTCAAGCAACGAGTTGGTAAAGCCAATCGCACCCTTGACTACATACTCGCATACCTGAAAAATAAACTCCAAGAAGAAACCGCAGACAACATGCAGATCATTCTCAAAGACTTTAAAGCGTGCAAACAATACTACACCAGTCACAAACTCGACATAGAAACGTTCATTTCTGAAAACATGGTCGACGACGACGACAACGATAAGTATAAGAGTGAAGATTTAAATCTTGTTCTTGCCGAAATTGACGCTTTCGATCTGCCTATGGTTGCTAAAGACATACGCGAATATTTATTGTCTAAATGAATATTGCATAAATTTTTTGCATACATTACACTTTATATTTAAAACATTTATTTTTTCAAGACACTCTATAAACATCACACCCATCCAAACTCGTCTTCTGTAAAGTATATACACTACTTTCTTATCTTTACCGCTCTCTCTCTCTCTCTCTCTCTCTCTCTCTCTCTCTCTCTCTCTCTCTCTCTCTCTCTCTCTCTCTCTCTCTCTCTCTCTCTCTCTCAAAAGGGTAGGCAAATGATTACAATAAATATCATTGCAACCCTACTCATCTCATCATTCGTTCAATTCCTTCACGATGGAGAAGACCTACAGCAAAAACTCAGATCGTACACCTCTCCTCAAGGAGAAAAAAAAATCCGTCGCTCAACACTGGAAAGAAATAAAAGAAAAATTCTCCACGAATACACACTCTGCACCAGAACGCCATGGATACAAGAAATTCTAGTTCATACTTACATCAGTTACTAACAATTTATTTACTATGTATAAATATTCTGTAAGTTTTGCTAAATAAATTGTAATATGCAAAATTTATATTTTTTATTCAAAACATCCTATAAACACCATCCCATCCACACTCCTCTCTTCCATAAAAAAACATAGGCAAGAGGCGATAAGAAACGAAAATGACCCGCACCTGTCTTACTCGGAGCATGAGGGGTAGGAAGAGGGGGTAAATCCATATCCACGGGCCCCTTCAGCATAGATGACCGGTGGGGGGGGTGCGCTATACGGACTCCCAACTTACGCTATCCCCATATGGAGAGACACCACCGGGAAAAAGGTGGATGGGGGAGACCGGTGTTTCTCCATATGGGGCTTCTTACTACTGGCAGGAACTGGGGATTATAACCAGTAGCGATGAAGTGGCTGTATGATGCAATTCTAAAGCCCCGACTTACCTATGCGGCGATGGTCTGATGGGATAGAACGCATCTGAAAACAGCAGAAGGTCAGCTGGGAAGGTTGAGAGGCTTGGTACTACGGTGCATCACTGGAGCGGGGAGGTCTACGCCAACAGCTGCTCTAGGGGCTGCGCTATGTATGGAGCGTCTCCACCTGACCATTGTTGCTGCTGCTGCAAGAGGAATGCTCAGGGTCAGCAAGGGCGCTGGGGAGAACCTCCAGGGCAAGATACCAGAGGTCCTGAAGTCCGAAGGCGTCTTCAAGATGCCCCGCGATAAGATGGCCAAGGCATTTATGTTCGACAGGAAATACCGGATCAGCCCGGCGGAGAGATCTGACTGGGCAATGGGCAAGTGGAGAAGTTACCAGCTAATGGTGAAATCTGGTATACTGATGGATCCAAAGGGGTAGAAGGAACAGGTGCAGGAGTCTACCGCCGCAGGGGGGGAAGGGGGTGCACCTTTCCACTGGGGCGGTACACGACGGTACTACAAGCTGAACTGGTAGGGGTGCTGAATTGCGCTCTCTGGGCAGAAGCGGAGAGCGGTAAAGGGCACCTACATATCGGCATAGATAGTAGGAGCGCCATTGAGGCTCTTAGAGCGTACACAACCACCTCGAAGCTAGTGTACGACTGTTACCGGATCCTGAATCGGCTGGCAGAAAGCCGTCCAATAAGCATTTTCTGGCTGCTGGGCCACGCAGGAATAAAAGGAAATGAAATAGCGGACAGGCTTGCCAGGCAGGCGAGGAAGGAGGTCTTAACGGGTCCAGAACCGGCAACTGGAATGTGCGACACAGTAATCAACGCGGAAATTGACAGATGGGTCGCTAAAAAATATTCGGAGGCGTGGAAAAACGCCCAGGGATGTGGAACAGCCAAAACCTTCATCAAGGATTCAGAGATGGAGGGATGGGCAAAGCAAATACTCGCATTGAGTAAGAAACACGCAAAGGCCGTGGTAGGGATCATAACCGGGCATGGTACTTTGCGGAAACACAGACACACGATGGGACTTGAGAAAGACTCGACTTGCAGATTCTGTGGAAATAATAATAATAATAATACTTAAAATCTCCGGGGTCTATCTAGCCATAGATGAGCATTTTTCCATGCTACTGGGCGCGTTCCCAGGTTGCGGATCGGGAAAGGGCCAGCTGGGACTGGTCAGCTGCAAATATATTGAATAAGTAGTCGCGGACAGAGGAACGTGAGAATGGACGAATGAATGGGCACAGTATGAGTGGGCTGCGGCCGACGGTCTGTGGATATTCCGTTCAGACTAGCCAAGGGGAGAGTAGTAAACTCCTCGACCGGGGTGATGCGTGAAGTTAGTACCTAACCTCTGTATGGAGTAATATTAGGGTGCGTAAGTCCCTGAAATACGGACGAAAACCTAGTGAAAGTGCATGTTCAATGTAGGAAGCGCAACGCATATCCATCGATTGGAGCCAATGAAAGGGTTGAACCAGGTCAGGCGGGCGCAGGTGTGAAGGATTACATGGTCAATATTTCCTTATACCCGAAGCTGCGTTGGTCAAATCGCACACCGTCTAGCCTGAGGTTTGGGTCGGATGCTGGGACAGACCCAACATCGTCCACTCGGTAGGGGTGACGTTAAACCTTTTGCTTCATTATGGCGCGGGCCTATCCCGTAACCTTTTTCTGTAGAGTGACTAGGTGCCGATAGAAGTGACCATCCGACAAACCGCCACTCGGCTTCGGCACACATAAATAGGGTTTCTTACAGGCGGGGATAGTAGCCACACCGAGGTGTGGCTCCCATAATGGGCGAACCGTCTTAAAACACAGATTGTATGCATGATGACTCACCTCAAAAAGGGAAGGCGGAGCGAACACGCCGATTAACCGCACAGCCCGAACGATCCTGGATGTGGCCAGTGATAGCAGATCTGATGGAACTAGCACATTCGCCCAGGAGATGACGCGGCTGGTAAGTGAGAGTAGAGATTAGCGGGACCAATCGGAGAGAATGAGAGAAATCCTGGACGTCATGAAGCGCCTACTGAGCTGCATGCGGGACATGACTTCCAAGCAGAACAACATCGCAATGCCGGTAAAAGATGGGATAATAGTTCTGACCGCGGCGGCCGAGGCTCTAGAGGAAGTCCTCTCAACCGGGGTACAACCAGCACGTGGAACGGCAGCAGATGAGAGAAATGGGGAAGCACCGGTAATTAGAGACCGAGCAGCGGGGAAGGCGACTCCGAGCAAAAAGCGTCGATTAAGGGACAGCCCGGTGCAGGATTCCCCATCCAAGAGAGGGAGGACGGAGCAGAACGGATTCACCACCGTCACCAGGAAAAAGAAGCCGACGCGGCCAGATAGTGGGAAGATCGTGGGTCCTCAACAGCAGCAGCAGGACAGGAAGGAGAAGAAGGTAAATCCTCGGCCTCGACGATGCGCAATATACATAACGTCAACCGGGAAGAAGAGCTATGCAGAGATACTTAAGGACCTCACTTCTAAGGTTAAACCTGAGGAAGCGAACGCGGTTGTGAGAAACACCCGACTGAGTAAAAACGGTGGGGTTCTCTTAGAACTGGAGAAGCGATCGGAAGACAAGAAGGCCTTCCAGAGGGTTATCCAGGAAAATCTGGGAAATGAATACCAGGTTAAAGGCCTCACTCCAAGGCTTACACTGGAAATAGACGGAATGACGTGCGTGACCATCGAAGAACAGGTAAACGCCGCGATTAGGAAGGAGGTAAGCGACAAGTGTAACTTTAGCACCCACGTATTTGACGTAGGGGGTGGAGAGCGGAGGATGGCCATAGTCGAAATGGACGAGACTGCGAGCATGACTCTCCTAAGGATAGGGAGGATTAAAATAGGGTATTTCAGCTACCGAGTTAGAAAGCGAATAGTGATTCCGCGATGTTTCAGATGCCAAGGCTTTGGGCATCTGAACAAGGACTGTAAGGACGAGGATCGTAGTGCATTATGCAGGAAATGTGGAAAACCAGATCACGTGGCCAGGGACTGTCGCGCGAGACCGGATGGTCAGGCCTGCTTCTTGTGTAAAAAACGCGGGGTTGCGGCCACTGAGCTAGCGCATTTCCCGAGCACGGGGACATGCGTCGCTTTCAGGGACGAGCTAGAAAAGTTAAAGTGACCTAAAAAATGACGACGGTTCTACAAATAAACACGAATGGCGCCGTACTCGCTGACGACCTGCTCACTAATCGAGTGAGCCAGGGGCTCGCGGACGTGTCATTGGTTAGCGAACAGTATAGGCATCGGGCCCGCAATACGGCCACGTGGTTCACGGACGAGACCGACACAGCGGCGGTCTGGATAGCAGGTAGACATAGGTCAAAGATTACCGGACGAGGCAAGGGGGAGGGTCTAGTATGGGCGCGCGTCGGGGATGTTATCTACGTGAGCGTGTATATATCCTCCAACTTACGAAGAAACGAATTTCTTAGACATGTTGAACGCATGGAAGACGTATTGCATAATATCTCTCGCCTCCTACTGGTTGCAGGAGATTTTAACGCAAGGGCGATAGAATGGGGTATGCCAGAGACGAACAGTAGGAGCAGGGATTTACTCGAAATGGCCGCTAGATTAGGATTGGAGGTTGCGAACGAGGGCACGGTCACTACTTATCGACGCCACGGGGTCGGCGAATCCATACCAGACGTCAGTTTTGCATCTGAGCAACTAGTACCGAGGATTAGTAACTGGCAGGTCTTAGAGGAAGAGTCAGGCAGTGATCACCAGTACATCACGTTTACGGTTTTAGGTAGGGTAGGTGTACCCCAAGCGAGCAGACTATTACCGCGGTGGAACGTCCATCGATTAAACGTGAATTGGCTAGTAGAAGTGCTAAGTGTACTACAAAGGTCCGACGTAAATGATTTATCAGGCCGGGAGCGTGCGGAAGCACAGGTGACCAGGGCAACGTCAACTATAGTAAGAGCATGCGATGCCTCTATGCCGCGAAGCAGAAATGGAAACCGCCGCCAACCAGCGTACTGATGGACATAGGAGATCGCGGAGTTACGTAGGGTATGCTTGAGGCTTCGCAGACGGGCACAGCGCGCACAGGAACGACGCGGGGCCACTGTTTTTAACGCTGAATTTAAACAGGCACAAAAAAGGCTAAGGCTCGCGATTAAATCCAGTAAGCGACGATGCTGGAAAGACGTGTGCGACGAAGTTAACTCCGACCCGTGAGGACTAGGCTACAAAGTCGTAACTCGTAGAATAGGGGCAATGAACGGCAGACGTTGCACAGGGATCACTGTTGGGCCCCGATTTTTGGATCGCGTCGTACGACGGTTTGCTGCGCCTGGACATGCCCAACGGGGCATTTCTCGTAGGATATGCGGACGACGTCGCGGTGGTGGTAGAAGCACAGAACGCAGACTTGGCACAACTTATCTTGTGCCAGGTAATGAAATGAGTAACTAGGTGGATGACGGAGCATGGGCTCAGTCTCGCGCTGGCGAAAACCGAGGTAGTACTATTGACACGTAAAGTGATCCCTACGATACTATCGGTGTACGTAGGATCCGAGTTAGTAACTACGAGACCGACTGCGAAGTATCTAGGTGTCACCCTGGACTCAAAGCTTTACTTTTGGCCCCACATCAGGGAAGTAACGGCAAAGGCAGAAGCACGTATAGCGGCGCTAAGTAGGTTAATGCGCAACGTTGGAGGCCCGCGGACATCCAAGAGAAGACTTCTCATGGCGACGACCAACTCTATACTCCTCTATGGAGCGGAGATTTGGGCTGATGCCATGGAAGTTATCAAGTACAGGAAGAGAATGGTGGCGGTGCAGCGGCGAGGTGCACTGAGAGTTGCATGTGCGTATCGGACGGTGTCGGTAGAGGCTGTGGTGGTGATAGCTCGTATGATTCCGATCGACCTGCTCGTACGGGAACGGAAGCAGATCTACGATAGGAGCGCAGAAGTAGGACGGGCAGACGCGGAGGGCGAAGCCCGCCGCCAGACGCTACAAACTTGGCATCAGAGGTGGAGGGCGGAGATGAAGGGTAGATGGACCTACCTATTGATTCAAGACATAACGAGGTGGCTGGGACGGAAGTGCGGAGAGGTTAACTTTTACCTTACGCAGTTCCTGACAGGACATGGGTACTTTTGATATTACCTATTTAAATTAGGTAAAATAAATACGCCGAAATGTAAATACTGCAGGCACGAGAGGTATGACGCGGAACACACCTTTTTCGCATGTAATAGGTGGGTCGCGGAAAGACAACGATTGGAGGTGATGGTAGGGCGATTCTCGCCCGACGTGGTGATCGAATGCATGATTTCAGGGAAAGACCGATGGGACACGATAAATACCTTCATCGAATGGGTACTGCGCGCGAAAAAACGAGACGGATGCTTAATAGATTAGATAGGGCATCGTAGAAAGAAAGAACGTAGGAAGGACGGATGACGCCCTCGAGAGCGGTAGGGCTACGGCCCGACCTGAAGTAATGCGAAAGCGGTTCCGGGTCGAGGCTGCCGTAGGGATAGCTTTAGGGTGTTTAGGGGGTAGAAATCCCTCACACCACGGAGTCCGCTACTCCGTGATGGTCTTAGTGGGCCTCCCTTCTTGCTGCACCTCCAATGATTCACCTAGTACCTCGGAAAAAAAAAAAAAAAATACTTAAAATCAGTTTGAAATGTTTTGAAAATAGCACAAGTGTGTATTAATAAGTAATTACGTGTTATGAGGTTCATGACCTTCATAATACACTTTTGCATAGAAGAAAATATTGCTGAGTGATACGCGAGGTTATAAATACACAATATAATTTTCAGTGTTTTGTGTAATAATAAAGAAAATATAGTACTGGTATGACGTGTTACATGAAGTGTTTATAATCAATTTTAAAACTTCTATTAAAAATCAGTTTTAAATGTTTTGAGAATAGAACAAGAATGTATTGAATAATTATGTGTTATGAGGTTCATAATCTTCATAATAAGCTTTTACATAGAAGAAAATATTGCTGAGTGACATGCGAGGTTATAAATATACAATATAATTTTCAGTGTTTTGTGTAATAAATAAAATAAAGTACTGGTACAATGTGTTACATGAAGTGTTTATAATCAAATTTTAAAACTTCTATTAAAATCAGTTTGAAATGTTTTGAAAATAGAACAAGCGTGTATTAATAAATAATTACGCGTTATGAGGTTCATACACTTCATAATAAGTTTTGGCATAGAAGAAAATATTGTTGAGTGACACGTGAGGATATAAATATACAATATAATTTATGATGCCGATTTGAAATATTGGTCTGAGCCTTGGTTCAAAAAGCATCTGCCATCTTTAAAAAACTTAGTCGATGTCAGTGCTGTGCTGTTGTACATATTTATTCAAGTGTCAACGAAAAGATTATGTCTAATAAACATGGGAATACTGAAAAAATTAAAAATGATGAGTTATTGTGAAAATTTCAACAAATAAAAGTGCTCAATTAATCTAATATATGATTTTCTCACTATGGGAGACGTCAAAATGTTTCAGAGTTCTTAGTAAATATTTTTCTAGACAAGATTCAGATAATTTCAAAAAGTTTTATATATACAAGAATGTCAAGAAAGCTTTTATTCTCAGTGATTCTCAGTTCATAAACTGGTTGTATTTTGAATTATTATCTCTCTAAACAACTGTTAAGACGCTTTTCAAAAAAAATTGAACGCCCCCCTCTCTCTCTCTCTCGTCTACTGAACAACTGTATAAGGACTCCACAAAAAACTTTAAGAAGAGCCTAAATATCTTTTTGAAACAGCCAACAAGACGTTCTGTACAAGAATAATATACTTACAAACTTTCTTTTGAAAGATCTACAGAACTCCTTAAAAAAACATTCAAATTTAAAACTTTTGTGAATAACAATACTACCATTTAATAATGATATTAAAAATATACTATAATAAATTCTCATAACGTTATCACACAATGTAATTATTATCATATGACTTTATAATTAACTGTATTGTTAATTAATCATCATACCTAAGAAAATACATATTTGATTATATTAATATTTCAAAAAATTTTACAATGTAATGATTTTATCGAGCTCCTTGAAAAAACATTCAAATTTAAAACTTCTGTGAATAACAATACTACCATTTAATAATAATATTAAAAATATACTATAATAAACTCTCATAACGTTATCACACTCTGTAATTATTATTTTCCCTTAAAAAGTTGTGAAATCCATCTAAAAAAACTTTTTACAAAAGTTTAAACTAAGGCAAGTATTAGTCTCTCTCTCTCCCTCCCTCTCTCTCCCGCCCTCCCTCTCTTTCAACCCCTGTCCCTTTCGCCCTCTCTCTCCCTTTCTCTCTGTTCCTTCCCTCTCTCTCCCTCTCTCTCAACATCCGTCAAACGGAGTACCAAAAACTTTAATGGGAGCTTAAATATTTTTTTAAATAATCAACATGTTTATTAAAAGCTAATTTTTAAGTAGGTTCTAACAACACAATTTGTCTAGTCCTTTTAATTCTTCTAGTCTCATCTATTCAATAAGCACTCTGCAAATGATAATAATTTGTTTCATGACTATACCAATAATAATATTGTTAATATAAAACTCTCTACGAAAGTATAAAATAAGGCAAGTATAGACGTTTTTTCTGTATAATCTATAAAATAATAATATTTATGATTTTTTAAAAGAAATCAAATAAATACCAGTGAAAAAGTCTTATACTTCTTTGAGTCATTGTATGCTGAACAAATTATATGTAAGTAAGTACATTCAAATTGTTCATTGCAAATCAAATAAATGAAAGTTGTGAAATCAATTATCGATAGTCAAGTAATGCAAAAAACTCTCGGAAACAACTGTATGACTATTCTCAGAAATGTATTAAAATTTGTTCATCCTTCTATACAAATTAACCACAAGAAAGTACTGAAATCAATTTATTGTAGTCATGTACCCATAAGTTAACTTGACTGAATAATACAACTTTTCGTAACTACTTAAAAATATTCAGTCAGCGGGCATAAAGTACTACTTAACGCCTAACAGGCGTAATAGCTCCCATACTCCTACCAAACTTTATAGAACCTACGCACTTTACGCCCGTGTGGGCGAAAATTATTTTAATTATATATAACTATTATGCCTTTTTTTTATTTCTAAAATTCATAAGAATTTTATCAGATATTTACGAAAAGTCAAAGCCTATAGGTATAAAAAAATTACATAGTTACCACCACATCCCCAATTTTCAATGATCTTTCTCAATTTTGAAATTTCTATAATATTACGCATCTTGGGAGGACAACAGAAGTCTATAGAGCTGCTCTAGCAGCGGTGGTCCTCCAATCTCCCATATATACTTGGCGGACCCGACGGTTTGCAGTTTAAGGTGTAGACATGGTCATGGCAAATGGGTTGCTTCTACATATTAAATAGGGCTCAGTATTGAATTTATTACTCTGTTTTTAAATAGAAAGTGCAAACCCGCATGAAAATATTGGACATCAGATTTCATTTGGGAATATCGGACATCAGATCTCATATGAGATCTCATTTGACATCTCATTTGAGATCCCATAATATGTAAAATTGCAGATGGCATCACACATCGTCGTGCGGTACGAGATCTCATATGAATAACGGAGGAACACCATTCTCAATACCATCTTTAAAATATACCATTATCGCAATCCCGTTATTTTTAAAATATTTCTGAAACGTTGTAATTTCAGGTATACCACAACCTCTTTCCCTATTGAAATTAACACCGGCACATCTTATAAGCACATTTGCTTTTAAAAGTTGTGCATTTCTATTACTTTTACGTACGTTTTCCCATTCTAACTTTAAGGCACTCGAGCGATTATCACCCGCCTCAAGTTTTTTGGCATGGACTAATGCCATTGCCAGAGCCCAAGGAAAACATTTAACGTCACTATTTTCTATTTTTATAATCGATTTTGAATTTACAATTCCGATTTTTTCGTCACGACCGAAGCCAACGGGTGCACGAACGCGAACTATTTTTAAGGTAAAATTATTATCGACTTTGAACTCGCGAGCACTCTGGGAGATCGCTGAAATCATCGAACACATTTCCTCTGCATTATAATTTTTCAATTTTTTAAACGTATACATAGGCTCCAACGGTAGGGTCTCTGTGTTCAATGTGATACCAATAAGAAGACTACTTCGGGTTCATATGTTCGTGTAATGTATAAAAATAAATTGGTCATACACGAATCTAGATCAGCTATGATGCTTCCCGATATATGCCTATCTCTAAATTTTAACAGAATTTCACGCGCATTTGTACCGAACCTACTATAGAATATTTCATTTTCGCGAAGAATAGTAAAAAACCCACCATTTATATATTCTCTGTTACCGCCAGCCTGAGCATGTTCTTCATTTTGTTGTTGCTGTTGCTGCTCTGCTGCTGCTAATTCTGCTGCTGTTGTGATTGCTCGGGTGAAGTCAATTCAGGATGTTCCTCGATCTCTTGCTTTTGCTCGGACTGTCTAGTTATGCTAGCCTGTGGTTACTCGGATGCAGTCGATTCAGGATGTTCTTCGATCTGCTGCCCTTGCTCGGACTGTCTAGATGTGCTAGCCTGAGGTTGCGTGCGGTCGAGCTCTCTCGGGTACGTTCGGCGGCTGTCAGGTGCAGCCGACTCAGGATGTTCCTCGATCTGTTGCGCCTGCAGCTACAGGACTTGCGATTCCGGCCGCTCCTGTGGCTGTTGCTTCAGTTGCTGCATTTCCTGATGTTGTCAGCGCTCATCTGCTTCTTGAATAAGATTGTTGATCTCCATTGTGCGTTCTATAAAAAAAGGAGAATTTTAAAATAATTTATGGCCGAATCCATCTCAAATCACGTGGCTCGCGTATGCCTACGTCACCCATCATTTTGGGATAAAAGTATTTATGTTCTCTTCCAAAAATTATTTAGCCCGTATATTTTTATTTTTTTGTTGCAACAAAATTTCATGCGTTCAGCAATGTCGCAAAATTCCGAGAAAATCCTTACTTAGAAATAAATTTTTTTAATGTAATTTTCAAACAGCTACTGCTTCACCAGTTTTTTAAGTTTTTTAGCGTGCAGCACATAATTCCACTCAGGTTTGAGCCCTCTTTCATGGTCTGTATGTTATTTAAAAAAAAAATAAAAAATACCCGAGTTATGCACTTTTTATTGAAAAATGCAGTTTTTAGAAATATGCGTTTTTCTCGGAAAAGCCTATTTTTTTCTCAATTTTCTTTTCTCATGATAGAGGGCGTAAATAGCTATCTAGACGTGTTTGTGAAATTCACGGGTTTTCTGCTGGGATAGCGATCACTAATGAGATAACACACAAACAAATTATTCACGCTTAGCGCTTATATCGACGCTCCCTACGAAAACTAGCACGACTCAGATTGCCATGAAGACTAGTCCATTTCGTTGGTCGCGAAGACTAGCACGCTCCATTGATTTGCGTTGAAGACTAGCCCGATCCGCTTGATTGCGGCGAAGACTAGCACATTCCACTGTCTCTTATGTAAATTAACACGATGACGCGAAGTGCTAGTTTTCGCGGCAAGCTTGCGAATCGTGTTACTTTTCGTCGCAAACTCGCGAATCGTGCTACTTTTCGTCGCAATCTTACGGATTGTACTATCATTCGGCGCAAACTCGTGAATGATGCTAGTTTTCGCGGCAACCTCGCAAATTGTACTAGTATTCGCGGCAAAGTCGTGAATTATGCTAGTTTTCGTTGCAGTTTTCTGAAATGAGCTAGTCTTCGTGAGGAGGCCAAAAAAGGGGCTAATTTTCGTAGGGAGCATCGATATATAGTGATATAACATTGATAAAACAGTTAATATAAAGATGTTTATCTTTGTGCGCAATGTACAGGTATGCACATATGTATGTATTTTTTTTTTATTTATGTCTTCTAGATTTTTTATTTTTATAACTACCTTTGTTTTTCGGCTTCATTATTCTTATTTCAGTAAGGGGACGATCAGCGGGCTTTGCTGTCAAACAACGTACTATATCATTGCACGTTTCTTTAATCCATAAATCTCTATATTTTTTAACGTGCTCTGCAAAATCGTTGCCATTTTGAATGAATTTTTCATGGGACTCTCGAAGATTATGAGAGGTAGCATAATGCTTTATAAGTCCACCCACACCATCTGCAGCTCCTTTACCGTACCCAGTAGCAGTAGCATTTTATATCAAATGGTGCTCGTTTTAATTCATATAATTGAAAGCGATTTTTAAAGTGGCTAGTGGCGCCGTCTGATACAATGGTAATTTTTTTATTGAATCACAACAATTGACTTTCAAGTAGGTTATAATTGTTTTTCTGCTAGCAAAGCAAACGCTGAATCATGTTTTCGGTCATCACTTGTGACTGCAAAGCTTTGTGTCGAATCCTCCTCATAAGAGATTGAAAATTACCATTATATCAGACGGTGTCGCTAGTCACTTTAAAAATCGCTTTCAATTATATGAATTAAAATGAGCATCATTTGATATAAAATGGTTGTTCTCTGCTACTGGGCACGGTAAAGGAGCTGTAGATGGTGTGGGTGGACTTATAAAGCATTATGCTACTTCGCATAATCTTCGACAGCCCCATGAAAAATCCTTTCATAATGCCAACGATTTTGTAGAGCACGTTCAAAAATATACAGATGCAATTAAAATAATACATTTACAAGACGCTGACGTAGAAGAGTTTAGAAAAGTAAAAAATGTTGATTGGCTTGCTACTCCTAAGTATCCTGGAATTTGAAGAACTCATTTATCGATTAAAGAATCGTCCAACGATAAAGTACATTGTTTGACAGCAAAGCCCGCTGATCGTTCCCTTACTGAAGTAAGAATAACGAAGCCGAAAAACAAAGGTAGTTATAAAAATAAAAAATCTAAAGGACATAAATAAAGAAAAATACATACATATGAACATACCTGTATATTACTTATATAAGCACAAAGATAAACATCTTTATATTAACTGTTATATCATTGTTATATCACTATATATAAACGCTAAGCGTGAAAAGTTTGTTGTGTGTTATTTTATTAGTGATCGCTATTCCAGCGGAAAACCCGTGAATCTCACAAACACGCCTAGATAGCTATTTACGTCCTCTATCGTGAGAAAGAAAATTGAGAAAAAAATAGGCTTTTTCGAGAAAAACGCATTTTTCTAAAAACTGCATTTTTCAGTAAAAAGTGCATAATTCGGGTATTTTTTATTTTTTTTGAAAATAACATACAGACCAGGTAGTCTAGGAGCTGGGTACCGTCCCGTATGCAATAATATGTCCCCGGGTAAAAACAGGTGTTTCTTATAGATTTTGACCCGTAGAATCCGAATATCGAGGTTAAAATTCGAGTGGTAGAAATTGTTTAAAACGCATTTGTTTAAACAAATAAGAAACTGTTATTATTTTTTGTCGGGATAATTTTTTTATGAAAATTTAGGCTATTTTAAGACGAAATGCCCCTTAGCATTTTTTTCATAAAATCGATATTTCAAAAGTTATGAATTTTTGAAGTTTGATTTTTACGTTTTTTTTGCAACTTTGAATAACAAGAACTTTGGAAAAAATCAACTATTTTTGAAAATGAAAGTTTTCTCTTATTTTTTAAGATGAAAACTATCATATTCATTTGTATTATTTCAAGTCTTACGTTGTTAACTATTTATTTCGTTATTTAACAAATACTACTTTTTCGATATTTCCAAGCACTATTTCAATACACGGTTGGAGTAACGCGCACATCCAGGGCTTTTCAAAATCATTATATTTGAAAGTTAAACCAATACCTAACTATTGGTGCGATTGCAAACAAATTTTAATGTCTAATAAATAAACAACTTATTGTTTAAACAAAGAAAAAACAATTATCAACATTTGACTTTTTCATACATAATATATTACATTTCGTTTGCTCAAAAATATAAAATTAAGGTAATGTTAAGAAATAATGAAAACAAATTATACAAGAACAAATATTTAATTTAAATATAAATACATGTATAAAAATGAATAACTAAGTAAAATATAATATTATTTATATTTATTCTTACACGTTTCATTTTTCTGACAGAAACAGAATGTACAACATGCAATCGCTGCTCGAACACAACAACATGAGTTTTTGATGCATGCTTTACATTGGCAGTTCGGCACAAAATCATCCATAGGGGGTAATAAAATTAAAACTTTTTTCCAAGCTGTCATTATAAAGCATGCATTAAAACCTCATGTTGTTGTGTTACTTCTGTTTCTGTCAAAAAAATGAAACGTGTAAAAATAAATACAAATAATATTATATTTTACTTAGTTATTCATTTTTATACATGTATTTATATTTAAATTAAATATTTGTTCTTGTCTAATTTGTTTTCATTATTTCTTGACATTACCTTAATTTTATATTTTTGAGTAAACGAAATATAATATATTATGTATGAAAAAGTCAAATGTTAATAATTGTTTTTTTCTTTGTTTAAACAATAAGTTGTTTATTTATTAGACATTAAAATTGGTTTGCAATCGCACCAATAGTTAGGTATTGGTTTAACTTTCAAATATAATGATTTTGAAAAGCTCTGGATGCGCGCGTTACTCCAACCGTGTATTGGAATAGTGCTTGGAAATATCGAAAAAGCAGTATTTGTTAAATAACGAAATAAATAGTTAACAACGTAAGACTTGAAATAATACAAATGAATATGATAGTTTTCATCTCAAAGAATAAGAGAAAACTTTCATTTTCAAAAATAGTTGATTTTTTCCAAAGTTCTTGTTAATCAAAGTTGCAAAAAAAACGTGAAAATCAAACTTCAAAAATTCATAACTTTTGAAATATCGATTTTATGAAAAAAATGCTAAGGGGCATTTCGTCTTAAAATAGCCTAAATTTTTATAAAAAAATTATCCCGACAAAAAATAATAACAGTTTCTTATTTGTTTAAACAAATGCGTTTTAAACAATTTCTACCACTTTTTTCGAATTTTAACCTCGATATTCGGATTCTACGGGTCAAAATCTATAAGAAACACCTGTTTTTACACGGGGACATATTATTGCATACGGCACGGTACCCAGCTCCTAGACTAAGGAAAGAGGGCTCCAACCTGAGTGGAATTATGTGTTGCACGCTAAAAAGCTTAAAAAACTGGTGAAGCAATAGCTATTTGAAAATTACATTGAAAATATTTATTTCTAAGTAAGAATTTTCTCGGAATTTTGCGACATTGCTGAACGCATGAAATTTTGTTGCAACGAAAAAATAAAAATATACGGGTTCAATAATTTTTGGAGAAGAACATAAATACTTTTATCGCAAATTATCGGTGACATAGGCATACGCGGGCCACCTGATTTGAGATGGAATCGGCCTAATATGTGATATCTACATTAATTCACAATGAAAACATTGTATTTTTAATACATTATCATTGTTATGGATAAAATCTATAAAAATCCTATAAACAGAAAATTTTCATATAAATCCTCATATATTTTAGTACATGTAGAAGTTTTATGTGGAAATACTCAATAGTTCAGTATTCATTTTTACTTAAACTTGGTTTTTATAAGTCAATTTTTTTCCTCCACATAAAGTACAATTAAATTTTTATTAACTTTACTTGTTTGGAAATTGTTTACATTATAGTGGCTTTAATGTGTATGTGCGGGTGCAGAAACCTATATTATTCTCATTCATCAATTCTTTTATATGGTTTTATAGGGCAGTTTCAACAGGGAAAACAACTCCCACATTATAGATTGGGATAATACACGAATATTGGATAAGGAAGGTGATTACAAAAAACGGAAAATTTCGAAAATGATTTACATATATAGTACTAAAAATACTGTTAACAAAACAGAGGATACACAAAATTTAAATAATATATACAAATCGCTCTTTAACTTTATGAATGTAAACAAACAGCCTCAATATATACACGGTGACCAGTTTTAATCGCCGCACCCGGATTTCTCGGAACCTAAGCCACATAGAGAAAAATGGTTCAGACAAAAGTTATAGGGGACAAAGGGGGCCACATAACGGCGCTAACGTCTTTGACCTTGAACTTGACCTTTGTGGTTATTTCAAGGTCAAAGTGGTTTTTTCATATGGAAACACCTAGTTTTGACCCCGGATTCGGAAAGAGCGGGAAATTTTACGTTCAAAATCATATTAAGAAATTTTTGCAAGGTCATTTCAACCTCTAATCTAGGTCAAACTCAGAAAAGTCCGTTTAAAATCGTTTTTTCCATCAACCACAGGCTAAGCTGGTTCAGATTGGTCGTAGGCTTAATAGAGGAACCCATACACGCAAAACCCACACACCCCAAACCCACACACCCAAAACTTACACATCCTAGTAAACAAAACTCAAACTCGCACATCCTAACCCCATACACTTCATGCCCTCACATGCTGAACTGTTACACCCCGGTCCCACAACCATATCCCACACCCCCCAGTCCCACACATCGCTACCACACGCATGCTAATGCCATACACCCCAAACCCACACATCCTGAAACCAGAAAAATTTTTCTCAAGGGCAAAATGATTTTTTAACGGAAACTTTAAGATCGTTGAAGCTTCTGTTATAAATGTATTAACCTTACTTTTTGCGCTACCCAGAAACAACGACGTGGACGTAGTAAGGATTATTTCCTTTGGGGTGCTTAGTTAAAGTGAGTCCCCTTGCCTCTCACTGGTCGGGGTGCTTGATTATAGTGACTCTCCTTGCCTCTCACTGTTCGACGTGCTTGATTATAGTGAGTCCCTTTGCCTCTCACTGTTCGGGGTGCTTGATTATAGTGAGTCCCCTCGCCTCTCACTAATGTAAATAAATTTTTATTTAACCTCGAAGCAAGTGTTCGAAATTACGACCATTTGCTTCAAGGGACATAGTCAAACGCCTTTGAAAATGCCGAACTCTGTTCTGCAAAGTTTGTCTCGGAATGGCAGCGCATGCTCGACGAATCCTATCCTGCATATCTGCTCTTGTAGTGGGTTGTTGCTCAAAAATAGCATTTTTCAAATACCCCCATAAACAAAAGTCTGATGGTGAAGTATGCGATAAAGAAGCAAGCCATTTCACCGGACCTCCTCAACCAATCCATCTGATACCATCTAATCAGTGTTTATTAAAAAATGCTGTTATTATGAGCGTGAAATGTGGTGCTCCACTATCCTGCTAGAACCTGAAAAATAAATTTAAAAGAACCATTCGTTGATGTGTTTTTAATGATTACATTATCAAAATTAGTATTTCTGAAATTCGAACGCTACTAATTCACATTATTTACATAAAACAAAAAAATAAAAGGAAGTTTTAGTTTTATTTGCTATTAAAATAAGAAATAATGCTTTATTGAATTGAATACCTTTAATGTTTTAACGATTATTTTATTTTAAAATTTAAAATTAAAAAAGTGTGACAAACGAAGTATTTATGTTAATTACAGTTAGCTAATTAAAGTAATTTTCCAATGTTTTTCCTTTTTAGGCGCGACCGTATACGGGCGAGCCTTATAATTATTAATATTTTTGATACCATTTTACTATTTAAATTTAATAGTAATTAATAGCTGGCTCTGAAATGGCTGACTATCCGCCCAACGAGATCATTGATATGATTTTGGTTTTAGGAGCAAGCCAAAATAATTATCGTGGTGCAGCAAGACTTTATGCTGAACGCTATCCTGACAGAGGACATCCTGACTATAGAGCTATCAGACGTTTAACTCAAAGAACTCGTGGTGGACACATGATTCGCCAACGTAGGCGCCATGAGTATGATGAAAATGATAATCGAGTTGTAACTATTCTTGCAATAATTCATCTTGACCCACACATTAGCGCTCGTCGAGTCGAAAGGGAAATTGGTATTCCAAGAAATACTTTTTTAAGAATTATGAAGGTGCTTTAACATCACGCGTATCATATTACTTTGGTTCAAGAGCTACAGTTTCAGCATTTCCAACAGCGTATTGTGTTTTGCCAATGGGCTTTACAAATGATAGAAAATGATCCAGACTTTTTTAACTTTGTTCTTTTTTCTGATGAGGCACAATTTCAAAGTGATGGGGAACTGAATAGACATAATTGCCATTATTGGTCTGATGTGAATCCTCATTGGGTCAGAACTGTAAACCATCAAAGACGTTGGAGTACTATGGTATGGTGCGGGATTATCAATGGATATTTGATTCGCCCTTATTTTTCTGAAGCAAATGTAAATCAACATACCTATTTGACGCTAATAAGAGATGAACTACCTGGATTGATGGAAGATGTTTATTTAGAAACGCGACGAAGAATGTGACTCCAGCAGGACGGCGCAGCACCACATTTCGCTCGAATTGTAAGGGCTTTTTTGATTGAGCACTATGGTAACAGATAGATTGGTCGAGGAGGTCCGGTTAACTGGCCTGCTTGCTCACCCGATCATACATCACCGGATTTCTATTTATGAGGGTATTTAAAAAATGCTGTTTTTGAGCAACAACCCACTACAAGAGCAGATATGCAGGATAGGATTCGTCGAGCATGCGCTCCCATTCCGAGACAAACTTTGCAGAACACAGATCGCCATTTTCAAAGGCGTTTGATTATGTGCCTTGAAGCAAATGGTCGTCATTTCGAACACTTGATTCGGGGTTAAATAAAAATTTATTTACATTAGTGAGAGGCGATGGGACTCACTATAATCAAGCACCCCGAACAGTGAGAGGCAAGGGGAGTCACTATAATCAAGCACCCCGACCAGTGAGAGGCAAGGGGACTCACTTTAATTAAGCACCGCAAAGGAAACAATCCTTACTACGTCCACGTCGTTGTTTCGGGTAGCGCAAAAAGTAAGGTTAATACATTTATAACAGAAGCTTCAACGATCTTAAAGTTTCCGTTAAAAAATCATTTTGCCCTTGAGAAAATTTTTTCAGGGTTCAGGATGTGTGGGATTAGCATGCGTAGGGTAGGGATATGTGGGACTGGGGGATGTGGGGTATGGTTGTGGGACCGGGGTGTAACAGTTCTGCGTGTGAGGGCATGAAGTGTATGGGGTTAGGATGTCCGAGTTTGAGTTTTGTTTACTAGGATGTGTAAGTCTTAGGTTGCTCTATTAAGCCTACGATCAATTTGAACCAGCTTAGCCTGTGGTTCGTGGAAGAAAACGATTTTAAACGGACTTTTCTGAGTTTGACCTAGATTTGACCTTGAAATGACCTTGGAAAAAATTTGTCAATATGATTTTGTACGTAATCAAGCTGACGAAACGTCGCACAAGCTACAATTATGTTTTTTCTATTATACGTATTGGCTCTCACAGGATCCCATATGTATTACTATATTACTTCAAATTACACATACAAGCTGTCGCTTAATACATTCTTTCACATAATGCTCTATTGCATCGGTCATATGTCGCAATTTATTACCGTCGCCCGTTTTAACATTTGTTTCAGCTGATCGATTATCGCACCATAAAATAATTAGCGTAAACTCTCTGGATAGCACATTTTTAAGGAATTATGTATGGAGATTAATTCTTTACTACAGTCGCTCATTAATACATATTCTGCTAGACACATTGCGTGTCCTCCAAGCAATGACATCTCCAAGAAGTTTAATGATATAGCTGATCGTTGTCAGAGAACTTTTACGGTCGCCAAAACTCGTATCCGAATAACTTTCGAAAATGTCGGTTTTATCTGAACTTTCGTTTCACTCCTTGGCAGTCGCTGTCAGTAGGATGATTTGGTGCCTGCTTAATACGTTAACCGCATAAGTTAGTTCGAATCTGCATGCATTTGCCAAGCACAGCAATACTTTCAGTCTCTTTTCGCTCCTTTCACTCTTGATTCGTAATGATGGGCGTTCGTTGTGGGTGCATGTCCTTAAAGTCAAATTTAGTTACCATTTTTACGAATTACTTTTTTAAGTTTATTTTCGATACTTTAGCTTCTCTGTCTCTTTTGATTTCCAGACCAAGAAAATATTTAGGCTCTCCTATATCAGTCATTTCAAAACTTCTATTAAGATTCTTTTCATCTCGTACTTTTTTTCTCTGTCGTTACGTGCGAATAGTATGTCATCGATATCTAGAATCAGAATCAGAAATGCATTACCTTCCCGCCAGTTAAACATACATGGCTCGTTATTATCTGGTTACAATCCAAATTTCATTACAATTTCAGTGAATTTCTTGTTCCAGCATTTTGTGGTCACTTTCAAACCATACAAGGCCTTTTCCAGTTTGCATATTTTCTTTCGTTCAATTCTATCGCACATTCGATTCCGTCTGGAATTTCCATGTAAACTGGTACATTTAAGTGGCCGTTCAAAAACACAGTTTGTACATTTGTTTTACACTGTCTTAGGTCACATCCATTTACTGTCGCTAACATCCTCCCAATCAATCACAAACAGGACACCGGAGTTTACGTTTCCTGTAAGTCTTATTAGTTTTTAATTTCAAAGCCCAATAGCACTAAACGAGATTTACATCCGATCGCAGTACCTGTTTCAATTTTTCACTTCATCGCCCATCGGAAATCAGCAATATTCTGTCGCTCGCTGTCGCAAGGAACAGCATCTCTGTTGACTAATTTCCATACACTATTTTTATACATAGAATCAACCTCATCTCTAGTGTCTTTTGTCAAATCCAATATATCTGTTGCTTTCATAACGTCTTAACTAATCACAGGTTCATCGCCCCTCTCCAGCCAATAATGGAAAACTCAGTCTCTCTCAATGTCTCTGCCTCCGTCTCTTTGATCTCCACATGAAACTTAACGAATCAAATGTTTGGATTAATTTGTGGCCCCGCAGTCGTTACTCAAATTTGCAATGCATAAGCTGCAGTATTTAAAACCAGACTTCACATATCCCTCCGGAAATATAGAATTATATATTAACATTCGCGTTTATCTCTGAACAATTTTATCAAACATTTCATGAGCACCATCATGGTGCGGCTTATCAGAACACGCTAGCTGTAATTTTGTACTCAGCTTTTTCAGAACATCAGTCGCATATTCACTTGTGAATTCTGTTCTCTGATCGTTTTGTAAATAGCAAACTTTTGCTTCTTTTCCTAGCAAATTTCGGACACTTCTTACAAAGATTAAAAACAGTATCCTGTCTCATCTTTTGTTTTTATTGTATAGGCCATGACTAAACGAGAAAAATCATCCACGAAGACAGAAATATATTTGTATCTTTTTGGGCACGTAGCAGGGCTTATCATATAGCATTAGCATGTATGACCTGTAAAGGATTCTGTCGCTCTCTGTCGCACTGTAGTTTTCTTTTTTTCATGTTCAGTCGCTTCATTTACATTTTTTTAAAACTCGAACAAATCTCATCGTTTGTTTCCGTGTCTCTATTTTCACTGCTTTTAGTCGCTTTTTGTTTAGTCATATTACTCGTACTTACATAGACCATTTCTCTGTTTCTATTCACGTCACAGTCATGTAAAAAATTTTATCACACAATACCGTTCTTATAAATATCCGATAGAAACCATTCTTTGGATATAGGATCAAAGATATCAATCTGTTTATTATCAAAATAAACGTATAGTCCTAAATTAGTAAATTTTCGCAATGACAATCGATTTTCTGACGTATTTTCAGCGTAAATCGCGTTATCAAGCTCCAGCAATCCACTATCACCAGCAAATACTTGAACTGTACCGACTCCCTCCGATTCCAAGTTCACACTGTCGCTTTTATTTATACATCTATTTTCATCTTGTTACATGTCAAGATCATTCAAAACTCAAACTCGAATTTCTTAAAATGCTCCATCACCACAGCATCTGTCACCAGTCCAAATCGCTATTCACAGTTGAGGCGGAAACAAGTTAAGCATTGTATGCCTGCACATTTCGTTCGTTCATACTCAACCACATCTGTCGTTTTACAAGCCCGTGGCTCCGCGATCACTCGCTTTATTTCCAGTACTAACATTTTCAGCCTTCTCATTACATTTTTTTCAACCTCTCCAGCCTCGCCGCTCTCCTCGCATGCCCCGCTTGTACTGTCTCGAAACTTTCGAATCTCCGACAATCTACATTCATCGCCCTTACGCTCACCCCCGCTACAACGAGCTCGGCCGCATCCACCTCTGCGATTATAGGGTTCACATCGTACATGCCCGCACCTTGAACTATCGCTCCGCTGGTCTCTCTGTCGCTGCAGCCGTTGTCGGCAGTTGGCGGCGATGTGGTCACAAAACTGCTCGCATTCGAAGCACTGCTTCTTCCCGGTGCCGAGTCTGGGACAATTTATTGACATGTGTCCAAAACCATCGCACTCATAACATCTAGCCTTGTTCAAGGCGCTCAAGTGTGCAGACTTGGTATCCGTCGCAGCCGTTGCCGTCTGCTTTTTGATGCTTTCCACCTGCATAATATATAACTTTAGATTATCGTATGTTAACTTTTTACCAGCCATGCTTTTTGTCATGAAGTCGATATTCATTATTTGGGTCACTGCGCTTACGACGGCACTATAAAAGGCATCCTTTTTCTCAATTTCGGGTAAGTCATCGACTTCAGTAAGATTTATTATATGATCCAACCACGTTCTCGAATCTGTCGATAAAGACACTCGCTTTCTCTCTAAATTTCTCCAGTTGCGCCAATTTACCATCAACTTGTTAATCAAATTTATGTCCTTTACCGCCGTTGCGATTGGCGAAATAGTCCCTAATCGCCTATTATTACACCAAACATAGAACTCCTTTCTCTTATCTCGAGCTCGGATACACAGTCTCTAAATTCGTCATTATATATGGCAATTGTTTGCAAATCATGCTTTCAGCAGTATAAATAAAAACCATTTCTTTTCTCGACCTGAAATAAAACCTCAGCCAAATTATTACAAGCCATTATTAAGTCCTCAACACCTTCCACGAAAACTCTCGCTTTTTCTTTCAACAGTTTTATACTGCATGCTATAAAACTGTGTACGCTCTGTCGCTTTGATATTAACAGTGGTATCGAATTCTAGACTTATGTTCATCAAGCACATTGTAATAGTTTTATTTAGATTAACACTCGCTTTTACAATCAAATTAGTCATCCAATAGGCCATCTCATATGAAATGTTTTATTTATTTGATTTTATTAATATTAATTTTCACATGCGTGAAATTACGAAACTCCAATTATCAAATATATGTGGGTTATTCGTCAATTTATTTTCTATCATATTAACATACGTTTCTGTCGCTCTTTGTCTCGGTCACTCTTATTCTCTATACTCTCTCATCGGCTACCGCTATCACTCGCTTTCTATACCGAATCTGTCACCACTGTCTCACTTATTCCGGGATAGTCTCTATCGCGTTCACACATCTCTATTTCACCGTTACTTCGAGAGGTACTTTCCATGCCCTTCCGGCAATAAAGCATTAGCAGTGGTTGCCCTTCTACTTCTGCCTACTAAAACGCATTCTTGAAGATGCACTTTTCGTCCAGCATCATTTATGCCATGCCTATAATTAAAATCTTTCAATAAACAAACCGTGCCGAACACAAACACTACGAGTTTATTTAAGAATTTAAACAGAACAATATTTCAAGGTTAATCATGCGCAATTTCATTTAACCTATTACTCATATTTACTATTGGAGCTGACAAAGTTCAAGGTTGTTATTGTGTGTCTGCAAGGCAATCAATAACTTTTATTAACAAGACCTTGTTTTTGTCATATTTAAATATGATATCAATTCCATTTTCAGCACTGAGTTTCAGTCGCCTTCAGTCGCTGTTCCATCGGATGCAGTCGCTCATCCCTCGCTTTATCGTCACTCGCCATTTGCGTCGAAATGATTTGGAGTTGTTCTTGTATTACTGCAGTACAATTATCATTAGTGGTTTTACTAGCTAGATTTTCTTTTGTAGAATTAAAATTTGGTATCATGTTTTTATTCACATATAATTTTTCTATATCTACCAATTGGATTTATTTTTCGTACGTTTGATATACTTGGTTTACCTCTCAAATTTTCATCGCTTTCTCTCGTCGCTGTAGCACCGTCACTTTCGCTCTGTCGCTTGCTGCTGTCACTATTGCTCGCACCTCTCTATCGATTATTCTCGCCTTCACTTGCTTCCAGTATCGGACTCGACCTGTCCGCACCACTCCCACTCGTTGACTCGCTTTTCTCCGTCTCATTTCTCTCGCTATTTTGAGAGGCATTCTTGCCTTTGTGGCAACGCGGCATCAGCAGCGACCGGCCCTCTAACTCTGCCTTTTCGATTGCATCTTCCAAGATGCGCTGTTCGTCCAACGTCATTGTGTTACAAAAATCTTTCAATAAACATGTAACGGTATGACTCCGCCCCCTGCCAGATGCTTCTAGAGTTTACGAAGGTTCAGTTGTGGGGGATGAGGAGAATCAGGTGGCTTAGAATACAATGATACAACATTATTTCATATAAGTAGAAAAGAACATAATGATTTATTTAATAGACTTTATTAACTAACTAATATTAAACAAATAGAACGCATCTAACTGCTTAGGCTCCCGCCAGGCCGTAGCTTTAAGTCATCTGAAACATAAAAGCCAGAAAATGCACTTACTTCGGAGTACAATTTGAGTCACACGCTAACGCCCTCTCGCGGCGTGCGGCTTTTCCGACGAAAGGTATCGAACGCAGGGTAGTGACAAGGTGCGATCAGGAAATCGTCGGGGAGATCGATTTTTGTAGCGTCAGTGCGTCGGCAGCAAGTTTGCTCCGCGATCCGCCGTCTAGGAACGGGTCGGTTAGTCGCCTAGACACGTGTGTGCACGAGGCCAAGGCGAGTGTTCACTCAGGAGTCAGTTAGTTCCTGCCCCGTGTGTGCACGATGGCAGGGACGCTGCTGGTTCCGACGTTCCGCTGTCTATGGACGTGAAGAGTACTCACCTAGACACGTGGGTACACGAGGCCTGGGTGAGTCTTATTCAGGAGGTTCGTCTGTCGCTGCCTCCTGTGTGCACGTTGGCAAGGACAGCTCGAGTTCCGGTGTTCCCTAATCTGGTCGATCGAGGCATTCCATATTCCCCTAGGGTCGTGAGTGCACGTGCCCTAGGGAAATTTCGGTGGGCCGAGTTTATCCTGGCCTACCTTGTGTGTACACGGTGGCAGGAACAGGCCTAGTCCCGGATCTCTATTATTCCGTCCATTCGGTCCTCTACCGAACCCCCAGGTACACGTGTGTGCACGTTGCACCCGGTGTTCGTGTTCCTGCAATTGCTTTGACCCTAACGACGTGTGTGCACGACGGTAGAAGCTGAGGCAAGTGCGTGGACAATCGGCGAGTCTAGGTCGGTCGGTTAGTTCGTGTTTGTCGAAAGCACGCTCTAGTCTAGGTGCCGGATGGTCTATGGCGGAGAGGATCGACATTTCGTCCGGACGGGCTGATACTAGGATCGACGTGGGTGACGGATCAACTCGCGCACTTGGAAGTAGTGCCTTAAGGACATTGCGAGAACGGAGTTTTCTGGAGTCTAGCCTGTGTTTGCATAGTGCTAGTAGATTGATTAGAGGGAGAATGGTACCAGGAGAACGGTCGGTAAAGGTCTCTCTCACACTCGGGTGAGCATGGCTTATATAGGCTGAATTTCCCGCGCAAACTGTGCGCATTGCTGTGGCGGCGGGGCCGTCGCGGCTGCGCGCGTCGATAGAGTGGCGCGATGAGCGGGGATGCTCCAGCGTGCCGGCGCCTGAGTGAAGCGGCGTGAGTGCCCGCGCGCAAGTAAATTACTAACCTATCTGACGGACGGCGCACAGTGGGCCAGAAAAGAAGAAAAAATTTCTAAGCGTTGCTTGAACTGGTTTTTGAGGATAAGATTTTTTATAATAGTGGATTTTTTTTTGTTTTGATGTGGAGAATAAGGATCCGGTGCCGATCGTATATTATTTTCCCTCTAAACCTCGTGGGATACGAAAATACTGGACTAAATCGGTTATTGACGATTGTTGTAATTCGTCGATGCTAAAATACTTATTGTACCTCTCAAAAATAATATTCTGTAACGTACCAGAAAGCATTTTAAAGCTTAAAAAAAAGTACTTTAATATAATTTCTTATTCGTACAGTTCTAACCAATTCTGTCAAAAGCGTTATACACGGAAAACAATAATTCTTACCACTAAAAAAAAAAATTTATCAATTTTTTTTTTTTTAATTTATCAATTTTTTTTTTTTTTTTTCTTAATTTATCAATTTTTTTTTATTTTAGTGGTAAGAATTATTGTTTTCCGTGTATAACGCTTTTGACAGAATTGGTCAGAATTGTACGAATAAGGAATTATTTTAAAGTACTTTTTTAAGCTTTACAATGCTTTCTGGTACGTTACAGAATATTATTTTTGAGAGGTACAATAAGTATTTTAGCATCGACGAATTACAACAATCCTCAATAACCGATTTAGTCCAGTATTTTCGTATCCCACGAGGTTTAGAGGGAAAATAATATACGATCGGCACCGGATCCTTATTCTCCACATCAAAACAAAAAAAATCCACTATTATAAAAAATCTTATCCTCAAAAACCAGTTCAAGCAAGGCTTAGAAATTTTTTCTTCTTTCTGGCCCACTGTGCGGCGTGCCCGCGCGCGACTAACCTACACTGACTGCGATGACTTAGCAGCGAGGAGCGGTAGCATCGTTGCAAACAAACCGTGCCGAACACAAGCACCACGAGTTTATATAAGATTTCAAAGTAACAGCAAACTACTGAGGTCAATCGACTGCAAATACCATGTATATGATAAAATCTTTGAATAAACAAACTGTGCCAAACACAAGCACTACGAGTTTACACAAGATTTTAAAATAAGATCAAAACTCTGTAGTTAATTGGGTGCAGACGCAATTTCACTCGTTTATAATATTCAATAATTCTACAGTAAAGAATATTATATTTCAGTTTTGATCACAAGTATTTAATTTTTAGATGTACTAAATTTTTATTCCTCCTGCATTCGCGGGGCTTACTCGAGATTTATTTTATCTGTATACAGAATATCATCTTTAACCATTCATATGCATATGTTATTTTTTAAAATTAATACGTAATTCGCGAAGCATAATCAGCCGCTCTGCAATCTGTTTCAAAAATTTATGTTCCACTTTCTGTCCCTCTTTCGTCGTATGGCGGCATACACTCAATCTCCTCTACTCGCAAAATCACCGCGCGGGCTTCCCCTAAACAGTATGCTCGCGCTATCTCTCCCACTCGCTTATCTCAATATAGCGCGCTCACTGCACGCAGTGACCTTTCCGTCGCTGCTTCCCCTTCTTTTCCATAGCAGCGCAAGCGCGCCTTCGACTATCCTTCCCCACTCTCGGCTGCATGCGGGAGCTCGGTCGCTACCTCCCCTCACGCGCCATGATGCGGGAGACAGACCGACACCGCTGTCCCTCCCAGCGCGCGCACATGATACACGAGGCGCAGCTGACAAACTTGCATCTTCTCTCTCTCGCTCTCTCTCATTCTCTCTCTCTCTCTCTCTCTCTCCAATGCCGGCACATATGAACATGTCGCGTGCTGCCATCGCGCTGTTCGATGTTCGCTCGCTCTCTCTCTCTTTCTCTCTCTCTCTCTCTCTCACACATACACACACGCGCAGGCACACATGAATATGCCACGCGCTGCCATCACGCTGATGGAGGTTCGCTCATTCTCTCTCTCTCTCAGCGCGGGCATAGAGACGCTCCCGGCGCGCCACCATTTTTGCTCGTTGGGGGCCCATGTGCGCGCTCAAACGTGTTACGGCGGGTTTGCGCGCCGTGACACCGAGACGCGTCCATCCCTTGCGTTTCAAGGAAATTGGACGATTTCGTTCCAACTTTTTCCCACAGGCGATTTGCACAGCCGCACGAAACGCATCGCAAATAACTCTTATTACCGGTATTGTGCATTTTTCTCACGTCGCCATAAAGAAACCTAATTATTTCAACGGTCGAGCACTATCTCTAATCAGAATTTTCACAGTCTCACTTACATCTGCGAGTTCCGTCCGTCGCTTCTATATATCAGTCGCTGTCCATTCCGTCGCAATCTCCTCCGTCGCAGTTTCCTCCGTTGCAATCTCCACCGTCGTATTTTCCTCCGCCGCAATTTCCTCCGCCGCGTTTCCTCCGTACCAGTGTCCTCCTCGTGCGTGCTCATGTCGTCCTTCTTTCCTCCTGGGCCCATAACCTGATAAGGATATGTGGATGGTGGAAGAAGGAAACGAGGATGATCAATGAGTGCACGCACACACAGAGTATTACTACAATATAACTAGTTTATTATAACGATATATATATATATATATATATATATATATCACTCGACACTCGCACAATAAAATATATGTATATAAGTATAAGTAGACTCGGACGCGATGTCATTCGCTGCAGCTCTCGTAGAGCACTGACTGGCCCTCCGCACAGAGGTTTTAATTTAAAGAGGTTATCTTCATTTGTTTTTTAGAAAAAATTTTTTTAGAAAAAATTGTTTTAGAAAAAATTAGCGTACGATAACAAGAGTAAAAATTATCCAATCTTCTTGAAATTTGGTAGAGATGTAGCTTTTCTATATCTTCAGATCGAGTTTGTTGACAAAAAAAACGGTCCATTAGAAAAAAGGTGTTTGAGGTTAAAAATTATTTTTTAATTTTCGAGTCGCGTTTTCTCAGAGAATACTTAATTTATCAACTTGAAATTTCAATCTCTTATTACACTCATTAAAGACTATATATAGTTATAATTTTCAGAGCCTATATTCATTTCTTTTTTTAATTATTTTAGAAAAAATTTGCGTTTTCGTTGCCGGGCAATAACAAGCGTAAAAATTATCCAATTGTCCTGAAATTTGGTACAGATGTAGTTTCAGAATACTATATTTGGTTATAATTTTAAGAGAGTGTATTCATTTTTTTTTAAATGATTTTAGAAAAAATTAGCGTTTTCGTTGTTGCACGATAACAAGAGTAAAACGTATCCAATCGTTCCGAAATTTGGCACGGATGTAGCTTTTGTATATCTTCAGATCGAGTTCGTTGCCCAAAAAAGTCGGTCCATTACGAAAAAAGTTACTCGAGCTTAAAATTTTTTTTATTTTCGAATCGTTTTTTCTGAGAGAATACTTGATTTATCAACTTGAAATTTTAACCACTTATTACGCTCGACTATATTTGGTTATAATTTTCAGAGAATGTATTCATTTTTTTTAAAATGATTTTAGAAAAAATTAGCGTTTTCGTTGTTGCACGAAACAAGAGTAAAACTTATCCAATCGTTCCGAAATTTGGCACGGATGTAGCTTTTGTATATCTCCAGATCGAGTTCGTTGCCCAAAAAAGTCGGTCCATTACGAATAAAGTTACTCAAGCTTAAATTTTTTTTTATTTTCGAATAGTTTTTTCTGAGAGAATACTTGATTTATCAACTTGAAATTTTAACTACTTATTACGCGCGACTATATTTGGTTATAATTTTAAGAGAATGTATTCATTATTTTTCAAATATTTTAGAAAAAATTAGCGTCTTCTTTGTCCCACGATAACAAGAGTAAAACTTATTCAGTCGTTCTGAAATTTGGCAAAGATATAGCTTTTGTATATCTTAAGATCGAGTTTGTTGCTCAAAAAATATCGGTCCATTAGGAAAAAAGATGTTTGATCTTAAATTTTTTTTTTTTTCAAATCTCGTTTTCTCAGAGAATACTTGATTTATCAACTTCAAATTTTAACCACTTATTACACTCATTGAAGACTATATTTGGTTATAATTTTAAGAGATTATATTCATTTTTTTTTAATTATTTTAGAAAAAATTTCCTTTTTCATTGTCGGGCGATAACAAGAGTAAAAATCATCCAATCGTCCTGAAATTTGGCACAGATGTAGCTTTTATACATTGTCAGATGGTGTTCATTAGCCAAAAAAATCGGTCCATTACCGCCGAAGATATTTGAAGTAAAAATTTTTTAACACAAATTTCGAATCGTATTTACTCAGAGAATACTTGATTTATCGACTCAAAATTTTAACCACTATTGTAAAATATAAAATTGTATAATAATAATTGCTATTTAATAATAAATAGTAAAAAAAAATAAAAATAATAGTCACAAACCATTTAACATAGTCTCACCATACAAAATTATTAACTTTTAAATATTGGCATTAAAAATTAATTATAGGAATCAGTAAATTGAGTTGGAGGAAGTTACGTGCCAATGAATTGGCAGCGGTTTTTGCTTTGTATATACAGGGCTTAGTTATATTTTTATATTGTGGATATCACAATCAAAGTGGAAGAATAATATCAACAATAATTTTATTGGTGGTCGATATACTTGATCATTTCAAAAAATTGATTTCTGTATTAAAAATTATGGTAATTTTTTCTTGTAATATTAGTAATGGTTTTTATCAATATTATGCGACAATAATACTAAAAGTATTGCTGGAAGGAAAAAAGTCATAGGTGAACATGAAGATACAATAACACTTTTTTGATGAAATTTGATGATATTATAATTATTTTTAAAAGAATTAAAGCTTGGACCATTCCAGGACAAGTAGCCAGACTCAAGACAATAATAGTACATTATGTAACAAGGGTCTAAAGTCGCATATTATTCCCGCGCGTGAGTTTACTGCCCGAGGTCGCTACGCTCGCTCGGGCAGTGATCACCCAAGGGAATAATCCACTTTAGTCCTGTGTAACATATAGTACTTTATTCCCATCGCCAATGTGGCCACTTCATAGAGTTGAAAAATTATTTTGAATTTATGTGTTATAATTTTGTTAGTTATAACCCAGTTCACCATAAACGTAAAAAATTAGACTATGTTACTTTATTCCCGCTAATTTACTTTATTCCCGCATTATGCCGGAATAAAGTAAAAGAGGAAATCAGACGCCACTTTTCCCCGCTTTTCAGGCTATAAAATGATCATTATAATAGAGATGGGAATAGAATAATTATTTACTATAAAACAAGTGTGAATTTTGCGTAAAAGTAACATATTTTCATAATCCGCAGTTAAATTGCAAATGACTCACGTTAATATTTTCTTGTTTTGGCTTTAATTTTCCGAAAAAAACATATATTTTCATAGTTTTGCTGCAGGGATAGGTTTCAATTTTTTGCAGAAAGAGATAAAGACCCGCAGTTTTTTTAAGCAATTGGAGAACCTGCTCGCGATTACGCAGTTGATAAAATTTTTTTAATAACAAATTTCCAAAGTCTCCCGCACAGTTTCCCGAGCTGACTTACATGACGCTCGCCGTGTCGTCACTCTGCGTGCAGGTCTTACCTCATGCTCGGCGCGTTTCCCTGTGTCCCGTTGTCCACGGTATGGACTGCTGCTGCGCTGCAGCGGTCATGCAGGGTTACCAGTTTGCGATCTTCTTTTAATGTGCAAGTGACATCACATTCTTTGGGAGTAAGTAAGAAAGAGTAGCCCTCTTGCAACCGTGTTGCCGTGTCTCGGGACGATAACTCTAGGCTAGGCGCTGGGGCTCTCCCTCTCTTTGTCTCTCACCCTCTCTCCGCCACTCGCTCGTGTTCTTGATCTCTCGCGAACTAGTGTAGGGCAGGGAAGCCGTGTGGAGCGGGCCGTGGTTTACACACCGCCAATTTGGCTTTCGCTGCCTCAGTGGCTGTGTGAACCAGCGAGAGGCGTGCCGTTCACAGAATAACTCTTCACACCAACAACACTCACAGCCGCGGATCTTCTTCAGAGTTGCCAGACGGCGACTTTTTGTCTCACTTACTCTCAAAGAATGTGACGTCACTTGCACATTGATAGAAGGTTGCAAACTGGTAACCCTGAATTCCTTTTTCTCACTCTCTCGTGTTTTCGCCTCGAGAACTCGAGACACACGGGGTCTGACGCTCGTGGCGAAAGCTTCAATCGAACTGCCAGTGGGCTGTTCCGCGAACAGTCGCGCGGCTCCCTTGCCCTCTGGGAAGAGCTCGTGTTTATTTGGCAACTATTTATATCATGAAGCCCGATTATTGTCGCTTGCTAGCTTAATAACTAGCTGCAACATTTTCTCAACGAAATTTTTCATCACGCACATAATTTCGTGATAATTATTTAAATGAATTTTCCTATTATAATTCATATAAAGTTTAAAAATAAAAAGAAAATACTTGTACGATAGAGGAAATAAAAACTTCTTATAAATATTACTAGTGCGATGATGTGAGCTAAACCGATGATCATCGGCTCCTGACACAATAAGGGTTTCCTAAGCCTGATTATATTTACTCTTTCGGCACAGCGAGAAATACTTCGAAGCGTCGGTTAATAGCAGAGTGTTCTAAATATGGTAGTAAGAAAAGACATTCGTACTAAGAGGATTCGGTAAATGAATGGTTATTATAAAGTTTTTAAAAATTCGGAAACTCGATTTCGTGCGAGCTCTCGAAACGGTTAGATGCGCGCGTGGTCAATTCGAAAATGTTACGGTCACTTTTTAGAAAATAGTGGAAAACGAAAAATAGGACCCTGAATGGGTAGTCTATTTAAAACATTTTTAATAATAAAAATCAAGTATAAATTGTTAAAATAATATTAATTTAAAACTTTATTTCGTTTAACTACCTAAATGTATCAATGAAAAAAGAACGTAGAAATATTAGGACGAACTATTACGGAAAATAATCACAAGTCAATCGGACAATATACTTTTAACAGATTTCCTCAGAAGTAAGACATTTGTTGAGTTTTAATAGAAATTCAGCTCATCAAGAATACATTCCACTGAATAAACTCCCCCCGCCCCCCAAATGATACCCAACAGAATGTAACATATATTGACGGCTGAGCGGAACAAGGTCGTATCTCGACGGCTGAGCGGGACAAGGTCGTATCTCGACGCGCTGACAAAGAATGTCGTATCTCACCGCGCGGACGAAGAACGTCGTATTTCACCGCGCGGACGAAGAACCTGGTAAGGTTCCAGTACTGGGACAAAGCCAATTTTGGAATCAGTAATGGGACAACAGTGAAAAAATTACAATAAACAGTGAATACGATAACAGCATTATTCATTAGCATTATTTATGATGTTAACTATGTATTCACTTCGTTATTGTATTGATTTACTTCTTAAATTAGTGTATAAACAAGATCCAAATTTTCGAGGTTATGTTTCAATAGTGCGCACAGCGAAAACATTGTCCCACTTTAGGTGCCTCTTAAATCCCATATCATAGTAGTGGGACACATTTAAAAGTATTGTCCCACTACTGGGTTCGAACGGGCGTCCCACTACTGGTTCCAAATAAGTTACTGTGTCCTACTGCACCAGTCGATAGTTATTTTCTTTTAATGCAATTATTTTAATACACCAGCAACGAAAGAAGACGTTTTTTTTTAAATAAACCTTCAAACACGAGCTATCTGCTCAAGTAATTAGTTTTCATGTATTATGCTTAGTTTTGGTAACAGAAAAGATTATAAAAAAAGTATGGTCAAAATTGTCCCAGTACTGGGTACTTTTCCTTATCTGGACGCGTATTTTTTTCTTGAAATTTTGTAGTAGCAGCCCTGCGCGCTCACGTTGCGCGTGTGTATTCTCTCTCTACATACCTATATATATATATATATATATATATATATATATATATATATATATATATATATATATATATACTTTAATAAACCCAAAAATAATATTTTAACCATCAATATAAAGATAAAAACATAAATTATATGATTTATGGGTTTTATTGATTTTTTTTTCAATTGGCGATATCTTCTTTCCCAATATTCAAATTTCTTTCAACAATTTTTTTTATTACTTCAAGTACCCTTGTTTCATATTATATTGTTTCTCAAATTATAATGTGTGAAGTAAGTATCGTAAAAAATTTGTGTGTGTTTATATATACACGGTGACCCATTTTGATCGCCGCACCCGGATTTCTCGGAACCTAAGCCACATAGAGAAAAATGGTTCAGACAAAAGTTATAGGGGACAAAGGGGGCCACATAACGGCGCTAACGTCTTTGACCTTGAACTTGACCTTTGAGGTTATTTCAAGGTCAAAGTGCTTTTTTCATATGGAAACACCTAGTTTTGACCCCGGATTCGGAAAGAGCGGGAAATTTTACGTTCAAAATCATGTTGAGAAATTTTTTCCACGGTCATTTCAAGGTCAAATCAAGGTCAAACTCAGAAAAGTCCGTTTAAAATAGTTTTTTTCCATGAACCACAGGCTAAGCTGGTTCAAATTGATCGTAGGCTTAATAGAGGAACCCAAGACTTACACATCCTAGTAAACAAAACTCAAACTCGCACATCCTAACCCCATACAGTTCATGCCCACACATGCTGAACTGTTACACCCCGGTCCCACAACCATACCCCACACCCCCCAGTCCCACATATCCCTACCCCACGCATGCTAATTCCACACATCCTGAACCCTGAAAAATTCTTCTCAAGGGCAAAATGATTTTTTAACGGAAACTTTAAGATCGTTGAAGCTTCTGTTATAAATGTATTAACCTTACTTTTTGCGCTACCCGAAACAACGACGTAAAAGTAGTAAGGATTGTTTCCTTTGAGGTGCTTAATTAAAGTGAGTCCCCTTGCCTCTCACTGTTCGAGGCGCTTGATTAGAGTGAGTCCCCTTGCGTCTCACTGTTCGAGGTGCTTGATTAAAATGAGTCCCCTTGCCTCTCACTGGTCGGGGTGCTTAATTATAGTGAGTCCCCTTGCCGCTCACTGTTCGGGGTGCTTGATTATAGTGAGTCCCCTCGCCTCTCACTAATGTAAATAAATTTTTATTTAAGCTCGAAGCAAGTGTTCGAAATGACGACCATTTGCTTCAAGGCACATAGTCAAACGCCTTCGAAAATGGCGATCTGTGTTCTGCAAAGTTTGTCTCGGAATGGTAGCGCATGCTCGACGAATCCTATCCTGCATATCTGCTCTTGTAGTGGGTTGTTGCTCAAAAATAGCATTTTTCAAATACCCCCATAAACAAAAGTCTGATGGTGAAGTATGCGATAAAGAAGCAAGCCATTTCACCGGACCTCCTCAACCAATCCATCTAATACTAAAGTGTTTATTAAAAAATGCTGTTATTATGAGCGTGAAATGTGCTGTTCCACTATCCTGCTAGAACCTGAAAAATAAATTTAAAAGAACCATTGACGGAAACTATTTTCTTCGTAGATGTGTTTTTAATGATTACATTATCAAAATTAGTATTTCTGAAATTCGAACACTACTAATTCACTTTATTTACATAAAACAAAAAAATAAAAGGAAGTTTCAGTTTTATTTGCAATTAAAATAAGAAATAATGCTTTATTGAATTGAATACCTTTAATGTTAGCGTGCGTGGGGTAGGGATGTGTGGGACTGGGGGCGTGGGGTATGGTTGTGGGACCGGGGTGTAACAGTTCAGCATGTGAGGGCATGAAGTGTATGAGGTTAGGATGTGCGAGTTTGAGTTTTGTTTACTAGGATGTGTAAGTTTTGGGGTGTGGGTTTGGGGTGTGTGGGTTTTGGGTGTGTGGGTTCCTCTATTAAGCCTACGATCAATTTGAACCAGCTTAGCCTGTGGTTCATGGAAAAAAATGATTTTAAACGGACTTTTCTGAGTTTGACCTAGATTTGACCTTGAAATGACCTTGGAAAAAATTTCTCAATATGATATTGAACGTAAAATTTTCCGCTCTTTCTGAATCCGGGGTCAAAACTAGGTATTTCCACATGAAAAAACCACTTTGACCTTGAAATAACCTCAAAGGTCAAGTTCAAGGTCAAAGACGTTAGCGCCATTACGTGGCCCCCTTTGTCCCCTATAACTTTTGTCTGAACCATTTTTCTCTATCTGGCTTAGGTTCCGAGAAATCCGGGTGCGGCGATTAAAATGGGTCACCGTTTATATATATATCGCGCCGGAGCCACCTTAAATTTTATGACGCTATGTGCTCTTATCAATTTTGATAAACTTATATTTTTTGCTTTATACAAAATTCACTTTAAGAATGAAGAGTTAATGACTTAAACTGATTGAATAATATACTAATAATTTGGATCTACTGCTTTCATTATTTCCTTCTTAATTTTACTTTTTCTGCAATGACTAATTGAAAATGTATTCTTAATAAATACAAATTTTTATAATTTGATATTGTTATATAAAAATAGCCATGCATTGAACAACTTATAATACCGAAATATTTATGAATAGTTAAGATCCCGTTTCCTCGAATTACTACAAAAATATTTCTATTACTTAATAATAAATAACAATTAAATCTTATTTGATATTTATATTTCGTTTCTTTTCAGGATATTCAAAAAACTTTCTTCCTCCTATTGTTATTAGTAATAGTTGGAGAATTCTTTTCTGCACCAGCTATAACTTTAGCTGATTCAGCTGTAATTACACTTCTTGGTGAAGATGCGGATCGGTAACTCTTTATTATTATTACAGAATATATCTACCGTATGTGATTATCGTATATAACCAAATATCTTATATTTAGTTGGCTAAGAAAATACTAGCTCTCATAAGCTAAGAAAATATTACGTTCGTCGGCTTTTTTATAACTAGAATGTTGGGCGTGCTACGCCCTTCTACTGTTTTTGTTGCCAATTTAAAAGTGTTATAATAAATATTTTTTAAAAACGTTCCTTGAAAATAATTTTGTTTATCTAACACATAAATAAGATATATAGCCAAAAGGAATGAGCGGAAAAATATAGCAATTGATATATGACCGAATTATGTACTTAAATATTGGAAAAAGCTATTATACGTTTAAATATCATATATCTAAATATTTGCTCATTAATAAAGAGTAGAAAATGTATTTTTTACAAATAGTTTTTAACTGTGCTCTATAATGTCTGTTAGTATTTATTTTCAATCAGGTGTTTATAATTACTAGAATGTTGGACGCGCTATGAGTGCCTCTACTGTTTCTGGCTTCAATTTGAAAGTATTATCGTAATCTTCTTTTTAAAATATTTCTTGTAATTATCTGTTTTATTAGTGTTTTGTACGTGGGAATTAAATAATAAAGCGTGATAAAATAAGCAACGAGCGGGATACGAACTCACTGCTCTCGCGGTTGTAGTCCCGCTCTTAAGCACGGAGCTAACGTGCGATGTTCAAACGACGCCGGAAACCTCTGTGACACCTCTTACAATCAGTAAACGTCGACTCCGACGTCTTTTCGTCAATAATGCAATCTTCCTTATGGGCATTAATAGCCTCCACCTCAAAGGTCATTGCACGTAGAGGAAGGCTTTGGGGCATGTCTGCATCAAATATAATTTTGAATACTTTTATTATTTAAGCGTGAATTTATATAGCTTACGATTGAGAGGTCGTTGCACGCAGGAGGAGGCTTCGAGGCATGACCTTTCTTACTAACTAATATTTACTAATATTTACAATCCCATTTTTTGAAGCAACGAACGGTAGAAATCTTCAAAGTACATAATGTGAGATTCCTCACTTAACAGAGAAAGCCTGAAAAGTCTTCTAAAGCACACTCTGACACTAAAAGGATGTCGTTTCATAATCTACTACGTAAGTGGAAATTCAATAATAAAGCGTGAGGAAATTAGCGATGAACATTTCGCGAATTCACATACCCGCCAATTGTACTCTCGCGCTCAACCTTGGAGCTAACGTCGCGATGACATGTAGAGTGCATCGCGAGCTAATTATTCTTTTGCTGAGTGGTCGGTTTCTCGTCTTCTACGTTGTCTAAACGTTATTATTAGATCCACAATAAGATATGTAGCCAAAATAAAAGTGTTGGAAAATGTAGAGATTAATATATCACTGAATTACACCGACAGTTTCGCAGATAGCTAATCGCCACCTCGGTCGATCACTGAAGTCAAGCAGCTTTGGATAGGGCCAATACTTGAATGGGTGGCACCGTTTTTTTCTGCGCCTTTCTCGTGTAATATGTTAAGTATTGAATTCAAAAGGTTATTGCTCTCCCAAGCTGCTCGCGTTCAATGATAATTTTTATTGACGGTGTAATAAATTCGTACACCATAGATCCTTTCGAGCATCATAAATTTATTGATACACCGACGTTTCGGGAGTATAATTAACTCCCCTTATCAAGGCTAAACACAATGAACATACAAAAAATATTAAACATAACGGCAATTATAAAATTTCATGTCACATTAAAGAAAAAACTTTCTTTTCCCTTAACATTCGAGGTGGTATATCAATTTACAAATTTATAAAGCGGCCATTGCGTGGACTTCGCGGGTCAAACAGTTTTTCTTTTTTTTTTTAAATAGGTTTTTAATAAATCACCAACATTTGTAAAGCAATACCTGTATAATGAGAATATTTAGAAAAATTAAATTGTACTAAAGAAAAAACCCAAAATAAGAAAAAAGGCATGAAAATTCAAAAAACTTACATGTTATAAATCAGTCGTTTAGTCATAACGTCAAAAGCTGTTTTACCCAGGATGATGTAATCTCACAGTCCAAACGAGGCAATAAGAGTTACAGGCATCTCCGGGGCTATTTATACGAAATAAAGTAGTGGGGATAGAAATTTAGTAAGGAAATTGACTTAGTAACGCAGTGCCCACCAATGAAAAACTACTCTCTGCTACGTAACCGACGAGAATTTATGAATTTGTTAGGTTTGTTACGAATGTTGGTTGATCTATTAACAATGTCGACTGTGGATTTATAACAATTTTTTAGTTTGATAGTATCAAACTGTCTATTCATATTATTATTGGTACTATAAATGTGTAACATCTCAGAAAACAATCTTTTATTCTTATAACTTTCGTGATCAGCGATATTGACCTTATTAAAATCTATTTTATGATTGTAAAAGTTTGCATGTTCGGCTAAAGCCGACGTGGTGTCACCATTCTTAATACTACGCTTGTGTTCATTAATGCATAATCGTAATTGTCTACCTGTCTGTCCAATATATGACATTTTACAATCAGCACAATTCACTTTGTAAACTACACCACTTTTTTCAAACTTATCAACATTATCCTTACCTAATTTAATGTATTTAGAAAGGTTATTGCATGGTTTTTGTATAACCTTATAACTATTACGCGACAGAATTGATTTTAATTTGTAACTGAGATGTTTAACGTATGGGGTAACGATGAGCGATTTTTTAGAATCATCTGCAGTATTCGAATCATTTATGTCAGTTTGTAATTTTTTTGTAAAAGATAACCTACGTTGTATACCCTCGTTAATAAATGTTAACGGATAACCATTCTGAACAAGTAATTGTTTTACAATAGTTAAATTTTGTACATGAAATCTACTGTGTGATAAATTAATAGCTTTATCAACCAAACCATAAACAATCGCTCTTTTTTGTGATAAAGGATGATGAGAATCAAAGTGAACGAATCTACCAGAATAAGTACTTTTTCTGTACCAATTTGAACCAATTTGAAATAATTTTATTACCTTCTCTTATTAGAGACATTTCTAAAAAATTGATAGATTTATTCTCTTCATTTTCCATCGTGAAATTCAAATGTTCATTAAACTCATTAAATTCACATAAACATCGATCTATATCGTTTTCCTTAATAATCAATAGACAGTCATCAACATAACGTTTATAGAAAACAACGCTATTTTTAAGGACATTGAGACAATGGAGTTCTAAACATTCGAGAGCTAACTCGCCAAACCACGGACTAGAACAACCACCCATAGGAGCCCCATGAGTTTGTTTGAAGTACTTGCCATCAAATTTAAAATATGTAGAAGACATAAGAAAAATAACACCATCAAAAAACTCTTGTAAACTTAAATTAATTCTGCACTTTAAATATTTCCATTTACGCCTGATCCCCGTAAGCACTAAATCAATATTTATGTTAATAAATAATGAAACAACGTCAAAAGAAACTAATCTACAATTATCGGGTACGTTAATTTTTGACACAGAATCTAATAATTCGTAACTATTTTTAAGTGAGGATTTAGGTTTCGGCAAATATTTTGTAAAAAACGTAGAAATAGCTTGATCAAGTTTATACGTTGGCGAATTAACCGTCGAAACAATAATTCTGATTGGCAAAATTTTTATGGATCTTTATTAAGCCATATGCACGCGCTAGATCTGTATTGTTATTGTTTGTTTTCAAAATGTCAAAGCTGGAATCAAGGTCACAAACGCCACGATTAATCCACTTTTTTATTAATAAATCCACTGACTTTTTGAGAATGTTAAGTGGACTTTTAGAGAGTTGCTTATAATATTTATCATCCGAGAGAACTTCAAGGACTTTTTTTATTATAATTTTCCCTGTTAATTGCAATCGTAATATTTCGCTTGTCAGCTTTAGTAAATAATATATTTTTGTTTTCTTTAACAAATTTGTCAGTAGCTGAAATTTTACTCATAATAATTGCATCTGTATGTGACAAATGTAATTTCTTTTTTGCAAAGGAATTTACACAGTTAACTAACTCACCACGTAATTTATTAGATTCATCAGACACGTCTGTAATATAACAGTCCAAATTTTTAAGAATTTGAAAATATGTGCTCTGACTCGGATTGCATGTAAAATTAAAATTCTGTCCTAGCCTAATAATGTCCTGTATATGTTGTGGAATGTGATTTTCCGTTAGGTTTATAAACCATTTGTCATACCTATTGTTATCATTAGTATTATCACCATTATCATAGATATTATTATTAAAGTTACACATTGTTAATACTTGACAGTTTCTCTGTGAGTTATCGTCCGCAGAACTCCGTTGGAAATTATCATAATGATAATCATAATTATCTTTATCATGAAATAATTTGGAAAACTTTTTGTTGTGTACGTTTTGCCATTTGAGTTTGATAGAACAGAGAGAATTTTTATAATATTTAATAAAAGCTTTAACTATTTTTATATTAGTAAATTTCTTGGTCATAACAAACAAATCATTCTTTTTCTTTTGCAATCTATTTATCTGTGAATAAAAATCAGTAATTTCCAATTTAAGCAATTTGTTCAAGACTAGATTTGTTAAGCTATTAAGTTTGTTTTTTGAAATATTACTATCCACATTAATGTAGCTAAAAGCTTTGGTAGTATTCACAATGTGTTTAGTAAAAACGACATATTTCTTACATTTGGATAAAAACTCTATATCACAGTTGACTTTTGTTATCGAATGTAAAATTTTTGAAAGTTGAATAAACGATTCTTCTGCGGTAATACTGATTTCGGTTTGTATAAAACGAAAATTAACTAAGTTATTAACCTGATCACTCTGTATGAGAGAGTATAATTCAGGATTGATATTCACACGTGTCTTAGATGTCAAAATCCGCATAGATGTCAATGTCCGCTCGGTGTTTATCATAGCCGTAGGCTGCGTCTTTTGTTTATATCTGTAACTCTTATTGCCTCGTTTGGACTGTGAGATTACATCATCCTGGGTAAAACAGCTTTTGACGTTATGACTAAACGACTGATTTATAACATGTAAGTTTTTTGAATTTTCATGCCTTTTTTCTTATTTTGGGTTTTTTCTTTAGTACAATTTAATTTTTCTAAATATTCTCATTATACAGGTATTGCTTTAGAAATGTTGGTGATTTATTAAAAACCTATTTAAAAAAAAAAAAGAAAAACTGTTTGACACGTGAAGTCCACGCAATGGCCGCTTTATAAATTTGTAAATTGATATACCACCTCGAATGTTAAGGGAAAAGAAAGTTTTTTCTTTAATGTGACATGAAATTTTATAATTGCCGTTATGTTTAATATTTTTTGTATGTTCATTGTGTTTAGCCTTGATAAGGGGAGTTAATTATACTCCCGAAACGTCGGTGTATCAATAAATTTATGATACTCGAAAGGATCTATGGTGTACGAATTTATTACACCCTCAATAAAAATTAAGTATTGAATTGCCTTCTGACAAATTGAGCGGGAGGTGCGGATAAATACAGTTTCGATGTCTAAGCCTACGCAATCTAGACATCCAAACTAAATTATTCTAATACACCGACAATTCCGGGGCGGGTTTTCCTCATAGGATTTATCCCACGTGGTTTGCCTATAGGTTTTCTCCGCCCCACAGGCATAACCCTGAGAGAATGCGGGATGGATGATTGGTATGAATATAGGAAGGTCCATACTCCACAGGAGAAATTTATAGATTATGTGCAGAAAATAGGAATTTGAAAAATAAAGGTATGGAAGGGTACGCGTTAGATCAGTCGGCTGCGTGGAAACCAATAATTTTTTTTTTTATATGACTCAATTACGTTGATATTACATATTTAACCTTTAGACTACTGTAAAGCCCATATGCCGATTCAACTTATGATATGAACTTTATACATAATTGATACATGATTTAAAACGCAAGCTTGGGCAAGTTTAAAGGACATTCTGGCACATCAAATCCTGGCAGTCTAAAAGTTAAAAATTCCTGCTTGACGTAATTAAAGAATAGAAAAAGTATTTCTGCAAATGTTTTAAACATTTTTCATAATATATGTGGTTAAGAATCTATCAAAGGGCGCGGCAGCGCCCTGCTTGGCGAGTATAAGGAACGAAGTGACAGACGAGCAAGCGGGGCGTCGGCGCACCCTTTATTCTTTGGTGTGATGTTCTAACCCTACTTTTTTTTGTCATATTCGTACTAAAAAGATCAACTGATTTTCAGGTGAAAATCAGTTGAAAATCAGCTGAAAATCATGCCAAAACGTCACCTGATTATCAGCTGATTATCAGCTGATTTTCACCTAAAAATCATAATTTTTATTTAGATGGTATTATTGCATTAATAGGTGAATTTTATGTATATTATTATTTTTTTCTTCAGATAAAGAATATTATACTATGCCCCTAGCGAGAAAAGTAGGCCATTGTCTCCCGCGAGGGACACATGCTGCCCGAGGGCAACGAGGGAAGCCACTCGCCAATAGCCCTCATCGCTTCTGAGTGCAATATGCAACTTTTTCGCATACCCGGCGGAAAGTTTTTTGTGTTTAATCCCTGATTTCATGGCAAAGAATAAACACAATACTATATGCCAAGGTATGCTAAAAATAAAATAAACATTTAAATATTGTAAGCTGTTGTAATATCAGTAATGGGAAATTTACATATTTAATTTATAAAAAAAACATCTATAATTTATAACTTAATTTATTTGTTATTTAGCAGTTTAACACTGCTTATAAATGAAAAATAACAGTTTAAAGAAACATTTGTGCGATAATATATATAATTTATACAATATTATAATTATTTGAAAGTATTATATTTTTAAAAATGATCAATTGAATTGAAGATAGATAACTTTATTTTTATAAGTAAGAATTATAATGTTCCCACACAAGTGTAAGTAAATAATAGAGACATGTAACATACTTGCAAAATTAGAATTAGATCATTAATGATAGTTTGCTTAATGTAGAAAAAGAAGAAACGATGTTCAACGAGCCTCGTGCTCGCGCTCTCGACTGCGACCCGTGATAGCAAATTCACACGAAGCCGGCGCACAGTGTTCTATTTTGAAAAAAAATGACAAAATGAAATATCTCGCGAACAGATACCGATAGCCGGATGAATCCAACTGCATTTTAAAGTTGAAATAATGTTCAATAAAGGAAAAATAGTCCAGTACTGATCATTTGACCCTGTGACCTTAGAAATGAAAAATGAAAGTCGAATAAATAACGAATTTTCGGCATTTTCATTGTAGACTTTCTGGCTATCAATTTTTTCGATCAAAAAAATATGTACTCCTGTAGTGTTTGATGCAAGGAATCCGAATTTGATGTCATAATTGTCCTATCGCACACCAATTTGTTTTTAAAGCAAATTTGTGTACTTGTATTTATGTACCCATGTATTTTGATTGGCTGAATCCGAATTTGAAGTCGAAATTACTCAATAATGCTCCATTTTTTCAAGGTGAATTTTTTGTATTTTTTATGGAGTTTTCAGATTTAAAAATAAATTGGTGTGCGATAGGACAATTCTGACATCAAATTCGGATTCCTTGCATCAAACACTACAGGAGTACATATTTTTTTGATCGAAAAAATTGATAGCCAGGAAGTCTACAATGAAAAAGCCGAAAATACGTTATTTATTCGACTTTCATTTTTCATTTCCAAGGTCACAGGGTCAAATGATCAGTACTGAACTATTTTTCCTTTGTTGTACATTACTTCAACTTTAAAATGCAGTTGCATTCATCCGGCTATCGATATCCGTTCGCGAGATATTTCATTTTGTCCTTTTTTTTCAAAATAGAACACTCTGCGGCGCCGAGCGCGCCCACGTGTACTCGATTTTAGCAGCTAGGAGAACAGTTGCAACGACGACGGCGACAGTGCGTCAAGGCGATATCTTGGCGGTGATGACCCTGTTGAAAGTACTGAGAATCTTGTGAAATTTCAGACGGAACCTCAAATCCAACCAAAAAATCCCAATCCTCTTACAAAATTTCTAAGGAGTGACAAAAAAAAGTAATTTTATACATGAAATTCTTTAAAATAATAGTTTTTATTATTTAACACACAATACTTGTAATAACCAATATCACTATCAGTAATAAAAATGTATGTTTTAAAATACTGTAGGCTAAGAAGGTGATTATCAATCTACATAGAGAAAAATGTTCTATTAAAAATTACTGTTTTATTAGAACCGGGGACAAACTTGCATTATCAAAAAAATTACTATGTACTTTAGTAAAAATTGCTATCTTTATAGTAATTGTAACTACATTTATAGCAATTAATTTTTGCTAGAAAATAGTAATTTTTTTTAAGAATTCAAGTTTGTCCCCCGATTACTATAAAACATAGTAATTTGATATAGAACAGCTTTCTCCGTGTCCTAACACAAGTTCACTTCTTCGCACATAAGTCCTAAATTAAAAGAGACATGAATGAATTGTTATAATACCAGACTCGAATATGACAATGTTCTATTATGCTGAAAGATATTCTATAAAAGTGTGCGAATTGACATAAGTTATGTCTGCAATTAATTTTCTTGTAATGAGAACTTATATTTATCCTTTTCCTATTAAAATCAATCTCTTTATTATAATCATCTATCTTAGAAAAATAAGTCCAAAAATCCCATTGATTTTATCACTAGAAAATAAGGAGCATTCTGGACTGTACTTATGTCACATATGTATAAGCTTCGGATGATAGCCAGTACGGAAGAGCATTTCTAAAAGCTATAAGTATAACGCTTCACTACTGAAACTGTCAGTACTGCATTTTTATAAGTATGAGTATCAGTAAAAATTGATTACTAAGTTTACAATTGTGGTGCATTAAATCACAGAAAATTTTGTATTGTCTTTAAATATTATTTCTCATTTATTTAGAATTTATATATGCTAAGTTAAAATTCATTCTAATTAAGCTTACTAGGCTAAGTAAGTAAATTCTTATATGACTAGCTTGCATATTGTATTTTAAACATAGGTAGAAGCAACGAAAGGGTAGCAGCGACAGATTCAGTTTTAAAGTTATATAAAATTTCTAGTGCTCTTTCCTACTGATATCTGAGTTGTAACCGTATATGCCATAAGAACTTTAAGTGTATTCCCTATTTTCTTGTGATGAAAACAGTGCCATTTTGGTTTATTTTTCTAAATTGCAGTTAGATCAGTAACAATAAACTAAATCTGAGTTAGTTCATTATTTCATTCTAAGAAAACCAAAATCTTATGCAATAAATCTTGTCCATTCACACACTTTTACAAAAAAAGATAAAGTATTCTAACAATTTATCTTTATACTTAAAGATATTCTGAAACTTACCAGTAATAGCACAGCACTTGAAGATTTTTTCACTCGTGCAGTAACCACATCATCCGCTGGTGGTGAAAAGGCCAAGTGAGACCATCATTGCTGTAGTCGAGGCAGCCTCTCAGCTTCTGGGGTTTGGTGAGAGATTACGTAGTCGAATGACTTCAAACTACCACTATTAGTTTGAAGACAGCTACTGTTTAAAACCATCACTAGACAAAAGAAAAATGTACAACAGTGATGAGTGTTTACCTCTCTCGCTGCCCCAGGTCCCTGCAACAAGAAAAACGTATCATCAGACCCATATCAGAGAGGTTAGGAACGAGAAAGGGATTACCGAATCGTCTTCACCTTCGCCGACCCCGCTGCCTTGTTATCTCCCACGAGTCACCGCTAACCGAGGAACACAACGAGAGGGATACTCTCCACCAAGACACCGTACTAGCATCCGTCGTCATGCACCGACCCCACTCCAGCGCGCAGAATTTTTCGATTCTTTTTATTTTGTGACTAAAGGAATAATATTCTTGTGTGTAAATCAATTCCTCCAACTATAATTTAATTTCCTCCATTTTCCTTTACATTTTATTTAAGATTTTAGTGTTGTATTTTTATTCTTTTAAAGTAAACACATTATAGTAATTTATTCAATCTTGTGAAAAATTGTGAACATATAGAAAAAACTAATGGTGGAGGAAAATGGAGGAAATTAAATTTTAGTTGGAGGAATTGATTTACAAAGAAGAATATTATTTCTTTAGTCACAAAATGAAAAGAATCGAAAAATTCTGCGGGCTGGAGCGGGGTCGTTTTGTGATCATGCTGGGAAAACGCCGGGAAGGGTGACACGACTGTACTTATAGCAGCGCGCACGTTCAAACAGCTGTTTAGTCAATTCATTCAAGAAAAGCAGGCGGGCGCTACCATGCGCGCTGCTATATAAGTACAGTCTTGTCACCCTTCCGAGCGTGTTCCCAGCATGACGGCGGCTGCTAGCACGCGGTGTTTTAGTGGAGGGTATCTCTCTCGTCGTGTTCCTCGGTGAGCGGTGACTCGTGGGAGATAATAAGACAGCGGGATCGGTGGAGATGAAGCAGATTCGGTAAGCCCTTTCTCGTTCCTAACCTCTCTGATATGGGTCCTCATTACTGTTGCAGATTTTTCTTTTTTGTAGTGATGGTTTTAAACAGTAGCTGTCTTCAAACTAATAGTGGTTGTTGGAACTCATTCGACTACGTAATCTCTCACCAAACCCCAGAAGCTGAGAGGCTGCCTCGACTACAGCAATGATGGTCTCACTTGGCCTTTTCACCACCAGCGGATGATGTGGTTACTGCACGAGTGAAGAAATCTTCAAGTGCTGTGCTATTACTGGTAAGTTTCAGAATATCTTTAAGTATCGAGATAAATTGTTAGAATACTTCATCTTTTTTATAAAAGTGTGTGAATCGACAAGATTTATTGCTTAAGATTTTGGTTTTCTTAGAATAAAATAATAAACTAACTCAGATTTAGTTTATTGTTACTGATCTAACTGCAATTTAGAAAAATAAACCAAAATGACACTGGTTTCATCACAAGAAAATAGGGAATACTCTTAAAGTTCTTATGGCATATACGGTTACAACTCATGTATCAGTAGGAAAGAGCACTAGAAATTTTATATAACTTTAAAACTGAATCTGTCGCTGCTACCCTTTCGTTGCTTCTACTTATGTTTAAAATACAATATGCAAGCTAGTCATATAAGAATTTACTTACTTAGCTTAGTAAGTCTAATTAGAATGAATTTTAACTTATAATATTTAAAGAATATACAAAATTTTCTGTGATTTAATGCACCACAATTGTAAACTTAGTAATCAATTTTCACTGATACCCATACTTATAAAAATGCAGTACTGACAGTTTCAGTAGTGAAGCGATATACTTATAGCTTTTAGAAATGCTCTTTCGTACTAGCTATCATCCGAAGCTTATACATATGTGACATAAGTACAGTCCAGAATGCTCCTTATTTTCTAGTGATAAAATCAATGGGACTTTTGGGCTTATTTTTCTAAGATAGATGATTATAGGATAAATATAAGTTCTCATTACAAGAAAATTAAAAGCAGACGTAACTTATGTCAATTCGCACACTTTTATAGAATATCTTTCAGCATAATAGAACATTGTCATATTCGAGTCTGGTATTATAACAATTCATTCATGTCTCTTTTAATTTAAGACTTATGTGCGAAGAAGTGAACTTGTGTTAGGACACGGAGAAAGCTGTTCTATATCAAATTACTATGTTTTATTGTAATCGGGGGACAAACTTAAATTCTCAAAAAAAATTACTGTTTTCTAGCAAAAATTAGTTGCTAGAAATTTAGTTAAAATTACTATAAAGATAGCAATTTTTACTAGTGTACATAGTAATTTTTTTCAGAATGCAATTTTGTCCCAGTTCTAATAAAACATAGTAATTTTTAACCTTCTGACAACCGGCATGACGCTATACGGCGTCATTCCATGATCGGCCCACATATACTATTACTAAAGAAACATTTATATGGAAAATTTCGAGAAAGTTACACTTTTTCAGTAGGAAAAATGCCAGCTGTCAGAAGTATAATAGAACATTTTTCTCCATGTAGATCAATAAAATAATCACCTTCTTAGTCTACAGTATTTTAAAACATACATTTTTATACTATAGAGTAAACAAACATTTTTATAACTGATAGTGATATTGGTTATTACAAGTATTGTGTGTTAAATAATAAAAACTATTATTTTAAACAATTTCATGTTGTAACGCGTGCGCGAATTAGGTAATTCGAGATTCGAATTACCCGCGCCGAGCAGGCATGCTCACCGGGGGCGCGAGCGCGCGGGCATCCTGACCAGAATAGAACGGTCTCGCGACGCGTAATATGCCCGTCGCGTACCCGCGAAGCTGCTACGACTTTATGCGAGTCACAGCAGCCATCTTCGTGTCTGCCGTCGTGCCGTGAACTTCTCTCCAGCGTGTCTCTCGTAAGTTACCTCGTCCGCGCCGTCCTATCTTTTTAGAGTTACCGCGAGTGTAGTGGAGGCGCCGAGATAGTGTAGACTGGTGAAAGAGAGACAGGGAGAGAGCGATCCCAAGCCGCGTGAGCCACACGAGACAGCGAGCGGGGAGCCGGCAGCCAGCCCGCCTGCCGACCCGACACAGCGAGTAAGAGAGAGAGAGAGAGAGACATAGCGCGCATCTACTGTGCGAGCGACAGAGAGCGAGAGAGAGACGAGTGCACCGGTTGCTCCTTCCTAACGAAAGTTTTCTACTCTCCTCTCGCGGGTTTATTGTAAAGGCTCGCACGGAAATCGCCCCGTGCGAGCTTTCTGTGCCGTGTACGTGCGGGTGTGTGTCAGCCCGCCGTACTTTAACACCGCGCGCCGTATTGTTCGCGCGTTTGAATATTAACCGTCGCGCGCGAACTAACAGTTTGTTTTAATAAGCACGTGCGTTGTGCATGTAAGTATTATTGATTTTAATATACTGTGATATCTGGTTACTCGTCGCGTTGTTCATTACAACCTGTCCTTCTCCCGGATACCGCCGCCTCCGCGGAAAAACGACTCCGCCGGTCGTTTTCATATCTGAGTATAGCGGCCGCGCGCTTTACTCTTCGAGCGCGCATTTTTCAATCAGCGATCCAATTAGTTGGAAAGCGAAGTTCGTGTGCGATCTTCGCGTTGTTTTCGTGATTTCAGGAGCAGATCCCCGGGCAAGTCATTTTAGTCTGACACCCGCAGCACCGTGTTCTAGGGCATCGCTGGCCCATGGCTTGTTGGGATTTTCCTCCACTAGCCATCCCGTTACAATGTATAAAAAGAGTGTGAGAATGTATAATTTTTCAAACATATCATAATTATCATTAAGTAAGTTACTTTTTTTTGTTACTCCTTAGAAATTTTGTAAGAGGATTGGGATTTTTTGGTTAGATTTGAGGTTCTGTCTGAAATTTCACAAGATTCTCAGTAGTTTCAACAGGGTCATCATCGCCACGATATCGCCTTGACGAACTGTCGCCGTCGTCGTTGCAACTGTTCTCCTAGCTGCTAAAGTCGAGTACACGTGGGCGCGCTCGGCGCCGGCTTCGTGTGAATTTGCTATCACGGTTAGAGAGCGCGAGCACGAGACTCGTTGAACATCGTTTCTTCTTTTTCTACATTAAGCAAACTATCATCAATGATCTAATTCTAATTTTGCAAGTATGTTACATGTCTCTATTATTTACTTACACTTGTGTCGGAACATTATAATTGTTACTTATAAAAATAAAGTTATCTATCTTCAATTAAATTGATCATTTTCAAAAATGTAATACTTACAAATAATTATAATTATTGTATAAATTATATATATTATTGCACAAATGTTTCTTTGAACTGTTATTTTTCATTTATAAGCAGTGTTAAACTGCTAAATAATAAATAAATTAAGTTATAAATTATAGATGTTTTTTTTATAAATTAAATATGTAAATTTCCCATTACTGATATTACAACAGCTTACAATATTTAAATGTTTATTTTATTTTTAGCATACCTTGGCATATAGTATTGTGTTTATTCTTTGCCATGAAATCAGGGATTAAACACAAAAAACTTTCCGCTGGGTATGCGAAGAATTTGCATATTGCACTCAGAAGCGATGAGGGCTATTGACGAGTGGCTTCCCTCGTTGCTCTCGGACAGCAAGTGTCCCTCGCGGAGACAATAGCATACTTTTCTCGCTAGTGGCATAGTATAATATTCTTTATCTGAAGAAAATAATAATATACATAAAATTCACCTATTAATACAATAATACCGTCTAAATAAAAATTATGATTTTTAGGTGAAAATCAGCTGAAAATCAGCCGATAATCAGGTGACGTTTTGGCATGATTTTCAGCTGATTTTCAGCTGATTTTCAACTGAAAATCAGTTGATCTTTTTCAGTAGGGATTTACCTTATCATTTTTTATATACGGAGATACCGCGCATTAGGTAGTCAATTAGAAAGCATTTTTCATTTACATGCTACCTGTAAAGTTTCTTCGTGAAAGGTGCTTTCATATTGAAGCTATCAAGCTATAAAGTTTTCGTCGCCGCGAAATCAAAATATTTTTTTCCTTCAGCCTCTAGTGAAAATTTTTCGCAGCCTGGGGGAAAGACAGCCTGGCTGACGGCAGTAGTTGATGTCAAATCGTATCAGAATATAGTTATATTTCAGTACTAACGGCGTACGAAGCGCGGCGCTACTGCGCTTGATTTTTGATCATGGGGAGATGGAGAGAGAGAGAGAGAGAGAGAGAGAGAGAGAGAGAGATTTGATTTGTTCTTTATTGAACGCCATGGGCTAAAACCTCGTCTGGCGCTCTGAGACAGATACATTTGAAAAATAACAATAAAAAGTAAAAATATAAAGCAACATATGGTTCATAACGAGAAAAAGAATATATACAAAAATATAAACAAAGTGAACAATGCGCAGCAGGTAAGATATTGTAAAAATAACAAAAAATGAGGTAGGCAGCATGCGTAGAGGAAGCCGACGAATAATTAGCAGGGAGTATATCCCACACACACACAATCGCGCAATCGTTAGTCACAGCAAACGACTTATAACCTTATAAACTAAGGCGGCGCAAACAATTTCTCTTGAATTAGAACTAAACTAATACTAATAAAGGGAAGGGAAAAGCAAGCACTTAATAACTATATATAGGGCCCCAGCCTAGGCCCACGTCTTTGGTTTCGTTAGAGCCGCGCGCGGTGTTGATCGCCGGGTCGGCCCGGCTGGTAGAGCAGGCAAGTGGGTAGCCGCTCATCCCTCACGCGCGTTGCCCAGTCCCCAACATCGCGGCTAAAAAGCGTCTCTCGCAGGGTGCGCTTGAAATGGGGGAGCTTCTTGGGAGAGAAGTCCACCACTCCGACCGAGTTAATGAGGCTCATGGCTTCGAGGGAAAAGGAGTTACGAAAGGCCTCGGTACGTGGTATAGGCGGCTCGAAGGTTCGCGGCGGGTGCCTGACGGAGAATCGCACAGCAACGTCGAGGTCAACCCGATAGTTGAAACGGTCAAGTAGATAAGGGGGGGAGGCGTTAGCGACTACTTTATACGCCAGGACGCCCACGAGGTATTCTCGCCTCCTCCGTGCTGAGAGCCAGCCAAGTGCGAGGCGATAGGGGGTGATGTGGTCGCGCCATGCCACACAGCCGGCCACGAAGCGCACGCACGCGTTGAGAGCGATCTCGAGCTTCTTTACGCGCTCCTTATCCAAGTGATTGTACACTGGACAGGCGTAATCAAAGCGCGGAAAGAGCAAGGTCTCAACAAGCTGTTTCCTAAGCTCCCTGGAGAGTGCGTGGTGATAAAAACGCATGGTGTAGAGGCCAGCAAACACCGCTCGAGCCACATGCCTTGCATGCACCTGCCAGTCAAGGGTGCTGATAAAAGTGACACCGAGGCTGCGCGCCTCAGCAACATACGGCAAGGCGACACCATCTATTACAATTGGCGGGAGCCCTGAAGGGTCGAGGTCCCTTGTGTAGTGGGTGCTCCCAAGCAGGACGACCTTTGTCTTTCCAGGATTAAGCAAGAGACCGTTCGACCGGGCCCAGTCTGCGACAGCTTAAGCATCACGGTTGAGGTGAGCGATGGCTCCATGGTAGTCTGCCGGTAGGAAGTGGTGGTAGAGTTGAGTATCATCCGCGAATATCATGACCTTAGCGTATTGTACAGCAGTCGGGAGGTCATTAATAAATATAGCGAACAACAACGGGCCAAGCACGCTGCCTTGGGGCACTCCCGACATCGTACGCAGCCAATCCAAAATACTGCCACCCGTATCAACAACTGCTTGGAGGCGATTCGCCAGATAATCAAAAAACCAGCGGAGCGCGTGCGTGGAAACGTTGATGGCTCTGAGTTTAGCTAGTAGCAAGGCGTGGGGAATGGAATCAAATGCCTTTGAGAAATCGAAGAGGATGAGGATTGTAAGTATACGCTTATCCACTGCAAATCAAATATCGTCGAACACACCCAACAGAGCAGTCTGCGTGCTGTGCCCGCGGCGAAAACCCGCCTGCCGGGGGTGGATGATGCCGTTTGTTTCGAGATATCCCTGGAGCTGGTCGTGCACCAATCGCTCGAGCACCTTCGAGAGCTCCGGGAGCTGGGCAATAGGCCGCGTGTCAGACGGCAAGCTCACCGATTGCTCTTGGCAATCAGCCTAATCAGCGCCTTTTTCCAGTCAGGAGGGAACGTTGCATGAACGATAGATGAGTTCAGCAGGCTGGTGATGCGCGGGAGAGCGCGAGGTACAGATAGTTTGAGCATCGGCACCGACAGACCATCACAGCCTGAAGCCTTAGAATGGCTGCGCTGGAGCGCGTCGACTACCTCAGTGGCAGTGACAGGGCGCAAGCAGAAGTGGGAGTCGAGCGTGGTATTGAAGGGGTGCCCGGCGACATTATCGAAGTCGCGCTCAGTAACTGGGGGGTGGACGTACACCGTAGCGGCATAGTGTGTGTTAAGAGATGCTGGGTCAAAGTGGAGGAATGGTAAAGGCGGCTTTGAGCTAGAGACATGGAGGCGCCTCAGCTCCTTCCACTTTGCCTCAACGCTGGGTGCATCCGCGATTCGGGAAAATGTAGTGGTTTTTAGCCCCGTCGAGGGCATTACTAGTCTCAGACCGGAGCATACGAAAGCGTGCCATATCAGCAGGCGCGCGAGACCTACGTGCGGTCTTATAGGCTCGGTCGCTAGCCCTCATTAGAGCCCTAATCTGGGTACTGACGCAGGGCTTACGCCGGAACGAGAGCGTGAGCTTACGCAGCGGGACAGCAGCGTCGTATGATGCAATTAGCGCACCTGTGAGTGCACGCTCAGCAGCACAGATATCAGACGGGCAGGGACCTAGAACAAGCTCAGACGTGGGAGAGGTAGCAATGAAGGAGTTAGACGGAGTGGGCAAGTGGTGAGCGGATTGGAGATGCTGCAGGAGGGCGCGATCTAGCACCTCGGGATTGAGCCTCCTGAGATCGCAGGCCATAATGGACTTCTCCATGGGTGGCAGTTTGGAGCAGGCAAGAGTGAGCTTGATGAAGTCGTGACCCACGATAAAAGGAGCAGGGGACTTTGAATAGGTCAAGACCTGGTCATCGGATTTGGTGATAAAGAGGTCAATCCAGGTGTGCGAGTCGCGCCAATCCTGATGATGAGAGGGGTCAGAAGGAATAAGATGGAGGGAGTTTGTGTCGAGGTAGTCTTGGAGGCGGATAGGCTGGTGCATTAGGGATGGCCATGTTTATATTAAAGTCACCGGTGACTATGAGGGAGTTGAAGTGCGGAAGGTAAGTAGAAAGGCAATTAAAAAAGTGGAGAAGATACGAGGCGTGAGGTCGGCGGTATACAGCAGCAAAGAGGAGCTTAGTGAGATGGTTGGTAATTTCTAGAATGAGGAATTCAGGGGTATTGTCATAGAGGGGGTCAGAGCTTGCAAGAACGTGAGCTGCGAAGGTATCGCGTACATAAACGCCGGCACCGCCACCTCCCCTCACGGTCTGCACGGTCTGCAGGAAGGTCTCGGTTACTGCCAAGACATCGAAATGAGTTTGCGATACTTCAGCCTCAAGAAGTGCGAAGTGAGTGGGGGAGAAGCGGTTTACATTGATGTGACGGGCGACAATTGTGGCCGCATGCCGATTCACTGGCGGTCGCGGCCACAGACGTCAATCTGACGTATTCAAGAGACCATCGAGGTCGGCTGCACAGTGTATAGGGATGAGTGGAGCAGTCTTAAAGGGACGCATGCAAACGACTAAGTTTCTGACGATAGGCCGCTCATATCCAAGCATCTTATATACAGCGAGCGCGCACTTGAGCAGATTATAGACTGGCGAAGGCCAGAGCGCGTTCAACGAGAGCAAGGCCGGCCCCCCCTGCACCGAAAATAGTCTGGCACGAGAGATTGCGAAGAGCCGGAGAACAGTGTAAGACGGCATCGCGGATTTGCAGAGAGGCAAGAGAGAAAACAAGGCTACGCGTACGCTGCACAGGGCCGGTTGATGCGCCGGGCGCAATATCCGCGGCGCTCGCGGCAGCACGAGCAGTAGGGTTCCATTCTCGCATGAAAACCACATGCGGCGCCAGGTGCGTGAAGTCCAGCGCTATCAGTAGAGAGACGACAAATTTCGCAGGTTCAAGGGCGACGGGGGCCGGTATCTCTCTCAAAACTATCTCGCAGCGGTCTTCCATCGTCTCACTATGCGGAGCAATACGGGTGACAGATTCAAGGTCTGAGCGGAGCGCTAAGATATCGGCTCTGTGCTGGGCATGCTGCTCGTCCGAGGCCTGCGCTCTCAACGTCCTCTAGACGCGTGTGTAGGCCAGTAACGGCGTTTTCTATTCGCTCGTGAGAGCGGGCGATACATTTCAGGAAGGCCTGCATGTAGGGTGGCGCCTGGCTCAGCACAGCTTTAGTCGCCTCGTCGACGAGGGAACCATATTCACTAGTCTCTTCCTGGAGATCAGGGGACAACTGAGACGCAGCAGGATTGCTGTCCATGTCCGAGCAGTGCGTCTTTAGCGCCGGCGTGATGGATGGAGAGGGTGTAGAAGCACGCCTCTTCGCAGCAGTGTTGTCAGTAGGCGGAGCCGCCGGCAAGTCGTATTCGCTCGGCGCGATCGGTGATGACCGCAGGGGAGTGGCTATGGCCGTGTCAGTCGGACGGTTGCTGTGGGCAACGCTGGCTACAGGTACTATTGGCTGAGTGAGCGAGGTACACGTACAGAGAGTCAGCAGGTGCAAGGCACGTGGCGTGGAAGATACGTTTACAAGCTGCACAGGCAGAAAGTGAAGCATCACCACCCGCAATTCTAACGTTGCACACGGGACACTGACGAGAGTTCATCTCCAGCGCAATCACAATCCCGACGCTGTACCGAGCGCTGTATGGTAAACTGGTAAACTGCTGTCCCGATATCAGTCGATCGCACGCACGTACGCGGTAAGTTACCGACAGCTAGACCTACTAGTCGCGGATAGATGCGTGAATTCACGCAAGAGGCGTGGCTCAAGCTGCGCAGAATGAGCTACGCGGCGCAAAGCGAACAAAAATGCTGACTCACGCAAAAAGTTGGTTAACAGTAAAAACAGCTGGCGAAGACCGTAGACAAACCAGCAGACGACGACACACAGCTGTTCTGCGCCTTGTTGGTGATACTAGATGAGCAGCAGACAAAGCAGCAAGCAGACAACCAGGTGCAAACCGATGCAGGAGAGGAAATTGCAGCGCAGATGAAGCTAGTGGGTGGGCAGCAGTGCAACAGTGAATCAGTAGGCCGAGCTGCGGTGAGGCGAAGGCACAACGGCAAGACCGCGCAAATGTAGGTCGATATGACCCTTGTGGGATGGTCCAGGTAAATAGTCAGAAGTAAGGTTAGGGCGTCACTGGCTTAGAAAAAGGTCTCCGGCTCATAAAGCTAGAGCGCAATGCCTCCACTTTTTGGGCTGGTAGCTTGAGAGCCGTCTGGGGCCCCTTCTCCTGCAAAAGTTTACTCCAAGGAGTAAGAGAATGGTAAGCAAAAAGCCGACAAAGCAGGAGCTAAAGCGAGTGATGTGCGCACACTTACCAGAGAGAGAGAGAGAGAGAGAGAGAGAGAGAGAGAGAGAGAGAGAGAGAGAGAGAGAGAGAGAGAGAGAGAGAGAGAGAGAGAGAGAGAGAGAGAGAGAGAGAGAGAGAGAGAGAGAGAGAGAGAGAGAGAGAGAGAGAGAGAGAGAGAGAGAGAGAGAGAGAGAGAGAGAGAGAGAGAGAGAGAGAGAGTTATGTTGTCTGTCAACCAAAAATATTTTTATTTTTGTTATTTTTGTTCAAGAACGTCGACAGAACCATTGATTTAATTGCATTCACAAATATAACAAAGATCACCAAAAAAAACTGGTAATTGTTGAAAATACTGGCAAGAGTCCAGTACGCAACTTTATCTTTGCATTTTTAATGTTGGGTAAAAGGATGAGTGATTTGACCTATATTTTTCTGCTTTACTGTGAGAGCATGGCAGACCAGAACTACAAGTTAAGAACGTAGAAGATCTAGAACTGAAGAACTGAAGAATGATCATCCTCATAAGTTATTTTATCAGATTAATTGATTGAGGGATCCGCTGCAGTCAGAGCGTTCAGATTCTGTTGAAGTAGAAATCATTTTGAGGCATGATGAGTTAACTCCCCATCCTAAGGAAATTCTGCAGAAGGAGAAGCAGCTACTTAGTTAAATATACTGGATATATATTGACAGTAGAAAGCAGAGATCAAGATGTAGTTCTGTTTTTATTTTTTTAAGTACTGTCAGATCAGATCATAGACATTGAGTATATCCCAACTATACGGCTACTACAATACAAGAGTTTAGATAAGTATAATTTTCAAGTAATTTGTCACAAAGACATTATCTCTCATAAAGTAGGCTAAGCGAGAAGCTCCAAAACCTATTTCAATCATCGTAAAGGATTTTTAATGTTTTATGTTTGCAACATGACCAGTCAGGTGAAGGCTCTTCTTGAGACAAAGTTTATATTCTTTGTATAAATGGTTTATAGTTATGATTTGAAAAGTATCAAACATAAAAATCTCCTAATTTTAATTATTTTAAAAAACAAGTTATTTCACAATGCCATTTCAAAATAAATTTTTATATTTTCTTACTTTTCAAATCATAACTATAAACCATTATATGAAGAATATAAACTTTGTCTGAAGAAAAATCTTCACCCGACTGGTCATGTTGTATAAACAAAACATTGAAAATCCTTTACGATGAATGAAATAGGTTTTGGACCTTTTCGCTTAACTTATATTATGAGAGATAATGTCTTTGTGACAAATTACTTGAAAATAATTCTAAATATTTTCTTCTTTTATAAATGGGTTATTTGATGTAAAATCAAAAACTGTTATATTCCTCTAACTTGTTAGCCTTACTGTTTGAGGTAAATATATATAATACACTATTCAAGAATGGAAGCAAAGTCGTTTACTAAACTCATCTGACGTACAGTCTCCTTATATTTAATTTATAGTTCTGGTTCAGAAAGTTGTACTTGAATAAAATATTTCAAGTAAGTCATTTGTTAAATGGTAAAAGCTTTACCAGATATGAGAAAAAGTAAAATTAACAAATTTTACTTTTGGAACTTTTCAAATCATAACTATAAACCATTTATACAAAGAATATATAAACTTTGTCTCAAGAAAAGCTTTCACCCGACTGGTCATGTTGCAAACATAAAACATTGAAAATCCTTTATGATGAATGAAATAGGTTTTGGAGCTTCTCGCTTAACTTATATTATGGAAGATAATGTCTTTAATAACAAATGTAAAATTTGTTAATTTTACTTTTTCTCATATATCTGGTAAAGCTTTTACCATTTAACAAATGACTTATATGAAATAATTTATTCAAGTACAACTGTCTGAACCAGAACTATAAATTAAATACAAGGAGGAATTTTTTAAATGTTATGAGGATCCTCGTGAGGGCCAATTCCCAGAAATAACTTTGAAACAATCTTGAATATTAGATTGCAACGTTTCGTCAGGAAGTTCCCTGACCTCTTCAGGCTTTATTAAAAATATACAGAGTTAGAACACATACACATATAAAAATAAAAAACTGGTCAAATAAATTAAACACAATCTATGCAAAAACATTTACCTATAAATAGCTAAGTCGATACTGGTAAGATATACCAGTAGAGTCGAGATAGTGCAGAACATAATGCACGCTTCGCTGGGGTTTATATATTATCACGCTTGTTTACCTTTTTAAATGTAACGTTCTTAACAGCTTTTTGTATATGTTATTCAAATTTTGTGTATCTTCTATTCTATTCATCGTGTTATGATTTAAGTTAATATGTAACATTTCGGAAATAATTCGTTTCGTGTAATTGTTTTCCCTGTCTAAAATTTGGATGTTTTTCCAGTCAACGATGTGTTTCATAGTTCTTTGGTGTGTTGCTATCACTGATTTGTTATCCTTATCTCTTTCATTTTCTTTAATTCTAGTTTTTAACATTCGCTTAGTTTCGCCAATATAAGTCGATGTACAAGACATACAATTTATCTTATAGACTACGCTACATGTTTCTGATTTTTCTATTTTATCCTTTCCTAATTTAATTATATTGTTCAATTTTTTGTTGATCAAAGGTACTGTGCGGATGTTATATTTGTTTAAAATATACGAACATTTTTTATAAAAAGTATTATTATACGGAATGGAAATTGTAGTTAGTGGACGGTTCTCATTATTAGTCTTTTTATTGTGATATTTGAGTTTTCGAAGTCTATTTCGTATGTGTATGTTTATAAATTCGGAAAGATAATCGTTACATAAGAGAAGTTCTGTAATTTTGTGTATATTCGCGTCATGAAAACAAGTATCGGATAAAAGAATTGCTCTATCCACTAGGTTCGCAACGATGTTTATTTTTTGTTGTATGGTGTGGTTAGAATTATAATTTAACAGTCTCGATGATGCTGTTGTTTTTTGATACCAATTAGTCAAAATTTGATTGTTTTTTCTCGTAAGACTTAGATCTAAAAAATTTATACTATTGTCCATTTCAGATTCAAATGTAAATTTAAGATGAGTATTATACTTGTCTACATATCTAAAGTAAAACAGTGGAATACAATCTTGTGTAATTTTTAATTCGCGCAAGCAGTCTATTTCTAAATCTTCCATAACCATGTCAGCGAATAATGGTGAGATAGGAGAACCCATAGGTGTACCAAATATTTGTTTATAAGTTCTATTGTTGAAATTGAAATATGTGTTGTCAAATAAAAAACTGACTATATTCCGAATCTCATGAAAAGGAATTTTGCATTTATTGTGAATATATGTGTAACGTCTGTCTATGCTTTCTAATACTAAATCGTACGGTATATTTGTAAACAGAGAGCAAACATCCAGAGACTTCTCTTACGTAACGATTATCCTTCCGAATTTATAAACATACACATACGAAATAGACTTCGAAAACTCAAATATCACAATAAAAAGACTGATAATGAGAACCGTCGACTAACTACAACTTCCATTCCGTATAATAATACTTTTTATAAAAAATGTTCGTATATTTTAAACAAATATAACATCCGCACAGTACCTTTGATCAACAAAAAATTGAACAATATCATTAAATTAGGAAAGGATAAAATAGAAAAATCAGAAATATGTGGCGTAGTCTATAAGATAAATTGTATGTCTTGTACATCGACTTATATTGGCGAAACTAAGCGAATGTTAAAAACTAGAATTAAAGAACATGAAAGAGATAAGGATAACAAATCAGTGATAGCAACACACCAAAGAACTATGAAACACATCGTTGACTGGAAAAACATCCAAATTTTAGACAGGGAAAACAATTGCACGAAACGAATTATTTCCGAAATGTTACATATTAATTTAAATCATAACACGATCAATAGAATAGAAGATACACAAAATTTGAATAACATATACAAAAAACTGTTAAGAACGTTACATTTAAAAAGGTAAACAAATAAAGACAGAAGATACTTGCCGGACGCATCATTTTGTAGTATTTAAGTAATCTATCAAATATTTATTTTTATATCATTATTTTTTGGAATAATATTTATATATTATATTTTATAAAAACTTTTCAATTATATTATATCTATATATTATATCTACTAATTTCACAAAAATTTTATATCAATCTTTATAATTTCTATAATTATAATTTCCTTATAATTTCATTGTAATATCTTTATTATACAAATTCATTATACAAATTGAATTATTATTAATTCTATAGTAAGATAATAATATTTTTTTTACATTGCGTATGTATATCTATATATTACGTATGCTTGTTCCTAACATTATATAACGAACAAGTATTGTGTAAGTTTTGCTGTAGTCAAATATCGAAATATACTTATTTTCTTGAACTGTTATGACCATTTTATTTTAATTATTTACATACTACGTGATCAATAACTAAATACATAGAAGGTTGCGATTCCCGTCCTACGCACCTTGAACTACAAAACGATGCGTCCGGCAAGTATCTTCTGTCTTTAAAAGAAAATTTTAAAAATTACATTAACAGTTTAAGAAGATGTTTAATTAAAATTCATATTGGCAGATAACAGGTAGATTGACTTATATAAGAAAAACTTACATGAATTTATGATGTATACTTCGAAAATGTTTACGCAAAAATTTTTTAAATATTTGTGTTTCAATTACAGTTATTATGTTAGTATTTTTGTAATATTTTTTGTTAGACGTAATTATTTTTTATACAAATTTTTATAGTAAATATATATTAATCAAATTTTATTTTAAAAATTCTCTTTATTATAATAATTGACTTGCCTGCACTTAATAGATTCCACCAGTTTCATGAGTTTATTTTTAGTAGTACTTACGATTTTTTGTTATAAAAATAATTCCATATTTCTATGTTACAAAAATGTACTGGTCTATATAAAATAATAATTGATTCCACTTCTTTCATGTGTTTTAAACTATGATATTCTTTTGGTGGAGACAGGGGGAGAGAGAGATGGAGATAGAGGAAGAGAAAGAGAGAGGAGGAGAAAGAGGGAGGGAGAGAGAGGGAGAGAGAGATTACAAATAATTAATAGTTTATAATTATTATATTGATTAGTTAAATATTAAATATATGTTGAACTAATTTATCTTGAAAATCATCAATAATTAATTTTTTTTTTGTAACGAGGGCTAAACTCGCCTTTTTATGCTTGTTTTGCGCGCGCAAAGTACGCGTATGCGCTAATTATTTTACTTGACATACGCAGAATAACAGTAGCATGGGGATCAGGCGAGACCAAGAGTGGAACTCGTTGTGAAAAGCGCGGGAAACCTGGTTAGTCGACCACGTGGTTGAAAGAGCACACTGAAAAAAATTTGGCACTCCAGCTGACTTGATGGGTACATACGCTACGCCGAAAGTAGGGTCGAATGTTGTACCGCGGTTCGGTACATCTCCTGCCCCGTACTGGCACAGCTCCTGTCCCGTAAAAGCGTCGCGCGCCCCGTACTGGCACAGCTCCTGTCCCGTTCGGGACAAACGCTGTGCCAAATTTTTTTCAGTGCACGGAACTCGGAGAGTATACTCTATATTGTCGCTCCCCAATAGAAAGGCGTTATGTGGGAATCCGGCCGAAGAAGGCGTTATCTGGGAGTCCGGCCGACGAAGACGTTATCTCGAAATCTTCCAGAAGAAGGCATCTCGGAGCCCGGCCGAAGAAGGAGTTATCTCGCCTAAAATAGACAATATATAGGCGGGGCCGCCAACTTAAATCTGGGGCGAAAAAATTTGCGTGCGAGATAACGCATTCTTCGGCCTAACTCCGAGACAGGGGCCTGATTCTAAATGTGTCTCGGCCTCGAGACAACTGCTTCTCCTCTTAAAGGAACTCCCTGACTGGTCTACAGCTCCGGATTTGGTGTGTCTCGACGTCCAGACAAATTTAGAATCAGGCCCCAGGGGCCTTTACGAAACGAAATATGAATTTTAATTCTGTTTCGTTTCATTTTCTAAAAATGTAATATAAATTAATTCTGATTCCGATTTCATTAATATTAACTGAAACGAAACGTAATCAATAGTTTAAAACGATATTCATAAAGGAAATATTAATATGGGAATTTTGTTTCGTTATGTTTTTCAGAAACAATACAAAATTCAGTTTTTGCTTTCGTTTGGTTTTCCAAAACGAAATTGAAATGAAAGTAGTTATAGTGGCACTTTGGGGCAGACAAACAAATCCCCCACCACTATCCACCTGAGGGAGGGGAGGGGAACCCCCACCACCAGGTGGGTAATGATGCAGGGTGACCCTGAGCCACTACCCTCTGAGGAAGGGGAAACCCCACCATCAGGGGAAATGGCTTGGGTTACATCTGCCCCAAAGTGCCACTGTGAAATAAAAAAGAGAGGGGGGGGGGGAGAGGGGGTAGGCGAGATCGGCAGGATCCCCACAATCTTACCGTAGAGCGCTCGTTGCTTCAGAGCGCTCACTATACACACAAGTGCCAGACGGCTCAGGGATTCTACACGATCGTGCAGTCAGCCACGGCTACGAGCTATAACTCCCCACCATCGGTAGTAGTAGTGGGGAGCAGCTGCAGCTTCCTCCTGCGTCGACACACACACACACACACACACACACACACACACACACACACACACACACACACACACACACACACACACACACACACACACACACACACACACACGCGCGCGCGCACGCACGCACACACGAGAGAGAGAGAGAGAGAGAATTTATTTAAAAAACAATATTTATTAAAAACAATATTTATTTAAATTTAAAAAATAAACAAATAATATAAAAATTTACAATTGCTGCAACTGCTGCTACTGATACGGCTATCGATGCAACTCATAGGAACTTCTATTATTATTTTTTTTTTTTGGAAAGGTTCGATGTTAATGAGTACATTGAGTTACTGTTTGTGCAACGTTTCGATAACTATTTTGTTATCCTTATCAAGCACTAGAATTTATTAACATATGGAGATAAATACAAGTCAATAATTAAAATACATACAAATACACAATTTGTTCGGCATTTTTACCTAAAATTACATTCATTATAATGTTAAAACATCTTTTGTTAAAAAAAAAAAAAAAAAAAAAAAAAAAATCCATCTGATTTTTCACTATTGTTTCTATATTTTTTAGATAAACAAAAACACAATTTTATAAAATTGACGATGTTTTAACATTATAATGAATGTAATTTTAGGTAAGAATGACGAACAAATTGTTTATTTGTATGTATTTTAATTATTGACTTGTATTTATCTCCATATGTTAATAAATTCTAGTGTTTGATAAGGATAACAAAATAGTTATCGAAACGTTGCACAAACAGTAAACAGTAACTCAATGTACTCATTAACATCGAACCTTTCCAAAAAAAGCTATTTAATAATGAGTGACAAAGAAATTCTATGAATTCTATTATTATTGTCTTTTACACTACAATATACACTACTATAAACTATTTACAGAGTTTTAATGTTTTAGAAAAGATCCTGTTTATTCTGGCAATGAACAGGATTTTCATTCCAATCTGGGCATAGCCAGAACCCGCACACATCACAACGCGCCCACTGACGGTTTCTTTGGCACCAAAATCGCTTAGCGCAGCCGAAACAAAAATCGAAGTTCCGACGCGGCACATCAACTAATTCTTGGCGGCGTTGTCGACGTGCTCCCTGCTGCACTATCCGTAGCTCCTCACGCATCAACGCTATTTCATTGTTCCGCGCTTCCCTAAATACAGCGCCGAGGTTTCTGTGAAAACCTCGACGAACATTGATAGCGCGTCTTAACGCCACTTCATGCATCTGCGCGGGGTATTCTGCCACATACTCGCGATCACCGTCACCATCAACATCACCACCATCGTGATTGTTATCGATAGTTTCCATGTCGGAGTCCACATTTTCTTGCTGTTGTTGTTGTTGCACTATTTCTCCCTGCTCGCTCGATATATCTGACTCGTAGCCAGATTCAACTTCATCCTCGAAGTCGTCTTGCAGGAGGTCAGCAAGTGCGGCGTCCTCCTGAATTTGAATGTGTCTTTCCTCTTCCATTTGGATGCGTCGTTCCTCTTCAAGCTAGATGCGGCGCTCTTCTTCTTCACGCTGCTGTTGTAGGAGGATATCCTGATTTTGGAGGAACACCTGCATGACCTCCTCAAGTATCAAGTCGTCGATGGGGATTTCTTGAAACTCTTCAAGCGGCATTGGTGGTGGTGGTGGTGATAATGGTGGCGAATTAGCCATTTCGTCCATGATGAGAGAGAGGTCTTGCTCCAATAAAATCTTACAGCAGACTGGTGGACAACAGGGTGCTCTAGCCATCGGTTTTTCAAAAGTTGGCGAAAGCTGATGATAAGCTCTTATTACATTGAGAGTGTGTAGAAACTTGCGGAAAATTGGATTTTGCATTCATATTACACATGGCGGAGGAAGTAGGAATTATTTTTCAAGTAAATTCTAAAATCATGCGATAATAAGAGATGGAACAAAACCCTCGGTTTACTCTTATTACGTCTGGCGAATACTCTAAAATTCTTTTCTCACAAAACTTTCAATCTCAGCCGATACCAGAGACATTTGTCTACTATATTATCTAAATAATTTATAAATAATTTGAGAAAAGTTTATATAAGTACTGTTTCAGCGCTTGTACAGCATTTTACAGAGAAATATTTTAAATTATTATTTTATTTTTCATTATTGTTTATTTATTATAAAACTATGCTGAGGAAGTGTTTATTTATTAATTTCATTAACCAATTAATTTTGTTATTGATTCGGTATTAGTAAGGTATTGGTACGGATATCTTGAAAAGTTACATTCACATTAATTCGCGGTATTGTACTTTATTATTAGGTGCAACATTCTCTTTTTATTGGTGGTATTTTGGAATCACAGGCCGATCGATGTACTGATCAACCCAATCAATTTTCATATCAGTTCAGACTAACAGTTTTACTACACATTGTATCCATCTATTTATCGTATTTTATAACTTAGTCGTAGAAATTATTTTATGGAATCTTTTATAATTCTGAGTGTTTTAAAAAAATTTTTCGGTGATTTTTCATTATAATATATTAAGCTGCGATTATGTTTTTAGACTTTTTAAATTCAAAAGTGTCTATTCCTCAAAATTTCGCTGCGTTGCTCTGCATTCTTTTATTCCGTCCCCACCGTAAAATCCGTAGTTTCATGCTCTTTGGTATGTATATAAGCCGTCTTAAACGATATTTACACCACAGTTCAGTTTGTCTGCGCCCAGAAACTATCAAAGATTAGTTGAACCAGTACACTGTTACATACTTATCAAAATTTGGTTTGAGTGATCGTAGAAATACACTTCATCATCCAGACATACTTCTATCACACGTTAAAGTGAGTTCTTCTTAAAGTATTAAATACTACCATGCTCTCTTAAATTGTTAATATTGTAACAAGGTGAATTTTAAAATGGAAAATAACTTGTTAGATGATACCTGATGTCAACATGGTCTTCGATGAAACTCGTACACATATAGCAATTTTAAATGTCATTGCACGAGTCGAAACTCTCGAAGCATATGACGAAGATCATTGGACCAATGAAAATTCATTATTCAATACTGTTGAATCAATAAATAGAGATTTAAGAAATTTAGATGACTTAGAAAAAAGTAACAAATACGTAAAACTTATTCTTGACTGTAATGTGCATCATACAGAAAAATTACTTAGAAAAAAAGATAATCTATGTAAACAATTAAATAAAATTACAAAACATTTATTATTATTAAATCAAAATTTTGAGCGGAAGTTTGAACAGCAACAGAATCAAATTAATGAATTAAAAAGTGAAATTGAAAAATTGAAGCTGAATAAAAACACATAAAAATAAATACCGTATTTTCTTATAAACCTATGACCTCTTTAACAGTATTTTTAAATATATCTCATTATGATAATAAATACTTTTTAAAGTTTTGTAAAACTTTAAAAAATTATTTTACAAAAGTAAAAACTTATAGGCAAGAATAAGTTTGGTTACTATTCTACATAGTTTGTACTTAACAAACATTATTTACTAAACTCTCCCACCCTCTCTTCCCCCTCTCTCTCACCCTCTGTACCAAAAGCTTTAATGAGAGCTTAAATATTTTTTCAAAACAATCAACACATTCTTTAAAAAACTAATTTTTTAAATATATTCTATTCACACCATTTGTCTATAGTCCTTTTATTTATGCTGATCTCATATATTCAATAACCACTCCCTACAAATGGTAAGAATTTTTTTCATGACTGTACAAATAACTTTTATTTATTCGAATCTCATCTATTCAATAAGCACTCTGCAAATGGTAATAATTTTTTTCATGACTGTACCAATAATAATATTGTTAATATAAAACTTTCTACGAAAGTATAAAATAAGGCAAGTATAGACGTTTTTTCTGTATAATCTATAAAATAATAATATTTTCTTACTCGCCCACCCGAAAGTACGTACTTTCGGCCCGCATCTCCGGGCCGAAAGAGAAACTTTCGCATCCTATTTTAGACCAACCGCGCGCTCTGATTGGCTGCCGAAATTTCCTGACCCGCGGCGCTTCAGCGCCCGCGCGCATGTCCGAGGAAAGATGTTTGTGCGGTGTGAAGGTTAGACACGTACGAAATAAACAGAGGAAAGTGCACGGGTGACGAGAAAAAAAGTTAGTTGAAATAAAAAGTGGTTTTGTTTGATCGTGGTTATTGTTTTTTCCTTTTGTTTTCTACACGTACTTTCGAGTCGTGTAGAAACAATTAAGTAAACGTATGGACGGAAGCGTCCGAGGAAAATATGTTTGTGCGGTGTGAAGGTTAGACACGTACGAAATAGACAGAGGAAAGTGCACGTGTGACAAGAAAAAAGAGTTAGTTGAAATAAAAAGTGGTGTTGTCTTTTTTTAATGAATGTGTTTCTGATGCCCGCCCCGACCAGCAAAACCTCGGCTTCGCCTCGGTCTTGCAAATGTCGGGCGGGCATCAGACCATCTGTACAATAGCGAAAGTAGCAGACGCCCAAAAAACCAGCTCTCTACGCCGGGCCGAAAGAAAAAACAGTCGGTAATATCGACCGAGCTACCCAAAGCGGCCGACAGAGGCACTACTATCGAGCGGGTCGAAAGAAAAACTAACACTCAAACACAGCTAGCAGACGACAACGCAATTTTATCAATTATTTAACAATTACAGAACGTACTTTCGGCCGGGGAGTAAGAAAAATAGTATACAATACTTGGACCGGAAATTGGATGCCCTGGCCGTGCGTCATGACGCCCTCGGCTTCGCCTCGGGCGTCATACCACGCACGGCCCGGAAATCCAATTTCCGGCCCACCTATCGTAATATACTATTATGTTTTTTTTAAAGAAATCAAATAAATACCAGTGAAAAAGTCTTTTACTTCTTTAAGTCATTGTATGCTGAACAAATTATATGTAAGTAAGTACATTCAAATTGTTCATTGCAAATCAAACAAATGAAAGTTGTGAAATCAATTATCGATAGTCAAGTAATGCAAACAACTCTCGGAAACAACTGTATGACTATTCTCAGAAATGTACTAAAATTTGTTCATCCTTCTATACAAATTAAACACATGAAAGTACTGAAATCAATTTATTGTAGTCAAGTACCCATAAGTTAACTTGACTGAATAAACAACTTTTCGTAAATACTTAAAAATATTCAGTCAGCGGGCATAAAGTACGTACTACTTAACGCCTAACAGGCGTAATAGCTCCCATACTCCTACCAAACTTTATAGAACCTACGCACTTTACGCCCGTGTGGGCAAAAATTATATAACTACTATGCCTTCTTTTTATTTCTAAAATTCATAAGAATTTTATCAGATATTTACGAAAAGTCAAAGCCTATATAAAAAAATTACATAGTTACCACCACATCTCCATTTTTCATTGATCTTTCTCAATTTTGAAATTTCTATAATATTACGCATCTTGGGAGGACAATAGAAGCTGCTCTAGCAGGGGTGCCCATGTAAAAAAAATTGGTCTGGCACTGGTCTGGGAGAAGTCTGACTAAATTAGTCTGGCTGAAGTATGGCTTTAGTCTGGCTACGGCCACTATACCAGACTTATAATTTTTTTCACAAATAAGTCTGGCAAAAGTGCCAGACTTTTGCCAGACTAAGTAAGTATTTTATTCTTATAACGTTTTCATAATAACATTTACAAAGTCGTTTAATATGTTTAAATACATTAATCAGTAGTATTTAATCAATCATAGTCATTTTTTAAAATTATTAAATTATTCTTGAACTATTAAAGTTACTTGAATACGTTTAAATACATTTAAATGGTATTTAACGCCATGTGATACTCCACAAAAATCATGTTGGGTTTAGTCGACAATATAGGCGGAGCCAACTATTGTATATGAAACAGTAGATGGAACTTTTAGTTCCAAAAAATAGTCACAGAGGGCATGCATAATATAAAAGAAGTTGTAATTTAGTTTTTTGTACAAGATTCTTTTCTTGTAAACTTGATATTTTTTAAAATCCATTTTCAAACTGGAAATTTATTTATAAACAACATTATACATTTCAAACTGTATAGAAACATTCTATCATGTACTGCAATTGCATACTAATAGTAATTCTTTGATACATAATAGTACTAAATAAGGCAACAATACATGCACTAGTATTATTAGACACAACTGTTTTACAACATGCATTATGAATTTTCTTATTTATAATATATCATACATTCAGAATTTTCTTATTTCTAATACCATGCATTCTGAATTTTCTTATTTCTTATAAATCATGCACTATTAATTTTCTTATTTCCTATAAATCATGCACTATTAATTTTGTTATTTCCTATAAATCAAACGTTATTAATCTTTAATATCATGCTTTGCTAATAGTGGTAAGCAATTGATCCTGTTAGCGGAGACCATTGAATCGAAATTAGATTTATTAGGAGATTACTAACTTATTCAGAGACAGGAATATTGCAGAAAAATCTACTTAGTCTCTTTTGAATAATGAGTATATACAAAATAATTGTTTTTTTATAAAATTAATATTTCTTAAAATTCCCAAAACTGGAAATTTGGTTACGAACAAAACTTTACATTTCAAACTGTATAGAAACATTCTATAATGTAATGCAATACACATACTGATAGTAATGCTGCAGTATACATATACTGCAACTTTTTAAAACATGCAAAATCATAAAAACATTATTTCCATTGCAGATTCATAAAGAAATCCATATTACTATGGTGATAAATAATAGCATGCAAAATTATAATAATGGCATTTGATTGCAAGTCGATAAATACAAAAATACTTATATAAATAATGCGATATAATACATAAATAATATTATATTGCAGATCAGTAAAGAATTCATCAATTGCTGCAGATTAAATAATGTCATGCAAAATTATGAATACAATCTACGATAGCAAATTGATAAAGTAATTATCAATATTAAATAAAATCATGCAAATACAGTATTAAATAAAATTATGCCAATACAGTATTAAATAAAATTAAGCAAATTTACAACTACAGCATTCGATTGCAAATTGATGAAGTTACCAATTACTATAGATTGGTATCAAATCAATCAAAGGTTTATAACATGGCAAATGGCCATGTCCCAAAGAAAATAAATGCCAGCTGTCTTTGTCAGACTTACAGCGTGGCAGAAAAACCTTAGCTAGGCAAGTCTCGCTGGGAAGTCTGCGGAATACACAATAATGTATTATTATTCAACAGATCCCCTGAGACGAGTTCCCATACCCTAGTGAAAACTAGAAATTACTAAAACGAACTAAGCGATGGGTTGAATCTACCTATCCGCATCACCTCTAAACACACACCTTACACCTTTTAAGTTTCCCCCTACTTTCTCTACCTACTCCCTCACATTCTAAAGCACTGACACTCGAAGATCATTGAGGAAGCTGCAGAAGTAGCCCAGTGGGGTTGGATGGTCTAGGCTGGCTCTACCTCATGGACACCAGCCTGCTCACTACGATGATCAATCTGCTAGTAGCCCTCCGTTAAATGATCAGCTACATCAACTAGGAGAAAAGACGGACAAAGATCTTCAAGCCACATCATTGTCTGGGATAGCCACAGCAGGGAAGTTGACATAGCCCAAACCGCAGAGCAGCTGATCATCTGGGAGCCACGCAGAGAGAGTAGAGCACCTAAAAACCACATATAGGTAATAAATAATCGACACTAACAACATTGCCAACTGAAGAGTACAGCTGACAGCTGTGGTGGTTGTTCGCTCCTCTCGCTGCTCCAGCAACCTGCAAGAAAACATCAGTACCATCAGCATACCTATCAGAGGTTCGGAATGTCAGAGGTGCTTACCAGGTCTGCTCTCGTCGTTGACCCTGCTGCCGTGCTGTCCCCACAGAATCGCCACTAGCCAGCACACACGAGGAGGAGAAATACACCTGCCGAAATACCGTATTTACTTCAATCGAAGCTGCCATCGCCGAGAAGGGCATACAACGCAGTCAACACCGGGAATCAGACGACACATGTGTTTATGTATACGGCACGGACGCACGGAAACTCCGAGCGTTGATACTACGGCGTTAGTACTCCACACGGCCCCGCAGATACGCGGCGCTAACGTCCAGGCGCGGCGGCAAGAAAGCAACGCGAACTCCGAAAGAACACTTAAACAAACATATGCAATGCTTTCGAAACCAACCAATCTCTTCTATAGCAATTTGTATAGATATGGAAAGAGTATACGGTCTTGTATGGCGCAACTACTAATAAATCATAAAGTGACAAACAATATTATGTTCCTGTTCAGTAGGAATTTCACAAACCGAACTACTGAATCGTGTGCCTTGACGCAAGGTACATTATGTAAACACTCCTTAAAGAAAATAAGAAACGAACAAAATTCAAAATATGCCACTATTTAATATCTTAAAACATATGATTTTAAAAAAAATTTCCCCATTGTCTTTATGTATTTATTTTTGTTTTTCTTTATATGTTATTGTTTTTTTCTGTTTTTTTTTACTGTTTAATTTAATTATTTAATAAAATAGAGTTTGGTAATTTTGTCATTGTCTTTATCTATTTGTTTTTGTTTTTCTTTATATATTATTATTTTTTCTGTTCATTTTTATTTATTTTTTTGTTTTTTTCTGTTTATTTTCTATATCCAATGTTCCAATTCGTACAGAAGAAGACATAATAAAACATAAAAATATTTTTAAAAAATCGAAACAAATACGAATAAACAGAGAAAAACAGAAAAAAAATAGAACTATTTTCTGCCAGGGTAGTCAATAATAATGGGTATAAACGAATGTTTGTACATATCTAAGTAATATACATATACACATTCGTACTTACACGCTATAGCTGTTTTTCATTTTTTCATTTTCATTTTTCTGTATTTTTTATTTTTATGACTACCTTTGTTTTTATTTTGTTTTGTTTTAACTTTCGTTAGTAAATGATCGGCAGTTTTTGCTGTACAACAATGAGTTTTATTATTACATGTTTCTCCCATAAATGAGTTTTTTGAATTCCAGGATATCTTGGAGTTGTAAGCCAATCAATATTTTTTTCTTTTCTGAATTTTTCTATTTCAACATCTTGTAAATGTATTATTTTAATTGCATCAGTATATTTTTGAATGTGCCGTACGAAATCATTATCATTTTGAACAGATTTTTCGTGGAATTCTCGAAGATTATGTGAAGTAGCATAATGCTTTGTAAGTCTTATGGTGCTCGTTTTAATTCATATAATTGAAAGCAATTTTTAAAGTGGCTAGCGGCGCCGTCTGATACAATGATAATTTTGTTTATTGAATCACAACCATTTTCTTTTAAGTGAGTTATATTTTTTTCTACTGCTAGCAAAGCATACGCAGAATCATGTTTTCGGTCATCACTTATGACTGCGAAACTTTGTGTCGTATCCTGTTGATAAGACACTGCTGTGAAAAGAGAAATTTGATCATTAAAACAATGATTTCCTTGAACAGTTTTATTAGGAACCACAACCCAGTTTTGAGCGAAGCCTATTTGTAGAACTAAATAATGTGAGTCTTCTTTAGCACTTTCTTTTTCTGTTTTTATAGCTTTGAGTTGTCTATTTTTTACATACATGTGAGTACTAACCTTCATGGTCCAAACCGAAAGTTTATCTTTAAGAGCAGAAATTGAGTGTTTTTTTTTAATCAAGTTTCAATTATCCCACAAAGCATATGTAATTTATTCTGTGCCTTCTACATCTTGCAGTTTTAAAACATGAAAAATAATTCCCTTAATTACTGGACATATTTTACATTCTTGTAAATAACATAAATGAGATGGCTCAGAATATTGTTGCATTTCTTATTTGTGACCGACATCCATCCAACTCTGCGACGTTACTCCCTCTAAAATTAATTAAGCTCGTAAGAAATAAATCATAATTTGCGCAATAGAATACAGAGAAAAACTTCTTTAATGGGGGCTAAGTAAGACATATTTTGGTCGCAAACTATAAAATTTCGATTTTCCAATTCTTAATTCTGGATTATCATTTTTAAATACTTTATACGTCTCTTTTAAACTTCGAGTAAGTAAATGCTTAAGGGGGTCAGACACCTTTAAAATTTCCTTCATAAAATGACCTGAAAAAAATAAATTTTCGTAATTAGAAATACTTAGAAATAATATCCTAAAAATATATTCAATTTGTGATAAAATAAGACCCAATAAAAATTTTTTGATCGATTTTAACCAAATATATGGCCATTTCAAAATTTTTGCTCTGCCGTCGACTCCAGATTCAGGAACTGCATATATTTTAATGGAAGAGTTCCTAAAATTTTGGTATTTTATATGACTATTGACTGAAGAGTTGTACGTATCCAATTTATTTGATTAAATAATTTTTTACGGTCAAAAATTGCTAAAAAATCTTAAATTTAAGTGAAATTCAGATTTGTTAGCAATCTTTGATCGTAAAACATTATTTAATCAAGTAAACTGGACACATACAATTCTTCAGTCAATAGACATATAGAATACCAAAATTTTAGGTCCTCTCCCATTAAAATACATGCAGTTCCTGAATCTGGAGTTGACAGCAGAGCTCAAAATTTTACATTATGAGAAAGCAGCTTTAAAGATAAAATTACTAAAATACTTCTTTATTTCTTCTTCTTTATTTCTTAACTTCATCTCTGCCCTGAAATACATAAAAGTATTGTTCTTAGCTCAAAATATTTTATCGTATAAATGACGCAAATGGCAGCGATGAATAATTATAGTTTCTCGAGTGGAAGCGAATGATTCTACTGCCCGACAAGGTAATGGAATAATAATAACACAAAATTGAGGGGCTATTCGGAATAAGGGGCTAACTCAAAAACGTACATTTTGAGATAATCAATAAAAACAATAAAAATTTGTATTGGCTTAACCAATACGAATAAAACTTTTATCAAATGAAAGCTAACAATGAATGAAACATTTTATGATAAAATTTTGATATATTATATAACCATAAAAAAAATTATAAGAATAAAAAAAAATGAGTTAGACCCTTTTTCCGAATATTATCCAAATTTAATAAAGTAAGTCAAGGATTAATCAGTCAAAAATGCAAATATAATTTTATTTCACAAATTAAATGTCAAAACAAAAATAATAACATTAATATAAACATTTTTTTAAAACCTTTTCTAAAAATTTTTGTAATATTTTGCATGGTGATAGGTAATGATCTGTAGGTCTCATTTAACCGATGGGAGGAAAAAGGGTCTAAGTCGACTTAGCCCCTTATTCCACGCGTCCCCTCAATTATCAATTCCAACGTTTCGGGTGATTTATTATCACCGCTTCTCAAGGTTCTAAAAAACACAAGTTACATTCTACTGAGATCTTACCAATAATACTTAAGCTTATACTAATATAAGTGGACGCAAGAAGCTGCCACTAGTCAATAAGTCAAAATATTTTACATTTAGAACAATATTCTGGTGTACGATCCATCAGACTTGTAATCTATGAGCACGCGTAACAGTCATATCCACATCAGCCAGTCAAGTTTGTTAAGTGGTTTAACATGTAGGTCCTTTGGTGCTTTTAAATCCACATGCTTTTAATAATCTTTATCGCATATATTAGATTCTTATACATAAACTGAGGTAAATAAAGAATGTGTTGAGAAATTGAAAATCCTTCATGTATGTTATGAAGCCAGAGTATCGCCATAGCCAAATGCTTAAGAAAAATATTTATGGCTGCAACACTCCTATATTGATCTTCTTTTAATGTCTGATAGGGTGAACTTCTTCGGCGCGGCTATTTGTACGACAGATTGTATTCGTGGTATATCTATATATACAGATACGACAGAAACGCGTATCGTTTGAGTGCGGAAATTTTGATAGAGCAGGTAAGAAAATAGTTACCACACAATAAGGGATATTATTTCTTTAATCATCTATCAAAGTTTGTCTAATTTTCAAAATTTTCTAGTGTACTCCTTTCATCTATTGATATATTTTGAGGTTAGGAAATCTGTCGTACAAATATCATCAGCCGAACTTCTTTACTTGTCCTTCATTATTCTTTTTCACATATAATATTATTACTTAATAAAGAGAATACGACTGATACATATTTATTGCAGTGCATAACTGTTTTTACATCAGTAAATAAAATGTCAATTATATCATAGTGAGATTCAGGCGATGGCTGATAATAGTAGCTTTCTGGCAGAAGCGAAGGTTCCATAAAATTTTTCTGCACAATACATATCTTTCGCTTCCTTTAAAAGTTGATTTAAATCTGTACACTAAATATTTTTTGTAATTGTCAGTATAGACTTAATTTTTCTTTAGTATCAATCCCTATTATTTTAAGTATAAAGTTTCCAATAGAAGTTCAAGTACTAAAAGCTATTTCTAAAACTTTAATTCACTGTCACTCGCATTATTCAAACAATTCTAAAAACTTATTTAAAATTTAAAATCCCAAATTCATTGGAAACAATGAAAATTAAGAACAGCACTTTGTATAAAAAAGGTGCTGATGTTGATATCACAGTGTTTATATGAAATGACAGCTGTGCATGTTTACATTGCTTGCGGACTTTTACATAGGTTAAAATCAGCTTACAATAAAGTAGTGAGCTGTGAGAGGCTGTCGTTGATAAGTCAGGTTGTTACGGTGCCAACTTAACTGCTATATAAGTTTTAAATTCAAATTTTTATTTTTGTCAAAAATACCGCACATAAATTATATTATTCATTTTTATCTTTATATTAATGTTTAAAATATTATTTTTGAATCTTTTAAAGTATATATAGATATGTAGAGTCAGAATTTTAAATATATTAAGAACAGTGAAATGAAAAAAAAATTAGTAGAAATAATATATGATTATAGAAATATGTATACAAGAGGAAAAATGTAATTTGAACAAAAAACAAATGAAAATCTTTATCAGTGTTTTGTGTATATTCTTAAAACAAAAATAGATAATGCTTTAAAACTAATTGGGACATATTCTACAAGTGTTTTTTTTGTAAAATATCTAATAAAAAGAAAGTTGATTTGTCGTCATTTTAAAGGTGTCCGATCCCCTTAACTTTTTTCTCTTTTTTATTGTTAACTTTGTAACAACGTCACATTTATTAGGAGTTTGTCGTGAATAATTCATGTCATCATTTATATAATATTCAATAACAATTTTTTCCATGTTTTCATCAATCGGATGACCTGAATATGCATCTGGTTCTGAATAAATTCCTTTTTTTTTTTTAACAAGATTTCTCGATTTATTGATCATATACATGGTTATTTCTGGAATTAAAGATAAAATTTCATGTTTTGTAAAGGATGAAGGTAGCAAAATCAGAATTTTTATTTTTTCTGATACCGTAGAACATTTTTGCAAGGCTAATCCAATATTTTGTACTCATTCCGTACAATGACATAGAGCTGTGGTTGATTCATTTGATTCAACAGAAACGTCATAGAGTCTTTAAATTAGCATCGACGGCACTAGAAAATGTTGAAATTAGTTTTGTTTTCTTTTGGTTTACGTAATTTTCAGTAGATTTTTCACGTATAAGGTTTTTCCTTTTAAGTGGTGACACAGAGCCTAATAATGATGTACTCATTTCATTATTAAATTCTTCGATGCGTTCTGGAGTATTTCCCAGGCGGAAATGATCTTCTATAATAAAAGTTAAAAACAGTTTATAACTGATATTAGCAGATTATAAAGTCAGGATTTGAGACTTTTGTAAAAGTTTAAAACTATTATAAATAGTTATAAATAGTTATTTACTTTTTTAAGTTTTTTGGATTGCCGAAAAATGTGAATATTTGATCAGTAAAAAAAAGTAAATAACTATTAATAACTATTATCAATTTTTAATAATTGAAAATAATTATTTTAAACTTATAATTAATAATGATTTCATATAATAAGAATATTAGAATGATTTTAAAGTTTAAATTCATTCAAAACTATTTAAAACTATTAATAACTATTATTATCAAATAAAAAAAGTTTAGAACTGATAATAACTTTTTACAGATTGATTTTATGGTTATCCACTGCAGCCCAAAAAAGTAAATACAAGTTTATAACTGTTATAAACTTTTTTTAGCTGTTCATAACAGAAAAAAACTGTTGATAACTTTTATAAACTGTTACTATAGTCTCAAATCCTATTTTTATAAACAGTTATGAACAGTTATAAACTTTTTTTTTTAATTATAAAAAGTTATATATTGTTATTAATAATTATTTGTAAAGTTTTATTTCCGCCTGGGTTGGTAAAAAATCTTCGTCTATATCAACTGCAATATCGCTAACTTCATTCTCAGTTGCTACATCGATTACGATATCGGCAAATTCATCGTCAGTGCCATCCACCAATTTTAAAGAAAATTTATAGCAATCGTTAGATATACTTGTAGACGGTGTCAAAAGTAAATTAGGATAGCGACATTTCAATGGATGAACAAGATCATCCAAATGCTTGACTCGTGTTTTATTCGATAGATGTAGGCTTTCTCATGTCGCCCAAAGAAATTGTGACATTTAATTCTATCTTTTGAAAAATACTCAGACATAGTGGTTATTTTAATATAATAGAGATGTTGTAATTAAAAAAAACTATGTATTGTATTAAAAAATACTACAGTTATATATAGTTAAAACCATACAGTTATTGGTAAACGTTAAGTTCACCATACTGTATACTGCCTATGCGTGTGAGTGTGTATGCGCGCGCGCGTATGTGTGTTTGTGTATTACTTTACATATATATAAATATCCGTTTATATTGAAGTAATAAAATTTTATTGTATTTTATTTTATTTTATTTTTTCTCATTCTATGGGCAAAACTACAATATCCAACACACACGATTTGGTAGGTACTAACACCCTCTATCTTCATTTAAATTTTCATAAAAGAAAACATGGGGTTTTTGAAAAAAATGCATTTTTCCAAAAAGTGCAACACTTAATAATAAAATACATTGTTGTACACCAAAAACTGCCGATCATTTACTAACGAAAGTTAAAACAAAACAAAATAGAAACAAAGGTAGTCCTAAAAATAAAACATACAGACAAATGAAAATGAAAAAATAAAAAAACAGCTATAGCGTGTCAGTACGAATGTGTATATGTATATTACTTAGATATGTACAAACATTCGTTTATATTGATTATTATTAACTACGATCGTAATAAATGAAAATTTTATTGTATTTTATTTTATTTTTTTTCTCATTCTATAGGCAAAACTACAATATCCGAAGTAGATAAGCAACAGGGCTTCTGGAGTCACAGGGCTTCTGGAGTCAGTATACTTTCTGCGGTCAAGCCCGACGGCAGTTCTGTGGTCAGCTGGTTGATCGCAGAAGATATACTGACTCCAGAAGCGGCATGACTCTAGAAATGGCATGACTCTGGAAGCGACACGAGCAGGCAGCGGCCAACGGTTCGTAGCAGGCTTCCAGCGGCGCGTAGCCGGCAGCGGGCAGTTAGTGGCGAGCGGCTCGCAGCTGGCGATCAGTGGTTTGATAGCTTATCTACTTATAAATATTTAAAACTGTTTATAACCCTTTTGCTCGGGCAGAGAACAAGTGTTTGTAGAAAATTTTTCCGAACATTTTTTCCACTGCCACTTGTTTGTGTCGTTTTGTATCAGTTGTTGTTGTTCAGGATTAATGGTTGAGCTGCTTTGACCCATTATTAGGGAATGAAGGCCTCTAACGACCTCATCACGCTTATATAACCCCGACTGACTGCTTGCGAGAGCACTGTAGCCACCTAGCGGTCAGCTATATGATGAATCAAATTTGAAGGGAGATAGGAGCGCCACCTCGCTTCTATCCTGTGAGGTTCTACCTGTCTATCAACCCCTCCATTACCTCTCATATTTTATTCTTCAATGTCTTCCCATTCCATAACGTCTTCCCACTCCATATTGGGATCCTTGCGGTAAAATTGCTTCATGCGCTTTACGTTGTACAGAGCACAAGTAGTTTTGCACGATCCATTATGGTTAGTACATATAGTCAACGATCTTGGATAGTCGAAAGATGGATAGTTCATTTCATTGATATCAGTAACATTAAAATTAAAACGCTCTAACCACAACTTTTTTATTTCACCAACCACGAAAATTCTTTTAGCATCTTTTAATGCATCTTGTAGAATTTTTCCAATTTCAGTATAATCATAATCACCGTCATTCCATGATAGTCCATGATAGCAAAGTTCTAACCACAAATTTTCACGTTTTTACTTAGTTTTCGCCAAGGAAACGATGGTTTGAAGAGGTGCACTACTGGCACATCATCGTCGTTGAGAGACACGAAAGCCAACTCTTTTAGAACGAAATCATTGCCAGGCTTTTTAAAGCCCTGCATATCCACTGCGTAGTACATGGCTGTACACAATCTTGCTTCGAATTCCAAATGACGAATGACAAAGAGCCAGAGACTCGCTCACCTTATATACTTCTTAAAGTTTCTGCACATCGCCACTTACGGGACTATATTGAACTATGCGATCGTGCAAGATCAAGCAGTAGGCTGAAGCAGGAAAATTTTCCTTTGCTTCAAATTCTAGACGAATGTCTACAGAGGCGTTCTTTAAGGATTCGTTTTGTTTTGAGCAGCCTATCACTATCAGGGGCACGTAAGTGAGATATTGCAACTTTTTCAACATAGGTTCTGGATCTTTACCATAGTAAGAATTTTGAAAATTAGCGTACATATCGTAGAGCATGGCAAATTGATTACGATTCACATCGAGGTTAAGATTGCCATACAGATATGACTGAGAATTGAGAAAGAGTTTTACATTTGTAAGATTGCAATGATCGAACTGACTAGCATTTACAGCTCTTCGATCTTTTCTATTAGTTTAAAAACCTAAGATGACAAAGCGTGGTTTTTCAAGTTGATTTGATGTTTTAATAGTCCATACCTATCTCGATGTAATCGGAAGAAGTGGATACTCGTACAATTCCCACGTGCAAAAACTCATGGCAACAGGACGATCTTCCCCAACAAAGTCTAGTAGGCGAATTTTGTTAGAGCTCGATGCAACTACGTATGGCATTAGCCATTCGATTCTAGTTATTTCAACATTAAAGTCCTCGTAACCCTCTGCATTGTCTACTCTTATAGTTGTTTGTTTAACGGCGTTTAAGTGGTTTCTCGATCTCATGGGAACGAGTTCATGCTCGTTTTGCATTTACTACAATTTTACGATAGTCGTCTGCGAAGCCAAAAATTAGGCTCAATGGTATCGATACATTAAAGTAACCAGCATCATCAAGAATATTCTGTGTTTCTTCTACATCGATCCAGCCCGCATTTTCAGTGATGAAACTCTGAGTCGGATTGAGAGTCACCCAGCCTTTCATGAGAGTGGTTAAGCCAACGTTTTTACACTTGTCTATCTCAATGGCATTTAACTCATATCTGATTTCTTCAAACAAAGTTTTGTATTTATAGTGGGAGTATTATTAGTTTTAACCAATCGCCCGCAGATATGTAATGCACTGCGGGAAGGTAAAAGATATAAATCTTGATGTTGAATAGAGATGCGAATTTCATCGCTGTTGTTGAATGATACGGTTGGTGAGCGTGAACCTCATAGTGCGCTATGGATTCATCAAAAGTTACAGGTGTTTGTATGGTGAGAATTTCTTCCATTTCGTTGAAAACAGCAAAATATGATACAAGTTATCTTCCACCAAGTACTGCTTTTAATCGTAGACTTTTTAGTTTTTGTATGCTCTAACGTGTTAGCGTCTTCACAGTTCGTTGATGACTGATGCATGGTGGGCATATTTCTCTGCTTATATAGTTTTTGTTATAAACGATTCCCATTATGATTGTCGAATATGCAATCTTATAGTTATAACTTCTCCGCGGAAATTTACTAAATCTCTGTCTTGATCGATGATACGTACTTGCAAATGATCTATATGCTTTACGGTAATCGGAAGATAAATGACGTGCGAGGGAACTTCGACGATTTTATAACCTGGAGGTACTGCAGGAAAGAACTCGTGAATTATGTGTACTTCTCGATCGTTTATGTATGCTCCTGAAGTGATAATAGACTCGACTCGCAAAGCGATGATTTTGAGAATTGTAACTGGTAAATCAGAATTATGAACAACGTTCGGTTCGAGAACACGATGGGTGAAGCCTAGTAGTCGACCAAGAGAATTTTCAGGTCGAAAATCTTTAAGTAGGCTACACTTGATTGTACAGCGAAGAGCATTATTATTTCGCTTTAAATTAAAAGTAATGTCGTTGTGCGCTAACTTTTTACGAAGGAATTTGTCAATATCCTCAATTTCGTAGCTTCCTACTGGAAGAGGGACAACGTTTCCACCTACGTAAAACTTATTATTGTTACTGTCTATATTGGGGATTGAATTAAATGTTAAAAGTTCTACAAGCCCTAAAACGTAATTTTTATTTGGCGATAGCTCGATTAGTGGAAAATACTGGGCTTCTAGTGTAGAAGACGTACCTGAAAGCGTCACAGTTAATGAATTTTCCATGACAGCTTAAATCAGAATGACGCAATGTTTCCCATACCTCTCCTTATATAGCCTCGCACAAGAATTTTAGACAGAGGTATCAAAATCTTGATATCTTTCATGATTATATTTAACTTTGTCTACTCCGAGATATAATATTAAATCTAATGGAGGGCGGAGATCACCAAAACTATCGAAATAAACAAAATTTTTGCCTCTTTTTCTATATGCAACCCAGTGTGTCCCAGGGCCGCTAGCGTCATAAAGATTAACTATAGCCGATTCGTAATAGTGTGGGCCAGAAGCTGGTAATGCATTTCTCATAAATACTCCCCGAAAATTAAGTATTTTTAAAAGTTTTGCATATTTTTATGTGTCAATATTGGTAAGTGCTCGCTGAGGTAATTTCATGAACTTTTTTTTTTTAATGAAGACCTAACCCTAGTTGTACTCAAGTCTGCAAATAGAGGTATGAGAAATGGCAATACCCCTCCTGTTTTCACGGGGCTGGTAAAATACGTGGAATTTTAATATTCATTTTACCTCCAGCTTCTTTAACAGCGCTCCGAGCATTTTTCAAAGCTGATCGTATGACTGTTAGAGCGCAGTTACTTGGCGTTGATTTAAAGGCACCAGCTTTGATAATTTTTTTCAAGGAAACTTGGTTTCTCTTGTTAGCTTTTAAACCCATTTCCAATTTAGATTGGATCCATACCGAATCTAGATTTTAATTTCATAGTATTGGTTATAGCGTAAGCAGCCGCCTTTTCACGAAAATTAACGTCTTTTCATTTAACTCGATTCCAAGCTTTCTCAGCTAAAATTTTATCTGCGACGTTTCTCGCTTGAACGTTTTCACGATTTTTAGAGTAAGCTTTATCGTGCTCTTTACAAACAACATTTAGGGGATTAATTCCAAGATCTCCTCTAGCTAAACGTTGTGCCAACTTAGTGCCTGGACCGCAGTACTGATAACCGGGTATGTGAAGCTCAAACGGAAGTTTATTGATAATTTTATTAACTAAACCGTGTCCGCGTTTGTGAATGATCATCACTCTTTGAAAGTCAACGGGCAACTGATGGTGGAAGCTATATAAGACCGCTATTTATACTCATAGCCGTCAGTCGTGGTTTGGTTGTCGTAGAGTAAAGATCATGAACTTTAAAGAGCAAACGATAAAGCTGCCAATAGAAAATTTTGACGCACTCGTAGAATATGATAAAAGAGCAAAGCGTCACGGCGATCTACTTTCTGATAGTATACGAGCCATCTTCTGCGGCCCGTTAAACTGTGGAAAAACAAATAGTTTACTTGCTCTCATTACACACCCCAACGGCGTCAGATTTGAAAACGTATACGTCTACTCAAAGTCTCTCAATCAGCCAAAATATAAATTTTTAAATGTAATCTTAGAACCTATAGAAGGTGTACAATATTTTCCGTTCAGTGAGCACGATGCAGTTGTCGACCCCGATCATGCACTTCCAAACTCTATCATGATATTTGATGATATTGCTTGCGAAAAGCAGGATAATGTTAGAGCATATTTCTACATGGGCAGACATAAAAGGTTGATTGGTTTTATCTATGCCAAACTTATGCTCACGTCCCCAAACATCTTGTCAAAGATAATGTAAACTTACTTGCTATTTTTAGACAAGATGAAGTAAATCTAAAGCATATCTATGACGATCACGTAAATACCGATATGACTTATATACATTTTAAAGAATTATGCTCCAAGTGTTGGAGAGATGATAAGCACGGTTTTCTAGTTATCGATAAAGATAGAGGAATAAATGATGGCAGATTTCGCAAGGGCTTCGACAATTTTGCTATAAATATAGCATGCACATAGGTAGCAATCAACAGTTTCTGACTGAACATTGAAACGACAACATGGCTGACTTTCAACGAGAAAAAAACGTGCTTCGTCAACTCGTTAAGGCACGAATGCAATTAAGCGCAAATATAGAATATTAAAATTTGGGAAAGATAATACCGAAAAGATTTTAAATGAAACATTCAAACCAATAGTTGATCCGCTTCAAAAACTTGTAGCTCAAAAAAATTAGACCGTTGAACAAAATAGTGTCGAACATAACACTGTCGAACAAAGTAACATCAAACATAACGAAAGTTCTGACAGTGAGTTTAATGATACGATACAGAATGCTCACGAAACATCTGTCAAAACTGTAGGTAGCGATATCGAAGATGACTCTGATTTGTACATCAAGGCCCTGAAGCTCAATCAGCCCCAGTATCTTGATAAAATTTATAGAGTACGAAATGAAAAGGGTGAATTTTTTATTGGTAACTTACCGATTAGGTTTTATAATAATAAAATTAAAATTAACGGAATAGCATACCCGAAAACTATAGGATTACTCGAGTTTCTCATAACGAAACAACCAAATAAAAATAATATAAGTTCAGATGATTTAAAAAATTATCGCAAAATTTTAAAACTATCATCTGTTCATAAAAGGCGATATGACAAGAATGAAAAGATTTGTGTTCATAATTGTAATAAATTTAATAATATTATTGCTCCATTGTTCAATATTACCTCGAAAAAAATTACAGGAGAATCGATTAAAGCTGGCTCATTACCTCGCTATAAAATTGCAAAAAAGCGTACTGCTTTGTACTACGTCTACTGGAACGATCCAAACGAGCTCGTTGACCGTCTTCAATTACTAACAGCTGAAAGATCTGCCGGAAATCCAAGTCACGTAAACGAGGTACACTCTATAATCGAAGAATTGCGCGAAGCAGGCTATATATATTGAGCGCACACAAATATATGACTCATTCTTAAAATGAGCGTTAACGTGTTTGGACGTAACCTTAGAAAAACCGAAGGTAGTCCAGGGCCACCTGGTGCTGGCTTTAAAGTCACGACTGAGGGTCACTACGAAATAGAAAATAAAAAATTATGCAACGTTGCCGAACCTCAACAGCCGAGCGCTGTTGTAAATTTAGAGACTCTACGAAATATCATTTAAATAGAAATTCGAGGAATGATTGATAACTACGAGACTGAGAACTAGTCTGGATGATTTGGATATAATAGTTGATAATCATAGAGATGAACTTGATGTACAGATATCTCAAATAAAAGGTGACATTTTGTCTATAAAAGAGGCTCTGGCACAGCTAATCAATCAGTAATTCCAGAAGCATGGAACACGAAAGACTAGTTGAAGAACTGCACAAACCTGCAAGACGCAACTATACACGTCGAAGCTTTGTCGTTCGTGGTTTGGACGAGACTTGGCAAGCAGATCTCGTCAAAATGATTCCTTATGCTCGAGATAACAAAGGCAATAGATACCTGCTCACTATAATAGACATTTTCTCCAAATACGCATGGGCTGTTCCTGTAAAGTGAAAAACAGGCAAAGATGTCTCAGAAGCTATGTAATCTGTGCTGGTTAAAGGCAGAGTACCGAAAAAGCTCCATATTGACGGAGGCAAAGAATTCTATAGCGCAGATTTTCAAAAAATTACGAACACATACAAAATAAAGTTGTACTCAACCTTTAGTAATCTAAAAGCATCGATATGTGAACGCTTTAGTCGCACACTAAACAGTGCTATGTGGAAAAAATTCAGTATCAGAGGCAACTACAAGTGGCTAGATATTTTACCTGATTTACTTACTACGTACAATAATCGTAAACATCGAATATCGGTGTAAAACCTAATGATGTAACAGCCAGTAACGAAGCAGATATACTACAGAAATTTGCCCGTAAAATAACTAAGAAGGTTAAGCCAAAATTTAAAATTGGTGATAAAGTTCGAGTGAGCAAGGCTAAAGCAGTATTTGATAAAGGATTACTTCCAATTAGTCTACAGAGATACTTACAATTGTACGTATAGCAGCTGCAATGTAGCAAATCCAATAACTTACCATCTGAAGGACTATCAAGATCATCCCGTCTCTGGTGGTTTCTACGAACAAGAACTACTCGAAGCCAAGTATCCAGATATTTATCTTGTAGAAAAAGTAATCAAGAAAAAAGGAAGTAAAATTTTTGTAAAATGGCTTGGCTTTGATAGTTCACACAATAGTTGGATTGATCAAAAAGATATATAATCATGCAAATGGAATGTTTAATAAAACAAAATTTTTAAATCAAGAACAATGTTTAACTTATTTTAACATAAGTCTTTAACTTATTTGTTTTTACAAGAACTAATTTTTAACGATTATTCACAATGCTTAACTATATATTTACATCACTTATTCAATATTAAACGCATCGAGACTAGTTTTGCAACATTTTGATTTTTAAAGTTAAATTATGAACAATGTTTTTTATTCTATAACTCAATTTAACTTATTTACAAGAACTAATTTAAACTAAATATTCAATATTAGTCGCGTTGAGACAAGTCAAAAAGAGTTCGTACTTGTTTGCAGCATCTGCTAACTCATTGAAGAGCTTCTCGTCGTTTATTAAGGTGATTGATACTCTCTTGGGCAAAAACGCCTCAAAATCGCTGTCCAGCTCAGCTACGACCTTCGTTCCATATTTTATCGTCACGATTTTTAGTTTTGTAACCATCAATTTGACATCTCGTGGTAGATCAGAGAGTTTTTTCGTAGGGAGAAATCCTCCACGAGCGATGGCGTTTAACTTTGAAAGATCCATCTGTAACATGTACAATTCAGTTAATTAATTTTTTCTTTTTAGTAATGAAACACTCTCAATTTCAGATACTAACCTTAGATTTCTCTCGGCTTTTTGTTGACTGATTCGTCAAGTGTTGTCTCACAAGATCTCTTAAGTTGTCGAGCGGCAAGGAGTGGCTGCTGAGTATTAAGGAGCGGCTGCTGAGCTGCGAGGAGCGAGATTTCTTGATGCTCTGGAGTCTGAGCTACGGGGAGCGAGACGACTTGGTGCTCGAGAGTCTGCTGCTGACTGTTTCTAGGAGGTTCGACTAATCGAATGAGCTCCTGATCTCGCACCGCTTCGTTATATAGCGGTCTCTCTACAGCGGTGTTCGGCGGCTCGATCCCCTCCTCTCGAGGTGCTTCCTCATTGGCCATGACTTCCCCCACTATATTGTAGTGGCCGCAGAGCAGCGTATCTGCAGTGCCGGGCTGTAGATAGCGCTTGTCGTCATGAGCACTCAAAGCAATCTTCCTCTCTTTCTCAGTGTTTAGATGGTGATGCCTAGATCGAATATTTCGCTGCTCTCGAGTGACGATGACGTTCTCACGAAGACATTTGATGTAGTCGTCAAAGGTGATAGTGGCTTTAACCACAGAACTCTTGACACCTTTTGCCTTCTTTAGCGGTTTTAGATTTTGCACTTTGACGCTATACATCTTGCTTCGCAGCCCGACAAACTCCAACATGATCTCACCGTTACATTCATCTTTCATCAAGCCAACCTTTTTGTTGAGTCGTGACATATTGAACGGGTTGATCTCCGGATAGCCCGATATGTCGAATTATTTAATATCTCGTCTCACCACGTTGTACATGTCAACAACTGTTACTTCGTATATCAGACTATCTGTGTCGATGTATAACAGCTTACCCTGGTCACCTACACGATCTCGCATATAGTCGTAGTGAAACCTGTAGACAAATGTCTTGGACAAATCCAAAACTGCCAATCCGATGGAGGTCTTCACTAAAATTGTCACTGCTGTGAAAATTTGGTTTTGAAATAAGTGCCTCGATCCTGTAGCGGCCTTTCTACTTAGTAACTAGCTTCACATCAACGCGTTTCCTCTCGTTTTCCATCGTCTTGCCATAAACAGCGTTGTTGAAGAGTTTGAAGAGCATTTTTTCAAACTCATTCTTGGCTTCCTTTCTTTTGGTGCTATTTAGATCTATATACTTCTTTAGCCAAGCACTCTGTTTGAATTTGGTGGCTTGATGCACTTTGGCGAGAACTAACCCATGTTTCAACTCCTGTTTCAGTGCTCGATAGTATAGCACATAACGATTTTTGTCGTGAAGCGTAGTCATAAGTTTATGCTGCTTTGAACCAAGAGGCGCCATGTGCTCAGCACAGAATGGCAGGTCTTTGTGAGTATCATGGAGTATTTCGGGGTACTTCAGGTCCACTTCAACAATGTATCCAAAGTCACAGTCGTAGGGATGTCGAAGAAGTTTGGCTCATTCACATTCTTCACCCATTCAAAGCCTCCATATGGTAAGGATTCAGTCATTGCCCAACCGTATAAGTTGTTTACGTCGAAATACATTAAATATTTCTCAGTTTCGTTAACATTATAACCTTCGTTCATATACGGGTTGTTCGTTTTGGCATAGCGATTACAACACTAACTGATTCCTCCTCGAATGCCTCTTTCGATAAACATTAACGCGTCTACATCAGTAAGAAGTTCGAGTTTAACCTGTAAGAAATTTTTTTTTTTTTTTGAGAATATATATAGTGATATTTTTAATAACTATATTTATACCTGAGTATTTTTGAGCATAGCATCCCATATGAGGCCGGGCTGTTGTATAGTAATGTGCGGGATCCAACTCGTAAGCTTCCAAACAGTTATTTCTGAAGTTTTCGAAAGCTTCAGCAAAAAGTATGACGTCTGTCTTGAGGTATAAGTCAGAATATTGCCCAAGATCTTGGATGTTCAAACTCTGCCAAATGTTTGGGCATGACGATAATCATCGTCGCTGATATGGATGTTGTATAAACTACTGAAAAAATCATTCTACGACGGAAGATTCGGCTCCTTTAACTTTTTAAACGACGAGACATAGTCATAAGGAAATACTCTTTTTCTTTTTAAGAGAGTAATCTGTTCATCAGTGAATCCATCTTGCTTAAACAGGCGCTCTAAAGTATCAAGCTTCTCCAAATATGATGACAACTTATCCAGAGACGAGGCTATGAATTTGAAGGAGTCGATAAATCTCAAATTTATGTCGGTACCTTCCACAAACTTTGTAAATGATATATATTTCTCTTTTGTTTGTGGAAGTAGCGAAACTCGTTCTGGGAAGCATATCGCTATTTCTGTAATAAAAAGATGTGAATCGTATCCACTCAAGTTCTGAAACACTATCGGGATCGTTCTCGAATCTTGGAAGCTCAGATTGCATTTGTTATGTGCAGGTCCACGATATCTGTAATAATTTAAAAAAATAATAAACAATTTCTAAGAATTATAATATTAGAAAATGAATAATACTCACTTCCCCGTAAAATGACAGTGGTCCCGAACTCTCTTGTCGGCGTCGGTGAATGGCATCTCACAAATGTGACATACACGAGCGCCGTCGATCCTTATTTTTTCGAGAAGTGTTGAGTCATTCATTGGCCGTGGATTTTTGTATGCATTATTTAGATTCACAGCTAGAGAGTGAAGATTTTGCACAAACCATTTGGCCGGAGATTCAGCTTCTTCTCCTTCTTGTCTATAGTTCTTCTATTCTGAAAGACTGTTGTTGTAGCTACATTTAACAAAGAAACCCACGCTAAATGGTTTGGTCGGCGTATATTACAAATGGCACTCGATTTTTACAGCCAAAGTTTTTAAATTGTAAAATATTGTCTTTCTTCGATGGGAACGTAATTTTACATTGATTAATATTTTGACAATCAATTTCATGCTTCAACAGCTTCTCTTCAGTCCGGAAATAATTCAAACATCGGTCACAGATGTAACTTTTGTGCTTGCAAGCAGATACCTGACTTCGTACGAGTCTTGATAAATTTTTTATCCAGACATAGTGATTTTTAATACTATGTCAAAGCTGTCATGAGTTTCTTCCTCCTCCTCCTCCTCCTCGTCTACATAATGACTTTCAACAAGAAGTAAATTGACATGCTTTTCTTTTTTACAAGATGTTAAGTGCCGCGGTAAGATGTCAAAAATTTTTCCTTTTTTCTTCAAATAATAGACCTTTACCGAAACATCACTCTGTTTTTTAAATTTGCCAATTTTTCAAGGATCTCCAGGAAATTCAATCCCCTCAAAGTTGAGTTGATCTTTATACGAAACATATGACGATACTCGATTTATATTTATCTTAGCGAGGTGTAGTGTAGACAAAACAGCCTATCGAAAACATTGGTCATCGTCATTCTTCACATTAACACACACTTTCTTGTTTTTTATAAATGGGGGTAAATCAATGTATGAGCTTGCTCTCATTGGATTAAACTTTTAAATATATAAATATTTATAAGTTTAATCTATTTTAAACTAAATTTAAAATAGAGTTGAGGGACCAGCCTGATTCTCGCTCTTGGAATTCTTTCATTTCCGTGTCGATGGGCTGCTGCACATTCATCACAAACCACTCATTTAAGTCTGTCGTCGAATATATGGGAGCAGTTTTTGTATTAAAATATTTAATATCGACAGTTTCCTCTTCATTCTTCACTATTGTGTACTCAGCAGCCAAGACCGTATTAACTTTGAGAGCAGGATGTTCCTCGAGAGCTTCAGCCACTTTTGCAATGAACTGCTTTTTAGCAACTTTGATGAAAGGTAATAGATCAAGATGCCTTCGATTAGTAATGACTCCCATTTTTATTCTATTTTCAAAGGCTGACTGGACGTCGTCCCAAACGATTGCAGGATTATTCTCTGCAGGATTATTCTCGATTAGCCCCGCACCTACAGGATCTTCACTCAACAGATGCAGAACGCTGTTAATAAGTGCAACCCCAGCTTGAAGTTTCTGCGTATCGGGCACAGACAAGTTTTGCGATGAATTTTGGACTTTGAATAGAGCGGCATGCCTCATCTCTACGTATGTGTTGATGTTATCATCAGCGCGACCACTGAGTATGCCCTGGTATACTCTCCATAACGTATGAGCTGTATCCATACAATCTTGAGCGATGTTAGATTGATTTGGGCTACCGACGACTGCAGAATTATTCGCATGATTTGAGTTACTCGGACCGGCGACTGTAGGATTATTCGTGTTAACACTTATGCGACGTTCTCTTATCAAATTCATCACGTTTTTTATAAGCGTTACAGCCACTTCAAGTTTCAGCTTTTCGTCATCTGAAAAGTTCGGTGATGAATTTCTAGCTCTGCATAGAGCGACATCGTCCCATCCATCACCATCTGTCGTCCTCATTAGCAACATCATTCCTAGTGTTCATGTACAATTTCCATAGGTTAAGACATATATCCATAAATTCTTGCGCCATCTTTACACAACTGCTCTCAACCACTCCGACCAGAGAACTGACTTCCGTCGTCAGCGCAGCGCCTTTTATCTCTGAGTGAAGAGAGGTCGATTGTGTTTGGTTATGAAGTGCGGGGTGGGGAAAAATAACATGGTTGGTCGAAAAACGTAGGGGAAAAGCGCTAACGAGGGGGCTATAAAAGTAACCACGCAAGGTAAAAAATCTCATTCGCTTCTCCACTCTCGTTCGAGAGCAGTCGATGCAGTCGAAGCAGTCGCAGCAGTCGCAGCAGTCGCAGCAGTTGCAGCAGCATGATGAAGTACATTGTCGATGTACAAGGTTTCAAGATTACCTTGAACGAATTCGTTTTCAAGGAGGTAGCCGTCGTCCCTCTCGAGGAAGACCCTACGCCGTCCGTCTTCCTCTTCAAACTACCTCATGCTTGGGAAAAGCTGTTGGACAAAAATAAGTCCAAAAATAGATGGCTTGAAGAGAATTTCCATGGAATTGTGTGGAGAGCAGGCAATATTCCATATGAAGAGCTTAGCAACACTCTACACGGTGTGCTCGATGGAGTAGATATACGTTAAAGGATTGGAAAAAACAAAATGGATGCAGCGATTTTTCTCTGACTAGTAAGTTATTAAAATTATTTTTATAAAAGAGAGAAATTCTCAACATTTTTTCTTTTCAGTTAGTTTTTAACATCGAGGATATGGGATGTCCATCTTTAAGAAAGCTCCCAGTGGAACCTCTTTCATGCAACAATTTTGGTTGTGACTTTCCCGTATGTGCCCTTCGAAATGCAATGGCCATGAAAAAGTGGATGCTTAATAATCATGATGAAAAGTCATTTCATTCAATGTGTAGTTAAATTATATTACTGCTGTTAATATAAGTGAATAAATTTATATTTTAACATATATTATGTTTTACTAGTTTCATTACATATAGTATTCTACGAGTTAAATACTACATTTAACAATTTTTAACTATAAAGAAAAAAATTAAATAGTGAGTTTAACAATAATCAATCTTGAAAAAAGTTTAAATGTTTAAAATATAACACAGAATTTTAAATAACTTGCACGGTAAATGTGCGCAAGAAGAGCATACGTTAGCGACAGAAAGTCTAAAAAGTATAAAATCATTATTATCTTAACGTATGAAACGCTATATTTATTTATTCGTTTCATTATTATACGGGTATACACCCTTTTATTAGATCACAAAAAACTCACGCGTACTTTAACGGAGATGTTTGGAAGAGTGAGAAATGGCACTTGCACATACGCGCGCGAGAGAAAGAGAATTCCTACCGCGCGCCCTGAGAGAAAAATGCTGGGGAACTGCGTGCAATGCCAAAGACTGACGTTGACGTCGAACACTTCGCTCTAACACACATTCTCAATCTTTGTTTAATAGTAAAACAGAATCCAGATCAAAATCAGAGTAGCCGGACAAACCAGCATAGCGTACACGTTATGTCTCTCGTTAGACGCAATTATTATTATTGAAAACCAAGTAGTCATGCCTGGGAGAGCGAGAGATGACCCTTGCACATGTGCGCGAGAAAGAGAATTGCCACCGCACGACTTCGCTCTCTAATACACTTCTAAAACATTTTTCAATAGTAAAACTGAATCCAGATCAAACGTGTCGTAGCCGATCTAACCAACTTAGCATACACGTTGTATCACTCGTTAGACGGAATTACTATTGAAAAAAAAAGTAGAGATGTTTGGGAAAGCGAGAGACGGCACTTGTACGCACGCACGCGCGAGAGAGATAATTGCCAACGCTGACGACGAAAAAATAATGTCAGCAATCGAGTGCATGCACGTTCTCGTCTAATCTCTCTCCCTCGACTCCGCGAGAATTTTTCTATCATACATTATCTCTCATATTTACTTCCGGCCGCAGGGCCAGCTGGGTGAATATGAGAAATAGAAAATAATGGTAGCAAAAAACTCACGCGTACTGCTGCGTGGCAAGCAAGAGATAGAATGAAACACGTGGACGAGCGAAAATATTTATAGAAAACGTGTGCGATACCAAAGACTATCGGGCGAACTCTCTGTTGCATTTCTCGAACATTTTTTAGCAGTAACAGCGAATCCAGATCAAACGCGAGTAGCCGGACAAACCAGTTTAGCGTACACGTTGTGTCTCTCGTTAGACAATGTTACTGTTAAAAAGAATATAGAAAAATACTTGACGAGATACGACGGGCGCACGCGTACGAAAAAGAGAATTGACACCGCACGGCTTTGCTCTCTAAGATGCTTCTAAAACATTTTTCATTAGTAAGACTGAATCCAGATCAAACGTGTAGTAGCTGGACAAACCAGCCTAACATCCACGTTGTGTCTCTCGTTAGACGATGTTACTATTGAAAGAAGTATAGATGTTTGGCAAAAGACAATCGCACGTATGGACGAGAAAAGAGAATCGTTACCGCATGACTTCGCTCACTTACATATTTCTTATTTTTCCATAGTAATACTGAATCCAGATCAAACGTGTAGTAGCCGGAGAAACCAGCTTAGCATACACATTGTGTCTCTCGTTAGACGGCATTACTACTGAAAAAAGTAGAGATATTTGGAGAGCGAGAAACAGCACGCGTGAGGGAGAGAATTGTTTACCGTCCGGCTTTGCTTTTTAACACATTTCTCAATCATTTTTCAATAGTAAAACTGAATCCAGATCAAACGTGTAGTAGCCACAGACCAGCTTAGCGTACACATTGTGTCTCTCGTTAGACAACATAACTATGAAAAAATAGAAGAAATGTTTGATAGTAAGATACGATACTGCATTGAAAAATGTTGTTGTTACTATTGCATTCTCTCGTATTCAATTCCGGCCATACAGAGCCAACTGGTTGAATACGACAGATACTCGCATCAAACAAAAAACTCTGTTCGTACTTTAACGTCAAACAACAGCGAGGCAACTGCACTTGATCGTCTACTGAGAGTAGTCGAGCGAGTAATGCGGGCAGCCGAGGCCGCGCGTCTACTTAATACCGACGCCCCGCTTGGAAAGCAGTGAGAGCGCGGAGTGCCTCGCCATCTAACGGCCGGCAAATAACTACGCTCTCATTCATATTTTCAGCACGAAATTCAAAACTTCGATATAAAAAATTTGGTTTTTTGCTTATATCTCGAAAAGGAGCGCAAAACGGACGAAATTTGGGGATGCAACAATAGGGGCAACATACTTCTAATATAATATCGAATGACGTTGGCGGAATTTTGGAAAATCGGTGAATTTTGGTTTTTCGCTTATATCTCGAAAAGGAGCGCTCGGATCGAAAAACGGAGAAAATTTTGGGAGGTGTATTCCAATAGGGGGGGGGTATCACTTTTTTACATAAAATCATATGGTGTATACAAAATTTTCATAATATCAAAATTGTACAAATATTTTGCGCGTGTAGCGGCCTCGTAATTCAGCTGTGAGTATACATATGACTCTATAGCCTAGTGGTAAGCTAGCTGCTCACTAATCTAAAGATCGTGAGTTCAAATTCACCCTCCAACGATTTCTTTTTTTTCATAAAAACTTTTTTTTATAAGGTAAAAGTACCCTTTATGGAACAGTTTTTGCTAGTTTAGAGTTTGGATTGAGATTCAAACTATTGTAAAGGAGTAATATTTACAATTTTTGGATATCAATCGATGGGGTAAAGATCAAAGATTAAAATGAGACCTTAAAAAAGTAAATTGAATACGAATTGTAATTATTACAATTAAAAAACCAAACCGATACCAAGTACGTATTATGGAACGACATTTTTACAGATTGTTCCCCCGTTCCATAATCGATGTCCCCATTTTGGAACAGGATAGAAATCAGTTTTAATTTAATAACTTATGTACTATATTACTTAGAATAAGTGGCTTATGATATACAAATGATAATTTTAAATTTTGTATAATTTTTTTATTAAAAAACATGAATACAAAATACAATTTTAAACGTATCAAATTAACACAAGAATTGTATACAACTTAGAATACTTAATATTTATTTTTAAATATCTGAAATTACAATTAATTTATTTTTTGATTTGGATTTATTATTTGCTACACTATTTTCATTTCGAGCATAGTCTCTTCTTCCATCGTATCATTTTTTAAGTTATTTTCAGGATTACTCGAGTGAAGATTTATTTTTTCAGAAGTTATTACACTTTCTTGACAAATCTCATTATTGATTGTTCGACTGATAGATTCTTGTGTTTGATCATTGTATACTATATTGCAGATGGAGAAAAAAGTCCTAAAAAAATTCAACATGATTAAAATAAGAAAAATGTTAATGTAGTTATATAAATAATTTTCAATTAGATTGTACGAACCCCATTGACTTAGTTTCTCAATCAAATTTTCTGTTGTAAAATCTTCACAGTTATCGAGTAACCAGTCTTCATTTAGTATGCAATTATCCTTATTTAAACTGTTGCTTAGTTCTATTCTACTTTTCTATATGAGGTGATAAAACTTTAGACGAGCCAGGTCTTGAAGGAGATTCTTGTGTACCTTTACAGCTCTGTGGAGAGATGTGGCTGGGACATTCAATTTAGCTGCAATTTGCAGTGCAGCATTAACTGCATTGAAAGCTTTTTTGCAATTGTAATGCAGAATACAGTCTCCTTTTGATTTTTAGTTTCCTTTTGTATGGTTGAACTTTCTTGCGAATAACTTTGTTGTGCTGAGCATTCTTTTTTAACATCTCTTTAATATCTTCCGTAGTCTCATTTTATTTGTCTTATGTTGTGCCTTTATTTTTTTCTTCGCTGTCATTTTTTTTGAGTTTCATAAAATCTGTAAAAAATAAAAAACAAATTTCTGAAGGAATGTAACTTACAAACTGATGTTTTATCAAATTTATAGGTTAGGTTTGTTATTTGTGTTTCACAATCAGGATTTTACAAACAAATATATACTTACTTATTAGTAAACTGATGCAAGAAACTCAAATGATTGTTCACGTACGTCTCAAGATAATGTTAAATAAAAAATAACTTTAAAACTGTTGAGTGAAAACGCGTTCCAGAAAGGGGACATATTTAGAGACAGAGGTCCCAGAACTTGGAAAGCCACCTTTGGCTGTTCCATAAACTCAGACTACGCTCGTTTGTATGCGGCAATTATGAAACACTAAAATATTTATTGAAAATCTTTACTATTGCAGAAAAACTACTGTAAAACTTTAATCTATGACTAAAAAACTGCATATTATAAAAAGATTGATATTTGAAAAGTGTTGGAGAGCATAGTTACAGTTGATAAAATAAAACGTATGAAACCAGCACCATTGACTTCACTAGCCACAGATTTGAGTCGATCTCAGAATACACGTAGTCATATATTTTTTTTAAATTATAATTATCATGTAAAAATGTGAATCTCTTTGCATATTACATAATAAACCTTCACTATTCAGATAAAATTTTGATATTATTTATCTGTATCACTAATAGATTTTATTTTACTATATTTCAAACTGTTCCATGAAGGGGTCACGATTTGAGGGATGTTTCATAATGGGTACTTTTACCTTATTAAAATATTAACGTTTCTCATTAAAGTACATTAATATACCCAGTGTTCTACCTTGCAGACTACATTGAGCCCTCGCGTGCGCTATTTGACACAAATTCAGCTATGAGTATACATACATCTCGATAGCCGAATGGTAAAGTTGCTGCTCAGTAATCTGAAGATCGTGGGTTCGAATCCATCCTTCGACGATTTTTTTCATAAAAACTCTTTTATTTAAATCTTTGTCTCGATGATACTGCGCTTCACCACACTTCTTTACTTCATTTTATTTCATTATTGTTCAGCTGCAGACCGATCGCCGCGCGCTGCAAAACCGCTGGCCGCTCGAGGCTGGCCAGCAAAACTGTCGCAGTCGAAAAAATGTTCGGAAAAATTTTCGACAAATACCAGTCCTTTGCCCGAGCAACAAGGTTATAAAAAGTTTTAAATATTTATAACTAGATAAGCTATTAACCGCTGGCCACCTGCTGCGAACTGTTGGCCGCTGCCCGCTCGTGCCGCTTCTAGAGTCATGCCGTTTCTAAAGTCATGCCGCTTCTGGAGTCAGTATACTTTCTGCGATCAACCAGCTGACCGCAGAACTGCAGTCGGGCTTGACCACAGAAAGTATACTGACTCCAGAAGCCCAGTGACTCCAGAAGCCCTGTTGCTTATCTACTATCCGACACACACGATTTGATAGATATTAACACCCACAATCTTCATCTAAATTTTCATAAAAAAACATGGAATTTTTGAAAAAAATGTATTTTTCCAAAAAGTGCATTTCTAGTAAAAACTGTATAACTTCTGCATTTTTGTATTTTTATGCAAATGTCATGCAGGACATGAAAGAAGGTGCTAATCTGAGTAAGATCGCGTATAGTTTACTCAAAAACTTAAAAAACTCGTAAATTGGTAGCTGTTCGAAAATGACCTTGAAAAATAAAATTTAAAAGTTAGGATTTTGTAAAAAATTTTTTACATTGCCAACGGGATGTCATTTTAGTCCAATCGAAAGATGAAAATATACGTGTCGAACCATTTTTCGAGAAGAACAGGAATACTTTGATTCCAAAATGATCGGTGTGGTAGGCATACTCTAGCTGTTCGATTTGAGATGCATTCGGCTATATAGAGATTTCTGACATCAATTTCCACAAGAAATTTCTTACCGAAAAAATTTCAAATTTTAAGAACTTACTAAATAAACACATGAGTTCAAATCTGATTGACTCGTTTATGCATTTTTATAATACTAAATTAATATTCATAATGAAAAAATTAAAGAGAATCTTGATATTAAATTAGAAAATCTATATTTGTGAAAGTTTAGAGGATTGTTCGTATTGGTGATTGTTGAATAAATAAACTCTTTCTTCTTGACCCAACGAACCAAATCTTTATTTAACTTAACCCAACGTTTCGGACATGTATTATGTCCCTTTTCAAGGCTACATAGAAATTTACAAGTTTTAATTTACAAGAAAATTTTTTTACACTTTTAAATGAATAACGATTTACACTGCTCACCTCTATCAATAAATTAATAGGTTTATAAAACCATCGTTAAAAAGTACGTAATAATGTCTCACAGAGACTCGTCTGCCGTCAGTTCTCGGAAATTTAAAGTCCAATCCGAGCGATAGCTGGTATTTATATTGTGCCCTCGAGTAGTGGGGACCTGTTAGTGTATTTGTAAGCTAACGTAAACCTTTGATTTTATGTTTGTGTTTTTTCTTTTTTTCCAACATTGAAAGTAATACATTTATATTATTTTTGTAACAATATTTTAAATTAGCAATGTCAGTTTTGCGATTTATGTTATTCGCAGTGGCATAAATATTTAGCATTTCTGAAAATTCTCGTTTGAATTTATTTTTCTCAACATCAAGAATCGAAACATTTTCAAAGTCGAAATTATGTTTTGTGTATTTGCAGTGCATGTATAAGGCAGATCTTTCGTCCGCATTTTTTATGCAATATTTATGTTCATAGCATCTTTTCTTTAGCGCTCTACCACTTTGTCCAACATACGCAGCATGACAATCATTACATTTTATTTTGTAAACAATACCGGTAACATCTGATTTTTTGATTGGATCTTTTCCTAATTTAACAAAACTTAGCTTGTTAGACATATTGTTTACATGCATGATACCATATTCTTTGCAAATCTTATTGATAGGCTGTGATAAATTATTAACATAAGGAAGTATAATTAAAGGATTTTTTGTATAAGCTTTATATAAGAATCTTCTTTACAAGATCCGACTTTCTATAAATTATTAAATAAAGACCCTTATAATGAGCTTATTAAAAAAGTTAAAAAATTTTTCACTTCATGGAAAATGAAAGGTGCTTTTGACTCAGCAGAATTTTCCCGTTTATCAAATTTAAAACTAGACAATACTTTACTATCACATGCTTATGGGTTAGTGAAAATCCATAAATCAAATTATCCTATAAGAATTATCGTTTCTTCAATTAACAGTCCATTTTATGCCTTCGATAAATGTCTTAGCCTTTTTTTAAAAAAATACATACCTAAACCAAAATATTCTGTAAAAAATAGTATGGAAGTTAAGGAAAAATTAGGTACTATAACAATTCCTCTAGGATACATATTAATTTCATTAGATGTTGTGTCTCTATACACAAATTTAGATTTCCCTCTTATTTTAAATGGAATAAGAAAGAAATGGAAATATTTTAAAGATAAGATCAGTCTTTCTTTGATTGAGTTTTTAAATGGTATAGAGTTATTATTAAATTCAACTTTTTTCAAATTCAATGAAAAATATTACAAACAGCTTATTGGTTCTCCTATGGGAGGCAGCTGTAGTCCTCGATTTGCTGAAATTGTCCTTGAGGAAGCTGAAGAAAGTTGTCTTGAAAAGTTACGCGACTCCATACTATTTTACTGTAGGTATGTAGACGACTGTTTATTAATTGTTAAAGAAACTGAAATTGACAATATTCTGAATACTTTTAATCAGTACAACGAGTATTTAAAATTTACTATTGAGAAAGAAATAGACAAGAAACTTAGTTTTTTAGACATGCAAATAATTAGAGTTGATAATAGTTCTCCATTAACAAATTGGTATAGAAAACCTACCTTTTCTGGTAGGTATATAAGCTTTGATTCACACCATCCTATTTCACAAAAAAGAGCTCTAGTCTTTTCCCTAGTTGACAAAGCAATAAAATTATCCCATCGTTCTTTTCATAACAATAATTTAACTTTGGTCAAGAAATTTCTTCTAAATAATAAATTTCCCTTGCAGTTTATTGAAAAAATATTAAAAAAAGACTTTGTCACATTTTTAATAGTAACAACTGTAATAATATTACAAAAGCTTATACAAAAAATCCTTTAATTATACTTCCTTATGTTAATAATTTATCACAGTCTATCAATAAGATTTGCAAAGAATATGGTATCATGCATGTAAACAATATGTCTAACAAGCTAAGTTTCGTTAAATTAGGAAAAGATCCAATCAAAAAATCAGATGTTACCGGTATTGTTTACAAAATAAAATGTAATGATTGTCATGCAGCGTATGTTGGACAAAGTGGTAGAGCGCTAAAGAAAAGATGCTATGAACATAAATATTGCATAAAAAATGCGGACGAAAGATCTGCCTTATACATGCACTGCAAATACACAAAACATAATTTCGACTTTGAAAATGTTTCGATTCTTGATGTTGAGAAAAATAAATTCAAACGAGAATTTTCAGAAATGCTAAATATTTATGCCACTGCGAATAACATAAATCGCAAAACTGACATTGCTAATTTAAAATATTGTTACAAAAATAATATAAATGTATTACTTTCAATGCTGGAAAAAAAGAAAAAACACAAACATAAAATCAAAGGTTTACGTTAGCTTACAAATACACTAACAGCTCCCCACTACTCGAGGGCACAATATAAATACGAGCTATCGCTCGGATTGGACTTTAAATTTCCAAGAACTGACGGCAGACGAGTCTCTGTGAGACATTATTACGTACTTTTTAACGATGGTTTTATAAACCTATTAATTTATTGATAGAGGTGAGCAGTGTAAATCGTTATTCATTTAAAAGTGTAAAAAAATTTTCTTGTAAATTAAAACTTGTAAATTTCTATGTAGCCTTGAAAAGGGACATAATACATGTCCGAAACGTTGGGTTAAGTTAAATAAAGATTTGGTTCGTTGGGTCAAGAAGAAGGAGTTTATTTATTCAAAATCTATATTTACAAAAATACCATTCAAATTTAACTAAAAACACATATATGTCGGATGTTTCGTATAATGCAAGTGCCATTGCCCTCAACTAAAACAATACGCAGTTCAATGAACTTTTTCATTCCGTATCTAATGACAAATGGTTAGTGAACCTTTCCAATGTCCAACTACCTCCGTGTGTCATTAATATATTACGGCTTGGGGATAAATTCAATTTTACAATGATAATAATCCTAATCTAATTAGAGATTTATTATTGGAGAATGATTATCCGTATGATTTTATAAATAAACACATAAATAAACGTTTGCTACATATTAATAATACTATTAAAAATACTTGTAACTCGAAGAATATCAATTTCAATAGTATTTTAGCTTGTCCATGTATTAAATATATTAACCCAGAATTAAAAAATATTTGTAATAGTCACAACCTAATCATGATCAATTCAATCTCCAATAAATTTAATCACATAATTAGATTGGGAAAAGACAAGTATCAAAATAATGAAAAATCTCATGTTGTATACAAGATTAACTGTTGCTATTGTGATGCGTCTTACGTAGGACAAACATCCCGTAAATCAGTTGTAAAGAACATGCGAGTGACCATAAATTTAAGAGAGCTATATTGGTTTTACATGAACACATAGCTAATTCAAATTATCAAATGTTCACCTCCTCTTATCTGTAGGTAGCAGAAGAACCTAACCTCCTCTAGTGATGTATCGTGTACGTGCAGGAGCGGAGAGGACAGCTGTTAGAAACTCCGTACACTTGGGGGAAGTTCGTCTGCCTTTCCTCTGTCGTCGCACTAACACCTTCCACTGGGAAATACCTTGTCGTCATCGAGCAGAACACCGGAGCATGCGCGCTCGTAAATACAGGCTGCGTGCTGCCGCCACTTGTGTCATGGGAGAGAGAGAGAGAGTCAGTACCCTAACAAGAATGAGTGGTGGCGCTCGCTCGCGGCGACTTGAGGGCTCGTTCGTCCGTTGGCGTGCTGCGCTCGATCACTCCATTGTGGATCGTAGCACGCGACTTTTGCTCCGAAGCCACCGTATCGTGCAAAGTTTGTGTGAGACTGTCACTACTGAGAATATCGAGGGAAAGCCACGCAGCCGTCTCGAGCCACGCGGCCGCTGACGCACCAGGGGTACATAGCACTGCAGCCATCGAAGCCACCAAATCTCCTTCGATGCGCTAGTCCGCGCCACGCCATCGCTGCCGAAACGTCGCACACTGTACTATTGTCATAAAATTCGTCCGAAAATCAAATAACTTTTGAACGAAAAGTCTAAAAAGACGATTCAGATCGCATTTGGAAACTAAATAGATGTAGAATACAGGAAAATTGTCATTAAGACTTTATCCTGATTTTATGACCTTGAAAAAATGACCTTAAGTTGGAAAATTTGAAAAAACGCCTTTTCGGGGCTTCGATCCCAAGATTTTACTGTTACTCTTGTTTTTGGGCATCCATTTCCGAGTAAAACAAAGTTATATATAATTATATATGATTTAAGTATAAATTATACATAATTATATATAATTTATCATATATGTTTATATATTGATTTTGACCTTATATAAGTATATATAATCATATATAGTTATATATTGATTTTGATCTTATATAAGCATATATGATGATATATGTATATATAAAATCATTATATTTGATCATGTATGACCATATATATATGATCACGTATGATGTATATATGGTCATACGTGATCAATATATTACCATATATTATCAGATAAAACGATATATAAATGATTGAATTGAAGTTTTTTTCACCCTCCATGGTTGATATGTGTAAGAGATGCTTTTCTCGATCAGGCGGGGGTCATGTATGAAATAAAACACCTTATTTCATGTAAGTTTTTTTTAAAGCGAGGTTTCGTTGACTGGTGTGTCAACCTCTTCAGACTAAAGGTTTTTTATTGTGAAACAAATTGTACAAAGTCAAATATTTTAATTTTTTAACAAACAGTCAAATATTCTAATTTTTTAACAAAAAATAGTAAAACATAATGTTACCTCTTAAAAGTTGTGTATGTTAACGCATGTTAACAAGTCGAACGACCGACATTATTTCGCCGAATTTTCGATTTCGGAAATGCGATGGATAAGCCGTATAATTCGCACTTATATATCTGACAGCGAAACGAGTATAGATGCGAAACCAAAACAATAACATCAGATCGTTAGCATTTGAATCTCCTTAATACCGGAAAATATGACTTATTCAGAGTGAATATGTCTTCTTTTTTATTTATGTTATTGTTATGACATTTTTTGTGCATCATTTCGGACATTAATCTTTTTTTATAATTGCTCTCATTATCCAGAATTACCGCTCCCTCCCAATCAAATTAATGGTTAAACAAGTTTTGGTGCATGTTAACTACCGAATCTTCGTTTTTGTTATTTCTGTGTTCATTGATTCGTTTTTTAGAGTTCTTTTTGTTTCTCCTATGTACGCCGCCGGACAATTTTTACATCTAAATTTGTATACAATGTTAGTTCGGTCCCATTTTTTAGTTACATCCTTGCCTAATTTTATAATCGAGTTAAGACTCTTTTTCACTAACGGGATGGAAATAATATTGTATTGTTTCAAAATTGCCGATAATTTTATAATTATTCTTTATATATGGTAGCTGCATTTTTGGAAGAATTTTAAAATTGTCTTGGTTTTTTTTGCGTTTGTGTTTCAAAGACATTTTACGGTATCGGATGTTTTTTTAGATAAAGTCCCATGGGTAATGATTGTTTAGTAACGTCCTTTGGATTTTTCGCAAGTTGTTCTTATGGAATCTTTTGTGTGACAAAAGTATTGCTCGGTCGACTAGGTTATAAATAATGTTTCTCTTTTGCTGTATTGGATGATTTAAAGAAAAGTTGATTACTCTCCCCGATGATGTTGATTTTTGAAACCAATTTGTGATTAATCTATTATTCTTTTTGATGATCGTTATATCCAAAAAGTTTATACTATTATTTTGTTCTAATTCATATGTGAACTGTAGATTTTTATGATATAAATTGAAAGTGTTAATGACATCCTCTATGTGTTCTTTTTTTACACAAATAATTGTATCATCTACATATCTGTAGTAAAAAAGAGGGGTGTAATTATGTATGTTTTTTAATGTCTCTAAACACGACTTTTCTAAATCATCCATTACAATGTCAGCAAATAACGGAGAAATCGGAGAACCCATCGGTGTACCAAAAATTTGTCTATAATATTCATTGTTGAAAGTGAAACAAGTATTGTTATATAAAAAGTGTATGCATTTCTTAATTTCATCTAGCGGAATGATACAATTCGGAACGATCGATTGTGCTCGCATATCAATACTCTCACACACAAGATCTACCGGGATGTTTGTAAACAAAGATTTAACGTCTAAATAAAGTAATACATAGTCGCTATTTAACTGAATATTTTTGAGTTTGTCTTTTAATTCAAAACTGTTATTGATATGAGAATGCGGAAGTGTTATGCAATTCTTTAATTGTTTATAAATTTATCACAAATAAACGCAACAAAATTAGAAATCTAATTGAAAATTACAGTTTAGATCAAGTAGTTTTAAATACTTTTTTTCACTACTCGGAATCAAAATTCAAATCTTCGAGAAAAAAATATGATAGTTTACATTTCAAAAAATTCTCAGTTTTGCGGCCAAAAGTTCACAATCCGGTAAATAAAAATCAATGGATAAAAAACCTCAGCGACACGGATATCCCGCCTGAGGTTATAGACGTTGTATCTTTAGGGCCTAGCTTCAGTAACGTCTCGAACATAACCAGAGACGATGTGTTTACTATTGTTAACAATACGGAAAATTGTTTGCAATTCTTAGACGTAAACAACACGGTAAAAAATGATATAAGGGAAAAAATTACGGATAATATCAACATGACACTTAGAAAAGTCAGTTACATTTCAAAAGAAGAAAGATCTTTCACAAAAAAACTCAGTATAACAAAATCTTTTTTAAGAAATAATCCCAATATCTTTTTCACCAAAGCCGACAAAGGCAACGTAACAGTGTGTCTCAACAAATCAGACTACAACAACAAAATGTTAGAACTTCTTTCAGACAATAATACATATGAAAAAATAAAAAAGAATCCGTTAGATTCATTGATAAAGGAAACCTCCAAAATTTTGAAATACCTGAATACTAATGATTTCCTACATAAACGATTTCATAACAATCAATTAACGTTGACAGACACAGTTTTAGCCAAATGTTACGGACTACCAAAAATACACAAAGAAGGTGCACCCTTACGACCGATTATCTCTTTTGTTAATAGCCCCACTTATATCTTAGCGAACATTATTTATAAACAATTAAAGAATTGCATAACACTTCCGCATTCTCATATCAATAACAGTTTTGAATTAAAAGACAAATTCAAAAATATTCAGTTAAATAGCGACTATGTATTACTTTCTTTAGACGTTAAATCTTTGTTTACAAACATCCCGGTAGATCTTGTGTGTGAGAGTATTGATAGGCGAGCACAATCGATCGTTCCGAATTGTACCATTCCGCTAGATGAAATTAAGAAATGCATACACTTTTTATATAACAATACTTGTTTCACTTTCAACAATGAATATTATAGACAAATTTTTGGTACACCGATGGGTTCTCCGATTTCTCCGTTATTTGCTGACATTGTAATGGATGATTTAGAAAAGTCGTGTTTAGAGACATTAAAAAACATACATAATTGCACCCCTCTTTTTTACTACAGATATGTAGATGATACAATTATTTGTGTAAAAAAAGAACACATAAAGGATGTCATTAACACTTTCAATTTATATCATAAAAATCTACAGTTCACATATGAATTAGAACAAAATAATAGTATAAACTTTTTGGATATAACGATCATCAAAAAGAATAATAGATTAATCACAAATTGGTTTCAAAAATCAACATCATCGGGGAGAGCAATCAACTTTTCTTCAAATCATCCAATACAGCAAAAGAAAAACATTATTTATAACCTAGTCGACCGAGCAATACTTTTGTCACACAAAAGATTCCATAAGAACAACTTGCGAAAAATCCAAAGGACGTTACTAAACAATAATTACCCATGGGACTTTATCCAAAAAAACATCCGATATCGTAAAATATCTTTGAAACACAAACGAAAAAAAAACCAAGACAATTTTAAAATTCTTCCAAAAATGCAGCTACCGTATATAAAGAATAATTATAAAAAATTATCGGCAAATTTGAAACAATACAATATTATTTCCATCCCGTTAGTGACAAAGAGTCTTAACTCGATTATAAAATTAGGCAAGGATATAACTAAAAAATGGGACCGAACTAACATTGTATACAAATTTAGATGTAGAAATTGTCCGGCGGCGTACATAGGAGAAACAAAAAGAACTTTAAAAAAACGAATCAATGAACACAGAAATAACAAAAACGAAGACTCGGTAGTTACCATGCACCAAAACTCGTTTAACCATCAATTTGATTGGGAGGGAGCGGTAATTCTGGATAATGAGAGCAACTATAAAAAAAGATTAATGTCCGAAATGATGCACATAAAATGACATAACAATAACATAAATAAAAAAGAAGACATATTCACTCTGAATAAGTCATATTTTCCGGTATTAAGGAAATTCAAATGCTAATGATCTGATGTTATTGTTTTGATTTCGCATCTATACTCGTTTCGCTGTCAGATATATAAGTGCGAATTGTACGGCTTATCCATCGCATTTCCGAAATCGAAAATTCGGCGAAATAATGTCGGTCGTTCGACTTGTTAACATGCGTTAACATACACATCTTTTAAGAGATAACATTACGTTTTACTATTTTTTGTTAAAAAATTAGAATATTTGACTGCTTGTTAAAAAATTAAAATATTTGACTTTGTACAATTTGTTTTACAATAAAAAACTTTTAGCCTGAAGAGGTTGACACACCAGTCAACGAAACGTCGCTTTAAAAAAAACTTACATGAAATAAGGTGTTTTATTTCATACATGACCCCCGCCTGATCGAGAAAAGCATCTCTTACACATATCAACCATGGAGGGTGAAAAAAACTTCAATTCAATCATTGGGGAGCCTACTTACTCGTGGCTGGCCAGCCATCGCACGCAATCTATATGGAGCTGCCTCTCTCTCCCTCTCGTGCTCGTCCTTGCGCTCGCGTTCTCTCTCTTTCTCTCTCGCTTCCACTCCTCCCAGTGGTGGCGGCGCGATCGCTCGATTGGCTGCAGTCGTGGAGGCGCGGCACGCACACAAACTCTCCGATGCACGGAGCTCACTTACGACGCGACTTGTTGCGTGTCACGGCGGTCAACAACATGGCCGCGGCGTCCTTTTCACGGCAGCACGGCGGCTTCTTCTTCTTCTCCATCTCGTTGTCGCTTGTTCCGCGTGGCGCTCTGCCGATCGCGATACGTGTAAGCGCGCGAGATTCGGATCTCGCGACGCGGTATACGTGATTCCCTTACCTTATATCGGCGCCCGTCACAATACATACTTATGCAGACCGGTCCGCATAAGTCCTGTTCCAATTATGCAGTGTGTCTGCATAAGTACGGTTCCGTATATGAATTTGTCTGCATAAGTCAGGCTTGACTAAAGAAATAATCCCTCCCTTATGTTGACGTCTACACAATTGGCACGAAGTCTGCATAAGTCTATTTCAGGTTGAGTAAAAGTCAACGTAACTACTGTTACCGGGAAATATATGATCATATATGCTTATATAAGGTCAAAATCAATATATAACCACATATGATGATATATAAATTATATATAATTATATATAATTATATATAATTTGTACCTGAATTATATATAATTATATATAACTTTTTTTTAAACTCAGGTATATGCAGTTTTATATTTACATATATAATTTTATATGCTTATCTAAGCTTAAATTCAATATATAACGATATATAAGGATAAATGATTATATATAATTATGCATAATTATATATAATTTATATATAATCATATATGGTTATATATAATATATAATTATATATGACCCTATATGGTTATATATTGAATTTGACCTTATATAAATATATGTGATCATGTATACTAATATATGATATATATATATATATATATCTTCCTATAGTATATAGTTGTAAGAGGCTTGTAGGGTACCCAGCCCCCCCCTCCTCGCCCCTCCTTACAGCCCCTCCTCAACCCCTCCTCAAAATAACGGAAAAATGAGATTAGAAATAGGAGTTTTTAGTATTACATTTGCTCCTCAAAACCCCTCCTCCCTCCTCCTCAAAATACCTCCTCCCCCTCCTCCTACCCCTCCTCTTAATATTGTATTGTTTTTCTCATTTTGTTATACATTCCATATATATTACGAATTGATATTGTTAATATTATTGATGTTGTTTCTATATTATTATATAATTATAATATCAAATGTTATCAATTATAAGGTCAAGTTTAAAAAATTTGTATAAGTTCCCCGTTCCATTTTGCATGTAACAAGCCTTAATCACATCAGGGTATGGCTTTAATAACGTTACTAATGATTATAGTTTAATCTAATAATAATACATTAATACTATAAATATAGTGTACTAACATGACTAAAATAATTTTTTTTAACAAAATGTCGATATTTTAGAAATAGCACAAACAATTATTGATAGTAAATCCCTATCTTTTTGGTTTCTTAACAAATTTTAATTATCAAGGTCTCATTTTATTCTTTCACGGGGACTTGCCCAAGGAAACATTCAAAATTATTCAAGACCCAGAAAGTTATAGCCAATTGAAGATAATTATTTTTATAACCTCATTCGTGATTTTATAAACAATTATAGCTACCTTAAATGTTATCAAATGTATTGGAGGGTGTACGTAAGCGCTGTGCGGTACTGTGCTGTGCGATGCTGCGTGATGCCCGTGTTATTGGTGCGTTGGCTACTTACGGAACTACTTTTCTGATTGGTCGGTATTTAAACATCAACCAATCAGTGACGTAGTTCTATAAGTAGCCAATGCACCAACAGAACCGGCATCGGAAACGCACCGCACAGCACAGTACAGCGCTTATGTACACTCTTCCTAAGGTCACGTTTAAAAAATTTGTATAAGTTCGTCTTTCCTTAAATGTTATCAAATGTATTGGAGGGTGTACGTAAGCGCTGTGCGGTACTGTGCTGTGCGATGCTGCGTGATGCCCGTGTTATTGGTGCGTTGGCTACTTACGGAACTACTTTTCTGATTGGTCTGTATTTAAACATCAACCAATCAGCGGTGTAGTTCTACAAGTAGCCAATGCACCAACAGCACCGGCATCGGAAACGCACCGCACAGCACAGCGCTTATGTACACTCTTCCTAAGGCCACGTTTAAAAATTTGTATAAGTCCGCCTTTCCTTTTTACGTGTAGTCTTAATGTAAGCCTTAGTCATATTAGGGTATGCCTTTAATAACCTGACACATAATGTAGGACACAAAATAGAACACACCCTCATATGATTGTGACATTATGGATTTACCAAATCTAAAGTATGGAAACGTAATGATTGTTATATATATATATATATATATATATATATATATATATATATATATATATATATATATATAACAATCAGGCACTTTGAGGAGTGTATTTATATGGAAAAATACAGAAAAGTATGCAAAAATACAAAAAATACGGAAAAGTACAAAAAAAATACGGAAAAATACAGTATAATACGAAAAAATACTGTATAATAGAGAAATATACAAAAAAACACAAAAAAATGCAATCAGGGGGGGGGTCTTAGTAATTGCCCCCCCCCCCCCCCATTGTAATTTCTAAGTGTTTTTTATAGGAAATTCCGAGAAAAAAACAAAAAGGAACGTTGAGGAGCCTCCTTAAACTTTCAAAAAATCCTCAAACTTCCATAGCAGTCACGAAAAAACTCCTCAAACTTCCGGAATCACACATATATAGTTATATATTGTCATGTGTAACTATATATCATCATACATATGAAAAATTTTCGATGCTACATCACATTTATATATCGTTTTATGTGATAATATATGGTACTATATAGATCACGTATGACCATATATACTCATATATAAGTATATATGGTCATACATGATCATATATAATGATTTTAGAAGTACATATATGATCATATTCTTATATAAGGTCAAAATCAATATATAACCATATATGATTATATATAAATTTTATATAATTATATATAATTTATACTTAAATCATATATAATCATATATAACTTTGTTTTACTCGGAAATGGATGCCTAAAAACAAGAGTAACAGTAAAATCTTGGGATTGAAGCCCCGAAAAGGCGTTTTTTTCAAATTATCCAACTTAAGGTCATTTTTTCAAGGTCATAAAATCAAGATAAAGTCTTAATGACAATTTTCCTGTATTCTACATTTATTTAGTTTCCAAATGCGATCTGAATCGTCTTTTTAGACCTTCTCGTTCAAAAGTTTTTTGATTTTCGGACGAATTTCATGACAATAGTACACTGTGCGTCGTCACGTAGACCTGTGTCGTAGCCCAACACTGCACTGGTAGGTGTAAGCCGCGTATCTTATTTAGGCTCTCTCTCGCGTTGCGCGCTCCGATTCAATTGTTGAATTCGTGCTGTGTCGTAGTAATTATTGCCGAAACCGTATCGAAACTTTGCTCGTGCATTTACGCTTGAATTCGCGTCCCGTTGTGCTCTGCCGAAACTGTTCGGTTATTAGGTATCATCGACTTGTTCCGTCCCGAATCTTAAGATTAGTTAGATTGCTGGGAACGTTCCAGCTGGCGCTCAGCGTTATATTAAATTATACGTGCTTAACCTTTTAGCTGCGGGGGTGGTCGATATATGGACCACTCTAGAGATAAAGAATATTTGAAGTTTTTAGATCAAATTTGATGTTCTGAATACATAACAAATAGTTTTAAAATTTCTCAAAACATTCTTGACCTTGAAATACTGATTTTCAAGGTCAGGATTATCAACAGGAATTTTTTTATTATTTTTGATGTATTCAGCACATCAAACTACGTACGAAAACCGTCTAAAAACTTGACTTATAGTAGGAATGAAATTTGACCTTCAAATGGTGATTTTCAAGGTGAACGGTGTCTGCGAGAATTTTGTTACTATTTTTGTTCATATTCAACGTGTAAAATTACATAGAAATACCCTCTCAAATCTTCATAACAAAAGAGACAAATTTTTTACATTGTACTTTACGTCGCCTGCGGGGCTGGTCAATATATGGACCAGCAGTCAGGTCAGCGACTCTATCTGAGATATCCAGTGATATTATGTATACATTTTACATATTCTGAGAGGTCAATTTGTACTGAAATTTCCCCGCAGCCTAAAGGTTAATCATATTCTTCTTTTCTTTATTTTAAATAAATGTGAATGTGTAATTGTTAACTGCCGTGAGTGTTTATTTCACGACTTTTAGACGTTTTCAATTTCCTATGCGATCACCTGTAATTTAGAAATATATATATTTGCATGCTATAATAATTCGAATGAAAATTACATTTGTTGGAGAATTCTACATCACGCTGTATTCTGGATAAAACGTAAGTACACCGTTTTAAATGATAATTTATAATGACATAGCGAGAAGACGACGCAACAGGCGTCACTGATAAAAACTAAATCGTGTTCATGTGTTTTAGAAAAATTGTGATTGTGTGGAATTTGTGAAAGTTGTGGAACATTTTTAGTAGCTGTAGATTTGACATTTTGTTCACTTTTCAATGTATAGCAAATAGAAGAATTTTATCAAAACATTTTGTAGACTGATTACGTCACAAAAGTCTTCTAAATAAATAGAAGATTTTTGTGAGAACCAATTCAGTTTCGAAATTGAAAAATTGCTAAGTGCGAAAAATAATATCGAAACATCTTGTTGAAAAGAAAATTGTCAACTAATAATATATTAACTATAATTGAATAATTGGTAGAAAATTAGTAGATTTCGTAAATTTCATTATCGCTCGCTCTCACAATTATAGTACCGAAACATGCTACAGTAATTGACATAGAACGCAGCGCATTTTTGCATGAATAATAGCATTACTAATTTAATTATTTCCTTAAACCATTTCAATTTAATTATTTATTTCAATTATTTATGTATCATATTATTTGAAAATATTTTTTCCATATATATATATATATATGTTTCTATTCATATCTACTTGCTTATTCTTTTTATATGTGCTTTTTATTAACATATTATTTTTCTGCGCTTGGGAAAAACTTTCTCATTTATGCCGTATCAATAGCTTTTAATTATTGGCACCATAGTTGAAACAGAAAATTGTTTTTTTTTTTGTTTTTGTTTGAAACAAAGCGGCAACTAAGTAGCGGAGTTTATGCACCATAGGGGAATTATTACTTTTTAATAAGGGAAAAATAAATTATATTTATTAAGATCAAATTTAGAGAAAATTAAAGTAGTCGTGTAGTAGTCGAAAATAATTATTGAATTTTTGAGACATACACAAGCAACGCACATATACGAAACTCGGTTTGTTTACATACAATGAGACTTTGTGCGCGAGACACGTTCTCATGTATAGCTATTATAAGTAGTTACCGAGTAGCATTATTCGAAATAGTATCACTCTTAAATACGAAAGTTAAAATTTTATGTCTGTCAAATAATATATTTCGTCAATAACATATTATTATTTTTAAATAGTATTTTGAAATTGTTTTTCATTTGATTAAGAGATTTGATAAACTATCATTTTGGAATATCATAACTACATTATTGTTGTTTTTTTATGAACTATTCAAAAGATTATTGCTTTTAAATTTATATTAAAATTACTGTTGTTGAAATAAACAATTTCGAAACTATTGCAGTAAATTATTGGAAAAAGAATCTACGTTTTTTTCGTGTCTGAATAATATTTTTAACAGACTATTATTTATTAAGTCTCATTTTTCAAAATTTTTAAATTCTGATTATTATTGAAAACAGTATTTAAGCGGTGATTACTTTCAGATAGTATATTGCAATTGTAGTTGCAATCGAATATTTTATTTAAATCGGTATTACGTCTTACGTGTTGCTTCAAATTAATTTGTTTAAAAAAAAAATTATTACCTAAAATAAATTGGTAGAATAAACCTTTTAGGAATCAATTAAGAAATTTTTAACGGCGATTTACTTTATTTTGGGAACATTGCTAGTATTAGTTTTAGTATTAGCTGACCCATACGATACTACGTAACATAGTAGCAGTTATCCGCCATGTCGGTCGGAACCGAAACCCCTTAGCATTTTCCCACCTTATAGCTTAGTTGTACCTTTGCTAGAGTTTTAGTGTGTGGTATAATTACATCCCTATTGCAAAATATTTTCTGCTTTCATGCTTGATATAGTAAGTTGCTTAGCTGGCTTTCCATTTGGCGTTCGGTTCGAATTTTTTTTAGTTTTAGTTTGAGTTTAAATTTGGCTTTTGATTTGAATTTTAGTTTGATCTTCCGGTGGAATTTAAACTCCGCGTTGACTTGATTTTTTTGTTGGCTTTCGAATTGAATTTTAAATTCGGCTTTAGATTGAATTTTAGTTTGGCTTTCAACTTGAATTTTTTTTTTTGGTGTCGTAATTTGGCAATTGCTATTTATTTTAAAGTAGTTGGTAGCGTTTTAAATTATTTTAGCATATAGCGAAGTGAGTATCGAAACTATTCGTTTTTTTTCGTTGCTGTTGGTAGAATAAGAAAATTAAGCGACAATAATTTTCTTTTTCTTTATCGTGTTGCACATATGGAGTAAATTTAGTAGTTGTAGTTGTTTTTTTTTGTCACTGTAGAAAGTTAGTTATCGTTGACGAGGAAAACAATCAGTAATAACAGAGATATTGTTGTAGTTGCTTTGTTATTAAACGGATTTGCCTTAGCACGCCAGAATTAATTTTGTATTGCTTATTTTTTTTCTCTTGATTTTTTTTTTTGGATTTCGATTTAGTTTCATTTCTACTTCATTGTTTTTTTTGCGATTGTTACTATTTGGTAGCAGAATACAGCAGTGCCTGGTTTAGATTTTTCTTTTTTTTTTGTTGTTTTAGTTTTTTTTGTATTCTTCTTTCGGTTTTTCTGCTTTTGATTGGTCAGCATTTATTTTCTCTAGTGCCGGAACTAGAGCATGATAAAACTTTCATGGACGTGACTACTGAGCCCGGACTTCGAAAGGTCACGGAGGGGGGAGGTCCAGCATCCAACTGAGCAGTGAATGAAATAATGGATCAATCCATCCAGATGGCAACTGTTGCCACGAATATGACAACGGTTGCATATAGTAGCGTAGCATCTGTCGTATCGACCCTTTATGCCGAAAATCCACCTAGGATGTATGAATCGATTTATACTGGACTCTCCTCCAAGCCCAGCCAGTTGATGATAGTGATGAGCACTGGTGCGACACCGCATCCGTATGGGGCCAGATCAAAAGTCCCAGATAGTAGAAACTCGATTAGTCAGTGTTTGAACAGTCAACCGACTGCACAATCTACACTATATCCCTTTTCCAATAATAACCAAATTCTCGAAACCCAAGCCAACCTTCTGGGTGGTTTGGAAAACTACTCACACAACCTTCACCAAGACCAACATCCCCAATTCCACCATTTACCTCCCGCTACCGAAACGTTCCCTGTTGTACTACCACGAACTTCACAAACTACTACCGTACAAGTACATTTTGAAAGTCACCTTCCAATGCATATCGAAAATCCGGCTGCATATAATAGAATCTCTCGTATAGAAACTAGTCAGTTGTCATATTCATCTCAGACAGAAACGAATTTACGCAGAGAAGCTAATCTTCAGCTTCCTGGGTCGGTTCCCCAGTCAAGCAGGTCTGATACCCAATCAGCAGCAAATCAATTTCCGTCGAGTAGAATAGAAAATACTCAGGCGGGTGATAAAAAAAACAGGCGGTTATAAATCAGCAAAATCAGTCAGGTATGGAAGGTACGAGGAGACATCACCCTCAATAGCCTCTGGGGGAGAATGCGAGATCGTCGTTCGCAGGGCAGAACCCCCAACAGGGATTTGATGGTAGTATGGGTTTTATCCCCCTAATTGTTACGTCCGGAGACGTATTATAGAGATTTAGAATTTCATTCTGAAAGTTTATTCACATCAAATATTTCCTGACATATAAACGTGAGAATGCAACGCAGCATTTCGCTCAGGCATCGTACCGTAGACCGTGTGACGTAGAGCCATCGACCTCCAGAAGACAGTGGCGTGCAATTTTTTAACAAATCAGCATTTCGCAATACTACCACTTAAATGCTACGCGTATAAGCCGCAACCGAAAATTTTTTAATAAAGATGATCTCAATTTATCATCTATAACCCAATTAAACCGCATAATAAAACTGCGAAATGCATCACGCACGTCAGTTACAGCGTACAAGAAACCTGGCGAGCTCCATGTACCTCGACGACACACAGTGGGCTAAAACCCAATTTTTTTTTTCAAAATAAAATAACTCCACACAGAAGCCACCGATTTGGATGATTTTTGCTTCTACTTATAGCAAATTAAATGTAGATTAGAGGAAAAATAAAGAAAATTGTTAAATAAATTTTTATAACCTCCAAATTCAACAAGAAACATAGGTATTTTTCTAAATTTTGTAGAAAACCGTATTTAAGTTTTAGAAAAATGATTCTTTTTGGGATAAATGTTGCCTCCTCTGTACATCCATGCATAATATATAATCTCTATACCTGTGAACCATAACCTAACAACTTGAAGATGAACACTTCGCCGCAAAGTCAGGTTAATACGATAATCTGTAATGCACTATAACTTTGTAAAGTATTTATGACAAAATAAGTGATCTGTAACATTACAAACTTTTAATGACCATAACCTAAACCTTCTTAGAGATTAGCTTATTATTTTGATTTAGAAAAAAAGTAATTCCACACAGAAACCACCGATTCGGATGATTTTTGTTTGTACTTATAGCTAATTAAACGTAGATTAGGGGAAAAGTGAAGAGTATTGTCAAATCAATTATTATAACCTCCAAACTCTACAAGAAACATAGGTATTTTTCAAAATTTTGTAGGAAACCGTATTTAAGTTTCAGAAAAATGATTCTTTTTTGAAAAAATGTTACCCCCTGAGTTCCTCCATGTATAATATATAACCCCTATACCTTTGAACCATAACCTAACAACTACGTTGAATACTTCGCCGCAAAGACATGTTAATATGATAATCTATAATGCACTATGACTTTGTAAGTTAGTTATGAAAAATTAAGTGATCTGTAATATTAAAAACTTTTAATGATCATATCCCAATACTTTTTACCGATTAGCTTATTAATTCGATTTAGAAAAAAGTTATTCCAGACAGGAACCACCGATTCGGATGATTTTTGTTTTTACTTACAGCTAATTGAATGTAGATTAGGGGAAAAATAAAGAGTATTGTCAAATCAATTATTATAACCTCCAAACTCTACAAGAAACATACGTATTTATCAAAATTTTGTAGGAAATCGTATTTAAGTTTTAGAAAAATGATTCATTTTGGGAATAATGTTGCCTCCTGCGTTCATCTATGTATAATATATAACCTCTACACCTAAGAAACATAACCTAACAGCTCTATTATACATGGAGGAACTCAGGGGGCAACATTTTTTCAAAAAAGAATCATTTTTCTAAAACTTAAATACGGTTTCCTATAAAATTTTGAAAAATACCTATGTTTCTTGTAGAGTTTGGAGGTTATAATAATTGATTTGACAATACTCTTTATTTTTCCCCTAATCTACATTCAATTAGCTATAAGTACAAACAAAAATCATCCGAATCGGTGGTTTCTGTGTGGGATTACTTTTTTTCTATATAAAAATAATAAGCTAATTTGTAAAATGGTTTAGGTTATGGTCATTATAAGTTTTTAATGTTATAGATCACTTATTTTGTCATAAATACCTTACAAAGTCATAGTTCATTACAGATTATCGTATTAACCTGACTTTGCGGCGAAGTATTCATCTGCAAGGTGTTTAGGTTATGGTTCACAGGTGTAGGGATTATATATTATACATGGATGAACTCAGGAGGCAACATATTTCCCAAAAAGAAACATTTTTCTGAAACTTAAATACGGTTTCCTACAAAATTTTGAAAAATACCTATGTTTCTTGTTGAATTTGGAGGTTATAAAAATTTATTTAACAATTTTCTTTATTTTTCCTCTAATCTACATTTAATTTGCTATAAGTAGAAACAAAAATCATCCAAATTGGTGGCTTCTGTGTGGAGTTATTTTATTTTGAAAAAAAAAATCGGGTTTTAGCCCACTGTGCGACATCGAGGAAGTTGAAATCGTAAGCCTTACTCATCTAACAAGCAGATCTTATAAATTATTGAAATTATAATCGTAAGCCTTACTCGTCTAGTAAGCAGATCTTATAAGTTATTTATAGTAAATTTATAAAAGCAAGTATAAATTCTAAACGTAAAGAACAATTATAGAAAAAGAATTGTAAGTAAAATTACAACGCATCGATCTACCACAAGTATTATTATGATTGTACTTTATATAATAAACATACATAAAACCAATTACTATTTATTTCCACTTATTTCCGGACTTCACATTGGTTCCGGTACGAATCGAACATTAGTTCACTAGACTGTTTAAAATAAAAGAATAAAAATAATTATTTCTCGGAATGTCACATTGGTTCCGGTACAAATCGAACGTAAGTTCACTAGATTTATACGAAAAATAAGACTGGAATGAGAAGAAACGAATAGTATTTGAAAATTACTAAAAAATATTACTACTAACTGTTTCCGAGCTTCTCGTTTTGCAGTAAGAAGTTGAGAGGATTATTGCAGCATAATCGTTTAAACTTCGGAAGATAAACGTGTACGGCTCGTCGAGTTATTAACAACAAATTTCATAACGAACTATAAGTGAAATAGCAATTGTCAAAATAAAAGTACATATTGAAATCAAAAGATATTATACGGAAAAAATAGCAGTCAAAGAAAATAAGACAAGTGAGAAAAAAAAATCAATAATAAAATATTTAAAAGGAAAAATAATAAAACAAAAGAGAAACATTACAATATATAAACAAAAATATTAAAAGAACAAAGATTATAGGAAAAAGATTAAGAATAATTGCCAAATAAGTTGGAAATATATACGGGAAAAAGAAAGAATAGAATAAAGGGTTAAACGTAAGAAAGGAAATTGAATAATAATTTAAAACAAAAATTATTAATTAAATAATCCGTGTATATATAAATAGTGTATTTTAAATAATAAGATATAAAAGCACTAAGAAAAATAAAGTGAACGGAAAATAGAAGAGATGGAGATACAAAAGAAGCAAATAAACAAATTATAAAATCATATAAAACAATTACAAAAATATAAGTATACACAAAAAATAGTAGAACTAATAATAAAACCATATTTAAAAAGGAACATTATAGATATCATAAACAAAAGAGTAATATGTCATGTCAACTAAGGAAGGTACTGAAAATAAGGGAAACAAAGGGATTATAACCAAACAAAAGACCCAAAGCAATCCAAAATTAATAAAAACTAGTGAACGATAATAATAAGCGAACGCTTTCGAAAAGAAACTAAGAGTTTTAAGGCTAGATTACTAACCATACTGATACATAAATAAAAAGAATAAAGAATAAAACATAAGAAACGAATGAAGAGAAATAAATAAAAGGAAATAAATAATAGAGAATTTACACGATACAAAATAGAAAACATATGAGAGATATAATCAGTGTATAAAATAATCAAGTCATTTTTGATCAAAATAAGGAAATCAAAATAATAATAAAAAATAACTAAACTAACGAAAAGTATTACAATAAAAGTAAGAATATTATAATGAAGAATCATACAAAAACAGAATTACAATAAAATATTACATTGCAAAAGGGAATATAATAAAATAAGAAAATGAACAACACTCAAACGAGAAAATGAAAGAAAGACAATAATAAACAAAATAAAAGATAAATTCAAAAATAAAATACAATAATAATTATGAACATTTAATAAAATGAAAAGCGATGATGAATAATCAAGCCAATATATTTTATAATTTTGAACAACAAAACCATTATTATACTAAAGTATTTTATTGTCAAATTTGCCGAGATCAATATCACGAAGCATTGTTTTGCTCTAATGCAGTTTGGGTTTTTTGTAAAAGTAAAGATCATATATCATATTTTTGCAAGAATGCTAAAAATAAAATAGAACTTTTCTGTAAACGCTGTAATCACAGAGGACATTCTGTAGATAAGTGTACATTTAACCAAACAAATGAAGTTTATTGCCAATACTGTCAAATCATAGGACATACAGCTACTCAATGCCCTGTTGTAAAGAAATATGAACTTGATTGTGATTATTGCGGAAGCACGGGTCACTCAACTAAAGACTGCTTGTCAGCAGTATGCACGAAATGCAATAAACTCGGGCATTGGAAGATATACTGCCCTATAAACGAAAAAATAATGTGGTGCGCGTTATGTAAGGAAGAAGACCACGATGCATCAGATTGCAAGCGTGCGATTTTAAGAAATAGAATAATTTGCCAAATTTGCAAGGCGGTCACACATACTGCAGCATATTGCCCAGATCGAAATACAAGTTTAAAAATGAATACCAATTACACGAATATTAGCCCAAATTATAGAAGTTTAGAAAACAAATACACGTACCACACACAAAGCAATTCAAGGAATACAAACAGATTCAATAACATCAATCAACAAAATTACAAACCAAGAAATATGATTTTTAATAATCAACAACCCAATACAGTAAATAGAAAAAGAATTCAATGTGAATATTGCAAAAGAATCGGGCATGACGTCGACAACTGCAGAAAACTTAAAAATCTTATAATGCAATATAATGCAATGGGAAATCATTGTGATCTTTGTAAAAATCCAGATCATACTACTGAAGAATGTGAGGAAATCAAACAATATCCAAGTATTAATACTGATGAATCATACCATAATGTTACAAAAGAAACAATTAACTAATCAAAAATTCAGAAAAATAAAGTTAATGCAACGAATATTGAAAGATATAATAGTAATGAACTAATTACAGAAAATAAAGTAAATAAAAATAAACAGGAAACTAATATCATAGAGGAATCTACAATAATTAATGATGATAAAGAAATCAATTCAATTATCGTACCTTTTATAAAAATACATGAAATCACTGATGAACCAAAAGATAATGATATGATTATAAAAAATCATGGAAATACTAATGAAATTAATTTTATAGACTTTAACGAAATTTTCAAAAATAATTATGAAATTGAAGAAATTATGGAAACAAATTTAATTGATTCTATTGAATCTACTGTAAAAAATTATGAGACTAATGAAGAAATGAATTTCAACGAATCTAATATAAAAACTCATGAGGATTGTGATGAAATTAATGTAATTGATTTTAATGAATCTGATATAAATAACAAAAAAAATGAAATTTCGAATGAAAATAATAAAGAAGATAATAATTCGTTGGAAACAGTAACTTTTTATGATGATCTTAAAGTCATTTTAGATATAACATTTGCTTTAGCTGAACCATTTGAATCCGAAGATGATCTAATGGAAACTAAATTCCAACAAAACTCGCTTGAAAATTCGTTAAAAGAGAATGTAGGATCAATATATTCTGAAGAGTCTTTATTAAATAATAAAAAAAATCTAAAGAATTTACTAAATAATAGTAAAGTAATTTTCAAAAATGAAAATCAATCAAAAGATAGGTTTGATAATCAAGAACATAAAAAACCTTTAGAGAATAAAAGTCATCTAAAAATATTTGATAATCAAGAACACCAAGAACAGCTTGAGAATAAAAGTCAACTAAAAGAAATCTTGAGTAATCAAGATCATAACGTAATAATCAATCTAAATACAAATCCTAATAAAGTACACCAATTGCAGTTAGTTTTTAACTATCCTATCAAAGTAAAATTTAATAAAAATGTCAGAAAACTAAAATGGATATCTAATTATAAAAAATATTTAAAAGAATTATCAAAAATTACAAGATTAAAATTAAAATCTAAAGGTTACTACAATAAATTTACTATCAGAAAAAAGTTTAAAAAGGGAGATAAAACATGGCCTATTAAAGAACCAAATATGAATAAATTTCAAAAGGATCAGCATAATAAGAATTTTCAACGCTATTAAAATGAACAATATAATATCTTAATTAATTATGAAAAACAAGCAAAGACAATATTATAACAAATAATAATATAACATTTTTGTTTTAGGATATGGACAACATACTCAATATTAACATCTATCATAATCTCTTCTTATTTTTCCAAATTTAATACAGCAATAGAGAATTATCATTGCAACCTAATCTTTCATTTGAAGCAAAATCATTCTACTTCTTGGTCAACTAGAATACAAACCTAAGGTGATACAGATTTTACCAAAGATACAACTTAAAATTATAACCACTTATCATTTGACTACAATTCTACGTATCAACTTGACAGTATTTTATGAAAAGCAGTTGCTATAGTTATTCCCTAAGAAAGCTAATAATTTTAGAAAAATGCGATTGAAATAAGATATATTTGAATAATGAAATTTTAGAAATAATACATAAATATTGCGATTAGATATTAATACAAAGTAACTTTGGTCTTATAACAATCAAACAATCAAAAAATTTGACATGTGAAAATGATGTGTTATTAAATAAGAAAAATATATAAAGTAATTATTGAATCACAAAGTAGAAAACATTACAGGGACGAATTAACTTATGATCAATTTAATAACTTATTATTCTATCTATCTTTGAATAAGAAAATATAGAACTAATCCAAAAGAAAACGAAATAAAACCATTCCTAAACCTTGCAACCCTAACAAACATAGATAAAAATAATTTGACTGTAATTTTATGCAAAATCAGATTGTATTTGCCTACAAAAATTGTTCGCATTCATAAAAGAAATTTTATGAATAGTTCAAGAACAAAAGAAAGAAAGAATTTAGGTAGCTGTACTCACATTGCTAAGATTAAATCGAATATAATGTATTGGAAGTGATCAATTTCATCATATACTGACATGATCATCCTACAAGATACCCTATTCGGCACTGTATTGAGTAAAGCAATTTTCTACTCTAACGCACTGCATACTCTCTAATGCAAATATGTGAATGCTACTCATGCCACAAAAAATCTTGAGTTTTAAAATGAACTTTTAAAACGTCTGAAAATTTTCAAAGGTAAAATACAATGATGCATAAAAGCAATAACAAGTCAAAATTTATCAATATCATTTCAATTATTCACTTTCTTTTTACGAAAAAAACCTACACCATATATAATTGTATTTTTCTTTTGGAAATAATTATAATACGATTGTTAAAATAATTTTGTTATGATAACATCAAAAGCCCTTTAATGTTATTCTACTTAAACAAAGAGAAGAAAGAAAAAACATATCTCTTGCCAAATATCTCAGCAGGGAGGGAAGTGAATGATCACTTGAAATATTCCCTATATATTTCTCATCGTTTATTTACTAAAAAAATTATTTAATAAGCACAATATTTCTAAGCTTAATTAATGAATGACTATTTTATGTAAATACAGCAAAACAAAAAAATTATTACATATTATCGATAACGAAATAATTAAATTATCGAAATCTATATATATATATCTATAGGAATTCTTTGAAATTTGAACGTTAGAAAAATCGGTACAAAGTAAATCAGTAGGTTAAGTGCAAAACTAGTATTAGGAAGAAAATAATTAATTTATTTTAAAATATATAGACGATTAAAAAATTTATTTAAAATTATTAATTTTATATTGTTGGTTATTATTATTATTATTAAATATTTTGTAACGTAAAAATCACTGATAACTCAAATTGATCATTCAATTACTTCACTTGTTGAATTTCTACGACATTCAACAGTCTAAAGTGGGAGGTGTTACGTCCGGAGACGTATCATTTAAATATTCATCAAATAAAGAGTAAATCAGTGATTTTTCGAGACACAGAATAATGTATACGCAGCACTTCGTTCGTGCGACATCGAGTCACCGACCTCGTATAATCAAGTTAAATGACAACTAAGCCCGAAAACACTAGTACCAATTCCAGCAGATAGGGAAGGGCTAAAATGAAGTACTTACATTCTGACATCGAAATCCCCATAAGAACCGAGATGGAAGGATCAGGAAGAAAAATTAATAGGTCAAATCAACGTTCGACCAGGCAACCTCAAAAATGCTGAAAGGGTCATTTGAAACTTAAACCTGATAACCACTAATTCAAAGTGAAACTGACGAGTATTATTATTATTGTTATTATTATTATCATTATTATTATTATTATTATTTTTACTATAATTATTATCATTCATAACTCGTATTATTATATTTTATCATTTACTTATCAATAAATTTTTGTAACGAGAAATCTCTGATGCATAATACATTGTTGAATCTCTACGACATTCAACAGTCTAAGGGGGGAGGTGTTATGTCCGGAGACGTATTATAGAGATTTAGAATTTCATTCTGAAAGTTTATTCACATCAGATATTTCCTGACATATAAACGTGGGAATGCAACGCAGCATTTCGCTCAGGCATCGTACCGTAGACCGTGTGACGTAGAGAGCCATCGACCTCCAGAAGACAGTGGCGTGCAATTTTTTAACAAATCAGCATTTCGCAATGCTACCACTTAAATGCTACGCGTATAAGCCGCAACCGAAAATTTCTTAATAAAGATGATCTCAATTTATCATCTATAACCCAATTAAACCGCATAATAAAACTGCGAAATGCATCACGCACGTCAGTCACAGCGTACAAGAAACCTGGCGGTGTACCTCGACGACATCGAGGAAGTTGAAATCGTAAGCCTTACTCATCTAACAAGTAGATCTTATAAATTATTGAAATTATAATCGTAAGCCTTACTCGTCTAGTAAGCAGATCTTATAAGTTATTTATAGTAAACTTATAAAAGCAAGTATAAATTCTAAACGTAAAGAACAATTATAGAAAAAGAATTGTAAGTAAAATTACAACGCATCGATCTACCAGAAGCCAGCAGATTGTACCAATTACTATTTATTTCCATTTATTTCCGGACTTCACATAATAGTGGTTATCCATGACCATATCCACCTATGTACCCACCTCACGGATACTATCATCCGATGACATACGGGCCAACAGATGGCCAACACGCTCTTCCATTTGATTATCGTAGCTCTGCGCAAAATGACCCTAGATGTGCCTCGTTCTCGCAAACCTCAATAGTAGAAACGTTCAGATGTTTTTCGAATTTTGATACGTCGTTCCAGAGAGAAAGTCGAACATGCACTCTATTGCAAAAGTGGCAGGTTAGTTTCTCTGGGGAGTATAAAGAAGACGTCGAGGAATTTATAGAAAGGATTAAAGAATGTCAACATTCATTAAGTGTATCAGATAGTGAAATTTTGAAATTAATTCCGTCGATATTGTCTGGAACAGCCCGTTTTTGGGCCAGGGCATTGAGGAAAAATTGGAATTCGATCTTAGACTTCTTCGCAGCTCTTCGATTACAATATGGGGTCCTAGATTTCCAAGCTCGCCTTGAGGACGAACTCAGATCGAGGACTCAAGGGCCGGAGGAACGTATTTCATCGTTCATTTCGAATTTCAGATTGTTGTTAGACAATGTAGTGCCGAAAATGACTTTGGAGGCACAGCTCGAAAGGGCATATCGAAACTTGCACCCCTCGTTACATTTAGGTTATTATATATATATATATATATATATATATATATGTCGTTATATCGTTTCATATTTAGGGATCAGTTCAACACATTTGAAGAACTACAGATCTTAGAACAAAGAGAGGATGTCAGACGAGGAAAAGGAAAAACTTATCGTCCCCCACCACCTTCAGAATTTTCGCTTTTTCCAAACTTTGCATATCAGATGAAAAAGCGAACAAAGGTGGTGGCCATAAACACAACTGAAGTGGAAGTTAAACAAAATGTGGCAGCTATAAAAGAAGTTTCCAAGGATTATTCAATATGCAAACGACAAGGGGGCAACGTCCGCGAGTGACACAACCCCAAGAGCGGAGCCAGACCAGGCAAACAATAAGGCACAGGAGAATAAGAAAGGGTCTACGAGAGCACGTCAACTAGCGTCAACTAAAAACAGTTCGCCTGCCGATCAAACTCCAAGAAGAAATAACTCAGCAGATGACAAATGTGGGGTATGTCAGAAGCATGGACACTGGACGAGAGGCTGCAAGAAAAGGAAAGGAATCCTGTGCTACAGATGCGGGCACCGTGGAGTGATCATCGCAACGTGTCCAAACTGTGGTAACACGGTCAAACAGACAACGGAATGAAAGAAGAAGGAAGATTCGTCGCCATTTTATAGTAGTGCTGTAGCTTCAGTAGGATCAACGATTCAATCGGAAAAAGACTTAGTTAGAACATGTCTCACGCCCCCATCGCTGTGCCAGACAGTAGCAGTAGGAAATGTAGGCAATCGTCTAAATGTCAATGTCGAAATCCAGGGTCGCGTCTTTCCAGCATTGCTCGATAGTGAAGCCATAGCCTCATTTTTAGATCCAAAACCAGCTGAATTAGTAAAGTCTCGTATAACCCCCCGTTCCACTTATATGGTCACGACAAATGGTCAAACTGATAAAATAGTAGGGGAGGTAAATTTAACGTTCACAATTGATGAGGAAGAACCACTCGAATTAGGGTATCCAACTCACTTACCTATGTCATTATTCTAGGAATGGACCTTATGGAGCGCCTGTAAATGCGAATCAATTTCGGAAATCGAACTTGGTACACTCCAAAAGGTATCGTTCACCCATGTTCGTCCAAAATTCAAGACCCTAGTACAGTCGTAGCAGTAGCAACCATCGACAGTGTTGCTGAGCTTTCTCAGGGGGAAAGAATCCTCTTACGTGTCGAACTGGATCCACTTCTCGACACTCACAGTAGAAAAATAGAGGCTGCAACACTGTTAGTAGCTGCTCATGCAGAAGTAGATCAGTTGTTGGCAGAGGGTATAATCGAGCCCTCACAAAGTTTGTGGAGTAGTTGTGCCGTCATCATACCTGAAGAAGATGGCACCACTCGGCTTTGCATTAATTATCGTTCACTTAACAAAGCAACGAAGAAAGATGCATACCCCCTATCCCATATAGATAGCCTCCCAGTCAATTTAGAAAACACGAGATATCGATCGAAAATCGATTTAAAATAAGCTTATAATCGAATCGCTTTAGAGCAATCCAGTAAAGAGTTTAAAGCGTTTGCAATACCAGACAAAGGACTCTTTCTGTTCATGCGTCTTCCCGACGGACTAATAAATGCCCGAGCGAGCTTTCAAAGGGCAATAAATAATATAAACTTATTAAACTCATTTTATCCTCAGTTACAGTATTTTCAACAAAAAAAGTTTGCTGTAACTTTTCTCTGAGACCGCATGATGGATTGTCATGGGACAAAGTGCAAATTCACTGAATTACGAGTCCATACATCAACGGCTTTCTCAGCATTTTGAAATTTAACTTTTACTGATTTTCTTTGTTTAACTTGATACTTTTTCTTCAGAATATTTGCATTTCTCGTGGTCGGAGCCATTTTTCAAAATTTATCTTATAAAAGCAGATAAATAGAAATTTTAAAGATTTCACAATTATATAAATCATTTATTATTTATATGAATTTACTCAATCTTATATATAATTTATGATTTGAAACCGTATGGAATGTCAGTTTTATTATAACAAATAAAAAAGTCTGAACACCAAAGATTTCAGTTCAATTAAAAAAGTTTTCAACATTTAATAATGAATTTTAAGCTTTTATGGGATGGAACTGACAGGGACGGAACTGATATTTTTAAGTTTAAGAAGCTCGCATGTCGCGTATACTCAATATTACCTATTCTCCGCGTAGGTAGGCGTAAACAGCGAAGTACACGGGGGACGGAACTGACTAAAATATTTGTACGCTATGAAATTAGAAAAAAAAGTAGTTCGCGTTCGCGGATGTTCTAATTTTTAACGGCTTTCCCGATTCCATCATTCGTCCGTGTGCTCGTGCTGAAGGAATCGACCGCTAGATGGCGTTATGGAACCAAATAGCGCTATTTTCAAAGCAATTAATGCTATCACCAACATTTTCGTGCAAATCGTTGGACAAAAAGTATCCATCGTGATTTAATAGTAGTTTGTTGAATTTGATCTTGAAAATAATGGAAACATATGTTAAAAATCCTGCAATTTACAATATGTATGTGGGAATTAGGCTTCTTCGCTTGATTTTGACGTGGCACAATGTTTCATATTGAAAATCTTGTTTAGGACAAGGGACGGAACTGACATTTTGACTCTATTTTATTTACTTTTTTTAACAGAAAATTAAAAAATGCTTTCTGTAGATCTTCCAAGAAAGTCAACGTCATTATATACACATTAGAGCCTGTGAAACATTTATTTTTATTTGCACATCTTTTATGTAAGCTCTGAACGCCATCTGGGGTAGTTATGGCAGAATAACCCATATGTAAAAGGATTGGAGAAAACAAAATGGATGCAAAGATTTTTCTCTGACCAGTAAGTTATTAAAATTATTTTCATAAAAAGAAATTCTCAACATTTTTTTTCAGATTAGTTTTTAACATCGAAGATATGGAATGTCTATCCTATAAAGCTTCCAGTGGAACCTCTTTCATGTAACAATCATTAGTGAATAAATAATATTTATTAACATATCTCTGGGTGGTTATTTATTAAATGTATATGAATTATTGAAAATAACTGCTATAAATCTAAAAAACATTAGATTGATAGCTCAATAATTAATTTATTATATGTTGTTTAAAATGTTATGCCTTTATGTATTACAAAATTGACTACTAAAAAACTAGCTATTTCTTGTCGTAACAAAGAAAATAATATAAATATAAATGATAAAAAATATGTATAAAATATATATAAATATAAAATATATATTAATATAAAATATATATTAATATAAAATATATATTAATATAAATGATTATTATTATTATAGACTTAAATAAAGTTACTTTAAACATAATACAATTACAGTCATTGCCTGCAAAAGCCAGTCCAAATATGAAAAGATTCACGAGCGTTTGCTGGCAGTAAGACATATTCATATATGTTTACCGCATCATAAAAGTTCGAACCTGTCTTGTACCTGAAAATCATATAGCGAGAAGGGCATGCGCACGCGGACGACGAGACGGGTATGCGCACGCGGACGACGACAGGGACACGCGCGCGTGAGCGACGAGAGGGGCGCGCGCACACGAGGACTATCGCCGAGAGGTAGGGGAGAAGAAATGTAGACAGCTGGTCGCATTCGCACACAGCCGATACACAATCACACATATACTAACATATAGAAACACCTTTTTCATGTCATAGAGTCATACCTTGAACTAGCTGAAATCAAGCGCACTCTATATATTTTAATACATTTCGTTACATTTCCTTTCTAAATATTAAAAAGTATTACTTTAATCTTCTGTGATGCAAAAATGTGAATATCAGTATTATTTTCAAAAATACTTGGTAGGTTAAAGTCACTTACAAGGGGAGCACATGGAATGCGGGTCCTGGATTTAGCAAGTACTGTAGGAAGCACTTTTTTATGTCAAATAATAAGTCACGTATCACGGTGTTTTTGTGAATGGGCTTTTTGTTCCGAGATCCAAGCTATTTGATGTCCAAAATGAACTTTTTTGATAATGAGTCTCTTTCTTTAGTTATAACTTTCTTAATATTTTGGTTATGTAAATGGACTAAAAAGTTTATAAAAGGAGACAGAAAAAGCTTTAATTTAAGCTTTGTTTCGTTAAAAAATGTCGATTTATCAAAAAGTTATAGGCTATCAAAAATAGAGTAAGAAAATGACTAAAAATTTGTAATTTTTTTCAAGTATTTAACGGGTGGTATTTTAAGCTATCTTCGCGAAAATATTTCTTCCGCGGGTAGATTTACTGCCCTAGCGAAGCGAGCTTCGCTAGGGCAGTAAACCTACCCGGGGGGAAATCTACTACTTACGCCTCTTGTTGCATAATGTACTATTATACAATATCTTTTCTTATAATAATGTCGGTAGTACAGTTCTATAAAAAAATCTGACGAAGGCATATTTCGCTATATTAATCGGCAACAGTTTTTGTAATGATCATCTAAAGGAGGGCGACGATATTTATAATGATTTTTGTTGTCAAGTGTGTTTTTGCATAGAAATTATAGTTCTTATTTTTAGATTCATTTATTGCAAGTAATGTTGATTTAGGTGTTTTGATGGCATTATCGTTACCCGATTTATATCAAGGTTTGATTACACGGATTGATTATACAGATCTTGTACAACATGAAGTCCCGAAAAGGATTTTTCCCACTCTAGCGCACAACAGCTATGGCATCTGTCTGGATTATTTTTGTCAACGATATTACAGGTTTAAAATAATTTTAAATTACTTAACTTTATACAAATAGGTCGTAGCTGAACGTACAATTTCATATGCTACCTGAAGGTATGAAAAATAAGCGTCATCAACGAAAAATAAGTTTGATTTTCATTTTCCCCTAAGTTAAATTCAAGGTCAAATCTATAATGTCATTACGTTATTTTGGTTATAAATCGCTCTAAAATAAAATTGAAAATCTTTTGATCGTTTTTTTGTAACTCATTTTTAGACTTTGAAATCATCTCTAAAGGTCATTTAGATCCATGACCCCAGAGCATTTTAAACGTTAAATTTCACGTATGAACCGAATAAGGAGTAACAATATAAGAATCCTCATCTTAGTGAATAAAGTTGACTCCTACTTGACCTTCAAAAGAGAAGTCAAAGTCAAATCCACGGTCGCCGTTGGTTGTACCTTTTCAAACCTTGAGAAGTTATGTGTACAGTTGTCGATGTTTTTCTCCCTTATACCGTTTTATATTTTTGTGATTATCTAAAACAGATAACGTCACATGAAACACACACTGCAATATAAAATTCAGATTTGGGCTTATTTAATCTATGATAAAGTTTGACTAATCTTTATATTTCGTTTTTATATTTCTAATAAACTATTGAACATGTCCAAATACATTGCAGTAAATAACAATATTAATTTTGATGGTTTAGGTATGGTCATCAACGCATGTTTGGCAGTTTAGGTTGGGGCTTAGCGATGTTTTTTGTTGGCATCGCATTAGATCATAGCACTGCTTTTCCAGACCATCCTTGTCCTCCCGACGCTAAAGAGAAAAACTATACTATTTGTTTTGCTATATTTAGTGTATTAATGGGTGCTGCTCTCATAACAGCAACACAAATTAATTTCAAATATGATCCAGTCTCAACAGCTCCTGTAAGTTAACGGTTTTGTAATAATATAGTCTCACTATTCTAAAAAAATCTTTCCCCACATATTTTACTCTAGGAAGTTGAGAAAGCTGTGATTGAACCTACACGGGAAGAACAGTTACAAAGTCAACTCTCTCAACAGTTAAATCTTCCAGGTTTGCAAGATTCACCAGCTTGTAATAGACAACTGAAATCTCAACCGCCTGAAGGCAAGGTACGTATTTATCGTTCATTTGCTTAAAGTTTAAAATTTTAAGGTTTTAAGGATAATATCTAAGATTTAAAGCAAAACAATGTAACTTATTATCTAAAATTGAAGTTGTTGTATATTATTTATTTTCACTTTGTTAGGCACGACCGTTTCTCGGGAGAGTCTTATATTTTCACCAGAGCGAAAATTGTAACATCTCAAAAACTAACAATTGACAGTATAAAAGTTACTTTCCACTCATGATTAGTTCATTTTAAGCCTTTTGCAGGATGTATGTATGTACATACATACGTATATACGTTCGTATGTAATCAAGTTTATGGATTATCTCAGCGAAAAATGAATAGATGAGTTTAAAAATTTTTTTACATGCTCGTCTAATTATAGGAAAGAGCTGGTCCTATATTGAGTCAGATCGGTTGCGAATTACAAAAATGCCAGAGCAAATAAAAATTTGATAAAAATGATTTTTGGACATAATGTGCTCAAAATTAAATTTAAATAAAAAACCACAAATGCTAAAATTAATGAATACACATCTTTTTCATGTTGAACACTTTCACCTGACACCAATATTTTTAAAAATAACAACCAAAAACAGCTAAAAACCTTTAAAAACGTCAATATTTGACTATTACTCGACAGGATTTGACTATACACAAAAATGTTAAATACAAAAGTTGTAGATTATGTTAATACAAAACGTTTTCCTATTTAACATTTTTATGTACAATCAACTCCTGACGACTTATATCTGTAAAATCCATTTTTAACGCCTAAATACCAGGGACTTCTACGAAACGAAACAAAATATGAATTTTAATTCTTTCTGTTTCGTTTCATTTTCTAAAAACGTAATATAAATTAATTCTGATTCCGATCTAATTAATATTAACCGAAACGAAACGTAATCAATAGTTTAAAACGACATTCAGAAAGGAAATATTAATATGGAAATTTTGTTTCGTTTTTCAGAAACAAACCAAATTCAGTTTTTGCTTCAGTTTTTCCAAAACGAAATTGAAACGAAAATCTTAACATATAGTTTCGTTTTTTAATTCGTTTTCAAAAGTGCAATTAAACACAACAAAATAAATGGTTCCCGCTCCTTGTTTTCATTTCTCCTTTTTCAATTTTTCACAATAGTTGGCGGTATTCCAGGGGGTTTTCAAAGCACTGATTCCAATTTTAAGGTTTATTTTAGTATAGATTATCGTATGCATGCCAGTAGTCGACTTTGTCAAAATAACAGTTTGACTCGATCGGAGGATGTCCTCGAGATTTTTTAATCTTTTGATTTTAATTTTGAGGTTCATTTTGGTTCTTTGGCTATGCTTGCTTTTCCCTTTAATAGCGTTGAAATAAGTTTTCGAAGAACATTAATATGGCAGAATCCATCTCAAATCAGGTGGTCCGCGTATGCCTATATCACCGATCATTTTGGGATAAAAGTATTTATGTTCTTCTCCAAAAATTATTTGACCTGTATATTTTAATTTTTTTATTGCAACAAAATTTCATGCATTCAGTAATGCTGCAAAATTCCGAAAAAATCCTTACTTAGAAATAAATGTTTTCAATGTAATTTTCAAACAGCTACTGCTTCACCAGTTTTTAAGCTTTTTAACGTGTAACGCATAATTTCACTCAGATTTGAGCCCACTTTCATGGTCTGTATGTTATTTTCAAAAAGAAAATAAAAAGTGCCCGAGTTATCCACTTTTTACTGAAAAATGTAGTTTTAAAAAAAATGCATTTTTCTCGAAAAATCCTATTTTTTTTCAATTTTCTTTTGTCATGATAGAGGACGTAAATAGCTATCTAGGTGTGTTTGTGAGATTCACGGGGTTTCCACTGAGATAGCGATCACTAATGAGATAACACACAAACAAATTTTTCACGCTTAAAGCTTATATATAGTGATATAACAATGATATAACAGTCAATATAAAGATGTTTATCTTTGTGTGTATATAAGTAATACACATGTATATGCGAATAATACTTGTATGAGTTTATGTACTAATACATTTGCCCGCTAGATGGCTATCGTTTGACTTAAGATTTACAAGTTAAATTCGGTTTTTGCTATATATCACACCTCTAGTCTTTTTTATAACTATCACGTTTTTGAAAATTATTACATATTTACACCTTATTAACTTAACTATGCTGTCTCAAAATTACTCAACGAAGAGAATCAAATGTGCAGATTATTTACATAAGCACAAAAAAATCTTTTTCCAATCTAAATCTGCACGTCTCAAACAACTTGAGGATCTTGCTCATCCATTGAAGCACCTTTATCCTGATTTACTTTTAACATCCTCTACACATGTGTCTAAAGATTGTTACAATCATGCTTTAGAAGTGGTGAGTAGCACTGACAATGAATTTACAACGGATAATGAAGTTACTGACAATGTAGTCGATAAAGATGAAGATTTTTTACCAAGTACTCCAGAACGTATTGAAGAATTTAATAAAGAAATAAGTACTTCTTTCTTAGGTTCTGTATCGCCTCTTAAGAGAAAAAATCTTATACGTGAAAATCACTTGAAAATTACGTAAAAAAGAAGGAAAAAAATATACTTCCAACATTGTCTAATGCCCTCGATGTGAAGTTGAACAATGTTTATGACGTTTCTATAGAAGCAAATGAATCAACTGCATGCCGTTGTATAGAATGGGTAGAAAATATTGGTTTAGCCTTGCAAAAGTGTTCTACGGTATCAGAAAAAATAAAAATTCTGACTTTGCTACCCTCATCCCTAACGAAAAATGAAATTTCATCCTTATTTTCAGACATAACAATGTACATGATAGAAAGAGCGAAAAGTCTTGCACAAGAAAATGGAGTTTACTCGGAACCAGAAGCGTACACAGGCCATTGATGAAAGAACCGAAAAAATTGTTATGGAATATGATAAAAATGACGATTTTAATTGTTCAAGGCAGAGTCCTAATAAGACTGACGTTAGTACTGTTAAAATGAATGATAAAAAAGAGAAGAAAGTTAAACGTTTGCTTACTCGATGCCTGAAAGCAACGTATGAAACATTTAAAAATCATTATCCCGAATTGAGAATTGGTAAACCGAAGTTTTATAGTTTGCGACCAAAATATGTCTTATTTAGCCCCATCAAAGAAGTTTGTCTCTGTATCTATTGCGCAAATTATGATTTATTTCTTACCAGCTTAATTAATTTCAGAGAGAGTAACGTTACAGAGTTGGATGAAATTCGGTCAGAAATAATAAACGCAACAATGTGTTCTGAACCATCTGATTTACGTTAATGACAAAAATTTTAAATGTGTCCAGGCAGTAACGGAATTACGTTTCATGTTCTAAAACTGCAAGATGTAGAAGGCACAGAAGAAATTACATATGCTTTGTGGGAAAACGGTAACTTGATTAAAAAAAGATGAACTTTCGGTTTGGACCATGAAGGTTAGTACTCACATGTATTTAAAAAATATACAAGGCAAAGCTATAAAAGCAGAAACAGAAATTGCCAAAAAAGACCCATATCATTTAGTTCCTCAAATAGACTTCGCTGAAAACCGGGCTGTGATTCATAATAAAGCTGTTCAAGGAAATCATTGGATTAATGATCAAATTTCTATTTTCACAGCAGTCTCTTATCAAGGGGATTCGACACAAAGTTTTGCAGTCATAAGTGATGACCGAAAACATGATTCAGCGTATACTTTGCTAGCAGTAAAAAAAAATTATAGCCTAATTGAAAGCCAATTGTTGCGATTCAATAAAGAAAATTACCATTGTATCAGAATTTATTTTAAACAAGCATCATTTGATATAAAATGGTTGTTCTCTACTACTGGGTACTATAAAGGAATTGTAGATGGTGTGGGTGGACTTTTAAAGCATTATGCTTCTTCGCATAATCTTCGAGAGCCCCATGAAAAATCCATTCAAAATGCCAACGATTTTATAGAGCACGTTCAAAAATATACGGATGCAATTAAAATAATACATTTACAAGACGTTGACGTAGAAGAGTTTACAAAAGTAAAAAATGCTGATTGGCTTCTTACTCTTAAGTATCCTGTAATTCAAAAAACTCATTTATGAATTAAAGAAACGTGCAATGATAAAGTACATTGTTTGACAGCAAAGACCGCTGATCGTCTCCTTACTGAAGTAAGAATAATGATATCGAAAAATAAAGGTAGTTATAAAAATAAAAAATCTAAAAGACATAAATAAAAAAAAAATACTTACATATGTGCATGCCTTATAACGAGGTTTCAAGATAAAATGCGGAGAAAATAAGAATCTCGGTTCTCCGTATCTATCGAACTCGATTGGTTCTCGTTCCCGCGAATTCGTGTATCTCGAGCGTTTGTTGACATCGCTCGAATGACGTACTCGCATGCTGCGCGCGGAGACTGCGCGACTTTGGAGGTTGCAAAGTCGCGCTCGATTCATTTTTAAATCAGATTCTCTCGTGCTGTCGAACCGCGCGCACGCGAGTTAGATCGTTCGAGGAAAACGGTATCATGCGTCCGTCCTCATACTGTCCACGAAGAGCAGCGCACGTGAACAATCAGAGCCACTCCTGGGGTCAGAAGCGTTTGTAGGTGAACGCTGGACGTTAGGACTCGACCTGAATACTCCGAAGTCGACCGGAGCATAAGTTCTCTCGCAGGAGCGGATTAGCGAGCGAGAGACGAGAGAAGTGCACTCCTCTCCCGATAAGACCCTTTGTAATATCCCACGCAACGGTCTCTTCGTATTTTCGGCTCACAACGGCGAGCGGTCGGTGGTGCGTTCACCGGCCCAGCGACAATAATGACATTGATCCGCCCGCGCCGAGCGACGGATTCCGTCTTCTTGTCTGCACGCGACACGACGTGTTTTTGGATGTAAAGTTGTTTGAACAGACCTTACTAGTGTTTCTCTATGTAACTGAGGCTATTCTTTATTTACTGTCCTAACCTAACCTTCACCCGGATACCGCCGCCTCTGCGGGATCGTCGCTCCGAGACGACGATCATTCTGAGTGGCCGTGCCCCGCGACTAGCTAGCGCGAGTATTAACCCTTTGCGGCACACGGAAAAGTCGAGTTCAACCGTGAACTCGACGTTTGTAGTCGGGGTTCCAGAAAACATCAACCCCGGGTGCTCGTCGTAGAAGTAGCACCCGACGACACCGAGTTCTAGGGTTCTGATCCCGGAATTAACCGAAATATTTTCCCCCGCCTCCCGTTACAACCTGTATATTATTTATATACGCACAAAGATAAACATCTTTATATTAACTGTTATATCATTGTTATATCACTATTTATAAGCGCTAAGCGTGAAAAATTTGTTTGTCTGTTATCTCATTAGTGATCGCTATCCCAGCGGAAAATCTGTGAATCTTGCAAACATGCCTTAGATAGCTATTTACGTCCTCTATCATGACAAAAGAAATTTGAGAAAAAAAAATAGGCTTTTTCGAGAAAAATGCATTTTTCTAAAAACTGCTTTTTTCAGTAAAAAGTGCATAACTCGGGCATTTTTTATTTTTATTTTTTTAAATAACATACAGACCATGAAAGAGGGCTCAAACCTGAGTGAAATTATGTGTTACACGCTAAAAATCTTAAAAAACTGGTGAAGTATAACTGTTTAAATGTTACATTGAAAAAATTTATTTCTAAGTAAGGATTTTCTCGGGATTTTGCGACATTGCTGAACGCATGAAATTTTATTGGAAAAAAAAAATAAAAATATACGGATCAAATAATTTTTGGAGAAGAACATAAATACTTTTATCCCAAAATGATCGGTGACATAGGCATACGCAGACCACCTGATTTGAGATGGATTCGGGCATATATACTTTACTTATCTAACTTTTGCAGATCTACAATATGGCTAACTTAATAGTATTTATAACTTTTCAGTTAGTTAAATTACCTCTGATTTTCGTGTAGACATAAAACAAGTTTCATTTCTTATATGAAAAAAGTTTACGATCTTCAATTCAGAACTGATTGAAATTGTAAATCTTTAAAAACCAGTGAAAATACATGGAAGAAAATAGTGTACTATAAAATAAAGAATTTTAAATGAAATTTTTAAAGAAATCTAAGAATTCATTGTGAGGAATATAAAACGTTTTGCTTATTATTCTTTTAAATAAAAAAAATAAATACTGTAAGTTATTAATTATGCACTGATATTATGTCATATAAACTCACTTAGTATTTTTAACATAAAATCTAATGGGTTATATTCTCTGAAGATTTGTTATTTTGAATTTAAATTCAATTTGTTTATCTGAAACTTTATTTTATTATATAAAAAATCCTTTTTTCCAAGATTTGTAGTTCCTCTTTTATCTCTTCTCAGACTTAATGTTATAGCAAAATCCATATACGCTTCACGCGCTTGATTTACTTCTATACTCTCTCTCATCAAAAATACATTTTTTATTAATATTTACTCTCAAAAAGTATAGACTTTAAAATTAGATAATCAATACCTTAATATATCATTTTATTATTCAAAAGCAAATATACATCATTTCTTAATGACTAATGAAATCAACTCTTTTTATGAATGGCAAAATCTTCTCAACAATTTTTCAGAAAAGATTATTTAAGAATATTACACGTCTAGTCGGTAGTTTCAGAAAAATTTGTTATTTTTTACTCCAAAAACGTATTGAAATTCTTCTCTAACGCCGACAGAGAATTCATATATTTGAAAAACATATTTGTTATTATTAAATTATTTTTATGAAAATAGGTAGAATAAAATAGACAGAAATTGAGCCCCAAATAATGCCCTGAGTTGGTCGGCACTGAACGCCTTTATCGCATTAGTCGGATTTCTCGAAAGGCGCTCGCGTTCTCTTTACATTCGAACCCGGGAAACTCGCTGACATTCAAAATTGTGTCATATGCGAAAATGTATTCAAGGCAATAGACAATTGTTAAGCACGTGTATGTCATTCCATTCTGGCCTTTCACCAGCCAAGAAGAAAAGTCTACCTCGTGTATAGTGAATATACTTATTATGAAGAGAGTTGGGCCTCCGAGTAACCTAATCCATAATTTTACTTCCTCCTAGAGGAAGCTTTCTGATAGTAATTTTTTGAGTTATTGTAAAAACATGTTATAATTGTTGCTTCCTCCTAGAGGAAGCTTTGTGATAGTAAATTTATGAGTTGTTGTAAAAACATGTTATAATTGTGTTCCGAGGTGTTAGGAATCAAAATACATGGTTTTTGGAAAATGTCTGTGTGCGTGTGCGTGTGTGTGTGTGTGTGTGTGTGTGTGTGTGTGTGTGTGTGTGTGTGTGTGTGTGTGTGTGTGTGTGTGTGTATGTGTGGGTGTGTGTGTGTGCGCGTGTGTGTGTGTGTGTGTGTGTGTGTGTGTGTGTGTGTGTGTGTGTGTGTGTAGGCCTGGATCTCAGCTTCTACTCGGTCGATTATGACCGGACAGGTCTCATTTTTTTGTTTTTTTTGCGTGATGGCGGGTCAAAAATCCGTTTTTTGATTGGGGCGATGCGTTTTTGTTTTTTTTTTAATTTTCGATTTTCTCAAAACTGTTTTTTGATTTTTTTAAATGATAGGATCGAGTTATTCGAATCTGATGGGTAGCATTCGAAAGAGAATTAAAATACCTATATTCTGTAAAAAAAAAAGTTTCTAGCTATCACGGTTCTTTTGTTATTAACAAAAACGTGTTTTTTTTTTAGAAGCTTATAATTCCTAAACTTAACGGTCAATTTTTTTGAGAAAAATCATGATAATACAGAATATAAATATCTATAATCTGTTAAAATTTGAATACATTCTGTAGGCTAGATTTTGAGTAAAAAAAATGAAAAAAATCAGTTTTGTATGTCCAACGATTACAAGAGTAAAATTGGCTTAATGGCTTCAAAATTCCTTTTAGAGGTAGATTTTGTATAGTTCTCGGTCAAGTTCTTTGGGCAAAATGATTGGTCCATAAATTTCAGAGATATTTGAGGTTAAAAATTTTTTGACATTTTTTTAAAATCGTCATTTCTCGAGAAAGGCTCTATGTATCTGAATGGGGTGGGTGGCATTCGAAAGAGAATTAAAATACCTATATTTTCTAAAAAAATTAATTTTCTATCTATCACGGTTCTTTAGTTATCATCAAAAACAAAAACGTGTTTTTTTTTAATCTCATAACTCCAATGATGTTATCATTAGTATATTATAAAAGTAAATAGTATTGGCGTCAAAATGTAATATGTTTGAATTTTCAAGATTGAATTCTTGAGTTTAAGTATTCAAAACTGATGAATAATTAAAATAGTATAAGAGTAGGTGGCGCTCCGATCGATGTAGCGTGTAGTGTAGTATGTATTCCGGCAGGGTCAAACAAGCTGTGGGTTAGTCACGAATCCCGCAGTACTGCATACAATGCATTATGAATGCATTTTATTCTGCATTATTATAATTTATTTGTGAGTTGTAAACTTTTTTAAAAAACACGTTTTTGTTAATAACAAAAGAACAATGATAGCTATAAATTTTGCTTCCTCATAGAGGAAGCTTTGTAACGGTGAAAAAAATTTTCGAAAAAAATGTTCAAAAAGATGTTTTAAGGCGATATATGTGTATATTAGTTGATTTTGATCATTTTTGTTTTCGTGGGTGTATGTGTGTGAGTGTGTATGCGTATATATTTGAACTCTTCATATCTCCGGAACGAATCGACCGATTTTCGTCGGGTAAAGCTTATTCTCTTTGTCTCACGGGAAAAGAAAGGTACCCTGATGAATTTCAGTTTCTATTGATTTTCTTTTGTATTACAACCAAAAAACGATTTTGAATTTTTAGTTTTTTTGATTTTTTCATACCTTACAGTAATTATTACATAATATAATAAACTTTTCTTGAAAGGTATTTAAATTACCTATATTTTCCTTTCTTAAAATTTAAGATATCTTCACTCTGTCAATTGTTATTAAGGAAAACTTTTTTATATATTAATTTCTCAAAAAATAATTTATTTATCGACTTGAAATAAATAACCAGTTGTTACACTAATTGAAGACTATATGTGGTTAAAATTTGAAGAGATTAGCTTCATTTGTTTTTTAGAAAAAGAATTATTTTAGAAAAAATTTGCGTTTTCGTTGTCGCACGATAACTAGAGCAAAAGTTATCCAATCGTCCTGAAATTTGGCACAGATATAGCTTTTATATATCTTCAGATCTAGTTCGTTGCCCAAAAAAATCGGTCCATTACGAAAAAAGATATTTGAGATAAAAAATTTTTTTTAAAAATTTTCGAATCACATTTTCTCAGAGATTACTTGATTTATCGACTTAAAATTTTAACCACTTATTAAACTTATAAAAGACTATATTTGATTAAAATTTCAAGAGATGATCTTCATTTGTTTTTTAGAAAAGAATTATTTTAGAAAAAATTTGCGTTTCGTTGTGGCACGATAACTAGAGCAAAAATTAGGGATCGTCCTGAAATTTGGCACAGATGTAGCTTTTGTATATCTTCAGGCCGAGTTCGTTGCCCAAAAAAATCGGTTCATTACGAAAAAAGATATAACGCACAGTTTAAGCTGAATCCGGACCCATGACCCTCTCCTAGTTAGTCTAACCGTACAAGATAAAGTATTAAATTTTAAATATTAGAAGTAAAAATTAATTAAAGGGATCAATAAATTAAGTTTGAGGAAGCTACGTGCCAATGAATTGGCAGCGGTTTTTTTAATGTGTTAGGAATCAAAATACATGATTTTTGAAGAATGTCTCTTTGGGTGCGTGCGTGCGTGCGTGCGTGCGTGCGTGTGTGTGTGTGTGTGTGTGTATGTGTGTGTCCCACATAGCATGAAAGCTTACTAGAAACTTCCTGGAAGCTTTCATGAAAGTTTCATATGCTTCAGGAAAGCTTCTACGACAGCTTCCTGAAAGTACCTAATGTCTGGATCAAATTCATGACAAAAAGCTTCCTCGGAAGATTGCAGAAACAGTTTCAGACACTTTTCAGGAAGCTTTCGGAAACTTTGTAGGAACTTTTCAGGAAGCTTTCAAAAAGTTCCTGGAAGCTTCATGTAGGCTGTGGGAATCTTCCAGTAGTCTTCCCCGAAAGATTACAGAAAGCTTTAAAAAATACTTCCTACAAGACTTCAGAATCGATTTATGTCAGTTTGAGAATGGAAGCTTCCAGAAAGGTTCCATGAAAACTTCCCGGTAGTACATAATGTCTAGGTCAAATTCATGACGAGAAGCTTCCTTGGAAGATTTCAGGAACTGTGTAAGAATCCTTTCAGGAACTTAAGAGAGCCTCCGAAAAAATTACTGTACGTTTCATGTAGGATGTAGGAATCTTCCAGGAAACTTTCAGGAATCTTTCGAAAAAGTTACTAAAAGTTTCAAGTAGGCTATCGGAATCTTCCAGTAAGCTTTCAGTTAGCTTTCAAATAAGTTACTGGAAGCTTCAGGTAGTCTGTGGGAACCTTCCAGGAAACTTTCAGGAATCTTTCGAAAAAGTTACCGAAAGTTTCAAGTAGACTTTATGAACTTTCCAGTAAGCTTTCAGTTAGCTTTCAAATATGGTTCTGGAAGTTTCAGGTAGTCTGTGGGAACCTTCCAGTAAGCTTTCAGGAAGCTTTTTCCAAGTTCTTGAAAGAGTAACTTAAAGCTATAAATATTAGAAATTCTCTATAAGTATTAACAATTCGCACATATTCTTTAGAACTTATTTCTACCTATATTAATCGTCATTTTATAATCGCAGAAAATTTCACATAAAATTTTTTGACCTGACCTGGAATCGAACCCACGATCCTTGGATTACTACGCACGCATGCTATCCGTTACGCTATCACTCACTTTTCACGATTACTTAATTGTTATTATTTTGATTATTTTATTTAAAATATTAATGCATTTCAAAAATTACATATTTAATGCGGTAAATTAAAAAATTATAGTGTCGGAATTATTACTCTGAATAAACATGTTTTTATATTTGGCATTTCATTATGTTGATTAAATAATTTATGAAAATTCTAATTGAATGGTTTAAAAAAATTCTTAGTATAGTATTTATATATACGGTGGGCCTACTAATTGTGTTTTTCCAAAAAATTGTTTAGAAATTTTTTAATTAAAAAAAAATTGTAATGTCGATAAGTAGGAATCTGCATTTTGTCATTTTGATGCAATTTTTCAACGAGTATATCTTATGATAGTACGAATAGAATCGCTCAAAAAATTCTGAGTATAGTATTTATATATAGAAAGGACGTCAAAATTGTGTTTTTCTAAATGAATGTTTGAAAGTTAATTTATCAAATAATGAAATTGGGTTGATTTTAGACTCCAGGTAGACCATTCAAGTTGAAGATTTGATAAACTATAATAAAAAAAATGTTATTGTATATTTTTCATTATATTCCTTTTTTGGCCATGTGGAGTCCAAAATTAACCCAATTTAATTATTTAATAATTTAACTTTCAAACATTCCTTTCGAAGAACACAATTTTCACGTCCTCTCTATACATAAATACTATATTATTCAGAATTTTCTTAACGATTCTATTAGTACTATCATGAGATATGGGGATATCTCCAGAACTTTTAATTTTCATGTTACGGCAACTTTTTATATCTTTTTAATAAGAAATATATACTTTCAGCAAAGTAAATAGGTAAAAATAAATGTTTTTTAAATGTTCCATGTATGAAACAATCGTTCCAGTTACGTATAAAGCGTAAGTAGAAAAACCTAATTTCAGAGATGTGCCTACAATACATTTGAAATCTAGAATCAAGAAAGTTGTATCAGTCATTTCTCAAAAATAAAAATTTTCATAGTAATTCTGTTCCATACCTTTTAACATAAAGAATTTTCTTAATATGGCTATCAGATTTCATTCTTTATTAAAAATACAATCATTTGATTTGTTGCACGTGGGTGTGCCACGCATTGTTTAAAAGTCAAGCGTCTTCAAAAAATTACTTCTCAAGCATTAACTCATTAAGAAAATAAAAAAAATAGATTTTTGATAAGCACACACTGAATTTTGAATTTTATATTCCAAAAGTCATTGTAATCACTAACTTAATATTTTAGAAAAACGTAGTTAAATTGTCAAAATGATATATTTAAAATTTAATACAATTTTGATAGGATTAAGCCAAATAATTTCGTCATTTATATTATAAAAAAAAAATTTTTCGATATACTCGTAAAATGGAATTATGTTGCTTTCATTAAAAAAAAAATAAATAAATAAATAAAAAACGAGTAAAGCAAGCTTTGAATAGATAAGTAAGTGCTCGAACAAAAAAATTATGTTTTTTTTTAAACACTGAACATTAAAAGTTCTAGAGATATTCTCATATACTCGGTGAAAAATTGCATGAAAATGACAAAAATGAAGATTCCTACTTATCGATATTATAATTCAAGAAACGTTTGTGAAACATTTGTGAAATATTCCGAGAATTGATAAGGCGATACATTACGGAAATATTGCAGAGACATTTCATTTAATTATAATGTTTCACTAATAATGACGTAATATTCAACATTATATTGAATAACTATTTTTCCATAATTCTATAAATGTTTTTTAATTATTTCGGAAGCATTCCGAGAAATGACAAAAGCGATACATTACGGAAATCTTACAGATAAATATTTCATGATATATTTCAGTAAAAGCGACGTAAACTTCTCCATCAAACCGAAAAATTATTCATTAGTAAATCAAGAAACGTTTTTAAAATATTCCAACAATATTACCTGAAACGATAAGGCGATACATTGCAGAAATATTACGAAGAAACCTTTCATAAAATATTATACTTCCAAACTTTAATTGTATATTATAACCTCCAAATTTTTGTATTGTAGCAATAAACAAACAAATACAATCCAAGTTTCAATAAATAATATTGAATAAATTTGCGGTTATTTATTAGATAGGCATTGTTCGTAAAAGAATTAATAAAGTCAAAGAATAGTGGATAAATATTTATTTTTTATTATTAGTCAACGTAATATAGACAGATTGAAATGCATCCGAACGTATTGAGCTTCAATCATAGAATGAATCTTTTTTGTTCTTTTTTTGTTACGTTTAAAGTCAAACGGTTGCTATGGTAATACTTTAAAAGAATGTCTCAGCCGACCAGAACGTCTACAAGCGCGCCTCTTCGTGCCTGTCCCGCGGTCTCTTCATCAATTTCAAAAATTGGTTAAGAGACAGCTGTGGCCCCGAATGAAAATTCGTGCACGCGGTCGTTAACTCTTAATTTGAGACCAACACAGAGTTTTGAAGAAATTATTTTAAAGAAAATCTCTAATTATTTATGTATATATATGTGTGTATAAAAGTGAATTTCAATACGAACGGATTTACAAATTGGCTTCGTAACAGGTGTAATATAATAAAGGCAAAGGAAGAGCGCGCGCAGCGCGCCCGAACTTTCTCGATTTTCAAAATAAGATGATTATCAGACGATCTATGAATCTATGAAGCTTCCAAGGTGGAACCTTCCGCGAAACTTCCAGTGCTGATCTTCTGTAAACTTTTATGTAAGCTTTCTAAAAGCTTCCCCGTAAATTTCAAGTTGCATTTTACCGCAGCACTTTTGGAACCTTCTTGTCAGCCTTCCCTAAAACTTGCAAATAGATTCTTAGGAATATTACTTTGGAACCCTTTTGAAAGCTTCCATTATATCCTTAAGCCAGCTATTTTTTATATTATGTTAGGAACCCTGCTTGAATTATTTTCTGAGTCTTCCATCAAAATTTTCCTCAAGGTTGAATTGGAACTTCCATAGGAAGCTTCCTGGACTGTATTTCAAAAACTTCCCGCAATCTTTACATGTAATTTAACTGTCGATCTTCCTCGAAGCTTTATGTTAGCTTCCAAGAGCCTTCCGCGAACCTTCCAGTGCCGATTTCAGTAATGGTTTATGTAAACTTCATGGAAACATTCTCGTAAGTATTGAGTAACATTTCACCGTAGCACTTTTGTAACCTTTCTGTTAGTCTTTCCTAATGCTTTCGGCATGGAAGCTTCCTAAAAAAGTTACTCCTGAATCCACTCGGAAGCTTTCGGTATAACTTTAGACCAGTTGCTTTATTGTATGTCAAGTATCTTGCTTGAATACTTCCTAGAATTTTCCATGAAAGCTTTCCTCAAGGTAGAATTGGAACTTCCATGGGAAGCTTCCTGGAATGTATTTCAAAAAGTTCCCGCAATCTTCATATGTAATTTAACTTTTGTTCTTACTAGAACCTTTATGTTAGGTTTCAAGAGCCTTCTGCGAAGCTTCCAGTGTTCATTTCAGTAATCGTTTATATAAGGTTCATGGAAACTTTCTCGTATATTTAGAGTAACATTTCACCCTAGCACTTTTGGAAACTTTCTGTTAGTCTTTCCTAACGTTTTCTGGAAGCTTCCTAAAAAAATTACTTCGGAGTCCACTCGGAAGCTTCTGTTATAACTTTAGGCCAGTTACATTATTATATTTCAGGAACCTTCCTTTAATACTTCCTAGAATTTTCCATGGAAGCTTTCATCAAAGTTTAATTGGAACATCGATAGGAAGCTTCCTGGAATATATTTCAAAAGCTTCCCGTAATATTTATACATAATTTAAGTTTTGTTCTTCCTAGAAGCTTTATGTTAGCTTCCAAGAGCCTTCAACGAAGCTTCCGTTGCTCATTTCAGTAATCGTTTATGTAAGCTTGATGGAAGCTTTCTCGTAAATTTTAAGTAACATTTCACCGTAGCACTTTTGGAACCTTTCTGTTAGTCTTCCCTAACGGTTTCTGGAAGCTTCCTAAAAAGGTTACTTCGGAATCTAGCCAGAAGCTTCCGTTATAACTTTAGGCCAGTGGCTTTATTTATACGTCAGGAACCTTGCTTGAATACTTCCTAGAATCTTCCATGAAAGCTTTCGTCAAGTTTTAATTGGAACTTCCAGAGGAAGCTTCCTGGAATATATTTCAAAAGCTTCACGTAATCTTCATGTGTAATTTAACTTGTATTCTTCCTAGAAGCTTCATGCTAGTTTCCAAGAGCCTTCCGCGAAGCTTCCAGTGCTCATTTCAGTAATCGTTTATGTAAGCTTCGTGGAAGCTTACTCGTAAGTATTGAGTAACATTTCACCGTAGCACTTTTGGAACCTTTCTGTTAGACTTTCCTAACGCTTTCTGGAAGCTCCCTAAGAAGTTTACTCCTGAATCTAGCCGGAAGCTTCCGTTATAACTTTAGGCCAGTAGCTTTATTTATATTTCAGGAACATTGCTTGAATACTTCCTAGAATCTTCTATGAAAGCTTTTCTCAAAGTTTAATTCGAACTTCCAGAGGAAGCTTCCTGGAATGTATTTAAAAAGCTTCCCGTAATCTTACATATAATTTAACTTTTGTTCTTCTTAGAAGCTTTATTTTAGCTTCCAAGAGCCTTCCGCGAAATCTTCCAGTACTCATTTTCGATAATCTTCTATGTAAGGTTTTTGGAAGTTTCGTAGAGCTTCCATGTAATATTTCATAGTTAGGTATTTGAAACTTTTTCTGTTTCCTTCATGGAATCTTTCTGGAAGTTTACTTAGAAATCTTTCAATGTAACCTTCCTGAAAGTTTCAGTTAGCTTCCTGGAAGGTTCCATTAACCTTCCACTGTAAGCTTCCTTGGAACTTTCTTCCGGAATCTTTCATGTTATGTGGGGTGTGTGTACGCCTGGATCTCAGCTACTCGATCGATTTTGACCGAATAGGTCATTTTTTTATATGTGATGGCGGTTCAAAAATTCGTTTTTTGATTCGCCGATGCGTTTTTATTTTATTTCGAATTTTCGATTTTCTTAAAATTGATTTTTGCTTTTTTTAATGATAAGATTGAGATATTTGAATCGAATGGATAGCATTCGAAAGAGCATTTGAATACCTATATTTTCTAAAAAAAAAAATTCTATAGCTATCACGGTTCTTTTGTTATTAAGAAAAACGTGTTTTTTTAATATAAATAAAAGCTTACCCACATAGCATGAAAAGTTTTGATGAAACCTTTCAAGAAATATTTCATGAAAAGCTTGCCACAACCTTGCTGCAATATTACAGAAACCTCTCAAAAATATTTTCAGTAAGATTTCAAGAAACCTTACAGAAACTTTTTAGAAACTTATCAATTAATGTTAAAAGTTGACCATCAAAATACATTTCATGAAATAATACTGCAAGCTTTTCTAAAGCTTTCATAAAATCTTTCTTACAACGTCTCTGAAAAGAAACATGTAATATTTCATGAAATATTATGGAAAGGTGTTGAAAAAATTTCTCAAAAAGATGTTTTTATTCCTACAGAACCATTCAAGAAACATTATTAAAACCTTGCAAAAATATTTCACGAAAGGTTGTAAGGAAACCTTACAAAAACATTTCCTGTATCATTGTCTGAAACGTTTTAGCAAAGTTTTCGATACATTTTTGATGCGGAATAGACACCGTGAAAAAGCATTTCAAGAACTGTTACTGCAAGGTTTTCCAAAGCCTTCCCGAAATGTTTTTTGAAAAAATTCTTAAAGAAACATTTCATGAAATATTACGAAAAGGTTTTCAAAAGCTTTCTTAGAAAGATTTTTTTATGAAACTGAAAATGTATAAAATATTTGTGAAACCTTTCAAAAATATTTCACGAAGGTTATAAGGAAACATTTCAAAAACTTTTTCTGTATCATTGCCTAAAACGTTTTAGCAAAGTTTTCGCAACGTTTCTGATACGGAATAGACACCGTGAAAAAGCATTTCAAGAAATGTTACTGCAAGGTTTTTCAAAGCTTTCCAGAAAGTTATCTCGCAAACATTCTGTAAAGAAACATTTCATGAAATATTACAAAAAGGTTTCAAAAAGATTTCTTGGAAAGATTTTTTTATGAAACTGAAAATGTATAAAACATTTCCGAAACCTTTCAAAAAAATTTCACGAAAGGTTATAAGGAAACATTTCAAAAACTTTTTCTGTATCATTGTCTGAAACGTTTTAGCAAAGTTTACGAAACGTTTTGGTTACGAAATAGACATCGTGAAAAAGCATTTCAAGAAATGTTACTGCAAGGTTTACCAAAGCCTTCCCGAAATTTTTATTGAAAAAATTCTTAAAGAAACATTTCATGAAATATTACGAAAAGGTTTTCAAAAGCTTTCTTAGAAAGATTTTTTTATGAAACTGAAAATGTATAAAATATTTGTGAAACCTTTCAAAAATATTTCACGAAGGTTATAAGGAAACATTTCAAAAACTTTTTCTGTATCATTGCCTAAAATGTTTTAGCAAAGTTTTCGCAACGTTTCTGATACGGAATAGACACCGTGAAAAAGCATTTCAAGAAATGTTACTGCAAGGTTTTCCAAAGCCTTCCCGAATTTTTTTTTGAAAAAATTCTTAAAGAAACATTTCATGAAATATTACGAAAAGTTTTTCAGAAGCTTTCTTAGAAAGATTTTTTTATGAAACTGAAAATGTATAAAATATTTGTTTAACCTTCCAAAAATATTTCACGAAGGTTATAAGGAAACATTTCAAAAACTTTTCCTGTATCATTGCCTAAAACGTTTTAGCAAAGATTTCGCAACGTTTCTGATACGCAATATCCCACATAGCATGAAAAGTTTTGGTGAAACCTTTCAAGAAATATTTCATGAAAAGCTTGCCACTACCTTGCAGCAATATTACAGAAACCTCTCAAAAATATTTTCAGAAAGATTTCAGGAAATCTTAGCGAAACATTTTAAAAACTTTTCAATGAATGTTAAAAGTAGACCATCAAAATATATTTCATGAAATAATACTGCGAGCTTTTCTAAAGCTTTCATGAAATCTTTCTTACAACGTCTCTGAAAAGAAACGTAATATTTCATGAAATATTATGGAAAGGTGTTGAAAAAATTTCTCAAAATATGTGTTTATTCCTACAGAACCATTCAAGAAACATTCTTAAAACCTTACAAAAATATTTCACGAAAGGTTATAAGGAAACCTTTCCAAAACATTTCCTGTCTCATTGTATGAAACGTTTTAGCAAAGTTTACGCAACGTTTTGCAAACGCACTTCAAGAAATGTTACTGTAAGGTTTTACAAAGCTTTCCCGGAATTTTTAGTGCAAACTTCCTATAAAGAAACATTTCATGAAATGTTACGAAAAGGTTTGAAAAAGATTTCTTGGAAGGATTTTTTTATGAAACTGAAAATTTAAAAAAATATTTCCGAAACCTTTTAAAAATATTTCACTAAAAGTTATAAAGAAGCTTTCAAAAACACTTCCTGTATCATTTTCTGAAACGTTTTATCAAAGTTTTCGCAACGTTTTGGATACCAAATTTACAGCGTAAAAACGCATTTCAAGAAAAGCTACGGCAAGGTTTTACAAAGCTTTCCCGAAATTTCTGTAGCAAACTTTCTATACAGAAACATTTCATGAAATGTTACGAAAAGGTTTGAAAAAGATTTCTTGGAAGGATTTTTTTATGAAACTGAAAATTTAAAAAAATATTTCCGAAACCTTTTAAAAATATTTCACTAAAAGTTATAAGGAAGCTTTCAAAAATATTTCCTGTATCGTTTTCTGAAACGTTTTATCAAAGTTTTCGCAACGTTTTGGATACGATATTGACAATTTAAAAACGCATTTCAAGAAAAGTTACTGCAAGGTTTTACAAAGCTTTCCCGAAATTTTTCTAGCAAACTTTCTATACAGAAAACCTTTCATGAAATGTTACGAAAAGGTTTGAAAAAGATTTCTTGGAGGGCCTACTTTATGAAACTGAAAATGTGAAAAAATATTTCCGAAACCCTGCAAAAATATTTCACGAAAAGTTATAAGGAAGCTTTCAAAAACAATTTCTGAAACATTTTCTGAAACTTTTTAGCAAAGTTTACGCAACGTTTTGGATGCGATATTGACATCGCGAAAACGCATTTCAAGAAATGTTAACGCAAGGTTTTACAAGGCTTTCTCGAAATTTTTCTCGCAAACTTTCTATAAAGAAACCTTTCATGAAATGTTACGAAAAGGTTTAAAAAAGAATTCTTGGTAGAATTTTTTTATGAAACCGAAAATGTAAAAAAATATTTCCGAAACCTAGCAAAAATATTTCACGAAAAGTTATAAGGAAGCTTTCAAAAACATTTCCTGTATCATTTTCTGAAACGTTTTAGCAAAGTTTTAGCAACGTTTTGGATACGATATTGGCACTGTGAAAAGGCATTTCAAGGAATGTTACTGCAAGGTTTTACAAGTCTTTCCCGAATTTCTATAGCAAACCTTCTACAAAGAAACATTTCATGAAATGTTACGAAAAGGTTTGAAAAAGATTTCTTCGTAGGATTTTTTTATGAAACTGAAAATGTAAAAAAATATTTCCGAAAGCTTTTAAAAATATTTCACGAAAAGTTATAAGAAACCCTTTCAAAAGAATTTCTGTATCATTGCTTCAAATGTTTCCACAATTTTTCGCAATTTTTTGATATGGTATAGACATCATGAAAATGCATTTCAAGAAATGTTACTGCAAGGATTTACAAGGCTTTCCCGAAATTTTTAGCGCAAATTTTCTATAAAGAAACATTTCATGAAATGTTACGAAAAGGTTTCAAAAAGATTTCTTGAAGTATTATTTTATGAAACCTGAAAATGTAAAAAAATATTTCCGAAACCCTGCAAAAATATTTTACGAAAAGTTATAAGGAAGCCTTCAAAAACATTTTCTGAAACATTTTCTGAAACCTTTTAGTAAAGTTTACGGAACGTTTTGGATGCGATATTGACATCGTGAAAACGCATTTCAAGAAATGTTAATGCAAGGTTTTACAAGGCTTTCCCGAATTTTTTTCGGAAACTTTCTATAAAGAAACATTTCATAAAATATTACGAAAAGCTTTCAAAAAGATTTCTTGGAAGTATTTTTTTATGAAACTGAAAATGTAAAAAAATATTTCTGAAACCATGCAAAAATATTTCCTTTCCCGAAAAGTTATAAGGAAGCTTTCAAAAACATTTCCTGTATCATTTCCTGAAACGTTTTAGCAAAGTTTTCGCAACGTTTTCGATACGATATTGACAGCGTATAAACGCATTTCAAGAAATGTTACTGCAAGGATTTACGAAGCTTTCCCGAAATTTTTCTCGCAAACTTTCTCTAAAGAAACATTTCATGAAATGTTACGATAAGGTTTGAAAAAGATTTCTTGGAAGAATTTTTTTATGAAAATGAAAATGTAAATAAATATTTCCGAAATCTTTCAAAAATATTTCGCGAAATGTTATAACGAAATCTTTCAAAAACATTACCTGTATCATTTTCTGAAACGTTATTGCAAAGTTTTCGCAACGTTTTCGACATGAATTGACATCGTAAAAACGCATTTCAAGAAATATTACTGCAAGGATTTACGAAGCTTTCCCGAAATTTTTCTTGCAAACTTTCTCTAAAGAAACATTTCATGAAATATTACGAAAACGTTTCAAAAAGTTTACTTGGAAAGATTTTTTTATGAAACTGAAAATGTAAAAAAATATTTCGGAAAGCTTGCAAAATCATGTCACGAAAAGTTATAAGGAAGCTTTCAAAAACCTTTCCTGTATCATTCTTACACACCCTCCGGTCTTAAAGCCATTTTAACTCAAACGTAGATCCCTAACTTATCGGCACATAAATATTATGTTTTTTATCACATCTAAAAAAAATTTTAGGAAAAAGCGTTTTTTCACACCCACCGAAATTGGTTTAAGCATACTGTATTAAATTTCCAAATGATTCCATCCATTAGATTTTTCCAAAAACGTTTTCCAAATTAGTAATTAACCCGAACAAAGTATGAAACATTTCAAAATCCATTTTATAAAAATCTAATTAATCCAATGATTTAAAAATTTAATAGGGCATTTCACTTAATGTTATGTCGGAGAGCATGAAGAACGCTTTTTCTAAAATTCTTGTTTAAATACGATAAAAGAATTAAAGTTTAGGTGCCGGTAAGGTAGGGATCATGTCGGTACTTCACATGGCCTTAACAAAAGAATTAGTTGAGTCTATTAAATATCATAGTCGAAAGTACTCAATATGTTGTCTTCTAATCAAATGTTTGTAATTTTTATTCAAGTTTACTCTATACTTAGCTAAAATTAAAATTTTGTACGGTAGAAGCGTTGCGTAGCGTAGTGGTTAGAGCGTCAGTCTTGTAATCCGAGGGTCTCGAGTTCGATCCCACCTTAGGTCAAAATTTTTTTCTGCGTTTTTTCTGTAAGATAATTTGTAAATGCGAAATTGCGAGCGATAATTAATATAAATTAATGCAAATATATAATAATTTAATATTAAAAAACATATCTGATATAATAACTATTCATATATATTAAGTTGCAGGAGTTCAGGAAAGATCATCAACTTGAAAAGTCTACAAGGAAAAAACTTGTTTTCAAAATTGTTAAAAAAAAATATTAAAACATTTCTATTTCCGATTTCTTTTGAAAAATATTTTTTTAAATCTTTTTAAAATGTTTCAAAAACCTTACTTGATGGTTTTGAGGCCTCTTAGAAACTTGCGTAAAACATTGTCGTATCCTTTCAGAAATATTTCACAGAACTTTTCAGGAAACCTTTCCAATATCTTTCACAAAATATTTCTTGAAATATTTTTTAAATATTTCAAAAACCTTATGTGATGATTTGGCAACCTCTTAGAAACTTGCGTAAAACATGGTCGTAACCTTTCAGAAATATTTCACAGAACTTTTCAGGAAACCTTTCGAAAAATATTTTTGTAAATCTTTTTGAAATATTTCAGAAACCTTTCGTGATGGTTTAGAGACCTCTTAGAAACTTGCGTAAAACATTGTCGTAACATTTCAGAAATATTTCACAGAACTTTTTCAGGAAACCTTTCAGATACCTTTCGAAAAATATTTTTGTAAATCTTTTTAAAATATTTCAGAAACCTTTCGTCATAGTTTTCAGACCTCTTAGAAACTTGCATAAAACATTGTCGTAACATTTCAGAAATATTTCACAGAACTTATTAGGAAACCATTAAGATACCTTTCGAAAAATGTTTTTTTAAAACTTGTTGAAATATTTTGAAAAGTTTTCGTGATGGTTTTGAGAGCTCTTAGAAACTTGTGTAGAACATTGTCGTAACTTTTCAGAAATATTTCACAGAACTTTTCAGGAAACCTTTCAGATACCTTTCGAAAAATATTTTTTGAAAACTTGTTGAAATATTTTGAAAAGTTTTCGTAATGTGTTGAGACATCTGAGGCACTTGCATAAAATATTGTCACAACCTTTCAGAAATATGTCTTGTAACTTTTCAGGAAAAGCTTTCAGAAAATATTTCCAGAATTCTTTTTAAAACGATTTAAAAACCTTTCATGAAATTTTTGGGCATCTGAGGCACTTTCCTGAAACATTGTCAAAACCTTTTAGAAAACTTTCATGTAACCTTTTAGGAAAGGTGTCAAATATATTTCAAGAAATATTTTTGAACGTTTATTGCACGGACATATGAACCTTTTAGAAACCTTTTTCCGAAATATTTTTGCAAGGTTTCCAACCTTTCATGAAACCTTTTGAAAACCTTGCAGAAACATTTCGTGCTATGTAGGTATAACTCCTAAACTAAACGGTCAATTTTCTTGAGAAAAATCATGGTAATGCAGAATATAAATAGCTGTAATCTGTAAAAATTTGAATTCATTTTGTCGACTAGTTTTTGAGAAAAAAATTGAAATGTAAAAAAAAATGAGTTTTGTATGTCCAAGATTACGGGAGTAAAATTGACATAATCGCTTTGAAATTCCTTATAGAGGTAGATTTTTGATAGTTCTTGGTTGAGTTCTTTGGGCAAATGATTAGTCCAGAAATTTCAGAAATATTTGAGGTTAAAATTTTTTTTACCTTTTCTTCTCAAATCGTAATTTCTCGAGAACGGCTCCATGTATCGGCTCAAAATTTATAGACAATTTTGTATGTGATATAGATAATATGTGTGCGAACTTTCATCAAGATCGTATGACGACTTTTTGAGATATTTGATTTTGAAAATTTTCGTATTTTACAAAGTTATTTTCTTTGTTGCATGATAACTAAAGAAAACAAAAATTGAATAATGATTGTTTAATTATGTTGAAATTTTGTGGAGATGTAGAGTCTATATATTATCGTATAAGTCCTTTAGGTAAAAAAATTGTCTCATGATTTTTAGAGATATTTAAGGTGAAAATTCTTTTACGGTCTGTTTCAAAATCGTAATTTCTCAATGATGACTTCATGTATCAACTTGAAATTTATAGACTATTTTGTATGCAATATAGGCAATACCTGTGTAAAATTTCATACAGATTTTTTGGTTATTTTTTGAGATGTTTGATATCTAAAATTTTAGTCTTTTTGAAAATGACTTTCTTTGTTGTCGCACAATATAACTACATTAAAATTGTTTTAATTCCTTTGAAGTTTGGTGAAGATGTAGAATTTGTATATTATTTATTAGAAAAGTTCTTAGGGTAAAAGAATTCGTTTATGAATTTCAGAGATATTTAAGGTTAAAACTATTTTAGCCCTCTTTTAAAATCGTAATTATTCCGGAATGCATTTATGTATACTAGAGAATGGAAATGACATGTGCAATGCGCTATGCGCCGATGCGCGTGTCTTGTATACCTGCTTTTGTTTTGTAATAGCCATTTATTATTTTTAAGGTTAGAACCTTTTTCTTACATCGGAAATTCCAGAAAGAGCACACAAATACGGACAGGCATACTACTAGAGACAAGTAACCTGTGTGTGAAATTTCACAAAGAAAATATAATTTGAAGTAATGGTTATTTAGGAATTTTAAAAGGTTTTGACGATAATATTACAATCAATTATTTTATTTATTTTTCACACATAATTTAAAAAAAAATCATACCTATTATTTTATTCATATTTTATACATAATTTAAAAATTAATAATTTTTAATCTTCATAAATGAATTTAATTATAATTATGTCATAAATTGTTGCAAAAATTATAAATTAAGTTACTAAAAATTCATTAAAGGAATAATCAAATTAAGTTTGAGGAAGCCACGGGCCAATGAATTGGCAGCGTTTTTTTAATTATGATGAGGAAAATGATGTATTTACGTGTAAAGAAGGGGAATGCGAACGACCACAATTATCTATAAGTTATGATATTTAGTTTATCATTTTCAAAGTTATCGAAATATCCGGCCTATTCATTCTGGTAGAAATATTAACTCTTAATTACCTTTTTTTATTAAATAATTTTATGATTAAAAACAGTATTTTGTATTTCTTTGAATATTATATACAAATTCAAAGTAAATTTTGTAATTTACTTTTTACAAAATTGATTTTTTAAATACTAGTTACTAGTAATACATTTAGGTACATTCTGTTATTATATTTCATATTGATTTTTGTCGAAAATTCTTCCATTTGATTAACACGTTAGATATAAAATATCCTTAATTTTCTACCAGGGCAGCGATACATACATTTATCTTTCTTGTAAAAAAATCTTAGGACGTAGATTTTAATAAATTAAGTGGTATTCTGGATTTCCTGTTCGAATATTAACCCTTATTTGAATTTAAATGTTAATGTAATTTATTTACTATAAAATATTCATCACTGACCTTGAATATATTACTTTTTAATTTTTGATAACTCTTTGTGATTTACAATTTAAATCGGAAACTACTTCTTTCATCGGGTATTTTTATCATATAGGGAAAACACGGTGGAAATTAGACACAACATTTAAAATGTGCGCATAAAGAAAAGAATGTGGCGTACTTAACATTAATGAAAGAAGCAGAAGAAAATAGCAGGGTGGGTCCTAGCAAAAGGTTTCGTGTAAATGTCGAAATTTCTTCGAAAAGCATTCGACAAAGTTGTATCGAATTAGTTACGATACATGGGCGCCCATTTTCATTAATGCGAGACAAAGCATTCCAGGATATAATTAATCCTATCATGTCAGCTTTTCCGAAGAATGAACAGTTAGTCATTTCGTATACGTTGATTGAAGATAAAGTTATATTAAAAGCTGAAAATATAAAGAAAAAATCAAAGAGGATTTAAAAAAAGTATGTATATATTTATATGATGTTAAACAGTAGTAAGTGGATCATTCTTGTTTATACTTAAAGTTCAGAGTCAAGCAAGGTCCACCAGTAACAAATCATTATATTAATGCGTATGGCACATTTGTTACGGAAAAAGCGCTCTGTTCAAAAATCATTCGCTCAGTATGTAAAAGAAAAACCGCTGCCAATTCATTGGCACGTAGCTTCCTCAAACTTAATTTATTGATCCCTTTAATTAATTTTTACTTCTAATATTTAAAATTTAATACTTTATCTTGTACGGTTAGACTAACTAGGAGAGGGTCATGGGTCCGGATTCAGCTTAAACGGGGCGTTATATCTTTTTTCCTAATGGACCGATTTTTTTGGGCAACGAACTTGATCTGAAGATATATAAAAGTTACATCTGTGCGAAATTTTAGGACGATTCGGTAATTTTTGCTCTTGCTATAGTACGACAATAAAAACGCAAATTTTTTCTAAAACAATTTTTTTCTAAAAAACAAATGAAGATAATCTCCTGAAATTTTAACCAAATATAGTCTTCTATAAATTTAATAAGTGGTTAAAATTTTAAGTCGATAAATCAAATATTGTTTGAGAAAACGCGATTCGGAAATTTTTTTACAAAATTTTTAACCTCAAATATCTTTTTTCGTAATGGACCGATTTTTTTGGGCAACGAACTCGATCTGAAGATATATAAAAACTACATCTGTGCCAAATTCCAGGACGATTGGATAATTTTTGCTCTAGTTATCGTGCGACAACGAAAACGCAAATTTTTTCTAAAATAATTTTTTTCTAAAAAAAAAAAATGAAGATAATCTCTTGAAATTTTAACCACATATAGTCTTCAATTACTGTAATAACTGGTTAAAATTTCAAGTCGGCAAATAAAATATTTTTTGAGAAATTAATTTATGAAATATAAAAAAGTTTTCCTTAATAACAAATAACAGAGTAAAGATATTTTAAATTTTAAAAAAAGGAAAATATAGGTAATTTAAATACCTTTCAAGAGAAGTTTATTATATTATGTAATAATGGCTATAAGATATGAAAAAATCAAAAAAACTAAAAATTCAAAATTCGTTCTTGGAAAATAATTTTTTTCTAAAAAACAAATGAAGATAATCTCTTGAAATGTTAACCATATATAGCCTACAATTAGTGTAATAACTGGTTATTTATTTCAAGTCGATAAATAAATTATTTTTTGAGAAATTAATTTATGAAATATAAAAAAGTTTTCCTTAATAACAATTGACAGAGAGAAGATATTTTATATTTTAAAAAAGGAAAATATAGGTAATTTAAATACTTTTCAAGAAAAGTTTATTATATTATGTAATAATGACTGTAAGATATGAAAAAATAAAAAAAACTAAAAATTCAAAATCGTTTATTGGTTATAAAATAAAAGAAAATCAATAAAAACTCAAATCCATCAGGATACCTTTCTTTGCCCGCGAGACGAAGAGTAAGCTTTACCCGACGAAAATCGGTCGGTTCGTTTCGGAGATATGAAGAGTTCAAATACACACATACACACACACACATACACACGCACACGACACGCACACACACACACGCACGCACGCACGCACACACACACATATGTTATTATAACAAAATTTTAAGTTCAATTATAAATTATAAGATTTTATAGGCGATGGCGTAGAGTTGCTGGCGCCATCCATGTTCATATACGCTATGCTGTGAATGTATTACACAATTTCATTGTTTCATACTTAAAATTAGTTATTCCAAAATCATAATTTTTACCAGAAAGTCATATTTTTAATCTGCTCATATTCATTTTTTGTTTATTTTCTTATTTATTAATAATTGAAATAATAGTAGACAGCAGTTTCACATTTATTTTCGACATTCTTCTTATTAAAACTAATAATCTATGAATAAATATGTATCTTATTTTCTTCTGTTTTTATTTATTTTTTTTATGATGACGAACGAGTTAGAAAGGGTACATCTTCGGCAACATATGCATCGCGTGCTCATGCGTCTATGAGAAAATATATAAAAAATTTATACTTAAGATGGTACTAAAACTGTTCAACATTTTTTATTGCAGGCTTGGCTTTTCAATATTATTTTTTCGTTCTTTGTATCTTATATAAAAAAACATAATTGAAATAAAATAATTTAAAAGGCTTTTGTAGAACAGTTTTGTTTGCTACGAACGATATGGTAAAAAAATAATAAAGATTCTAATAAGCCCTTGCTTGCTCTACTGGAAAACTATTATTCTAACCTTTACTGGTGATTTTTGATCAAATTTTATTGAAAAAACTATTATGTTTTAAATTACCTACACGTAAATTTACTATTACTTTACTTCTAAAAATCGTATGCGCAGATATGTTTTAGTTTAGAATTACTACGTCCATTATTTCAAAGTAATAGCAATAAAAATATCGATCATATAATTATACTAATTATAAAATATTTAACCATTTTGTAACTATAGGTAAAACTAATAAGTTTGAAATGCGATATTCGGAAATAACTCAGAACTTTAGCTATCCGCATGTTGACTGAGAGACATACAGTAGAGTACCTCAAAATAATAATTGAAGATTTTCTTGCTGAGTATGATATTGCTTTGGAGAACGTTTATACTTGTACCGTAGTGTAACGGGGTTCAGTTATGGAGAGGGTATTAATCCCTCTCAGGGGTTCGCGGGATAATATACGGGTGTCTTCTACGCCCGGGCAACTCACCGTTTAGAATTACCTGTAGTCCGGCAGAAGCGCCTCGGCACATGTTCCGAACATGCAAGCCCGGCTTCTATTGTAGAAAGCCTAGGCCGCTTTCTATTAGAACCAGCGCTTCGCTCTGCCGCTGCTGCCAATTGCTGCCTGCGAACTACCGGCTGCTCGCTATGACCTAGCGTTACCAGCGCAGCCAGTCTTTCCCGCACAACGCCGCTGAGTTAACCTCTCAAGCGGCTATTGAGATACTTACTCCCGCTACCAATGTTCCTCTAGGAGGCAATGCCTGCGACTAGCTGCAGCTGCTGAAAAGGGTAGAGGGTGGTATTCGGGAAATCATGCATAGGTTAAGGGGCGCTGAATAATCACTCGTGACTCGGTGATTTAAGATAAAACAAAACGGGTTTATTACTGAAAGATGATTCACGCTAAGGGGCGCGAAACCCGAACAAGTACTAACATAAAACGCGATAGGCCGAGACTTTAAACCACTCACGCACGCGGCCGTTGATGCGCGACGGCAACAGGTTACTCCGCGACAATAAAAAAGAAACGCATACATGAAGCGCGACTTACTCTCGGCTGGCCAGCCATCGCAGACTCTATCACGATCGGCGGCTATCTCTCTCGCTCTCGCTGCTATCGGGGCGGGGATAGAGCGGGCCTCACTGTCCCCGGCCTATGCTGTCGCTGTCTCTTTCTCCCGCTTCCTCTCGCTCGGCCACTCTCGCTGGTGGCGGCGCGGTGGTCCCAGTTGCAGTCGTGGAGGCGCGGCGCATACACCAGAAACTCTCAAGATACGCGGAGCTCCACACAACGACTTGTTGCGTGTCACGGCGGTCAACAACGTGGCCACGTCGTCGCATAGGTAGCGGCGCGGCGGCTTCGTCTTCTTCTCCATCTACCTCATTCGCGCGCCGCGTGGCGCGCTATCCCTCACGATACGTGCAAGCGCGCGAGATTCGAATCTCAAAACGCAGCATACGTGATTCTCATAACTTATATCGGCGCCCGTTACAGTAGATAATGTTTCCAATATGGTCAAATTAATAGAGCTACTAAGAAACGATCAGGATGAGAGTGATAATAGTAATTTTGAATTAGATAGCAATAGCAGTGATCTTTTTCAAGAGTAAGATGAGCTTTCTGAATATACAATAAAGGAAGGGATTCTTGTAGGTGTCAGATGGGCTGTACATACATTACAATTATGCTTATAGGATGTTCTAAAAAAACGTATGACTAAAATTATTCCCATGGTATACATATGCTACTTTCATGATAATAGTAAATTTCAATACTAGTGAATCAATTGAATACAGTAGTAAATATTTATACACATAAATTGTTCACAATCAAGCTTACAATAAACATAAACTCGAAATGATTTTTTACAAACATTCTATAATTTTTATATTGATAATGTACATTTTAGTTTTCGTAGTTTGTAACTAAATTTGATAAATTTTTCATTTTTCCACAATCTTATATTATTTTTACAATTACTAAAATTTTACTTTATTTTATTCTTTTCTTTTACTTTACTAATTACTTTATTAATTACAAATGCCGGATTACTTCAATAATTTAAAAATATTTTTCAATTAACGTTAATCTTACAAAATTTGTCGTGAAATTTTCAATTAACTCCGACACACATTTAAAAGTAACTTAAAAAAGCACACGAAATGAAAAAATTAATATACATATCAATATAATTAGTATACTTAAAGAAGTACATTTCGAAAGTATCAAAACAAGTGCAATGCATATGTTTTCGCTTCATGTAATTTTTATAAATACACTACAAGGGTTTTACATACATTTCTTCTGTTGCCCTTTTTATTGTATTACATTTTCAGGCACATAACGTTGTAAAATTACTGAGAACCGAGGCAATGGCAAATGCTCTTCAAAAATACAATGTTAGCAAGCAACTACTTGACAATCAAACACGTTGGAGCTCAACTTACTTGATGTTACAATCATTGATGAATGCAAAGCAATTGTGTTATGAGTCAGCAGTAGAGGACAAAGCTTTTTATTTATCTGTTGGTGATTGAAAATACATCGCAGAGTGTGTATCGGCATTAGAACTAATTAAAATAGCAACGACTGTGTTACAAACGGAAGACGTGTTGCCAGGAGATTTTATGCCACCTGGCTGAAGTGCTGTTTGTCACTAGAAAAACTCAATAGTATTGTCGCCCAAGATCTTTTAGACGCAATGAAAAATAGAGAGAAAATGTTATTAGAAAATGATGCCTTTATATTTACCCTTTGTATTTAGACCCGTTTTGTATTTAGACCCGCGACTTGCTAGCGTAATTTTTAAGACAGACGAGAATACCGATGATGAAGTTACTGCAAAAAGCTGTCGCGAAGTGCATAATCTAAAAAAATGTGGGTGCAATTGCAGCAAGGAGAAAACAAGCAAAACGCAGATGTGGAATCACGAAGAACAGAGAATCAAGAGGTATATATTATAACATTGAATTTATTTAGTAATTTTGTATCTTGTAATTTAACTTTGAACATCCAAGATATACCCGAGAGAAAAAAATTCGATTGCCTGGGTTTGGCTATGGGCAGATGTGGGCGATATCTCGCTACGGCATCAGAGCAAAACATTAGCCATTCTTGTAATACGAAAAAGGGTTTGGTTAGGCAGTAGCGCTAATCGTGATAACAACGCGCTATTAATCGGTTGGTATATATAGTTGATCTCCTTCTTGAGAGCGTCTCGCTCCCGATGCGAGACAGTTACCGCACGTGAGTCGCAGGATTGGGCCCACCTGTGGCTGCCTAACCGAAATCGTTTTCTTGTATGTCCCATATATTTCTCATATTCATTCCATAATTAAAGAAAACAAGAGATTGGCTTGGTAGAACTATCATATGAAAAATTGTATGGCCAATATGTGGCTCCGGCACCGAAGCCACATGTTACCCATACATTGCCCATACATGGATAGTATGGCCCATATCTCCAATACTATGGGCGTTATATTGGCTATGAAATTAATTTTTAGGCGAGTATTCTCCTAAATAGGCTAAGATGCTTTAAAATGCATGAATTCGGGAGTAGAGAACAAAACCATGAATTCTTTGTAGCAGGAAAAAAAAATTGTCATTGGCTTTGAACATATGTCAAAAGCACTGCAACGCCGTTCATGAATTATAATGTACTCGAAATTTCAGGTTTATTGTGCTTTCGGATATATCCGAAAAAAGAGCAACAGTTCAGAGCTGCAGACGCGCAGCGCAGCAGTGCCACCGGCCGAGACTACTGAGTTCCTAAGACTTTTTCTGCGTAAGTAGCACAATAAATGTACAAATACGTGTACAGTATCATTCATGAACGACTTATTGCAGTGTTTTTGACAAATGTTATATTGTGATAATTTAAATTTATAAGTAAAATATACAGTATTATTCTCTCGCGAAATGTCGTCAGTTGGCATTTTTCATCCATGGACGGCGCAAACTAACTTTTCTTCGTCTGGGAAGGCGCAAACTGGCTTTTTTTCACGGTATAGCTGTTGTGCATTGACTTTTCTTCGCCTTAGATGCGTTTTTATTTTTTCTTCGCCTGTAACTCCAAAGATGGCTTTTTTTCGTGCCGCGCGACGATGTACCCACATAAAACGAAATATTTCTGAAAGGTTTCGGAAATGTTTCGTAGAAAGGATGAAAACATTTTAAAAATATTTCCCAGAAAGGTTTCTGAAATAAGTTATGTCCGCGATAGAAGCCATCAAAAAGGTTTCATGATATATTTCAGAAAGGTTTTATAAAATTATTTTAAGAAATGTTTTTGAAACATTTCTGCAACATTTTGAAACTATTTGAACTATCTCTTAAAATGTTTCAAAAACATTTTAGAAACCTTTCTAAAAATATTTTTCTAAATATTTCTGAAATATTTCCAGAAAGGTTTCTGAAATAATTTATGTCCGCGATAGAAGCCATCAAAAAGGTTTCATGATATATTTCAGAAAGGTTTTATAAAATTATTTTAAGAAATGTTTTTGAAACATTTCTGCAACATTTTGAAACTATTTGAAATATCTCTTAAAATGTTTCAAAAACATTTTAGAAACCTTTCTAAAAATATTTTTTTAAATATTTCTGAAATATTTCCAGAAAGGTTTCTGAAATTATTTATGTCCGCGATAGAAGCCATCAAAAAGGTTTTATGATAGATTTCAGAAAGGTTTTTGTAAATTATTTTAAGAAATGTTTTTGAAACATTTCTGCAACTTTTTGAAAGTTATTTGAACTATCTCTTAGAATGTTTCTAGAAACCTTTCTAAAAATATTTTGTGAAAGATTTTGGAAAGGTTTCCTGAAAAGTTCTGTGAAATATTTTTGAAAGGATACAACAATGTTTTACGGAAGTTTCTAAGAGGCCTCAAAACCATCAAGTAAGATTTTTGAAACATTTTAAAAAGATTTCAAAAAATATTTTTCAAAAGTTATCGGAATTAGAAATTTTTTAATAATATTTTATAACAATTTTTTTTTAACAATTTTGAAAACCAGTTTTTTCCTTGTAGTTGATGATCCTTCCTGAACTCCTGCAACTTAATATATCTGAATAGTTATTATATCAGTTATGTTTTTTAATATTAAATTATTGTATATTTGCATTAATTTATAATATTATCGTTCGCAATTTCGCATTTACAAATTATCTTACAGAAAAAACGCAGAAAAAAATTTTGACCTAAGGTGGGATCGAACTCGAGTCCCTCGGATTACAAGGCTGATGCCCTAACCACTACGCTACGCAACGCTTCTACCGTACAAAATTTTAATTTTAGCTAAGTATGGAGTAGACTTGAATAAAAATGGCAAACATTTGATTAAAAGACAACATATTGAGTACTTTCGACTATGATATTTAATAAACTCAACTAATTCTTTTGTTAAGGCCATGTGAAGTACCGACACAATCCCTACCTTACCGGCACCTAAACTTTAATTCTTTTATCGTATTTAAACAAGAATTAAAAAAAAAGAGTTCTTCATGCTCTCCAACATAACATTAAGTGAAATGCCCTATTAAATTTTTAAATCATTGTATTAATTAGATTTTTCTAAAATGGATTTGGAAATGTTTAATCCTTCGTTCTAGTTAATTACTAATTTGAAAAACGTTTTTGGGAAAATCTAATGGATGGAATCATTTAGAAATTTAATAGGGTATGCTTAATCCCATTTCGGTGGGTGTGAAAAACGCTTTTTCCTAAAATTTTTGTTTAGATGTGATAAAAAACATAATATTTATGTACCGATAAGTTAGGGATCTGCGGTTGAGTTAAACATGGCTTTAAGACCGGAGGGCGTGAAAGAATGCTTTTTTCTAAAATTTTTGTTTAAATACGATACAAAAATTCAAGTTTAGGTGTCGGTAAGGTATGAATTGTGTCGGTACTTCGTATGACCTTAAATTCGTACTCTTGTCAATTAAACATTCACTTGATTTGCCAAAATATTTGCAAGATCAAATAAATAAGTATTGGATTTGATTAAATAATTAGTAGAACTAATAAGATAACCAATAAAACACAACTAAATATTTAGTTAAATCAAATTAATATTTATTGTAATCTAAGAAATATCCCTATATAAAAAAGTCATGACCGGATGTTGTGAAGCCAAAATAAACGTTATGTGATTGGCTCATGTAGTGCGCATGCGTCTAAATCAGGAAGTCGAACCGTTTTCTAGCGGTTAGGGCGCGCAACGCGCGCTGTTGAAATCTCTAGTTTAGTAAAATCGAGGAAACCTTTGATTGACGAGAGAAGGGCGTGTGAGAAAAGAAAACCTGATATAAAATCTTTTCAAAACCTTCACATAATATTTCATAAAATGTTATATATTTCTTTGTGGAAAGGTTGTAATAAACTATTCTTGAAAGCTTTGTAAAACCTGGCCCTGATATGACATGAAATTTTTTTATGGCGTCAATACCATATGATAAATGTTGCTAAGACATTTCGTTAACTATTAACGCAATGATACATTCAATTTTTTTTTAGTCTCCTCATAACATGACGTAAAATGTTCTTGCAAGCTTTTGGGGAATATTTTATTATAGTTTCTTTACCTAAAGAAACTTTCCAAGAAATCTTTACAAAACGATCCCATAATATTTCATGAAATGTTATGTCTCTTTGGAGAAATGGCGACAATACCGAATTAAATTGATGCGAAAATATTTCAAAAACATTTTACGCAATGATACTAGAAATTTTTTTTTAAAGGTTACCTTAATAATCTTTCATAAAATATTTTTACAAGGTTTTAGGAATATTTTTTGTTGTTTTTGTTTATGTGAAAAAAAATATTGCAGAAAATCTTTTCAAAACGTTCCCCTAATATTGTAAGAAAAATTTCGGGAATGCTTTGTAAAACCTCGAACTAATATCTCTTGTAATATATTTTTCATGGTGTCAATAACGAATCAAAAAGGATGCGATAACTTTGCTAAAACGTTTCAGGAAATGATACGGGAAAGGTTTTTGAAAGCTTCCTTATAACTTTTCGTGAAATATTTTTGAAAGGTTTCGGAAATATTTTTTCACATTTTAATTATCACAAAATAATCCTTCCTAGAAATCTTTTTGAAACCTTTTCGTAATATTTCATGAAGTGTTTCTCTAGAGAAAGTACGCGAGAAGTATTACGGGAAATGCGTTTTCACGATGTCAATATCGTATCCAAAAAGTAGCGAAAACTTTGCTCAAACGGTTCAGAAAATGATACAGGAAATGTTATTTGAAAGCTTCCTTATAACTTTTAGTGAAATATTTGTGCAATGTATCAAAAATATTTTTTTACATTTTCAGTTTTATAAAAAATCCGTCCAAGAAATCTTTTTGAAACCTTTTCGTAATATTTTATGAAATGTTTTTTAGGGAAAGTTTGCGATTATAACTTTGGGAAAGCTTTGCAAAACCTTGCGGTAACATTCCTTGTAACTGGGTTTTCACGTTATCAATATCGTATCGAAAACGTTGCGAAAAGTTTTCTCAAACGTTTCAGAAAATGATACAGAAAATGTTCTTGAAAGCTTCCTCATAACTTTTCGCGAAATATTATTGCAAGGTTTCGGAAATATTTTTTTACATTTTCAGTTTCATAAAAAATCCTTTCAAGAAATCTTTTTAAAACCTTTTCGTAACATCTCATGAAAGGTTTCTTTATGGAAAGTTTGCGAGAAAAATTTCGGGAAAGCTTTGTAAAACCTTACAGTAACATTTCTTGAAATGTGTTTTCACGATGTCAATATCGTATCCAATACGTTGCGAAAACTTGGTCAAACGTTTCAGAAAATGTTACCGGAAATGTTTTTGAAAGATTTCGTTATAAAATTTCACGAAATATTTTTGCAAGGTTTCGGAAATATTTTTTTATATTCAGTTTCATAAAATAATCCTACCAAGAAATCTTTTTGAATCCTTTTCGTAACATTTCATGAAATGTTTCTTTATAGAAAGTTTGCTAGAAAAATTTTGGGAGAGCTTTGTTAAACCTTGCAGTAACATTTCTTGAAATGTGTTTTCACGCTGGCAATATAGTATCCAAAACGTTCCGAAAACTTTGCTACAACGTTTCAGAAAATGATACAGGAAATGTTTTTGAAAGCTTCCTTATAACTTTTCGTGAAATATTTTTGGAAGGTTTCGTAAATATTTTTTCACATTTTCAGTTTTATAAAATAATCCTTCCAAGAAATCTTTTTGAAACCTTTTCGTTACATTTATGAAATGTTTCTTTATAGAAAGTTTGCGCGAAAAATTTTGGGAAAGCTTTGTAGAACCTTGCAGTAACATTTCTTGAAATATGTTTTTACGATATTAATACCGTTTCCAAAACGTTGTTCAAACTTTGCTAAAACGTTTCAGGCAATGATACCGGAAATGTTTTTGAAAGGTTTCCTTATAACTTACCTTATATATTTCTTGAATGGTTCTGTAGGAATAAAAACATCTTTTTGAGAAATTTTTTCAACACCTTGCCATAGTATTTCATGAAATATTACACGTTTCTTTTCAGAGACGTTGTAAGAAAGATTTCATAAAAGCTTTAAAAAAGCTTGCAGTATTATTTTATGAAATGTACTTTCATTGTCTACTTTCAACATTAATTGAAATGCTTCTAAAATGTTTCTGTAAGGTTTCCTGAAATCTCACTGAAAATATTTTTGAGAGGTTTTGTAATATTACAGCAAGGTTGTGGCAAGCTTTTCATGAAATATTTCTTAAAAGGTTTCACCAAAACTTTTCATGCCATGTGGGAAAGGATTGCCCACAAATAACACCATATGCCATGCTTTCTATGCCTTCAATGCATAGAGGTAATAAGTATAGAGGAGGGGAGACATAGGCACATATGTAAGCGGTATCGTCCGCTCGATAGAAAGAGAGAAAAATCAGAGGGCCCTCTTTGTCTCTATTAATGCATGCGCGTCTGACAGAGAAAGAGAGGACCTCTTCGTTCTCATTCTCTTTCTACAACGGCGGACATATTTTCAGCGGACTCCTCTACTCTATAGTTAGGGCGTCTCTACATGGAGTCTGGCGATCTCGAGAATGACAGTCTAACTCCATGAGATTGAGAAGGATAGAGCACATTTGAAAATTGTCTGTCTTTGTTGCTCTCACAAAGTTAGGTATGCCAGTCTGCCATTCTCGAGAACGCCATACTCCATGTAGAGGCGCCCTTACTTATTACCTCTATACTTCGATGGCGTTGATTCCGTTGGACCGTTCCACTCATTCGTTTGTCTTGTACTCGTATACATACATCCACACACGCACTTACAAATCTTCCAAAAATATATCACGTTATATTTATACGTATCTCCTAATGGTAAATTTATAAGAAATTATTGAGATAAGTTTTTAAAAGCTTTCTTAATCTAAAAAAGAAATATTTTTAAAAGACTATACGAATATTCAAAAATTTTAGGAAATTTTCGAGAAATAATATTGGAAATATTTACAAAAACTTTCTCGTAACATTTCTTGAAATATTACTGCAAGGTTTCGAAAACATTACTTGACTAGTTTTGAATCGGAATAATGCACATCTCAATTAACCTTTCAAAAACGTTTCCAAAAAATTTCATGAAATATATCATGCTTTTTCGCTACATATATTACTAAAAAGGTTTGGGAGAATGTTTTCGGAAGGTTTTTGTAATATTGTTAGAAATACATTTAATACCAAGAGAGATGTTTTTTGAAACCTTTTAAAAACCTTTCGAAAAATAATATTGGAAATATTTATGAAACCTTTCTCGTAACATTACGCGAAAATGTTACTGCAAGATTTTAAAAACATTACATGACAAGTCCATGAGTCGGAATAATAAACTTTTCAAGTAACCTTTCAAAAACGTTTCCAAAATATTTCATGAAATATATCATGTTTTTTCGCTGTATCATTACTAGAAAGGTTTCGGGAAAGGTTTTAAAAATCTTTTTAAAAGATTTTTTGAAATGTTTTATTTGTGGTAAGTTAAAACTTTTACGAAATGTTTTTAAAAGTTTTTGGTAATGTTTTCTTGAAATATTTTTGAAAATGTTTTTACACCTTTTAAGATATATTTTAGCAAGGTTTTTGCAATGTTTCATCAAATATTTCACTGAAATATTTCATTTTATGTGGGATGTATAAGCGGTATCGTCCGCATACCTCCATACTTCTATACCTCTACACTTCGTTGGCGTTGATTCCGTTGGACCGTTCCACTTATTCGTTTGCCTTGTACTCGTGTACATACATACACACAGGCATACAAACACACACACTCACACGCACTTACAAATCTTCCGAAAATATATCACGTTATATTTATACGTGTATCCTAATGGTAAATTTATAAGAAATTATTGGGATAGGTTTTCAAAAGCTTTCTTAATCTAAAAAAGAAATATTTTTAAAAGGCTATACAAATATTCAAAAATTTTAGGAAATATTCGAGAAATAATATCGGAAATATTCACAAAACCTTTCTCGTAACATTTCTTGAAATGTTACTGCAAGATTTCGAAAACATTACTTGACTTGTTTTGAATCGGAATAATGCACTTCTCAATTAACCTTTCAAAAACGTTTCCAAAAAATTTCATGAAATATATCATGTTTTTTAGTTGCACATATTACTAGAAAGGTTTCGGAGAATATTTTCGGAAGATTTTTGTAATATTGTAAGAAATACATTTAATACCAAGAGAGAAATGTTGTTGAAACTTTTTAAAACCTTTTCGAAAAATAGTATTGGAAATATTTACAAAACCTTTCTTGCAACATTTCTTGAAATGTTACTGCGAGGTTTTAAAAACATTACTTGACACGTCAATGAGTCGGAATAATAAACTTTTCAAGTAACCTTTCAAAAACGTTTCCAAAATATTTCATGAAATATGTCATGTTTTTTCGCTGTATCATTAGTAGAAAGATTTCGGAGAATGTTTTAGGAAGGTTTCTGCAATATTGTTAGAAACAGATTTAATACCAAGACAGAAATGTTGTTGAAACCTTTTAAAAACTTTTCGAAAAATAATGTTGGAAATATTTACAAAACCTTTCTCGTAACATTTCGCGAAATGTTACTGCAAGGTTTTAAAAACATTACTTGACACGTCAATGAGTCGGAATAATAAACTTTTCAAGTAACCTTTCAAAAACGTTTCCAAAATGTTTCATGAAATATATCATGTTTTTTAGCTTTATCATTACTAGAAAGATTTCGGAGATTGTTTTAGGAAGGTTTCTGCAATATTGTTAAAAAACAGATTAAATACCAAGAGAGAAATGTTGTTGAAACCTTTTAAAAACTTTTCGAAAAATAATGTTGGAAATATTTACAAAACCTTTCTCGTAACATTTCGCGAAATGTTACTGCAAGGTTTTAAAAACATTACATAACTCGTCCATGAGTCGGAATAATAAACTTTTCGAGTAACCTTCCAAAAACGTTTCCAAAATATTTCATGAAATATATCATGTTTTTTCGCTGTATCATTAGTAGAAAGGTTTTGGAGAATGTTTTAGGAAGGTTTCTGCAATATTGTTACAAACAGATTTAATACCAAGAGAGTAATGTTGTTGAAACCTTTTAAAAACTTTTCAAAAAATAATGTTGGAAATATTTACAAAACCTTTCTCGTAACATTTCGCGAAATGTTACTGCAAGGTTTTAAAAACATTACTTGACACGACAATGAGTCGGAATAATAAACTTTTCAAGTAACGTTTCAAAAACATTTCCAAAATGTTTCATGAAATATATCATGTTTTTTAGCTGTATCATTACTAGAAAGATTTCGGAGAATGTTTTAGGAAGGTTCCTGCAATATTGTTAGAAACAGATTTAATACCAAGAGAGAAATGTTGTTGAAACCTTTTAAAAACTTTTCGAAAAATAATGTTGGAAATATTTACAAAACCTTTCTCGTAACATTTCGCGAAATGTTACTGCAAGGTTTTAAAAACATTACTTGACACGTCAATGAGTCGGAATAATAAACTTTTCAAGTAACCTTTCAAAAACGTTTCCAAAATGTTTCATGAAATATATCATGTTTTTTAGTTGTATCATTACTAGAAAGGTTTCAGGAATGGTTTTAAAAATCTTTTTAAAAGATTTTTTGAAATGTTTTATTTGTGGTAAGTTAAAACTTTTACGAAATGTTTTTAAAAGTTTTTGGTAATGTTTTCTTGAAATATTTGTGAAAAGGTTTTTACACCTTTTAAGTTATATTTTAGCAAGGTTTTTGCAATGTTTCATGAAATATTTCGTGAAATATTTCATGAAATATTTCACTGAAATATTTCGTTTTATGTGGGTATGACAAACAGTATCCTGAAGTCTATGAAAGTTTTACGAAATAGTTTTCAAATGATTAAAAATGATAAATTTTCTTTTATTTTGGATGGCAATATATGAATAATTAAATCGTTTGACCGTTCATATACTTAAGGAGGTTGTATACCCCTAAAAAGGCCTTCAAGAAAAATATTCGTATCTTAGTTTTGTAAACTATGGCAGCGAATATAACGTGAAAGAGTATACTTTAAGAAAGTAAGAAAAAATATTTTCAACTTATTTGTAATATCTGAATTGTATATAATGACCGTTAAACAAAATTTCAGTTGGAATTGCAAAACTTTTTTATTTTTAATTCGATTTTAATAATCTAAAGCTTATTTTATCTCTTAACCATTTATCTACAAGTTCACCAGGTCAAAATTTAAAAAATTGATGTATTTGAAAAGAAAATTAATTATGAATTAGCTTATTCTATAATTACAAACAATTACCTTTACTCTGCGTATATAAATTATTGTTTAATTTTGACATGGTGAATTTATAGGTAAATGGTTAAGAAATGAAATAAGATTTGAGTTATTAAAATCGGATTAAAAATAAAAAATTTTTATATTTTCAAGTGAAATTTTGTTTAACGGTCATTATCTACGATTCAGATATCACAAAAAAGTTAAAAATATTTTTTCTTACTTTCTCAAAGTATACTATTTTATATTATATTCATCATTACCATCGTTACCATCGTTACCTATGGTTACCATATTTTACGAATTTAAGATATGAATGTTTTTCCTGAAGGCCTTTTTACTACCTCCTTAATTAACTATAATAATAGGTAGACTTGACCATATCTAAACATAAATATTTTAATAGTCATAATACCATGTTATGGACGTCCACCGGTTAAAAACGAACCAATTGCCGAAAAGTTGTATAATGGATGTGATATATAGTTCTAATGTAAAAACGGCATTCTTATATAATTTGGAGGGATTTGACAAGATATAAAAAAAATTTAATAATTTGAAATTTGGAATGTTTCTAGTGTAAGTACTGCGTATCAAAAAAGTATAACAATCTATTATGGATCTTTATTTTTGATTCGACTTTAATGGGCGAGGGCTTATTATCTTCCTCATGCGATTTGAGGTAGGGGTTACCACTAAATAACTGAGAAATTATCAAAGAGTGAAACGTGGCGTACATCTGTTTATAAGACTCACACGCCAATTCTATAAACAAATGTACGCCACGTTTTACTCTTTGATAATTTCTCAATTATTTTGTGGTAACCCCTACCTTAAATCGCTTGAGGTAGATAATAAGCCCTCGCCCATTAAAATCGGATCAAAAATAAAGATTTCCATAATAAATTATTATACCTTTTTATACTCAATACTTACACTAGTAACATTCCAAATTTCAAATTTTTAAATTTTGTTTAAAAATTGTTTAAATTTTGTTTAAAATTTTTTTTTTTATTTGACAACACATGTCTTGTCAAATCCCTTAGGATTATATAAGAATAACATTTCTATTATATAAATTTTCGCCAATTGGTTCGTTTTCATCCGGTGAACGTCCTTAAGATTTAAAAATTCTTCTCTCACTATATTGAGACTATAAGATTGATATTATTAATTCTTCACTCTGTTTTTCAGAGCACTCAAAGTGTTGAACTTGATGATCTTGATGCGTATTTGCAAGCAAGAGTCAATAGTGACATTCATTTTCATGAAAATAGTAATAAAAATACAAGAATAGAACAGCATTTGATTGGCTTTAAAACAAGTCCCAGATTAAATATCAAAGAAAATCTATTAAGCTTTTAGGAAAGTCAAAAAGAAACTCATCCTTAGCTACATAAATTAGCTATGATTGTTCAAGCTGTTCCCATGACGCAGGTAAGCATAGAAAGACTGATATCGGGGACGAAATTCATTTTTTCAGATTTACGAGGAAATTTATCGCCAGAATTAGTGTAAAGCATTTTATTAGTGAGGTGCAATGGAATCTTCCAAAGCAAGCAGCCTAATAATGGAAAAAATGAAAAAATAGGATATAAGAAATCAAGAGAAAAATCAAATAAAGATTTAAATATTCACAACTCTAGCGACTGAATTATCTATATTTGAATAAAATAAAATATAAATTTTCATATTTCAAAAGGACAGATTTTAGACAATCAAGTCTAAAATTGATAATATTAAGATTTTAGTTTCGTGTTATTATATAGTTCTCTATTTGCAGTAGAAAACTATAGTTTCTTCTATAACTTATAATGATGACTGATTATTATTTAATCTTAAATAAATAATTCAAGACTTTAATTACTATTATTTGCAAGGAGATCCTCGGAAACAAGGCTTTGCTGAAGACTTTATACAGTATTCGTTTTCCACAAATTCTCATTAGTTTATTTAAAATTATATTCCTTGTCATATGAGAATAAATAAATGACAGTAATTTGAATTACTTTTTATATCTCTTATTGAAAACCCCCGAGAGTAACATTATGACTTCGAGACCAAAGTTTATATACGCCGATCTTGACTAGTGGCAATATTAAGAAATGAAATCAGTGGTTGGACAACATGAGGAATCACACTAATTCACATGTTCTACTATAAGCAACATATAAGCCAATATAAAAGATGAATTATTTTTCGCTTTGAAACAAATCGAAATTATTTGTTTTGTGGTGTAGTTGTGTTACGTTTTTTACCAGCATCCACCCATATCCATCCACATCCATTAATATACTTATCCATATTTGTCTATATCCATTACATATCTATCCACAATCATCTATATTTATCACTTTCGATAAGTAAGATATTAGGGTGAGACAGTGAAGCTATGATGTGTTTGAAGATCGATGGCCAACGGCTAACGGTAACATTTGAATGTATTTTAAGATCAAGATTTTCATTTTAATGTCGTTCTGAAAAACGCAATAAAAGTAAAAACATAATTTCGTTTACAAGAAACGAATTAGAAAACGAAACTATATTTCAACTTTTTCGTTATAATTTCGTTTTTGAAAACTAAAAGAAAGTGAAGCCTACTATCGTATCGTTTAGAGAACGAAACGAAAGTGGAGCATAGTATCGTTTCGTTTGGAAAACGAAGTAAAAAATGAAATTATATTACAATAGTCTTGTTTTGATTTCGTTATTAAAAACAAAACGAAAGTAAAAACATAATTTCGTTTCGTTTTCTTTTTCAAACAAAACAAAACGTAAGTTTTGTTTCGTAGATGTCCCTGCTAAATACACATAAAATGGACATTTTTCGCATATTCTTGGAAAGGATTTGACTTTACACAAAAATGTTAAATACAAAAGTTGTAGAAAACATTGAAACAAAACTTTTTTCTATTGTATTTAATATTTTTATCTAGAATCCACTCCTGACGTCTTAGACTTATAAAATCGATTTTTAACCCCTAAATACACATAAAATGGACGTTTTTCGCATATTGTTGGAAAGGATTTGACTTTACACAAAAATGTTAAATATAACAGTTGTAGATAATATTGAAACAAAACTTTTTTCTATTTAATATTTTTATCTAGAATCAACTCCTAATGACTTAGACCTATAAAATCAATTTTTAACGCTTAAATACACATAAAATGGACGTTTTTTGCATGTTCTTGGAAAAGATTTGACTTTACCCAAAAATGTTAAATATAACAGTTGTAGATAACATTGAAACAAAACTTTTTTCTATTTAATATATTTATGTAAAATCAATTCCTGATAATCTAGATCTATAAAAACGATTTTTAACTCCTAAATACATCTTAGCCAATTTTCACTAATTATTTAACAGAATTTAATTCGGCACAGCAATATTAAATAGCTATAGATAATCTTATCTATAGCTATTGAAAAAATCAATAAAACTGTCCAAAGACCATATAATTACTAAAATAGAATAATAAGATATAAAATATAAATTGATGTTGAACAAAATGCAAAATTAAATGCAAACTAGAAAAATTAATTTTACGCTAATATTTATAGGCCTATCTGTTGAAACTGATGATGAAATCTGTTGAAGACACCTTTTTTCTGTTAGACATTTTTTGCTACGAGCAATATTTGCCAAGACAACTGCGAAAAACGGCAAAAAATGGACGATTTTCGGCTATAACTTGACAGAATTTGATTTTATACAAAAATGTTAAATACAAAAGTTGTAGATAATATTTAAACAAAATTTTTTCACATTTAACATTTTCATGTAAACTAATACCTAACGAATTAAATCCAAAAAAACGATTTTTTAACGTGTAAAAGTATCTAAAATGGTAGATTTTCAGTTATAACTTAACAGGATTTGACTTTTTACAGAAATATTAAATACAAAAGTTGTTGATAACATCATAATAAAACTTTCTTCCATTTAATATTTTCATATACAATCAACTCCTGATGAGCTAGGCCCATAAAAACGATTTTTAAGGCTTTAATACAGATAAATGGCCATTTTTGCATATTATTCAGCAGAATTTGACTTTACAGAAAATGTTAAATACAAAATTTATAATAAACAAAGCTTTTTCTCACATAACATTTTCATGTACAATCAATTCTTGATCACCAGAAAAACAATTTTAAACGCCTAAATACACTTTTTAATTAATTTTCGCTTATTACTTAACAATTTGATTGTACATACGTATTAAAGTAATATTATATTTACAAAAAGGAACTCTTGTGTACAAATGTATGTACTGTATTTAATATAGATATTGTAACATGGCAAAGTGTCATATATATAGAATTTAATGAATATACTAGCATACTCTGTCAGTCTTACAGTGTGCTACAAAATAATTAGGTAGGGAAGTCTCATTGAGTAGTCTGCAAGACTTTACCTATCTAATTGTTTTCTAGCACACTGTAAGATTGACAGAGTTCGCTAGTATATACATTACATTTTTTGTACAGAACAATTTGCCATGTTACAATATCTATTGTATATTAAATACAGTACATACACAAGAGTTTCTTTTTGTAAATATATTAACAATTATTAAAATACAACAAACTTGCTGAGGCGAGTTCTTATGTCCTAGCAAAAAATATAAATTAATTTAATCAATAATAACTACCTTTCCCTACGGTACCTAAACACAGTCACTGCACTTTTAAAATTATTCCCCAGTTCTTATTACCTATCGCCTCAGATCCTGAAGCACTGACACTCTTAAAGCACTGCTGGAACTACAGAGGCAATAAAGTAGGGAAGGACCGGTGGAGACCTTCACTTTTTGTTTCATTGCTAGAGCTGTCCTCCACCTGAGGGTCGAGCAAGGCAAAAGCAGCAGATAACACAGTCACTAATCTGGGAGCCAAACAGCGAGCATTGGGCACCTAAAACCACATATGGCTAATAAATAAATGACCCAGACAATATTACCACAGCCAAGAGACAGTCTGCAGCAGTGCTCGTTATTTACTCCCCTTGCTGCCCCAGATACCTGCAATAAGAGAAAAGTATCATCAGCCCACTCATCAGAGTGGTTAGAAACGAGAAAGGGCTTACCAAGAAATCTACTTCCGTCACCGACTCTGCTGCCATGTTGTCTCCTACGAGCCACCATCAATCGACGAACAAGACGGTAGAGATGACATCCACCAGGAGGCCGTACTGCAGCAGCCGCTGTCATCGCTGGGAACGCCGGGAGCCTGCAGGCACTGCGATTGTTTGTATTGTTATGAACTGCGTCTGCGTAGATGAGTCGTGCAACACATAAAGGCAATTCTACAATGGAACATTGAATATTGATTTCTGATAAAAGTTAAATAAAATAATATATTAAATAACAATAATTGAATGCGTTCCCATAACAATCTCGATCTAAAATTCCAAAAGTAGAATCTATATATTAATTAGTTAGTTAACTAAGTTATAAACAAGTAATTAACAATATCTCGAATAGGAATTGATGACAAACAAGCGATAATGAATTTATTAACTAATTAGCTTTAACAAATAGTAATTGCGCTCGTAAAATTCAACTATCAATAATAAGGTCAACGCGTTAACGAACAAATTAAGATTAGCAATAAACACTAAATAAACGGTAGTAATCTGCGATTAAATTAATAACTATTTCAATAATAAATAATAATTACGTCATCAATGCTCGAGACGAACCGTAATAAAAATAATAACTAGGGAAAAGCTCGCTCAGGTAGGGAAAGTTCTGTTTATAGGAGGACAGCCAGCGGGACGACAATCAATGGTCGATCAGTTCTCGAAATCCATTAGCCAACGGCCAGCAGAGCACAAACAATCCTGAGAGGTGCTTACCCGACGAGAAGAAATGCAAGGGCGAAAACAAGTCCGGGAACTGTTTACAGCAAGATGTCAAAACAAGTCCGGGAACTACTACGTCTCGGAGCGTAACGGCTGGCAGAGGAGCAGAGAATCAGAGATCAGTACCCCCTTCGCCATCAACTGTCATTCTTGGCTCGGCGCTCTCGACCCTATTTTCAGGTCTGAGATCCCTCCACCGCCGCTCTCTCTACTTCAGAGTGGGGGAGGCTTCTGAGGCAACTTGGCGTCCTACGGCCTCTAACCATATTGTCCCCACTACCAACCTGGAGCTACTACTGCACACAGCGTAACGGCCTACAGAAAGGAATCTATCAGGAGGCAGGCACAAGCGCCCAAGTCAAGAGGGTATTTTCGGCCAAGATCTGAGCATCTACAGGTGTTTCCCCACCACGGAGCTCGCCCATGATTGAGAGAACAGAGAGAAGCTCTCGGTCCTTCTAGGCACCTATAGGTCTCGGAATAGACTTAAAGAGGATTCAGCTTTTCGCCACCAAAGGAACTGGATCCTCCTATACCTTCTCGTCGACGGCTTGGGATCCTCATCAAAGATATAAAAAGGAAGCCCCGGGTCGCCAGAGTCAGTCGCTACCGAGCACATGAGATGCTTCGTAGCTCCAGACCTAGGTCGTTACGAACTAGCTTGGTACGCCCAGAAGCTCTATAATTGATCGTTGCCAACTAGTTTGGTACTCTGCTGCACTGGTGCTTGTCACCGTGTATGTCGCGCCGTTGAGCTGTAGTCAAAAGTTACCAAGTACTTTAAAAAGCCTCGGAACAGTACTGAATCACATCAAACAGTCACCGCCTAAATTCAAGTCTGGAATTATTTATTGAAAAGTAAAACTTAGAGTCACGGGTCGTCGATCAATTGTTCGAGAATATACAAAGAGATTGTGGAAAGAAAGTTAATAAACAATCAAGGTTTAAGTTAAATTCTTTTGTGTTCGAGTTTTATTTCGATTCTCCCGTGACTCCTTGTGCTTTAGCACTTTACAAGTAAACGATCCCACATTCTTATTCTGGTGAACTTGGCGACTATTGTAGAAACACCTTTCGGCTAAAAGACCCCGACTCGGGTCGTAACAGTATCACACACAAGCGCGCACACGCGGACGCCGCACACGGCCACACTGGTATAGCAGACTATCAGCCGCCAGCTGCGGCAATAGTAGGTACTTACTTCACGCGGCCGCTGATGCTTGTGATGCTAACGTCAAGGCGCGAAGGCAGAAAAGAATAGCTAGATTGTTGTGGCCGAGAATGTCGCTTTAGTCTTAATGCTGGGCCTTTTCCTTCTGCTCCTCACCCTTTCACCGTGTTAGTATATGTGTGTGCGCCGCAACCCGCAACTATTTTTCGTAATTGAAATTGTATTCATCATGTAGTTAGGAACACCCGCGGAAATTGTTTTTTTTTTCCTTACAGTTAACGTTTCACGCAACGCGTCGCGAGAGCGGTTAGCGTCCACTTTCCGTTAAAATTGAATAAAGTTTGCCATACCTAGTATTTCTTTTGTATTAATTTTGTACAATGTTCTTTTTATACAATCAAATTCTGATTAAATAAACCCTTAAAAACGATTTTAAACGCTTAAATGTACCAAAAAATGCCGATATTTGGCTATTACTTTACAGGATTTGACTTTATACGAAAATGTTAAATACAGAAGTTGTAAATAACATTTAAACAAAACTTTCTTTCATTTAAAATTTTTATGTACAATCAATTCTTAATGAACTATACCTATAATAATAAAAACGATTTTTAATGCCTAAATACAGATAAAATGCTCGTTTTCCACATATATATATATAACCGTATTTGACTTTACACAAGTATGTTACAAGTAAAAGTTGTAGTGTGCGCCCAAAAATTCTATAGTAGTTTTGCGTGATGCGTTTTTCAAGATAAGACTGCGTCGCGAGAGTCGAGCACGAATTATTATCGTTTTTAGTTGTAATGGTCTAATTCTGTAAAATCGATTTACAAACAACACAAGCAGGAACTATGTGAAAGTACATGCATACTTATTTTTATTTAAGATTTACTACAACTATATTTATACCTATGATACAAATTATGAAAACAAAATGTTACAAATTTCACAATTATAAAATTATAAGGTTCTCCTGAGTATTGCGGTCGTAGATATTATATAAAAACGAAATTTTTATATAGGGAGGGGGGTGACGAGCGAAGCGAGGAGCAGGTGTATGTGGGGGCGGGGGGGTTGGCGTGCCGAAGGTACACAGGGGGCATAGCCCCCCTAGCTTTTAATATGGATATACGAAAAATAATATCAAAACAATATATGTGACGTTAAAATAGTAACTTGAAAATGATCTTTAAATATATTAACTAGCTCTTTTTCTATAGTTTACAACGAAGTTTTTACTGTGAGTAGCATAGTATCTCTGCATTGTTGCGCTAATCAGCACTTTGGGTGCAATGGGTCCACCCCTAGTGATTTGCGCCGCAATAGGAATATACAGTTATATAGCTGTGTTCTGTACCACCAAATTTACGGTGCGATAAGCACGTGAAAATTCTGAATTTCGAGAAACTCGAATAATGTAATTGTGGCAACATGAGACTGCCACAACAAACCCTCATCACTGACCATGCCGTACCACAGTATGAGAGGGAAGAGGGTGTATTGTAAGTACCCATATGATACTCCTACCCCAGCTAAGGTCGAAAGTCGGAATTCACAATCTGCTTGGTATTGCAACAATATTTAGAATTTATAATATGTAACTCTAAAACACAATGTGAATTTCAAATTTATATTATTAAACTCTATTTGTAAGAAAATTCATTAAATTAAGTGGTACTTTTGGATAGGCGCTTGAAAGGTAAGAGAAAAAATGTTTGATACATTTATAGTTTTAGTTGCATCAAAAATACAATGTTGTCCAAATATAGTGCTATAAGTGCTAAATATGTATGTAGATTATGTGCAGTTACATGAACTTAGATTACGACTTTAGATTAAAATGACTCATAGCATTTAAGTTTTTCATCAAGGATACAAGGGATCGCCTCGTGATGTCTGACTAGGCAGCATGCATTATTATGTATCTACCAGACTTGTCGGTGAGATTTGGCGCAAACTAAGACATTTCCAGTTTCCTATGTTACAAACTCTCTATTCCAAACGCGAATTAGATGTTGCGTACGAATTTGTTGAAACGAATATTACCAATTAAACAAGTGGTAACGAATACAGGGAAAGGGGTCTATCCCCTATAGCACTGAATATTTGAGGAATATTTCCTCAATATTCATTTCCCATTTTCACAATTTTCGTTAATATTCCTTCAACGTTAGTAAACATGAAAGAAACCCTTAGAGAATATTCCTGCAAACCTTGATGATCGTTTTTCCATTCCTTTTTTTAGAATGATCACGCAGCCTACCTATTATAGTAATATTGTAGCAATATTCGTACAAGATTAATGAATACTAGACAAATATATAATTCAGTTTCACCAATATTTCCTCTATTAGGCAGTATTGCAGCAATATTCGTACAACATTCATCAATACGAGAGGAGCATTCAATATGTTTCCCTATAACACTTAATATTGGAGCAAATGTTGCTTCAATATTGCTTCGACATAATTGCCACATTCGCTAATGTTCCCTCAATGTTAGTATACAGGTAACGTTAGTATCTAAGATATTTATTTCACATTGGTAAAGAGTAAAATTTTGAGTCCCCATTGTAAACGGGACATCAAAAACAAGACAAGCCTTGTAATTCAGACTCTTCATAAAGAGTCATTTGAACGGTTGACTTATACTGCTTATATACTCTCGGCCATCCAGTGTATCCACAGAAAGAACTATCGACGTGCCGCATAGCGGTGATAAAGGGGAACTTGTTATGGGAGATGCCCGATAAGCAAAATTCGGCTATTTAACAGCTATGCGGCGCGTCGGTAGTGCTTTCTGTGGATACACTGGATGGCCAAGAGTATATAAGCAGTATAAGTCAACCGTTCAAATGACTCTTTACAAAGAGTCCGAATTACAAGGCTTGCTTTGTTTTTGATATCCCCTTTACAACGAGCATTCAAAATTTTACGCCATATATGCGTGAAGTAAATTAATTTCGTTTTAAAGATTAATTTTAAAACATAAACACTTCAAATTCAATGTTCCTCTGGTGTTATTAAGTCTTAGGAGAATATTGTTGCAGTACTTTTCCAAAATCGAAAAATAATCTGCAAAAATATAATTATACATAATATTTTTCAGGCATTGTCAAATATTGGACGAATATTGCTGCAATATTGCTGTTACGGATAGCCGAATACATCATTTTACAAAAGCAATGGAAAAACGGTCATCAAGGTTTACAGGAATATTCCCTCAGGGTTTCTTTCATGTTTATTAACGTTGAGGGAATATTAGCGAAAATTGCGAAAATGGCAAATGAATATTGAGGGAATATTCCTCAAATATACGGTGCTATAGGGGATATTGTTCGCAAGATGCAACGTGCTATCATGCAGAAGCTAACTCTCTACTGTGTCGGTATTTTACGCGTCGTGATGTTTGTCTACTCTACGAGACGACTGGTCCCATTTATATACAGGCTGTCCAATTTTAGAAAAGAGCTGAATACTTTTTAAGGAAGTTTTTTTCAGAAAAAAAAATACCAGGGAAAAAGTTGTTGGTTTCGGACAGGGACGACGAATTGTGACCTAGACCTTGACCTTCGCCGCTACCTTCAAGGTTATTTGATGAAACTCGTGCTATTTACATGAGAACTCCTCTTTTTGACCTCCGATTTCTGAAGGGAGGGAAATTTTACGTTTAGTTATGAACTAGAAATTTTATGTCAAGGGTCAAAATGACCTCCATAGGATATTTAGAGGTTAAATCACTTATGAATACCAAATAGCGGTATAATCAGCTGGTGACTTTTACTTTTCATTACCTTTCATAATAAATATACGTTTATAAAATTGTTTAATCCATATAGATTTGGCTTATTAATCTGAGATAAAGAAAATTGAATAATTTGTATTGTTTATCTATTTCAATTAATAATAAGATTTTGAAATTAATTTAATAATTAATGGATCTGGAAAAACCCAGATTTTGTAAAAGAAACGTATTTTTAGTAAAATTTTGATAAATTTAATTTGTATCGTCTTATAACGTTTATTTTCAGTTAAATTCTCTACTGAAAAATCTCACGCTAGAATCTTATGTGAAATTCTGGTCCGCGAGCTGCTAAAATCCCTCTAATGACAAAAATCTGTTTCTGGGAATTAGGAGTCATCTATTAGGTTACGACACCGCCAGATGAAAAGTTCATCTTTTCCATTATTACTTTATATTACAATTTCTTCAACACAAAATCTTCAATGATAAGAGTCACTGACTACGTATTATTTACAATTATACCACTCTAACCCTAAATCACAACTTTCGTATGATTTTTCAGCGCTCGTGGTATAAAATACCGTTCGACACGAGTGCGGAAGTTGATTATTTAGTTCCACACCAGTGTCGAAATGTACTATTGTTTAATTTCTTGAAGCTGTAAATCAATGTCACAAATTTTTATAAAATTAATCCCAAACATAATAGAAATTGCTCACTTTTAAACATTTATATTTTCTTCCGGCTTCTTTTATAATCTACTGCTTTTATCACTTAATAAATAATTATATTCTAATTGTATTATAAAGAAAATTAACTTTATATCACTGAAAATATCATCCAATGAATAATTGCACCATGCACAATATTTGATATTGGCTTCGATTCACTGAACTTGTAAATAAGTTGTTGCAACCCGCGTAAAAATATGAACTATTTGCTAATACATCGCATAGTAATGGGCAATAGTTATTGAAAATATATTGCAAATATGTTACCGCAACAATTGGCAATAGATCGTCAATAGAACGCCAAACCTCATCCTGCCGAATGTTGGTGATATAAATATAATGTTGGTTCATAAAAAATTTAAATAAAAATTTTTTCTCTTAAAACATTATATGAACATTTCTCTAATTATGAAATTTTCTATTAATATTTTAATTTATCTGCAAAAAAATACACTTGAAATATATTAAATAAATGTTTCGGCATACAACTTTTATTAATAATTGAAAACATGTTTATAGATACATTAATTGCTGAAAAAATCTCCTTAGTTATCATTTCGTCGGCCCTGATGAAGATAACGACGCTGCCTGTGTGCTAGCGACGGCTAACAGTGTTCTATTTTGAAAAAAAATGGACAAAATGAAATATCTCGCGAATGGATATCGATAGCCGGATGAATCCAACTGCATTTTAAAGTTGGAGTAATGTACAATAAAGGAAAAATAGTCCAGTACTGATCATTTGACCCTGTGACCTTAGAAATGAAAAATGAAAGTCGAATAAATAACGAATTTTTGGCTTTTTCATTGTAGACTTTGTGGCTATCAATTTTTTCGATCAAAATAATATGTACTCCTGTAGTGTTTGATGCAAGGAATCCGAATTTGATGTCAGAATTGTCCTATCGCACACCAATTTGTTTTTAAAGCTGAAAACTCCATAAAAAATACGAAAAATTCACCCTCGAAGAAATGGAATATTATTGAGTAATTTCGACTTCGGATTTGGATTCAGCTTATCATAATACATGGGTACACAAACGCTTGTATTTAATACAATTTTATTAAAGAGCATGAAAATATTGTAAAAAATGCCATTTTTTAATAACCCTTAAATTTTAATAATTCATATATGCATCTACAAATGTATTTTGATTCGTTGAATCCGAATTTGAAGTCGAAATTACTCAATAATGCTCCATTTTTTCAGGGTGAATTTTTCGTATTTTTTATGGAGTTTTGAGATTTAAAAACAAATTGGTGTGCGATAGGACAATTCTGACATCAAAGTCGGATTCCTTGCATCAAACACTACAAGAGTACATATTTTTTTGATCGAAATAATTGATAGCCAGAAAGTCTACAATGAAAAAGCCGAAAATACGTTATTTATTCGACTTTCATTTTTCATTTCCGAGGTCACAGGGTCAAATGATCAGTACTGGACTATTTTTCCTTTATTGTACATTACTTCAACTTTAAAATGCAGTTGGATTCATCCGGCTATCGATATCCGTTCGCGAGATATTTCATTTTGTCCATTTTTTTTCAAAATAGAACACTGTGCGGCTCCTGGTACAGTCGCGGTTATGGTTGCTCTCCGCTCGGATTAGTTTCAGCAGGTCATCTAAGGCGTCAACCGTTGGTGAAGCATGTGCATCGATGCTCTTCTCCTGTTTGGTGCACCAGACTTAACCAACTATGGTTGAAGTGTTTCACGAGATCTATCGACCAGACTTCACGGCCAGCGTCTAGAGGTTAGACACATTGGACACGTCTAGCATGTCCGTACGCGTCACAACCTCACTATCATCTTTGTCACCATCATCCTCATCGCCGACATCTGCAGTTTTAATAGTTTTTGGAGACACGTAAAGCCGAGCTTTTTGGAACTCCAAACTAAAAATATAATACATCACAAATCATCTGCTCTACAGTATAAGTAAATATTTTATAGAAAACTTCAACTCATCTGATATGTTGTTATCGTAGCTGTCCATTATAGTTCTTCGTAGAATATATTTATAACTTTTTTAAAAACACAAACTGGAAAGCAGAACTTTATAGCAAAAGTACATAACGAGTTGAAAATATTTTTAAGTCTATAGACTGTTTTCGGGTTGCGTATATATATAAGCAACACGAAACTAGTCGTAAGATGTTACAGGTTCACATTGTTTAAACATTAAGATTATCGATACATTCATGTTGTTTGGACTTGAAAATATTTTCAACTCGTTACGTACTTTTGCTATAAAGTTCTTTCCAGTTTGTGTTTTTAAAGAAATTGTAAATATTTTCTACGAGGAACTGTAATGGACAGCTACGGCAACAACATATCAGATAAGTTGAAGTTTTCTATAAAATATTTAGTTATGCTGTAGAGCAGATGCTTTGTGATGTATTATATTTTCAGATTGGAGTTTCACAAAGCTCAACTTTACGTGTCTGCAAAAACTATTAAAACTGCAGGTGTCTGCGATGAGGACGATGGTGACAAAAATGATAGTGAGGTAGCGACGGGAGGGTACGTACATCGGTTTCATGCGAGACAAGTCCAATATGTATAACCTCTAGAGTATAGTCTGATCGATAGGTCCCGTGAAAATCTTGAACCAACCGATAGGAGAAGAGCATCGCTTCAGCTATGAACGACGCCGTAGACGACCTGCTGCAACCTGAGCGGAGAGAGACCGTAATCGCGATCATACTAGGAACCATCGCTACCACACGGGTAGCGTTATTTTCGTCAGAGCCGACGAAATGAAGTCCAAGAAGATTTCTTCAGCAATTAATGTATCGATAAACATGTTTTGAATTATCAATAAAAGTTGTATGCCGACATATTTATTTAATATATTTCAAGTGTATTTTTTTGCAGATAAAGTACAGGGAGGACACGACTTGCAGTTAATTTTATAGACTACCTCATATGTGTTCATTTTATCTAATTTCTCTCTGCCTAGTTTAAAGACATTGTCCAGTTTTCTATTGATGAGTGGTATCATGCATATATTGTGTTTAGCTAGGATTTTACTACACTTGTCGAAGAATTATTTTGATAAGGAATTGATATTGTCGGTTGGGTCTCGTTGTTCACACATATGTCGTTTCGCTAGGGAATCTGATTTTACAATGTCTATTTGTGATACACTGGACTATGCATTTTTTTGGATAATCGTTCAATAGGAGTATTCATTTCATTTTGTGGATGTTCGCGTTATGAACATTTTTTTAAACAGAAGAATCGCTCTATCTACTAAATTTGACACAATATTTCGTTCTTGTTTAATAGTATGGTTAGAATTATAGTTTAGTAGTCTTTCAGATGCCATTGGTTCTGATACCAATTGGTGACTATTTTATTATTACATCTGACGAGAGTGACGTCTAAAAAGTTATTTTGGTTATTCAAATCTATTTCATGCGCAAATGGTAGCCAAGATGGCGGGGGCCGATGACTCCCGCCAGAAGCAGGTAGTGCAAAATTCTATAAATGACACACAAAACAAAAAGTTTCTATAGCGGTTTGCGTTATATATGAAAATATATATATTGAAGCAGACTTTAACAGATTAAAAAAGGAAAAATATATAAGCGAAGTACTAGCAATCTTTTCAGACCATCACAGTGCTCTGAATCTATCTTCAAAGATAGACGAAAATACCTTGGATATTACGGCCCGGCAAATCATAGCTCAAATAAAATGTACAGAACAAGAGAAAGTGCAAGAACATATCTTAAATATGTATTATGTGTAGCTAATGACCATACTACTACGATTTTGTTTTAAATAAAACAATTATGTACCGACGTTTCCGACATTTATTATGTCCCTCTTCAGAGTCTACCAAAATCTACAAAAAATACAAAAAGTTGTAGAAAATTATTACAAATCACAATTATTTACAATTATCACAGCTATTAAAATAAATTATCACTTACAAAACGTGTGTGTTCAGAATAAATCTTATACGGAAGAGTATTCCGTTAGAGATTGGTTCAATTTTTTGAAAATTCGGTCTTTTATACATGTAATTTACGCATGTGTGTGTGTGTATAATGCGTGTGAGATGCGTACAATACCAGGGCAGCAGTATTAGTGGGGGTCCGAGCCAATGGTGTTAGCCAATCATCGTTAGGCTTAGAACGATATACACAGGGTGGGCGTGGTAACTCCTCCTAAACATGCGCTCCTGGTCTGACTCGTTCGCTATGGCTGGAAATCATCATCTTACAGGCACATAAATTCACAATTCTTTATCAAAGATATGTATTCGTTAGCTAATCTATTGATTTCATATAATTTTTCTGCATGTGTATGAATATAGCTTCCGAAAAAAGTCTTTGGTCTCTACTAATTTCGGTATAGAGAATTTTTACATTGGTGAAATCAATAGTGTGCCTATTATCTTTGATGTGCGAATATAACGATGAATTTTCTTCCTTAATAGCATATTTTTTGTTATGTTCTTTGATTCGAACAATAAGACGTCTGCCTGTCTGCCCCACATAGGAAGCGTGGCAATCCTTACAATTAATTTTGTATACAACGTTTACGTTATCACAGATTTTGTTTTTGTCTTTGCCTAATTTGATGATGTTGTTAAGTTTATTTTTTATACTATATATAACATTCGTATTGTGTTTCTTGAAAAAAGTATTTATGAAACTTTCTAATTCTTTTACATATGGTAGGGTAATAAATCTCTTTTTGTTGTTATTGTTTCGTGGATTTTTATTTGTACTTCTTAATTATTTAAGCGGTTTTTTAAATATATATAATTCTATTAATTCTAATGGGTAATTGTTGTATGATAGTACTTCTTTGATAAAAGCTATATTTTTCCTATAAAAACTGTTATGTGATAATTTAAGGGGGTCGGACACCTTTAAAATGACGAAAAATCAATTTTTTTTTTATTACATATTTTACTAAAAAAACACTTGTAGAATATGTCCCAATTAGTTTTAAAGCATTATCTATTTCTGTTTTAAGAATATACACAAAACACTGATAAAGCTTTTCATTTGTTTTTTGATCAAATTACATTTTTCCCCTTGTATACATAATTATATAATCATATATTATTTCTACTAATTTTTTTTTCATTTCACTGTTCTTAATATATTTAAAATTCTCACTCTAAATATCTGTCTGTATATACTTTAAAAGATCCAAAAATAATATTTTAATCATTAATACAAAGATAAAAAATAAATAATATAATTTATGGACGGTATTTTTGACAAAAATAAAAATTTGATTTTAAAACTTATATAGCAGTTAAGTTGGCACCGTAACAACCTGGCTTATCAACGACAGCCTCTTACAGGCTCACAGCTCACTCCTTTATTGTAACAGTGAATCGACATTGCATGCCGTATGCCGTATGCCGTATGCCGTCAGAAAAATAGTTGTTGTCCGAAATCTATAATATTTATAACTCTATGGTTACAATTCCTATAGGGCCTTCACACAGCTCTGAGGAACAGATATAAAGTACAAGAATAACATGGGTTATATATCTATATATACGAAGAACAGCAAGGAACAAGACTCTTGTTCCTTGCGTATCTCGCTGTTCCTCGTATATATAGATATACTAACCCATGTTATTCTTGTACTTAAAGGGCGCTACAGGCAAAAAGAAAAAGCAAAAGCACAGGAACAGATATAAGAATAACATGGATATGTATATCTATATGTATGAGGAACAGGAACAGATCTCGGTGTTCCTTCTAGCTGTTCCTGTTCCTCATATATATAGATATACATATCCATGTTAATCTTATATCTGTTCCTGTGCTTTTGCTTTTTCTTTTTGCCTGTAGCGCCCTTTATATCTGTTCCTCAGACTGTGTGAAGGCCCATAGGATTTATAACCATAGAGTTATAAATCCTATAGATTTCAGACAACAACTTTTTTTCTGACGGCATACGGCATACGGCATGCAATGTGGATTCATTGTAACAGAGCTGATTTTAACCTATGTAAAAGTCCGCAAACAATGTAAACATGCACAGCTGTCATTTCATATAAACACTGGTGATATCAGCATCAGCACCTTTTCTATACAAAGTGTTGTTCTTAATTTTCATTGTTTCCAACGAATTTTGGAGTAAACATTTAGTGTATTATAATATGTAAAAGTATTTTAAATCAGTTTTTAAAGTTTTGAATAATACGTGTGACAGTTGAATTAATGTTTTAGAAATAGCTTTTAGTACTTGAACTTTTATTGGAAACTTTATACTTAAAATACAGGGATTGATACTAAAGAAAAATTAAGTCTATATTGACTATTAGAAAAAACATTAAGTGTACAGATTTAAATCAACTTTTAAAGGAAGCGAAAGATATGCTATTGTACAGAAGAATGTTATGGAACCTTCGTTTCTGCCAGAAAGCTACCATTATCAGCCATTGCCTGAATCTCACTATGATATAATTGACATTTTATTTTCTGAAGTAAAAACAGTTATGCACTGCAATAAATATGTATCAGTCGTATTCTCTTTATTAAGTAATAATATATTATATGTGAAAAAGAATAATGAAGGACAAGTAAAGAAGTTCACCTTATCAGACATTAAAAGAAGATCAATATAGGTATGTTGCTGCTATAAACATTTTTTTCAAGCATTTGGCTATGGCGATACTGGCTTCATTACATGCATGAAGGATTTTAGATTTCTCAACACATTCTTTATTTACCTCAGTATATGTACTAGAATCTAATATATGTGATAAAGATTATTAAAAACATATGGATTTAAAAGCACCAAAGGATCTACATATTAAACCACTTAACAAACTTGACTGACTGATGTGGATATGACTGTTACGCGTGCTCATAGCTTACAAGTCTGATAGATCGTATACTGAGGTACCAGAATATTTGTTCTAAATGTAAAATATTTTGAGCGAAAAACAATATTTTTTTGTATTTCAGGGCAGAGATGGAGTTAAGAAATAAAGAAGAAGAAATAAAGAAGTATTTTAGTAATTTTATCTTTAAAGCTGTTTTCTACATAATGTAAAATTTTGAGCTCTGCCGTCGACTTCAGATTCAGGAACTGCATATATTTTAATGGAAGAGGTCCTAAAATTTTGGTATTTTATATGTCTATTGACTGAAGAGTTGTATATATCCAATTTATTTGATTAAATAATTTTTTACGGTCAAAGATTGATAAAAAATCTGAATTTCACTTAAATTTAAGATTTTTTAGCAATTTTTGACCGTAAAAAATTATTTAATCAAATAAATTGGATACGTACAACTCTTCAGTTAATAGTCATATAAAATACCAAAATTTTAGGACCTCTCCCATTAAAATATATGCAGTTCCTGAATCTGGAGTCGACAGCAGAGCAAAAATATTGAAATGGCCATACATTTGGTTAAAATCGATCAAAATTTTTTTTTTGGGTCTCATTTTATCATAAATTGAATATATTTTTAGGATATTACTTCTAAATATTTCTAATTATGAAAATTAATTTTTTTCAGGTCATTTTATGAAGAAAGTTGTAAAGGTGTCTGATCCCCTTAAATGCTCAATCGACTAGACTATAAATGATGGCTATTTCATTGCATTGGGGATGTTGTGAAAGGTAGTTTAAGTATCTTACAGAGATTGTTTGTTTGTGGTGCCAGTCTGTGATGACGTGTCGTTGTTCGTTACTAATTATTTTAATATCTAAAAAACTTATACAACTATTCTGTGGTAATTCCACGGTGAATTGTAAATTTTCGTCATACGAATTAAAAGTGTTAATAGTGTGATCGATCTTGTTTTTCGGTATACATAAAAGGATATCGTCCACATAGCGGAAGTAAAACAGTAGTTTAACATTAAGTTTATTAATCGAGTGAATCTCCAAATCCTCCATAACTATATCAGCTAAGATGGGGCTGATCGGACTGCCCATGACTGGCCAAATATTTGTTGATAAAATTTATTATTGAATTAAAAAAAGTTGTTGTTCAGTATGAATTTTATTACGTATAAAAATTCTGTTCAACTTAAATTAATTTTATTATATAATTGTGTACATCTTTTTTCTAGTGCTTTATGAAAATACTAGGGAATATTTGTGAATAAGCTCACTACATCAAAACTAATTATTTCGAAGTTGATGGAATTTGGAGATTTTCTATATGCTATTTTAATTTTAGACTATTATCAACGTGTGAGACTGGTGTTCTGAGATTTTTAGTTCAAAATTGTGTAAAAAATTTTGAAATGTTATATAATCGTGAGTTGATAGCGGAAATTATTGGTCTTATGGGAAACAAACAAATCTGTGATAACGTAAACGTTATATACAAAATTAATTGTAAGGATTACGACGCTTCGTATGTGGGGCAGACAGGTAGACGTCTTATTGTTCGAATCAAAGAACATAACAAAAAATATGCTATTAAAGAAGAAAATGCATCGTTATATGGGCACACCAAAGATAATAGCCACACTATCGATTTCACCAATGTAAAAATTTTCGATATCGAAATTAGTAGAGACCAAAGACTTTTTTCGGAAGCTATATTCATACACACGCAGAAAAATTATATGAAATCAATAGATTAGCTAACGAATACACATCTTTGATAAAGAATTGTGTATGTATGTACCTGTAAGATGATGATTTCCAGGCGTAGCGAACGAGTCAGACCAGGAGCGCACGTTTAGGAGGAGTTACCACGCTCACTCTGTGTATACCGTTCTAAGCCTAACGATGATTGTCTAACACCATTAGCTCAGACCCCCCACTAATACGTGCTGTCCTGGTATCTCTCTCATTGCGCTGCCTCTCACTGTCTACCGAATCTCCACTTATTGTACGCGTCTCACACGCATTATACACACACACACACACACACACACACACACACACACACACACACACATGCGTAAATTACATGTATAAATGATCGAATTTTCAAAAAATTGAACCATTGACTAACAGAATAATCTTCCATATAAGATTTATTCTGAACACACACGTTTTATAAGTGATAATATATTGTAATAACTGTGATAATTGTAAACAATTGTGATTTGTAATAATTTTTTACAACGTTTTGTATTTTTTGTATATTTTGCTATACTCTGAAGAGGGACATAATAAATGTCTGAAACGTCGGTACATAACTGTTTTATTTAAAACAAAATCCTGTTAGTATGGCCATTAGCTGCACATAATACATACCTAATCAAATCTACCACGAGCTTCAATAACCAACCATATCTTAAATAGTGTATCAGCTAATATCATAAATGAAAACCTCGAAAGGCAGAATTTAACAATAGTTGGACAGGAAGAAGATGACTTTAGTGTGTTGAAAGCTAATGCAATAATGTATAAAAAATTAGGGGTGTAATACAGTTAAATTTTTTTTTTGGATTCACCTAAAAAATAAAAATTTTGATCACTAATGATATATATATATATATATATATATATATATATATATATATATATATATATATATATATATATATATATATATATATATATATATATATATATTGTAACAGGGCGAATAGTTTTCGGAGCGAGAGAGTTTTCGGCAACGCCGAAAGCTTACCTGTATGCTCTCTCTCTCGCTCACACTGCTCCGCAACGACGATGCCTTCCTCGGCGCTGCTCGTCGAGGACGATGTTCGCCTACGTTGCGGCTCGAGCGGCGCCCTGGCAGATTTGCCGGCTCTGCGCGCGCTCGGTGCAATGCCGTTCGCTGACTGTGTACAACCGGGTAACTCAGAAGTTACCCGGGAATTTTAATCTCGTGTGTGTGACTCTACGCGTTCCTTAATGAAGGGGAAAACACGCGCGAGTACCTGGGGCTCAGATGATCGCCGAGGAAGTCGGCGATCCCGCGGAGGCGGCGGTATCCGAGGTACTCGTAGGAATAACGGCGGAAGGGAAGGGGGCGAAATAACAATTCGCGAACTCTTAATTAAGAAATATAAAAGATCGTTTTATTATCTAATCATAAGAGGGGTTTACACAAGAAAAGGGTATTGAGCGCGCCGCGGTCTCTAATTCTCGCGAGGTCGAAATGCCTCGCGAGTCGCACGCGTCGCGGACGTCGCGCACAGACACACTCACGGAGACGAGGTGCACCACCCGTCTCCGACGCTCTCTACCTCGCGCGTCGAGGTAGAGTCTCGCTCGCGCGTAGGGGGCCTGCAGGCACTAACCTTACTTATGTGTCGACGGAGTCCGGGCTAGAGCCGTCTCGTTCTCTCTCGCGCACGACGATGAGGACCTCCTCCGTAGCCTTGCTCCCTCTCCTTTCTTTCTCTCTCTTCTTTCTCTCTCTTCTTTCTCGGTCTGCTTTCTCTCCTTGCTTTCTGCGTGCGCGCACCGAATCGGCAGAAAATCGACTGAATCGTTCTCGCGCGCACCGTTGCCGATCCGCCCTACTCGCGCCTGCGCATCCCCGCTTCGCGCCTCGATGGCTCGTGCGCGTGGTAGTTCGCCCGCGGATTTCGAACTTCGTTACACCCCCCTCCCAGACGCGACGTACTACCCCCTGGTCGGCGCTCTGGACACGTAACATGCGAAGTTCGCACGCGTGGATGGTAAGGGCATGCTAGGTTAGGAGCGGAGGTGGGAGAAAGAAAAATAAGGCGAAACTAGTATCAAAAAAATACGGCCCGTCCAGGCCTTATACTGCCGCGTGAGACTGCGTCCGCGTCCGCGAGGGTAGTATAGTCGTCGGATCGAGAGTATTCGCCTCATTGCGTGAGCCTTTGGGTCGTCCGCGCGATTTCACAGCGAGGTTCTTTGCTGGGCTCGCCGCTATCACGCGTATGGCAGTCGGCCTTACTACAAGCCGTACCGCCTTCCTTGGACGACCCGGGTTACGCATGGGGAGAGGAGTAGGGGCACGTAAGTTTTCCGCTTCGCTCGCTGGGTTCTCAAGCGGTACGCGATCGGAGATTGCTGCGGCGCCGTCGTTTCCGCGATCTACCTGCGAGTTATTCTCGCTGTCGCTCGCTACTGGCGGGTCGCACATCGCCACAATCGCTGCGCTATCCCTCGGCGGTTGAGGTTCTTCCTCCAGCGGAATCTGGTGATATGCGCTGCTTAAGTCCAGAGTCGAAATATATTTTGCGCCTTGTAGCTTCCGCAAAATCGCGTCCATATATGGGAGCGGATATGCGTCAGCTCTGGACACGGCATTCACCTTCCGGAAGTCGATGCAGAATCGATATTTCTCGGGCGCTTTCCGCACCATTACTACTGGACTCGACCAAGCACTGGTCGAGGGCTCGATTATACCCGCCTCCAGCATCTCTCGTACCTGAGAGTGCATGATCTCCTCGAGTTTCTTGGAGACGGGGTAATATTTCTGTTTGACCGGCCGAGCCGAGCCAACAGAAATCGCGTGTTCGGCCCACGTCGTGCGGCCGAGAGGTTCATCCGTCTGGACGAGCAACTGGTCGAGGAGTTCTTGGAGTTGTTTCTTCTGCACCCCCGACATCTCCTCGAGACCGATCGAAGCTAGCTCCAGAGTTTCGCCAAGAGAAACGCTGGCTACTTCTAAATCTACCGTTTGCCCTGACGCGCTTACGGTCAGCTGATTTTTCACTGCATCGTGAATCATTCCGAATGTCCGAATGAAATCAGCGCCGAGGTAGCACTCTAAGGTTTCGTCCGCGAGCACGGCGACACGAATCTCCTTTTTTTATGCCTGCTACCTCGAAGGGGAGCATTACATACCCCGCGATCGCCACTGTATGACCGCCGGGGACTTTTGCTTTCCTTCCGTGGCTTGATAATAGCGGGCTACGGCACGCGGATGCTAACTGCAACCCGATCGAACCCATCACTGTTCGTGCCGCGCCCGTATCATATAAGGCGCGTATTCGGAAACCCCCGACGTTAACTTGGAGCCACCATCTGGCCTCCTCGTCGGGGTTAGCGATCGATGCGTTCTCTACGCTGATCGCTGTAGCTGATGCAGCTGATTCGTCGCGCGGCTCCTCCTGAACGGTGGAGGCCGCGACGGCGATTTCGGAGGGTGTCTTCTTGAGTGCGGGCGTCGTATAGACTCCTACTACGCACCCGATTTCCCGTTTCCCGCACACGTGGGACAATTGTACGTCCGATAGCCAGGCAGACCGCAGCCGTAACAATGAATACCCTCACTGTTACCCTTCGGTTTCACTGCGCTGCTATCGGGCGATTTTTTCCTTTCTGCTTGCCGAGGCCGCGGGTCGCGCTTCGGCGAGCCGCCTGCTGACTCTCTCTTTTCTCCTCTCCCTCCCTTCTTTTTCCCCTTGGCGGGAGAAGGTTTTCGAGAGGGCGGTGGAGTCTGCTTCGGGTGCAGCGCTGGCTGTAGCGCCAGCCTCACCTCTTCCGCGAGCATTTTGGACAGAGCTGCGATCCAATTCTGTCCAGTTCCCTCCGTTACCGGCGGGTTCCTATGCCCTGGAAGTGCGGCAACTTTCAGTGGCGTATGTTTTTCTTTCTTTCCCCGAGGGTTATAGGCAGCCTCGGGGAGGAGGCTCTGTTCCGGAGGCGGTGGTTCTCGATAAGATTTTTCCGCCTCGAGAGTAAGCTCGGCCTCGACACTCAATTCCAATAGCGTGTCGATGTCCTCGAAATCAACTCTCCTCACCATGCGTTGGAGATCTGGCCGCAAATTGCGGTGTAAGGTGTCCAACTGGTGAGAAAGTGGGAGAGGTGGCTCGATCTTTTTCATGATCGAGAGTAGGCAGGTGATGAAGTCGCGCACCGGTTCTTCTCTCCCCTGTGTGCGCGCCGTTGCCTCTTGCAGCACCCGTTGTTGGAATCTGCGGTTCGCGCCGTACCATTTACGTGCTGAAGCGCAGAATTCGTTCCACGTGGACCAGCTCGTCTTATTATTCTGGTACCACGTGGCGGCGACTCCCGCGAAGAGTTCGGAGAGAGAACTTAACATCTCTTCCTCTGACATCTTCGCGAGGCTTCGGCATTCATCGACACGGTTTAAGAACACGTCGATGCTCTGCCCTTTCTCGCCGGTATACTTCAGCCCCCATTTTCGTGCGATGTTGCCGACGTCTCGCTGATTATTTCGGTTTTGCACCGTATGTCGCGGAGTGCTGGCATCAAGCGCGTTTGGGTCGCTGCGCAAATCTCTCGAATTCATCCGATTCGTGAGACCCCCCCCCCTCCCAGGCTCCGCCTAGTAGACGATTGTGCGGCGTCCCTTGGGGGGGAATGAGCGGTTGGCCAGACGTCGGTGGTGTATGCAGATAGGTGTCCTGCTCTTCCGGATATCTGAATGTCAGGGTATCTTGGAAGCCCACCTGACGTTGCCCGCTCTGCGCCTGGTCTAATCGCGTGCTGCACGCAGCTCCTTTTGTCGCTAGCTGCGTGAAGCTCTCCATTGCTAATTGCAATTTGGACTGATTGTCCGAGAGTTGCGTGACCTTCTGCGTGAGTTGCATTAAAAATGCCCTCAATTCCGCAGGGATTGGCAGATCCTGCGTTTCCGCCGTTGCTAGGGTGTGCTGTTGTGGGTGGAGGGTTGTACTTGTCTCCCTCTCCTTAGATCCGTCTTCTCGATCCGTCTCGTTCTCCATTGTTTCCGCTGGTTCCTGTTCCATCGAGCTTCTTTCCGCTGCGCGCGTCTCGATTTCGAGACGCGTCCGTTCCAGCTTGAGTTTTACGACGTTATCGTCGCGGACATACTCAAGTGGATGCGGTTCATTCTCGTCTGAACCGCGTGCCCATGGCGTCTCGATTTCGCCGTTGCAGACTCTATCGATGAACGTTTGGCGGAGGTTTGCTCTCGCTACCCACGTCGTGTGTTCATCGAGGTCTGCATTTGTGGCGATGAACTCGTCTGCCGAGTAATCCCCGAGCAGCCATCTGCTCGCGCGATCTAACTGTTGAAATCGCGCGCCAGATGTTTTCAACTCCATCGCCTTGAGATATCTATCTATCTCTTCCAGTGAGAGGCACATACACCAATTCTCGAGTGTTAGTTGTGCCGCCATATTGGTTTCTCACTGGAATATTTATGCGAAAGAGAAAGAAAGAAAAAAAAAAATATGAAACAGAAGAGCGAAAAAAAACTGATCGCAAGTAGATTTTTCGGCTCGTTCGCTCCGCAATTTACAGCGTGTTGTTACTCAGTGCGTCGATTGAGTGCGCGTATTTCCCTAATCCCTGGGCGCTTACAATCGCGAGTTACAGAAGAAAAAAAAACTAAACTGTTTCTCAATCTGTCGCACTGAGTAAATTCGCGAGCAGAAACGACAGCGAAACACGAAAAGAGTGTTACGCTTAAATATTTACTTCGCGTTGTATTTATTTTTACGAAAATTTACAATGAAGAACGAGAATAATTTTCGTCCACGCGGCCAAAATCTTCTCGCAAAACTTTAGTCTGCGAGAAGTTCGCCTTCTCTTTCCACCGCAAAATAATAAAATAAATTGTGGAAAGAGGGTGCGTTCGGCAATTGTGTCGCGCGATAAAATTCGGCGACACCCCGTTTAAAAGTCGTTGAAAGAAAACAATTCACTCGAAAAAAGAATTTTGAGTGCCTTAAATTGCAGGGTATTCTACAAAAAGTGCAGACGTAGAAAGAAATCGCGCTTGCTTTTCCCCTGATTTTGTTGCTCCTATATAACAGCGAATATATCAAAACCAAAATCTTCTCGCAAAACTTTAGTTTGCGAGACGTTCGTTTTCTCCTTCCACTACAAAATAATAAAATAAACTGTGGAACGAGAACACGTTTGGTATTTGCGTCGCTCGTCAAAATACGGCGACGCTTTATTTAACCGTTACTAGAAAAAACAAAATTTTCTTGCACACGTGAGGCTATAATAAAGGGCCACACGAAAGATAGAAAACTTGCTGATTTCCAAAAAACAATAAGGCGGAGAGAGATTAAATGGTTGAAGAAAGAAGGAAGGAAAAACCAAAAAAAAATTTTAAATTTCCTTCCAAAATCACAAAAAAAATTTTAAATTTATTTTCAAAAGTACTAAAAACACAAAAAAAAATTTTATTAATTATTATTATTTATAATTTTTATTAGTTATTATTATTAATAATTTTTATCCCTTTAAGTTAATAATTTTTAGTTTGCAATTCTAATAATTTTTAATTTTTATTGTTAATAATTTTCCTTAATTGATTAATTATTGTTGGATTATTACCAACAATAATCTCTCTTTCCGTCTTTTGCTATTTATCCGAGCAAACAAATAAGGTTTTAGAACGAATGAATATATCTCCTAGTTGTTTAGCTATATCGCTAAACGACTTACTAATTGATTATAACCCGAATTAGTATGAGGGAAAAGCAAAACTATGAACCTTTGTGTAAATGGGCCTATATATCGCGAGGTCCGAATTATTTTCGTTTCTGCTCGCGATATAATACTTGTTGTCGAAAAGTATTTTCGTGGACTTAGAATTGTCTACGACACTCTCGCACACATACATACACTCTCACGGTCGAACGATCGCGGTGTCGGCTGTGTTGCGAGCCCGCGCGTGTTTACAAACACGCGCCGCGCGCTATCCTACTGTACCTATCCACACGTACGGGCACCAGTTGTAACAGGGCGAATAGTTTTCGGAGCGAGAGAGTTTTCGGCAACGCCGAAAGCTTACCTATATGCTCTCTCTCTCGCTCACACTGCTCCGCAACGACGATGCCTTCCTCGGCGCTGCTCGTCGAGGACGATGTTCGCCTACGTTGCGGCTCGAGCGGCGCCCTGGCAGATTTGCCGGCTCTGCACGCGCTCGGTGCAATGCCGTTCGCTGACTGTGTACAACCGGGTAACTCAGAAGTTACCCGGGAATTTTAATCTCGTGTGTGTGACTCTACGCGTTCCTTAATGAAGGGGAAAACACGCGCGAGTACCTGGGGCTCAGATGATCGCCGAGGAAGTCGGCGATCCCGCGGAGGCGGCGGTATCCGAGGTACTCGTAGGAATAACGGCGGAAGGGAAGGGGGCGAAATAACAATTCGCGAACTCTTAATTAAGAAATATAAAAGATCGTTTTATTATCTAATCATAAGAGGGGTTTACACAAGAAAAGGGTATTGAGCGCGCCGCGGTCTCTAATTCTCGCGAGGTCGAAATGCCTCGCGAGTCGCACGCGTCGCGGACGTCGCGCACAGACACACTCACGGAGACGAGGTGCACCACCCGTCTCCGACGCTCTCTACCTCGCGCGTCGAGGTAGAGTCTCGCTCGCGCGTAGGGGCCTGCAGGCACTAACCTTACTTATGTGTCGACGGAGTCCGGGCTAGAGCCGTCTCGTTCTCTCTCGCGCACGACGATGAGGACCTCCTCCGTAGCCTTGCTCCCTCTCCTTTCTTTCTCTCTCTTCTTTCTCTCTCTTCTTTCTCGGTCTGCTTTCTCTCCTTGCTTTCTGCGTGCGCGCACCGAATCGGCAGAAAATCGACTGAATCGTTCTCGCGCGCACCGTTGCCGATCCGCCCTACTCGCGCCTGCGCATCCCCGCTTCGCGCCTCGATGGCTCGTGCGCGTGGTAGTTCGCCCGCGGATTTCGAACTTCGTTACAATATATATATATAGACATGTTTATCGGGGTTTATGAGGCCCAACCCTGTATATTAGTACCTACAGCCGAGAGTTCCCTATGGCAAGTGACTAAAGAAATAATGGACCCTCGGGTTATAGACTCTAGGTGGGGCCGCATAAACCCCTATATTTAGAAATATTATGAGGCCCGGGCTGCATAATCAAAATCGGGCTCGATAAACCCCTATATATAAAAAAACGGGCTTTATAAACCCCTTTAGAGATATGTATATATAAATTTCTCAAAAGGGGTTTATAATGCCCATTTTTTATATATAGGGTTTATTGACCCCGACTTGATTATGCAGCCCGGGCTTCATAATATTTCTAAATATAGGGGTTTATGCAGCCCGATCTAGAGTCTATAACCCCAGGGTCCATTATTTCTTTAGTCACTTGCTATAGGGAACTCTGAGCTGTAGGTACTAATATACAGTCTTGGGCTACATAAACCCCGATAAGTGTAAATATTATATATATATATATATATATATATATATATATATATATATATATATATATATATATATATATATATATATATATATATATATATAACTATGGGAATTGGTATATTTGAAGAGATGTCAACGTATAGATCGGTACTTTTGAAGAGATGTCGGCATTTTGAAGAGACTCCTCAAATTTCTCAAAGCAAGAATTGCGATTTTTGAGGAGAAACTATATCCCCTTTTCCCAGAGTCGGTAACCTGAGGGTCATTATTTCTTTAATCACATTGTTCGAACTCTGAACGAAAGGTTCACATCTCCTCAATAGTACCAATTTACAAACATATTATATATATATATATATATATATATATATATATATATATATATATATATATATATATATATATATATATATATATATATATATATAATTCTCTAGGTTGGTTTATGGCACCCGATTTTAAGTGTAGGTCGGTTTATGTGCTCCGAAAAAGTTTATGTGCTCCGGGCGCCATAATTTGTTCGTTCTCCCCGGTTTATGGCATCCGACCTGGAGTTTCAACTTTGAGAGTTCCGAACGGAATTTCCGGAAAAATTCTGCGGAAACTAAAGGGGGCGCCGTAGTCGTCGTGGTGTTAGTCAACACCCTGAGGGATTTGATTAATTCTGACAATGGCGGCGCGCAGCGCCGCCTTTACCATCTTCTAGTGCGGAACTCTGAGGTGTAGGTACTAATATACAGGGTCGGGTGCCATAAGTGGACCTGGACAAAAAAAAAAATATATATATATATATATATATAAAATTCATACCCGTAGCTTTGAGGATGTAGAGTTTCTTTCGCCAGAGTCTTTCGCGCTTGACTAAAGAAATAATCCCCTCTCTGGGTAGAAGGTACTTCTACTAATATAGATCCCCAAAAGTACCATTTCGTACCTATCGCAGTTTGAGGATAATCCTCAAAATGCCGAAAAATCCTCAAAGTATCGGTATGTTGCTGAATAGAATCCTCAAAGGATGCAAAAGATATATATGAGGCGTTTCACGTCAACTGTCCCAGCGCGCGGCGCGGGAGCCCCACATCGTGCTATTTCTAACTCACGTTTATGATACTAAAATATACTTAAAAAAATTGTTTGATAAGCGTTTTCGACGTATTTTTTCCTCAACTTTCCAATGGCGTAAGCAGTTTTTCCGAAATTTTCAATTTTCACCTTCAAAAAGTACAAACTATGTTATATCTCAAAAAGTATTTTTTTTTTTTTTGACCCTCTAGATCGAAAGCTGAGCATTTTTTACATAGGAAAGGATATTTTCCAAAGAGTGCCTGAGATGTTCTTTGCGAGAAATAGAATGCGAAAGAGTTTTTGAAGATGAAAATGGAAAATTTTGAAAAAACTACCTACATCATTGGAAAGCTGAGGAAAAAATACGTCGAAAACGCATATCAAACAATTTTTTTAAGTACTTTTTAGTATCATAAAAATGAGTAAGAAATAGCAGGATTTGGGGCTCGCGCGCCGCGTGCTGGGACAGTTGACGTGAAACGCCTCATATATGGCCGGTTCTCGGTCATATCACAGAGGAAAAATTTTTTTTTGCTTAAACTTTTTTTACGCATTCTCCACTATGTTTTGAACTACCCTGAATTTTTTCAGATTTTTTTTACAATTATTTTCGGAGCTAAAAATCATCAAAGTTGCACATTTCATGAATTTTCATGATTTTTAGCATTTTTCAAACTCATTTTACTCATAATAGAAACATTCTACAAAAAAATCATCAAAGGACTTTTTTGTCATAAAAAATCTATATTTTGTGAAAATCCAGGTTACATTAGACCAGCGATACTTTATCAATTTCATTGTACCATTTTAATGTTAAAAAGTGAAATTTCATAAGGTGCGCTCATCGACTCAGCTTCAAAAAAAATCTGGAAGTGTAGCTGGAACATGTACAAATATCATCCTATTTGTGTTGGAATGGCCCAAACACTCATTTTTTAATAAAAAATTATAATATCACCAATTTCATGAAAAATGTGATTTTTATGCATAAGCCAAATGTTCACATTATAACTTTATTCTTCCAGCAATACTTTTAGTATTATTATTGCTTTATGTTGTTAAAAAACATTACTAATATTGCAAGAAAACATGAATATAATTTTTATTATATTTGATTTATTAAAAAATGTCCATGTCAACAACAAAGGTTTTATTAAATATTATTAAATATCAAGCAGTTCCTCCGACAGTTACATAAAAAATAAATCATATAATTTCAAGATATTTTATAATATTAACTTAATCAAAATTATTTACTCATAAAATATATATATAATTTAAGCTATGTCGTATAAAATTGATCAAGTCGTTCCATAAAACAGTTACAATGCAGTATAAATATTGTAAAATCTTTATGTATGCATTAAATGGGTTACATAACGTACTTCTTGGCCAATTTTATCAATCATGTCTATTTATAATATGTCACTTCACCCAGTCATAACCAAATATTCTTATTTTATACAGGTACAAATTTAGGTGTAGAAATCGAAGGCCTTCAGTATTGAAAGTTAAAACATAATTACTTTATAAAACATCAATCATTTTTTATCTCAAATCATACATTTGTTTTAACCGTGTTTTAATTACAACACTAACAATTTGGCATCTAGGAAGCAAGGTTCAATGTTATAAGGGCCGATAAATAAATGTATTATATTGAATTAAATATTCTTCAAATTGGACGGCCAAAGAAGCGAAGTAAAATAATAAATCTTGCTCCCAAGATGGCAATTGATTTTATTAAAATTGTACCAAGATTATTGACAAAAACTACAATTTCCTTTTCCAAATAAGGCAATATAAAATAAATCTATTTTGGTTACATATCATGTAATTTAATAAGTAACATTGAACATTCATTTACATTCGGGCAGAAAAGTAATGTGCAACCATTAAATATGTTATTTCAGATAAAAAATAACTTAATTCATGATCCAGATCTGATACACACTCCTAGATAGTAAAAAATCATAATTGTTAATTACCTGCAAGTATTGCTAAAGTTCAGTTTAACTTTGTAATAAGTTCTTTCTCATGCCATGAGAACCCTTCAGCTTTTTTTAATCTAGAATAAATAAAAAAGATTTCAAAAAGTATCAACTTAATATGAAAATTAAAAATTATTCATATATTATCCCTACTGAAAAATCTCATGTGAGAACTCATATGAGAACTCATATGTGATCACATATGAGATCTCATATGAGTCTCATATGAATACTCATGTGAGAGTCTCTTATGAGATATCATATGTGATCTCATATGAGGTTTTGGCACGAGTACTCATAAGAGAACTTATATGAGATATCATATGAGATCTCATATACGTTTCCAGTGTAATCGTATTTTGTTAGAAATTCATATGAGGTCTCATATGAATTTCTAATGAAACTGCTATATTAAACTGAAACTCATTCCTTTTCAGTGTATTAAGACGTGGTGGATGGTCCCTCCCACTCTGCCTGCGTTGCACACTTTACTATACAACCAAACGGGTCCGTTTTATCTGCGTACTAGGCTGCCATGCGCCGCCTGGCGGCGGCATCGAGACTGCAGAGCCATACGAGGGCTTATATGATATCTCATATGTGACCTCATATGAGACCTCATATGATTTTCAAACAAAGTACGATGACATTGGAAATTTATATGAGATCTCATATGATATCTCATATGAGTTCTCTTATGAGTACTCGTGCCAAAACCTCATATGAGATCACATATGCGATCTTATATGAGACTTACATGAGACTCACATGAGTTCTCATATGAGTTCTCATATGAGTTTTTCCAGTAGGGATATGATAAAAGAAACTTATCTGAGAATTACAGTAGTAGAGTACAGTAAGCTTTCCTCTTCTTGTTACTTACCTACATGTAACAGTTGACATGCAGTTCACATGTACACTGCACATAGTTGCAGCCTATCGTTCCATGCTCATAGTCTATGGTCGCAGCTTCGTAGTGTCGCGATCACAATCATCTCTCATGGTTTACTTTTTGATCTATAACTGATGAAAACTGAACTTAAATGTAATTCATTTTTGCAAGATAAGGTGATCGAATCCATTTCAAATCAAGTGGACCGCGTATGCCTATGTCACCGATCATTTTGGAATTAAAGTATTCATGTTCTTCTCCAAAAATTATTTGACCCGTATATTTTTATTTTTTTGTTGCATCAAAATTTCATGCGTTCAGCAATGGCAAAAAATTCCGAGAAAAACCTTACTTAGAAAAAAATTTTTTCAATGTAATTTTCAAACCGCTACTGCTTCACCAGTTTTTTAAGCTTTTTAGCGTGTAACACATAATTTCACTAAGGTTTGAGCCCTCTTTCACGTTCTTTATGTTATTTTAAAAAAATAAAAAATGCACGAGTTATGTACTTTTTACTGAAAAATGCACTTTTTAGAAAAGTGCATTTTTCTCAAAAACGCCATTTTTTTGCTCAATTTTTTTTTGTCCTGATAGAGGACCTAAATAACTATCTAGACGTATTTGTGAAATTCCCGACCCATGTCCAGGAATAGCGATCATAAATGAGATAATACATAAACAAATTTTTCACGCTTAACCCTTACATATAGTCAATGGTATAACAGTCAATATAAAGGTTTTTATCTTTGTGCGTAAGCAATATACAAGTACACATAGTATCTGTTGTATTTTTTATTTTTGTCTTTCAGATTTTTTATTTTTATAACTACCTTTGTTTTTAGTAGTTAAGTAATACATATATGTACATGAGCGTAAGTAATACATATATGTACACGTATGAGTTTATGTACTTATACATTGGTCCGCTAGATGGCTATCGTTAGATCTTTTATGTACCAAGAAAAGTTCGGTTTCTGCTATAAGTACACCTCCAGTATTTTTTAAAACTATCATATTTTTGAAAATTATTATATATTTCACCTGATTAACTTAACTACGATGTCTCAAAATTATTCAACGAAGAGAATCAAATGTGCAGATTTTTTAAATAAGCACAACAACATTTTTTTACGAACCTAATTCCGTGCGTTTTAAACAACTTGAGAATCTTGCTCATCCATTGAAGCTTCTCTATCCTGATTTACCTTTGACTCCCTCTACATATCTGTGTAGACGTTGTTACGAGCATGCTTTAGAATTGGTGACTAGCACTAACAATGAATTTTCAACGGATGATAATTTTATCGACAACGAAATCGATAAAGATGAAAATTTTTTGCCAAGTATTCCAGAACGCGTGGAAGAATTTAATAATAAAATAAGTACATTTTTCTCAGGATGGGTATCGCCTCTTAAGAGGAAAAATCTTATACGTGGAAAATCAATTGAAAATTACGTAAAAAAGAAAACGAAAAATATACTTTCAACATTGTCTAATGCCCTCGATGTGAAGTTGAATAATGTTTATGACATTTCTATAAAAGCAAACGAATCAACTGCATGCCGTTGTACAGAATGGGTACAAAATGTTGGTTTAGCCTTTCAAAAGTGTTCTACGGTATCAGAAAAAGTAAAAATTCTGACTTTGCTACCCTCATCCTTAACGAAAAATGAAATTTTATCTTTATTTCCAGACATAACATTGTACATGATAGAAAGAGCGAAAAGTCTTGCACAAGAAAAGGGAGTTTATTCAGAACCAGAAGCGTACACAGGCCATCCAATTGACGAAAGGGCCGAACAAATTGTTATGGAATATTATATAAATGACGATTTTAATTGTTCAAGACAGAGTCCTAATAAGAGTGACGTTATTACCGTTAAAATAAATGATAAAAAAGAGAAGAAAGTTAAACGATTTCTTACTCAAAGTCTGAAAGCATAAGTATAAAGCATTCAAAAATAATTATCCGGAATTAAAAATTGGTAAATCGAAGTTTTATAGTTTGCGACCAAAATATGTTTTACTTAGCCCCATCAAAGAAGTTTGTCTCTGTATCTATTGCGCAAATTATGATTTATTTCTTACGAGCTTGATTAATTTCAGAGGGAGTAACATTACAGAGTTGGATGAACTTCGGTCAGAAATAATAAACGCAACAAAGTGTTCTGAGCCATCTGATTTATGTTATTTGCAGGAATGTAAAATTTGTCCAGGCAGTAACGGAATTACGTATCATGTTCTAAAACTGCAAGATGTAGAAAGCACAGAAGAAATTACGTATGCTTTGTGGGAAAATGGTAACTTGGTTAAAAAAACAGTGCCAATTTCTGCTTTTAAAGAGGAACTTTCGGTTTGGACCATGAAGATTAGTACTCACATGTATGTAAAAAATATACAACGCAAAGCTATAAAAGCAGAAAGAGAAAATGCTAAAAAAGACCCATATCATTTAGTTCTTCAAATAGACTTCGCTGAAAACTGGGCTGTAATTCATAATAAAGCTGTTCAAGGAATTCATTGGGTTAATGATCAAATTTCTATTTTCACAGCAGTATCTTATCAAGGGGATTCGACACAAAGTTTCGCACTCATAAGTGATGACCGAAAACATGATTCAGCGTATGCTTTGCTAGCAATAGAAAACATTATAATCTACTTGAAAGACAATTGTCGTGATTCAATAAAAAAAATTACCATTGTATCAGATGGCGCCGCTAGCCACTTTAAAAATCGCTTTCAATTATATGAATTAAAACGAGCACCATTTGATATAAAATGGTTGTTCTCTGCTACTGGACACGGCAAAGGAGCTGTAGATGGTGTGGGTGGACTTATAAAGCATTATGCTACTTCGCATAATCTTCGAGGTCCCCATGAAAAATCCATTCAAAATGCTAATGATTTTGTAGAGCACGTTCAAAAATATACAGATGCAATTAAAATAATACATTTACAAGACGTTGACGTAGAAGAGTTTAGAAAAGTAAAAAATGTTGATTGGCTTGCTACTCCTAAGTATCCTGGAATTCAAAAAACTCTTTATGGATTAAAGAAACGTGCAATGATAAAGTACATTGTTTAACAGCAAAGACCGCTGATTGTCCCCTTACTGAAGTAAGAACAATGAAGCAGAAAAAGAAAGGTAGATATAAAAATAAAAAATCTAAAAGACAAAAATAAAATATACAACAGATACTATGTGTACTTGTATATTGCTTATGCACAAAGATAAAAACCTTTATATTGACTGTTATACCATTGAATATATGTAAGGGTTAAGCGTGAAAAATTTGTTTGTGTATTATCTCATTAATGATCGCTATTCCTGGGCACGGGTCGGGAATTTCACAAATACGTCTAGATAGGTATTTAGGTCCTCTATCAGGACAAAAAAAATTGAGCAAAAAAAATGGCGTTTTTGAGAAAAATGCACTTTTCTAAAAAGTGCATTTTTCAGTAAAAAGTACATAACTCGTGCATTTTTTTTTTTTTTTTTTAAATAACATAAAGCACGTGAAAGAGGGCTCAAACCTTAGTGAAATTATGTGTTACTCGCTAAAAAGCTTAAAAAACTAGTGAAGCAGTAGCGGTTTGAAAATTACATTGAAAAAATTTTTTTCTAAGTAAGGTTTTTCTCGGAATTTTTTGCCATTGCTGAACGCATGAAATTTTGATGCAACAAAAAAATAAAAATATACGGGTCAAATAATTTTTGGAGAAGAACATGAATACTTTAATTCCAAAATGATCGGTGACATAGGCATGCGCGGTCCACCTGATTTGAAATGGATTCGGCCAGGTATAATACAATGCATTCTGCTCAAGCGTAAATAACTACAGCCAGCCAATTTAACATCTGTGTATTTAATTTAGCATTCAGTTCAAAATCATATTTATATTGAAAAATTTGTTGTCCGAAATCTACAGAATTTATAACCATAGGTTAAAGCTGAATTGACCTACGGTTATAAATTTAACCTATGCGGTAAACCTATGGTTATAAATTCTGTAGATTTCGGATAACAAATTTTTTTCGAACAGCATACGGCATGCTCATACGGTATAGGCATGCAATGTGGATTCTCTCTTAAATGATACTGTAGACTGTATCTGATTGATAAATCGATCAATCGATAATCTTGGCCATTAAATCGTCAATCGATTGTATAATCTACCTAGTGTTTATTAAATTTGAAAGATTGTCGTCACAAAAGAAACTCAAGCCTTATAACGGTTAATTACCGATGCATATAGTTAAATTATTTCAAAATTTCGTTTCAGAAGTTGACTGAATATTTTTAAATATTCATTTTAAATATTAGTTAGTTTTTATAATGTCAAGTGATCAAGAAATGTCAAGTAATCAGGACGAAATAGAGCATGTTGCAAAGAAACGACGTACAGTGAGTTATAATAGATGCAAAAAGCCATTTGTCTCCGAAGATATTTGCTCAACAAAGTCATTACGCAATATATCTCAAGAAATTGTAAACAAATTCAATCTGAGATATAATTGCGGACTTAAATTGACAACTCAGGATAAAGTTTGTAAGGCCTGTCGAAAAAAATGTATACAGTTTGTGTTTCATCTGAGGAGTCATCTGAAAGTAATTCTAACTATAAAACATATTCTTTAATTTGTTAAACATTTATATAATATTCGTCAAATTTTTCTAATCTAGGTCAGACTTTAGTACAGTCATCGGAAAGTCCATTAGACACGCAGACTTTAGCACAGGTACTTTTTTTAGACCAGCAGAGCGATGTAGAGATTCCTTTAGATAATTTAAAACTTTTCTTAGATTTAATGGAAAATTTGAAAAAAAAAAATATCATGATAAAGAAGCATCAAAAACAGAAAAAGTACAAATATTAATATTAATTCCACTAAGTTGGTCCTACACTGAAATTAAAAAACATTTTAATGCATCAAACTATATGATCCAACTTTCAAAAAAATTGCAAAATGAAGCAGGATCTTTATCAAAGCCATCTATTAAAAAAGGTATGTTTTATGTTTTAATGATTTATTATTCAAGCAAAAAGTTCTAACTTTTAAATAAGTTTAGTGAAAAATTACAAAAAAAATTCACTAATGTACAAATTCATCTAATTCAATTTTATAAGACTTGCTAAGTTAAACGCAAAAACAAAAAAAATTTGTCTAATATTTATAAGGAAAAAAGATAACCGTTGAAATAATTTCAGGGCATCCTATCTGTGATACAACAAAACAAGTAATTTTTGACTTCTATAAAAGTGAAGATAATACTTATATCTTACCTGGAAAAAAAGACTCTATTAAGTATAAGGATTCAGAAGGAAATGTCATTTATGAACAAACGCGTCTCCTGCTTTGTACGCTAAACGAATTATACAAATTATTTTGTGAACAATGTCAGTTAGATACTTCTGTAGGATTTTCAACGTTTGCAAAATTTAAACCAAAATATTGTATCTTAGCTGGTAGTAGTGGCACACATTCAGTATGTGTTTGTTCAATTCATCAAAACGTAAAATTAATAATATCAGGTATATCTTCATATTATTTTTATGATAAAGAAATATTTTTTCTAGTACTAATTTTAAAATAATTAATTGTAGGTTGCGATTTAGAAAAACTAACACAAAACTGATGAAGATTTTTGAAGATAATGAAATAGAAGAAATAAATTATGCACAATGGGTCTCAACTCCCAGGTCAACATTAGCAAATATTGTTGAAGATATAAATTACTTTATCCCATCATTTTATTATAAGATACAGCAAATATTTCCACATGCCTTTATTTCAAATCAACAATCCGAGTATTTTCGATGGTTAAAAAATGAATTGCCAGAAAATGAATGTATTGTCTGTCTAGATTTTGCTGAAAATTATGCTTTCATCGCACAAAATGCTCCACCAGGATTTCACTGGAATAAGTACCAGGCAACTGTATTTGTTACGTATATTTATAACATGAAGCAGACCACATTAGCAAGTAAAGGATTCGTTATTATTTCTAACAATTTAAGTCATGATACCACAGCAGTATATACATACCAACAATTATTGATCTCCTATCTAGAAGAAATTTTTGAAAACTTGGAAAAAATCCATTATTTTAGCGATGGAGCACCACAGCAATTAAAAAATTTTAAAAATATTGTGAATCTTTATTATCATGAAGCTGACTTTGGAATACCAGCATATTGGCATTTCTTCCCAACAGCACATGGTAAAGGTGCAGGTGATGGAGTCGGTGGTTCTGTTAAAAGAGCTGCAGCTGAAGCAAGCCTTAAGCTACCTGCAACTCAACTAATCCTAACAGCAACAGCTTTATACGATTGGCTAAAAAATCATGGAAATCATAAAAATGTTGATTTTGCGTATACTTCAGACTCTGTGTACAATAAAAATATTAGAAAACTGAATAATCGTTATCAAAATAGAAGTAGAGTTAAAGACTTGCAAAAACAGCATTACATTAGTCCAATTGGAAATGGAAGAATCATATGTAAAAGATATTCTAACTCTGAAGACCATGTTGAAATGCAAATTGTTGACTAATTGAAAACATGGTTTTTGTTGTAAAGTTAATTTATTTTATATTTCACATTATAATATCTGTGTGGAACGTGACTTATGCAGACAATTTCTGAACTGGTGCGAGACTTATGCTGACTTTACGGTACTTATGCGGACGTCCGCATAATTTTTACATGTTAATTTTACATAAACATTAACCCGCTTTGTCAACATAAGTCCATATAAATTAAACTCAATCTATTTCATTGTGATAATTTTTGAAAAAACAATATTTTGAAAATACGTAAGATAGTAGCATTAAATGAAAACTATTAATTTTCAAATTCATAGTTTTGATTAAAAAATTAAATTAAAATTATAATTTACTTAACTAATTTTGAAAGATGCATCATAAGTTCATAACTTGCATTTAATCTCTTCATGCTACTCAATATAAATATGATTTTGAACTGAATGCTAAATTAAATACACAGATGTTAAATTGGCAGGCTGTAGTTATTTACGCTTGAGCAGAATGCATTGTATTATACCTTATCTTGCAAAAATGAATTACATTTAAGTTCAGTTTTCATCAGTCATAGATCAAAACGTAAACCATGAGAGATGATTGTGATCGCGACACTACGAAGCTGCGACCATAGACTATGAGAACGGAACGATAGGCTGCAACTATGTGTAGATGTGAACTGCATGTCAGCTGTTACATGTAGGAAAGTAACAACAAGAGGAAAGCTTACCTTACTCTACTACTGCAATTCTCAGATAAGTTTCTTTTATCATATAATATATGAATAATTTTTAATTTTCATATTAAGTTGATACTTTGTGAAATCTTTTTTATTTATTCTAGGTTAGAAAAAGCTGAAGGGTTCTCATGGCATGAGAAAGAACTTATTACAAAGTTAAACTGAACTTTAGCAGTACTTGCAGGTAATTAACAATTATGATTTTCTACTATCTAGGAGTGTGTATCAGATCTGGATCATGAATTAAGTTATTTTTTATCTGAAATAACATATTTAATGGTTGCACGTTACTTTTCTGCCCGAATGTAAATGAATGTTCAATGTTACTTATTAAATTACATGATATGTAACCAAAATAGATTTATTTTATATTGCCTTATTTGGAAAAGGAAATTGTAGTTTTTGTCAATAATCTTGGTACAATTTTAATAAAATCAATTGCCATCTTGGGAACAAGATTTATTATTTTACTTCGCTTCTTTGGCAGTCCAATTTGAAGAATATTTAATTCAATATAATATATTTATTTATCGGCCGTTATAACACTGAACCTTGCTCCCTACCCGGTCAAAAATATCCAGTTGAGAAATCCAACTGGATTTTCCAAGAGGGAAATCCAGCTGGGGAAGAGTGGATTCCAGCTGGATTTTGGTGGATTTCCAGTCGGATTCCTAGTTGATGATATCAAATATTCCCACCCATTTTTAACTGGATTAAATGGAAATCCACTTATAATAAATGGGAATTCCTGGGCGAAGGCGGAAATCCATGTAAAAATCCAGTTAAATGTTGGTGGGAATCCACCTAACTTTCGCATTTCTATTAAATGGGAATCCACTCAAAATTCTACTTAATAATAAATGGGAATCCCAGCGTGACGGCGGAAATCCATGTAAAAATCCAGTTTAATATAGATGGGAATCCATCTAACTTTCGCTTTTCTATTCAATGGAAATCCAGTTAATAATGCATAGGAATCCTGTTATATCTAGGTGGGAATCCACTTAAATATCCAGATAAAAATGGGTGGGAATATTTGGTATCATCAACTGGGAATCCGACGGGAAATCCACCAAAATCCAGCTGGAATCCACTCTTCCCCAGCTGGATTTCCCTCTTGGAAAATCCAGTTGGATTTCCCAACTGGATATTTTTGACCGGGTAGTCGCCAAATGGTTAGTGTTGTAATTAAAACAAGATTAAAACAAATGTATGATTTGAGATAAAAAATTATTGATTTTTTATAAAGTAATTATGTTTTAACTTGCAATACTGGACGAGGCCTTCGATTTCTACACCTAAATTTGTACCTGTATAAAATAAGAATATTTGGTTATGACTGTGTGAAGTGACATATTATAAATAGACATGATTGATAAAATTGGCCAAGAAGTACGTTATGTAACTCATTTAATGCATACATAAAGATTTTACAATATTTATACTGCATTGTACTGTTTTATGGAACGACTTGATCAATTTTATACGACATAGCTTAAAATATATATATATATATTTTATGAGTAAATAATTTTGATTAAGTTAATATTATAAAATATCTTGAAATTATATGATTTATTTTTTATGAAACTGTCGGAGTAACTGCTTGATATTTAATAATATCTTTCTCCCCCCGGGAAAAAAGTACGTCTCCCGCTTCCCAACATTAGAGAGCAAAGTGAGTCGTTCTCTCCCTGTCACATGACAACACCAACTGACGTCTAACTGCAAACGCATTCGCACAAGCCGACATTTTTATATATATATAGTATATTGTGACACGGGTGTGGGAGTCAATGGGAGTCGATTATTTAGCTCATGTGACTTTTTGGACGAGCGAAGTGAGTACAAAAAAGTCACATGAGCTAATTAATCGACTTACGCACTAATTTCGAACAGTATTTAATACCACGAACGCCAAAAAATCATACCAAAGTTGTGATTTTGAGGTTAGAGTGGTATAAAATATAATAAAATACAAATGCGAAGAGGGGCCATTTACATGATTTTATTAGTTTTATTTGTTAATAATAAGTAATGTTTATTCATATTTTAGAAAACCATTAAATACAAAATTAATGTAGTTAACATTCTAATGAACAAAATATTCCAATTTCTTTGGCATTAATATTTAACTTGATAATAATTATTATAAATAAATATAATATATATTTATTGTTTAAAATCACAATTTGAATAATTGTTATTAACTAAATGATGTATTACACAATTATGAAATTGAACAAACGAAGATTTCAAAGTAACCTCCTTCATTGCACTATCTTCTTTATTCAAATATTCAGCATTATTAGCACTATCTTCTTTATTCAAATTAGCATTCTTAATGTCTTGGAAGATAACTGTTTTTTTTTGTAGTTCTATTAGCTTGATATGATGAAAAATCATTAGTGACTTCTACATTTTCTTGTACAAAATCTTTTCGTAGATTTGAATCATCTGTCAGTTGAGCATCATCGATGCCATCAATGTCAAAATAAGGATATTTATCCGTATCATCTGTATGTGCATCTGCTGAAGTAGCCGCTGACACATTAGTTGCAACTATATTATGAACTGGTGAAGTTCTAATTTGTATATTTTCTTTAGCAGGTGCATTATCTGAATTAATAATACCTTGAAATATTTTTTTTCTATTAGCTAATGAATGTTCTATGTAACCTTCTGCCACCGTACTTGACTTCCAACCACCTAACTGTTTAACGGTTGTTAAATTAGCACCAGAGTTGGCTAGTAAAGTGGCAGCTGTACTTCGTAAACAATGTCCTGTGTATGTTTCTGGGTCCTTCAATTTCAAAAACACAGCAATAGCCTTGGGAACTTCACTGATTTTATTTTTACCTATTACCTGTCTTGTACATACTCCATCTCTATATTGCAGGAAAAATCTGTCAGTAGTTAAACCATTTGGCCTCAGTTTGATGTAGTCCTTGACTTTGCCATAAAGCTCTATACCAATAACAAAATTTCTTGGATAGTAATTCTTCGTATCTCGTACTGTTACTATGAATTGGTTTCCAGTGTCTTCTATATTACTCATATTCATATCGCATATTTCTTGACATCTCATTGCACTGCATATCCCAAAAATAAGAATAGCCTGCAATACATATGAACACTTTATACATTTATCATAAAAATTAGCTACCCAAAAGACAAATTGAATAATGTGGAAATACCTTTGAACATAAATATATTAAATCTTCACTGTTTTTCAAAAATAACTGGACTTGTTCCCAAGTTAATACGCTTGACTTCTTTGCTTTGTAACCTTTATTTTTATTCTTGAGCAGAGTTTTTAAATTTTCATATTTATTAATATTGATACCATGTCGAAGATTTAAGGTTGTTCTTAACATTGACCACTGCGCCCATAGAGTGGATGGTTTTAACTTTTTTGATAAATCTTCAAAGTAAACTATTAGCACATTTTCATCAAATAACTTTGCCTTCTGGTCAATTTTCCATTTTATAAAACTATTATAAGTATTTTCATATTTCAGACATGATTTTGCAGGTAACAATTTATTAATGATCAGTTTTCCTTCTGCCTCAAAATCTCTGATGATTGATTCCTCATCTATATCGGAATCAGATGAATCAACATCCATTTTCTGCAATGGAAATATTATAGTTTATGATCAGCTGAGTACTATTACATTATCACATATTACTATAAGAGTGAGTTTTGTACTCTATAGTTAAAATTGTCTATTAATATGAGAAAAGTTATTGTTATATATATATATATATATATATATATATATATATATATATATATCGGTTGTGCCTCTTGGTACACGATTGTGCTTCGTGTAACACGGTTGTGTCACGTGTATTTTCAATCCTCTGGCACGCTTCCTTTTGTGTCGAATAATGGACTGGTCCGATCACAGCTCCTATTATCCTTGGCGATGACTTACTCGGCTTCCCGGACGTCATGCGTTCCGATGGTCGTCTTCTTGATGATGTTTCTTCTTTCCTCGTAGAAACCTCGCTATATGCAAGACGAGCGTCTCGCACCTTGATGCTGTAGCGAGCGATATCCACGCGGGTGCTACGTGGACGGGCTGATATGGACCCCGTAGCGAGTAGGCTCCACGCGGGTACTCCTTGGCTTGAGTGATGTAGATCCCGTAGCGTGTACGCTGCACGCGGGTTGTCCGTTAATTGAGAGGCGTGAACCCCTTTCCGACTCGTTGCACTAGCCGGCAACGATTAAATGATCATCGTCCAATCGCGATGATTCTAAAGCTGGCTTAACAGTGGCTCTTCTATCGAAAATGCCACTTGTTGCTCTTGACTGCAACAAGATGGCTGCCAATCACCGTACGAACGCGGTGATTCTAGAGCTGGCTTAACCGTAGCTCTTGGCGACGTCTTGGAGTCGGTAGACACGTACACTCCAAGGCGCTTTCAGAAATGGGGAGAATAGCAATTGATGTGCTATTTCCCCTAGGAAGCCTTAGATATTGGCTTCCGAGTGCACACGACGGCGAATTAACGAAAGAGACAGAGCCAGCAACGTACGCGCGATGTCAACATGTGGACACATGTGACTTTTACGGCACTCACGACCACGAACACTTTGATGCGTACCTGCAAAAGAAGATAGCTATCTCTACGCCACTCGAGAGTGAGCGTAGAAGATAGAGAGAGGCTTCTTCGGCGTGGCCATGTCGATGTCCTCTCCCACGATCCGGCTCGAAGGACCAAATGTTTTTATGATGTAATGAAGGATGATGGATCGTGAATTATGCTGGTTCGTAAATTGAAAAACTTCCGTGTAGAGATAAAAGTGATTTATTGAATCTGCCATCGCGCCACTGTAAGCGTACAGGTGTTGCTGTTCTCTCTGCCGTCGCGTGCTGAACTGGAGCCGGCCGGCGCTGCGGAGTGCCGTCGGCGTGCCTTGGTAGTTGGAGGGGCGGTAAGAGAGGAGCGCGTGGAGAGCGCTGACTGGCTGCTCACCTGCGGGAGCCGAATATCGCCTTATATGGCGTGATGACGTCAGCGTCTCGAATGTTCGAGGCGTTGGATCGCCAACACTTACTCTAATATTAGTGATAATAAATATAAAAAACTACTTACATCCTTCAGGGTTAAGAAGAACCTTCGATGTTGAATTATCTCCAAGTGACTCGCGAGTACACTTGTAGATAAAAATATATGTATATTCACATAAATATTTGGCTATGGGACGTACTTTCTTTCCGGTTCGAGAAAAAATAGTATACGCCACTCGGAAAGTAAATGTAGCGACCGCTCTCGGCGCGAGTGTGCCGCCCTCGCTGCGCTCGGGCGGCAACTACGCGCCGGGAGCGAACGCTACACTTTCCTCCCACGTTGCGTAATCTACTATTAATAAAACCTTTGTTGTTTACATGGACATTTTTTAATAAATCAAATATAATAAAAATTATATTCATGTTTTCTTGCAATATTAGTAATGTTTTTTTAACAACATAAAGCAATAATAATACTAAAAGTATTGCTGGAAGAATAAAGTTATAATGTGAACATTTGGCTTATGCATAAAAATCACATTTTTCATGAAATTGGTGATATTATAATTTTTTATTAAAAAATGAGTGTTTGGGCCATTTCAACACAAATAGGATGATATTTGTACATGTTCGAGCTACACTTTCAGATTTTTTTTGAAGCTGAGTCGATGAGCGCACCTTATGAAATTTCACTTTTTAACATTAAAATGGTATAATGAAATTGATAAAGTATCGCTGGACTAATGTAACCTGGATTTTCACAAAATATAGATTTTTTATGATAAAAAAGTCCTCTGATGATTTTTTTGTAGAATGTTTCTATTATGAGTAAGATGAGTTTGAAAAATGCTAAAAATCATGAAAATTCATGAAATGTGCAACTTTGATGATTTTTAGCTCCGAAAATAATTGTAAAAAAAAATCTGAAAAAATTCAGGGTAGTTCAAAACATAGTGGAGAACGCGTAAAAATGTTTAAGCAAAAAAAAAAATTTCCTCTGTGATATGACCGAGAACCGGCCACACACACACACACACACACACACACACACACACACACACACACACGCACACACGCACGCACACACACGCACGCACGCACGCACACACACACACACACACACACACACACACACACACACACACACACACACACACACACACACACACACACACACACACACACACACACACACACACACACACACACACACACACACACACACACACACACACACACACACACACATACATATATACATATATATATATATATATATATATATATATATATATATATATATATTCTATAAATATAGTTTATTTTTTATGAAATAGGACCTACAAGAGGTCTGTAAACCCATTTGATTCAAAGATATTGAGATTTTAAAATTTGTATCCTGCCGTAACCTACAGATTGAAACATTTGATATTTTTTAATGGGATAGGGGCTAAAATCTTTGATTTTTATATCTACTTTGACTGAAGCTATTCGCATCCCTTAATTTTTCCAATTAATATATTTAAGGTAAAAAGTTTTATTTAAAATCCTCCATTTGGAAGGAATTTTTAAAAAATGGTGGATTTTATATCAAATTTTTTACTTTGAAAATATTAATTGGAAAAATTAAGTGATGCGAATAGCTTCAGTCAAAGGAGATATAAAAATCAAAGATTTTGGCCCGTATCCCATTAAAACAAACCGCTGCCAATTCATTGGCACGTAGCTTCCTCAAACTTAACTTATTGATTCCTTTAATTAATTTTTAATTCCAATATTTAAAATTTAATACTTTATTTTGTACGGTGAGACCATGTTAAATGGTTTGTTACTTTTTATTTTTACTCTTTCTATTTTTTTTATAATTAAAATGCAATTATTATTACACAATTTCATATTTTACAATGACTTTAATAAGTGGTTAAAATTTTAAGTCGATAAATCAAGTATTCTGTTAGTAAATGCGATTCGAAAATTAAAAAAAAAATTTTTAACCTCAAATCTCTTTGGTTATCATGGACCGATTTTTTTGGGCAACGAACTCGCTCTGAAGATATATAAAAACTATATCTGTGCCAAATTTCAGGATGATTAGATAATTTTTACTCTCGTTATCGTGCGACGACGAAAACGCAAATTTGAATACTTTGAATACTTTTAATACGTTATTCCAAAGTAACGTATATACATAATGTTTTTACAATATGATATATATTAGATTACATATTGTAATCCTGAAAGGAAAATATAGATTTTAACAATAATGTAGAATTTATACATTTTCAATTACCCATTTTTTTAATTTAGTCTTATTAATAGTTTTCGTTACATGTAATGTTTTGAGATCATTCGGTAGATCATTGAAAAGTTTAATGGAAGTTAAATAGCTGCTTTTACCACTAACTTTTAGGTATGATTTGGGTATAATTATTGCTTTATTTCTTGTTCTACTTGTCGAGGTTAAGAAGATATTCTTTAAGGAGTTATAATTATATAACAATGATTCTGAAGCAAATAGTTGCCTCAGATTCATCAGAATATTTCTCTAAATTTATTTTTGCTCATTATTTTTAATACCATATTTTGTGCTTTTTGTATCATCTTTATGTTATTATCATAAGCATCTCCCCAAGCCATTCTTCCATAGTTTATAACGCTATGAAAAAATGCATAATCAATCGTTTTCAGTGTTTGATAGGGCCTTATATGTTTGTTTTTATGGAATATAAAATTTAAATATTTCGTTTTCTTAATAATGTGTTCAGCACGTATGTTCCATTTGAAGTTATAGTCAAAATATATACCTAGGTATTTACAGTTTTCCACTCTCTTGAGATGTTTATTACCAATTCTTATATTCATGTTTGTGGGTATGCTGTCATAATAAATACCGAATGTTATATATACTGTTTTTTTTACATTTAATGATAGCTTATTGGGGGCAAACCAAGTTGACACGACAGTTAAATATTCGTTCATTTCGACTTCAACTTCAGCCCACGTACTACCTGTAGATATCATGGATGTGTCATCTGCGTATGATAGGATAGACTCTTTGGGCATACTAGTGAGCAGGTCATTTACATATATGATGAATAGTAATGGACCCAATATTGGGGAAATCCTTGGGGAAATCCTGTATTTACAATTAGCTGTTCACTTATATTATCACCTATTCTTACAATCTGACCTCTTATTCCATACTTATAAAGTTTGTCTAATAATATTTGGTAGTTGACCGTATCGAAGGCTTTTGCTAAGTCTAGGAAAGTTACTGCGATAGGTCGACTATAATCCAGATTTGCATAAATTCTATTATTAATGTAGTTTATTGCATCCCTTGTTCCTTTGTTTTTGATGAATCCACATTGCTTATCACTTTATATATTGTTAATTGTGACCCATTGATAAATTCTGTTGTATATAACTTTTTCGAAGACTTTTGCTATATTGGATATGAGAGATATTGGTCTATAGTTTTCCATTTTATTCTTTGCTCCAGATTTATGTATCGGTATTATTTCAGCCATTTTTAAGACTTGAGGCCATGTTGCAGTTTCAATACATAGATTTAGAATGCAGGCCAATGACTCCGATATGTGTGGTGATATTATTTTGAGCGCTTTGGCATTAATTTTATCAATTTCTCCATTTTTCATTTTCATTTTATCTATTCATATTTATTTGTTGGGTTTATAAACATGTTTGTTGGATTATGTCTTGGTAATTCAAATTCTTTATCTTTAGGTTTAGGATCTTGTATTATCTCATTTTTATCTATTTTTAGTTCAGTGATATCAGCATTCTTTTTGTCTTTATTCTTTGTTCCTAGCGTATCGTTAATGATTGACCATAGTTGTCTTAAGTTATTGCTGTTTTTGTATGCGATGTTTCATGTTTCATTTTGGCATCTTGTATTATTTTATCGAGTATTTTTACATAGCTTTTATATTCATTTCTTAGTTTATCATTGGTTGATTCATTTTTCATTTTTCTATATAATTCTATATATTATTATTGCCTTTGTTATCCAATCTTTCCTCGGTATTATTTTGTTTTGTCCATGTGCCTCTTTTCGGACAGTTATGTTTACTCATATCTAGACAATTTTTAATCTCAATTATTAAAAAATTAATTGCATAATTCGGATTTTTTGTAGAACTGTGAATTGACCAAACAATTGTTGAAACTATACTGCACAGTTTGCTATAATTATATTTATAAGTTGCAGCAAAGGATTTATCTGTTTTGAGTTTATGTTTTTTATCAATCTATATAAATAAAGGATAGTAACCTGTTATTGGAGTTTTAAGTTTAAAAGTTTTATTCGTTAATGATTTTGTTTATATGAAAACGTTATCAACGCATGTTCCCTTTTCAGTGTTCAAGTCATATGGCCTGGTCGTTCCAATAAAACCAGGGTAAAATCCTTGTCTAGGAAATTGTTTAGAAATTCTTGTGTTATAAGGTTGTCTTTGAGTATATCTGTATTGAAATCTCCAATTACAAAGTAAAACGAAGGGAAGGAAGGTTGAGTTTTTCTAAACCTCTAATTGACCAGCGTAAGTACAGCAGCAAAGTCAACTGCTCGCTTCCCTCTCTACAAGTTCCAGGGTGTGGTCTGTCGAGTGAGCAGTAGCGCTGAACTTCCGCAACTCTCGCGAGGTCGACACTCAAGGTTTACTGCGAGAACGTCATGACATGACTAATGCCAGTATCGCAAAGAAATATACATTTTGTTTCTACGCGATTGTTGCGTACATTAATAGGCAGGGTAAGCAAGTTCCATGCAGAAAAGTGGAGGCACACAGACGCGCTGGTAATAAGATTTTCAATTATAGATCATTCCGAAACCCATATATGGAGGCGAAGCAAGTTTACCACCACGACTGTTTACACGTGAAATTTTAATTAAAAATCTAGTTATTACCCTGTCTTCTACCGTGTCATTTCTATTTGGAACTTGCTTCACACAAGTGTGTGGGTTTTGGAATAGTATGGAAAATGTCTCGCACTTTAGAATTAAATCACCAAACCGTTTTCGTGCCCCTGCTTCACCGTTGACGTTGCCCCCAACACTTCTTTGGGGTTTGGATTATTTCATAGAGAATTTATTCTTCGAACTCGCAAGCCCCCACGTTCTTGCGCGGAACTTGCTCCACACGCCTATTTGGGTTTCGAAATAATTTTTTCGATAATTTTATAGACAGTCTGCCTGCGTGGCTCTACTTTTCTGTCGTGAACTCGCTTCGCCTGCTTATTTCGGTTTAGAAATTATTTGATTGATAATTTGATATGTAGCCTGTCTGCGTGCATCAAACTTTCCTGCGTAGAACTCGCCTTCTCCGCCTATTGTGGTTTCGAAATTATTTTATTGAAACTTTATTCGTAGCCCGTCTGCGTGCCTCCACTTTTCTTCCTGAAACTCACTTCCTCTGCCTACTTGGGTTGAGAAATTATTTGATTGACAATTTGATAGGCAGTATGTCTGCGTGCCTCCACTTTCCTGCGCGAACCGCGCTTCCCCCGCCTATTTGGGTTTAGAAATTATTTGATTGAATCTTTAGTCATAGCCTGCCTACATGCCTCTACTTTCCTTCGTGAAACTCGCTTCCCCCGCCTAGTAGCATTTGAGAATTATTTTCTTTTAAATATCTTCGGTAGCCTATCTGCGTGCTCTAACTTTCCTGCGTAGAAACTAGCTTCCAAACCTATTTGGGTTTAAAAATAATTTTATCAATAATTTTATAGACAGTCTATCTGCGTGCCTCTACTTTTGTGCCATGAACTCGCTTCACCTGCCTATTTCGCTGTAGAAATTATTTGATTGATAATTTTATATTTACCCTGTCAACCTGAGTGCCTCAACTTTCCTGCGCAGAACTGGCTTTCCCCGCCTATTTGTGTTTTAGAATTATTTTATTTTAAATGTAATCGGTAGCTCCATGCTTAAATTTAAAGTGGATTTCCAAGTGGAAATACAGGTGGAAATCCAACTGAATAATTTCCATAGGGAGAAGAATGAAATGAACATGTGTTCCGTCCAATTTTGTTTGCAGCCAATAGGAATGAGGCACCCAGTCAGTGGGTACCCATTGTCGAAGACTGGGTGCCCGGGCACCGTTGGCACCCGCGGTTGTTAGGCTTCTGCCTTAAAGCCAAATAGCCGGAGAACGCGAGATCCATGTAGAAGAGGAAGTCACGCGTGGGATTTGCGTCCCCCGGGTATTTGGGTTTGCGACCTTTTTAAGTGATTGATTCGCTTTCAGTCGCACGTATGCGGAACTCCTTTTCTTTGAGTGGAACTCGAGTCCCCCGGCTGTTTATGTTTATGATTTTTTTCAATAATCAACTCGCTTATCGTCGCACGGCTACGTAACTCCCTTTTTTCGCGCGGGGCTTGCGTTCCCCGGCTATTTGGCTCTTGTAGTTTATTTAATTATCAACTTTCTACAACATTTTGTGTATTACCTATATCCACAATAAAAAGTACCATCGAAATCTTTTATTATTACCTGAGTTATTTAAAATTATTTATATTTACTTTTGCCATTATTTAATAAAAAGAAATTTCGAAAATTAAATTTTCGTTTATACCATATATAAGGGAACGGTCCCGGTACCCGAACAGTGCCCAATACCCGAACAATTTTACTGATCTGCCTTCTAATCTAATATATTAGAGTAACTCAGATTTTTTTTGCTTCCTCCTAGAGGAAGCTTTGTGATAGTAATTTTTTGAGTTATTGTAAAAACATGTTATAATTGTTTTTCGAGGCGTTAGGAATCAAAATACATGATTTTTGAAAAACGTCTGTATGGATGTGTGCGCGCGTGCGTGCGGACGGGTGGATGGATGTGTGTGTGTGTGTGTGGGTGTGGGTGTGCGCGTGTGTGTGGGTGTGTGTGTACGCCTGTATCTCAGCTTCTACTCGATCGATTTTGATCGGACAGGCCTTATTTTTTTTGTGTGATGGCGGTTCAAAAATTCGTTTTTTGATTCACCGATGCGTTTTTATTTTATTTCGAATTTGCGATATTCTTAAAATTGATTTTTGCTTTTTTTAATGATAAGATTGAGATATTTGAATCGAATGGCTAGCATTCGAAAGAGCATTAGAATACCTATATTTTCTAAAAAAAAAATTCTATAGCTATTACGGTTCTTTTGTTATTAAGAAAAATGTGTTTTTTTATTTAAATAAAAGCTTAAAACTCTTAAACAAAACGGTCAATTTTCTTGAGAAAAATCATGGTAATGCAGAATATAAATAGCTGTAATCTGTAAAAATTTTAATTCATTTTGTCGACTAGTTTGTAAGAAAAAAATTGTAATGTGAAAAAAATGAGTTTTGTATGTCCAACGATTACGGGAGTAAAATTGACATATTTGCTTTGAAATTCCTTGTCGAGGTAGATTTTTGATAGCTCCCGGTTCAGTTCTTTCGGCAAAATGATTAGTCCAGAAATTTCAGAAATATTTGAGATTAAAATTTTTTTAACCTTTTTTTCAAATCGTAATTTCTCGAGAACAGCTCCATGTATCAGCACTAAATTTATAGACAATTTTGTATGTGATATAGATAATATGTGTGCGAACTTTTATCAAGATCGTGCGATTACTTTTGAGATATTTGATTTTGAAAATTTTCGTATTTTACAAAATTCCTTTTTTTAGTCGCATGATAACTAGAGAAAACAAAAATTGGTTTGATCATGTTGAAATTTTGTGGAGATGTAGAGTCTGTATATTATCGTATAAGTCCTTTAGGTAAAAGAATTGTCTCATGATTTTTAGAGATATTTAAGTTTAATTTCTTTTACGGTTTTTTTCAAAATCGTAATTTCTCAATGACGACTTCATGTATCAGCCTGAAATTTTATTTTATTTTTTATATTTTGTATGTAATATAGGCAATACCTGTGTAAAATTTCATCCAGATTATATGTTTATTTTGTGAGATATTTGATATTTAAAATTTTAGTCTTTTTGAAAATGATTTTCTTTGTTGTCTCACAATATAACTACAATAAAATTGTTTTAATTTCTTTGTAATTTGGTGGAGATGTAGAATTTGTATATTATTTATTAGAAAAGTTCTTAGGGTAAAAGAATTCGTTTATGAATTTCAGAGATATTTGAGGTTAAATATATTTTAGCCCTCTTTTAAAATCGTAATTATTCGGAAATATATTTATGTATACTAGATAATGGAAGCGCTATGCGCTATGCGCTATGCGTCGATGCGCGCGTGTTGTATACCTGCTTTTGTTTTGTAATAGCCATTTATTATTTTTAAGGTTAGAACCTTTTGCTTACATTGGAAATTCCAGACAGAGCACACAAATACGGACAGGCATACTACTAGAGACAAGTATCCTATGTGCGAAATTTCACAAAGAAAATATAATTTGAAGTAAAGGTTATTTGGGAATTTTAAAAGGTTTTGACGACAATATTTAATTTCCTTTCAAATTTTGGTATTCATAATATTGTTACGCAATCATTAATACTATCATACTATTAAAAAATATATATTTTAACTCAATCGTATTCGGCTTCTGGGCCATGTCATAAAATACAGTGTCCCGACACCTGAACAGCAAATTTCGTATGTGCGTATGCAAGTAACCTCTAAATGTGTTTTAGTGTAACACATGTGTTATATGTGTTTTAGTTTCTATTGGACTTATGTTTTTAGATTGAGAGTGAATCAATTACTTTCGTATTTACCAGTAATAATAAAAATAAGCAAAGAAAACCATAAAAGTTTGAAAATAATTAATGTCTATTTATAAAACCTATTTTTTGTAAATGTTTGTTCGGTTACTAGGACATGAAAAATGAAACAATCGGGATATAAACAATTTCTGCGTTCGGGTAAAGGGACAACCGCATTATCGAGGTTTTATCTTTATAATAGATAATTATTATTATTACAAAATAATCTGATTTTGTGATTATTCGATTGCTAATATTATTTTCTATGTATAAAAAAAAATTATTACTTATTAAGTCATTTTAATCAATTATATCCATCTAACTTTGAATGTATGTCGATTCTTATATGTTCGGCTATTGGGACCGACCTCTTACTTTTCCAAATAATTTGAAGCTCAAAATTGTTTTCATTTTATTATTAAACGATTGATAAATTCTAACTTTTGAATTCCTTAAAGAGGTGCCGTGAAAAAAATTGCCCATGTGCGCTGCAAAAGCTAAGACCGGCACTTGCTTTTGTACACCCGAATTACTTTCAAAAACCCGAATTACTTTCAAAAACTCGAATTTAGTTGAATCTCTTCCATTTTACTACCAACACTATATTTTCGAAAATTACCTGGAGATACTTTGCACACACCGACTCACTCCTGCACCTTCCAACCAAGTCCGTGTACAAAATGGTTTAATAGTATATTTTAGAATAATAAGGTGAGAGATAATGCTTTAAAACTATAGAAGCATATTTTACAAGTACGTTTCTATTGAAATATCGTAAAATAAAGTAAAATAATCGACTTCCCACCATGTAGAGGGTGTCTGGTACTCTGAAATTAAAGCTCTTTTCATCTACTACGAGTTTAATGTTTTGTAAAATTTGTTCACACCTTCAGAAGAGTAGTATTTGCTAATCAACCGTGACTGCTTTTTATAAAAAATATCATAGAATTGATAAAAATTAATCTTACATGTGTTATTCAATCCTATTTATAATAAAACGGTTGTAATATCTTTTATATTCTAATTTTTATTAATAATCTGTATGGTTATTTTAAAATATTTTATTTACTGTAATATATTATTTTCTTTCATTTTATTCACAGTAGGAAAAATTACAAAGGAGATTTTAATTCAAGCTCCAGTGTGAAAGTCGGAAATGAATAACAGAATTTCGTTCTTCAAGAAGTTGCAAGTGACCTGGCAACATTAGAAGTCAACGAAAATGTTAACACTCTTAAACTTCATAAGAAAGAAATTAAAGAAAAAAACAAAGAAGAATAAAGGCTTTGCTTGATAAAGAAATCCCAGCAGAAGGTTTCATTGTCAAAGGTACTATTCACCAAGGGGATGGCAACTGTTCCAAAAATACGAGAGGTTTGCAATATACAGCAATGGCAGCAGCAGGTATTGCTATGAGTGCAATAAAACATCCAAAATTATGGACGTCAATGGATGTTGATGAGATTCTTTTTGTGGGGATGAGTTATTTTCTCGAACTGCTTCTTCTCGAGAACAGGTAGCAAATGGAGAAGAAAATTCACAATATCTCGCAGCTGAAGAACTTGTTAATAAAGTTATTATGATAAAGAACAAAAAATATTATGCCAAAGTAAATGCAATCACTTACGGTCATTTACGTAACGATTTTTCTGAAGCTAATATGCCAAATGTAGAAAACCTTATGGATACATTGTATGGGTTCAAATACATCTGGTATTTTAACTTGTAATGGTATCTCAATTGCGTTGATAGTAATTAATGGAATGATAAGTGTATTTGACTCACATTTGAGAGGACCAAATAGGAAACCGACAGCTAATGGAATAGCTTGTTTCACTGCAATGCATACTGTTAATCAGCTGTTCAATATAATAACTTCAACCAGCATCTAGACCTAATGTGTTTGATGGCCAATATTAATTTACATCGACTTCTGTTGAATATGAAAGAAGCTTGTCAGGAACTGCAATTGAATGAAAACAATGAAGAACCCACTTATGTAGACAATGCAAAAGATGCCACTTATAGGGATCCTTCATGTACAAAAGAAAAAAATGATATGATTGAAGGCTGTGAAAACAGCGAACTAAAGAGCCTCTTTGACTGGCGGTAGTCAGACTGCTTAGAACACACAATGTAAACCGTAATTATATAGCCCGGAATAGGGGAAAATGAAATACCCGAAACGTCGGCAAAAAATAAACCATTGGTGTAAATTTATTCACCGACTTGACAGCTGGACCATTCGATTCTCATCAACTTAATTAATTCAGTTGAATAAAAATTAATAATGATAATAAGTCGTGCTCGCAGTTATGAATATTTGTTACTGAGAAAGTTTCTAATCCATACGTCATCCTCACCGACACGTGGCGAAACCTGTTATCACAAACGAGGCTCTGGCATATTTATTTTAAAAATAATTTTTTTGCCTAGTGGGCCGAAAATATTACTTTTGCTCCCGGCGCTCGATCGCAAAGGTTTAAAAAAAAAGAAAGGTTTTTTCGGCCTTGCGAGATAAAAAAATTGTATACGCGCCACGGGACAAAATAAAGAATGCCTCAGATCGCATGTTCGTCATCCGAGCCGAAGGCGAGGATGACAGGTAGATGCCAGAAGACAGATGGTCAGAGAGCAGTGATTTCGATCATACTTGTATACTCGAAATAAGCATAAAAAAGTTACATAAACTGAAAATGATTATTTCTATATTTACTGTTAATTAAATATTGCAAAAGTCCATATAAAAAAAACTAAGCCACTTCAGTCTCTACATTTTTATAGGTACATAGGTCAAATCGAAACAATTGACATTGCCAAATTTTCGAAATTGAAAACTTATAGTTTTATATTTATTTCACTTGCAACGCCTGATGGAATGGAGAATGTTTATAGAGCTATAAATGTACAACTAAACCGGTTCCATCTCTACAAATACGTTAACTAATTCCGAGACACATTAAGATTAAAATACAAAAATTGAAAACATGAACAGGCTGTACCTCCATAAAAGTATAGTTTAAATAGCTTAATTTAGTTTTATTGTTATCGCTGGTTTTTACTTTAAATAAACCAATAAATCTTCGGTTTATCTTTTGTAATTTTTTTATTTCACTCTTAATGTGTCACTGAACAAGTAAACAAATTGTTGGAGATTCAGCAGATTGAGATTCAGTTTTATAATAGGTCCCGAAATATTTCTAGTTTCCAGCAGGTAATATAATAGCAGGCAGTTACAAGTTAGTAAAAAGGTGAAAAATTATAAATACAAAAGTAAGAGTATTCTTTTTTTTGCAACATTAATCGTTTTGGCCTTATAACCCTTTATTGCACGAATTTTCATGAAAATAGTAGTATTCTTTCCACTTTATTTATTTATAACAAATAATTAATGCAATGTAATTGTTAAAAAGCTAGACTCCAGAGATCGAGAAATCCATAGAATAACATGTTTGGACCTCAGAATGATATTTTAAATAAATTTGAGTATTACTAAATAGAATCTTATTAACTGTAAATAATTATGTCCCTTATATTGGAGCATTACTAACTTGGATACTTATGACTGTGATACGTCTCCATATATATGTGCATACCAACATTCACACATATGTGTATACATACTCATACACGCTCCCACGGCCGTATAAGGCCATAAGCAACGTGTCATGAGTCGTGCTGGTGCTACAACAGCGCGATGCACGATTCCGTTCGTTCGTTGTGCAAAACTAATTTAACTCACCAATAAATATATAGTATAGTTAAGCCACTGTTATCTCATTTGCGAGACTTCCCGATTCCTTGTATCCCGAACTTCTTGCAAATTTTATCTATGCTACGACATTGTCCCAAGGCAAGGTAATCATAGTAGTTCAAGTTTTTTCCAGCTATGCACGAGAGATCTATAATTCTAGATCTGTGAGCTAGTTGAGGTACCATAGAGGCCGTCACGTGAGGACACTCCACTATATAAATCTATCCCAATGTTTGTGCACGCTGCAACACGAAGCAAACTCTTTCGGCCTGGAGAGGAGATTCTCGCTGAAGTATCGAGTCACATATTATTAATTAAAAATAATTATGTACTCTATAACACGGTTTTATCTACAAATTTCTGAAAAAAAAAATATATATATATATATATTAGGCGGTACCCCCCCTACTCGTTCCGCTCGTCAACCGACGTTGAATATCAACGATTAGATTTGAAATTTCAAAGCATCCTACGAAAATTAATGTACTGTAACGGGGTAGGTTTTCCCCTCAGCGCAGTAAATCCCCGAAGCGGATTTGCCGATGAACGGCGCAGCACAAGTTACATGCGCGAGCACTGGCTCGTGCAGACCCTCGGCGTCGTGTATTCTCTTACACAGCTGCGCGCCGTCGCTCGCCGTCGGCTGCCTTCGTCGGCAGTCGTATCTGCCGGCGTTACAACGCGAGACTTCGCTGTCGCGCTCTCCCTCTTGTGCGTGCTGTCTCGACTGCTCAGAAACGCGCGAGTGCTGCGTAGTCGCGCCCGTGGAGGCCGGTGGTATTCTATACCGCCGCGCCACCGACGTGGAAAAGGGAAGGGAAGGACACGTCAATCACACGCGTACTCCAATCTAAAAAGAGAGTCTGTAAGTTTATTGCCCCTCGGGCGTAATAAACCCTGTACACGCGTCGCGCACGCAGTGTACACGCCGACTCGGGTGGTGCACCCGCGCACGCTATGTACGTATGTGCGCGGTCGCACACGCGTACACGTAGAAGCGGCTCGAGCCGACGTGGCCGATCGCCGCGCATGATCGGCTCTCGCGCGCGCGTCGGTAGCCTCCCTCGCGCGGGGCTCGCTCTCCGGACGCACGTCGTCCGCGGGAAGAGCGCGCGTTCGCCTGGCCAGGTCTTACCTCACAGAAGCAGCGGCGTCCACGAAGGATTGGCCGGGCGGCGTAGGCTGCCGCATCTCTCTCGCTCTCCGCTGCTGTAGTGGTCGGCTACGTCCCATTCTCTCTCTCTCAATCCGCTGCGCGGGCTGCCGGCGACGTCTCTCTCGCTCTCTCTCTCTCTCGCTCTGCCGCGATAGCTGCCATTGGCGTCTCTCTCTCTCTCTCTCTCTCTCTCTGACGAACTCAAGCTCCTTGGCAGCCGGAGCCCCGCGTCGTGCAGCGCCGACACCACTCACTGCGATGAGGGTCAAATCAACAATGCGGAGCTGCCCACGCGGGTCTCTGTTGTCGAGGAGCAGGTGAGCAACCAAAATTGCTTACTTGAGTCCCTTGATTCCAAGTGCCAGCTGCTTCTTGAGGCCAACTCTTCACTAAAAGATAAATTAGACAAAGCGTTTAGCAGCTTCGAAAAGCTCCAGCGTGCTCACATGGAGCCAGCGAATTTAAATAGCTTAATTTTTAATAGTCGTGAAGTAGGTGACATTGGCAGCTCTACTTCCGCTGCCAGTACAAATTCAGTGCTATTATGCCCGTCCTCTCAGCCGGGCCCTGGGGCCTCTTCCGCGTGTTCTGGGATTGATGGTTCTGAGTCCTGCGAGGTGGTACTTAATGGTATTTTAAAGAAGGATTTTGTATATACGGAGGTATTAACCAACCAAATCGCCTTCGCGGTACTCGGAACCATTTATCCCCCGTTAAACAGCGATAATATTCTTGGGACGCGTGTCTTGGTGGTCCGGAACCCGTCTGAGAGAAATGGAGGTGAGGCGGCGGGAGGCTTGGGGTCGCGAGCAGGCGCATTGCCCTCCTGCATAGTAAGGCTCAGCAGCCCGAGCCTGGTCAGGGATGTGATGCGAGCTAAGCGCTCGCTCGCCAATTCTTACTTTACCACAAGTAACATCGATCCCGAAATGCTTGGCCCGGTTTTAGCTGCTTGTGTGCCACACCATAAAATATTCATAAATGAGATGTTGCCCCATGATAAGTTCCAGGAATTTAAGAGCCTGAGGTCCATCGCCCAGGGGCTGGGCTTTAAATATGTGTGGCACTCGGGTGGTAGATTCCTGGCTAGGCCTAAGGGGGCGAGCGTGCGCATATCTTCGCCACAGCATCCGACCTACAAGTCATTCAAACGACGTGCCAGTCTGCTAAAAAAAAACATCTGCCCAAAAGCAACCCGTCAAATGCTGCAGCCACTAACAACGACATAGTTGTTGCGAGGCAGGGAGCAGAAGAGGTTGTTGGGTCGGCGCCTACATCATGACTGGGATCGACTGCTTGCAAGGGGACGGGGGGTGGATGTCCTCTCAAGGCTGGGTTTCTTAATATTAACTCAATCAGACCTCGTATAAATAAGCTCCGTCTGTACCTGGTTGAAGATCCCTCCTACCACCTCTTTGGCATAGCTGAATCTTGGCTTGGACCTGACGTTGATGACAGTCTCATTCAGATTGATGGCTACTCAGTGCTTAGGCAGGATCGTAATATAAATGGGGGCGGAGTTGCTCTGTATGCACGAAACGAGTTCACCATCACGAAACTGGCGTCATCTATGACTCAGGGACTGGGAAAACCCTCAATCCCTGAGTACTTATTCTGTCGTGTGCAGCAGGGTTCCTTTCCTCCCATTTTGGTCGGTGTCATTTATAGACCTCCACACATTGCCATGCAAAAGGACACCGACCTTTTCGATGTTTGGCGCGACCTGAGTAGTGAGTATAGTCACAAGTTTATCATGGGGCATCTGAATGGTGACTTGTCATCGGCGTCCGATGCTGATGCATATTCCATCAGAAACCTTGCCACAGAGTTATCATTACATATTGTGCAGCATGGCCCAACACATCACACGCCCACGTCTCACAAATGGATTGACTTAATCCTCACGGACGAAAACGACGAGGTGCTTGACTATGCGAATGAACACCTGCCCAGTTTCGGTAAGCATGCTATCATTGATGTTACCATCAACTATTTTGTGCCAGCGCGAGTAGGAAGTCTTTCTCCTACAGAGATTATAAAAACGTATGCCCTTCATCTCTCAATGAATTGCTTGCGCGCTGCGATTGGGTAGGCATGAATTCGATTGAATCCGATTTGGAGGGAGCACTAGATTCCTTAAACGCAAACCATAACTCTGTCATAAACGATTTAGCGCCTTTAAAAACTGTGAAACCCAGTCGAAATAATGCTCCTTGGATTGGTCCTGAGCTGAGGGAACTAATCAATAAACGTAATGCGGCCCATAGGCGTTACAAACGCACTGGGCGAGCGGCGGTGTTCGATGAGTTTCTTCGGCTCAGCAATGAGGTCGACTCACGCTTTGCTCAAGAGCGTAACTCCTTCCTTCACAAACATCTCTCAGACGCTCTTGATGCTAACAAGGATATATGGAAGGAAATGCGTAAACTCGGCCTTATTCCAAAGCGAAAAGAGGAGGACCTTTGCGGCTTCACGCCGGGAGAGTTAAACGCTCACTTCGCTGGAATCTCCGTGTGCCCCCTTGAAAACATAGAAGAAGCTATGGACACTATTTTACTAACAAGTGAGGAGGGCTTTTCCTTTAAACAGGTTACACTGAGTGATGTAATTCTTGCAATTTCTCACTTCTCCTCACAGGCAAAAGGGGTGGACGGAATTCCTCGGGAGGTGGTCGTGAAGGCTCTCCCTGTCATTGGTGACTACTTGGTCAGAATTTTCAACTCCTCCTTCGCTCAGGGAATTTTTCCGGGCTCCTGGAAGCAGGCACAGGTAATTGCACTCAAGAAAATTGCATCGCCGTCTACAGTCTCGGACTTTCGTCCGATAGCACTACTCTGCTTTCTTTCTAAGGTGCTTGAAAAAATTGCCCACAACCAAATCACGGAGTATCTTAATAGCAATAACTTTCTTGACCCCCTCCAGGCCGGATTTCGCAAGCACCACAGCACGCAGACGGCACTTCTCAAGCTAACCGACGATATACGTATAGGCATCGACAACAGACAACTGACGTTACTGCTACTGTTCGACTTCAGCAAAGCCTTCGACACCATCTCACCAACAGCGCTTCTGCGTAAGCTCTGTCGGCTGGGGTTCTCCAGGGCAGCTCTCCTGTGGATTCAATCATATCTGAAAGGACGTACCCAGATAGTCATCTCAAATAGCAAAGGTAACTCTGACTGGTTAGAAACCAATCTGGGAGTTCCACAGGGATCTGTCCTGGGTCCACTGCTTTTTTGTCTCTACGTTAACGACTTACGTGACATACTTGACGGTAATACTATCAGACATATATTTTACGCAGATGACCTTCAAATCTACTTACACACGACAAAAGACGAAATTCTGGAGGGTATTGATCGGCTGTCCCATGCGGCGCAAATGGTGGCTGAATGGGCGGCGAACTCGGGCCTGCACCTCAATGCTGGTAAGACCAAAGCCATTGTATTCGGCTCCAGGGTAGGAGTTAATCATATAAACTCATTAGATCTGCCAGGTATTGGTGTGCGGCCTGGAGAACGCATCCCGTTCAGTAGCGAAGTTGCGAGTCTCGGTGTTACACTGGATAGTAAATTAACATGGAAACCGCACATTGACCAACTCACAAAGAAAGTCAATAAAGCCCTATACAGTTTGCGGTTTATTAGAGCGTGTACCACCGAGATTCTCCGCAAAAGATTAGTCGAGTCCCTAGTTCAACCCCACCTTGACTACTGTACGGTGGTCTACTTGGACGCGTCTGACGAACAGCGAGCGAGAGTGCAAAGATTGAGCAATTCATGTGTGAGGTACGTTACTGGGGCTAGGAGGGATGAGCATATCACCCCCTACTTGAGATGTCTGGGCTGGCTCCGTATGGACTCACGCAGATTCTACTTCGCAGCCCTGCTACTATATAAAATAATTCGGATGCGTGAGCCCAGTTACTTGGCTGCCTTTTTTACGGTGCACAAGCCTAGGCCAACAAGCAGGGGAGTGCAGCCGGAGCTTGCTTTCCCTGCCTTGCACTATAAGACGGGTGATAGAGCGTTTCTGGCTCAGGGTACCCGCTTTTGGAACTCCGCCCCCCCTCCCAGCGCTACCTTCCATCACTTTCATCATTCAAGAGGGCTGTGCGCCAACACCTGCTTGATCTCGACGCCTAGCCTCTCTATAAGGATGCTTAGAGCTGCCAGTGCGGGGACCTTTATCTAGTTTAGTATTAGACTGCGGATTAACTTTGATCTGTGATTTTTTGACTAAGCGGCTGTGATACCTTACTGTGATATTTTATGAAATGGTTAATGTATAACTGTAATATTTTCCTTTTAGCGTATAGTACCAGCTGTGATATTTTCTCTAGTTTTATTTATTTATTTTGTCTTAATGAAGGGTCCTCGTGATTTTTAATGATTTTTATGTATTTTATTTTTATTTTATCATATGGTTCTTTTTTATTATTTTTTTATCGTAATTGAAGGTCCTCGTAGACAAACATATTTTTATGTATAATTTATATATTTGTATCAGGTTGTATTACTTTTATTTTTATATATTTTTATTATATCTTATTTTACTGTATTTTATTTTAAGTTATACACTGTATAAATTCTGTATTAATTATTTTGCCGCGAAGGCAAATAAATCGTCTCTCTCTCTCTCTCTCTCTCTCTCTCTCTCTCTCTCTCTCTCTCTCTCTCTCTCTCTCTCTCTCTCTCTCTCTCTCTCTCTCTCAACTTCTCTGCTGCACTGCTGCGCCGTTTTCACGCTCGCTTTTGCAGTCCTCACTCCGCCGCACTCACTGCCGAAAACTACCGGCGCGTTCTTCTCTCGCGACTCTCTCACTCTCTCTAGTCCTCTTGACACCAAGTGAAGCGCGTTCGACGGCAGGCAAAGGCTCATGGCAATGGCAGAAACGATACTGCCTGCCTGCTCCTTTATCGGCACGCGCGAGCATCTCTCGGCCTTGCCCCTTCGCGCAAGGTTGAGAGATGTTTACCTCTTATGTGTTTGCGCGTGCCGTCGCGGTGTGCTGAGACTCGCCTCGAGTCTCATCAGCGCACACCGATACTCACACACACGCGCGCACGTACACGCGCCGTCCGTTACACCCCCCGTCCAGACGCGGACTATCCCTCGGAGAGTCTGCTCTGCTATCTCACGATCAGCACGTTGAACGTCTGCACGAGACTTCCTGAAAAGGGATAAGGCGTGTGCGCGAAATAATAAGGAAGGCAGGTTGAAAGAAATAATGTGGGGCTGGGCCCTCTCTTTATTTGCCCCGAAGAGGGGGGTTTACAGCCTAGTTGGCGGGGGTTTTCGGCCTCCGCGGCTGGCACTACTCGCGGTGGCGGAACCACGGAACCACGGGCGCAACTTGTCATGCCGTGCGGCATCCGGGCACTTGGCATCCGTCGAGACTCCGGGTCGTCCGCAGTAGTAGCAGCGGCGTCGGGATTCCCCGGGCGCCGATACCACCTGTCGTCGCGGCGCCTCTTAATGCGTGACCGGGGGTCTCGGGGTGGCACCCAGCGGGGGTTGGAGCCATGGCCGGTCAACCGGCGTCGCGGCGGCGGTCGCGCGGCCTGCCCGGCGGAGTGCTTCCTGGCGCTTCTCCTCCGCCGCCTCGATGCGCTTCTGGGCCAGCATCGCATCACTTTCGGCGGCCCGGATCTCCTCCTGGGCTTGCGCCGCCACCGCTTTGGCCTCACAGCGCTCCCTCCGTGCGCACCGCGTCGCGGAGACTGACTCGCGGTCCTCACAGAGGCCGTCGACGCGGCTCGCCCACGGTCCTGCGAGCTGCCGTCCGTAGGGCGTTTCGGCGAGGAAGACATCCCACGCCAGCAACGCTTCTCCTTCCTAGGCCCAGGCACGTGGCCGCGCCGGGCGTAGCGGTCTCGAGGACCGGTGGTCCCCGGCTCTCGGCGGGGAGGGCCGCTGGACTGGGCGGGGCTTCCACCGTCGTTAGGCCCTCTTCTGTCAGCGTGGCTCCGTCGGTGGCTTTCGGTCGGCGCAATGACACCGAAGTTGAGACGGTGGGTGGAGGAGGGAGCGCCAGTGCCCCCGCTGCCTCGGGCAGCTCCTCCAGCACCACCGAAGACGGGCAAGCAAACTCAGCTCGCCCGAGTTGCTCGATGGCGCGCAGGACACCGCGCACCATCGCTTCGTAGTTGAGGGCGGCCGGGCTCACGCCGGTCGAAGCGTGCACGGAATTGTTCAACGAGAACATCAGCTCCGGCAGCTTCTGATCCCACTCGGCGTGAGCTTCCTCAACGAATGCGACTAAGCGGGTCTTTAACGTCCGATTTACCCTCTCCACGGGATTTGCCTGAGGGTGATACTACGGGGTAGTCGAGTGGTGGACGCCGACGTCGGCGAGGTATTCATCCACGACTTTATTCTTGAATTCCGTGCCGTTGTCGGACAAGAATACCTCCGGAGTGCCGAACCGAAGAATCACTCTCTCCTTGAACTCTTTTAGGATGGTCTTCACATTCGCTTTACGTATGGGCACGCACTCCACCCAGCGAGAAAAGAAGTCTTGGAACGCCAAGATATACTCGTGCCCGAGCTTACTCTTCACGAACGGGCCGGTTATATGTCCGGCAACTACTTGCCACGGCTCGTCGATAACTCGCTGTCTCATCAAACCTGCTGGCGGTCTTTGCTCCGCTTGTCTGCTGGCACACTTGGCATTGTTTCACGTACTTCCTCATTGCGAGATACATCTTCGGCCAGTAATATAACCTGGCCGCGCGCTCGTACGTTTTTTCTCGACCTTGGTGCCCGGCGGTCGGATCATCGTGTGATTCACGAAGCACTTCGCGACGGTGCTCCTGTGACACGACGAGTTTCCATGCCTCGTTGTCGGCGACCGCCGCCTCTACTATCTCATCCGCGAGAAAGTAGAATAATCGACCCCCTACCACGTTCCACCTTGAATGGGTTGAGGGGTCGCGTGTCACTTCGTGCAGCCAGGTCCGATATCACTCGTCCCTGGTACCGTCGGACCACGTGCTCGCGTACATTTCGAGGTCGTTTTTCTCCTCGAACATGCGCGAGAGCGCGTCGGGCACGTAGTTCAGCGCCACCTTCGATGTTCCACATCGAGGAAGTGTCCCTGCAACTCGAGAGCCCATCTCGCTAGTCTTCCGGTGAGGCTGTGCAGGCTGTGCAGCCATCTAAGGCTGCTATGGTCTGTCACCACTAAAAAATGGTATCCTTCGATGTACGGGCAAAACTTCTTGATTGCCCATATCACCGCTAGGCATACGCGCTTCGTGACATTGTAGTTGCGCGCCGGCGAAAGTGTTCGGCTGGTGAATTTGAGGACTTGTTCCTGTCCCTCGATTACTTGTAACAACACCGTGCCGATGCCGGTGTCACTCGCCTCTGTCTGCACGATGAACTGAACATCGAACGAGGGTCTGGCAAGGACAGGAGCCGAGGACACTAGGGCTTTTATCTTTTCGAAAGCCTCTTGCTGCGCGTTGCTCCATTCGTATCGTCGATACTTCTTCGTTAGCGCCGTGAGCGGTTCGGCTATCGTGGCAAAGTCTTTCAAGAACTTTCGGTACCAAGATGCCATACCTATGAATCGGCGCAGTTGCTTCAAGTTCTTTGGTACCGGAAAGTTTATCATCGGCTCGATCTTGTCGGGGTCCGACCGGAATCGATCCCGGTAGACGAGCACACCGAGATATTTGACTTCAGTCTTGCCAAACATACTCTTCTCACGGTTGATCGTCAACCCGGTCTCTTTAACGCGCTTAAGCACGTGCTCGAGCCATTTCAAATGCTCCTCATACGTCTCTGTTGCGATGATGATGTCATCGAGGTACGAGAAGGCATACGGGTTGAGCTCGGGGCCGATGACTTTGTCCACCAGGCGTTGAAACATCGCTTCGGCCTGAGACAGGCCGTATGGCATTCTCGTAAACTGATACAGGCCAAACAGCCGGCGACGGTACGCTCGTGTCGCCCGTTCTCCTCGACGACCGCTAGGCTCGCTCTTCCTCGCTCGAATCACTGCTGGAGTTGGACTTCTCATTCCTTCTACTCATCCTCCTGCTGGAGCGTTTGGAGCTACTCATCCTCCTCTGTTCCCTTTTCTCTCCGCTCCGATTCCGCGGCGAAAGGGGTGCAGGTGGGGGGAGGGGGCGGTTGCTGCGGTTGCATACGTTGCATCCCCTCCAGGATCACTTTCGCGAATCGCTCGATTGTTTCTTCTATCGTCGGCGTTTTCGGTGGCGGTGGAGTCGGCGGCAGCTTTGTCTCTACCGCCGCGGCCTTCACCTTAGACGGAGCCGGTTTGCGGGGTTTGTACGCCCACTGCGCGTAGACGCACGACTTCGGCAGCTGTGGGAGCTTGAAGGACTTTCCCGCGTCCACTACAAGCTCCGCCTCCATTGCTAAATCAAGCGAGGTCTCAATGTCCTCGAAGTCGCTTCGCCAAATGAGCTGCTGCAGTGGCGGCTTCATGTTCCGGTGTAGCGTCCCCAGCTTCAAGTCGAGCATTAGCAGTGGCTCCCTCTTCCGCATCATTGCTTCCAGACACGTGATATAGTCGCGCACGGACTCTTCTGGTCCTTGCGCCCTCAAAGCAACCTCATGCGCCAGCCGTTGCTGTAGCCGGTCCGTCATGCCACACCATCGCCGTATCCGGCGACAGGCTTCCTCCCAGGTGATCCAGCTCATCCTGTTGGATCGCACCCAGATCCCGGCTACACCGATGAATAGCTCCGGAAGGGCACTCAGTATTTCCCCTTCCGTAAGCTTGGCGAGTTCCCAATTTTCCTCGACTCGCTCGAGGAAAGTGTCGATGCTTTCACCAGGGTCACCGGCGAACTTAAATCCCCATCGGCGCACTACTTGGCCGACATCTCGAAGTCCGCCACCTGTCGTGCGGTTCACTTCTTCGAACGACCCTGGCATCGACCTTCCTCTTGGTTCGCGCCGTATCTCAGAGTCAGTCGATTCAATTCGCTGGCTCTGGGATCTACCCCCCTCCAGGCGCCACCGAACCCGATTCTGCGCGACAGCGGGGTAATAGGTGGCGGCGGCCTTTCATCCACCGGGGGCTGTCGTAGCCTTGAGGTAGGTTGCTGTACCGGGGTTGGCAGCCTCCGTCCGCCAATGTCTAGACGAGAGGCCAAGATCCTGATCTGCATTTCTTCTCGCAGATTCTCTTCATTTCGGCTGGCGGGCGTGATGTCCGTGAACGTCACTCGCCGCATCGCTTCGATGCTCTCCCTGCGGGTGCTATTGGTGTTTGGGTGCTGAGTTAAGTTGGCGGCAAGGATCCGCGTCGACTCTTTGATTTGCCGAATTTTCTCGTCAACCGCGGCCATGTATACGGCCCTATCGGTTGGCACTTGCAGTGTCGTGCCGTCCGCCATTGACATTTCGAACATCGCCGGTCCTTTCTTGGCTGTGGCTCGTTCGCTCTCCTGAGTATCTTGGCTGATCGTGCCGTTTTGTAGCGTCGTTTCATCTTCGCTGTCGACTCTGGTTGCGTTTGATGCCCATTCGCGACTGTGCTCGAGGTTTTTCTGGACTACCCCGTCCGTTTTTTAAAATCTCAAGCGGATGCGGCTCGTCCGACGTGGAGTTTGCCCACGATATGTCGTGTTCCGAGCCGGACGTTCGATCCAGGAACGTGCAGCGAGCATTTGCGCGTTCCACCCACGCGGAATGCCCGTCAGCGGCGGCTACGTCTTCAAAATCTTCTGGATCGTAGTTGCCGGCTAACCATTTGCTTATCCGTTCCAATTTCTGCAACGTTCCGCTGTTCCCTTTTAGTCCGAGGGCCTGGGTGTACCGCAGTGTCACGTCTTCGGTGAGACATCTGCACCAATTATAAATCGCTTTGGCTGCAGACTCTCCCATGGTTGCGGTGATTTACAACAACCTCTCCCGGAGTATACCTGTGCGCGGCTAAACGAATACGCTCACGTATCAAATGGGCGCACCAAAAATACAACAACAAAAAATATACAAAGTAATTTTTCTCCTATCAGGTATACTCCGATCAAGTGCGTGTGTGTGTATATCCCGGTTCGACTCTCAGTTGTGGCTAACAATCTCTCTACCACCGCTGAGAGACGACGAACCGCTTCCTTCTGTCGCTTTTTCACTCTGCGGCAACGGGTGCCGAAAAGTAATTGAAAGAAAAAAAAAAGAGAGTCCCTGAGGAGGAGCCGGAGCAGGCTCGAAACGTCGGACAATGTGGTGGTGGTGGGCAGTCAGATCGTCCTTTGCTAACAAAGTTTTTTCCAGATTTTAATTAAGTTTTTATTTCAGATTCTGCGGGGGTGATTATAAACAAGGGCAATCTGACTGCCATAAATATTAATTATTTTAATTTAATTTGTAAGACTGTAAGACCGATGGAAAAATTCTTATCAGTTGATATTAAATTGCAGTCGACATAAGTAATATTTTTAATGATAAAGAAAAAAAAAACGAAAAACCGCTGAAACACGAAAAAGAAATAAAAAAAAAACAAAAAAAAATTTTAACTATAGAACAACGAGAAGAAAAGGGCAGGATACTTTCTTTTTCCTCTCTTCTCTTCCTTCTAATCCTGTTTATCGCTTCTCTATCTCGTTAATTAATCCCTTAATTCGATAGTTATTCTATTACCTAACGCGACAAAAGGAAGGGAAAGTGAAAGTTAAACTCTCGTCGTACCGTCAATATTTACTTTATTCTCAGCTCTCGTGTGCTGATCTTTCCCGGAGCAAAAGAATGTTTATTATTCGCACACACACACGCTTACACTCGTAGTTTATTGCGCGCTCGCGAAATTTTCGTGCGCGGCACCTCGCGGTTATTCGCACCACCCGATTCTACGATCCGTAGAAAAACAAATTTGATTCAATCAATCTCGAATTTCTAAAAAAAAAACAAGAAGAAAAACCAAAACTTTCCCAATCTATTTCCCGCACGCTCGTCGGTGGCAGGTATTTGTGCTTCCACACGTTAAAGGCGCCAGTTGTAACGGGGTAGGTTTTCCTCTCAGCGCGGTAAATCCCCGAAGCGGATTTGTCGATGATCGGCGCAGCACAAGTTACATGCGCGAGCACTGGCTCGTGCAGACCCTCGGCGTCGTGTATCCTCTTACACAGCTGCGCGCCGTCGCTCGCCGTCGGCGACCTTAGTCGGCAGCCGTACCTGCCGGCGTTACAACGCGCGACTTCGCTGTCGCGCTCTCTCTCTCTCGTGCGTGCTGTCTCGGCTGCTCAGAAACACGCGAGTACTGCGTACTCGCGCCCGCGGAGGCCGGTGGTATTCTATATCGCCGTGCCATCGACGTGGAAAAGCGAAGGGAAGGACACGTCAATCATACGCGTACTCGAATCTAAAAAGAAAGTCTGTAAGTTTATTGCCCCTCGGGCGTAATAAATCCTGTACACGCGGCGCGCACGCAGTGTACGCGCCGACTCGGGTGGTGCGCCCGCGCCCGCTATGTACGTGTGTGCGCGGTCTCACACGCGTACACGTAGAAGCGGCTCGAGCCGACGTCGGCCGATCTCCGCGCACGATCGGCTCTCGCGCGCGAGTCGGTAGCCTCGCTCGCTCGCGCGGGGCTTGCTCTCCGGACGCACCTCATCCGCCGGGAGAGCGCGCGTTTGCCTGGCCAGGTCTTACCTCACAGAAGCAGTGGCGTCCACGAAGGATTGGCCTGGCGGCGTAGGCTGCCGTATCTCTCTCGCTCTCCGCTGCTGTAGCGGTCGGCTACGTCCCTTTCTCTCTCTCTCTCTCACTCCGCTGCGCTGGCTGCCGGCGACGTCTCTCTCGCTCTCTCTCTCTCGCTCTGCCGCGATAGCTGCCGGCGGCGTCTCTCTCTCTCTCTCTCTCTCTCTCTCTCTCTCTCTCCCTCTCTCTCTCTCTCTCTCTCTCTCTCTCTCTCTCACACAACTTCTCTGCTGCACTGCTGCGCCGTTTTCACGCTCGATGTTGCAGTCCTCACTCCGCCGCACTCACTGCCGAAAACTACCGGCGCGTTCTTCTCTCGCGATTCTCTCACTCTCTCTCGACACCAAGTGAAGCACGTTCGACGGCAGGCAAAGGCTCACGGCAATGGCCGAAACGATACTGCCTGCCTGCTTCTTCGTCGGCACGCGCGAGCATCTCTCGGCCTTGCCCGTTCGCGCAAGGTTGAGAGATGTTTACCTCTTATGTGTTCGCGCGTGCCGTCGCGGTGTGCTGAGACTCGCCTTGAGTCTCATCAGCCCACACCGATACTCACACACACGCGCGCACGCACACGCGCCGTCCGTTACAGTACTCATTAATATTTTATTTTATAAAGGAATTTTATTATAAAATAAATTGTAACATTATAAAACGCGGTGAAACATTAAACAATGTATATACATTGTTAATAAAAAAATAAATGTGTTGTCTATCTTTTCCACGTCACCCAGGAGGTAGATAGAAAGGCGCGTTTTTTTAGAGGTATCATTTTCTGTAATAATTTTATATACCATGATTGTGTAAAATTATCACAAAAATGCCTAATTCGTTTAATAAAATTTTGAAAATAATAAAAAATAATAAGAGAATTATATACGTATGTATATTATGAATTGTTTGAGTAAATCTTAATTATTTACATGAGTACATGCTGTGGGTGTTGAAATAAACTGAGTCACAGATATAAGTAAAGTTAAATTCATTGTATATTGTATAAAACATCATAGCGCACAATAATTACAATTCTTATAATTTTCGGTTCAGTATATCTGTACAATAATTACTTATTTCATTAACAGTCTGTACTTTAAGCTAACTTGAGTTTAACAATTTAATATTATTTCAATCAATTTGTGTAACTACTAAAAGGAAAATGTTTAGTATCACAATGTGAACGCTAGACTTACAAGAGAATTACAATCTGAGTTTTATGAAAATTTTGAGTGTTCAATAATTAAATAATTGAGTTTTGACATCTTGTTGTGTGTACGCAACGTGAGGTATAATTAATAATCATGGTGTTGAATTGAATAGAAATCTCTCACTAGAGATAACTGAACAGGTGAGATATGAGTTTGTTGCTGTATTAGAGATGAATTTGGCCGCTGTTGAATGTGGAGTTTTGTCAAAAACTTTCTCCTCGGTTCACGTACAATGAAGCTGATTAAATACAAAATAGCAAACAAATGTTGTTGATTTGATGCATATGAGAATTACTGACAATCAAATGGTAATGCAGCTCCTGTGCCAACACGTGGTTGGTAACCTAAGCTCGCGTGGAGTGAGTTTTGCTACCTTGCAGCCGAAGTGATTCTACTAATCGTCGATGCACTTTGAGTTGATGCGTGAACGATGGTGAGAAGTGCAGGTGAGCGTGTCCGATGTCAATGAGTAGAGCAAGTGAATATAAGTTGAGTGTGACCGATGAAAATTGCAGTAGCTGATGCCGAGAGATGGTACTTTGTGGCGAGCTGATTGCAGGGAGCGAGGCCTTGACCTCGCTTCCATTTTCTCACCTCGTGCCTATCACTGGGGCGCTAATCAAGTTGGCATCTCTCCCATTTACTTATGGGAGAGAAAGAGAGAGGGAGAGAGAGAGAGAGAGAGAGAGAGAGAGAGAAAGAGAGAGAGAGAGAGAGAGAGAGAGATTTATTAAACAGCTAAGGACTCTGGGTCCAAGATAGCCTGCGCTTACAACATTACAATAACGCAGTAGATATGACAGCGCAGAATACATAGTATCGGTGTGCGTAAAAAATAGAAAGATAAAAATAAAAATAAAAATTACAACAAAAGATACAAATGAACGTAAATACAATAATAAAATAACGAAATAGATAAAATCTACATGCATAAGTCGGCAACACTAATCGTAATTGTTACATATAAAAAATGCAAAGAACATAAAAATGAACAGAAAAATAAATAAAACCTACTATTATTTATCACAATAGAATTCGTACAAAAGCTTCTTAAAGCATGGTCGCATAAACAGACAACGCAAATTGTGGGGGAGTCCATTCCAGAGGTAGGCAGCTCCAATTTTAAATGATGAACGCAGACATTCAGTTTTAAATTCGGGGATCTCGAGGTCCATAAGTGAACGCCCTTTGCTTCTTACTCTGTCCGCTTCTCGGAATTGGAAATCCTCAAATAGGTAGAGAGGTTCGCCATTTCTGAGAATGGAGGCCAGTAGTAAAATGACGAGGTAATCACGTCTGGCCGTGAATGAAAGAATTCCATGCTCTCTGTAAACAGGGGTCATGTGTTCGAAAATCCTTGTGCCAGTGACAAATCTAAGTGCCGTACTTTTGCATCTCGACACTTTCAGAGCTAACTCGTCAGACAGATCCAGGAAAAGTCCCGCAGCATAATCGAAGTAGGGGAAAATAAGAGCTTTGACAAACGTCATCTTCGTAGCAGCCGGTAAGAAGCCATTGTGCTTACGCAGTCGAGCTAAAGCACCGAAGCTTTTCTTAGCAGTGGCATTAGACTGCATTCTCCACGACATCGTACTATCCAGTATCACACCTAGAATTTTCAAGGATTTTTTGAAGGCAACCGCAGTCCCGCATAGTTCAACAGATGAAAGGTTGAGAGAGTCTATCTTGCTCATATAACCTCTAGAGCCAACCCACATAGCTTGCGTCTTTTGGGTATTTATTGATAGCCCATTGTCAGCTGCCCAACGCGAGATGTTAGCCAAATCGCTGTTGACCTTGTTGATGATGGTTTGAGCATCCTTAAAAGGATTTGCAAAATTCAACGACAGATGGAAGGTCGTTAATAAATAAGGAAAACAGCAATGGTCCAAGGCCACTTCCTTGCGGAACGCCAGAGCACCTCGTTAGAGGGCATGACAACTCACCATTGGGCAGCTTCACCGATTGTCATCTGTCCGACAGAAAGGACTTAATCCAATTGCAGGCAGAGTCCAAGATTGAGAATCCAAGAGAAAGCAGTTTGTCAATGAGCACTCCGATATTCATGACATCGAAGGCTCTTGAGAAGTCGATAGAGACCACGAGCGTAATAGAGCTAGAGTCAACTACTTCTCTGAAATCATCAACTATACGAATAAGGGCAGTATGAGTGCTGTGGCCTTTACGGAACCCCGATTGGTGGATTTCTAGAATGCGCTTGTCTGTGATGAAGCTGGTAATTTGTTTTGCTGCTAGAGCCTCTAGAATTTTAGACGCGGCACAAAGAATACTGATCGGTCGAAACTCAGCTAGCAGACTTGCAGATCTGGTCTTAGGTAAGGACCGCACCAATGCTCGTCTCCAAAGCGATGGGAAAACACCAGATTGCAATGAAAAATCAAATATATGTACTAACAAGCACAAAATAACCGGCAGACAATCTTTAAGTTGGCGCAGTTGGACACCGACTGATCCAATAGCATTGGAGTGGGCGGCATCAATGGCTTCAACCACATCGCTAACTTCTACGTTCTTGAAGAAAAATTGATCGTCGGGAGAGATCCTTACTGTTGGGCGCTCGGAGAGGTTAAATCTGGAATTTCCTATGTCGACAAAATGGCTGTTGAAGGAGTCGGCATTGAACGGTAGGTGAGTGTCGGGTGATCTCTTTGATAAACCCAGGTCATCAATTATTTTCCACATGTCTCTGGCGCTAGGAGCGGAAGATAGCTTCTCTTTGAAATAGTGAAATTTCGCGTTCCCAATCTCAGTTTGAACGCGGTTGCGTATGGTGTTGAAGTGAGAGCGTGCAACCGGGCCTCCGACTCTCTTAAAGACCTTTCTATGCCTTATTACGTTCGTGAATTAACGATTTAATCTGAGTGGTGATCCAAGGGGTGCCATTTTTCTTAACGATAAACTCTCGGACTGGTGCACGTTTGTCGTAAGCAGATACAAGAGCATTGGCGAGTGCGCTAACTTTACTATCTATGTTCGGTGGAGAAGTTACAGAGGCCCATCTATTCTAGAAAGATCATCTAGGAGGTGATTCAACTGAAAATGTGTGTAACAACGACGTGTAACAGACAAGGGCTCTCGACGAGGAACAGAGAGAGCGAACGACACAAATAGCACGTCGTGCATCGAAATAGATGGAATACATTCCTGCTTATATGCTGAGACTTTAACTAAATCAGAAACGCAGATATAATCCAATGTGGAATGCGTGCCGTCCGAGCGATGGAATGTGTCAGCGAAGGGCACTCTAACAAGTGAGCTGTACATTAAAAAATCTTTGAAGATATTCAGTGGTGTAGAGGGCACCTTCCAATTGATATTAAAATCTCCCATCAGTATTATATGATCGAATGATCCGTTGCAGTAGAGAAGAGCCTCTTCGACATTGGACCAATAACCGCTGTTCGGCGGACTGTACACGGTTAAGCATAATACCTTGGCACGCTCGAGAGTTAATTCCACAGCTAAGAATTCCGGTCGCAAGATGTAAGTGTTGCATTGCGCCGACCGAAAGACCTCACGGGCAGCTATCAAGTGGTGGATATAAATTGCCACACCGCCCCACTGCCTACCCCCACTACGATCTCCGCGAAAAAGCTTAAAATCCGAAACACTGACGAACTTGGTGGACATTGTTGGTTGAAAGTGCGATTCGGTAATACCCAGAACGTGTATATTATTCTTCTGTATAACGCGCTTAAGGTCGTATATGTGAGCAGATAGAGATTGCGCATTCGAGTGGCTAACGTTGAAGTCGAACAACGAGCGTTGTAAAGGAGATGCACTATCCACGGATGAGATGTTATTCGCCATAATTAATAGAGGCGGATTTCTGCATTATTTTAGCGCGGAACACGGAACACTTCAGTCGATCGAATGCCGCGTGCTTGGTATCGCTTAACTCACTATGCTTACAGTTCGCGCAACATAATGAGGTCTTCGTCGACCACTCTTTGGTGAGATGCGCACCCGAACAAAACCCACAAAGATTATCGTTCGTACAATCCTTCGCTACGTGCCCAAATTTATAACAGTTAAAACACTGCATAATCGTGACATGATCCGCACAGTGACACGAACGAACACCGAAGAAAACATGCTTGGCTTTACACAGAATTTTCCTACACTCTGGTGGAATTTCGACTATACATGATCGCGAAGGCTTACCCTTGCGGACAGGGAATAGATACACAACCTTCAAGTCGTCTAGATGATAGTCGGGAAAATTCTGCTTTAGGAGTGCTGTCTTGATGTCATCCCTACTAAGCGAGATCGGCACATCGTGAATGATGAGGCGAGGATTGCTCTCAGAGTTTTCTTTCACCTCAAGCTCGAACTCGCGCAACTCTGAGCAATTTTTCATGATTTCGAGGTTGCGTGAGTCGCCTTCAACGATAATAGATTTATTCCATCCTAGTCGTACTCGATTAATCCGTAGACCCAGATCAATAGGCTTAATCCGTTCAAGGAATCTGGTCTTGGTTGCAGTCGAAGATTCAAAACTCTCAGATGCAGTGTTGGTCGGGCCGATGATCACTTGCGAGTCAGAACGTATGGGAAGAGTTTTTCCATCTCTGAAAATCATATTAATATTTATATCTGCATTGTCACGAGAAATAGGGTTTTTCGCAACGCTCGCATATGTTTTATCTTGCACCGATGTAACATACGAAACACTGGACAAGATGTTCGCAAGTGAAATTTTGGATGATTCGACGCAATCTAAGATTCGTCAAAGGTCTCGTTTAAAAGATTTCGTAGTACAATCTGTTGCAGGTATGAGTATACGCTGTTGCAATTTTCAAAAATGGGTTATGAAAGGTAGTAATAGCAGTACGTAAATTTTCTTTCCTCACGGATGTCTTTTCAGATGAGTAGCACTGTAGCACGATGTCAAGATGTTTATTTACATCTATCGACAGACTGTCTACTTCTGCTTGCGAGAGAAGGGCCGCTGGAGGGGATCCATCATCTGACTGTCCGCGTCTCTTATTCGAAGATGTATTCATTATCATCAGAGCAGCACGTAACCGGGTCGGCTGATAAGAGATGTCACCACAAGCGACGAGGTGAAAGCCCAAGCCAAGCCATTAAAATTGAGGTTAGAAACCCGGCCTTCAATAATTATGCAGAAGGTAAAAAAACGAGTTGTATACCGACGCTATCCAATCCCAGCATCAGAGACTTGTTTTTGGTGGATCGTCACGCTGAAGTATTGGATAGCGTCGGTATACAACTCGTTTTTTCACCTTCTGCATAATTATTGAAGGCCGGGTTTCTAACCTCAATTTTAATGGCTTGACTTGGGCTTTCACCTCGTCGCTTGTGGTGACATGTCTTATCAATCGGCCCGGTTACGTACTGCTCTGATGATAATGAATACACCTTCGAATAAGAAACGCCGACAGTCAGATGATGGATCCCCTCCAGCGGCCCTTCTCTCGCAAGCAGAAGTAGACAGTCTGTCGATGGATGTAAATAAACAACTTGACATCGTGCTACAGTGCTACTCATCTGAAAAGACGACCGTGAGGAAAGAAAATTTACGTACTGCTATTACTACCTTTCATAACGCATTTTCGAAAATTGCAACAGCGTATACTCACATACTTGCAACAGATTGTACTACGAAATCTTTTAAACGAGACCTTTGCCGAATCATACAAGGAAAGTACCCGAACTGTCAAATTAAAAAAAATTCCAAACCCATATTAAAAAGTAGACCTCCATGCGAGATTCACAAAACCATTTTTTTTATCGGATGAGAAGCGCTTTATAAGGGTTAAAATCACCCCTAAAGTTTACCCCCAAGAAAAGTTTTTTTGATATATCTCGGCTTCTACTTAACTTTTTTTAACGAAACAAAATGGAAAGAGTTTCTTATTAAAAAGTCAAGAAATCCGTGGTAGTATGAACATTAAGGGTTGCATCCCTTATTTTTTAGAGGGTGAAATTGTGTTTTTTTAAGAATAATTTTTGTTGTGAGAATTCATAAAATAATTAAAAATAGGTCAAAACATTATTTTTGCCAACTACAATAAATAACAGTTGGTGTGTTTAGGCATTCTTCGCGAAACAACCCCTTAAGAGGTGGTAAACCACTCCTAACACAAATGAATTAGGTATATTTTTTTGGCAATTATTTTTTTCCTTAAAATGGGTTCTTGAAGTCGTTAATCGGAATCCACAGTTAGATCCACAATAAAAATTTGAAAATAGTGAATTCAATATGGCGAAAAATTTTTTAGAAATATTTTTAATTCCACGAAAAATAGTATGTAGACCCCCTAGCGGAAATTATATTATGTAAATAAGTGTATAATAATGTAACAATGTTTTGTTATGTTATTCTATTATTTATTATTTTTTTATCATACACTTGTTTATCGTACGATAAACAAGTGTATGATAATGTAGTTGTTTGTAAAAAAGTGTAAGAAGACGTAACAAATTGTACTTTTCTACTGGATTTCGGACGCTTTTACATTTTACCACAATTTATACCATTTTTTAATAATTTCTTAGTTTTCCTTACATTTGTCTACGTTTTATTACTTTTTAATTTGTACTCTTAATTCAAATTTTATAGGCATTCTTACACTTTCGTACATCTTTTTACATTTTATTATATATTTGTACTTTTAATTACATCTTTTTACGTTTATATACAAGTTTTGATACACATTTTACATCGTATCACATATTTGTACACTTTTTTCAAATAGTTCATAATTATACTTTTATAATAATTTATAATTGTACTTTTATTTAAATAAAGCTATAAATAAAATATTTTCAAAGATGTAAAGAAAAAATACTAAAACGTAATAAAATGTAAATTATTATGTATTAGAAATATAATTAATATATGTTGCAAAATGTAAGTTACTGTATAAAAGATGAAATTTTTACAAATTCTTACAGATTTTTCTAACAAATTAATTCTTACAGATTTTTCTAACAAATACTTCCTTATAATTTCATAAAAATAAGCTACACAAGGAAATATTTAGAAAACGTAAGGAATTGAAAGAAAATGTAAGAAACTTTAACAACTTGTTAAATATGCCCGAAATCCAGTACCGTATGATTTCTTACATTTTTCGACAATTTATTGCATTCTATAAGTATTTTCTTATTTTCTTTCATATTTTATAATTTCAGCTAGGAGAGATTTTCATGCTTGTTAAAATTATGATAGGTTTTAATAAGAAAAGTTTATTTATGATTTATTAATAAAAATTAATATGAACAAAATTTTTAATATAATGATAATTATAGCAATTCATGGTTATTGCGCAATATACAAGATTACGTACACTTGCATTGATATGGCTTATCTCCCGATTCCTCCTCTTTTATTCATAAATAAGTGAAACATCGGTCAGTCGAAAACAAATATACGTTACTGAACGTTTTTCTACGCTCGTGTTAAATTAATATTCAATGTCAACATTATTTTATGGGTATTAATTGAAAATATAAGTGTCTGGAGGTACTTGCATCATACTTTTTAATGGCAAGTAAACATTTTACGAGTACGAAATCCTATTTGAATTGAATGATAACAACAATAATAATAGTCGTAAGTAACCATATAATTGAAATTTCTTTTTTCTACATAATTATTCAAAATATTTCTAATAGAAGGATATAATAGATATAATATTGAAAAGTTAAATAAAATGCAGCATTTTTAAATATAAAACTCGTCAAAATATACAATAAATTTTGAACAAGTGGCCGAAGTTAAGGAAGTCAAATTCAGTAAAAATCTATTATAGAATCTTTATTGTACCAATTGTAAATATTTTGATAGTGAAACTTTACTCTTAATACATGCATTGAATTATTTTATGATAGTAAAAATTATGTTCTGATTTTAATTTTTAGAATTACTGTTACATTACTGTTATTCTAATATATAAAATATGACATACTGACGATTTAATCAGTTAAGTTAAGTGTAAAAAAATATTCATACGAGTGAATAGAAGTAGTACTTTATTTATAATAATAACGTTTAGCAACTATTTAATGCTAATAAAATAGTGTATCTTGTAGACAAAACATTGACAAACAATAATGAATTCCCATGCACTTACAAAGGAATTTAGTAAAATGTTTTCTTCAAAAGTTTTGGATGTCTGAATACTTTTTACACTTACTGTACATTCATACTATTGTACATTCCTATACTGTTATGGCTATAAAAAGGCTATAATAACTAAAACTTTTACAGGTTTACACAGCAATTCAACGTATCTAAAAGAAGAAAGAAAATATTTTCCATAAATATGAATTTGGTAAATGCGATGAATGTTTTATTTATTTTAAACAGTATGTTTCAAGATCAAGAAAAGAAATTACCTGTTAATGACGCTGAAAGGAATGTTGCTAATATAGTGTATAATATTATAATATCAAGTATAAATCATCGTAGTATTTACGAAGAAACGGAAGAATTTCTATATTATGATGATACCTACGAACCTTACGATGACATACCTACAGATGATTTACATGAAGATATCGATGCAGAAGATATGATAACACCCGAATCTGAAAATTAATGTAGGACCGAATCAGAGAGTATTAATTTTGACTACAAAAAGCAAGCTGTGGTGTATTGGTTAAGTAGTAAAAACAAGTTAAAATTTGAAACAGTCCAAAATCGATTCAAAAAATTAAAAATAGTACGTCAGCTGTATAAATAGAGAGATCAAGTGACAATAGGAGGAAGTAGGATCGATAAATTGAAAAAAATTGAGGAATATTGTTTACAAAAATTTAACGTAGCCAGATCGAATAGAATACCCATTCATGACATTGATGTAAGACGTATGGCAAAAGAAAAAGCATTAGAGTTAAACTTCAATGAATTTAAAGCTTCTAGACACTGGTTAAATGAATTTAAACGGCGATTTAATATCGTTTCTCGAAAAATAACAAAAATTGTTACTAAAAAATCTATAGATGATTCAGAAGAATGGTCAGCACAAAAACAGGATTTTCGCAATAGAGTAAAAAATGCCATCATAAAATATGATGCAAAACGTGTTTATAACTCCGACCAAAGTGGTTTTAATTACGAAATATACAGTGGTCGAACCCACAATCTTAGAGGAGATAAAAGTGTAGAGAGTATAGTGCAATCAGTGCATTCGACAACTCATTCTTATACTATCCAACCTACTGTATCTGCTGAAGGAAAGCTTCTATCACCCTTCTTTTTAGTCATGCAAGAACCAAAGGGAGAGTTTGGAACTGTAGTCAGAAAAAATTTATTTGCAGCAGAAAATGTTTATGTAATGGCATCGAAATCAGGTAAATTGACTAAAGAACATGTTGAAACTTGGGCGCAAGATGTATATTTTCCATCAACTACCATAACAAGTACCCTATTGCTTGATTCATGGAAAGGTCACTGCCTATATATCATTTATAAAGTAAAACCGGAACATAAAACCTTAACGATTCTACAAATTCCACAAAGAACAACAAGTGAACTTCAACCGCTTGATATTTATGGTTTTAGAATGTGGAAGAACTTCGTTCGAACGTTTTCGGATATGATATTTCTAACAAATGAGGATCTCAACTTACACGATAGAAATAATATAATCAAAATGCATTCATTAGTACATAATCAATTATCAAGTCCCAGGTTTCAAAATTTATTTAAATATGCTTGGTACGCCGCCGGTTACATTGATGAAAGGCCAGAAAAAATTGAAAACCCAAAAAAATTTTGCTTCAATTCCAATTTTATTACATGCGATATTTGTGGTAAACGAGCGATTATAACATGTTCATGGTGCAAAAAATCGCTATGTTTACAACATTTTTTTCATGAATATCACTATTGTAAAACATATAATCCATGACCGTCAGAATAATTAGCTAGCTTGCCGTCTGCTGTTGGCTGACCCGTAGGATTTAAAATTGGTCGTTGTGCTGCTTAGAAATTAGTAGAATTGTATAAGAATTTGTATTAAAAGATAATAAATTGTAAAAATCTGTAAGAATTTGTAAAAATTTTAACTTTTATACAGTAACTTACATTTTGTAATATATATTAATTATATTTCTAATACATAATAATTTACATTTTATTACGTTTTAGTATTTTCTCTTTACATCTTTGAAAATATTTTATTTATAGCTTTATTTAAATAAAAGTACAATTATAAATTATTATAAAAGAATAATTATGAACTATTTGAAAAAAGTATACAAATATGTGATACGATGTAAAATGTGTATCAAAATTTGTATATAAACGTAAAAAGATGTAATTAAAAGTACAAATATATAATAAAATGTAAAAAGATGTACGAAAGTGTAAGAATGCCTATAAAATTTGAATTAAGAGTACAAATTAAAAAGTAATAAAACGTAGACAAATGTAAGGAAAAGTAAGAAATTATTAAAAAATGGTATAAACGGTGGTAAAATGTAAAAGCGTCCGAAATCCAGTAGAAAAGTACAATTTGTTACGTTTTCTTACACTGTTTTACAAACAACTACATTATCATACACTTGTTTATCGTACGATAAACAAGTGTATGATAAAAAAATAATAAATAATAGAATAACATAACAAAACATTGTTACATTATTATACACTTATTTACATAATATAATTTCCGCTAGGGGGTCTACATACTATTTTTCGTGGAATTTAAAATATTTCTAAAAAATTTTTCGCCATATTGAATTCACTATTTTCAAATTTTTATTGTGGATCTAACTGTGGATTCCGATTAACGACTTCAAGAACCCATTTTAAGGAAAAAAATAATTGCCAAAAAAATATACCTAATTCATTTGTGTTAGGAGTGGTTTACCACCTCTTAAGGGGTTGTTTCGCGAAGAATGCCCAAACACACCAACTGTTATTTATTGTTGTTGGTAAAAATAATGTTTTGACCTATTTTTAATTATTTTATGAATTCTCACAACAAAAATTATTCTTAAAAAAACACAATTTCACCCTCTAAAAAATAACGGATGCAACCCTTAATGTTCATACTACCACGGATTTCTTGACTTTTTAATAAGAAACTCTTTCCATTTTGTTTCGTTAAAAAAAGTTAAGTAGATGCCGAGATAAATCAAAAAACCGTTTCTTGGGGGTAAACTTTAGGGGTGATTTTAACCCTTATAAAGCGCTTCTCAGCCGATAAAATAAATGGTTTCGTGAATCTCGCATGGAGGTCTACTTTTTAATATGGGTTTGGAATTTTTTTGAATTTGACAGTTCGGGTACTTTCCTTGTTAGTTTGCGTCGAATCATCCAAAATTTCACTTGCAAACATCTCGTCCAGTGTTTCATATGTTACATCGGTGCAAGATAAAACATATGTGAGCGTTGCGAAAAACACTGTTATATATATATATATATATATATATATATATATATATATATATATATATATATATATATATATATATATATATATATATATATATATATATAAGCTAACTGTCTCAACATGAAAACATTACTTTTTTTAGTTATATATATATATATATATATATATATATATATATATATATATATACATACATATCTCTAAAGGGGTTTATAAAGCCCGTTTTTTTATATATAGGGGCTTATCGAGCCCGATTTTGATTATGCAGCCCGGGCCTCATAATATTTCTAAATATAGGGGTTTATGCGGCCCGACCTAGAGTCTATAACCCCAGGGTCCATTATTTCTTTAGTCACTTGCCATAGGGAACTCTCGGCTGTAGGTACTAATATACAGGTTTGGGCCTCATAAACCCCGATAAACATGTCTATATATATATATATATATATATAAATGAGTGTATGTGTAATTTCTGGGACTCCATAAGAAAAAGTAAAGTGGGTTTCACAACAGGGTCTTACACATGTTGTGAAATAAGCCTTTAAGAGGGGAATTTGATACTTGACTAAAGAAATAATGACCCTAAGTGTGTTGTGATTCGCAGGGGGCCTGCGGCGCCCGCTTTTAGTACCGGCAATATGAGAAAAAGTACCACTTATATATATATATATATATATATATATATATATATATATATATATATATACACACAAGTGTGTTGTGATTCGCAGGGGGCCTGCGGCGCCCGCTTTTAGTACCGGCAATATGAGAAAATAAATAAAAAAAGTAATGTTTTCATGTTGTGACAGTTAGCTTAAGGCATCCTGGAAGTTAGCATTACGTACAGAAGTCTCCCAGGCTGACTGGAAGTCACTCGACAATCCCAGAAGTTGGCGTTACGTACACGAAAAGTCCCAGATATTAGCGTTTCATATATATATATATATTCACATCTGGGACGCATTTTGAGGATTATATAAGTCATATATACCGAATTTTGAGGATTTTGTAGGCATTTTGAGGAGGCTCCTCAAAAGTACAAAGCACTCGAGAGGCATTTTGAGGATTTTTCAGCGGTTTGCACAATAGTGTGTTAATACATCGATTTCGGAAATTCCGTGATATTTTTCCGTAAAAGCGGGCGCCGCAGGCGTCGTGGTGTTAGTCAATAACCTTAGGGTCATTATTTCTTTAGTCACGCGCTTGTTTATTGGTTGTATATAACAATGTTTATATTTGTGTCACCACTATTGTACAAATTCTTTATGAAATCCTCAAAATACCGTACAATGATATATATATATATATGGGGCATTCTCTGTCAACGCGACACCCCCTCTGCCCAGAACAATTTTGATCCAAATGAGGTCTACCTAGGCTGAAATGAAAGCTCTTGACTTCTACTTTCGAACGCCGTCTGGCGATTCCGAAAATTCAAAATGGCGGATCCAATATGGCGGCTGAAAATCTCGGAATGATGGAAAAACAAGTTTTTCTTCACTCTAATAGCGAATCTGATACGAAAATTGTTATTTCTTGCCACTAATATGAGGTTAGCGATATATTTTCTTACTACTACCGTTCAAACCGAGCGGTTAAAATTATATTTCAAGGTCATTTTGAAGGTCAAAAATTATTTTCTGGATTTTCGGACTAGTATTCCACGAAACTAGTAGAAAACTTGATTACGATCATAACTAGACTTGACCTTGGATCATTTTTCAAGGTCATGATTTCTGTCTCTGCATAATTAATGTTTTGTTGAACGTAACCTCCTACGAGACATTTGTTCCTTTGTGCATATCGTGGGACCGGCGATCTAAAAATTTCATGTATAAAATCCTTAGAGAAGATAAAGTTCCACAATAGAACTATCAAGTAGTTTTAGCATAACCCATTCTGAACCACGTGGAGGTACTACTTCTCTCAGAACATAAAAAAAATTAAAAAAAAAGGAGGATAAAAAATAGAAAAACTTGAATATTATAAAAAAAATTCAGTATATTTTCCCATTGAAAATTAAAGTAGAACAGATACAGACTTAGCAGCATTCGAGTACCTTTTCATGATAACTTTCCCGTCACTTGATAATTGAAAAGAATGATGTTTAAGAATCTGTGGAAAAGGTAATGCAGCTTGAAACCTACGATTGAGTTTCCTTTTGAATTTATCATGTTCAGTCTGCGTAAAATAAAAAATCCTTATATTTTCAAAATGATTTTTAGCCCACTTCACAAGAGATGTGTGCGTCAGAATAGCATCTTTCGGTTTCGCCTTCAAGCTAGCTCTATAAGCTTCTCTTTTAAATATTGCACCAAGACCATCATAACAGCTTTTACCATGAGCAGTGGCGCAAAAATGCCACTCTGCCTCAATACCAAAATCCTTCTCATGATGAAGAAGATTTGCTATCTGAAAGCGGTTCTTGAAATGCTGTTTTGCTCCATCTGTCACGTAAATAATCTTTTTAAGTTTTTTTACTTTTCTCTTGATTTCTGGAATCAATAAATTCTGAATAGTATAGACAGAAGAAGTGTCATGCTTCAAACTATTCGACAAGAATACACAACTTTCATGCTTCAGCTCTGAATCTTCTTTATAATAGTAAATAGCTGGAAAAACAGTGCACTGGTCATTATTAAAATGGAAGGCTTGAGATGCATCTTGAACTGCAAAAGAGTAATTCTCAGAATAGTCGAACATTACCAGAACTTCTCCATTGCCTAGATTACTTTTTGTTTGAGCAATGAAATTACCTTGTTCTTTGGCAATATATGAGTGGGGTTTGAGTATCGCCAATTTGGCATATAATTCATCAACAAATTCTTCAACTGGTAGAGTTAAATTCTGCAAAATTGATCTATCCGTTCCTGACCACGCACAGTACTCAATTTGTGAGATATTTGCCCCATCCAATATTTCAAGTAAACGAGACGTAAGATTTTCAGAACCAGGGCACTTCGAACATTCATCCAAGTGACAGTCAGGTGTAGGATTCTTACACATAATTTGCTGTAAACAATCTTTATAACTACAAATGGGTTCTTCTTGATTTTTCGTGAGCTTCTGAATATCGATTGCATCCAACATCAATATACCATTTTGATGAATGGTGCAAACGCAGACGCTATGCGTTCCTCTAGCACCAGCAAGAACACAATGTTTTGGTCGTAATTTCGCGAAAGTACTGAATCCTACTTGCACGGTTGGTTCTGCTATCTTGAATAATTCGTAAAGTTCTCGTAAATCGAAATATAAAAGACGTTTCTGCACCTGAGTCCGCTTTCCATCAATAATAACAGAGACAGTATCTTTTCGACCCGGCATCATCCGACTGTGCAGATCGTTATTATAACATTCAACAATGACTTCTATTACTGCCTTTGACAAAGTTTTACCGTGTTTAGCCGTTGTTGTAGCTAAAATACCTCTATCGGCTTTGAGTTTTTTCGACTTTCTTACTAAATGTCTTGACGTATTGAATTCACGGGAAATTCAACTAATATTCCAAGTTGATGGGGCGATTGTAAGTATAGTTAGTTTCAAAGGGTCATTAACTCCTAATCTAGAAAACTTTTCTTTTAATTCTGAAAACATGTCTTCCAATTCGATTTCTCTAGCTGATCGTGTAGCTTCTTGAACAGATTTATCAATACCAGTGTTTTCTGATGTCGTCTCTATATCCATGTTTTCATATTCGTTGTTGCCTTCGTTATCTCTTGTATCAATAGATGAAATGGGAGATCCACATAACTTTCTACACTTACTACAAATTTTTGAATTATCTGGAAAATCTGGAAATCTTCGTTTTAAGTTGTTCGACAACAAGCGTAGATCATTACCTATGTGACCCTTACCATTGAGAGGGTTGATACAACGATCGGACCGTGCTACAGTAGACATATTCAATCCATCTAAGTAAGTGATAATACTCGAATATAATAACGTAGGGCTGTTAGAACAGGTGCTATGAAAAACGTCTTCGAATTAATTTGAATCCTCTCGAAAATCGATGGGAACTATATGTACGAAACGTTTAGGAAAGATAATGCACGAAATATAGAACCACAGATACACCAAAGAGTTAGAGTAACAGCCGCACTAAACTTTTAGAGAAGCATCGGTACTTAAAGAGTTTCGAAAGAGGAATAAAAAAAGTTAGAGAGATATTAGAAATGTTCTATTGTAAAGTTTAATTACAGGGTTATCAAAAAGTATGGGACCCCCGTATTTTCCCAGAAACGATATTTTTTGAAAAAGCTAAGGTCATACCGTAAGTAATTTTCAACGAGGATTTGTCTGGTCTGATGACCTTGAATCTGACCTCGTCGTTGACCTTCAAAGTCAATTTAAAAATTGCAAAATTAAAAAATTTTGCAATTTTTGATCGCATTGTATACGTGTATAGTCACACGGTCTTACACCAACTATAGCATCCACGGCGTCACGTCGGTTTTTTTCTCTCAGTGCGTATACTGCACGATTTTTGTGCAGGAGGAGCACCAAATCAAAAAAGCAGTAGCAGCACAAATGTGTTGTACCATTGCCACACTTTTTAGTGCTTCTTCTGCCCTAAACTTTTGTACTCCTGAAGAACGATGAAATAGATTAAATGCGGAACAATTTTAGTGCAACATTTGCTCTAAAATGGGAGAGTAAAGGACTTAATGTTTAGTTACGAAACAATTCTTGCATTTGGTACTGATACTCTACGCTAACGTGTTTCTTCTCCACCAAACTTTTTCAGTGATTCTGAAATGTTTCAAAGTGTGGATATAACCACAGTTTTTCTGTTACTGTTCCGAATTAGAACCGATTGATAGCATGAATTGAAGAAGTATAACTGCGAAAGAATCGGTTTATTAAAATTAGAACTCACCATGAAAATGACCTTGAAAAATGATCCAAGGTCAAGTCTAGTTATGATCTTAATCAAGTTTTCTACTAGTTTCGTGGAATACTAGTCCGAAAATCCAGAAAATAACTTTTGACCTTCAAAATGACCTTGAAATATAATTTTAACCGCTCGCTTTGAACGGTAGTAGTAAGAAAATATGTCGCAAACTTCATATTAGTGGCAAGAAATAACAATTTTCGTATCAGATTCGCTATTAGAGTGAAGAAAAACTTGTTTTTCCATCATTCCAAGACTTTCAGCCGCCATATTGGATCCGCCATTTTGAATTTTCGGAATCGCCAGACGGCGTTCGAAAGTAGAAGTCAAGAGCTTTCATTTGAGCCCAGGTAGACCCCATTTGGATCAAAATTGTTCTGGGCAGAGGGTGTGTCGCGTTGACAGAGAATGCCCCATATATATATATGGCCCATGCTAAATGGATTCAACGAGCAAAAAAAATAAAGTCTTTGATTTTTTTGAAACTCTGAGGTCATATTCTCCATTAGATTTCATTAGACCCGTGTTTTTTCTTTTTGTCAAAAAATAATTTTGGAGCCCTGTAGCGCGATATCAAAAAGTACATTGTGAAAGCATTATTTTGAAAATGAAAATTCGCATTTTTTCCAAATGGCCGTAATTTTTGAAATTGTGCGGAATTTTACCAGGTTTCATGTGATTTTTTCAGATTTTAAATAACTTGAATAGTTTTTCAGATAAATTGAAAAAACTGAAAAAGTGATTTTTTTTCAAAACTGAATTTCTCAAAAACACCACCTTTTTTTTCGTGAAATTTGGATATGTTTTTCATGGCCAAATAAGCTAGCTTTCTACCAAACGGCAGCGTGCCATCTTTCTTCATTCGAAAGATACACCCTCACAAAGATAATTGCGATTTCTACACGTTTATTCCTCATATGCGTTATGTGCAGCGATACATTTTACACAGGGGCTGGCTGAAAGTTCTAAAATTAAATCTGGCATCTGCGTGTGAGCGATTAGGGGTACAGAATACACGGATGGTTGTAGTATATACACGATTGTAGTACCCTAAGTGTCCGCTAGATGGCGATCACAAATGCGCCACATTCAATGAAAAACATCACCTCGAGTGTAGAAGTAGGAGCCTGCGGCACCCACTCGATCTACCCATTATTACCACAATGCGGCAACTTTACTTGCGAGTGGGTTGTTGCAGAGACTCTATAATTAAGAGTCACCCCAATTTATTTTTTCTCGCTGACAAACACTGACTATACAACTTTTCGTATACGTTCAATCATATACGGATACATATCAACAACCATGCAAAAGGCTAAGTTTAGTTCCAAGAGAACTCAGAAGTGTCCGGATATCGGCAGTATTCATAAAAAGTACGTTTATGAATTGGCGATGTAGCAAATGGATGTCTAACGAGTATAAAAACAAGGATATAACAGAATATACCAAAGTGTCTGGAATTTGCTATGAAAAACTCAAGAAAACATCTGAAGAAATTTTTAAAGAAGCAGGAGAGTCAACGCCAACAGAATCTACATCATCTAATCAAACGCCTGAATCTCAAATTACGATGCCGGCAGATTCTCAAACCTCAATTTGCAGTATTGAGTTGTATGAAGAAGTGAATGAAATACACACTAAGAATAAATTGTCTCTATCGCCGTTCAAGCTTCCGTCAAATGTTGACGCGACAGCATTGACAAATTACGTTAATCGTAAGCGCAAGCAATTATTAGATACTTTTTATGAAGAAACTGATTGCAAAATTAGGAAACTGTATAACGTCTCGAGGCAGAAATTAGAGTTTAATGAATGCAAGATATGCGACGAATGGAATGAATACTTAAGTTTGGTGTTAGCAAATGAAAATCTAACTTTCATAGAAAAAGTACGATTGATGACTGTAGTACCTTCAAGTCTCTCAAGTAATTATATTTTATTGCACATAAGAGAAACCACAGATTATATGATCAGAGCTTCACAAAAGCTAGTAAAAAGTAAAGGTTTATACGAAAAGCCCGATCCATATTCTGGAAATCCTGTGAAGACTGAAGTTATTGAGTTAGTTGGAAGATATTATCTAGACGATGATTTGGACTGTTCCCGACAAAGTACTAACAAAAATGATGTGATGAATGTTAAAATCAGTGGAGTTATAGAAAAAAAAATCAAACGTTCTCTAACTCGGAGCATCAAGGAAATTTGCGATCTAATTATGAAACAAAATGCAGAAGTTACTATTTCAAGATCCAAGATTTATCAATTGCGACCAAAATGGGTATTAATTGAACCTTTAAACAATTCCTGTTTATGTGTCTATTGCGCCAATTTCGACCTTATCGTAATAGCTCTAAAAATTGTGTTAAAAAAGAGTAAATCCGAGTTTCTTACACTTAAACAAGAGATCTTATCCATAATTATTTGCTCTATAGAAAATGATTCGTGTACTCTTCAAGAGTGTAAAATTTGCAAAGATAAAACGATAACCGAAGAAAATTTTCATTTAGAAGAAGATTTACTATTTGATGAAATAACTTTTGCAATTTGGGAAAAAAATGATCTTGTAAAGAAAACTTGCACATTAGATGTTTATCTCAAAGAGCTGAACAGTTGCGCAAATACAATGAGCAAACATAGACGAATGAAAGAACTCCAGCAACGTGAAATCAAATCAGAAAAAGAAGATGGACTTTCGAGTAAAAATCGTTTAATTCTACACGGAGATTTTGCAGAAAATTGGGCCATCATTCAGCAAGATACCATTCAGGGGTATCACTGGACTAATACACAAATTTCTATTTTTACATCGGTGTGTTATGTCGGAAAGATTACTACAAGTTTTGGCATAGTGAGTGACGATAGAAAACACGATTCAGCGTTCGCTTTAGCAGCTATGAAATTGATAACAGATGAGTGTATGAAACTAACTGCAGATGGGAAAAATGATACTACCATAATATCTGACGGTGCTGCCAGTCATTTCAAGAACAGATTTCAATTTTATGAATTGGGAAATGAATTCCATAAAGCGAAATGGATTTTTTCTGCAACTGTGCATGGAAAAGGTACGTGCGATGGCATCGGTGGCTTATTAAAACATTTTGCTACAACTCATAACTTGTCTGCACCATCCAGCGAACATATTAAAAATGCTGACGATTTTGTAAAATATGTCAGTGAGTGTACCAGCAAAATAAGAATTATACATTTGAAAACCGAAGAATTGCAAAATTTTCGCACTCAAAAGACCGAGGAATGGGAAAAAGTTCGATCGATTAATGGCATTCGCGATAGTCATATTTGGCAAGTTATCCGAGAGACTGATGATGCAGAAATTGTGAATGTCGATAGGCGAATGAGAAAAACAAACACCTACGAATGGCTCACTGTTCAATGTTGATCAATATTTATGATAGACTGTCTTATATTATTACTAACTATTATACCGAATTTAAAAGTGTAATATATTAAAGAAATAAATGTATTTTTTTACTTCTATTTATATTGGACGTTGATTTATACCGAATCTTCTACTTATTTCCACTTATGTGACACTACTTTAAAAATAATTTTTAACACACCATATCGTAAAGTTAGTACTTCATTCTCGCCGAGGTGAAAAAAAGTGCTACGTTAATTCCCTACCCCCACTCTAGTTCCCAGCGCCACGCACATGTACGCTCGCCTTCGGCTCTTAGCTCTAATCGGAGATTAGGGAATAAATGTACAGCCTTTTTCCCCTCTTCGGCGAAAAATGAGAATGAATTTTACGATATTTGTGTTAAAAAAATGTATATTGCACTCGTGAATATAGTAGGCTGTGCGAAACTGCGCGTTTGTCGCCCTTGCTTCGCTCGGGCAACAACTCTCACGCAGGGAACACACAGCTCACCTTATTCCCTTGGTTCATAATATACTATTATTTATGTTTAAAGTTATCTAAAACATTACATTACGAGCTTATACATAACTCATATGAGGCTTAAACGTGTAGAAATCGCAATTATCTTTGTGAGGATGCATCTTCCGAACGAAGGAAGATGGCACGCTGCACTTTGGTAGGAAGCTAGCTTATTTGGCCATGAAAAACATATCCAAATTTCACGAAAAAAAGGTGGTGTTTTTGAGAAATTCAATTTTGAAAAAATAGCACTTTTTTCAGTTTTTTCAATTTATCTGCATTTATGCATCGTTGCAATTTTTCGCATAAATCGGCCGCGAGATTTAATAGAAGCCCTGCTGCATAGTCGAAATACGGGAAGACTAACGATTTGACTAGTAATAACTTGGTGTTCTTTGGCAAGCAGTGCGAGAGAGAGATAGATAGATAGATAGATAGCCTTTATTTACCAGAATGGCAAAATTTTAAAATACAAAATAGATTAATATTAAAATACAATATAAATTAAGAATAAATAGTCTTAAATATTCTTTAACAAATATTCTTAAATAAGATAACAAATAACGTATTTTGGTGAAGGGTCTATCACAGTCATATTAAATTGCGTAATGAGACAATACAGTCATAAATAACTAATCAAAGTCCAAAAGGACAAATAACTTAGTGTATATACAATATCACAGTCAACTTAATATACGGCCCGCGGCCACGTTTATTTATAAATACCAAATACGAATGAAGGCTAGGGATCGATGTCGAATAGGTGCTGACGCACCGCCCTCTTAAACGCAGCAAAAGATGGCAGGTGACGAATGGAGGAGGGAATAGAGTTCCAGAGACGAGCACCCTGAACTTGGAAAGTTCCGGCACCAGTCTCCGTGCTCACCTTGGGGATGTTAAGTTCCCGCAGCTCTCCCCTAGCAGAGGGTCTGGGCGTATGCTTTTCGAAAAAATCCGCTAAGTAACCAGGCTCACGCATCCGAGTAATTTTATAGAGTAAGAGGGCTGTAAAATACAGCCTGCGTGAGTCCGTTCGAAGCCAGCCCAACCGTTTCCGATAGGGGGTAATATGTTCATCCCTCTTAACCCCCAAAATATACCTCACACATGTATTACTCAATCTCTGTAGTCGGGACCTTTGTTCGTTCGTTGCGTTCAGACACACTACTGTGCAGTAATCAAGATGCGGTTGGACTAAAGTCTCGACTAGTCTTTTGCGAAGCGTCTCATTGGTGCATGCCCTGATGAACCTCAGACTGTATAGGACTTTATTTACTGTGTTAGTAATCGCGTCAATCTGAGGTTTCCATGTTAATTTACTGTCCAGCGCGACACCAAGATTCACAACTTCGCTACTGAATGGGATCAGAATCCCCTCCCCCAACCCAACATCTGGCAAGCCTTTCGAATTGAGATCATTGACATTTTTCTTTGAGCCGAAGAATATAGCTTTGGTCTTGCCAGCGTTGAGGCTCAGGCCAGAGCGCTCAGCGCACTCAGCCATCATTTGTGCCGCATTAGAAAGTTGAGCTATGGCCCCCAGAACTTCCTTTTTGGTGGTGTTTAGATAAATCTGAAGGTCATCTGCATAAAAGATATAATTTATCGCTAGTCCGTCAAGTATGTCGTGCAGGTCGTTGACGTAAAGGCAGAAAAGTGGGGGACCCAGGACAGAACCCTGTGGAACTCCCATATTGGTTTCTAGGTAATCCGAGTTACCATTCTTTTGAGAGATTACCATCTGGGACCGACCTTGTAAGTATAATTTGATCCACAGGAGAGCTGCCCTGGAAAACCCGAGCTGCCGAAGCTTTCGCAGAAGCTTTGACGGCGAAATCGTATCAAACGCCTTACTAAAATCAAATAATAATAGAAGAGTTACCTTCTTTTTATCAATGGCCATACGCACATCGTCCGTCAGTTTAATCAGAGCTGTTTGAGTACTGTGGTGTTTACGAAAATCGGTTTGGAGGGGATCAAGAAGTTTATTTTCATTAAGATACTCCGTAATTTTGGTGTGGGTGAGCTTTTCAAGAACCTTGGAGAGAAAACAGAGCATTGCAATGGGCCGAAAATCCGAGGCTGATGTTGGTGCCACTTTCTTTTTAAGTGCAACGAGCTGCGAACTTTTCCAGGCCCCCGGAAAGATCCCCTGAGCGAAAGACGAGTTGAAAATGTTGACCAGAAAGTCGCCAACAACTGGAAGAGCCCCTGCAACAACCTGCTGGGGAATCCCATCCGCCCCCCTTTGCCTGCGAGGAGAAGTGAGAAATGGCAAGGACAACATCATTATAATTTACCGGTTTAAAATGAAAACCCTCCTCATTTGCAGTATTTATCAGGTCCAATGCTTCGTCTATGTCTTCCAAAGAAGAGGAAGAGACCCCAGCGAAGTGAGCATTTAACTCTTCCGGCGTGAACCCGTGAAAATCCTCGTCTTTACGTTTCGAAAGGAGGCCAAGGTTACGCATTTCCTTCCAGATATTCTTATTATTATCGAGAGCATCAGTGAGATGTTGTTGCATAAAGGAATTCCGCTCTTCGATTAGGCGAACGTCGACCTCCTCACTGAGTCGGAGAAACTGATCGAGCAGCTCAGCTCTCCCAGTGTGCTTATAACGCCTGTGAGTAGCATTGCGCTTATCAATGAGTAGCCTCAACTCAGGCCCAAGCCAAGGAGCATATTTTTTATGAGAACAAACCTATTTAAGAGGCGCCAAATTGTTAATTACTACATTAAGATTATGATTCAATGACAGCAGAGCACCCTCCAAGTCGGTTTCGATTGAGCTCATGGCCATCCAGTCACATTAAATGAGCATATCATTTAGTGCTTCCGGACTTATGCTCTTGTAGTCCCTATAAGAGAAAGATTCTCGAACGGGATTCAAAGAGTAGATGTCTATAGTAGCATCCAAAATGCTATGCTTTCCAAAACTGGGCAGACATTTGTTCTTGTACTCCAGTACTGTGTCATTATCATCCGTCAAGATTAAGTCAATCCATGTGTGAGCGGTAGAGGTTCGATGCGTAGGGCCATGCTGAACAATTTGAAGAGAAAGCTCTTCTGTAAGACGCCGGATGGTGTTTGCGTCATCGGATGCCGACAACAGAACCGCATTCAGATCCCCCATGATGATTTTGTGGCTATACTCAGCTGTTAAGTCTCTCAAGATGGAGAAGAGATCATATTGCTTTTGCATTTGAATTTTAGGGGGCCGATATATCACCCCTACGAGGACAGGGGGAGAGTCACCCTGCTGCACGCTACAAAACAAGTATTCAGGCTTATTTGGCGTGCCCGATCCGTGAGTATTAGAAGTGTCAAGCACACGAACGGTATAATCACTGCGCACATACAGCACAACTCCCCCCCCATTCACGTTTCGATCCCGTCTGATCAAAATATATCCCTGAACCCGAATGAGGCCGTCATCGACAACCGGGCCCAGCCATGATTCCGCAATTCCAAAAATATGGTAGGAGGGATTCTCCGCAAGGAAAAAGCGAAGTCTCTCAATGCGAGCTCTTAGCGAGTTAATATTGAGGAACCCCGCCTTAAAGAAACTACCATTCCACCGTCCCCCCTTCGCCACTGGCCCAGTAGCGTCAAAGAGTTGCCGCCGGACCATTTGCAGAGCCGAGTCAATGTCTGCATTAGCTACCTCGGTCGGTGTTATGTTCCTGACAGCTGTTGAATTGGCGCAAGCTGACTGGTACGCTGTATAAATAGCTTGAAGGTCCGAAGCTGATGCCAAGACATGCGCACGCTCACCACCTCTTCTCCTAGCTAGAAACCTGCTTCCCGCATGCCAGACGTACTTGAAGCCAAGTTCCTGAGCTACTGGCCTCAAGTTTTTAAAAAGAAAGAAGTTTTCTTGGGACAACATCTCGTTAATAAAAATTTTTCGCGCTGGCATGCAGGAAGCAGCCTCTGAATCCAACAGGTCGAGTTTAATATCGCTAGTCGTGAGATAGTTGTTGGCAAGCGCACGCTTGGCTCGCATCACTTCTCTGACTAACCTGGGCTTTGCTAGTAAAACAATTATAGAGGGCAATGCGCCCGAGCGCGATCCCAAGCTCTCCACCGAGCTCTCTTCTGGTTCCCGGGTTGGTTCCCGGGAGCGCAAAACACGAGTGCCAGCAATATCGTCTCTCTGAAGAGGGGGAAGAGTAGTGCTGAGTACCACGAAGGCAATATTGTCCAGCTTCATTGCATCTGGGTCTACATTACTTTTCAATACACCATTAATCATTACCTCGTAACACTCAGCTCCGTCCTTGCTAGATCTTGTATCAGAGCCTCCGAGATCCAACCGAGGAGGGGAGGAACGTGAGCCGTAAGTATCACAGCCGATGGCTGAGTCACAAGAGGCTGGGGGAGCAGCCCTTATCAAGGGAGAATCTAAAGACTCTCGAAACGGACAAGCACCTCGGAGACTCTCAATTCCAGCGTGGACTTTTCGTAAGTCGTCTTTAAAACCTTCGGTAGTCTGGAGCTGCAACCTCATGTTAGCGTTTGTTTCGCTTAACACACCAGTGTGGTTAGCTATTTCTCCCTCAAGAGCAGAGACTCTGGCTGTTAAATTTGCCTCTTCGACAGCAGCGCCTCTACAGGAGAACGTAGGAGTTACACTGTGAAGATCAGGGCCCCTCCTCATGAGGGATTTGAGCTCGTCCAGTTGCTTCTCGATCATATCGAAGCGCCGAAAAAAGAGATCCAAGGTGCTTACCGGAATTAAAACTTGTGAGACTCCAAGAAGAGTGGTCTCACCTAGTGGCGCCTCTTGCGGAAACAGCTTCAGCAGATCGTCGCTATTTCTTGCGGATGCAGAGGCGAGGTGACTTTTATTGTCGCTGGTTGTAGATTCAACAGCCTCTGCATTGCTTTGAGCAGTGCCATCTAGTGGCTCTTCCTCTGTATCAACGATTGCTGTATCAACATCAGCAACATCAGCATCAGTGCCAGCAACATCACCCGAGAACTTGGAGGCGATACCGGAGTCAGTAATAGCAGTAGATGGTGGTGGCAGGTCGTCCTCAATTAACGAGGAGCGCTTCATCGCCTGCCCGCCGATAACCCGCTGGTCAGCCTTAGTGTGCGCCTTCTGGGCTGCAACCCGCTGTGTAGCCTTCTCGCATACGCTGAGTGTCGAAGCAGACGCCGAGTTGTTGAAGCGCCTTGCTCGCGGTGACGTCACAGCTGGCGTCAATGCACCGAGCAGCGATTGTTGGTTGAGGGGGGGCACGGTTTTTGGTGTGCCGCGCTGCGAGGTCGTCTGCTTTACTCGCGTGCTCACCTGATGTATAGAAGGCGAGGTGCGGCTCGTGGTTAACGGCGTCTGCTGCGGCGACTGCATTGCGACAGTTATCACAGATGCCTCCCTTTTTTACCCGAGCACTTCGAGTGGCACGGGCGATGACACGTTAGGCATTAGCTAAGTGGCGACGTAGATAGCGTGCCACATACAGCACACTTATAATCCATGGCCCCGGTGAGAAGAGCAAGCCAATCGCAACAAGGAGCACAGGTGGTACCAACCTCAAGGCTGTTGATTAACGTCGAGGTCCCGCCGAAAACTGCCTCTGCGATCCTAACCTCTCCGAAGTAATCGTGATGGTAAAAAATGGACTCCCTGGCTCAAAAAAATGGAGCCATGCAGTACTGCTCCGTGCACATGGAGCCTGCGAGAGACCGGTTGCTCTGCGAACAGTATACACTCACACAGGTGTGGTCAGACAACGAAAATAGTCGCCGAACGGCAGAGCGTCAAGACAGATGTTATAGCTGTTATACCTACAGAGAGAGAGAGAGAGAGATACCGCGCCATGTGCACGTGCAAGACACGAGACAACGAGCGAGGAGCCGGCAGCCAGCCCCCCTGCCTGCCGACCCTATTCAGCGAGTAGGAGAGAGAGAGAGAGAGAGAGAGAGAGAGAGAGAGAGAGAGAGAGAGAGAGAGAGAGAGAGAGAGAGAGAGAGAGAGAGAGAGAGAGAGAGATTGATTGATTGTTTATTTGATCGCTAAGGACTCCTGGTCCTTAATAGCCAAAGGCTAGTACAATATTAATCATAAAGGTATAAGTGTAAAACGCTTGGAAGGGGTACGTCCCCTGTACATATATCACAAAAGTTTAATATAATTTATATAAAAGCGATAAAACAAATTAAAAAAAAGGAAAGATATATATAAATATACATAAAATGAGAACGAAGAAGAGAAAGAGTATGTACAAAAGAAAAATAAGAGAAAATAAATTAAACTATGTTGACAGCATTACATAAAGAGTTCGCATAACAAATAAAAGAACTATCGCGCAATTAAAAGGTGCTTATATATCCGAGAGAGAGAGAGAGAGAGAGACATAGAGCGCGACTACTGCGCGGGCGAGAGAGCCAGAGAGAGGCAAGTGCACCGGTTGCTTCTTCAAAAGTAAGTCTTATTCTCTCATCCCTCGTGTTAAATGTAAAGGTTTGCACGGAAATCGCCCCGTGCAAACTTTCTGTACCATGTACGTGCGGGTGTGTGTCAGCCCGTCGTACTTTAACACCGCGCGCGAAAATAGCAGCTTCGCCATGCGCCGTATCATTCGCGCGTTTGAATATTAACTGTCGCGCGCGAACTAACTTACTGTTTTAATCAGCACGTGCATTGTGCTTGTATCTATTAGTGCTTTTAATATACTGTGATATCTAGTTACTCGTCTCGTTGTTCATTGCAACCTGTCCTTCTCCCGGATACCGCCGCCTCTGCGGGAAAACGACTCCGTCGGTCGTTTACATATCTGAACGTCCGCGCGCTTCACTCTTCGAGCGGGCGCTTTTCACTCAGCAATCCAATTAGTTCCAAAGCGAAGTTCGCGTGCGATCTTCGCGTTGTTTTCGGGATTCCAGGAGCAGATCCCCGGGCAAGTCATTTTAGTCTGACACCCGCGGCACCGTGTTCTAGGCCATCGCTGGTCTGTGGCTTTTTGGGATTTTCCGCCACTAGCAATTCGTTTTGGGGATGGAGAAGGACCCGCGGCGCGTACGTGATCCGCGGCGAAGCCTGGCGCGAAGAAGCTCAGCAGCGTAGCTAAGCGTAAGCTGCAAAGAAAGACTCTTCGTGCCGCTGCTCGTAGGCGCGTGTGTGCGTGTGCGTGACATAGCCGTGCTTTTGCGAGAGTGCGGTCGAGAGGTTAGGCGAGCGATAGTCAATAACCCTCGACCTAGAGTGCCGACGAGGAGAGATCTTGATTGCGAAATTTTTGTGCGTTGGGTAATTGTTTTTAACAATTAAAATTTTTTTAATAACAATTATCTTTTTTAACGACAAAATTTTTTTTTTTAAGCGATAATTAATTTTTTTTTAATTAATTTTTTTTTCCGATACGAATTATTTTTTTTTTGGACGAAAATTGTGTTTTTTGTAATATTGTCCATTTTGACACATATATATATATCTTTTTTTCACATATATTTATTTTAAAATTACAAGTGCGAGTAGTTGAGCGTAATTAATTACAAATAGTAATTAATTACAGAAATAGCTGTTTTTTTTTAAAGCGGCATACGGGAAACCCTCGTGCGTTATCCAGGTTAAGAGCAACCGCCGTAGCTCTTAGAAAGTAAGCCGGGTTCGCGTTGAAAAAGCTAGCTCACGGGTTGAAAAGGCAAACCCTCTCTGCCATCAATCCGGATGCTACTCGCGCTAGTAAAATAAGTTCGTGGGAAGGGCACAGCCAATTGACACCATGGCCCGATCATCGCAATTTGCGGAATCTGCGATACTCAATTGGGCGTATACACAGCCCAAAGAGGAAATTAGCGAGGCCATGCAAGCCGTTGGTCTACAGCAGTCAGATCTGCAGTCAGTGAATATGCTGACAGCGATCAAGTGGCTTATGGGCGATTATAGTGCCGCCGATTTCGTGCCAGAGCCGGTGCTGTCGGAGCAGCAAGCGTTTGCCAAACGCGAGCAGTTCCGAAGGGCGTTCATCGACTTAACGTTGATGAACAAGTCTGGGTCGACTATTGTGGATCCGAATACCGACCTAAACCACCCGCACCCGTTCATAATGCTCCTTGATGAACCGATAGTGATGCAGAAACTCTTGGAGTCTCGGAGGATGAACATTCCACAACAAGCACATAATGCAGTGGTAGAGCCAGCAGAAGAAGCAAACGGCCAGGAGGATTCCGGGAGAGAGCTATTTAGTTCTGCAGCACCCACCGACAGCTTCAACAGTAACAGCTCCAACAGCAACAGCTGCATCAGCAACAACTGCAGCAGCAGAAAATGCAGCAACTGCAGCTGAAGCAGCAGCAGCAACAAAGCAGCAGCGACGGATGCAACAGCAGCAACAGCAACAACAGCAGCAGGAGCAGCAGGAGCAGCAGCAGCGGCAGCAAGTGCTCCTGGAAGAGCAGCGCAGGCAACGACAATACCAGCGCAACCAAGAAGAATAGTCGTTGTTAGCACGAAATGGGCAGCACGGGTTCTGGCAACAATTGCGAAATCTGCCACAGCCGCAAAACCTGGAGTGGCCGCGAGCATGAGTCGCGAACCGCTGGGATAGCAGTCATATTATCGGAGCAGCAACTGGCGATAATCAAAACACTCGTCGAGGTGGTTGAAGAGCTTAAAGAGTATGTACGAATACTGCAAGGAGCTCGACATCCAACCTCAAGTACGCACTTAGAGGGAATTCAACCCCCAAGCACAGGCCGTAGATGAGGGTCACCGCACGTGAACTTCCAAGACACGCTCACGTATGCGGAGTTTAACAGCAGCAGCCCGAGTCTCCAGTCCCCAACAGAGGCTGGGAGGAATGATACCAGAAATTCTTCCCAGCGCCAGACAAGGAATGGCGCGACCCAGGACCCGTCTGGGAGGCATACGTATTTGCCTCAACAGACGAACCGTGATGTGGGCCAGATAGTCCGAAAATGGCACATCAAGTTCTCAGGGTCCTCAAAGGAGCAGAGCGTTGAATTATTCCTCACGAGAGTAGAGGAATGCAGAACTCTAGCTAATCTGACACACGACGAGGTACTTCCATCGTTGTCAGAGCTCCTAACGGGGGTAGCAGCCACCAGGTACCGGAGTAACCGCTATACATGGCGATCGTGGCCAGATTTCAAAGAGGCCATAACGCACATGTATGGCGGGGACAGGGGACATCAGCAACGAGTCCTGGCGGAAATAAATGCGAGAACTCAAGGCAGAGATTAACTCACGCGTGATTACGTAGTAAATCTACAAGCCATGATACTCAAGTTGGTTCCGGTGCCTAGCATTGCTCAACAGTAAGACGTCTTGCACCGGCACATGCGGCAGGAACTGCAAAAGATGGTAATGCGAAATCAAATTACGGATTACCGAGGGCTTCTGGACCTGGACCGGGAAACCGAATTAGCGCTCGCGGCAGATAAGGTGTATCACTCACCAACACCACCCGAGCGCACGTACATGCCAGAATTTGCCTACGTGCCGACAGAGCCGCCCACAGATCAGCGGAAAAAGCAGAACCCAGGTGTGGCGGCGATGGGGCACCAACAGCACGAGCCTCGAAAGAGCCTCGAGGCTATGTTCCGTCGGGTCATGGCTGAATGTTTATCGGCCTTGACAAAGAAAGGCACCGACGAGAACAAGGGGCAAAATCCTAGCCCGCGCCAGCCAGAAAACCTAAGGAAAAGGGTAACTGGGAAAATACGCGATGGGACGGCGGACAAATTACAAACCAGCCTAGTGGGGATAAAAAGGGCAGATAGCAAATAGGTGATAAAAGGGCTCAACGAACGAGTATCTCTGCGGCTCGGTGTCCGCGAGGTGTTTCTCTCCGATAATGGGACTGAATTTAAGAATGCACCCTTAGAGGCATTCTTAAAGGAGAGAAACGTGCATCACACGTTTACACCACCATATCACCCTCAAACCAATGCCGTCGAGCGTGTGAACCGAACGTTGAAGACCATAATCATGTCTTACGCTGAGGAGAATCACCGGTCCTGGAATGAGCATCTAAACGAGCTGGCGTTCGCGTATAATACGGCCGAACACAGCTCTACCAAGATAAATCCTGCCATGCTCATTTACGGCCTACAGCCTGACCCATCGAAGACACTAAGGCGGGAGGAAGACAGGTTAGCCGAAGAGTAAGGGCAGCAAGAGGCGATAAATAATTGGGTGGCGCGCATGGACAAGCTCCGCGAATTGCACGTTCGGACGGCGGCCGACGCGCAAGCAGAGCAGACGAGACAAGCCAAATATTATGACGCTCATCGTCGACATCCAAAATTCTGTCTAGGCGATCGTGTATGGAGAGCGAATAAGGTACTATCCTCTGCAGCTTAGGGGATTTCTGCCAAATTAGCCCCAAAGAACGTGGGGCGATACACGATTGTGAATATTCTAGGCGAAAACTCCTATGAGATTCAAGGTGAGGATGGTCGAACGATACATTCCGTCCATGAGCAGCAACTCAAGCGATACGTCTCTGCAGAAGAGCCCAAGGACTACTTGGACAAAAGTAGTCCGGAAGTAGCCCAATCGCTACCACCGAGGGACTCTTCAGTCGAGCATGGCACGCCACCGGACAATAGAGGTAGCCAGGGAAATGTAAAGCCTCGGGCGACGGCTAAGAGGCGCTGTCCATCTCGTGAGACCGCGCTATTAGTTAGGCCAGGAAAGCGTGCGAGCGACGGCCGACCTACAAGTGTGGTCGGTCCAACAGAGTCCAAGCGAGGACCAGGAAGGCCAAAGGGCTCGAAGAAGAAGCCTGCACCTGTTGATGTCGGGCCAAATAGCCCCAGTCGAACCCGAGCGTCCAAAAAGCGCTAACTGTGCAGTCCAAGAATTGTGCCGTCCATACTAAGCCGTTTTCGTCCTTGTTTCCGATCCTCATACTCACCACTTTTCGAGATTAATTTGCTTGTTGCAGGATATGCCATGCCTGACTCCAGAGGTAGCGGAGACGGCGAAACGGGTGATCGCTGAATTAATCCAGTGTCAACCTGACCCCGCCGTCATCGACTTCCTGGAGCAGGTGGTGGAGGGTATTGATACGGTGACGCTGAAACCCCCACCATTGGAAGAGCCCTCCACCCTCATGATTGAGGAGATAGAGACACCGGAGCCAAGAAGGGGACCCTCGAGGCCGGCCGACACAAGCGCCGGTCCATCCCCGCTCCGGCGACCTCATCCCCCGAAGGAGCAGCGGGATGAGAGCGGGACCCGACCTCAAGAAGTGGCACCAACCGAGCCCACTGGTGCTGGCCGAGTCCCCGAAGAGGAGACGACCCGAGACCATCATTGTGCGCCGGAAGTTGACGCCGGCGCGGCTCAGGCCGCAAAACGAAAAGGAGAAGGTGCTCCGATCCAGGCCCCAAAAGGAGTACCGACTGATGAAGTCGGTGTGGCCTGGGTCACGGTGGAGCAGGCCCTTGAGGAGGCGCGGCGCCTCAGCAAGTCCTCGCGCGCTGCGGAGGACGCTGCCCTGGTTGCACTGGACGATTTTCTCCAGTGCCACGGTAAGGCAGGCGAACGGCAAGCTGACAAATGGGTCGGAATGGCCCAAGGTCGGCGAGAAGAGCTCGCGGCCGCCGCAGAGGCCACGGCCGCCAGACTGTGCCGCGCCGCCTTGCTTAAGGAGGAGGAGGCTCGTCTGGCTCGTGCACAGGAGCTCATGGAAGAGGCCAGGCGAGCCAGGGAAGAGGCGGTGCGCACTGCGCGCCGGGCTAAACAAGAGGCCCAGCGCCGTCTCCAAGAAGAAGAGGAGCGCCTCCGAAAGGTGCTCGAAGAGGAGAAGGCTGCCCGGGAGGCATTAGACGCGCAGACGCTCTCCAGGTGCTTTATGTGTGGTGAGCTTGGGGTAAAGAAGTCAAAACACTGCCCAAACCAAGTTCGTCACAAGGGGCGCCGGACTTACTCCCGGGTCCGCTGAAGAGGGCGAAGCCTCGAAGAACTTTTTTATGTTTCTTTTAATAAAAATTAAAAAAACAGAAAAACCAGTGACTCCAATTCTTCCTAACTCCCTTTTCGAACCTACTTCTCCTAAAACCTTACCACCATACGTATAGGTACGACGACGGCCATGGATGGCAGAGCTGCTCACAGGTCCCGTAAGCAGCGTCTGGCGGGGGGTGTAACGCGTGCGTGACGTAGGTGATTCGGGATTCGAATTACCCGAGCCGAGCAGGCATGCTCACTGGGGGCGCGAGCGCGCGAGCATCCCGACCGGATTAGAACGGTCTCGCGACGCGTAATATGCCCGTCGCGTATCCGCGACGCTGCTACGGCTTTATGCGAGTCACGGCAGCCATCTTCGTGTTTGCCATCACGCTGTGAACTTCTCTCCCGCATCTCTTATAAGTTTATTGCGTTCGCGCAGTCTACTTTTTTATATATAGCTTTACCGCGAGTGAAGTAGAGGCGCATACTAACGTGCGAGTAAGAGGAAGAGAGAGAGAGAGAGAGAGAGAGAGAGAGAGAGAGAGAGAGAGAGAGAGAGAGAGAGAGAGAGAGAGAGAGAGAGAGAGAGAGAGAGAGAGAGAGAGAGAGAGAGAGAGAGAGAGAGAGAGAGAGAGAGAGAGAGAGAGATAAGCATTTATTTCACCCAACAGGTAAAAATTATAAATCATACAATAATAAATACATAAATATTATGACAATATACATATGAGAAAACATATCAAAACACGTGTATAAAATAAATATAAAAAAATAAATATTAAAAAACAAAGAAGTCATCAATATTGCTAGTTAGAGAAAAATGTAAATAAAAAATTACTAACAAAGCTTTGGTCAAGGCAAGTAACACTAATAGTATGAATATAAAAAGCACTTCAAGAAGTGTTAACTAGTGGTGACTAGTGGTCGATATCACAGTTAGCGCTAATTGTTAAACAATATTAGCGAAGTCGAGAGGCAAGATAGCCAGAATTTAATTCGATAAAAACAGATAGTAACAACAATACTTAAAAGTAGTAATACTAATAAAGCTGCATGCTGACCCGCAGAGAGGGCTACGAGTCCAAGTCTAAAAGATATTGACGTACCGCCCTCTTGAAGGAAAAGATTGACGGTGAGTGGCGAAGGGAAGAAGGAAGAGAGTTCCAGAGACGGGCACCTTGAACTTGAAAACTGCGAGCACCCGATTCAGTGCTCACCAAAGGGACTTTAAGATCTTGTTCCTGACGGGCACCCCTACTAGAAGACCTGGGAGTATAGGCCGAAAAAAACTCGGCAAGGTAGCCTGGCTCTTTGAGTTTTAAAAATTTGAAAAGTAAAATCGCCATGAAATAAAGTCGGCGCGAATCAGTGAGGAGCCAGTCCAGATGTCTTCTAAAGGGGGAGATATGCTCATGCCTCCTAACACCAAAAATGTACCTCACACATGAATTGGAGAGTCTCTGAAGTCGAGTACGTTGTTCAGTGCTAGCGTCAAGAGTTACCACAGAGCAGTAGTCAAGATGGGGTTGGACTAGAGACTCGACTAATCTTTTGCGGAGGGTCTCGGTGGTACATGCCCTAATGAACCGCAGACTATAGAGGGCTTTGTTAACTTTCTTCGTAATTTGGTCAATGTACGGTTTCCATGTCAGTTTACTGTCCAGTGTAACACCAAGACGCACGACCTCATCACTGAACGGGATGAGGACCCCGTCCCGCAGCCCGACGCCAGGTAAACCCAATGAATTAATATCATTAATATTGCGCTTAGAATCGAAAATTATCGCTTTAGTTTTCCGGGCGTTGAGCTGCAGACCAGAGGCCTCCGCCCATCCAGGAACCAGTCGTGCCGCATCAGATAGCCGAATTATGCCATCCAAGATATTCTCCTTGGTGGTATGAAGAAAGATCTGGAGGTCGTCTGCATAAAAAATGTGCTGAGCTGCACAACCACAGAGAGTGTCCGTAAGGTCGTTGACATATAAACAGAAGAGTAGGGGACCCAGAACGGACCCCTGTGGAACTCCCAGATTAGTTTCCAACCATTCTGCATTAGTATCATTTCTTGATAACACTATCTGGGAGCACCCCTGCGAATAGGATTTAATCCACAGGAGAGCCGCTCTGGAGAACCCGAGCCTTTGAAGTTTGGATAGCAGTTTAGTCGGAGAGATAGTGTCAAAGGTTTTACTGAAATCAAACAGTAGTAAAAGAGTCACTTTCCTTTTGTCTACGGCCATACGTATGTCGTCTGTCAGTTTAAGTAGTGCAGTTTGCGTGCTGTGGTGTTTGCGGAAACCGGTCTGGAGGGGATCGAGTAGAGCATGTTTATTAAGATACTCCGTAATTTGGGTGTGGGCTATCTTTTCGAGAACTTTGGAGAGAAAGCATAGTAGTGCAATGGGCCGAAAATCAGAAACACACGAAGGAGCAGTGATTTTCTTTAAAGCAACTAACTGCGCCTGCTTCCAAGCCCGCGGAAAGATGCCCTGCGCAAAAGAGAAGTTAAAGATGTTGACAATAAAATCCCCAATCACCGGGAGAGCCTTAACTATCACCGACTGAGGAACTCCATCCACCCCTTTCGACTGAGAGGAGAAGTGAGAGATGGCCAGGACCACATCATTGATGTTAACCGGTTGAAATGAACAACCCTCATCACTAGCAGTCGAAATAAAGTCCATAGCCTCTTCGATATTTTCAAGAGGTGAGATGGAGATTCCCGCAAAGTGAGCGTTAAGCTCTCCCGGGGTGAAACCGATAGAATCCTCCTCATTTCGCTTAGGCAAGAGGCCGAGGTTACGCATTTCCTTCCAAATGTTTTTGCCATCGTTAAGGGCGTCCGAGAGATGCTGATGAAGATAGGAGTTACGCTCCTGTGTTATGCGAACGTCGACCTGGTTGCGGAGCCGAAGAAACTCATCAAATAAATCTGCACGACTAGTGCGCTTATAACGCCTATGCGTAGCATCACGCTTATTGATGAGTTCCCTCAACTCTGGCCCAAACCAGGGAGCATGTTTATTTTTGAGGCAAACCGATTTTATAGGCGCCAATGTATCTATTGCAATGTTAAGATTAAAATTCAAATTATTTAAAGCTTCCTCCAGATCGGTTTCAATGGAGTTTGTGGCCACCCAGTCGCAGCGAGACAGCAGCACATTGAGTGACTCCGGGCAAACCTTGTTAAAATCACGGTACGAGAAAGAGGTCTTAGGGGGACTTGCCGTGAAGATGTCTATAGTCACATCAATGATGCTGTGCTTACTAAAGACAGGTAGCCACTCATTCCGCCAGTCTAAGGTGACGTCATTCTCGTCAGTCAAGACAACGTCAATCCAGGTGTGTGAGGTGGGGGTTCTATGAGTAGGGCCGTGAGGGACAATTTGAAGAGATAACTCTTTAATAATGCGCCTGATGGTGGTGGCATCATCATTCGCTGACAATAAATTGGCATTAAGGTTGCCCATAATAACCTTATGATTAAACTCGGAACTTAGATCACGCAAAACAGAAAAGAAATCAGAGTTCTTTTGTATGGGAATCTTCGGAGGTCGATAGATTATTCCAACAAGAACAGGAGGAGAGTCGCCCTGCTGCACCGTACAAAAAAGATACTCAGGGGTACCCGGCTTGCCGGGACCCAGAGAGTTCGAAAATTCAAGTTTCTTGATATGAAAATCATTTCTTACATACAGGACAACTCCCCCTCCATTCGTGTTACGATCTTGCCTAAGCACCGAGTAACCAGGGATGTTAATAATATTGTCATCAACAATGGGGCCTAACCATGATTCAGCAATACCAAAAATGTGATAGGAGGGATTGTCCGCCAGGAACAAGCGAAGGCTCTCAATATGAGCTCTCAACGAGTTAATGTTAACAAAACCCGCCTTGAAGAAACCACCATCCCTCCTTCCATTACCACTTGGTGCAGCCAGTCAGGGCGCATGCACCGACTTACTTGCCAGAGCTGGCTCCCTGACAGTCAGTAGCGGTGACGTCGACGTCAGTGGTTGGCCTGAGTTTTTTAGGAGCAGCCTGGCTCGCCGTGAGAATGACCTGTAAGTCAGCGGCCGAGGCAAAAACGTGCGCACGCTCGCCCCCCCTGCGCCTAGCCAGGAACACTCCACCTGAATGCCAAACGTACCTGAAGCCAAGCTCCTGAGCAGTATGCCTCAAGTTTTTAAACAACAAAAATTTATTATGAGGCAGTAATTCATTAATTAAGATTTTACGTTTGGGCAGGCAGGCAGAGAGCTCCGGATCAAGAAGCACGGGGTTGATATCATTGGTGGTAAAGTAATTGTGAGCGAGCGCTCGCTTCGCTTTCATGACGTCCCTGACAAGTGCACCACTGGTAAGCCTCACAATGCAAGAGGGCAGCTCGCCAGGACGAGATGCCAAGCCACTCCCTGTCTTACCACCTCCCTCCACGAGCCGGCTCCGCGGGCGAAGGACCCGAACATCAGCAACGTTATTCCTATCCAAAGATGGAAGGATGGAGTCGAGCACTGCAAAGGCCACGTGCCTCAGTCTATCGTCGGATAACTCCGAGTCTACATTTAAAATACCGTGCAACGTGACCTCACAGCACTCGGCACCAACGCCGCCAGGCTCCGCGGCGTCCACCCCAGAGCAGGAGCGCGGAGAGAGGGTCGAGTTAATAGTGTCGACGTGCGGGTCAGAGGCAGCAGTAGTATAAGGAACCAGCGCGGAGGGACCGCAGTCAATGCTTAAATTATCACTTAAATTACTAGACTTAAAATTAGAGTTAAAAATAGAGTTTCGGTGAGCACCCTGGAAAGATTTGATGACATTACTGGTTTCAGTAATTGAACTCTTAAGCGAGAGAGAGAGAGAGAGAGAGAGAGAGAGAGAGAGAGAGAGAGAGAGAGAGAGCGATACCGCGCCGTGTGTCCACGAGCAAGACACAAGACAGCGAGCGAGGAGCCGGCAGCCAGCCCGCCTGCCTGCCGACCCTATTCAGCGAGTAGGAGAGAGAGAAAGAGAGACATAGAGCGCGACTACTGCGCGAGCGAGAGAGAGACCGAGAGAGAGAGCCGAGTGCATCTTTATTACGCTTCGAGCGCGCGCTTTTCACTCAGCGATCAAATTAGTTGGAAAGCGAAGTTCGCGTGCGATCTTCGCGTTGTTTTCGGGATTCCAGGAACAGATCCCCGGGCAAGTCATTTTAGTCTGACACCCGCGGCACCGTGTTCTAGGGCATCGCTAGCCTGTGGCTTTTTGGGATTTTCCCCCACTATCCATCCCTTTACACGGCTATTCAGGGCGAAAGATAATAGATGAGGAAGGTAACTGACTTATCAATCACTTTTTTTCTATATATGTGTTTAAATACATATTTAAATTTTTAGAAGCTATTTGGCACAATAAATAGCAGTAAAAGCATTATGCACAATATAATAATTAAAGTCAAGAATTTTTAATTTCATTTTTTATCTTATACGATTACCTTCCCTTTCTATATCCTTTATAAATTCTTGACTGCACTTTAATTATTATAATATTGTGCATAATTCTTTGACTGCTATTTATTGTGTCAAATATCTTCTAAAAATTTAAATATGTATTTAAACACTTATATAGTTAAAAATTAATTGATAAGTTAATTACCTTCCTTATCTCTTATCTTTCGCCCTGAATAGCCGTTAGATTCACTTATGAAATTAACATAAATCGTCGGGCGTTTCCTTCAATTGATAAAATAATATTGTCTCCTTCGGCTGAAAATAATGCAGACGGGGAGGATTTGGGAAATAAAAATTGAGAACGATTAAGTAGCGGTTAGGGTCTGGAAACGATTGTCATCCCAATGGCGCAAATTGTAGCGTAGCTGCCCGGTAAGCAGAAGGTTGTCGGTTCGATCCCGGCCTGGGCCATTATTTTTTCGTTCTCATTTTTTATCTTATACGTCTACCTTCCATTCTCATATCCTTTAAAAATTCTTGACTGCACTTTAATTGTTATAATATTGTGCATAATTCTTCGACTGCTATTTATTGTGTCAAATAGCTTCTAAAAATTTAAATATGTATTTAAACACATATATAGAAAACAAGTGATTGATAAGTTAGTTACTTTCTTTATGTATTATCTTTCGCCCTGATTAGCCATTAGATTCACTTATTAAATTAACATAAATCTTCGGGCGTTTCCTTCAATTGATAACATTTCTGAATATCTTCTTAATTCTTTATTATTATTTTTTAACTCAACATTTAAATTTTCAAAAATTTCGCCGATTTACAACTAATTGCCTATTATCTTTTTTACTATCTGTCATAATTTTGTTATAAGAGGATATGACAACAATGAAACAAGATATATGAAGCTGTTACAACATACAGTACATTGTCGACAGGATCTACGACATATGTCTTTTTCTACATAGTTTATTTTTAGGCAATTTTGCTCATTTCTTAAGCACAATTTCCTCGTTTCAGTCACGCCAGCGTCAATTATAATTTAATTTGATCTGATTTAGCTTATCATGAGCGTCATTTAGGCTTTACTTTTTGATCATCACTTTGGGATGATAAAATGAGAATAACTTTATACATAAAAGATTGTAACGAATTTCAAATAAAATATTACACTTTATAAAATGGTAATTATGTTTTATTTATTGTCAAAAATCAATTCATCCTCACATCGAATATTAATCAATTGAAAAGCCAATCAACCAACAATAATATATCTTAGATCAAATATATAAATTTGAAATATTAAATTTCGATGCTAGTGCGTGAAAGTGATTTTATCCTCGTTTGAACGTTTGCGCCCGAGCGAAGCGAATCCATTGAAATAAGATGTTTTAATAATCAAATTTTTATCACGATTATTTTCTATTCTTATTAAAAAAAATATATAAAATAGTACATTACTTAAAAAGTGCAAAAAACTGGTGGTAATACGAGTCTTACAAGTCGAGAATCATTAAACTAGAGAGCAGGTAATGCAGATTTAGTACACAATCTGATCACGTTAATTTTTTTTATCCGACTTAATAGTATCCGATCGAGCAGACAAAGATATGGGTAGATAGGAAATTTCAAGACCTTTCAGAAAATGGGCCTACTTCCGATCGATATCCAAACCAAGAGCCAACAAAAATTATTTTCGATTTTTCCATATTATTATTATTATTTTTTTTTTTATTCAACTTAATAATATCCGATCCGGCCAATAAAAATATGGGAAGATAAGAAATTTCAAGACCTTTCAGAAAATGGGCCGATATCCAAACCCGGAAAGGAAAAAAAAATTTCCATTTTTCCATATTTTTCTTTTTGGTTCCTCATAGAGGAAGCTTTGTAACGGTGAAAAAATTTTCGAAAAAAAAATGTTCAAAAAGATGTTTTAAGGCGATATATGTGTATATTAGTTGATTTTGATAATTTTTGTTTTCGTGGATATGCGTGCGTGCGTGCGTGTGTGTGCGTGTGCGTGTGCGTGTGTGTGCGTGTGCGTGCGTGTGTGTGTGTGTGTGTGTGTGTGTGTGTGTGTGTGTGTGTGTGTGTGTGTGTGTGTGTGTGTGTGTGTGTGTGTGTGTGTGTGTGTGTGTGTGACTACGTATACCGCTTTATCTCCGGATCTACGCGGTCTATTTTAACCGGACAGGGCTCATTTTTTTGTTTTTTTATTCCGAATTCGGGAAGAAAATAATTTTTTATGATTCACTGATTCGTTTTTGTTTTATGTCGAATTTTGATTTTCAAAAAATTTATTTTTGAATTTTTTTAATGATTGGATTTAAATTTTTGAGTCGACTATGTAGCATTCGAAAGAGCATGAAAAAACCTATATTTTCAAAACAAAAAAAAATTCTCTAGCTATCACGGTTCTTTTGTTATTAACAAAAACGGTTTTTATTTTTAAAAACCTTATAACTCCCAAACTAAACGGTCAATTTTTTCGAGAAAAATCATGATAATGTAGAATATAAATAACTATAATCGTAAAAATTTGAATCGATTCTTTTGGTTAGTTTTTGAGAAAAAATTGAAAAATGAGAGAAATGAGTTTTTTATGTCCAACGATTACGGGTGTAAAATTGACTTAATCACTTCAAAATTTCTTGTAGGTGTAGATTTTGGATAGTTCTCGGTCGAGTTCATTGGGCAAAATGATTGGTCCATAAATTTCAGAGATATTTGAGGTTAAAATTTTTTTAATCTCTTTTTCAAATCGTAATATCTCAAGAAGGGCTCTATGTATCTGAGTCGGATGGGAAGCATTCGAATGAGAATTAAAATACCTATATTTTCCAAAAAAAAATAATTTTTCTAGCTGTCACGGTCAACAAAAAATGAATTTTGTATGTCCAACGATTACTGGAGTAAAATTGACTTAATTGCTTCAAAATTCCTTGTAGAGGTAGATTTTGAAGAGTTTTTTGCTGAGTTGTTTGCGCAAAATGATTGTTCCATAAATTTCAGAGATATTTGAGGTTAAGTTTTTTTAAAATATTTTTCCAAATCGTAATTTCTCGAGAACGGCTTGATGAATCAGCTAGCGATTTATAGACAATTTTGTGTATGATATAGATACTATGTATGTGAATTTTTATCAAGATCGTACGATTACTTTTTGAGATATTTGATATTCAAAATTTTCGTATTTTACAAAGTTATTTTCGTTGTTAGATGGTAACTAGAGAAATTTTTAAAATTTCTTTGAAATTTGGTGGTGATGTAGAGTATGTATGTTATGTATTATATATGTTCTATCTCACTCGGCGACGCGCGCGCAGCTGTGCTTCAGTCTGCAGTGCATGCGCTTGGGCGTACACGCACACGGATAAGGCCAACAGTGTCGCCGGGTCGCAGCCATTGTCATCGCTCTGCGGCGACGTTACACTTACTCATATGATAATAGGTAATAATCTATTTTTTTTTTTGCAATTTATGTAAAATCAAGAGAACATTGCTCTAAGTTTCACAATAATATACCCTTCTGCAAAGTTTCAAGTCAAAATATTAATTCGTTTTTGCACAAACTTTGAACAAAATTTTGACATAACGCTTCGTCCACCTCGAAATTTTGTTCAAAGTTTATGCAAAAATGAATTGATATTTTGACTTCAAATTTCGCAGCAGTGTAACATACCGAAGTAATAACAGCTCTCAGACTTGTTAGATTTTACTTTGATAATTGAGTTTATCCGTATGAAGCAAGATGTCGTTACTTGGTAGTTAATGATAATTTCTAAAAGTTCGTGTACTGGACTGGAGCGATTTATCGCTTTCGGGATTTTCTTCCGATCTCAGGGTAAGATACCGGCGCGCAGTGTGTCGGAGTCCGTGCTGTCGATGCAGATAGAAGGTAGGTAGATGGTGCAGGTAAGTAGTTAGCGCTGCTTGGCTGCTACCGTGCTGCGTTGGAAATCGGGTAAGTAGTTAGCGCTGAGTGACTGCTACCGTACCGATAGATAGGATTGCCAGGTAAATCTGAGGGCCTTCTATCGTGCCGTGGGAAGTTGGTAAGGTAGAGATCGTTAGGTGTACTATGGTTAGGTGTATGATTGATTCGATCACTTATCAACAAATATAATATTAAATGAGTTTATCTTCAGGATAAATAGAAATAGATTACAAGAGTATATTAACAATATTTTAACGAGCGCAAGGGGTCGCCAGCATCACTCACCTATGCGCAATGCTTTTGGGAGAGTGTTCAAGGCAGAAGCTCGGACACAAGTGCGTGTCGATTCCTAGAATCGTGGCCCTTTAAATACTAATCGGATGTCTGCTCTTCTTTCTCGTACATGACAATACAGGTGTTTACGTTGATGACGTCAGAGGTGCCGCTTGAGAGTGAGTATTGATAATTTTCGCTGGATGCGCGCAATCACCTGTTCGGGTGTTTATTTACCTCTGGCTCTCGTATCTATGAGTAGGCTAGTTATGTATTGTACTGACCCGCTGGTCGTGTACGTCACATCGCCCCCAAATTAAATGTTTTTATATTCGCAAAATGAATATATAAAAATGTTTAATTTTAATAGCCTTTTATTCACGCACGCAATACATAGTTAACACGTAATTGCCATTTCATATGCCGGGTCGGCAACGTCCTGCTGTGGCGCTGGCGCGGCAGATGATGATGGGGGTGAGGATGACGGGGTAGTTGGTAAGTTCGGCGAAAAAGATGGTGATAGTGGGCTTACCGGCCGTGGCACGTACCGCCTTCGTCGAAGTATCTGCCGTAATCTTAGATATTCTCCTTTTGGGGGGCGACGTATCGGTGTTGGTATGTACTCCTGAGGCGGGACTGCTCGTTGCGAGACCGCCCTGGGCACATACTCCTCTATGCGGGTGCGCGACGTTGATGAGGTTAGTCGCACAAGCCGAGACGTGGTTGGAGTTGGACGAATGACTGATGGTGTCGGCCATGCAGAAATAGGCGGTAGTATTGGCTGCTCTTCTTCGTCCTTTCTCGCTGTCTGCACGTACCGGTTGACCATGTTCGGCCTCGCTTGAACGCCTCGTCCCCTTTGATATCTCCCTGGTGTTGTTCTCCAGGGAGTCCCCGATGCGCTCTTCCTCGACTGGCACTTAATGTGCCACGGTGGCCATACCACCCCATCATTCTGTACTGCCGCGTCACGCGTACAAAAGTTTTCGGTAGCAATACCTTTATCGGACATGGTTGCGAACTGACTAACTAAATTTTGATTTCTCTAAGTCTACTATTTACATTTATTCTGCTAAGAGTTTCGACGTGTACGCGTTCGTATTCGTCGAGACCCTTAGTTTACAATTATTATTCATAATATGGCTTTAAGTTCTGTATATGCAACTTTCCGCGTTCTCTATTTGAGTCTATATCTACTATCATATATGTATCTGGCCCTATTTTTTTCTTAATTGTGTATGGCCCTTCATACACATGAAAAAATTTTGCTATTTTCCTTTCTGCCGCGTCGGATACATTCAGTGCTTTCACTAAAACGCTATCACCTTCATTAAATTCAAAGTGTCGAGATCTTATGTTTTTTCGTATCGCTCGTTTCTTCAAGAAATTATGCGCTTGCTCGCGGGCAAGGAATAATTTTTGTTTATGTGGAATTTGATTCGAGTTTACTTTAGTTGGCAACCATTTTTCCCATACCCGCGTGGGCTTAATATTTAGATGCAACTCCACTGGGGTAAATCCTGTGGTTTCATGATGTGTAACATTAATTATATTTTGTACGATCCAGCTGGTATGCTTATCTTTAACAAACGTCCGGAAAAGACGTCCGATCTCTCGGTGTACTCACTTGACAGGATTCCTTTGAGGATGTCGTATTGACGAGAATACCGGCTTAATTCCTTCTTCCCTAAGCTTTTTCCCCCATTTATCTGAGGTAAATTGGGTCCCGTGATCTGAAAGTATTGACTTCGGTCTACCAAAATTATTGATGTAATTATTGAATATTTTTCTTATCATGGTTGCCATATTCGCCTTCCTGATCGGGTCCATCACTACAAATTTACTGAATACATCCACCGTGGTTAACAGGTATTTAACGCCCCCCGCTGACGTCGATAAGGGTCCAAAAAAATCTATCGATAGCATATCATTAGGTTTTTCTGTTAATATTGGTTGGACGTGTTTATTTAATCTGTAGGTTAAGTATTTTGTCTTTTGACATGTGTCGCACGTGCGGAGTATCGCGTGAATTTTCTGTCTTAACTTTGATGCGAAGAAATGTTCGTGTAACATCTTAAAAATTTTCGAAGAGCCAATGTGACCGTATATCTCGTGAGTTTCCCGTGCCAGACTACCCAGAAGATTTTCGGGTAATATTATCTTATTCTGATTTAATGCAATTTTCTGCATTATATCATTTTTTAGTATGAAGCGTTTTTGCATTTTTTCGTCGTTTGGAATCTCCGTAATTAATTTGTTAATATATGGATCATTTTCCTGTAATGTTTTTAAATTCTTTAAATTATTTATTAATTCGCGACTCGGCATCTACACGAGCATTGAGGCGATTAATATTTCGTTCTTCCAACTCGATTCTTCTGGATAGTCGTGTATTTGATGACTTAAGTAATCGACGACGGCGTTCTTGCGTCCCGGCAAATATACCGGTTCTAAACAAAAGTCTTGCATCGCGAGACTCTACCTCCGTAATCTAGCATTATTAAATTTGCAGTTTTTATGAAAAGTGAGAGCTTCGTGATCTGTTCGTACGATAATTTTCGGTGCCCCCTGCAAGTACGTATCTAAACGTGTTAGTGCCCAAACTATAGCTAGCATCTCTTTCTCATTTGTGAAATAGGAGTATTCACTTCCCTTCAGAGTACGGCTAAAAAACGTGACAATTTGTTCTTCGTTTTGATCGTTTACTTGCGAGCACCGCAGCTATCGCATAATCTCTCGCGTCGGTAGTGAGTATGAATAGACGTTGCGGGTCCTCATATTTTAATATAATATGCTCATCGAATATATTTTTAATATCAATGAAAGCTTTTTCATGATCATCTGTCCATTCATACTTCTTACTCTGTTTTAACAAGTTTAGAAGCGGAACGGTATGAGCCGAGTAATTTCTCGCGAATTTCGTATAGAAATTTACAAATCCGAGAAATCTCTGCAGTTCCCTAAAATTTCTAGGTCTCTTAAAATTTTTAATTGTTCTAATTTTCTCTGGGCCAGGTTTTACTCCTTCGGCCGTTAAGATATGACCCAGAAATTTTACTTCTTCCTGTACTAGTTTTGATTTTTTAAAACTAATTCTTAGATTGTTTTTTAATAAATTTTCAAATAACGATTGAATATTTTGTAAGTGACTATCAAAATCTTCTGAAATACATAGTAAGTCATCTACAAAACTTATAAGAAAGTCTTCGAGACTAGCGACGGCTAGGTCTAGACCTCTTATTAGTGCGGCACTACTTGTTTTTATACCAAATGGCACTACATTAAACTCATAAACTTTATTGTCGCAAATGAACGCGGTGTATTTCCTACTTTCTTCTGAAAGCTTTATTTGATGGAAACTACTCGTTAAATCAAAGCTGGACAAAACGTTTACGTTTTTACATCTTAAAAATATCTCCTCTATACCGGGAGGGGATTCATAATCATTTACTAATTTTTCGTTTAGTTTACGTGCATCTAAGCATAGGCGGATTGATCCGTCTCTTTTAATTACAACCACGAGAGGGTTTATATATGGACTCGTCGAACGCCGAATTATTCCAAGTTCTTGCCATTTATCGATTTCAATTTTAACTTTATCTCTATAATTTATGGGGATGGGATACGGCTTTGAATAAAAGGGTGCATCACCTTTTATTTTAATAGTATACTCATAGTTAGATAGTAGACCTGGGCGTTTCTGAAATACCTCTTTGTATTGTACTATTAAGCACTTAAGTTTATCCCTTTGGGAATTTTTTAGGTTTTTGCATGATTTGATCTTTTCTTCGATCTCTTCTATCGAGACTTCATATGAAAGATCATAAGCAATGAGATCATCGTATGAGTCAGCGTTTCGGCATTCAGACTCATACGACTGTTCGATTCTAAGAGACGCATACTCTTCTGAGTACATTATGGTCTCCTTATAAGAACAATGAACACATTGATCGTTAATGGTTAAGAGGATTTCTGCTCTGCCGGTATCTATTAGCATACTAAGAGCTTTTTGCGTATCATATCCAATAATGCATGGTTTGACCAGTTTCGGCATTACTATCAATATAATATCTAGTTTTATCTTTGCAATTTCAACGTTTAGAAGAACTTGGAGTTTTATTCGCGATGACTTTGTGCCCATTGCTCCCTTTATGAATTTTCCACTTATCCTGCCTTTGCATTAGCGTAATAAAATTCCTCAGAGATGCAAGTGATCTCACTTCCCGTGTCAATTAAGGGGTTTACCTCTATGTCTTTGACTTTGATATTTACCTCCGGACAACGCGTTTCTTTAGTATTTACACCTTCTCGTTTTCCATCATACAAAAGATTTTCTCGCGGGTCCTCCACTATAGAAGAGATATCTTTATTACAATTTTCATTCTCCGATTGAGTTGCTTGTAGTGGTTAAATTTTTGACATGCAACAAGCAACTATTATGCGTTTCCCGAATTTTCGGTATTAGTGTTTCCTAAATTTATATTATTTATGTCCACTTCGTCGTAGCTTCGGATTAATTCCTTATTCCGTTCGTTTTTACGCTTCCGTGCTGATTTTTTCTCGTTTATTTGATCCCTTTGTTCGGAGTTTTCTCCTTTATTTCCGGCGGCGTTGCTGACTGTAACTCGTTCACATTTACATTTTTCAACTGCCATTGGTGCGGCTTATCATACGATATATTTTGCGCGTTAGCCGTATCTGAAAGTGGACTGGATTTGTTGTGGCTTATTTTATCGTATTTTCGGTGACGTTGGTCGTCTCCGTCATAATCAGCTAACATCTTTAACGACACATTTTTATCTTTGACTTGCTGTCCTAAAACGGTGTGCCGAATATTTCTTTCGAAATGTTCGCTAACGCGCACAACAAACTCAGCCACCGTGTACTCGAGATCTAGCTCTTTCCCTAAACCGAACAGATTCGTTGCATATTCAACGCGATTAAGATTGCCCCCCGGCTGGTGCTGGCCGAATGCTATCTTTCGTTTCGCCGCACGTTACGATTCGCGCTCCAATATCGTTCGCGAAACCGTATGACAAATTGGTCGTATGACTCAATTTCTGCCTCCTGCAAGTACCACCAATCCTTAGCGTCACCCTCGTGTGCTTGAGAAATTAAGCATAACAGTTGATCAAAATTTGGTCTTACCACGTTTATGTATTTCTCAAATTCTGATAGAAATTTAACTGGCCTTGCATTCTCAAGCCCTCGGTACTTGGGGATATCTAACTTTATTCTTTGAGACACTTCGCTCCCAGAGTTGTTAGATTTTACTGGTGATTTTTTCAAATCCTTAATTGTGTTTTTTAATTCTGATATTTCTTTCTCGAAATCCAGTTTGATGTGGCTTATCTCTCGCGGAAAACCTCTTTTCGACTCTGCGAGCCTAGAGTCTATTTCGCGATCATTCTGCGCTTCATCATCTCTCTGCGAGAGTTCACAAACTTGGTTGATTAATTTATCGTTCTCCGTTTCTAATAATTCAACACGGTGTTTTAATTTAGTCATTTCTACGGCGATTGTTGCGTTTTCCGTCCGGAGTTTTCCGACCGATTGCGTTAATGCGTCATATTTTTCATTTATTTCGTTCCGCATTATCGCGACTAACGTTGCCCTTAGTTTCGGTGATTTGACGCGTCATTTTCCTCGTCGTGACCTTCGAGCAGATTTTCGAGGTCATTCTGTCGTTCATATAACAATTGTAGTTCCATTGTCACCGCCCGTTCCCATTCGAAACGTTTTCGTTCCCGAGTGTCTTCTACTTCTTCGTTAAACGAGGCTTGCATTTCGCGCATAAATGCTCCCGATTTGCGGTCTTTCGCCATTTTAACTATTAATAGAATATATGATTAAAGGAACGTTAACTCGGAAGTAATAAGAAAAAATTTAATTTTAATTGAATTGACAATGTAGAAATTTGACTCTAATGTATTTATTTTATAATAAACTAATTTTTTTCTTGGAAATTTCATTTCCAACTTTTATAATATTGTAAGAAGCACGTGGGCTTTGACTGCTTTGAGTCCACGCAACGCTCTACAGCGGAACATCACGGTATGCGCCGCTGTCCACAGCGCCGAGATGGCGCCAGCCTACACAGCAGAGGAGTGCAGTGGATGTACTGCGGTCTCCCCTCTACACGACAACGTCTGCTCCGTGTTCGCGCCTACGATGGCGCGACTCTTTCTCTCCTGTGCCGAACGCAGACCGATACGGACGTATCACCTTCGCTACACCCTGTACCACCAACCTACTCAGAGTCTCAATAAAGAGTTTTATTGTTTTATATAGTGTTTTGGCCTCCTCATTTATATACCCACTCCAACAGGTTATCGGCCCAGCCACGCTGTGAGCTTTGGAGGCAGGCACTTAGAAGAAGATCGGTGAGTACCTGAGTTTTTTGCGAAGCTAACCGAGAAATGCGGCCATGTTGAGGTTTTGACCGCGTGGCAAGAGTTTTCAGACGTAAGTTTGTTTAGAATAGCAAAGAGCTAATTAGAAATACGCGATAAATAGCTCTCATTTATAAGATTGAATAATACTGCAAATTATAAGAATTATTTAAGATTAACTTCAGAAAATAATCAGAAGCATTCAGAAGAAAATCTATTAAGACGCTAAATCAGACGAGAATTTGACGGGGCGTGCGAGGAGAAATATCGAAGAATTGTGGTGCGGGCGCAAGACGCGACTAAGCAGTGTTTCTTTTTCATAAGTAATACACGCAGAATAAGACGGAGTAAGAAAGCAGTTGAAAAGCACGCGCAGCGTGCATGCACGGACGTGCACACGCGAACGAGGCGTGAAGAGAAAATTAGATGCAATTTTTTTCACATTAACGTGTTCTATCCGTTAGGCACATACATACAGAAACACGCACACACACAGACGAAACGTGGAGAAAGCGTCAGGCACAATTTCTTTCATATAAGTGTTTTCTCTCAGAATAGATTCAAAACAGAATTCTTCGTGAGGGAAATTCAGAGATTCGGAGGGAGTGAGTCAAATTGCTGGTGCGCGCGCGGCGTACACGGATAGACATGCACACGCGGACGACGCGTCAAGAAAGATTCAGACGCCATTTTGTTTCACAAAAGTATTTTCTCGTCGTTGAGCGCGCACTGCACGCACACATACACAATTCTCAGAATTATATTCAGACGCGATATACACACTGTAATGACGACATGAGGCGTAGATGATACTGCCGTGCAGAGAATTCTTGCCTTCATGTAAAGTCGTTACAACCGTGTGAATCATTGGGACTGCGTAAGTGCACGGCCAACCCACTGACACTACTGGCGTCATTGCTGTGCGTGACGTCACGATCGGAGGGAGCACGAGCGTGGGACTGGTGCACATGGGAGTAACGACTGACTTCGAACTTACTAGACTTGCTGTGCGGTCTAGCAAAGGGAGAAGCAACAATATCAATAAACAAATATTGAAAATAATATAATTCAGAATAAATGTTTGGCGTTAGAGTATTCAGAAGTCAGAAGAAATAAGAAGAGAAGAGAGATTTAGAATGTCTAACAGAGACGATCAGACGCCAGAGAAATAAAAATAATTTGTTTTTAAACTTTATATATTAATATATAAATAATTTTCTCTCTATCTCAATTTAAATAAAGTCATTTACACAGTGTAATAAAAACTATATTAATATAAAATTATATTACGATTGTTATAAAGATAATATAACAAAATTGATTCAGAGCAGAATGTAAATAATTTAAGAGAATCAGAATACAGATCTGTAAGAGTTTATTAAATTCAGATTATTCAGAAAGACCAAATATTTATCAGAATAATTATTTACGTATAATCAGACGAGACCTCAACATCAGAATCTCCGTACACGCCGCCCGGTCTATCACATTTTTGCTCGATAAAACCATCAGAGAAAGTGACGCAGATGATAGAAACAGAGAATAATAAAATCAGAATATTAAAAGTAACACAACCATTCCTCAAATCGACCACTGTAAACCCAGATGATAATATAAATTCAGAATCAGTAATAAACAATACACAATCACACCAAAACAGAATAATGGGCGATTTTAATGAGTCTTTTAATAAATAAAATCAAATAGTTCAAAATTAAATATTAAAATAGACTATAAATTGTCATAAAAAGTAGTTTTAAATGTGTGGTTAGATTATCTTCATTCAGAGTTAAGATCTAATGATTTATTAGACATAATAGATGATAAAGTGCAAGCCCCATTAAACTTAACCGAAAAAGAAGTAGAAAAGAGAAATTCATTAGTCAGAGATATTATCATAAATCACTTGGACGAATACTATCATAAGAAAATTTTGTTCTTAAAAGATCCCAAAGAAATTTTAATTAAAATCAGAGAATTCAGAAGAGTAGAAGCAAACGTGACAGCTTCCTCAGTTAGGGCTCAATTGTATCGCTTAAAATTAAATAAGAAAGAAAAGAGAAATGCATTTTGTGACAGATTCGATACGATTATAAGAGAGTATGAGAGTTGCGATACAATTGTGCCACTATCTGAGGAGGAGAAAAGATCAGCTTTTTACCAGGCGGTTTCATGCGATAACTCTGAACTTCGTTCAGCCTACCTAATCAGAAGACAAACTGACAATAAAGAAATGAATTTAGAAGAAATAAAATCATTTCTTTTACAGTTAGAAGCAGAGAAAAAGAGTTCAGAGGAAACCAGAGGACCCAGGGCGAATTTGATTCAGAATGAACCAGAGTGGCAGTCGGGGCCACACGCTAAGTGTTTCAGATGCAATAAGCGGAGGCACATGGCACCGAACTGCCCACTCATAAAGCAAAACCTGTGGTTCTGCTATTTCTGCAATTCAGAGGTTGAACACAGAGGCACGGACTGTCCTAAAAAGGGGACAGTACAGGCACTCAGAGAAGGTTTGATAATAATTATATTAAAGAATACACAACACTAAACAACACAAATGATTACACACAGTTCAGAGGAAACAAACATATTAGAGACAGAGGTAATAACAGAGGCAGAGGTATTGTTATAAGAGGTGGTGGAAGTGGAAATTTCAGAGGTAAGGTTTTTAAAAGAGGTAGAAATCGAGGCGCGAGAGGCGCATCACAATACACCTTAAAGCAAGGAGCAACAACGTATATTGCTGGTACAATTAAAACTCAATCAAATCCGCATACGAACATTAAATTTATCGCAGACTAAGGTGCTACTGATCATATCGTAAATAAGGGTATAATATTGAGCGATTTTAAAGAATGCACGGGAGAGGTAATCAGAAGCGCGAATAAAAATGATTCGGCAAATATAGAAATAGACGGAAAAGGAAATTTAATTGTAAGATCAAATATTAATACAGATGAAATAATTATTTTGAAAAATGTAATATCAGCAGAAAACATATCAGAGAATTTAATCTCGCTCAGACGCTTTTCAGACGTAGGTTTAGGAATTTACTTAGATGATGAAATTTTGAAAGTCTTCGATAAAAATACAGGTGCTGAATATATTACAGGAAAATATGAGAAACCAAATTGGATTATAAATTTAGATGTAGAAAAACAAAGAAATATAAATAATCAAAATTCAGATTACGAAAAATATTCATGCATGGCTAGGTTAGTTACGTTGGACGAGTTTTTGCAACAATCTCAGACGGATGTCATGAATTTAGAATTAAATAAATTACCAGAAGAGAATACAGAGAAAATTGATACGAACAAGTCTGAGATTGGGAGGGAGAATCGAGAAAAACTCGTTCAAACAAAACCAAACATCAGAAGCCCTCAAACTAGCGACTTCGATTTAGATGAAAGAATTTTAAACAGAAAAATACATAACCTAGATAGCATGAGCATAAATGAGTCAATGGAAATTTTGGACTATAATGAAAAATCAGAGGATAACAAAAAGAGCAAATTGAATGAAGGCATGCTATGGCATATCAGATTAGGTCATGCTTCTTTAGGTTATCTCAAACAGATGCAAAAATCAGATGAAAAATTAAAAGGAGTTAAATTCGACAAAGACATAATGGATTGCGAAGTGTGTATCATGGCAAAGATGGAAAAATTACCGTTTTCAGAGAATAGAACCAGAAGATCCAGACTGTTAGAAATGATACACACGGACACAATGGGACCCATAAAGCCAGCTTCATTCCTTGGTGGTAACAGGTTTATAATTGTATTTGTAGATGATTACACGAGATTTGCTAAAGCATACTCTGTGAAACATAAAAATGAGGCTGGTGATTGTCTTGAAAAATTCCTAATAACAATGAGAAATCTATTAGGAAAAGATGAAAAAGTCTGTTATATCAGAGCTGATAACGGAACAGAATTCATCGGAGGAAAGTTCTCAGAAGTAATGAAACTAGAAAAGATAGAGTATAATGTAGCACCTCCACACACACCAGAACTAGATGGAACTGCAGAAAGATTTAATAAGACGTTGAAAAATAAGATCAGAGCTTTAATGATTGATTCCGGCTTACCAGAAACAATGTGGATATTGGGAGTAGAAGCCGCAGTTCACATATACAATAGAACACCACATAAGTCGTTAAACTCAGAAACTCCAATAAATATGCTAACTCCAAAAATCAATAACCACTTAGAGAAAATCAGAAGATTTGGATGTGTAGCATATGCTAAAATTCCTATAACGGAAAGGAAGTTCTCAGACAGAGCAATTAAAGCTATAATGGTTGGGTACTCGCCAACAGGCTACGTCCTTTGGCATCCTTCAACTGGAAAATTCCTTCACTCCAGATATGTCAGATGTAATGAAAAACTGGTTTACAAAGATATTTACAGAGATAAGTCAGAGAACAAATCAGAAGAGACAGAAGTATCAAAGGATCCGGAAATAGGAAAGTACCATCAAACTCAGAGGAAAAAGAAAAATCAGAGGAAAAACAATCAGAAAATAAACAAAAACACAAACCAAAGAAAAGGAAAGCTGAAAATAAAGAGACAAATAACTCAGAAACTGAGAAACGCAAACAACCCAGAAGAAATGCGAAAACAATAGAAAACAGAGAAAAATACATGTCTATCAGAAGAATCCAAGTGACAAGGCAATTAGAAGATACAAGTCTAAAATTAATAGACCAAGAACCAACACATAATTCAGAAAGAAGGTGTGATAAAGAAAATTCAGAAGATGAAATCAGACACGTATTTATAGCCACAATTAATAAAGACCCAATAACATACTCAGAAGCCATGGCATCAGACGATAAAGTAAAGTGGTCAGAAGCCATAAACGAGGAAATTAAATCAATGGAAGAAAACAGCGTTTGGCAATTTATTGATAGACCCTCCAAAACGAAAAAAAAGGTTCACATAATAGACTCGAAATAGGTCTTCAAAAAGAAAACAGGTGAAAAAGGAGAAAATGTGTATAAAGGAAAGTTAGTAATCAGAGGTTTTAAAGACAGAAATGAATATGAATTGAAAGAGACATACGCACCAGTATCTAGATTAGCGATAATCAGAGCGGCGTTAGCCATAATAAATAAATACGACCTAGAGGTATTTCAGATGGATGTCAAAACCGCTTTTCTGAATGGAACACTGGAAGAGGAGATATACATGGAGATTCCAGATGGTATAAACTGTGATGCAGAAATCAGAAGAACAAAAGTATGCAAACTACAGAAAGCTCTATATGGTCTGAGAATCAGCCCAAAAAGATGGAATGTAAGGTTTTCAGAAGAAGCACTAAAACTAGGACTGGAAAAATACATAAATGAACCATGCCTGTTTACTTGGAGAAAAGATGGAAAAGTAATTATGTTAATTCTATACGTAGATGACATACTACTAGCAAGTAATGACAAACAAAAATTAGAAGAAATCAGAGAGAAACTAAGTCTTGTATTTAAAATGAAAGACTTAGAAGAACCAGAGAACTTCTTGGGAATGAGAATTATCAGAGACAGACAAAATAAAACCTTCGCATTAAAACAGACAGAATACACAGAGAAAATCTTAGAAAGATTTAACATGACAGAATGCAAAACTCAGAGAACACTCATGGTAACAAGGCAAGTTAGAAACAGAGAACTCAGAAGTGAAGAAAACTCGAACGAATCAGAAGAACCAAAATTAAAAACCAAAGCACCATACAGAGAAGCCATTGGAAGTTTGTTATATCTGGCAGGAGCTACGAGACCAGATATCGCATTTGCAGTCAACTATTTATCCAGACGACAAGTAAATCCAACAGAAGAGGACTGGAAAGAAGTAAAATGAATTTTCAGATATCTCAAAGGAACTTCTGACCTTGGGTTGACATACAGAGCAAAAGACGAAAATCTAACAGCTATGACAGACGCAAGCTTTAGAGATTATTCAGACTCATCTTCCACAGGTGGTTTTATAATAAAATTATTTGGTGATTCAATAATGTGGAGAAGTCATAAACAGACGTATGTGACACTGTCAACTTGCCAAGCAGAGTACCTTGCCATGAGCGAAGCATGTCAAGAACTTGTATCACTCGATAAAGCAATCAGAGACATAACAGGTAAAACCATGTATCCAGTAACAATTTGGTGCGATAATAAGTCAGCTGGTGATTGCACTCAGATGGATGGCAGCCATAAACTTAAAAATTTCGATGACAATCTAGAATCAATCAGAAGGAATTTAGAAAACAGAGAAATGACAGGAAGTAAAAATCATATGGCAGTCACTCACGGTGACTATATAAAATCATGTGTCCTAGAAGGAAAAGTAACAGTCAGATGGGTCTCGACTAAAGAAAATGAAGCAGATATAATGACTAAACCACTTCCCTTTGGTACGCATAAATATTTAAGAGATAAAATCATGAATTCAGAATAGTATAAAAATCAGAGAAATATCACTATAAATGAATATAAAATCAGATGGTTATATATATATATATGTGTATTACTTTAATTCAGAGATTTACCCAGAGTAACTAATTTATTTATTTAGAATGAATTTAATAACTATAAATATACACATATACAAGACCCAGAGAATAAACCGATAAGATCATCAGAAGACACATATACGAGAACCAGAAGTTGCATACCCTCAAAGGGAGGGAGTGTAAGAAGCACGTGGGCTTTGACTGCTTTGAGTCCACGCAACGCTCTACAGCGGAACATCACGGTATGCGCCGCTGTCCACAGCGCCGAGATGGCGCCAGCCTACACAGCAGAGGAGTGCAGTGGATGTACTGCGGTCTCCCCTCTACACGACAACGTCTGCTCCGTGTTCGCGGCTACGACGGCGCGACTCTCTCTCTCTCCTGTGCCGAACGCCGACCGATACGGACGTATCACCTTCGCTACACCCTGTGCCACCAACCTACTCAGAGTCTCAATAAAGAGTTTTATTGTTTTATATAGTGTTTTGGCCTCCTCATTTATATACCCACTTCAACAAATATGTATATTTTAATCATCGCGGATCGACAATTTTTTAAATGAATCAGCTTTATCTCGAATTCTATCTTCGATACAATCCATTCTCATGTTTGTTGAGGTTTGTGGATAATTAATAGTGTTGAGGTTTGTGGTAAAGTAAGAAACCATTATTTAATAGAGAGAGATAAATATAGTTTATTGAGGTGGCAAAAACGTCAGTCGGCGCGTCCGACTTACATCCCAGTTGAATAGCGAGAGAGTAAGAAACATTCTAAGTGCGTTTCACTGCTCTCGCATCTCACGCAACTCTCATACAGACATACTGGAGTGGGGAGACACTCATGTGTGTGCTTCGTTCGCCGTCGCTTGGCAGACGCGCATACCATTGTACCTATCCTCGCGTACAGCGCGCTGCATGTTCAAACATTCACATATTCCAACACGCCTCCTTGAATTTTCAACATTATAATTAAATGTTCATTCTTTCATTCAGTCATACAGTAATTTTAAGTATCACATCGTTAATAGATTTCTTTTATTTCAAATCACTGTCAACGCTTTTCTATTTTTCAAAAACTTCGTCTTATCTAAACTCTTTGTTAACATATCAGCTAGATTAAATTCTGAGTCTATTTTTACAACATCAATTATTCCATTTTCGTAGTTTTCATTAACGTAGTGATACTGCACTTCAATGTGCTTTGAGTTTTTTGTAAAATTACCAAATTTTGCGATTGCAATTGCGCCTGAGTTATCTTCATACATTTCAATTGGTTTAACAAATTTTACGTTAAATGATTCGCATAATAAATTTTTAATGAACAAGATTTCTGGTACTGCTTCGGACATAGCAGTATATTCTGCAAAAGTAGAACATTTTGTTACTGTGCTTTGTTTATGCGTTTTCCAAAAAATTAAATTTCCATATAATCTAATTACAAAACCTGTTGTAGATTTTCTATCTACATTATCTCCTGCATAGTCAGAATCGACCATACAATCTAATACTTCGCTGTTAACATTATCATAGTACATTAGCTTTAAATCTTTAGTCTTAAATAAGTATTTCAAAATTCTCAATGCATATTTAAAGTGTCTTTGGTCATAACAACTTTAGTAACGACTTAAATAATTAACGCTATATGTTATATCTGGCCTTGTGCCTATACTGATATATAATAATTCGCCAATTAAATTTCTGTATTTTATTCTTTCATCTATTTCATTTGCTTGTTCTAATTTTAGATTACTCTCGATTGGAGTATCGTATAATTTTGCATTTTCAAGGTTGTATTTTATAGCCAAAGATTCGATATATTTCGTTTGACTTAAAGTCATTTTACTTCTATCTTCACTATATTCAATATCGATGCCAATATATTGGTTAATTTTTCCCAAATCTTTCATTATAAATCTTTCCATTAAACTTGCTTTTACTTTGTTTATTTTATCTTTGTCTTTGCAACAAATCAAGAGATCATCTACAAAAACTAGTATATATATTGAATCTTTGCTTGTATTATTTACATATAGACAGTAATCATAGTTACTTCTTACAAAATTTAATTTCTCGACATATTCGCTGAAACAACCATACCATGCTCTAGGACTTTCTCTGAGACCATACAGAGCCTTTTGCAATTTGCAAACTTTATTGTCTCCAGTTTCATAACCTTTTGGTTCATTAATGTACACTTTTGATTTTACATTGCCATTTAAAAATGCCGTTTCAACATCCATTTGTTCTATAAACAAATTATTTTTACAACTCTAAGACAATAAAATTTTCAACGTTTGCATTTTACCTACAGGTGAATAAACATTTTCAACATATTCTTTTTGTTGGAATCCTCTTACAACTAATCTCACTTTATAAGTATCGTTATTTTTCTTTTTATAAACCCATTTAACATCAATGACCTTTTTATCTTTTGGCCTTTCGACAATTTTCCATGTGTGATTTTTCTTTAAACTGTTTATTTCGGAATCCATTGCTATTTGCCATTGTTTATATTCGCTGGAGTTTATCGCCTCCTCGAATGTATTTGGTACATTTGCATCAATATAATTTACATAAATAAAATGAGTAACTTGATTTCCGTATCTATTTACTGGACTTTTCTTTCTTTGAGATTTTCGCGGTATTGTTAGTCTATCTCTATTTTCGTTGTCTTCGTTATCAGATTCGTTATCGTTTACATTATTCGCATCGATTAATTCAGTTTGCTCTCCTCTACTTTCCCCAAAGGTCGCAGTAGAGTGAGAAGGCTATTCAGAACCGCTGTTGTTTGTTTCATTTAATTCTACGTTAATTTCAGAATCACTATTTTCGTTTTCTAAACAGATTAACTTTATACTATCTTCTATTACATGAACATGCCTTGCAGTAATTACTTTATTATTAACTAAGACTTTATAACCGTTTTCAACGTATCCTACTAATACACCTAGTTGTGCCTTATTATCCCACTTACTTTTCCTTAGAGCTTCCGGAACTCTTACGAAGACTCTACTTCCGTAAATTTTTAACATTTGGCTTTATTCCGAAAAATGTTTCATAAGGAGTTTTATTCTCTGACGTGTTTGCAATTGTTCGATTTTTTAAATAAGCTACCGTTTTCATTATTTCAGGCCAATATCTTCTATGAATTTTTGCTTCCCTCATTAATCATCTACCTATATCCATTGCTGATCTATTATATCTCTCCGCTACTCCATTTAATTCGTGAACGTAGGGTGGACATGTCAATAATTCTAATCCTTTTGATTTTACAAAATCGAAAATTTCGCCATTTAGATATTCTCTACCGTTATCACATTGCATCTTTTTAATTCTCTTATTAAATTTATTTTCTACTAAATTTACGTGTACTAAGTGCGTGTCGATTCCTAGAATCGTGGCCCTTCAAATACTAATCGGCTGTCTGCTCTTCTCTCTCGCACATGACAATACAGGTGTTTACGTTTATGACGTCAGAGGTGCCGCTTGAGAGTGAGTATTGATAATTTTCGCTGGGCGCGCGTTATCACCGGTTCGGGTGTTTATTTACCTCTCGCTCTCGTATCTATAAGTAGGCTAGTTATGTATTGTACTGACCCGCTGGTCGTGTACGTCACGGTAGAATATTGTGAAACTTAGAGCAATGTTCTCTTGATTTTGCATAATTCGGTGTATTTTATTTTTTATTAGCTTCAAAACGCTGAATCGACTCGGTCGGTAAAAATTGAGTATGGCACCCCCTCATTATCGTAGTTATTATAGATTTTAATTGAATTTTTCTTGGAATTAATTGAATTTTGGAATTTTTAGAATTAAAACCATTAATATACAATTTGTAAGGAATTGAAAATGTATAATTTAAGAAATATAAATATGAATAAAAGAATCAATAAAACATTTTATAAATTGAAATTATTCATTAAAATAATTCCATAAAGGACGAAATTCAAAAGAGGTATACTATTAATAGAGTAGTATGAAAATCATTTATAAAATATAATATTTAAAAAATAAATTTAAAAATTAAAAAGTATACGTAGTTTATTCTAACCTAAAAAGAAGTAAGTAGAACAGAAAACGTATTAAATTATCAGATTTAAAAAAGAACGTTTAGCATCTTTAGGGTCTCCGTTGATTACGTATAAAAAATACATATTAATAAAAATAACATAAATTAATAATAATTATTCATTTAGTTTTGAAGAGAAACCACGTGGCCATGTTGTTACAATCGAATATACAACATAAAAGGCGCTAGGCGGTAACGTATAAGTATTACGATATGACATCGGTGCTTGGCCACTATATATAGGTATACCTTAGCCATATCCAACTGCGGAAAAAAAATGCGAAAAGAGTTTTGTAAGGCAATGTAACCTCACAATGTATCTCTTTTCGCAGTTTTTTTCACGCAGTTGGCAGTAGCTATTTTTTTTTTGTTTTTTGTGGGCAATGAATTTCTTTTTTGTAAAATATAAAATTGTATAATAATAATTGCTTTTTTATGATAAAAAGTAAAAAGAGTAAAAATAAAAAGTCACAAACCATTTAACATAGTCTCATCGTACAAAATAAAATATTAAATTTTAAAATTGGAATTAAAAATTAATTAAAGGAATCAGTAAATTAAGTTTGAGGAAGCTACGTGTCAATGAATTGGCAGCGGTTTTTTGTTAGAAATAATATAGAAGTCATGAGTTCTCAGAGAAGTCAGAGAGCAGCAATATAATTGAGACCAATGACAAATTTATCGAGGAAATAGGATTATTTGGATTTTAAATACCAATCCTCTTAAATTACCGCTAACCACATATTATTGTCTTAAAAGTAAGATAAAACTTTACACTAACAAATTCCCTTATAAATAAAGGAAAGAAGCTCTGGAATTTTGATTTAACCTTGGAAGCACAAAACAGAAATAACACAAATATCGAAAAAAATTGAATATATTGAGCTAATAACATTTTTTTTAATTAATAATTTGACTTAACTCTTTATATTTTACATAATTTATGTATGTTTCATAAATTTGTTTGTTTCACATATTTGATTCTTTATATTGTACATAATGAAATGTTTTAACTGTTTGTCATTAGATATATTTTTGTAATAACGCAAACAATGAACAGAAGGAAAATACATTAAATAATGCTCAAATTTCCCCTTTTTTTCGAAAATCAGAATGGCTGTAACTTTTTTCTGGGGAGGCGTTAGGGGCTATAACTGTACAGAATTTTATTTTAAGGTGTTGCCATCAACTTCTGTGGGTTTGAAGAAAATTGGGGTTTCGGAACTCTGAGCAAAATGCCAGTCATACAAAATGCCAGTGCTCTTTCATATGAACACTCGTGTCATAAGCATACAAGATTCAACTACCTTTAACGAAGCTTACTATTCTCTTATTATTCATTTAATTGCATTTTGGCTTATTTTTCTAACATACATTATTCTCGACAAAAAAAACTGAATATTAATTGATTCAGTACAAGACAATAGAAAGCATTTATAATTATTGCCAAGTCACATATATTTATAAAATAAGCAGATATATTAAAGCATATTGACATGTACAGGTCTTTCTGATTTTTTTTAAATTTAGTATTTAAAACACACATTGCGGATGATATCAAGGATGAAATATAAAAACTTTATAACTGTAACAGTTAATAAAGGCTTATTATTATTGTTATTATATTTATAATATTCATGATCTGTATTCTATATATAAAAGTATAAATTATTGTTATATAACTTACAGTGATAGAGGAAACTTAGCACTGGTAATAAAAGACTTTCTATACCAAACGTCATCCTTGAAAATGTACACACAGATAAGTCGACCAAGCCATCTCCAATGACGGAAGCCACCCAGTCAACCCTAGAAGAACCAACCGTGGTTGAAGTACTTGGCAATGGCAAACTATTAAATATTAGAATATTGCTCACCAGTTGTGGAGACGGCAACAAACTTGCAAAAAGTACTCTATTGGCATCAGGTGCAGGGATCAGAAAGAAGTTACCACGACTGGCAGAGAAAGAAGAAATAGCTTTCCCCAGCTAATACATAGATCCTCGTAGCACAACTAGAAAAATGAAGAAGCATGAGTCAGAAGCAAAAATACATGAAAGTGTGAATGCGCCGGTCTCACCTAGATGTAAACATGAGAAACATAACCACGAAGCTGACCGCTATAATCTACAGGCCACGTTGGCGGGAAACTCGGTACGATCTCAGAGATGACAGCGTGGCTGCAGCAGCAAAAGGTCTTCCTCGATGAATGATGTGGAACCACCGCACTTTTATGTTCAGGTCGTAAACTAGTGCTGGTTTACATGCTATTCGTTAAACATGTGCGGAAGCAATGAAGGGACAGCAGCGATAGTGACAGGTGTAAAGTCATGAAATGTCAGTGTTCTTTCATATTATTTTTAGCAGGGTATAACTATAAGAAAATAAAGTAATAATGTGATACTTTATTAAAATAACGACAAAGTTCCAACTATAAGTACAAAATAAAATATATTTACAATTGAGAAATGATATTTTTAACAAAGGCTATAGCGGGATAAGATGGTCAAAATTGCACTCACCTGGATTTTTTTGGGGATTAACCATTCGAAAGTACATTATTAAAAACCTCTCTAGCCAAATTTTCAGCTCCCTAGGTGATGATTTGAGTCTCCTAACCTAAAAAACGTGTTTTTTCGAAAAAATTTTTTTCCGCTCGACCCTTTCTTTAAAAAAATCTGAAAAAATTCACAGACATGTGTTTTTGAGTAAGAAAACAGCCTCATTTTTTTCAGATTTAAAAAAAAAAATTGAGCTGAGAAAAAAATTTTTAATTTTTCAATGATTTTTTAGGTTATGTAGGTAATTTTTGGCTAACTTGTAAATAATGATTTTTTGTGTATATTTTTCCCGTTCTTTCAAATGGCGGTGTCCGAATTTGCGTTTTCGAGCCGAAACATATTTAAAATTCGAAAAAACCGATTTTTTAAGCATTTTTCCCATGTTTTTGGCACATAACCTCAAAACCAATAGCTAAATATGTGTTTATGAACAATTTTTTTTCAATTTCTTTCTATATCTTCAAATTCCACTGTCAGAACTACCATTTTTGCATCAAATAATGCTATAAAATTAAATTATAAACATTTTTTTCGTGTTTTTTACCAAGTTTTTGAAACATAACCTCAAAGAAGATTGTTCAATACGTGTTAGGACATACAAAAATATTCTCAAAATTTTTTTAATGAAAAACATTTTTTAGAATTGAGTATTGCTTCTCCGGTAGCTACAAAAGGCCTGATATAGCCTTTTTCGGGCGCAGGGAAACTGCATATTACAGAATTATTCGTGATACATATGAACATATGTATGTATTTGTAACTATGCATCAATATTAATTATTATGAGTTGATATGCAGATAGTCAAGTGCCGCCTGGAGTATATCGCCGGTGTCTGTGAAAAAAAAACCCGCCCAAAACTGGTGTGAAAAAAAACCCCTCTCTTTAAGTGCCGTGAAAAAAAACAGTTTGATGAGAACGCCATGAAAAAAAGTATTGTATGGACTAACGCTGTAAAAGAAAACCCTTGCTCTCGAGATGCCGTGAAAAAAAACACATACCGTAGCAATGCTATGAAAAAAAATACTATGTAAATTAACGCTATGTCTTACACACGGGTGTTTTTCTTCACGGCGTCTTACGCACGTGTGTTTTTTTTCACGGCGTCTTACGCACGGGTGTTCTTCTTCACGGTGTTTTATGTGCATGTGTTTGTTTTTACGGCGTTACATAAAAAAAAATTTTTTTCATAGCCTTTTAGGATTCCGTGTTTTTTTTCATAGCGTTTGAGCACAAAATTTTTTTTTCACAGGCACTGGCGATATATTCATCTGTACTTCAACTACCGATCTGCATAATTATAATGATAAAAATATGCTTTAAAGTAACAAACGATTGAAATAGTTCAGTAATTGAATATCAACATGTGGGGTGCGTTTTTTTTATTGGTCGTTTCGGTAGTGAACCGACTATTTCGGTCGATTCTGCTGTCTAGTTATAAAAAGAAGAGTTGAAATAGACAAATTGTGTTAAAATATAATAAAATAAAATAAAAAAATGTTACTTTTCTTCATTCTATTTAACTCAAATTGTCTATTTTAACTAATTTATTTTGTTAATTAGACAGGAGAAACGACCGGAATGGTCTGTTCACTTGTGAAACCAACAGAAATAACATGGGTTAGTATATCTATATATACGAGGAACAGCGGGAATAAGCACTGTTCCTCATATATATAGATATACTAACCCATGGTATTTCCGTATCTGGTCCTTATATTTTTTTGAGTGTAACGGGCCTATTGAAATGAGTTTGAGTGAGTATATTGTTTATCTAAAATGAAGAACAATACTTTTTTAAATACTTGCTACTAAAAAAGTACATCACAATTTCTTGCTAGTTGCAAGTCTATTTAAAAGGATAGTCGAAAACTTATTAATTTTTTCTCAAATATTTAAGTACAACTTTTGTTGCAAAGCCAGCTAGTTTTTGCATCTGTTTTATATGTTGTAAGTTTTTTCCGGATATATGTATGAAGAATATTACTATTCTTTTTTTTTCTTATTTAATTTTATCACAGGAAAGTATCGGTTATTTTGCACCATTTCACAAACTAAATATTTAATTGCCAGGTTATACATTTTTAAAGTATGTTTTGGAAAACCACTCTGTAAACCACTGTTTATTGCAAAATTGAATTTGATAAGTACACGAACATACTATTGATAGAAATTGGTGATTCTCAAAATATATGAAATCTACTAGCATCGAGTTTATGAAATATTTCATTTCTGTAAACTTTTAATGCTTTCTAGGTAAAGCGATCAAATTTTTTTTTTTAATTTTATCTCATTTACCATGTTGTATAACCTAAACAAATCTTGAACAGTTTACTAATTTTTTTGAATGCGTTATGAAATAACATTGTGTAATGCAGTCATAAATCGAGCTTTTTTTGTCTGGAAAGTTTTTAAAAATATTAGATGTGGAATTTAAGAATTCGTATCACTATACTTAATATCATCTTCTCATAAATAAAATGGGTTTTTCCAATGAGTAGAGGTTTTTATTAAATTGAGAAATGCACCCATTGTGCAACATATTTGGTAACTTAATTGATGATTAAGTACAATATTGTATAGATTTAATTAACTTTTAGTTTCTTGGAATATGTTGCAAATCCAATGAATTTTTCATTAACTAATAAAAAAAGATCAAATCTGTTCATTGAAAACATATATTTTGTTTATAAGAACTTGCTATCAAGCATTGTCATGCACAGTTTTAAAGCCTAGCCTACATATAATTAAATATTGCACTATATAATTTCACAACATGTTATTAGTATTGTAATAGTATTTTAATAGTAGTTAATATTAAAGGAAATTGATAATAATGATGGTCCAGGTTTTAAACAATATTATAAATAATTAAGAACATATCTCTTTTTTTTAGTGATTGTATGGGATTGTAATCACGAGATGTTGCTTAGCTTTCCGCAAGCAAGTTGCCAAAAAAGTATTTATATATAGATAATCTCATTCTTACAAAGGTGTGCGTTAAAAGAAGCGTATTTAAAAGCTCTCTCTTAATAGAGAACCCTCTCTTTATAAAGGTTTCGTTTTGCTTAAATTATCTATGTCTATACTTGTACTTTCGAGTAATTAGAATAGATCGTCATCTCAATTTCCGACAATACCTAACAAAAAACAGAATACAGTCCACATTTCAAGAAATATTTAATTTTTTACCATTCATTAATTATTATCAAAATAGTTTTAAGTGAATTATATTTCTTGGTGAAAAAGATCATTTTAATATAAAATAATAATCAAATTCATTAATTTTGTGATAATTACATAATGGCTTAGCTTTAAAAAAGATTGATTATTACACAAGTAACTGTTTAAAGATCATCGATATTTATTGTAATTATATTCATGATCCCATAATATATCTTAAATATTCTCCATTTTAGTTTTTACATCGAACATGGATGAATTTGATGATACTGATCAATGTTGCAACTGCTTCAAGCGAAATCTCAGTAAAATATCAGCTCAGATTAAGATCATTAATTCAGCTAGTGAAGTCGAAGCAGTTTGTGAGCAGTTAAATGTGAATAATGTTGACATTGGGTTTAAATTTTGCGATAAATGTAACTTGTTTTTTTTGGGACACGAAAAGTAGAACCTTCAACCAGTGATCAAAGTCAGCCAATGAGTTCGCAGTCAAGCTCGGAAATACCCAGCTCTCAGAGTTCAGGGAGCGTTGTTGAGGTAGTATTAAAACCGTAGAAAACTGTAGAAAAAAAAACCTTCCACCGAGTTTCCCCTCAAAAGAACTATGATTTCTCATATAGTATGTTGCGTTTGTAGAAACAAAAATAACTTGGCATGTGTACGATTGACTGCAAGACTGCAATGTTCAAAGAAATGCAAATCTTTATTCCAAATGACAATCGAGTTTGTGCCGAGCATTTAATAAAAAAAACGATTTTTTGATGATGACCTGAAACTAATACAGATATACAGTAACACGAGTTTTTTAACTGCAGATGAAATATGTTTATTTTAACAAAAAAAATTTCAGATTTAGCCTCGGAAACATTTTTAGATAAAATAAAATCATCAGAGCTTAGCGAAAAACAATTATTCTCTTTTACTAGTCTTTCGACTGATCAATTGCAAGAGCTGAGAAAATTATTAGTTTCCATGAGATCATCGGATTCTAGAGACGTTACACAAGCCCTGGTTATATGTTTATTTAAATTACGAACTGGATCGTCGAATAATTTTATTTCGTCTATTTTCGCAATAGAAAACGAAATAAAAGTTTCAGATTTTTGTGAATCAGTAATTAATTCATTTGAAAAAGATGTCCTACCGAAATATTTTGGAGTAAAAGGTATTAAAAGGGAGGATCTCATACGTGATCACACTTCCATTTATGCAAAAAAACTGTTTAAATTAGAGAACGAGCTTGTTCTGTTTTTTGATGGAACTTACTTACGTCACCAAAAACGTAAAAATAATGAATACCAAAGAAAGTCATATTCAGGTCAGAAGAAATATCCTTTAGCCAAGCCATTCACTATTTGCACCACAGACGGATTCGTTGTTGATGTCCCTGGTCCGTTTTTAGCCACAGAAAATGATGCAAGCATCATGAAGAAAGTAATGGATGATCCAGATGGTATAAGAATTATCATGAGAGAAGGTGATGTTTGCGTTGTAGATAGAGGTTTTAGGGATGTGATAGCTTATTTAAAAAGTCTTGGCTTTAAGATTCTCATGCCTGCTTTAAAGGGAAATAGACCCAACTTGAGTTACGACTGAATCGAATGAATCTCGTTACGTTACGAAATTGAGATGGGTTGTAGAGGCTGTTCATGGTATTCTTGATAAAAAGTATAAGCTTCTTCACCAGCAATTAGATAATAAACTTTTACTAAAAGCTGGTGCATATTGTAGAATTGCATGTTTTCTCAACAACCTTTTTGGTAAGCGTTTGAATAGCGATAAAGATGACGGTGGCTTACAAGGTATAATCATCGAAAGAATGTTAAATTCTAATCAAAGTGAAAATACTTCAGCATTAGAAGCTGAGACAACCAGATGGTCTAGACGGCCCACTACTACGATCAAGCTAACATCCCAAGAAATCATTGACTTTCCGGAGATGACTGAAAGAGATCTCAAAATATTTTTTTCAGGTACCTATCAATTAAGTTAAGCCGTATGTTATTTGGTTGAGTTAATGGATGATAGTAACAATATCAATTTGGAATATATTAAGATCAAACCAAATATCATTAAAGTATTAATAAGGTCCAGGCCTATTAACAATAAGACTTACAAATGCTACATCGAATACAAACCTAACTCAATTGGATACAGCGGTATCATACGCCATGCGTGTGACTGTGCCAATGGATTACGAACTGTAGAATCCTGTTCTCACATTGCTGCAATCATATATTATCTCAGTAATGCAAGATATAAGTCAAAAATTATTAGACCAGCGAAAGTTCTTTCTGAATTATTTACTACTTCAGATATTGGTCCTGTAATAGACGAAGATAGTGACGAGGATTAAAAATATTATTATAATTCAATATTAAAAATTATTACTCATATAATTTTGTCAAATAGAACTTCTAAAAACAATTCTCGCAAGAATAAAGGTCAAATATGAAATGGTACATACTTATTTTATTGTTTTAATAAAAGCACAAAAATATTCATAACATATTTATAATAATTAATTTCTATTAGAAATATTTACTCATTTTTATTTATCTACAAATGAATTTGAATAAAAAAAAATTCATTAAAAGGCTATATCAGGCCCTTTGTAGCTACCGACGAAGTAATACTCGATTCTAAAAATTTTTAGAATATTTTTGTATGCACTAACACGTACTGAACGATCTTCTTTGAGGTTATATTCCAAAAACATGGTAAAAACACGAAAAAAATGTTTATAATTTGATTTTATAGCATTATTTGATGCAAAAATCGTAGTTCTGACAGTGGAATTCGAAGATATAGAAAGAAATTGAAAAAAAATTGTTCATAAACACTTATTTAGCTATTGATTTTGAGGTTATGTGCCAAAAACATGGGAAAAATGCTTAAAAAATCGGTTTTTTCGAATTTTGAGTATTTTCCAGCTCGAAAACGCAAATTCGGACACCGCCATTTGAAAGAACGGGAAAAAATACACCAAAAATCATTATTTACAAGTTAGCCAAAAATTACCTACATAACCTAAAAAATCATTGAAAAGTTAAAAAATTTTTCCTGAGCTCAATTTTAAAAAAAAAAAAACTGAAAAAAATCAGGCTGTTTTCTTGCTCAAAAACACACGTCCGTGAATTTTTTCAGATTTTTTTAAAGAAAGGGTAGAGCGGAAAAAATTTTTTCGAAAAAATATGTTTTTTAGGTTAGAAGACTCAAATCATCACCTAGGAAGCTGAAAATTTGGCTAAAGAGGTTTTCAATAATGTACTTTCGAATGGTCAATCCCAAAAAAAATCCAGGCTCCAAACAGTACCAAAATTTTTTTTCCAGGCTCCAAACAGTACCAAAAATCCAGGCTCCAAACAGTACCAAAATTTTTTTAGACCATCCTGACATTATATTTTTTCAGAAAAATCAACCCCCAAAGGTGTATCTGTTTTCAAAACTGAAATAAAAATAATTGAAACATCGTACTACAATTTATAAATTTCAAAAATAATTTTTATTTGTACCGTTTAAAAAAATAGCAATTTTTTTTTTGTAAATATAGAAAGCGTAAAATATTCTTCTTGGACTAACGAAAAAAATGACGCCTTGCAAATATATGTGCCTTATTTCTAAAATAATCTACAGCATTTGAAAGAAGACTACATCGAAGCGTAATTTGTTTAAAAAAAGTGTATTATTGGGTGGCACATCTACAGAAAGCATAATATCATCCTTAGCATAGATGTGAACTATAGATTTGATCATTTATAAAGATATTATCTATATGTTAAAATGTCATTCAACTTTACAGTGCCGAAATTATAAGGTCACGCGAGAACATTTCTCTGAATTTTACGAACATATAGAAAATCGTACGTAAACAAAAAGCGCGTAAAACCTATTATAAAAAATAGCTATTATAAAAAATGAGTAACTCTTTTATTTTCATGTTCTTTTGACCTATATAGAATGAAGAAAAGTGCTTCAGAAGGTGTGCCTTAAAAAAATTTAGAAACTTTTTTTTCATGCCCAAAATTGAAAATTCGGTGGATGCGCTCATATATGTTCCTCTTTACGTATCACCTCCACATTCGTACTGGCTTTTTTGTATTAAATGGTCTTTTAATAATGTGTGAATTTCGTCTCTGATGGCCAATTTTCTACCAGGGTTTCTTAAATAAATGAGACAACATCTAAGGCCCATTTGACAAAATGTTCATGATTTTCTTTCATTTTGTGACAAAAGAAGTTGGTTTGTCCCAGTCTGAGCCAAATCCATGACCCGAAAACTCCGGCCTCCCCTTGTGAATCTAAAACACTTAAAAAGAATATAACACGAAGCAATTGGGTAACAAAAGGAATAATGAAATCATGCTCAACTAAAGAAAAAACCCGTTGCCAGTTCATTGGTAAGCCACGGGCTTCTTCAAACTAAATTTGCTGATTCCTTTAATTAATTTTTAATAACAAAATATATATTTTTTACAACAATTTATTACATAATTATAATTAAATTCATTTATGAAGATTGAACAGAATGAATTCAAATTTTGTCAGATTGCAGCTATTTATATTCTGTATTATCATGATTTTTCTAAATAAAATTGACCGTTTAGTTTGGGAGTTTTAAACTTAAAAAAAAATACGTTTTTGGTAATAACAAAAGAACCGTGAAGCTATCACGGTTTTCTAGCTAAGCTTCTTAGCTAATTTTCTAGCTAAGAAATTTTTTTTTTTAGAAGATGTAGGTATTTTAATTCTCTTTCGAATGCTACCCATCCGATAAAAATATCTCGATCCTATCATTAAAAAAGCAAGAATAAATTCTGAGAAAATCGAAAATTCGAAATAAAACAAAAAGGCATCGGTCCAATCAAAAAACGGATTTTTGTCCAGCAATCGCACAAGAAAAAGCAAAAACATGAGACTTGTCCGGTTAACATCACACACACACACACACACACACACACACACACACACACACACACACACACACACACACACACACACACACACACACACACACACACACACACACACACACACACACACACACACGCACACACACACGCACGTACGCGCGCGCGCACCCACACACACACCCGCCCGCGCGCGCACACACTCCTGTGCGCACACACACGCATGTGCGCACGCACGCACGCATGCAGATTTTACAAAAACCATGTATTTTGATTCCTAATACCTCGGAAAACAATTATAACATGTTTTTACAACAACTCAAAAAATTACTATCTCAAAGCTTCCTCTAGGAGGAAGCAATTATACCTCAAGTGGGAGCAGAATCCAATGAATACTCTATTTGAACAACAATGTAAAACCTATTTTAAGTTTCTGAATAAAGTCATATCATTAGCCAAAAGTAGCCATGAGAAAAAGAAATTCGATAAAATTAGTAATCATAATAAAATTATTTGGGCTTTCGTGAAAAAGAAACTTAACAAATCTAAAAACAACAATGATAACAACATTGAATATTTATTTGAAAAAAATCGCAAGATTTATAAGCCAGAATCTATAGCTGATATTTTTAACCAGTTCTTCAGCAGTATAGGTATAAACCTAGCCAAAATGATAAAAAAATGAAATACAAAACTAAATTTACCTAAAGCAAGCACATCATCTATTCTTTAAAAATATTATTTGTGAAATGAAAGATAAAGCTGGAGAAATCGATGGTATTAACATGCTAGTACTAAAAAAGATAAAGGATTATATAGTGTTACCGCTGGAACATATTTTTAATTTATGTATTGAAAAAGATGTATAGTCAAAGTCCCTAAAAACTTCTGATGTAGTACCAATATTCAAATCGGGGGATAAAAATTTCTCAACTAACTACAGGCCAATATCTCTGATATCCAATATCTCTAAGTTATTCGAAAAGCTAATCCATGGTAGACTCTTAAAATTTTTCAATAAGAAGGACTTGTTGCAAGAAAGCCAATTTATTTTTCTGAAAAATAAGGGGACCAAAGATGCTTTAGCCTATATTACGAAAGTTATATACAACAATCTGAATGAAAATAAACCTATTATTGCAACTTATCTGGATTTCGCTAAAGCTTTTGATACTGTGAATCATCATATTTTGTTATCAAAACTGAATAGATATGGAATAAGAGAAATAGCACTAGCATTACTGAAAGATTATCTCAATGATAAAACTCAAATATCAATTCTGCTCCATTATTGACAGGGGTACCTGATGGGATAATATTAGGACCTTTGTTGTTCTTAATCTACATCAATAACTTATTAGCTATTGTGCCAAAAGGAAATATGATATCATATGCAGCCGATACAGTACTTCTGACTAGCGGGAAGACATGGGATGAAGCTCAAGAAAGAATGAATATATATCTAAAAGATGTCAATGCATGGATTGCAACAAGTGAATTATCATTAAATGTGGAAAAACGGTTTATATTGCGTTTGGAATCTACAGTAATAGTGTACCAAATAACTTGGAAATTTGTATAGATGACATGGAAATTGTTAGAAATAATTATACCAATTACTTATGAATTATTATTGACAGCCACATGAAATGGGACGAGCTCATTTCATTTCTTGTTGATAAAACAAGATATCTTTTGTTTGTCTTTAGCCAGCTTCGAACTAAATTAGAAACTAATCATTTAATAAAATTCTATTATCCATTCTTTAGCAGTATTGCGAATTATGGAATTATTGGTTAAGGAGGCGTATATCCCAATGTCCTAAAAGAACTTGAATCGTTACAAAATAGAATACTGAAAATAATTATGAATAAAAAAGTTGTGATTTTTATCTAAGGGTCAAAGAAGTATTTGTAGTTGAATCTTTACTACATAATTATAGTGAATTAAAAAGTAAGTTTCTATTCCAAAAATGAAAAATTCAGTAAACTTTAAGAATAAGGAGATAGTATCGCTGAAAATATTTAACAAGCTGTCAAACAACTTAAAAGTACTCAATTGTAGCAAAAAGAGCTTAAAAAATAAAATTTTTAATTAGTTAGAAAAAGGAAATGTTAATAGTAAAAATGGTTACAGCTTTATTTTCTATTCTTTACGATTTTGTTATATTTGTCATTAATATTTATATAAAAATTCTAATGTAACCAAAAATCGAAGTAGTGTTAAGTCTGCAGTTACGTAGGTTTCAGTTACTTGTAAGTGCTAACCAGACCTAAGCACAGGTAATTTTTATTACCTATTTTAGGGTGCTAATTCGTCAGTTACACCTTAGATATATCTAGATATGTAATTTTGCTCTGTTTTATGCTGGTAAATAAATAAATAAATAAATTTTAGATGTTCATTGTAGTTGTTGAATGTGTTCAGAATTATTGTGTCCTCTACGTATTGAAGAAACCGCTGCTAACTGCTTTAGCAGAATGCTTTCTCAAAGGGAATTGATGAATTACATCAAATAAATTTTTTCAATGTATATTTTAATATAAAATTTCATTCTTCTGCATATAATTAACTTTGTGATTTTTAATGATTTTGTATCTGAAGCTTTATGTAACTCATCCCACGTTGACACAATTTATACAGATTTCTCAAAGGATTTTGATAAGGTGAGTTATTATCATCTGTTATCCAAACTTTGGAATGTTCGTGTGCGAGGAAATATTTTTAATGTTATTGTGTCATATTTAACGGGTAGGTCAAAAGCTGTAAAAATTGGAAATAGTGTATCGAGTTCCATTCCTATTACATCTGGAATCCCGCAGAACTTAGGTCCTTTATTGTTTTGTATTTATAAATGATTTAGTCAATAGAATTAAGAATGTTAATATTTTGTTGTATGCTGAAGATGCCAAACTTTTTTGTACGATTAATTCACCAAATGATATTATAAATCTCCAATGCGACATTGACGTGCTGTATGTCTGGTGTATCGAAAACGAGCTTAACATTAATATAAAAAAATGTGACACTATCTCTTTTTACAAATGTCAAAACTTATTACTACCTGATTATTTCATAAATAATGTAAAACTGGATAGAGTGAATGTTATTAAGGATCTTGGAGTTTATTTAGATACGACATTGTCGTTCTCTTACCATATCGATACGATTGCCTCGAAGAAGCTAAGCCTCGTTGGTTTTATTAAGCGTACAACATTTAATTTTAAAGATATACAAGCGATTATTCATATTTACAAAATGTTAGTTTTACCTAACTTAATATACTGTTCACCCATCTGGTCACTATATGTTTCAGTTTTAGCAGATAAATTAGAATCAATTCAGCATAAATTTCTCCGTTACATCACTTACAAAATTAATAAGCCTATGAATAGATTCAATCATAGTTACACTGAAATAGCCTTATCGGTCAACATTCAAACTATCAGTTCATAGCATTATTAACATGATTGTGTTTTTACATTTAAAGTTTTAAATGACTTAATAATTGTGTTTCAATTAGTGATTTGTTTACCGAACGTGAACTCGCGTAAAACTTACGTCATTTCAGACCATTATGTGAACAAACCTGTAGCTTGAATACCGGTTTTTACTCTACAAGCGATATTCAAACGCGCTTCGCACGTACTTTTCTGTTTTTGAGGTTATGTATGCTATCTTCATTACGTTTTACTTTTAACTTATTTAAGTATTTTTTCAAAGTCAGAACTTAATCATTTGTATACTACTCTAAATGTAAAAATTCAATTAAAAAATTCAAGCATTAAATTCAAAACACTAAACTTCTCGCGCCTTCTTATTATCGACCAATCAGAATCAAGTCTTTAGATGCTTCAATATGGCCGCACATAACTTTTTTAAGAAGGGACTATTAATCGTTTAAAACGCTCATGGAAGACCCTTCCTTCTCATATTACAGTAATACTTAATATTTCGCTCTTTCAGAGTGCCGTCCAATCTCTCTCTATTAAATATTAAAATATTATATATTTATTACTTTATGATAAGCAAGTTTGTAATCCAACCACCTGTATTTATCTTATATCTTTTGTGCAAAGAGTTTTAGCCCGTCTAATAAATAAATAAATATCTGATTTTCCATAAATACAATTACTCAAAATAATCAAGAAAATTATATTTAAAATAGTAGTAATTATTAAATTGCAAATCAAAAAGTTTAACGTATTATCACACGCTATTTATTGAATTTATAAATTAATTGCATTTCCACGAAATATCTTCGACATTTTCTTCAAAAACCTGTTACACGGCGTTTGCTTCAAACCCCCGCCAACTCAGCGAAAACTTCGAAAATCCATCAACTCGTAGAGTGGCTTCAAAAACCATATAATTCGGCGAAGGTTTCAAATATCCTCTAACTCAAGCGCGGTTTTTTTTTCTTTAATTTTGTAGTGGTAGCTCTAAGATGTAAAAACTACAATTTCTGTATAAGCGATGAAAAAAATATTTTCGATTATTCCATATTTTTCTTTATTTTTTTTAACCGACTTAAAAATATCCGATTGGACCCACAAAAATATGGGTAGATAGGAAATTTCAAGACCTTTCAGAAAATGGACCTACTTCCGACCGATATCCAAACCCCCCAGAATAAAAAAAATTATTTTCGATTTTTCCATATGTTTCTTTATTTTTTTAATCGACTTAATAATATCCGATCGGGCCGAAAAAAATATGGATAGACAGCATATTTCGAGATTGTTCGGAAAATAGGCCTATTGCCGACCGATATAAAAAACTGGCGAAGAAAAAAATTTATTTCGATTATTCCATATTATTTTTAATTTTTTTTTTCTGACTTAATAATATACGAGCGGGCCAGAAAAATATGGGTAGATAGGAAATTTCAAGACCTTTCAGAAAATGGACCTACTTCCGACCGATATCCAAAACCCCCAGAATAAAAAAAATTATTTTCGATTATTCCGTATTTTTCTTTATATTTTTTTAATCGACTTAATAATATCCCATCATATCAAAAAAATATGGGTAGATAGGAAATTTCAAGACCTTTCAGAAAATGGGGCTACTTCCGACCAATATCCAGAGTAAAAAAATCGGGCCGAAAAAAATATGGGTAAACAGGAAATTTCGAGATCTTTCAAAAAATGGGATCATTTCCGACCGATATCATAAACAGGCAAAGAAAAAATTTATTTCGATTATTCCATATTTTTCTTTATTTTTTTTAACTGACTTAATAATATCCGAACGTGCCAGAAAAATATGGGTAGATAGGTAACTTCAAGACCTTTCAGAAAATGGGCCGACCTCCGACCAATATCCAAACCCAGAGTAAACAAAAATTATTTTCGATTTTTCCATATTTTTCTTTATTATTTTAATCCACTTAATAATATCCGATCGGGCCGAACAAAATATGGGTATATAGGAAATTTTGAGATCTTTCAGAAAATGGGCCTATTTCCGACGGATGTCCAAAACCGAGAAAGAATAAAATTTATTTCGATTATTCCATATTTTTCTTTATTTTTTTTAACTGACTTAATAATATCCCATCATGCCAAAAAAATATGGGAAGATAGGAAATTTTAAGACCTTTCAGAAAATGGGGCTACTTCCGATCAATATCCAAAGTAAAAAAAAAATATTTCGATTTTTTCATATATTTCTTTATTTTTTTAATCCACTTAATAATATCCGATCGGGCCGAACAAAATATGGGTAGATAGGAAATTTGGAGATCTTTCGGAAAAAAGGTCTATTTCCGACGGATGTCCAAAACCGAGGACGAATAAAATTTATTTCGATTATTCCATATTTTTCTTTATTTTTTTTAACTGACTTCATAATATTCGAAGGTGCCAGAAAAATATGGGTAGATAGGTAACTTCAAGTCCTTTCAGAAAATGGGCCTACCTCCGACCGATATCCAAACCCAGAGTAAACAAAAATTATTTTAGATTTTTCCATATTTTTCTTTATTTTTTTAATCCACTTAATAATATCCGATCGGGCCGAACAAAATATGGGTAGATAGGAAATTTTGAGATCTTTCAGAAAATGGGTCTATTTCCGACTGATGTCCAAAACCGAGGAAGAATAAAATTTATTCCGATTATTCCATATTTTTCTTTATTTTTTTTAACTGACTTAATAATATCCGAACGTGCCAGAAAAATATGGGTGGATAGGTAACTTCAAGACCTTTCAGAAAATGGGCCGACCTCCGACCGATATCCAAACCCAGAGTAAACAAAAATTATTTTCGATTTTTCCATATTTTTCTTTATTTTTTTAATCCACTTAATAATATCCGATCGGGCCGAACAAAATATGGGTAGATAGGATATTTTGATATCTTTCACAAAATGGGTCTATTTCCGACCGATATCCAAAGCCGGCGATGAAAAAATTTATTATGATTATTCCATATTATTCTTTATTTCTTTTAACTGACTTAATAATATTCGATCGTGCCAGAAAAATATGGTTAGATAGGTAATTTCAAGACATTTCAGAAAATGGGCCTACTTCCGACCGATATCCAAACCCAGAGTAAACAAAAATTATTTTCTATCTTTCCATATTTTTCTTCATTTTCTTAATCCACTTAATAATATCAGATCGGGCCGAAAAAAATATGGGTGGATAGGAAATTTTGAGATCTTTGAGAAAATGGATCTATTCCCGACCGATATCCAAAACCGCGGAAGAAAAAAATTTATTTCCATTATTCCATATTATTCTTTATTTTTTTTAACTGACTTAATAATATCCGAAGGTGCCAGAAAAATATGGGTAGATAGGTAACTTCAAGTCCTTTCAGAAAATGGGCCTACCTCCGACCGATATCCAAACCCAGAGTAAACAAAAATTATTTTAGATTTTTCCATATTTTTCTTTATTTTTTTAATCCACTTAATAATATCCGATCGGGCCGAACAAAATATGGGTAGATAGGAAATTTTGAGATCTTTCAGAAAATGGGTCTATTCCCGACCGATATCCAAAACCGCGGAAGAAAAAAATTTATTTCCATTATTCCATATTATTCTTTATTTTTTTAATCGACTTAATACTATTCGATCGGGCCATAAAAAATATGGGTAGATAGAAAATTTTGAGATCTTTCAGAAAATGGGCATATTTCCGACCGATGTCCAAAACCGGCGATGAATAAAATTTATTTCGATTATTCTATATTTATCTTTATTTTTTTTAGTCAACTTAATAATATCCAATCCGGCCAAAAAAATATGGGTAGATATGAAATTTCACGATCTTTCAAAAAATGGTTCTACTTCGGACTAATATCCAAACCCAGAGTAAAAAAAAAAATTATTTTCGATGTTTCGATATTTTTCTTTATTGCTTCCTCCTAGAGGAAGCTTTGTGATAGTAATTTCTTGAGTCGTTGTAAAAACATGTTATAATTGATATTCGAGGTATTAGGAACCAAAGTCCATGATTTTTGAAAAATGTCTGTATGGATGTGTGTGTGTGTGTGTGTTTGTGTTTGTGTGTGTGTGTGTGTGCGTATACCCCTGGATCTCAGCTTCTAGTCGATCGATTTTAACCGGACAGGTCTCATTCTTTTTGTTTTTTTTTGTGTGATGGCGGGTCAAAAATCCGTTTTTTGATTGGGCCGATTCGTTTTTGTTTTATTTCGAATTTGCGATTTTCTCAAAATTGTTTTTGGCTTTTTTCAATGATAGAATCGAGATATTTAAATCTAATGGGTAGCATTCGAAACAGCGTAAAAGAACCTATAATTTCAAAAAAAAAAATTTCTCTTGCTGTCCCGGTTCTCGTGTTATTGACAAAAACGTGTTTTTTTTTTTTAAAGTTTATAAGTCCGAAAGTAAACGGAAAATTTATTGAGAAAAATCACAATAATGCAGAATATAAATAGCTATGAGCTCTAAAAATTTGAATCCATTCTTTTGGTTAGTTTTTGAGAAAAAAATTGAAAAATGAAAAACACGATTTTTCTATGTCCAACAATTACGGAAGTAAAATTGACTTAATCGCTTTAAAATTCCTTGTAGAGGTAGCCTTTGTATAGAGCTCGGTCGAGTTCTTTGGGCAAAATGATTGTCTAGAAATTTCAGAAATTCAGGTTCAAGTTTTTTTTAACCTTTTTTTCAAATCGTAATTTCTCGAGAACGGTTTTTTGTATCTGGATCGGATGGCTAGCATTGAAAGAGAATTAGAATATCTATATTTGGAAAAAAAAATTTATGTCTAGCTATCACAGTTCTTTTGTTATGAATAAAAACAAAAACGTATTTTTTCAAAAAAGCTTATAACTCTCCTTAATCCTATCTCCTATCTTCAAAAATGATGGATTAGTTATGATATCAATTTATTAGTGGTTCGGTTGGTGGGTGTAACGGGTTGCTAGGTCACAAAAACAAAAGTGGTGTAGTTTCGATAAAATCACGGCGCTCACCGCGCGCTTCGAGAATACTAGTGATGTTATATATGTATATATGTATATATTATGTTAAAGCTGGAAAATTCATGGCGGTTGATATAAATAAGTAAAAGAATGAATAAATTTGAAAATTAATACCTTTTAATCTTCAAAATAAATTTAATTATAATTATGGCATCATGTGTTGTAAAAATTATAAATTTTGTTAATAAAAATTAATTAAAGGAATCACAAAATTAAGTTGAGCAAGCAACGGGCCAATGAATTGGCAGCGTTTTTTTTAATTAACTTAATGATAGCCGATCGGGCCGAAAAAAATATTGGTAGATAGGAAATTTTGAGATCTTTCAGAAAATGGGTCTATTTCCGACCGATATCGAAAACCGGCGAAGAAAAAATTTATTACGATTATTACATATTATTCTTTATTTCTGTTAACTGACTTAATAATATCCGACCGTGCCAGAAAAATAGGGTTAAATAGGTAATTTCAAGACCTTTCAGAAAATGGGCCTACTTCCGACCGATATCCAAAACCAGAGTAAACAAAAATTATTTTCTATCTTTCCATATGTTTCTTAATTTTCTTTTTTCGACTTAATAATATGCGATCGGGCCGAGAACAATATGGGTAGATAGGAAATTTTGAGATCTTTCAGAAAATGGGTCGATTTCCGGTTGATGTCCAAAACTGGCGGAGAATAAAATTTATTTCGATTTTTTCATATTTTTCTTTATTTTTTTAATCGACTTAATAATATCCGATCGGGCCGAAAAAAATATTGGTAGATAGGAAATTTTGAGATCTTTCTGAAAATGGGTCTATTTCCGACCGATATCCAAAGCCGGCGAAGAAAAAATTGATTACGATTATTCCATATTATTCTTTATTTCTTTTAATCCACTTAATAATATCCGATCGGGCCATAAAAAATTTGGGTAGATAGGAAATTTCAAGACGTTTCAGAAAATGAGCCTACTTCCGACTAATATCCAAACCCACAGTAAAAAAAATAATTTTTTTCGATTTTTCCATATATTTCTTTATTTTTTTTATCCACTTAATAATATCCGATCGGGCCGAAAAAAATATGGGTAGATAGGAAATTTCAAAACCTTTCAGAAAATGGACCTACTTCCGACCAACATCCACCCGGCGAAGAAAAAAAATTATTTCGATTATTCCATATTTTTCTTTATTTCTTTTAATCCACTTAATAATATCCGATCGGGCCGAACAAAATATGGGTAGATAGGAAATTTTGAGATCTTTCAGAAAATGGGTCTATTTCCGACTGATGTCCAAAACCGAGGAAGAATAAAATTTATTCCGATTATTCCATATGTTTCTTAATTTTTTTTTTTCGACTTAATAATATGCGATCGGGCCGAGAACAATATGGGTAGATAGGAAATTTTGAGATCTTTCAGAAAATGGGTCTATTTCCGACTGATGTCCAAAACCGAGGAAGAATAAAATTTATTCCGATTATTCCATATTTTTCTTTATTTTTTTTAACTGACTTAATAATATCCGATCGGGCCATACAAAATGTGGGTAGATAGGAAATTTCAAGACGTTTCAGAAAATGAGCCTACTTTCGACTTATATCAAAACCCACAGTATAAAAAAAATTATTTTCGATTTTTCAATATATTTCTTTATTTTTTTAATCGACTTAATAATATCCGATCGGGCCGAAAAAAATATGAGTAGACAGAAAATTTCAAGACCTTTCAGAAAATGGGCCTATTTCGGACCGATATCCAAACCCAGAGTAAACCAGAGTAAAAAAATTATTTTTGATTTTTCCATATTTTTCTTTATTTTTTTTTATCCGGCTTAATAGTAACCGATTGGGCCGACAAAAACATGGATTGAGAGGTAATTTCAAAACCTTTCTCGAAATGGGCCCAATTTCCACCGATATCCAAAACCACAGTAAAAAAAAATGATTTTCGATTTTTCCATATTTTTCTTTAATTTTTTAATCAACTTAATAATATCCGATCCGGGAAAAGAAATATGGGTAGATATGAAATTTCAAGACCTTTCAGAAAATGGGCCTACTTCCGACTGATATCCAAACCCAGAGTAAAAAAAAATTATTTCCGTTTTTTCCATATTTTTCTTTATTTTTTAAATCGATTTAATAATAATCCGATCAAGCCGAAAAAAATGTTGGTAGATAGGAAATTTTGAGATTTTTCAGAAAATGGGCCTATTTCCGTCCGAAATCCAATACCGGCGAAGAAAAAAAATTATTTCGCTTATTCCATATTTTTCTTTTTTTTTTTAATCGACTTAATAATATCCGATCGGGCCGAAAAAAATATTGGTAGATAGGAAATTTTGAGATCTTTCTGAAAATGGGTCTATTCCGACCGATATCCAAAACCGGCGAAGAAAAAATTTATTACGATTATTCCATATTATTCTTTATTTCTTTTATTTGACTTAATAATATCAGATCGTGCCAGAAAAATATGGGTAGATAGGAAATTTCAAAACCTTTCAGAAAATGGACCTACTTCCGACCAACATCCACCCGGCGAAGAAAAAAAATTATTTCGATTATTCCATATTTTTCTTTATTTCTTTTAATCCACTTAATAATATCCGATCGGGCCGAACAAAATATGGGTAGATAGGAAATTTTGAGATCTTTCAGAAAATGGGTCTATTTCCGACTGATGTCCAAAACCGAGGAAGAATAAAATTTATTCCGATTATTCCATATTTTTCTTTATTTTTTTTAACTGACTTAATAATATCCGATCGGGCCATACAAAATGTGGGTAGATAGGAAATTTCAAGACGTTTCAGAAAATGAGCCTACTTCCGACTGATATCCAAACCCACAGTAAAAAAAAATTATTTTCGATTATTCCATATATTTCTTTATTTTTTTAATCCACTTAATAATATCCGATCGGACCGAAAAAAATATGAGTAGATAGGAAATTTCAAGACGTTTAGAAAATGAGCCTACTTTCGACTTATATCAAAACCCACAGTATAAAAAAATTATTTTCGATTTTTCAATATATTTCTTTATTTTTTTAATCGACTTAATAATATCCGATCGGGCCGAAAAAAATATGAGTAGACAGAAAATTTCAAGACCTTTCAGAAAATGGGCCTATTTCGGACCGATATCCAAACCCAGAGTAAACCAGAGTAAAAAAATTATTTTTGATTTTTCCATATTTTTCTTTATTTTTTTTTATCCGGCTTAATAGTAACCGATTGGGCCGACAAAAACATGGATTGAGAGGTAATTTCAAAACCTTTCTCGAAATGGGCCCAATTTCCACCGATATCCAAAACCACAGTAAAAAAAAATGATTTTCGATTTTTCCATATTTTTCTTTAATTTTTTAATCAACTTAATAATATCCGATCCGGGAAAAGAAATATGGGTAGATATGAAATTTCAAGACCTTTCAGAAAATGGGCCTACTTCCGACTGATATTCAAACCCAGAGTAAAAAAAAATTATTTCCGTTTTTTCCATATTTTTCTTTATTTTTTAAATCGATTTAATAATAATCCGATCAAGCCGAAAAAAATGTTGGTAGATAGGAAATTTTGAGATTTTTCAGAAAATGGGCCTATTTCCGTCCGAAATCCAATACCGGCGAAGAAAAAAAATTATTTCGCTTATTCCATATTTTTCTTTTTTTTTTTAATCGACTTAATAATATCCGATCGGGCCGAAAAAAATATTGGTAGATAGGAAATTTTGAGATCTTTCTGAAAATGGGTCTATTCCGACCGATATCCAAAACCGGCGAAGAAAAAATTTATTACGATTATTCCATATTATTCTTTATTTCTTTTATTTGACTTAATAATATCAGATCGTGCCAGAAAAATATGGGTAGATAGGTAATTTCAAGACCTTTCAGAAAAGGGGCCCACTTCCGACTGATATCCAAACCCAGAGTAAATAAAAATTATTTTCTATCTTTCCAAATTTTTCTTTATTTTTTTAGTCGACTTAATAATATCCGATCGAGCCAAAAAAAAATATGGGTAAATAGTAAATTTCAAAACCTTTCAGAAAATGGGCGTACTTCCGACCTACATCCACCCGGCGAAGAAAAAAAATTATTTCGATTATTCCATATTTTTCTTTATTTCTTTTAATCCACTTAATAATATCCGATCGGGCCATAAAAAATGTGGGTAGAAAGGAAATTTCAAGACGTTTCAGAAAATGAGCCTACTTCCGACTGATATCCAAACCCAAAGTAAAAAAAAATTATTTTCGATTTTTCCATATATTTCTTTATTTTTTTAATCCACTTAATAATATCCGATCGGACCGAAAAAAATATGGGTAGATAGGAAATTTCAAGATGATTCAGAAAATGAGCCTACTTTCGACTGATATCAAAACCCACAGTAAAAAAAATTATTTTCGATTTTTCCATATATTTCTTTATTTTTTTAATCGACTTAATAATATCCGATCGGGCCGAAAAAAATATGAGTAGACAGAAAATTTCAAGACCTTTCAGAAAATGGGCCTATTTCCGACCGATATCCAAAACCGGCGATGAAAAAATTTATTATGATTATTCCATATTATTCTTTATTTCTTTTAACTGACTTAATAATATTCGATCGTGCCAGAAAAATATGGTTAGATAGGTAATTTCAAGACATTTCAGAAAATGGGCCTACTTCCGACCGATATCCAAACCCAGAGTAAACAAAAATTATTTTCTATCTTTCCATATTTTTCTTCATTTTTTTAATCGACTTAATAATATCAGATCGGGCCGAAAAAAATATGGTTAGATAGGTAATTTCAAGACATTTCAGAAAATGGGCCTACTTCCGACCGATATCCAAACCCAGAGTAAACAAAAATTATTTTCTATCTTTCCATATTATTCTTTATTTTTTTAATCGACTTAATAATATCCGATCGGTCCACAAAAATATGGGTAGACAGAAAATTTCAAGACCTTTCCGAAAATGGGGCTGCTGGCGACCGATATCCAATCCCCCTGCGTAAAAAAAATTGTTCTCTATCTTTCCATATATTTCTTCATTTTTTTAATCGACTTAATAATATCAGATCGGGCCGAAAAAAATATGGATGGATAGGAAATTTTGAGATCTTTGAGAAAATGGGCCTATCTCCTACCGATGTCCAAACCCGGCGAAGAAAAAAAATTATTTCGATTATTCCATTTTTTTCTTTATATTTTTTAATCGACTTAGTAATATCCCATCAGGCCAAAAAAATATGGGCAGATAGGAAATTTCAAGACCTTTCAGAAAATGTGCCTACGTCCGACTGATATCCAAACCCAGAGAAAAAAAAATTATTTTCGATTTTTCCATATTTTTCTTTATTTTTTTAATCGACTTAATAAATATCCGATCGGGCCGGAAAAAATATGGTTGGATAGGAAATTTTGAGATTTTTCAGAAAATGGGCCTATTTCCGTCCGAAATCCAAAACCGGCGAAGAAATAAATTTATTTCGATTTTTCCATATTTTTCTTTATTTTTTTAATCGACTTAATAATATCCGATCGGGCCGAAAAAAATATTGGTAGATAGGAAATTTTGAGATCATTCTGAAAATGGGCCTATTCTGACCGATATCCAAAACCGGCGAAGAAAAAATTTATTACGATTATTCCATATTATTCTTTATTTCTTTTTATTTGACTTAATAATATCAGATCGTGCCAGAAAAATATGGGTAGATAGGTAATTTCAAAACCTTTCAGAAAATGGGCCTACTTCCGACCGATATCCACCCGGCGAAGAAAAACAATTATTTCGATTATTCCATATTTTTCTTTATTTCTTTTAATCCACTTAATAATATCCGATCTGGCCATAAAAAATGTGGGTAGATTGGAAATTTCAAGACGTTTCAGAAAATGAGCCTACTTCCGACTGATATCCAAACCCACAGTAAAAAAAAATTATTTTAGATTTTTCCATATATTTCTTTATTTTTTTAATCGACTTAATAATATCCAATCGGGCGGAAAAAAATATGAGTAGACAGAAAATTTCAAGACCTTTCAGAAAATGGGCCTATTTCCCACCGATATCCAAACCCAGAGTAAACCATAGTAAAAAAATTATTTTTGATTTCTCCATATTTTTCTTTATTTTTTTTTATCCGGCTTAATAGTAACCGATTGTGCCGACAAAAACATGGATTGAGAGGTAATTTCAAAACCTTTCTCGAAATGGGCCCAATTTCCACCGATATCCAAAACCACAGTAAAAAGAAATGATTTTCGATTTTTCCATATTTTTCTTTATTTTTTTAATCAACTTAATAATACCCGATCCGGGAAAAGAAGTATGGGTAGATATGAAATTTCAAGACCTTTCAGAAAATGGGCCTACTTCCGACTGATATCCAAACCCAGAGTAAAAAAAAAATTAATTCCGTTTTTTCCATATTTCTCTTTATTTTTTAAATCGATTTAATAATAATCCGATTAGGCCGAAAAAAATGTTGTTAGATAGGAAATTTTGAGATTTTTCAGAAAATGGGCCTATTTCCGCCCGAAATCCAAAACCGGCGAAGAAAAAAAATTATTTCGCTTATTCCATATTTTTCTTTATTTTTTTAATCGACTTAATAATATCCGATCGTTCCACAAAAATATGGGTAGACAGAAAATTTCAAGACCTTTCCGAAAATGGGGCTGCTGGCGACCGATATCCAATCCCCCTGCGTAAAAAAAAATTGTTCTCTATCTTTCCATATATTTCTTCATTTTTTTAATCGACTTAATAATATCAGATCGGGCCGAAAAAAATATGGATGGATAGGAAATTTTGAGATCTTTGAGAAAATGGATCTATTTCCGATCGATATCCAAAACCGCCGAAGAAAAAAATTTATTTCCATTATTCCATATTATTCTTTATTTTTTTAATCGACTTAATAATATCCGATCGGGCCGAAAAAAATATGGGTAGATAGGAAATTTCAAAACCTTTCAGAAAATGGGCCTACTTCCGACCAACATCCACCCGACGAAGAAAAAAAATTATTTCGATTATTCCATATTTTTCTTTATTTCTTTTAATCCACTTAATAATATCCGATCGGGCCATAAAAAATGTGGGTAGATAGTAAATTTCAAGACGCTTCAGAAAATGAGCCTACATCCGACTGATATCCAAACCCACAGTAAAAAAAAATTATTTTCGATTTCTGCATATATTTCTTTATTTATTTAATCCACTTAATAATATCCGATCGGACCGAAAAAAATATGGGTAGATACGAAATTTCAAGTCGTTTCAGAAAATGAGCCTACTTTCGGCTGATATCAAAACCGACCGTAAAAAAAAAATGATTTTCGATTTTTCCATATTTTTCTTTATTTTTTTAATCGACTTAATAATATGCGATCGGGTCGAAACAATATGGGTAGATAGGAAATTTTGAGATCTTTCAGAAATGGATCGTAACCGATTGATGTCCAAAACCGGCGGAGAACAAAATTTATTTCGACTTTTCCATATTTTTCTTAATTTTTTTAATCGATTTAATAATATCCGATCGGGCCGAAAAAAATGTTGTTAGATAGGAAATTTTGAGATCATTCTGAAAATGGGTCTATTCCGACCGATATCCAAAACCGGCGTAGAAAAAATTTATTACGATTATTCCATATTATTCTTTATTTCTTTTATTTGACTTAATAATATCCGATCGGACCGAAAAAAATATGGGTAGATAGGAAATTTCAAGACGTTTAGAAAATGAGCCTACTTTCGTCTGATATCAAAACCCACAGTAAAAAAAAATTATTTTCGATTTTTCAATATATTTCTTTATTTTTTTAATCGACTTAATAATATCCGATCGGACCGAAAAAAATATGAGTAGACAGAAAATTTCAAGACCTTTCAGAAAATGGGCCTATTTCGGACCGATATCCAAACCCAGAGTAAACCAGAGTAAAAAAATTATTTTTGATTTTTCCATATTTTTCTTTATTTTTTTTTATCCGGCTTAATAGTAACCGATTGGGCCGACAAAAACATGGATTGAGAGGTAATTTCAAAACCTTTCTCGAAATGGGCCCAATTTCCACCGATATCCAAAACCACAGTAAAAAAAATGATTTTCGATTTTTCCATATTTTTCTTTATTTTTTTAATCAACTTAATAATACCCGATCCGGGAAAAGAAATATGGGTAGATATGAAATGTCAAGACCTTTCAGAAAATGGTCCTACTTCCGACTGATATCCAAACCCAGAGTAAAAAAAAAATTATTTCCGTTTTTTCCATATTTTTCTTTATTTTTTAAATCGATTTAATAATAATTCGATGAGGCCGAAAAAAATGTTGGTAGATAGGAAATTTTGAGATCTTTCAGAAAATGGGCCTATTTCCGTCCGAAATCCAAAACCGGCGAAGAAAAAAAATTATTTCGCTTATTCCATATTTTTCTTTATTTTTTTAATCGACTTAATAATATCCGATCGGTCGACAAAAATATGGGTAGACAGAAAATTTCAAGAACTTTCCGAAAATGGGGCTGCTGGCGACCGATATCCAATCCCCCTGCGTAAAAAAAATTGTTCTCTATCTTTCCATATATTTCTTCATTTTTTTAATCGACTTAATAATATCAGATCGAGCCGAAAAAAATATGGATGGATAGGAAATTTTGAGATCTTTGAGAAAATGGGCCTATCTCCTACCGATGTCCAAACCCGGCGAAGAAAAAAAATTATTTCGATTATTCCATTTTTTTCTTTATATTTTTTAATCGACTTAGTAATATCCCATCAGGCCAAAAAAATATGGGCAGATAGGAAATTTCAAGACCTTTCAGAAAATGTGCCTACTTCCGACTGATATCCAAACCCAGAGAAAAAAAAATTATTTTCGATTTTTCCATATTTTTCTTTAGTTTTTTAATCGACTTAATAAATATCCGATCGGGCCAGAAAAAATATGGTTGGATAGGAAATTTTGAGATTTTTCAGAAAATGGGCCTATTTCCGTCCGAAATCCAAAACCGGCGAAAAAATAAATTTATTTCGATTTTTCCATATTTTTCTTTATTTTTTTAATCGACTTAATAATATCTGATCGGGCCATAAAAAATATGGGTAGATAGGAAATTTCAAGACCTTTCAGAAAATGGGCCTACTTCCGACTGATATCCAAACCCAGAGAAAAAACAGTTATTTTCGATTTTTCCATATTTTTCTTTATTTTTCAATCGACTTAATAAATATCCGATCGGGCCGGAAAAAATATGGTTGGATAGGAAATTTTGAGATTTTTCAGAAAATGGGCCTATTTTCGTCCGAAATCCAAAACCGGCGAAGAAATAAATTTATTTCGATTTTTCCATATTTTTCTTTATTTTTTTAATCGACTTAATAATATCCGATCGGGCCGAAAAAAATATTTGTAGATAGGAAATTTTGAGATCTTTCTGAAAATGGGTCTATTCCGACCGATATCCAAAACCAGCGAAGAAAAAATTTTTTACGATTATTCCATATTATTCTTTATTTCTTTTATTTGACTTAATAATATCAGATCGTGCCAGAAAAATATGGGTAGATAGGTAATTTCAAGACCTTTCAGAAAATGGGCCTACTTCCGACTGATATCCAAATTTGGCGACGAGAAAAAAGATTTCTTATTTTCGATATTTTGCTTTATTTTTTTTAACTGTCTTAATATTGTCCGATCAACTATATAATTTAACTTGCACAACTTCAAAATAAACTTGAAATACCTGCCAAAGAGAAACTTGATATCTCTGGTCAGTTTTGAGTTATGCTGCAGACAAATTTATAACACACTCACACACACACACGCACGCACAGGCGCACACGCACACGCACCACACACACACACACACACACACACACACACACACACACACACACACACACACAGACATTTTCTAGAAAAGGCATATCTCGACTCAGGAAGCTCAAAAATATCGAAAATCATCGAAATCTCGAGGTCGAAAAGTTTCACCATTACCAAGCTTTCTCTTTGAAAAAGCAATAGAAGAGTGGGACGGGGTATTGTGCCTGAGTTTAAGTGTGGTTAAACAGGCATTCATAAGATTCTCCATTACTATGTCAGAAAACAAAGGTGAGATAGGTGATCCCATAGGTGTACCAACTATATATTTGTATATGGTATTGTTAAAATTAAAGAAAGTGTTATCAAAAAGGAAGTTAACTATTATTAATATTAGTCATTTATGAACATTGTATTGAATGATGTTATGTATTAGTTGTAGACAATCTAACATCATATTTTATATTTGGCAGCATTGATCGCTTAAGACTAATTTCACACCCTTACATATATTCTCTTACAGTCAGCTTCAAGCACAATGGAAAACGTGTTCTTGCTCTTGTTTAATAAATGATCTATTTAATCATATACAATCATTACTAATTTATTTACACACTACCGAAATTACAACAGGTTATATGCCCAGTATCGTGTATCGATGGATATTTTTTCTCTTAAAAAAGACTGAAACGTGAATTCCGTTGCTGTTGAAGTGAAAGTACGCTTATGCTGAGAACACAATAGGTATCAATAAAGAGATCAGCCAAATAAGCAAGTTAAAAGGAAATGAGAATTGGGATTTGTAGAAACTCCAGATTACAATTATTCTCAAATCAAGTGAAGTATGGCGAGTCATCGAAGGTACAGAAGCACTGCCATCACAATTACCAACCGAGCAAGTCAAACTCAAGTTACAGAGTATGAAAAAGAAGTGTAGCTCGTTGGAATAAGCTAGACACAATGGCCCGGATGATAATAGTCACCACTATCGCTGCGGCGCCAATGTTACGTATCATCAACTGTAAAACATCGAAGAATTAAATTGACCAGTGTATATGAGAAGAAATCTGAAGCATCAATTCATGTCTTGCAGAGAAAATGGTTTACCATTGTCAAGGATGAAGCTGATGATATGTCTACACATGTGGCTAAAGTAGAAGAATTATCGCATAAATTGAAGACAGTGGTGAGAGTATAACAGATAAAATGTTAATGACCAAAATTTTGTTAACACTGCCTGCCAGCTATGATTATTTTGTCAGTGCATGGGAGTCGCCTGCCAAGACTGAAGGCGCAAAAGAACATATAATTGCAAGACTTTCTATTGCAGAAATGAGGCCTTTAAGTAGATCTGAACAGTATAATAAAGCACTGTCTTCTAATTCCAATTTTAACAAGAAGGAAGGTAGATCTGATAATCAGAATCGACATCCCAAAAGACCTGGATGCTGTAACAAATGTCACAAGCCAGTATATTGGGCAAGGGAGTGTCGTAGCAAGGTACCTGCACCTGACTCTACAATAAAAACTGTTGGCTCGTTTCAATGCAGCTCTGTGGTCCAGTAGTGCAGATATGGTATATGAATTCAGGAGCTTCTGAGCACATGACACATGTGAGAAAATTGTATGTTAATTACTCTTCTATAAGTGAAATTGTTTTGGTCAGGATGTCCAAATTGGGAGAGGAGATATTAATATCCAAACATTCAATGGTGAAGTCTGGAAAGGTAACTCTTCTATAAGTGAAATTGTTTTGGTCAGGATGTCCAAATTGGGAGAGGAGATATTAATATCCAAACATTCAATGGTGAAGTCTGGAAAGGTAACCATTTATCAAATGTTTTACTTGTACCCGAGTTAAAATATAACTTGTTCTCCAAATGTGCAGCACTCGACGAAAATCTACATGAATGGTCTGACAAAAGATATTGTAAGTTTTTTAAAGGTGATGAAGTAATTTCTATAGATGAACGTAAGGATACGCTGTGGGAAATGAAATTCAGAGTAATTTCTCCAGATTCTAGTCCTCTAAGTCAAGCCCATGTAGCAACAGCCGCAGTAACTAAAGTAAACACTCTTGAACAATGACATAGAAGAAAAGTTCATAAAAATTTATCAAGAGTCAAGAAAGTATTAGCATTAAACGATGTACAAGTGAAGGATGAATCTGAGCCTTTCTGTGAGCCATGTGCTGGTTGTAAAAGTCACAGAATGTCTTTTCATTTATCCTCTACAAAGTCTGAGCGAATAGGAGAGGTTATCCATGCAGATGTACGTGGTCCTATTAGAAAAGTGAATGAAACGATCAAGGTATTATTTATTATTAAAAGATGATTATTCACATTATAAATATGTTTACTTTCTAGCTGAAAAATCAGATGTATATAACTGTATCAGACTTCGTTAAAAAAACTGAAAAACATTGTCCTAAAGGTATTAATACTTTGAAAACGGACAATGGCTTAGAGTTTGTTAACTTATAAGTGGCAGGTTTTTTAAGTGAACAAGAAATTCGACATCAACGCACAGTAATCTATTGCCCGGAGCAGAATGGATCAGCTGAGCGCGAAAATAGAAATCTTATGGAATTAGCAAGAATAGTTCTACACGCTCAAGGCTTTCACAGACGTTTCTGAGCTGAAGCAGTAACCTAATTTGTCTATATCTTGAATCGTACAAGTACAAGTTCAGTGAAATATTTGTCTCCCTACGAACTCTGCAATCAACGAAAAGCTAAGATTAAGAATCTGCGAACATTTGGTGAAATGGTGTACGTGCATATACCAACGACTAAAAGAACCAAGTAGATGAAAAATATGAAAAAGGTTATTTTCTCGGCTACGAAGAAAATTCAAAAGGTTATAGAGTGTGGTTACCAAAGACTAATTAAGTTCAAGTATATCATGGTGTGGTATTTAGTGGTGAAATGAATTCTATAAGTAAATCGAAACCAAATGACAATTTATTAATAGACTTACTCTCGTGACAAGGAATCAAAAGAAGAATTTGAAAATGAAATATGCGTTGTACGCTTATCAGATGCAAAAAATCTTAGATCTATGGTACCTGAAAGAAAAAAGATACTGAAAAGAAAAGAAAGTGTGGAGAGAAGAAAAAGTGTAGAGGAAAATAAAAACACAGATGTTAAAAGAAATGATGAAGAAGAGAAAGAAGATAGTCAGGATGAGAATGAACGCTATTTATCAGCACCTGAAGATGAAATTGAATTTGGAAATCATCAAATTGCAATGTCACCCAGTATCATCTCCAGCACCTGGCAGAAGCCTCAGAAACAGAGAGGGCCCGCTAAAAATGAGCCGTTAGAAATAAGAAAGATAGTGCTCATATTGTTGAAGTCTGTGTCGCAGAGAAATGCGAGCCAAACAATTTTAGAGAGACAATCGACAGCTGAGACTCTGACAACTGGCAGAAAGCCATGAATGAAGAAATGCAATCGCTCAACAAGGTATGGATGTTAGTTGATAAACTCCCGGATAAAATAATTCTAGGTAATAGATCATTAAGGTGAAAATAGAATCCAAATGGAAATATTGCAAAATACAATGCCAAAGTAGTTGTCCAAGGTGTCAACCAGAAGGAGGGAATTGACGATGAGGAAACTATCAGCCCAGTTGTTCGATTGGATTTTCTGCAAGTAGTACTTACCATTGCTGCCTAAGACAAGCTCAAGTTACAACAATTTGGCGTCAAAACAGGTTTTCTTAACGGTAACCTGGAGGAAGAGATATACATGAAGCAGCCTGTAACGTGCCAGGCACGTATTAGGGGGGTTATATAAAAATTTGCTGCATTTATCTGTCTCCACTAAGTGAAAAAGGCTTTATTTCTACTCACGCAGTATTAATTAATCATATAACGCGGTTCAGGATAGATTCTAACATGAGTGTATTAGTGGGCTAGATCCGAGTTCTACTCTGGAAGGGGGCACGAAAATGAATAAAGGTAGGGAATGGATCGTAATCGGGTGGATCAAAATGAGACGCCTTTTAGAGCCGCTGGCTGACAAATGCCCGGGTAGGGGATAAAAGTGCCCTCTCCTCTCAGCCATTGGAGAATAGCATCTACACAGGCGGATCAAAACAAGTCGCTTTTTCGAGCCTAGAGACGAATCGTGCGATCGGGGATAGAAATGCTCTTCCGCCGAGCCGCAGAGGGAATGGATCTACTCAGGCGGATCAAAACGAGACGTCTATTCGAGCCAGGAATGGGTAGAGAGAAGGGAGGTTGGGAGACCAAATGTACATGAAAAGAATTAAGAAATAAAATATATGTCTCTCAAAAAATGATTTTATTTGACGCTACTTTTCGTACATAGGTCAGCGGCCGGAACCTAAGGCAGAGCAGAGCTCGTGAGCCTTGGCTAATCGTCGAGCGAATGCGTGCTCGTTGTACGCCGCTGGCCCCTTTTATATGCGAGAGTGGCCTCGCCATCTCTCTCGCACGCATATGCTTCTCCCTTACGTCGCCGCTGCGTATAGTGGGAGAGCCGCACAGTGTATAAGGATAGCGAGAGCAGGAGAGCGAGTAGGGATACTACGTCGCGGCGTAGGCGGTCTGGAGTGGGAGCGCATGTCTGTGTGCATGCGCATGTGTCGGCGCGCTCGATTTCACACGTACACGCTTCCGCGTGCGCGGCCTGCACGAGGAGCTGGGGGTTGCCGATAGTACAGGTGCTTGCCTAGGGCCGTCACAATGACCCCAAAATAAAAATTTGTTTTATGGCGAAAAAGAAGTTTTTATTTTTACAAAAAGAAATATATAAAAAATATTTACACAAAAATAAAAAAAAAATTGCTGTACAAAAAAGTCGTAATTTATCTCGCTTACTCACGGCGACGGTGCTGATGACGGTGGTAGTGGTGAGATGAGAGGTGGCGGCTCTCTGCCCATCTCTCTAGTGATTTTGAGGAGAGCCTCAAAAGAGTATGCCAACCTGTCGATCGGCGTCGGCATATACGACGCCTCAACAGGGGCTGACAGACCGATCGACAGGGGAACATACTCTTCTGGCTTTCGAGCCTTCACCTGGATGACCCTTGGTCGAGGCCGCTGTGGCGGTGGCATCAACTGCCTGGATGGTAGCGTCGGCGGAGGTGTTGCTGGCATCGGTGGAGGTGTCCCAGGCCAGATACTGCGTGGTACTGACCACTCGTCTGGGGTATGCTGGAGAACTGACGGCGATAGAACTTTCCTCGTCTGCGTCATTCGTCCGGCACTATAGCAATCCCGGGCTTTCGGCCAGGACCAAGAGCTTAGCTCGAAAATCTGCACGCACTTAATATTTATCAGGTACCAAGTGACGATGTTGTCTTCGACGGCGGCGTCGCACTTGTTATGATTTTCCGTTTGTGTGCTTGCGCCAACTTTATTCATTGCGAACTGTCTATCGACTGGCTAATCTTCACGAGCGCGTGCCCGTGGTCGATCATCGCGCCTAATTCTATACTAAGAATTTCCCTTTTTCTGCGAATTTCGGCAAAGGGAAATCTCCTGTTCAAAACGTGGTTAATCCTCGTTCGTCAAGTTTTTGGTATACTACGGCTTTAAATTGGATAAGTGAAACTTTTCGCGCTCCTTGCCATGTTTATCAACGACGAGGTACGTATCAGTGTTAATTTTTCGTCTTATTGAATATGGCCCTTCGTACAGGTAGAAAATTTTGGCGATTTTCTTATCGCTTGTGTCTGATTGTGGAAGCGCTTTGATTAAGACTAAATCGTCGTCTTGGAACGTGAAATACCTTTTATTCTGATTTTCGCGTTGCGTGCGATTTTTTAATTATCGCGTTCTAAAAAGATTTTTTGCTCGTATGTTACATCGGTAACTGGTGGTATATTTAGCTATTTTTCCCGCACGCGGGTCGGCCGAGTATTTAGGTGAAGGTCCACCGGAGTAAAGCCCGTTGTTTCGTGATGAGTTTAATTAATTATTTTCTGGATGATACCTACATACTTCGCCCATCCGGTGTGTTTTTCATCTACAAATGTTCGGAAAAATCGTCCGAGTTCACGGCGAATGTGTTCAACCACATAGCTCTGCGAATGTCTGATGGACGAGAATATTGGCTTCTTGCCCTCATTTTCTAGACTTCTTCCATTTTCTCGAGGTAGACTGTGTTCCATGATCCGATAGAATCGTCTTAGGCTTACCATATTTTGGTATGTACTACCTAAAAATCTTTCGGATCACAGTAGCAGTGTTGGCCTTTTTATGGAGTATATTATACTATACTACGACGAATTTGCTAAACGCATCTATTGTTGTGAGTAGATGCTTGACGCTACCAGTTGACGTCGACAAAGGCCCGTAAAAGTCGATGGATAAGAGTTCGTTAGGCGTGTTCGTCAATATAGGTTGAACGCATTCGTCATACCTGCGCGTTAGGTGCTTGGTTTTTTGATAAATATTGCATGCTTTAATATCTTATAAGCTACCTTTCGCATTTGTGCTGCGAAAAAATGGTCAGATATCATTTGACACGTTTTCATCCCCCCTATATGCCCGTAAATCAGATGCATCTCCTTACAACAATTCTATTTTTATCCAATCCTACTTTATATAATAGGTCGTCACGCAGGACGTACCTGTCTGTGTTTTTTGCTTGTAGCTCATCGCGAATTTTCATGGTAAACAGGTCGCTACGTTGCAATTTTTGTATATTGCTTCCTCATAGAGGAAGCTTTGTGATAGTAAAAAAAAAGTTTATGAGATAATGTGTTAGAAATGTTATTTAGCAAATTTGGAATCGAAACACACTATTTTTAGAAAATGTCCGTATGGATATGTGTGTGTGTGTGTGTGTGTGTGTGTGTGTGTGTGTGTGTGTGTGTTTGTGTGTGTGTGTGTGTGTGTGTGTGTGTGTGTGTGTGTGTCCGTATACGCTGATATCTCATGATCTACTCGACCGATTTTAACGGGAGAGTAATCATTTTTTTAGATTTTGCTTCCACAATTGGGGTCAATATTCTATTTTTGTAAAATTTAATTTTTTTTTTTATAGCCATTTTTTAATTTTCAAAATTTTTTTTTTCGATTTTTCTAATATTTAGAACAAATATTGTTTATATATCATGAATTCTCTGTATGTAGGATAAAATTATCTACAATTTAAAAAAAAAAGTCGGTAGCTATATTTCGTCATAAGTTATTGATGAAAACGTAATTTTTTGTAAATAGATTTCGATAAATATAAATTTCGAAATTAAAAAAATATATTAACATGAATATTTGTTTGATTATAAAGGATATTAAGTACTATAACTTACTAAATTTTTAGGTTTTTTTATTCATTATTTTTTGAGAAAAAAAAATAATTTATAAAAAAAAGTGATTTTTTTGTCGTTCAATAACTATAGTAAAATTGGCTCAATCACTTTGAAATTCTTTGTAGGGGTAGATTTTGTGTACCAATCGAGTGAATTATTTGGGCAAAAGGATTGATCTATAAATTTCGAAGATATTTGAGGTTAAAATTATTTTCAATTTTTTTTTAAATCGTAATTTCTCGAGAACGGCTCTATGTATCTAAATGGGGTGGGTGGTATTTGAAAGAGAATTAAATTACCTATTGTAACGGGATGGCTAGTGGGGGAAAATCCCAACAAGCCACAGGCCAGCGATGCCCTAGAACACGGTGCCGCGGGTGTCAGACTAAAATGACTTGCCCGGGGATCTGCTCCTGGAATCCCGAAAACAACGCGAAGATCGCACACGAACTTCGCTTTCCAACTAATTGGATCGCTGAGTGAAAAGCGCGCGCTCGAAGAGTAAAGCGCGCGGCCGCTATGCTCAGATATGAAAACGACCGGCGGAGTCGTTTTCCCGCGGAGGCGGCGGTATCCGGGAGAAGGAGAGGTTGTAATGAACAACGCGACGAGTAACTAGATATCACAGTATATTTACAATCACTAATCTCTACAAGCACAACGCACGTGCTGATTAGAACAATGAGTTAGTTCGCGCGCGACCGTTAATATTCAAACGCGCGAACTATACGGCGCGCGGCGAAGCTGCTAATTTCGCGCGCGGTGTTAAAGTACGGCGGGCTGACACACACTCCCACATACACGGCACAGAAGGCTTGCACGGGGCGATTTCCGTGCGAGCCTTTACAATGAACCCGCGAGAGGAGAGTAGAAAACTTACGTTAGGAAGGAGCAGCCGGTGCACTCGACTCTCTCTCTCGCTCCCTGTCGTTCGCACAGCAGTTGCGCTCTCTCTCTCTCTCTCTCTCTTGCTCGCTGTATTGGGTCGGCAGGCGGGCTGGCTGCCGGCTCCTCGCTCGCAGTCTCGTTCTGCTCGTGGCTCACGCTACGCGGTATCACTCTCTCTCTGTCTCTCTTGTGTGCGCCTCCACTATTTGCGGCGCCTCCACTACCCTCGCGGGGTCTCACAAAAACGATAGGACGGCGCGGACAAGTAAACTCACGAAGACACGGAGGAGATCCTACTTGCGCGACGGCAGACACGAAGATGGCTCCCTTTTCTCGTGGGAACAGGTTAGCAGCTTCGCGACGGATGACGGGCATTTTACGCGTCGCGAGACCGATTAGCTACGCGCGGCGCGCCTCGATTCGGCTGCGCAGGAGTTGCGCGCGCGCGCTCACTACCTTCGCGCGGTAGATTAGAACCGCGGCTAGACACGCGTTACACCCCCCCGCCAGACGCTGCTTAGGGGACCGTGAGCAGATCTGCTAATCATGGCCGTCGTCGTACCTACTAATATGGTAGTAATGATTAGGAGAAGGAGGTTCGAAAAGGAATATTGAAGAATCGGAGTCACCGGTTTTTCTTTTTAATTTTTAAAAAAAAAATATAAAAAAAAACTTCAGGGCCTCGCCCCTCTTCAACTGGCCCGGGAATACGATCGGCGCCCCTTGTGACGAGCTTGGTTGGGGCAATGTTTAGACTTTTTCACCCCAAGCTCGCCACACATGAAGCACCGGGGGATCGCGTTACTGTCGAGCCCATCCCGGGCCGCTCGCTCTTCTTCGAGCGCCCTCCTAAGGCGCTCTTCTTCTTCTTGGAGACGGCGCTGGGCCTCTTCCTTCACCCGGCGCGCCGTCTCCTCCGCCTTTTCCCTGGCTCGCCTGGCCTCCTCCATGCGCTCCTGCCCACGAGCCAGGCGAGCCTCCTCCGCCTTTTGGAAGGCTATGCGGCGCAGCCTGGCGGCCCTGGCCTCTGCGGCGGCCGCGAGCTCTTCGCGCCGGCCTTGGGCCATTCCGACCCATTGGCCGGCTTGCCGCTCTCCGGCCTTACCGTGGCACTGGAGAAAGACCTCCAGTGCGGCCAGGGCAGCGTCCTTCGCAGCGCGGGAGGACTTGCTGAGGCGCCGCGCTTCCTCGAGGGCCTTCTCCACTGGGACCCAGGCCGCACCGACTTCATCACTCGGTGCCCACTTGGCGGCCTGGGTCGGAGAACTCTCTTTACTTTCTTCGTCGGCCCGAGCCGCGCCGGCGTGTCTTTCCGGCGCCATCTCTGAGGCTCGGACCGACGCCTCTTGCGAAAGCCGTTCTTCCCGGCTTTCCTGCTGCTCGTTCGGGGGACGAGGTCGCCGAAGCGGACTGGGAGCGGCCTCTGCCCAGGCCGGCTCCGAAGGTCCCTTTCTTGGCTTCGGCGCCTCTATCTCCTCGATCATGACGGTGGAGGGCTCTTCCACTGGCTGGGGTGCCAGTGTCACAGCGTCGATGCCCTCCACGACCTGCTCCAAAAAATCGATGACGGCGGGGTCAGGATTGCACTGGATTAATCCAGCGATCACCTTCTTCGCCGTCTCCGCTATTTCGGGAGTCAGGCCTTGCATGTCCTGAAACAGGTAAATCGATCCCGGGGAGGAGTGAGATTGAGGACTGGAAAATTAAGACGAACACAGGTTAGTACGTACGACACAAGTTGGACGGCACAATTATTGCTTTTTATACGCTCGGGTTCTACGAGGACTAATTAGTCCGGCATCAGCAGGTACGGGCTTCTTCTTCGAACCCTTTGGCCTCCCTGGGCGTCGCTTGGGTTCTGTTGGACCGGCCACACGCATAGGCCGGCCATCGCTCGCACGCTTTCCTGGCCTAACTAATAGCGCGGTCTTACGAGGTGGACCGCGCCTCTTAGCCGTCGCCCGAGGCTGTACATTCCCCTGGCTAACTCTGTGGCCCTCTGACGTGTTCCGTTCGGCTGAAGAGTCCCTCGCTGGTAGCGACTGGGCTACTTCTTGACTACTTTTGTTCAAGTAGTTCTTGGGCTCTCCTGCAGAGACGTATCTCTTGAGTTGCTGCGCATGGACGGGACGTATCGTTCGACCATCCTCACCTTGGATCTCATAGGTGTTTTCGCCTAGAATATTCACAATCGTGTAGGGCCCCGCGTACTTCGGGGCTAATTTGGCAGAAATCCCCTCAGCTGCTGAGGATAGTAGCTTATTCTCTCTCCATACACGATCGCCTAGACAGAATTCTGGAGGTCGACGATGAGCGTCATAATATTTGGCTTGTCTCGCCTGCTCCGCTTGCGCGTCGGCCGCCGCCCGAACGTGCAATTCGCGGAGCTTGTCCATACGTACCACCCAATTGTTTATCGCCTCTTGCTGCCCTTGCTCTTCGGCTAACCTGTCTTCCTCCCGCCTTAGTGTCTTCGGTGGGTCAGGTTGTCGGCCGTAAATGAGCTTGGCAGGACTTATCTTTGTGGAGCTGTGTTCGGCAGTATTGTACGCGAACGCCAGCTCATTCAGTTTCTCATCCCAGGACCGGTGATTTTCCTCTGCGTAAGACATAATCATTGTCTTCACCGTTCGATTCACACGCTCGACAGGATTGGCCTGAGGGTGATACGGAGGCGTAAACGTGTGATACACGTTTCTCTCCTTTAAGAATGCCTCTAATGGTGCATTTTTAAATTCAGTCCCATTGTCTGAGAGAAACACCTCCGGGACTCCGAATCGCAGACATACTCGCTCGTTGAGTCCCTTAATTACCGATTTACCATCTGCCCTTTTTATCGGAATTACTTCAATCCAGCGTGTGAACAAGTCCTGGAATATGAGAATGTATTCGTGGCCGTGCGTGGTTTTTGGGAGGGGTCCCATAATGTCGCTGGCCACGATTTGCCATGGACACTCTGTAATTCGGCGTCCCATGAATCCTGTCGGAGCGCGCTGTTCGACTTTGCACTGCTGGCAAATTTGGCACTGGCTCACGTATCTGGCTACATCACGAGACATGTGTGGCCAATAATACTTCCGCTTTACTCTTTCTAGCGTTTTCTCGCGGCCCAAGTGCCCAGCAGTTGGAAAGTCATGGCATTCTCTCAGTACTTCGCGTCGCTTTTCGTGAGGGACTGCTAACTTCCATGCATCATCGTCGCCGAGAGACTCGTCTATGAATTCATTAGGTTCGTACTTGTACAGTCTCCCCCCCGCCAGCTTGAACGTGGGGAAGTCTCGCGGCCGCTGTTGAACCTCTTTCACAATTTCGAGGTACCATTGGTCGTTTGTATCGCGTTCGAGCTCTAACGCGGCGATCGCTGGCTCCTCTTCCTCGAACATCCGCGAAAGGGCATCTGGGACATTGTTCAAAGAGCCCTTTCGGTCTTCGACTGTGAAACTGTGGTTTTGTAGTTCCAAAGCCCATTTTGCTAACCTGCCTGATGGGTTTCGGAGATCACGGAGCCACTTCAAGCTGCTATGATCCGTGATGACCTTGAAGTCATAGGCCTCTATATACGGACGGAACTTTTTGATTGCCCAGAGAATTGCTAGACACTCTCGTTCCGTCACGCTATAATTCTTATCGGCCGCGCTCAGAGTTCGACTAGCGAACTCTAGGACTATTTCGTCGCCGTCTATTATCTGGTATAGCACCGCTCCAAGTCCTGTATCGCTCGCATCAGTTTGCACCACGAACTGTGCGTTAGATACCGGTCTGTGAAGAATCGGTGCAGAAGTAACTAGCGCTTTTAGTTTTTGGAAGGCCTCTTCTTGTGCCGTTGACCACTCGTATTTCCGATCCTTTTTCGTTAGTTCGGTCAGTGGTTCAGCAATTGTGGCGAATTTTGATATAAACTTTCTATACCATGAGGCCATTCCTAGGAAGCGTCTCAGCTGACGGAGGTTTTTCGGCACCGGATATTCCATAATGGGCTTTATTTTCTCGGGGTCTGGTTTAAAACCATCCCTATTTACTATGACCCCGAGATATTGGACCTCATCACGACAGAAGACACTCTTCTCGCGATTTATTGTGAGGCCCGCGTCCTTTATCCTATCTAGAACTCTTTTTAGAACCTCTTTATGCTCTCCGAATGCTTCTGTGACTACTATTATGTCATCGAGATACGAGTAAGCAAAAGGTTCGAGTTCGGGGCCGATGACTTTGTCAATCAGCCTCTGGAAGGACGCTCCGGCATACGAAAGACCCTAGGGCATTCTTGTAAATTGAAATAACCCTTTGCCTGGCACGGTGAAGGCCGTAGTCTCTTTGGACTCCGGATTTAGTGGTATTTGGTGGTACGCACTACTTAAATCCAACGTGGATATGTATCGCGCTTTCTGCAGTTTGCGTAAGATACTCTTCTTGTATGGTAACGGATATGCGTCTGGCCTTGACGCTGCGTTCACTTTTCTGAAGTCCACATAGAAATGGAACTTCCCGTTGGACTTGCATACCATTACCACAGGGCTTGACCAGCCACTTGTTGAAGGTTCTATTATACCCGCGAGTAGCATTTCCTCCACCTGCTTGTGCATCTCTTCCTCGAGTTTTCGAGATACTGGGTAGTACTTCTGTTTTATGGGTCTTGTGGAGCCGACGTCTACTGCATGCTCAACCCACGAAGTACACCCTAATGGTGCCAGGCCGTTTCCCATCAGCTCAGCTACTAAAGCTTCCGCTTATTTGCGCTGCTCTTCTGTTGGGTCCGCCAACCCTATAGCTGATACGGACACGGTATTATTGGCGGTTATGGAGGCTACTTCTAACTTTACGCTTGCATCATCATCTTTGAGATGCAGCGTATTGTCAGTGGCTTCTAAGACGGCGCTAAACTTCTTAATGAAGTTCACCCCCAAGTAGCACTCCGTGTCTAGGTCTGGCATGATTGCGACGCGCACATCCTTGCACACGCCTGCCACGACCATGGGTAGATACACATAGCCAACCACTGCTATGCTCTGCCCATTAGCTACCCGTGCCGTTAGGCCGCTGGCCGGGATTAATTCTTTTCCACAGGCTGTAGCGAGCTGTAAGCCGATGGAATTCATCCCAGTCCAGGAAGCTCCAGTATCGAAGAGTGCCCGTAGCCTGTAGCTGGCTACACCTACTTGAAGCCACCATCGCGAGCATGTTTCCTGGTTAGCTTCGTTCTGCTGAGTCGCGGGCACTTCTTCGCTCTCTCCTTCAGGCAATTGAACCGAGTTACCCTCGGTCGCTGATGTGAGAGCTGGGGCGGGCGTGTGGCCGTGTTTACCTGCCCCCTTGGCCATTTCCCTGCTGGTTTCCGGCAGCATTGGGGTTGCGGTCGCTTCCACTTTGCTCGTTGCCGTAACCCCTTCGGTACTCTGGCCTTTGTGGAGGTCCATTACTCCTTGGACTTGGCGGCCTAGCCTGGTGGGTCGAGCTACTACCCCCACTAGGCTGATTATTACTTTGCCCGCCTTCCCGCTGCCTGTTCTCCCAATTATTCTTTTTCTTGGGCTTCTTGAACGACTGTGGGTTTGGCGTTTGCCCACTATTTCCGTCGGTGCCTTTCTTTGTCAAGCTTGACAAACACTCGGCCATCACCCGACGGAACATAGCCTCAAAGCTTTCTCGAGGCTCCTGCTGTTGGTGCCCCATCGCCGCCACTCCTGGATTCTGCTTTTCCCGCTGATCCGTGGTTGGCTCTGTAGGTACGTAGGCAAACTCTGGCAAGTAAGTGCGCTCTGGCGGTGGTGGCCGGTGATACACCTTATCTGCCGCGAGCGCTAATTCGGCCTCCCGGGCTAAATCCAGGAGCCCTCGGTAATCCGTAATTTGATTACGCATCACCATTTTTTGCAGTTCTGGCCGCATGTTCCGGTGCAACATGTCCAATTGTTGGGGTATGCTAGGCACCGGAACTAACTTGAGAATCAAGGCTTGCAGATTCACTACGTAATCTCTCGTGAGTTCGTTTCTGCCTTGAGTCCTCGCGTTTATCTCCGCTAGGATTCGCTGTTGATGGCCCCTGTCACAGCTATACATGTGTATTATGGCCTCTTGGAAGTCTTGCCAAGATCGCCACGTATGACGGTTACTCCTATACCAGGTGGCTGCTACTCCACTCAGCAGCTCTGACAATGACGAGAGTACTTCGTCGTACGTCAGATTTGCTAGAGCTCGACATTCCTCTACTCTCGTGAGGAATAACTCGACGCTCTGCTCCTTCAAGGACCCAGAGAACTTGATGTGCCATTTCCTTACGATTTGGCCAACATCACGGTTCGTCTGTTGAGGCACGTACGTCTGCCTCGTAGACTGGTCCAGTGTAGCGCTCACCCCCGCCTGACGCTGTGTAGGATTTCTTCTGCTATTCCTCCTAGCGTCCCTTGGCGATTCAGTATTGGGGCTGCTGCTGTCAAAATTCACATATGTGAACGTGTCCTGAAAGTTCACATGTGGTGATCCTCGTCCCCTGCCCGCACTCGGTAGTTGGACTCCCTCCAAGCGCGTGCTTGAGGGGGGGTGTCGAGCTTCTTGGAGTATTCGCACACTCTCTTTGAGCTCTTCCACCTCTTTGACGAGTCTATGGATCACCGACAGCAGCTGTTCTGAGACTACGTTGTCTCCCACAGCAATCCCTGCGGTACGCTGTTCCCCCGCACTTGGCCACTCAAAACTCTGTGGCTGCGGTGGACTTCGCGTTTGCTGCCAGAACGCGTGCTGCCCATTTCGTGCAGACAACGACTCTTGTTCTTGACTCCGCCGAAATTGTCGTTGCCTGCGCTGCTCTTCTAGCAACGCCTTCTGTCGCTGCTGCTCTTGATGCTTTTGCTGTTGCTGCCGCTGCTGCTCCTGCTGTTGTTGCTGTTGCTGCCGTCGCTGCTGCTCCATCTGCTGCTGCTGCTGCATTTGCTGCTGCTGCATTTGCTGCTGTTGCAGTTGCTGCTGCTGCATTTGCTGCTGCTGCCTTTGCTGCTGCTGCAGTTGTTGCTGTTGAAGCTGTCCCTCGGCTTCGGCTGGAGATGTCCCGGTGGGTGCTGCAGAACTCAATATCTCTGACCCGGAACCCACCTGGCCGTTTGCCTCATCCGCTGGCTCCACCACTGCATTATGTGCTTGTTGTGGGGCGTTCATCCTCCGAGACTCCGAGAGTTTTTGCATCACTATCGGGTCATCAAGGAGCGTAATGAACGGGTGCGGTTGGTCTGGATCAGTATTGGGATCCACAATAGTCGACCCAGACTTGTTCATCAACGTTAAGTCGATGAACGCCCTTCAGGACTGCTCGCGTTTAGCAAACGCTTGCTTCTCCGACAGCTCCGGCTCTGGCACGAAATCGGCGGCACTGTAATCGCCCATAAGCCACTTGATCGCTGTCAGCATATTCACTGATTGCAGATCTGACTGCTGCAGACCAAGGGCTTGCATGGCCTCGATAATTTCCTCTTCGGGCTGTGTATACGCCCAATTGAGTATCGCAGATTCCGCAAACTGCGATGATCGGGCCATGGTGTCAATTGGCTGTGCGCTTCCCCACGAACTTATTTTACTAGCGCGAGTAGTATCCGGATTGATGGCAGAGAGAGTTTGCCTTTTCAACCCGTGAGCTAACTTTTTCAATGCGAACCCGGGTTACTTTCTAAGAGCTACGGCTGTTGCTCTTAACCTCGATAATGCACGAGGATTTTCCGTATGCGGCTCTAAAAAAAAATAAAAGCTATTTCTGTAAGTAATTACGATTTGTAATTAATTACGCTCCACTACTCGCACTTGTAATTTTAAAATAAATATATGTGAAAAAAAATATATATATGTGTCAAAACGGACAATATCACCAAAAACACAAAAAAATAAATACAATTTTCACCTAAAAAAAAAATAAAAACAATTTTTAAGTTCGAGGGGATTTTTGCGCTCGAGTTTTTACTCGGGCGCACAGTCAACTTTTTGTTCCGAGAGTGCTTGCCGACTTTCTCTCGATTTTCTTCTAACTACACGATAAAAGAAAAAAAAAAAAAAATTTTTATTTTTCGTCCAAAAAAAAATAATTCGTATCGGAAATACGAGAGGACGAGAAGAAAAAAAAATTTTCGAGACGAGAAAAAAAATTAATTAAAAAAATTAATTATCGCTTAAAAAAAAAATTTTCGTCGTTAGAAAAATTAATTGTTATTAAAAAAAAAACTTTAATTGTTAACAATAATTCCTCAACGCGCCAAAAATTCCGCGATCAATATCTCTCCTCGTCGGCACACTAGGTCGAGGGTTATTGGCTATCGCACGCCTAACCTCTCGACCGCACTCTCGCAACAGCACGGCTGTGTCACGCTCACGCACACACGCGCCTACGAGCTGCGGCACGAAGAGCCTTTGTGTGCAGCTTACGCTCAGCTACGCTGCTGAGCTTCATCGCGCCAAGCTTCGCCGCGAATCACGTACGCGCCGCAGGTCCTTCTCCACCCCCAAAACGTTGTGGCGCCAGTTGTAACGGGATGGCTAGTGGGGGAAAATCCCACCAAGCCACAGGCCAGCGATGCCCTAGAACACGGTGCCACGGGTGTCAGACTAAAATGACTTGCGCGGGGATCTGCTCCTGGAATCCCGAAAACAACGCGAAGATCGTACACGAACTTCGCTTTCCAACTAATTGGATCGCTGAGTGAAAAGCGCGCGCTCGAAGAGTAAAGCGCACGGCCGCTATGCTCAGATATGAAAACGACCGGCGGAGTCGTTTTCCCGCGGAGGCGGCGGTATCCGGGAGAAGGACAGGTTGTAATGAACAACGCGACGAGTAACTAGATATCACAGTATATTTACAATCACTAATCTCTACAAGCACAACGCACGTGCTGATTAGAACAATGAGTTAGTTCACGCGCGACCGTTAATATTCAAACGCGCGAACTATACGGCGCGCGGCGAAGCTGCTAATTTCGCGCGCGGTGTTAAAGTACGGCGGGCTGACACACACCCCCACGTACACGGCACAGAAGGCTTGCACGGGGCGATTTCCGTGCGAGCCTTTACAATGAACCCGCGAGAGGAGAGTAGAAAACTTACGTTAGGAAGGAGCAGCCGGTGCACTCGACTCTCTCTCGCTCCCTGTCGTTCGCACAGCAGTTGCGCTCTCTCTCTCTCTCTCTCTCTCTCTCTCTTGCTTGCTGTATTGGGTCGGCAGGCGGGCTGGCTGCCGGCTCCTCGCTCGCAGTCTCGTTCTGCTCGTGGCACACGCTACGCGGTATCACTCTCTCTCTGTCTCTCTTGTGTGCGCCTCCACTATTTGCGGTGCCTCCACTACCCTCGCGGGGTCTCACAAAAACGATAGGACGGCGCGGACAAGTAAACTCACGAAGACACGGAGGAGATCCTACTTGCGCGACGGCAGACACGAAGATGGCTCCCTTTTCTCGCGGGAACAGGTTAGCAGCTTCGCGACGGATGACGGGCATTTTACGCGTCGCGAGACCGATTCGCTACGTGCGGCGCGCCTCGATTCGGCTGCGCAGGAGTTGCGCGCGCGCGCTCACTACCTTCGCGCGGTAGATTAGAACCGCGGCTAGACACGCGTTACACTATATTTTCTAAAAAAAATGAATTCTCTAGCTATCACGGTTCTTTTGTTATTAACAAAAACGTAAAAATTGAAAAATGAAAAAAAATGAGTTTTATATGTTCAACTATTACAAGAGTAAAATTGTCTTATTCGCTTCAAAATTCATTGTAGAGGTATATTATTGATAGTTCTCGGATGAGTTCTTTTGGCAAAGTGATTGGTTCATAAATTTCAGAGATATTTGAGGTTAAAATTTTTCTAGACATTTAGCTCTAAATATCAGTTGCAAATTTATAGGCAATTGTGATATATATTTTATGTATGTGAAATTTTGTGGAAATGTATAATCTATAAAAATTTGAATAAATTATGTTGGAGTTTTGTTATTTCTGTCTTTCTGAAGTATTAAATTTTAAATATTGGAATAAAAAATTAATTAAAGGAATCAGTAAATTAAGTTTGAGAAAGCTACGTGCCAATGAATTGGCAGCGGTTTTTTTCATTTGCTTAATTAAGTCATTACTTGGCTTTTGTAACAACATCGCTGCTATTATTATTTCGTCTAAGTACTTTCTGGGATTTCTTTTATGTTTCTTGACCTCTTAAAATTTTTTATTGTTCGGATTTACTCGGGATCCGGTCTCAGTCCTTCGGACGATAGGATGTGACCTAAAAACACGAGTTCTTTCCGCAAAAAATGCGATTTTTAAAAATTTAGTTTTAAGTTAGATTTTAGCAGTCTCCCCTATAGCACCGAATATTTGAAGAATATTCCTTCAATATTCATTTGCCATTTTCGCAATTTTCGCTAATATTCCCTCAACGTTAATAAACATGAAAGAGACCCTGAGGGAATATTCCTGCAAACCTTGATGACTGTTTTTCCATTGCTTTTGTAAAATGATGTATTGGGCTATCTGTAACAGCAATATTGCAGCAATATCCGTTCAATATTTGACAACGCCTAAGAAATATTATGTTTATAATTATACTTTTTGTAGATTTTTTGCAGATTTTGGAATACTGCAACAATATTCTCCTAAACATTAATACCACCAGAGGAACATTAAATTTGAAGTGTTTATGTTTCAAAATTAATCTTTAAAACTAAATTAATTTACTTCACGCATATGTGGCGTAAAATGTTTAGTGCTCGTTGTAAAAGGGATATAAAAAACAAGGCAAGCCTTGTAATTCCGACTCTTCGTAGAGAGTCATTTGAACGGTTGACTTATACTGCTTATATACCCTCGGCCATCCAGTGTATCCACAGAAAGCACTACTGACGCGCCGCATAGCGGTCGCAAAGGGGAACTTGTTATGGGTGGTGCTCGATAAGCAAGCTTCGGCTATTTAACCGCTATACGGCGCGTCGGTAGTGCTTTCTGTGGATACACTGGATGGCCGAGAGTATATAAGCAGTATAAGTCAACCGTTCAAATGACTCTTTACGAAGAGTCCGAATTACAAGGCTTGCCTTGTTTTTGATATCCCCTTTACAAGGAGCACTAAAAATGTTACGCCACATATGCGTGAAGTAAATTAATTTCGTTTTAATGATTGATTTTAAAACATAGACACTTCAACTTTAATGTTCCGCTGGTGTTATTAATGCTTAGGAGAATATTGTTGCAGTATTCCAAAATCTGCAAAAAATCTTCAAAAATATAATTATAAACATAATATTTCTCAGACATTGTCAAATATTGGACGAATATTGATGCAATATTACTGTTACGGATAGCCCAATACATCATTTTACAAAAGCAATGGAAAAACGGTCATCAAGTTTTGCAGGAATTTTCCCTCAGAGTTTCTTTCATGTTTATTAACGTTGAGGGAATATTAGCGAAAATTGCGAAAATGGCAAATGAATATCGAGAAAATATTCATGAAATATTCGGTGCTATAGGGGCTGCTGAATAATAATTCGAGGTGACGTACAGAGACTTTCGAAGTCTTCTGACATGGATAGCAAATCATCGACGAACGTTATGAGAAAATCTTCGAGATCACCGACCGCCAAGTTCAATCCATGGATCAGAGCGGCGCTGCTCGTTTTGATTCCGGACGGCACGACGTTAAACTCATATAACTTGTTATCGCACATAAACGCGGTATACTGTTTGCTGGCCTCTGAGAGCCTTACTTGGTGAATCTCATGTTCTTATATTTTGAAATCACTTCTTCAATACCCAGAGGTGCCCCGTGGTCCTCTACTAATTTTTTGTTTAATTTCCGCGAGTCCAAACAAGGGCGAACAGAACTGTCTCCTTTTATTACAATCACGAGAGGATTAATGTATGGACTTTTTGAACGTCTTATAATCCAGAGTTGTAACCATTTATTTATTTCGGCTTTAACTTTGTCTCTGTTATAAATTGGAATAGGATAAAGCTTAGAGAAATATGACAAATTATCTTTTAAATTAAAAATATATTCATAATTCGATAATAAACCGAGACGTTTTTGAAATACCTCTCTGTAGTGCATTATTAGATGCTTAATTTTTTCCCGTTGGGAATAATTCAAGTTTGGACAGGAATTGACCTTTTCCTCGATCCCCTCTGCAGAAATGTCATAAGACTGGTCGTATTCATAGACGTTCTCCCTTGGGGTTTGTTTTTTTTTGTTTGTTGAGGGTCGTACTCGTCATCGTACGACTCCTCAATTCTCAAAGACACGTGCTCTTCAAAGCTTATATCGGTCTTTTTAAATGAGATTGGACAGTAATACTCGTTTAAGGTAAAGAGGATTTCTTCGTTCCAGGTATCTATTAATATACTCAATGCCTTGTGCGTATCGTATCTCAATATACAGTGTTTGACCAGTTTCGGCACTACAATAAATATTAGGTTAGTTTTCAAGCCTTTTATCTCAATGAATAGTAGGACTTGAAATTTCAAACGTGGATTTCGCGCCCGTTGTGTCATTAACCTTCCGCTAATTGGAAGAGTGGGAAACGTAGAAAACTCTTTTTTGTTTGCGTAATAAAATTCCTCGGATATGCGCGTAATTTCGTTTCCCGTGTCGATCAATGCATCTACCCGCGTATTCTCGAGTGTGATCGCGATCTCTGGGCAAGACATCGCTTTTACGTTAAAACCTTCCGGTTGAATATCGTAAAGGAGTTCATCACGAGGGTCCTCGAGTATTGAAGTTACATTTGCTACTTTAAGTTTGTTTTCTTCTATTTTTGTTTCCGATTCAGTTGTCCCCCGCATTGTATTATTCGCGGTGTGAGAGACAACTACCTCGCGTTTTCCAACTGCGCCTGTTCTGGATGACATGAGTCGGTTCCTGTGTTTCCTAATTCTATCTGGGAGACGTCGATCTCATCGTAGCTTTTTGTTTCTTGTTTTTTATAGCTCTTGCTGTTTTTCTTTTCTTTTCTATCCTATGATTTGTTCTTTTTAATTGACTCCGGTGAGGTCGAAGTCTGCCGATGAGATACATGCATGTCCCTACCTGACCACGGCCTGGTGCGTTGCTCACTCTGACGAGTGTTGTCGCGTGGTGGATTTGATTTGTTTTGGTTTAGCGCTTTATTTTGAAAGGCTTGTTTAGACTTTTCACGTTGATCGTCATTATTATAATCACTTAGAATCTTTAAGAAAATAGCTCTATCTTTGATCTGTTGCCCAGTGGTGGCATGACGGATAGACCTTTCAAAATACTCACTCAATTCCAAAGCAAATTCCTCCTCTGTATAGTCGAGTTTTAACTTTTTCACGATGCAGTACACGTTTGTTGCGTAATTTACGCGGTTTCAGTGCCCCTCAAGTAGTACTGACCATATTCTATTTTTCGTTTCGCCAATCTTTGGATGGTCCAGTTCCAATAGCGGTCTTGGAAGCGCTCGATAAAGTCCTCGTACGATTCTACCTCGCTCCCATTTATATACCACCAGTTTTTCGCGTCTGATTCGAGGGCTTGAGAGATCAGGCACAGAAGTTGATTAGAATTTGGCCGTACTACATCGAGGTATTTTCTAAGTTCGAATAGGAATTTTATTGGCCTCTCGCTCTCGAGACTTCGAAACTTCGGGATGTCTAATTTTATCCGATTGAACGCTTCGCTCGCCGAACCTCTAGCACTTTGTAGAAATGTTTTAAACTCTAAGATGATCTTTTTTAGATCCTTTATTTAAGCCTCGTAATGCTCGGTGACTTTACGTAGATCACCAGCGAAATGCCTTTTTAAGTTGGCTAATTTTGTGCTAAAGTCACAAATCTGACTCTTCTCGGCCGATGCTAGCTTTGCGAATTTATCGATAAACCCGCTACTTTCCCTCTCCAAGAGTCCCATGCTGGTTCTCAAAGACATTATTTCCTTTTTTAGTTCCGCGTATTTCACGTTCCGATCTGTTCGGATCCTTTCCACGTTTTCAGAGACTATGTCGAATTTTTCTTAAATTTCGTATTTTAACGCGACGGCCGTCGCGATATTTAAACGCGGCGATCCCCGTTATCCGTTTCTCCTTCGAAAATACCGATCTTGTTCTCTAACTCCGATTGCTTCTCGTAGAGAGTTTTAAGCTCGTTTGTAACAGCCAGTTCCAATTTGAGGCGCTTTCTCCCTGTCTCGCTAGACTCTTCTTCGTCTATGGATGATTTCATCTCGAACATAAAAACTTCCGATTTGCGCGTTTGACATTTTAATTTTAAAATAGTATGCCGAAGGTACAAACTATACTTCGCGTGCATGCAACACGAATTTGTTTATCGCTATAGAATTCAACGATTCTGGCTTTTAAATCTAGTTTGCTTGCGTAAGAATAAAATAAAATGAACGGAAATAAACAAGACTCAGTGCATATCTAGCCCGTCAAACAATATACAATAGTTGCGAATTCGGCTTTACTCGAGTGAGAGCGTCTCGAACTTGTTCGTGACTGTCCGGATTTCCTCGTCTAACTTATCGAATTTTGAATTTACATCTTTTTCAAATTTGCATAGCCGTATGGTTATTCTGGCTAAATGTGTCGAGAATTTTTCTTTTTTGTCCGCTAGACTGTTTACTTCCGCGATTACTCGTTCGAGGAGCTGCCTCAGGAGCTGATTCTGATGTTTTACTAGGATTAGTTTTTTCTTTATAACTTTATTGTCATCATCTAATGCAGTTACTGAGGCCCAGGTCTTCTTATCGAGATCCTCGAGATCCTCGATGCGGGAAGTTAAAATTGCTAGTTTACTCTCCATCCAACTGTCCAAGAGGATTGGTTCGTCTGCCTTCCAGGTTTCTTAACTCGGGTCCTTATTCGGGCGCCAATTGTAACGTGTCAGGCACGTGTTAGGGGGGTTATATAAAAATTTGCTGTATTTATCTGGCGTTACTAAGTGAAAAAGGCTTTATCTTTACTCACACAGTATTAATTAATCATATAACGCGGTTTAGGGTAGATTCTAACACGAGTGTGTTCGTGTACTGCACCCGAGTTCTACTCTGAAAGGGAGCATGAACATGAATAAAGGAAGGGAACGGATCGTAATCGGGCGGATCAAAATGATACGCCTTTTAGAGCCACTGGATCACGGATATCCGGATCGGGGACAAAAGTTCCCTCCCCACTCAGCCGTTGGAGGAGAGGACCAACACAGGTGAATCAAAATGAGACGCCTTTTCGAGCCCAGAGATGGATCGTGCGGCCGGAAATAGAAATACCCTTTCGCTGAGCCATAGGGGAAATGGATTTACTCAGACAGATCGAAACGAGACGCCTTTTCGAGCCAGGGATGGGTAGAGAGAAGGGAAATTGGGAGACCAATTGTACATAAAAAGAAATAAGAAATAAATATATATGTCTCTCTGTTATTATTGTAATTATTCGCACAGACGCCCACAGCGGCAAGCCCCTGTACTAGACCTAGCTTTATATGTACTAGTTCTCTCCCCCACACGGTAGTAGTCTTGTGCCCGTATGTACAGAGCGCGCACGTCACCATAAGCACTTAACTCAATAAAGGCCTATACACATATATACCCCTCCGTTCTTTACTTCCACACACATATATATATATATATATATATATATATATATATATATATATATATATATATATATATATATATTATTTCTACATCAGGTTATGGGCCCAGAACCCCGAAGAAACGAGAGGTGACAGTTCTATTCGCGAAAAAACGCAGCCAAGTGCAAGTGTATGGACTATCCTATTGCGAAAGACTTAGTGCTTAGAACAATGGCGACGGCGGAAGCGCGAGAGCCAAGTATGAGTGGCCTATCAATTGAGAAACTACGTGGCAGAGAAAATTTCCATGATTGGTTGGAAGACATGCAGTCCTGCCTAGAAATCCTTGGACTTTGGTCATGCATCAAAGCTCCCCCTGATGGAGTTGTCGACACGGACCCCACCAGAAATTGCAAAGCAATCGCAAGGATCAGACTGTGCGTGGAAAGCGATGTACGAGCGCATTTTCGCGGAGCAACGACAGCTCTCCAAGCATGGACTATGTTAAAGAAAGCGTATGCAGACTCCGGAGTCAACAATCAAATTACACTGCTACGCCAGGTGATTTCTATTAAGCTAGCTGAAAGTGAATCAGTCGAAAAATATGTGAGTAATATATTGAACACGGCGCATAAATTGAAAGCAATAGGGTTAGAGATGTCGGACCGAGTTGTTGGAGCCATAATGCTCGCCGGATTACCGAGCCAGTATAAACCGCTTGTCATCGCCTTGGAAAGTTCCGGCATCCCGATAACCTCTGACTACATCAAAACAAAACTTTTGCAAGAGGTAAATACAGAAAATGATCCTTCGCCTACGTGCGAACAAGGTTTCTTCACAACATCGAATTGGAGAGGACAAGGTGGTCGTTATCAGCGGGGAAAGAGAAACTCGACCAAACCAAGAGGCGGCTACCAACCGCGTTGCTATAATTGCAGACGCTATGGACACATAGCAACGGAGTGTAGATACGATAGAGACAATGCTTTGAACGCTAATACCGAAACCGAAGAAAAGGACAATGAAGTGTTGTGCACGAACTTAAGCCTAGTAGCACTTCAAGTGTGTAGTACAAATCATTGGGTGATCGATTCTGGAGCATCGCGACATATGACATGTGACAAGTCCGCATTAACTGATGTTAGAGAGTCAACAGTAAAAAGAATAGCAGTCGCTAATAAACAAAAACTTATTGTAAAAGGAGAGGGCGCTGTTCAGCTACCCTGCAAAGCAAAATTCAAGCTTACTAAAGTTCTCTATGTATCGAACCTAACCGCAAATTTACTCTCAGTAAGAAGTCTAAACAGAAGCGGATTCAAAGTCGTTTTTGAACATAACTCGTGTAGGATTATGACGAATGAAGGGTGCACTATAACAGAAGGCATACCACTACCAAATGATATATATGTATTGAAGTCTGAGCTTACTCCTTCAAAATCATGTGGAAAGACCGGACCATCCGCCAATGTTTCATCTGCTTCCCGCTGCGAATGCCCGTTTTTATGGCATCGAAGACTCGGGCATCTTAATCCCACCTACATGAACAAATTAATGCAAACTGCTGGGACAGGAATCCGCTTCCAAAGTGACAATATGAAGAAATTAAATTGCAAAATTTGTACACAAGGAAAGTACCAAAAACAGCCTTATGTAGATAGCGAGTCAAGAGCATCTGAAATCTTAGAATTAGTTCATTCAGATTTGTGCCAAGTTGATGACCCTTCAATCAAAGGGTACAAATATTTCATCACATTTGTTGATGATTTTAGTAGAAAAGTCTATGTGTATTTCTTAAAAAAGAAGAGTGACACTGTTATAGCATTTAAACAGTATAAAAATTTAGTTGAAAACCAAACTGGAAAAACTATCAAGAGACTTAGAACAGATAATGGGCGAGAGTATCTCAGTCTCGAACATTTTTTCAAAGACTGGGATTCATCACGAAACGTCAATAGCCAGAAACCCCCAACAGAACGGCAGGGCCGAACGAGTGAACAGAACATTACTCGACAAAGCCCGCTGCTTACTCCTAGACGCCTATCTACCCAAGAAATTCTGGGTCGAAGCCGTAAGTACTGCAGCACATTTAAGCAACAGATCACCAAAAAATGTTTTGGATGGAAAAATACCGGAGCAATTGTGGACTGGTAATCTTCCAGACCTCTCTTATTTAAGAGTCTTTGGTTGTAAAGCCTTGGCACACATTCCAAGTGAAGATAGACATAAACTGGATTCAAAAATGGTTGAGTGTAGATTCATTGGCTATCCAGGTACCCAAAAAGGTTATAAGCTATGGGTTGATGGAGCAAATAAAATTCTTGTCTCCAGAGATGTGGTTTTTTATGAAGATCAAGAGACTAACAAAAATTTCGCAAATATTCAGATTGAAGAGCACCCAGAATATCCTGCAGAAGAAGAAGACACCCTAACTGATGAAGACCAACCCTCCCTGGAAGAAACACCACCACAGGAAAGCCAAGAAAAAACTTTGAGAAGATCAACCAGACCAAAAAAACTACCCACTAGACTTGATGACTATGAAGTTCAGTGTGCTAGTGCAGAAGTAAACTTATCAGATAACCATACCTCCAACGAAGAATATGTAAGTTACTACACGGCCACAGATATTATAGAGGATGAAAATATTACTTATGAACAAGCAATACAAGGCCCTTTAGCAAAACAATGGGGAGAGGCAATGGTACACGAGCTGGAGTGTATAAGAAAAAATGACACCTGGACACTGACAGACTTACCACCAGGCCAAACTCCTATTTCATCAAAATGGGTCTTTAAAATTAAAATAGACAAAGGCACACAAGTAAGATACAAAGCCAGACTTGTCGCTAGAGGTTTCTCACAAATCCAAGGAGTCAACTATACGGACACTTTTGCCCCCGTGGTTAAATTGACAACCTTTAGAATACTATTAGCCCAACCAGCTGCAAAAGGCTATTGGATCCTCCACTGGGACATAGAATCAGCTTTTCTACATGGAGTACTTGAAGAAGAAGTATACCTGCAGCAACCACCAGGCTTCAAAGTCCCAGGAAGAGAAAATGCAGTGTACAAACTACATAAAGCCATTTATGGACTCAAACAAGGCTCAAGAACGTGGAATCAAAAACTAAACAAAATTCTTCACAACATGGGGCTTAAACAAGCAACATACGATCAATGCATCTACTTCTACCTAGAGCAAGAACACGCTATTTATGTTGCTGTGTTTGTAGATGACCTCATAATTTTTTCTAACACAAGCAGTTGGATCAATGAATGTTATAAAAAATTAGAAGCAGTTCTACCAATTAAAAACCTGGGTGAGGCAACTAAATGTTTTGGAATCAACCTCAAGAGAAACATGCATTTAGGCACAATCGACATAAACCAGAGTGACTACATTGAGGGGATCTTGACAAAATATGGAATGCAGGACAGCAATCCTGCCATGACGCCCATGGACCCTAATGTAGATCTCACACCTACTCAAGATAGAGAAGACTTCCAAAAATACCCATACCAAAATTTAATTGCATCACTGATGTTTGTCCTTCAAGGCACTAGACCCGATATAGCGCACGCCGTTAGTGCGTTAAGTAGGTTTAATAACAATTACAGCAAAAAACACTGGGAAGCAGGAAAAAGGATTCTACGCTACTTAAGAGGCACCAGTAATTACTCCATACGCTACTGTAGGGACTCACCACCATATATCCATGGACACTGTGATGCAACCTGGGCAAGTGATAAAGTAGACACTAAATCCACCACTGGTTACATCTTTACTTTTCATGGTGGCGCAGTGAGTTGGAGTTCCAGAAAGCAATCAACCACAGCACTATCTAGCACTGAAGCCGAGTACATGGCCCTAACAGCAGCAACCAAGGAAGCTACTTGGCAAAAACTTTTAGTGCTAGAACTCAATATATCTGCCGATAAGCCGATATGCATCTTTTGTGACAACAAAGGTGCAATCCTTCTAGCAGAAACTGGCAACGTCAGAGAAAAAACAAAGCACATCAGAGTCAAACATTCATTCATAAAAGAGAAAATAGAAGAAGGAGTCGTCAAGGTAATTTTTACCCCATCCACCCAAATGGTCGCCGACAGTCTCACCAAAGCAGCATCTAAACCATCATTAAATTTATTAATAAAAAATATAGGATTAACAAACAACTCTATGATTCTAAAACAGTGTTGAACCACTTGTATATTTTTTTTTTGTACTCATAATTATGGTGGCGTGTTATTATTGTAATTATTCGCACAGACGCCCACAGCGGCAAGCCCCTGTACTAGACCTAGCTTTATATGTACTAGTTCTCTCCCCCACACGGTAGTAGTCTTGTGCCCGTATGCATAGAGCGCGCACGTCACCATAAGCACTTAACTCAATAAAGGCCTATACACATATATACCCCTCCGTTCTTTACTTCCACATATATATATATATATTATTTCTACATCACTCTCAAAAAATGATTTTATTTGACGCTACTTTACGTACATAGGTCAGCGGTCGAGAATCTAAGGTAGAGCAGAGCTCGTGTGCCTTGGCTAATCGTCGAGCGAATGCGTGCTCATCGTACACCGCTGGCCCCTTTAATATCTGAGAGTGGTCTCACCATCTCTCTTGCTCGCATATGCTTCTCTCTTACATCGCCGCTGCGTGTAGGTGGGAGAGCCGCACAGTGTATAAGGATAGCGGAACTAGGAGAGCGAGTAGAAATGCTACGGAACGGCATAGGCGGTCTGGAGTGGAAGTGCACGTCTGTATTTGTGCATGTGTCGGCGCGCTCGATCTCACACTTACATGCTTTACACGCTTCCGCGAGATGTTGGAATAAAAAATGTAATCTTTTTCTAACCAAACATAAACTTAAAGCGACGAATGCAGATTCATGTGTGTTCTCCAGTACAGAAAAAACAAGAAAAATGCTTCTAGTATTGCACGTTGATGACGGATTAATAGCTTGATTTACAATAATTAATATTGATGTGATTTTGAAAGATTTAAACCAAGAATTTGAAATTGTTCATTCTCCAGTACGAATGTTTCTTGGACTACAGATCGAACAGCTGAAGGATGGATCAATTTTTGTACATCAGAAGAGATATACAGAGAAGATTATTGAGAGTTTTAAAATGGAGAATGCAAATCCAGTGAGAATTTCGGCCTATCTGCACCAGGAGACGTGTGCTGAGGAACACACTACAGATGGTGAACTAACTAGGTCTCCGTACAGAGTGGATGTAGGGAGCCTCATGTATCTCACAGCAGGGTTTCACCCAGCTTTGGCTTTTGCAGTTAGAAAGGCCAACCCATATATGGAGAAACCTACAAAAATCCAGTGGCATGCAGTAAAAAGAATATTTAAATATTTGAATGGAACCTTGGACTATGGTTTGAAATTTTCACCTACAGGTAATAATAATTTGAAAGTTTGCAATGATGCTGATTTTGCAAGGGAACTGGAAACAAGGAGATCTACATCTGGTTACATTGCTGTTTGGGGAATGAATATATTTACCTGGTATTCGCAGGGGCAACCCGCAGTGGCCTTGTCGACTACAGAGGCAGAGTATATATCGCCTTGCCATGCCTCTAAGCAAATAATGTGGATCTGCAAACTGCTTCATAAGCTGTCATAAGCTGTATGACCTTAATGCATTAGGCATTTCCTCACTCTTATTGGACAACCAGAGTGCTATACAACTAATTAAGAACCCTGTTTTTCACAAGAGGACCAAACATGTAGACATAAAGTATCATGACATAAGGGAAAAATATCAACAAAAGCCATTCAACTTGGAGTACGTTGACACCAAATATCAAGTAGCTGACATCCTAGCGAAGCTCTTACCTAGACTAGTCTTCGAGCAACATCGTAATGTGATCTGTGCTAAGAAGGTTTGGAGCTTAGTGCTGTGTATAGAAAGGACTGTAATTGTGATGCGAACTCTATTCTAATTTTTATAATGTTATGATGTTAATAAAAAAATTAAGTGTTAATATTAGTCGTTTATGAGCATTGGAATGAATAAGGTTATGCGTTAGTTGTACCTAATGCATTGTTAGTAAACCTAACATATTTTATATTTAGCAGCATTGATCAAGCACAATGTAAAAAGTGTTCTTGCTCTCGTTTCATAAATGATCTATTTAATCATATACAATCATTACTAATTTATTGACACACTACCCAATTTACAACAACTATCTTGCGAAGTTATGGAGGCTAACACAAACGATTATAATATCACCGGTCTGCGATCTACAAGAGACCAGATCCGACACAAACAAGGGTTCTTTCAACTTATAGAAATATATTATGGGTATTACTCCGGACAACTGTTAAAATCTTGGTTAAGACATAGATACCAACTAGCTGAAGCCAACGCCTGCAACACGTTTCTTCTTCGCTACAAAAGCCAAGACTGCCATATTAACATCTTTTTTCTATATAAAAAATTGAATAGACTAAATAGTCAAATAGTAAGGGCCAACTTTGATCCATAAACACTTGAAAATTTTTTCTCCGCAACTGAAGAAAAAAGCTCAGGCATAAACGGATTAAGAATTTAACGGACATACGTATCTCCGAATCAGTACTTAACGTCGTTTCACTAGGTCCAAAATATAATGCTATTCTACAAATAAACAAAACAGATATAATTACTACTATTAAGAACACTGAAAGTAAACTTAAAGTTCAAAAAATCAACAACGAAGTAAAAAATGAGATTCGTGAAAACATTTCTAACACTATCAAAAATCATTTAAAAAGAGCCAAACAAAATGGTTATATTTTCTTTACACAAGAAGATAAAAGTAATCTCACTGTTTGTATACAATCTATAAAATATTAAAACAAAATGAAAAAGCTATTGGGAGACAAAAATATTATACCTATAAAATCTTTAAGAAAAATCCCTTGAAAAAACTACAATCACAAGTTTATGAACATCTGACGCTCTTGAACAACAATGAATATTTACAAAAACAGTACCATAAAATTGAACTCACACAAACGAACACTTGTCCCTCTAGAACATATATGTTACAATTATTTCGACTATTGGCAGTCCCATACACTTTTAATCAAAAACAGTTCCCAATGAAACCAGACAACCACGTTTTACTCTCTTTATAAATCAACTCTTTGTTCACTAATATCCTTTGCCAATTGGTTTTAAAAAACTTCGACAGATGTTTCACACATATTCACAATAAATGAATTCCTTTTCATGAATTTCGCAAGATAGTGAAGTTCCTTTTCGATAACACTTTCTTTACATTTAAAAACACCATAAATAAACATATATTTGATACGCCTATGGGATCACCTATCTCACCCTTGTTTGCTGACATAGTAATGGAGGATCTTAAGAATGACTGCTTAACCACGCTAAAACAATTCTGTCCCGATCTTCTATTTTCGATACGTAGACCAAACAAAATTATGCATAAAAAAAGGTGAAATAAACTTAATTCTGAACACATTCAAAAACTACAATAAACATCTAAAATTCACGCATGAAATAGAATTGAATGACCAAATTAACTTTTTAAACGTCACTCTCACCAGAGGTAACAATACAATAGTCACCAATTGGTATCAGAAACCAATGGCATCTGAAAGACTACATAATTATAATTCTAACCAGACTATCCAATGAAAACGAAATATTGCTTCAAATTTAGTAGATAGAGTGATTCTTCTGAAATGTTTCACATAAATATTAACAAGAATACTGTTAACAAAATAGAAGACACCCAAAATTTAAATAATGTATATAAGATCCTCGTTTCATATATGTAAACAAATGTAAACAAACCCTATAGTATATATATATATATATATATATATATATATATATATATATATATATATATATATATATATATATATATATATATATATATTTCTGGGAAGGGGTTTATCGAGCCCGGTTTTGATTATGCAGCCCGGGCTTCATAATATTTCTAAATATAGGGGTTTATGCGACCCGACCTAGAGTCTATAACCCCAGGGTCCATTATTTCTTTAGTCACTTGCCATAGGGAACTCTGGGCTGTAGGTACTAATATACAGTCTTGGGCTACATAAACCCCGATAAGTATATATATTATATTTCTGAAACCGGTACTTTTGAGGATCTATAGTTTTTTTCTCCAGAGTCCGTATATGCTTGACTAAAGAAATAACTCCCTCTCTGCGTTGAAGGTATTAATATAAATCCTCAAAAGTACGTTTCATACCGAAGGAATTTTGAGGATGTCCTCAAAAGTCCAAAAAATCCTCAAAGTATCGAATCCGTGCTGACATAGATCCTCAAAAGCTGCATTTGATATATATATATATATATATATATGGGTCAAACCAATAGTTTTTTAAAAATCCGTGCGCACGGGGGTCCCCGATTTTTCTGGTTTTGAGCTATTTTACAGAACTTATCAAAAAAATGATCTCTGCCAATTTTTGGGGTCCAGTATTCAAAATTGACGTCAGGAGCTCGTCATAAAGGTGCAAAAAAGGTCATTTTTTATGCGTTTTTGGTGTCTTTCAAACTTTTTTATAATAAGTTCATTCATATCAATTTGTAATTTATCAGTGGGTTTTTTCTTCGCCTTGACTTGAACTTTACAGATATGTTCTTTCGAAAACCAAAATTTACGTATACATGTCCAAATTACCACATTGCTAAAGTCACCTTTTTGACATTTTAACGATACTTTAAAGCGATTTTTCGTGTATTAGTTATAATTGTACCCCAATCTACCCAAGGGCGTTCGAAAGTGAGTGAAAAAACCTTTCTATTTCACTGGGATATGATAAACAGTTAAAAAATACAGTGCGTGTGTTAGTTTGAATTTCACAGATTTTCAAAAAAATATCCATTTTTACGAAATTCAAACCAGTGGGAAATTTTTGTAGCAACTTTTATTTGGCTGAAAACTATTGGAAAGTGTTCTTAAAACATACCTGAAAGAAGTCTAATTGGACCGAGCATGGATATCAAACGATTTCCTATTGACTCGAGCTGATGAATTATGATATTTTTTCAATTTCGGTGCCTAAATTACTAAGCACTTTCTGCATTTCTAGACTATTTCCTTAAACTTTTAGGATAATTAAAGGAATTTTTTGCATTATTGATTAAAATATACTTCTGAAGTCTTTAATAAAGCTTCGTGAGATACATCTATGTGGTCTTAAAGCAGATATAGCGGTTTGAAGTTTAGAAAAAGAAATGGTACCAAAAAATAAAATGCCTATTCTTTTACTCGCCGCAGCGCCCAGGTCTGTATAATAAATAATACTTTTATTTACTTAAATAATACTCTTAATTACTCTTTTCATTTTAATTTGATTTAATAACTTAGTTTTGAATAGTCACAAATAAAAATTTAATTTCAAAAATTCAAATTTATCGGAAGTAGTGAAGTCTCAAGCAAATCATAATTTAGTATATGTAGTATATTTGTTTCCAGAGTAACGTATATACATTATGTTTTTACAATATGATATAAGTTACATTCCATATTGTAACCTGAAAGGAAAATGCATTTTCTATAGAATAATCTTATAGAATAATTTATAATTTAACATTTTTAGAAATAGCATTTATTAATTGAAGACAATATTTATCAATTTACGAATGGGCCATTCTAATACTTTTTTAAAAACGTGTGCGCACGTGTGTCGCGGATCACGCTGAAATTATATATATATATATATATATATATATGTATCTATGTATGTTTTCCACAATATTGACTATCTAACTTCTGATGCTGCCGATAAAGGAACTCTTTAGGAGCATAGCTCAATGTGGTGGTAAGGCTTTTGTTATTTTGGATTTTTATCTATCAACTCGATTTCTCTTGTCTGCAACAAGATTTTAACCATGTATGTATTTTTTAATATGTTTTTAATAAAGCCTGAAGAGGTCAGAAAGCCAACTGACAAAACGTCGCACGTTTTAAATTGGACTTGTCATTTACTGGCCCTCAAGCGATCCTTTCATCATTCGAACCAATTATGAGGGGTGACATAAACAATTATAAAACTATTATACTATTTTCATGAATATCTATTTTAGAAGTACGAAAGCTCGATACTTATATTAAAATGATTGCCATGAATTATTTGAATTTAAACAAAAATCGATGTGGACAATAAGTGGCATTTCCTCATAAATAAAGCACGTGATGCTAAAAAGGAAAACTTTTGAGAAAACATTTTCTTTTACTGCACTTAAAGCAGAATAAAATCTTTGCTAATAAACAAAAAGTTGATAATTATAGCTAGCCCTCAGTTTTCTTTTATGGAAAATTCTTTAATTTATGTCAGTCGGCAGTAGCTATATTGTTTCATACTATCTTTTCAACTGATAAGAATTTTTCCATCGGTCTTACAGTCTTACAAATTAAATTAAAATAATTAATATTTATGGCAGTCAGATTTCCCTTGTTTATAATCACCCCGCAGAATCTGAAATAAAAACTTGCAGGTTACTTATAATTATAGAGTGTTATAAGTAGAGTGTGCACAAACACGTTGCGGCAGGTGTCTGATGACGGCTACCGGATCATCACTGATGAGTCCAATCTAGTAGCCAGGACGAAACACCTTATTTTGTATGCTCGGATATTCACCAGATCCGGTGAACGAGAGCCAAAAGAAAGATAAATTCTTTTTCTATTTTTAGTAGCTTGAGTTAACTCGATTTAAACAAATTTTATTCTTATAACTATTTGCAAAGCGAAACAATTCCCCCCTTTCAAACATTAGCGACTGAGTAGATATGTTGTTTTACCACCAGATGGAGTATCATTTCTCGAAATGAGAAATAACACTCTATACTTATAAGTAATCTGCACAAACACATTGCAGCAGGTGGCTGATGACAGCAACTGGATCATCACTGATTAGTCCAATCCAGCAGCCAGGACGAAACACCTTCTTATTTTGTATGCTCGGGACATTCACCAGATCCGGTGCAGGAGAGCAAAAAGAAAGATAAATTCTTTTTTTATTTTTAGTAGCATGCGTGAACTCGATTTAAAAAATTTTTATTCTTATAACTATTTTCAAAGCGAAACAATTCCCCTCTTTTAATCACCTTTTTGTTAGTGGCCGCCTCCAATTTTTATGAAACTTTGCAAGTGGTTAGAGTATCGAAAAATATTTGAAAACCGCCCTTAAAGTTCACCCCCAAAAACCGTTTTTTTTTAATATCTCGAGATGGAGTCGAAATTTTTTAATGAAACCAACGCCTATACCTTTCTTATAAAATGACGAGTATTTTGGCACAGTTTTAATGCTGAGGGGTTGCATCCCTTATTTTTTATAAGGATAAATGTAATTTTTTCACACATTATTTTGAAAGAGCAATGTCTTGATAAACCAAATTTGGTTGGAAATTCATGTGTTGAAAAAAATTTTAAAATTATAGTGAACTTGTTTCGGAGTTAAAAAAAAAAAAAAAAAAAATGTGTAAGGAATGAGCTACCTCTAATTTAATTATTTACTTTTAGTGATTAAGAAAACTTCAACAAAACTTTTTTTTAATTTTAATTTTGAAGTGCTTATCTTGATTCATATTTACCATTAAAAATGAAATAAATAAAAAATGTTCTAAATTTGGGTCGCTACCTCTATGAATATTATCATTACTAGATTATAAGTGAAAACTTTGTATTAAGAAAGAGAAATTTTCTCGTGAAATAAAAAAATTAATAAATATATTCTACATAAATTAATGAATTTGCAAATTTTATTCAATCTACGTCTGACAATAATGATAACATGTGAAAAAATGTTCAAAACATAACATATTTTTGCATCATGCACATCGTATGACTGTGTGACATCCGTCGTCACATCGTATGATAACGTCTGTCATCAATCCACTTTTCGTATATTTTCGCAATCGAACACGCTAATATATCGCGTACGGTTATATAGAATCGCGGTCGCCGTCAGCAGTTTTGTAAGCGCTTGCCGAAATTACGCGTAAGCACCCGACTTACGTGTAATACTTATTTCATCTTTTTATTTTCTCGTCGGGTATAAGACCGCGTGCAAACGAGGAGACAACGTCACTCCCGAACTTCCTCTGGCATGCCTCTGCATAGTTGATCAAGGCCGAACTATCGAAGACTTGGGTATCCGCTGCAGGATTCCAGCGTTACGAGCCTCCAACTCAAGATCCAACAAGAACTAGATTGTAAGTTGTGCCAAAAGCGTCGTTACATTATTGTATCAAAGTGCACATAACAAATCCAACATAAGTTTATATATTTCATACACACGTTATTGCCAAAAGCGTCGTTACATTTTGTATCAAAGTGCAATACACGAAAAATATACATACATATATATATACACATATCATAATCTTCAATTTCTTAATCCTAGACCAGTTAGAGCTCTCGAGCGAGGCTAAACTCCCAGGACACACAACCTTTATATTTAAGTACACCCAATTCTGGGCGTAACAACTGTAATTCCTCCACATATGTCGCAAATTGGTTCCTCTGATGTATGGAAACAGAAATCTACTGGATTTGCATGGGTTGGAGGTTTTACCGTTAAATATCCACTTTTATAACATGCGTATTTAAAAGCATTTTGGAATCTTGGTGAAGAAAATGAATTATGCGTTAGAGATTGCAGTTTGATTATTTTATTTCTCTCGTGTAAGTTAACATCATAATTCTTAAGAAGTGTTATGTCTGAGAATTTTCTTATAAAGTTTTTCCATAATCGAAAACCATATACATCAAGAGGTTGTATCTGACCAGTTGTGCATTTTGGTATCGTTTTCAATATAAGATTTGTCTCTTTAGGTACAGCTTCCTTTACAGTGTTTTCACATTGCCCAGTCCATGAATCTAATAGTAGTACAGGTGAATTCCCAGTGTGAGTCAAAAATAAATTTAGAATCCAAATTTGAAACAGCTCCTTGGATAATTTGCCGGATGCTGATGCTTCTACGTATACATTTTCTGGTCTGAATAAAGTTTCCATTACTCTAGTTCCAAATTGTTCATGAGCCTCTTTCAAAACTATAAATAACGGAGACATAAGCTTTCCCTCTGCTGATATTGTTGGTTAGACGGTATAGCTGTGTGTTGTAGAAGATACCGATTGAACGATGTTTTACACTTGCTTAATCCTCTTATAAGAAAGCGTGCGACCACTATGTATCTCTAAATTGAACCAACTCTGATCAGAATTATAAAATTATAAACGTTTTGTGTACCGTGTACTTCAATTAAATTTTTAATGTCGTTAACAAAATTTTCTTTGAGTTGTTCAAATTCTACTGCCTTTTTTGCAGATGATACAATAATAAATTTTGTTATTTTTCGTCAAACAATGTGATATTTTTCTTTTGAACATTTGTATCCATCTATGTGAAGCTTTAAACCATGGAATATTTATTTCTGCTTTCTTTACGAGAGCCCATCTTTTTATATCAATATCATGCAGTCATTTTTTATTTTATCGCTTCTTTAACTTTTTCAAGTACATAAGTTGTTATTCCATACAGTATAGCTTTTCTGTCAGCCCCTGCTTCAACTTGTAATTTCCACTGTCGCAATTGACGATCAGACGTAACTTTTTTATACTTTGACTATACAGTATTTAAGGATAAAAATTGCTTTCTTTTTCCACTTTGCCAATAATCTACTGCCTTTTTCTTATATACAAAGTCAACATATTCTTGATTCGGGAAAAAAGCAGGAATCTCTGCATAATCTTTATGTAATTCATCATCTTCTTCAATATCTTGTGGAAGTCCCTGGCGAAAAAAGTCACGTGATTAATCATATGATTTATCACTTGGTTTCTTACGTTATTTCTCACGTGATTAATCACGTGAAAAATCATGTGACAATACAAACATAAAAAAATAATATATAACGCTTATTCATTAATGAAACTTGTTTTCTCAATGGATAGCAAATACATTATCGCAGAAAAAAACGGTACATAAAATTTCCGACCCGTCCGAGAATCGAACTCACGAACTTTGAGTTTCTGCGCAGGCACGCTATCCATTACGCTATCACTCGCTTGAAATATTGTGGTCATTTTCACCTACATAAGCTGCATTCTCCATATTTATTGCTATTTCAATTTGACTATTTATGTAAAATATTAATGGTTTGTAAAAATTATTTATTTATACACTATTTTAATAAAATGCGTAACTTACATTAAAACACTAATTCATTAAATTCGAATAACTTAAGAATGTAGAGCCGATAAAGTAGAAATTAGGTAAGTACAGAATTATGTTTTTTTTTTTTAAAATACCGAATTACTTTTTATAAAATGTTACGTATATAAAATTGTAAATAATGATCATTACGTTTTTAAAAATTTGTATTGCTTTTGAAAAAGTTATTCGAATTTAATTATTTAATACCTCAATATAAATTATTTATTTTTAAAATGATCAAAATTAAGTAAGAAATTAAATAATTTCAATTAATCAGCAATTAAATAAATATGAAGGACGATTATTTATCTAGAATATCAATGATTTCTAATAATTATTTATTTATACACTATTTAAAGAAAATGAGTAACTTACATCAAAATATTAATTAATTAAATTCAAATAATTTTTTCGAAAGTAATATAAATTTTTAAAAACGTAATGATCATTATTTACAATTTTACATACGTAACATTTTATATAAATAATTCGGTATTTTGTTTAAAAAGAAAAAAAAATTAATATCTAGTTACCTGATTTCTACTTTACCGGCACTACATTCTTAAGTTATTCGAATTTAATTAATTAATGTTTCAATGTAAGTTACGCATTTTATTAAAATAGTGTATAAATAAATAATTTTTACAAATCATTGATATTTTACATAAATAATCTAACTAACATAGCAATAAATATGGAGAATGAAGCTTATGTAGGCGAAAATGACCACAATTTTTGAAGCGAGTGATAGCGTAATAATGGACAGGGTGCCTGCGTAGGAACCCAAAGTTTGTGAGTTCGATTCTCGGTTGGATCGGAAATTTAATGTATCGTTTGTTTCTGCGATAATGTATTTGCTATCCATTGAGGAAACAAGTTTCATTAAAGAATAAGCGTTATATATAATTTTTTTATGTTTGTATTGTCACGTGATTTTTCACGTGATTAATTACGTGATAAATCGCGGCAAATCGTCAAGCGAGAAATCACGTGAGAAATTACGTGAGAAATCAAGTGATAAATCATATGATTAATCACGTAACTTTTTTCGCCAGTGGTATATCACTGTACTTTTCCTCAAAGAGTATATTCTTCTTCTGTTAGTAAATTGTAATTTACACTATCCTTTATTATATTTTCTATAACATGATATAAAATTATCTCTTGTTCGTTAGCTTCTGATTGCTCAATTTTGATATTGTTAGGATTAAAAATTGTGGATAATAATGACACCACAGCCAGTGGATTAATAGCCATATTTTTATTTTATTTTGAGGCAATGACGTCCAAGTAACAGCCATAGATTATTAATTTTATAATTATTATTTTACTAAAAATAATTCTGTTGTATTTTCATGAACGTCTATTTAATTTACATTTATTGCAGATATTTCATAATTTATCTTCTTTTTTAAAATAAACCCTTGTTTTACTGAAATGAAAATATATTATAATTACTACAATATTACATGCACACACAATTTTATTTATTTTATTTGTTTATTATAGGTAAAGAGCATCGTTCACGTTTAATACCGTTACGGTCCCACCGTTTCTGATGAATTTATGATTTTCCCTTTTAAATGTGTGTCAAATTGGAAGAACCTATTCCTGATCACCTGTCTGTTTCGGTATTGATTTTTATTTAAAATACACGTAAACTTAGCTTGATTAGCCCAATTTCTGATCACTTATTTTAACACTTTTTTGAACTTTTTGTGTTATGATATAAGCATTAATTTATAAATAAAATTCTAATTGACTAAACATAAATTTTAGTTTTTTAAACCAAATTGACTAATTGTAAGTTATAGAAATATTGCGTACCTCAAAAATAGCCTTTTGTTTTCAGGAACTTACAATAGTCCTAATCCGGAACTGGGACCGTGACGATAAATGTACATATGTACACACACGTGCGCACGCATATATGCACACACAATTTCATGTATTTTATTTATTGTATTAAACTGCAATATGCTCATTAAAGTAAAAATATTATACTAGTTTTATTTAAAACAGGTATTCAGGGCATGTCGAATATAGGGCACGATATTGACCTTTCTGGTGTTTTTAATTTCAACTAGGGGGCCTGTGCCCCCCTGCGTGTCTTGCTGCGCTCGACACGCCAACCCTCCCGCGCCCCACACACACCTCCTCGCTTCGATCGTCGCCCCCCCTCCCTATGTAAAAACTTCGTTTTTACATAATAGGCACGACCGCAATACTCAGGAGAATCTTTTTTGCTATTGTAAAATTTATAATAGGTACTTTATTTTCATAATTTTTATCAAAATAAAAAAAAATCGTGTTTTAACAGGCCTAGCTCTTTAGAAATTGATTTTGCATGAAATATTTTTGAATAGTATACGGAAAACTATTGTTTTAGGTGTGTTTAGTCATTAACTAGGGTGGGCAAAATGAAAACTTCAACACTTCTGATTAATAAAAAAAACACAAAGGTACATTTTATACAGTTTTAACGGAAGGTGAGAGTAGTAAGTGTACCACTATAGCGAGATAGATAGGTATCAGGTTACACTTCCGGTGTCATCTTCAAGTGGGCACTTGACTGAAGTGTTTATATAAACATCTCTTATCTTAAGTGTTTGTTTATATAAACAATAGCAAAACAGTAGCAAAACAATAGTTAATTAGTGTTTATTTATATAAACAATGATTAATAGCCTATTGTTAATGAGCTACTGTTAAAGTAACCACTTGATGGCGCCGTAACCTGATACCTCTGGGCGCGCTATAGCGGTCAGTGATGTCTGCTGTTGCGCTATACCAGTCATGGCGTCCCCCACTCCTTCAGCTTGAGCAGCAGAGAGGGGGCGGACTACGCTATACATACCTCTGTGGGCGCTATAGCGGTCAGTGATGCCTGCTGGTGCGCTATACCAGTCATGGCGCCCCCCACTCCTTCAGCTTGAGCGCACCGCTGGCGCCCGGCGGACTACGCTATACCCGTCACGAGCTAGCTGCTATCCCTTTTCTCCACGGGCAGATTGAGCGCGGGAGGCCTACACTATATCGGTCACGCACATGTTCTCCGGGCGGCTTGAGTGTACTGGTGTGTGGATTTGTGAGAGAGGAGGTGGATGCGAGGAAGTGGATAATATAAAAATAATTTTTAAATTAAAAAATATTAATTTTTATTTAACACACACACGGACGCGAATGTACATACATCGTTTCACACTGAATATTTGTCATACATATAGGTGGCGTTGCACGCGTACACTCATACAGGCACACACAAAGGAATATTACGCGGGCGCGAATGTACATATATATCGTTGCACACACACAAAGGAATATTTTACATACATATAGGTGGCGTTGCACACGTACACACACACACAGTCGGTAAATATAAGATCACTTGAATGTCCATATATATATATATACATATCGTTGCACACACACAAAGGAATATTTTAGATACATATAGGCGGCGTTGCACACGTACATGCCCACACAAAGGAATATTACGCAAGTCCAACACACACAGTCGTTTCACACACTGCGCACACTACACTTTTTGCTGTTCTTGCTGGTAGTAGTGGTGATGGTGGTGGTGCAGCGATCACGACGGCGGCGATGGCGATCGCGGTGCGTCCATTTGTTGGAGGCATCCGCATGGACTATTTTTACACGTGGCGCACCTGAATTGGCTACAGCGCCAACACTGCTCCCACGCCAGGCCATCTGGATTGCGTCGTAGAGGGCGGAATATTGTTCTGCATGAACTGCAGCATGTTCCCGCTGGCGGTCTGGTTTGCTGTTGTTGTACTTGTTGTACTTGCTGCTGCTGCTGCTGTGCGGTGGCCAGTATTTCTTCTTTAATATGCTCTACTTCTCGGGCGGTACGGTTCACATCCACCCTGTAGCGCTCCAGTCGGTTGCGGGCGATGGTGAGCCGGTGCTGCAGAGTGGCAATTTTTCGATTTGTTTGCTCCATGGTCCGAGCAATACTGGCGAGCGGCTATGCTGGCGGTACGGCGTGATGTCGCGGGTGACGGCGGCTGCAGTGGTGGGGGCCTCGGTGGTGGGGGGGCCTCGCTGGTTGTGCAAATGGGTTTCGGGGCGTTTCTTCAATTTCCACGCCGCTGCTATGTTGTCGGTATGACGCAATGGCGCTGGTGTCGTCGGTGGTGGTGGTGGTGGTGGGGGTCCCGTTAGCCTCACTCTGTATCCTGCTTTTATCGGCAACGATGCATGCGTAATGAGTACGGCCTTTACCGTATACGCCCCCTGCACCGCGTCCGTCTGCGCTGTCTCTCGATGCGTGATGAGTACAGCCTTTGGTGCGTATCTGGAAGTTGTATACGGCTCATGCTTCGAGTCCGCACACGCTGTCTCTCGTTCTCTGGCTAGGCTCCCAGGAGTACCGCTATATCCGCTGTTAGGCGGTCGTACACTTCTTGAGCATCTTTATTGTATTTTCGCTCGCTCCACAAGCGCTGCGTGGCGCAATTTAAACAGCGGACACTCTTGTTTTCTATGTTTTCTGTGAGCTGTTCGAGGTCTGTGTCGGAAGCGGCTATCTTCTTATACACCCAGTATTGCTCATTGAAAACACCTTGAAAAATATTTTCAATGAATTTAAAATTTTCTAGGGATTCCATGGTGCTGCTGCTGCTGACGACGACGGCGACAATGTGTCCAGCTAAGCTTGGTTGGTACTGTGGTAGTGCAGTGCACACCCCGCTCTTTTAAGTGTACGGGCGTGGAGGGTAGAGTGGGGAGCAACTGGCCAGGGCGAGGGAGTAAGTATGAGCGTTTCCTACAGAAACTTTCAGTTTTATAGTAGTGTTATAAAATTCTCGGGGAATAGTGTGAGCGATGAAAAAGTACCCGATTAATCGCAGGGGTTTATGGTGGATAAAGAGATGAGAATCTGTCCAGGAGGACAGAGTAAGCACACACGTTTCCTACAGAAACTCTCAGTTTTACGATTTGTAGTATTAGGTCGAGAAAATTCTTAGGGAACAGCGTGGGTTGCGAAAAAAAAGTGCCAGAGCCTTGGGGTCACTTTTCAAGCGTTCTCAGGGCAAGACAATTTTCAGCCGTTGGTGTGCGCTCAGAAGAAAGTGACCTGCTCGGGGAAAGCCTGTACATTTTTGCCGTTGTGAGGTATTTACGACGTACTTACGAGCGATAAACGAACTAGTAGACTCACAATGCTAGTCTGTATTTAGAGTTTTCTCTAATTTCGTCCGGCCGGGTGAGTAATGTTTTGTAAAACAATATCCCCGACTGGGGCGACACAACGAGCTGTATAGTTTTTATCTCAAGTGCGCTTCTCGGCTTTCTCGCATCAATAGGGTCGTATTTTACGGTGCTGGTCCCACGCACGTACGTTTGAGGAAGTGTTGTTCCTGTTTTCTCAGCTGGAGTGGCTGTATAGTGCTACTATTTTTTTCGATGTCCACTCTTTTTTCATAAGATGTTTATTTTGACTCTCGGGAATGTTTCGAAGAAAATGTGCTCATGGGGTAGGGCGCTGTCGTCAACTTCTTCGAGATGACTAGATAACTAATTTTTTTATCATACTTTTGTTGGGGTGCGTTTCAAAGATGACGTGTGTGTGTGTGTATAAGAAGCCCAAGCTCGCATGCGACGCGATCAGTCTATTCAGAAGTTTCGAGATGGATAATCAGGCAAATAGTTCGTTGCGGAAGGCTGTGTTACGGCTCGCGGCTAGAGCCCGTCACGGCAGAAATCCCGCGTGGCTGCGGCGTTTACGGCGTATGTCGTATGAAAACTTATCAGTGCAATTACAGCTACTACTAAGAATGGCAGGGTATCGCGCAATAGTGTGCCTTTACAACGCATTCGCTTGTTCGCGCGAAGTACAGACCGTCATTGAAGATGATGTCTTCGAGCGCCGATTAAGTGGATTGCCCGTGTTTCGCGGTATTGCGAATGCACGCGAGGAACGTTTAGGTAAGTCTAAAAATTTTTTTCAAAATAATTTTCCTTTACTTTTTTTTATTTACATATTTTTATTTACAGCTTACGAGAGCCTCATTCGCGATGATTCGGATACGGAACTATCCGATAGCTCGAGTGCGGCCAGCGATGAGACGCATTTCGAGCCAAGCGTGGCAGCCATGTCGCCGCACTGATACGGAGAGCGAAGGTGCGGACGAGCAGCTGGTTGTCGCGGCCGACGTGCACAGGTCCGAAGATGACCACCCCGAAGACGCCCAGCCCGAAAGCCCGTCGCTTATCGCGTGGGAGCATTTCGACGACAGCGACGACGACGAGGTGGGGCAGTCGGAGACGGAAGAGGAGTGAGTGGCGCGAATCGAGGTTGATAGGCGCCTAGAAGAGATGCTGCACAGGGACCTCGAGATTGCCGACGGGCTTGAGATGTACGATCGTCCGCTAGTGACAGAAGCAGAACGACGTCTTATCGCGAGCCATGCGCCCAACGTGAATGTCGAAGATAACAGCACAGCTGCAAACACTGTGCGCGCCGATCGTGAACGGCTCTTGACGGGTTTGCAAGGCGTGGCAAACATGGTTACCGCCGACTACAATCACAATTACTCGGCATATCGCCGTGTCAACGAATGTAAGTAAAAATATATTTATTTAAGAGCGTTTCTGATTTTGTTTTTTAAAAAGTCAAATATTTTTATTATAGTTTTCCGCACGCGCGATCTGATGTATCGGGAAATTCGTTCGTCGCTCCCCGATGTCGACGGTTTGCCGGAGTTATATGAGCAAATAGCGCATAATCCGCAGGCAACGATTCAGCGCTGGTTCCGCGACCTAGCGCAAGACGAGACTTCGGCGTTATATACCGACGCAAACATCAGAGATCTTATAGCGCGATTACTCGAAAGTTTTGCCGGTTATTCTGAGCCTTAAATGTAAAAAAAAATCAGAAACGTTTAAAAATAAAAAAGTTAAGAAAATATAATTTGTTTTTGACTTTTTTTATTTAGCGAGTCCCGAGGCCCAGGTCGCCGCAGGTAGGTGGTGGTGGTGTTTATAGCAGCAGCAGCAGCGTCGTGGCGGCCAGCCCCGAGAATAATGAAGTTATACAGCGCGGCGGCGAGCGCTTCATCGTTGCAGCCGAGGGGCAACAGTACCTGCGGTGGTTTGGTGTCCAAGGGCGCACGATTAGTTTTAGAATAGGTGAACCGCGTCAGGGAGAAAATGTTGTATTATGGATGGAAGCGGCGGTTAGCGATATCCATAACTACATAACGGAGCATGTTCCGGGTAATAATTTAATCAGTGTGAACGTACGAAGCGAGCGGTTTGCGCAAGGTCCTGGTGGGCTCTCGTTCAGGCCTATCGAAAATTTCACCATCGCTGATTTATGGAATCTAATTAGTTCCATATGTCAGAGTAATGAGATTATAGGCATTGACGACACGTTTATTTTACAAGCTTATTACGTTGAAATGCCCGTTGGTGCAGGTAGAATGCGCGCGAAAGGAGCTCTGACGGCGACCAGCCTTCAGAAGCGCTCAATAGTGACTATACAAAATGACGCCGATAATCTCTGTTTACCGCGCGCGCTCGTAGTGGCGAAAGCCCACTTGGTGCTTAAGGGGCGGGATTACGCGGAGGCCCGTAAAGAGTGGAAAAACATACGCGATTCACGTCGCGCCCTGCAGAAACAACGCGCGGAAAAACTCGTGGGTGACGCTGGTGTGTTTTTACCGCGCGAGGGGTGCGGGTTTCGCGAGCTGTTAGCGTTTCAAAATTTTTTTGTCGCGTCGGGAATCGCGATCGTTGTTTTCGAAATTGAAAATTTTGGTAATGGCGATGCTCCGCTTTTCGACGGTCGAAACACGTTCGAAGAATTAAATATTCTTCTTCACGGTGTAATTTATTTAATTTTTGAAGAGCGTCGGCGTCATTTCAACGTAATTACGAATTTATTTTCTGCGGCTGGCGCGCGGTTTTTTTGTTCTTATTGCAACAAAGGGTATCGCTGTGTCGACCAACACACTTGTCCGCGTACTTGTCAATGTTGTTTCGTAAGACCGCCCTGTAGGAGCGACGGCGTGGAAATGATTGAGTGTGCAGACTGCGGGCGCAAATTCTTTGGACACGAATGTTTTGCGAAACACAAGCAGCCGGGGTCGTACAACAAAAATAATAAGAGAGTCTGCGACGTCGTGCGCCTGTGTGTACACTGCTTAAAGATCGTGAATATTTTCAGACGGCAACACGAGTGCGGTGTCGGTTACTGTAAGCTATGCATGAAACACCATCCGTTTAACGATCAGTGCTTCATGCAGCCTATTATTGAAAATGACGCGAACGCGACTAAAAAATATTTGTATATTTTTTATGATTTTGAAACACACCAGGACACGCCGTACGCTCAAAACATACAGCTTCACGTGCCGAATCTGTGCGTCGCGCATCAGGTCTGTACCCACTGCATGGCTATCGACGATATAAAAATTATCTGCAACACATGCGGGACGCGCGAGTTTGTTTTTACGCGGGATCCAGTGAGAGAGCTGTTAGGTTTGTGCATTCGGGTAAACACTGCTTTCGCGGAAATTATATGCATCGCCCACAATGCCAAAGCTTTTGACGCACAATTTATTCTAAAAGAACTGGCCGAGAATCCCGAGTATAGCTCGTCCAGCGTTATTTTGAGTGGTCAAAATGTAACACTGCTTAAATATGGCCGCACCAAATTGATCGATAGCATAAATTACTTTCAGATGAAATTAAGCGCGTTGCTAGTGACCTTTGGTTTACCGGAGAGCGTTAAAAAGGACTATTTTCCACATCTGTTTAACACTCTCGCCGCTCGGGACTATATCGGTCCTCTACCGCCCGTTGAGTTTTATGGCCCTGACTCGATGAGCGTAGCCGCTCGTGAGTATTTTCTTGCCTACAACAGTGAAACGAGTCCGGACTATATATTCGACATGGAAAAGGAGATTGTCGAGTACTGTCAAATGGATGTAGAAATTCTCAGGCGGGTATGCATACAATTTCGGAAAATTTTCCTAGATATGTCTGATACGGACCCGTTCGTATCAGCGTGCACTATAGCGTCGGCGTGTTCGCACGTTTATAGAAAAAACTTTTTGACCGCGAATACCATCGGTATTATACCGCCCAACGGTTATAGACGCGCCGACAGGCATTCTCAAAAATCTATAGAGTGGCTACTCTGTTGCGAGCATGAAATCGGCCGAGAGGTTGTACACGCGGGGCGCGCGCGCGAGTTTCGTTTACCGGAGGGCTATTTAGAGGATGGTTACCCCGCCGTCGCCGCACCAGACAAAGGAATTGTTTTCGAATTTCAAGGCTGCTATTGGCACGGTTGCCCGCGGTGTTTTCCAAATATGCGCGATTCGACAAAAATCCGTTTTAATCAAACTTTTGCGCAAGTTTACGAGAGCCCATGTGAAAAAATTATACACATGAGGAGAGCCGGTTACGAAGTGCACGAGATGTGGGAATGCGATTTTGAGCGGTTAAAAGCTCCGCAACTAGATATCGAGCATTACATCAGCAATCATCCTATAATGTGTAAAATCACGCTTGATCCGCGCGACGCGTTTTTCGGTGGGCGCACAGAGAATATCGTCACCTCGTACAGAGTCACCACGGACGAAGAGATCAAATATACGGATATTTGCTCTCTTTACCCGTATATTTGTAAAAGATGTCGTTTTCCAATTGGCCACCCACGTATTTACAGCGGGGGAGAATGTGCAGCGCTAACGGGCGGTCAAAACAACAATCTCGCGAGCGTCGAGGGCCTGCTTAAATGTCGCGTGTTACCCCCGCGTGATTTATTACTGCCTGTGCTGCCTGTAAAAATGCACAATCGCCTTATTTTCGGGCTATGTCGTTCTTGTTGCGCCGAATTGCGCGAGGAGGATTCCAATCACGAACAAGCGGAAGATCGTGAATTTACAGGCACATGGGATGTGCGCGAGCTGCGCAAGGCGGTAGAACTGGGCTACAATATCACCGAGATTTCCGTGATATGGCAATTTGAGAGCACGCAGTACGACCAGCGCACGGGCGAGGGCGGTTTGTTCGCCAACTATGTAAATACTTTCCTTCGACTTAAACAGCAGGCCAGCGGGTGGCCGAGCTGGTGCGTCGACGACGTGTCGAAGCAGTGGTACATTGACGAGTACGAGCGCGACGAAGGGATCAGATTAGATGCTGATAAAATTGAAAAAAATTCCGGTTTGCGCTCGCTCGCCAAGTACTGCTTAAATTCACTCTGGGGCAAGTTTGGGCAGCGCTCTAATTTAAAGCAAATGGAAATTGTAAAAACGCGCGAAGACCTGTTGAAACTGTTAGCGGCGCCGGAACAAGAGGTTTTCGATGTACTGCCAGTGAGCGAAAATCTCTTGTACGCGAATTGGTGCTACGTAGATGACGCTGTAGAATCTGCCCGCAGCACATGCGTTGTATTAGCCACGTACACGACAGAGCAGGCACGACTAGAACTTTACAATTACATTGAAAAGCTCACAGCCGCGCGAGTTCTCTACATGGACACCGATTCGTGTATATTTAAATGCAACCGAAATAATCCAGACGAATACAGGTCTGCTCTGAGAAGTTTACTCGGCAATATGACAGACGAGCTCAAGGTTTATGGCGAGGGCTCATTTATCACGGACTTTATCTCCGGGGGGCCAAAATTTTATGCCTTTCGGGCCTTTGTCCCTTCGAGCGGCGAGACTGTTGAGTGTTGTAAGGTGAAAGGCGTCTCGTTAAATAGTTCAAATTCGCGTAAAATTAATTTTGACAGCGTGGAGCGCTTGATCGCGACGTACTTTGAGCGCGACGCCGCACCTATCGTTCTCAATTAGAATGCCATCAGACGCACGCGCACACATGAAGTCATCACGTGCGCCGAAAAAAAGTCCTGCTCTGTAGTGCTGAGGAAGCGAAGGTACTTCGCAATTGGTACTTCGCGCCCTTTCGGCTACAAAGCGAAATAATTTATATATTTGTATGCGACGTTCTTGCTGTAAAATAAATGTAAAAATATATTTATTCTTTTGGAAAAAAAATTCATTCATTTCCCCCATCTGCTACAGATTAAAAAAAAAGTTCTAATTGTTGTTGTTGACCGCTTGAAAACGTGCTCGTGGTGCTTATCGGCGGTAATGTGCTCGTCCCCGCGGTAATGTGCTCGTCCCCGCGGCCATGAGCTGGCCACCGCGTCCACCGCCTCCACCGCGACGATTCTCTCACCTTCGCGGTCAACTAGTGGTCCTCCGCCCGCGCCGCCGCCGCCGCCGCCGCATGTTCTTTGGCTCTGCGCGCAGGCGAGTATTATAAAAACGTCGGGCTGTCGAGTAGCCCTGGTACTCTTTGTCTTTCTCGTCGCGCGCGAGGTCCTCGTGAAAAAAACATGGACATTCGTTGTAAGCATCCGTTTACCTGCTGCGTGTGCGGGCCCACAGGCTGCGGGAAAACCCTGTTCGTGCAGCGCTTTCTCGCACAGCTCCCGGCAATGTGCGATGCTAGCTTTCACCGTATATTATTTTATTACGCCGAATGGCAGGAGGCATATCGAACAGCCTTTAAGCCCCAAGCGCCCACAACCATCGAGTTTCGAGAGGGACTGCCGCAGGTAGTCGACTATTCACGGGACAATGACAACAAAAAGTTACTAATCCTCGACGATCTCATGCGCGAGTCTTCGGGTGATGTTATTTTGGATTTATTCACGAAAGGCAGTCACCACAAAAATATAAGCGTCATATTCATCACGCAAAATGTTTTTCACAAAGGAAAGGCACAACGCGACATAAGTTTAAATACCAAATATCTCGTGCTGTTCAAAAACCCTCGCGACAAAGCACAGATACAACATCTGGCGCGACAAATTCACCCGGAGGACTCGCTTTTTTTACGCGACGCATACGTCGATGCGACGCGCTTGCTACATTCTTATTTCTTTATCGATCTCTCGCAGGACTGCTTGGACGCGTTTAGATTTCGTAGCAATATCTTTCCCGACGACCATGAGCCACATTACGTGTACGTACCAAAGCACCTTAAAGTACGCTGATTACGCTAGCCGCGCGTCAGTTGGACAAAAACTATGGCAGCGGGCAGTCGCATCGGAGACCGCTGCCGCGGAATACACCCGCGCGGTAAACATTTTTCGAAGAAAAATCTCGCGCTCCTCAGTGCACTGTGTCACGGCGATAAGAAACATCGAGCGGCTATCGCGCGCACGGCCGACAAACCACTCGTCAAGTGCATATGCGAGTGCGCGTTGAACATTTTACAAGGGGTCGTAAAATTGAGCGATACCGACAAGAGGCGATTGCGCAGACATAAACACACACTTAGAAAGCTCAGTGACGTACACCGGAGAAACACAGATTGGCACACAAAGAAACGATCGATTGTTCAGAGTGGCGGATCATTTTTACCGCTCTTGCTCGCCCCAATACTCGGAACGCTAATCTCAAAAATATTTGGATCGGGTGGCGGCGCCACGCGATAAGATGGAACGGGCACGCAAGATGATACTCGTGCCAGAGGATATGTTTCAACCTACACAGCATGCTATGACGTAATCCACTCCAGCCGATACAACGCAGCCAAAAGAGTCGGAAGAAAAAAGTTTACAAACACAGGGTGATAATTTTTCACGATTAGACGCTGAAATGTACGAGGTTCTACACTCAAAAACGGCACGTGATGATTACGAAAAATGTCTAAATTATCTACAGATTTTACGCCGCTATCTTTTTTTCCGAGACAACGAACGAATGACGGAGCGCGAGACGAAGCGCGAAATCGACGAAATAGAGGAGGCGCTCGGACTGCTCAGCGAGGAAGCTATACTCGAGAGCCTGCCAAAAATACACGCACCCAAAACACGGCGCACGCTACACGTGTGGAAAACAAGAGTGTCCAGTCGCCTGAAATGGGACAATACAGGCACTGTGAGCATCGATGGCCGTGTCATACCTCGCACAAACAGAACAGAGTTACTGCTCGACGCCCTGAAGAAAAAGAAAAAGGCAGCAGCAGCAGAGGACGAGGCGCCCGTTGGCTGTTACGAATTTCCGAAATTTCTCAAAGCGAGCGACAAGCCCGCCGATTTGATCGGAAATCCAAAAGTTCTGAAAATAGGACAAATACTAACAGCCAAGCGGCGCTTGCCAGCGCAGCAGCAGTTGTCTACAGCAGACGACTCGACGCGCTCGCCGATTCTCACCCGCAATAAAAAGCTCGTCAGACAAGTGAAGAAAAACTGGCTCAAGTTTAAGCTGGCGTGAGAGCAATGGCTTACGAAAAGCAGTACTACGACCTCGAGCAGGAGGCGGGCTACGCGGGCGCACGGAATTTCCTACGTTTGAACGCAGCCAGCACAAAGGCGAAGAAGAAAAAAATTTACGACTGGCTGAGCAATCAAAACGCGTACATGCTTCATCACCCGATAAAAAGACGCTTTCCACGGCTCACCTACAACGTGAGCAACGTCGACGACGTGTGGGAGTGTGATTTACTGCAACTCACATCGATAAAGGATTATAACGACGGTCACTGCTACATCCTCGTAGTCATCGATGTACTCGGTAAGTTTGCGTGGGGGTTGAACCATTGATGGATAAAACGGCGCGCAATGTTGCCGACGCATTCGAACGCATTATCGACAGAGCACAACCACGTTTACCCTTATGCGTGCAGACCGATCGAGGCAAAGAATTTACCGGTGCAGCGTTTCAAAAACTTCTTGACCGGCGGGGAATTAACTTTCGTGTCGCCAGGAATCCCGATATCAAGGCAGCGGTCGTTCAGCGTCTCAACAGGACACTGCGCAAGCGAATGTGGCGATATTTTTCCCATCAAAACACCAAACGATATATCGACGTTTTGCAAAAAATTGTCTACGCGTACAATAATTCTCTACACAGCGGCACGCGGATGCGCCCCGCCAATGTTGACATCTACAACGCTGCGCAGGCGCGAGAAAACTTGGCCAAGCGCGCGAGCTCCAATTATCGACGGCGACGGTGGCGCTACGTCACAGCGACGCATGGTAAATTCAATGTGGGAGATCTCGTGCGCATCTGTCGAACAAAAAACACCTTCGAGCGCGGATACGAGAACAATTTCAGCGAGGAAATTTTTAAGATAACGCGAGTATCGCGACGGCAAGGGCTGCACACGTACATTCTTCAGGACTTGAACGACGAGCTCATATACGGCTTCTTTTACAAAGAGGAACTCGTATGCGTCGGGCGCGAGCGTCTGGCGGCCGATAAGAATTTCAAGATCGAACGCGACGTACGCGAGAAAGAGCGCGGCGCCAACAAGCAGCTGCTTGTCAAGTGGCTCGGCTATCCGGATAAATTTAATTCTTGGGTAAAAGCGAGTCAGCTCGAAAAAATCGCGTAAAAAGCAAGCATGGACACGTACGAAGATTTTTACATGGTGCTGTCTAGCAACAGCAGTATGAATTACTTTCCCGATAATAAGACTAGCTGCTTCACGACACACTTACCGCGCGAGATCAAATTACACGGCGAATCGTTCGTAGGGTTGGTGGAAATACACGTACCATGCAGCGTCGTACATTTTCAAGAGGAGGACGCCTTCTACAAGTTTTCCACGTACGACGACGATGCGCAACTCGTGGAGGAAAAATATTGTAATATACCCGTTGGAATTTATGACTCACTCTTTGAGCTGGCGGACGCGATAAACCGCTCAAATGAAACCTATCGGCATCAAATGCTCGAACCCGTTAAAACACGTCGCGGCTATTACGCGATAAGACGCAAGTGCGACTGCTCGCAGCTACACGAGACTCATTTCAACGAAAAAATGCGACGTATATTTGGCTTCGATGACACACCGGAAAAACAAAAAATACCTTTTACCACTCTAAACGACGAGGGTAAAAGGGACATAGTCGCCGCGAGACCTGCATCGCTCTCTCGAGCAATTCCCGACCAGTTGTACGTTTACACACACATATGCGAACCCTACACAGTGGGGGATACTCTAGCGGCACTCTTGCGCATAGTTTCCATGGATACCTTTAAATTCAGATATGGATGCAGCACTGTCCAGCGCTTTGCACCCGCTCACTACATACCGCTTCTCTATCACAATTTTAATAACGTTATTATAGATATAAGACATCAGCACGGGCGGCGCATACCATTCGAGTATGATACGTTGACGGTAACGCTACACTTTAGGCGCAATCGATAGCATGGCGCATTATACTCGCTATTACGACGAACAGATCGGGGGTGGTGGCGTGAGAAACGTTTTTGCCGGCTCGATATGTCAGAGGGGCCGAGGTGTAGGCGCGTGGCTAGGTGGCCTCTTTCGACGCATTCTGCCATATGTCACGAGCGGCGCTAGGGCAGTAGGTAAGGAGACGCTGCGCGCAGGTATAAAAGTTCTCGACGACGTTGCCAACACAGGTAGCAGTTTCAAGGAGGCTGTAAAAACGAGGGCCCGAGAATCCGGTCGAAATCTCAAGCGTAAAGCGGCCGAGAAAATAGCAGAAGTTATGAAAGGTTCAGGCTATAAAACATCCAAACGCATCAAATGGCGACGTCAGTCGCGAAAGTCACGCAGCGCTGTTCGCATCGCACACACCAAACACAAGAGGGCCATAAAAGCACCGGCAGCAGCAGGCGGACGAAAATCACGCAAAGGAGGTAGAAAAAAACGCAAAACACCGACTTTTCGAAGCGTTAGCGATATTTTCGGGCCAAAATAAATAGAAAAAAAATGTCTTTCATTTTTCGCACTCGTCAGAGTGCATGTCGAGCGAGCTGGACCTTTTTACACTCCCTGCGACTCAAACTTCGATTGAAGGCAGCAGTTTTCTGAACTATAAGCCTGTGTCATCGATCAGCGATGAAGGCGATGCCCCGATCGAATATGTCGTACCCAGCGCCAGCGAGCATTACATCGATCTCGCGCATACCATGCTGTACGTAAAGGCACAGATATTACCGGTCGCCGATCCCGACGTGAATTTAAAAGTCGCGCCCGTAAACAACCTTCTTCACTCAATGTTCAATCAAATCGATATTTTTCTCAATCAAAAACTTGTCTCGCCGCCGAACAACGCGTATCCCTGCAGAGCTTACATCGAGTCGCTGTTGAGTTATTCGCCGGCAGCGAAAGAGTCTCATCTGACGGCTAGTCTCTGGTACGATGACACACCGGCTTGCTTCGAGGCCACCCCGCAAAATCAAGGAGTGGGCTCTAACAAGGGACTCATCAATCGTCAAAACTATACGATCGGCGGAGACATTCGATATAATTGGCCATCTGCACTGCGACTTGTTTAATCAAGATAAAATGCTTATCAATGGTGTCGAAATGCGCGTGCGCCTAGTGCGGGGCAAAAACGCCTTTTGTCTGATGGACAGCACAGACGAGGGGCAATTTGGTATAAGGATAAAAGAAGCTACGCTCATTATTCGCCGCGTGAAAATAAACCCCGGTATTTTAATCGCGCACGCCAATACATTGGCCAAGGCAACTGCCAAGTATCCCATAACACGCGTCGAAATCAAAACTTTCACGCTTCACGCCGGTATACACGGCGACAGCATCGATAATGCAATTCTAGGCCAACTGCCGAAACGCGTAATCATCGGTTTCGTAGATAACAGAGCGTTCAACGGAAATCGACGCCTTAATCCTTTCAACTTTCAACACTTCGACATAAATTACCTCTCCCTCTACGTCGATGGGGTTCAAATTCCGAGCAAACCATTACAGCCGCACTTTACCGGGGACAATGCATCGTTTATCGAAGCCTTTCAAAGACTCTACTCGGGCACCGGTATACATTTCCTCAACGAGGGTCTCGGCATAAACAGAACCAATTATTCACAGGGCTATTTTCTCACAGCCTTCGATCTCACGCCTGACTTATCGGCTCACTGTCACACACACTGGAATCTCGTGCGGTCTGGTAGCGTGCGTATAGAAGTAGGCTTCAAAGTCGCACCGGCAACTACGATAAACTGCATTGTTTATGCCGAATACGATAACATTCTCGAAATTGACTCCACTCGACAAATTTTATCGGATTTCAGTGCCTAAATGCTGACATCAGCACTACAGGTAGCACCAGTCTCGGCGGGGGCGTAAAAGTGGGGGCGTAAAAGTAGAGCGAGCGCTAACGACGTACGCTCTGTGCCATCTCGCGTCACTTCGTTTTTTCTCTCGCACCCGTCAGCATACCCGCACTTTTACGCGCGTTCCAAACAGCATGGACTACGTAATAGATATTCAAGGCTTCCGTGATGCTGAAAAAAAATTTTTGCCAAAGGAGGTGGCAATCATTTGCCTGCAGAAAAAAAGTATGGATCACTGGATAGTACAACCGCCCTGCAGCTTCGATGACTTGCCGGCTGAGGTTAAACAGACCAATACTTACTGCGCGGTTGACATTCACGGACTTCATTGGTTCGAGGGGGAAGTGAGCCTTCGCCAGTTGCATCGACATCTCTACAATATCGCCCGAGGGGCAAGAAGAATTTACGTACGCGGTGAGGAGAAGACCCGCTACATCGAAACACTACTTGGACGCTGCATATGTAACTTGGAGAAATACGCTTCTCCAACATTTGGAAAGTTCAACAGTATTTTTCCAAAAAACACCGTGTGCGCCACACATTCGCAGAAAAAGAAAAAAGAATTTTGTGCCTTATACAAGGCTAATTAAATAAAGAAATGGCTACGCTCGCTACTACCCGAAGAATGGCAGCATGCTTCGAAGGAAAAGGTGAATAGTGAAATGTATTTTTCAGCGTTTCACGAGTACCACAGCAAGGAGAAGATCAAAACTCTGCGGATTGCAGAGAAATCAGACGATGATGACTACGAGGCAAAAGATACAAATAGCAACGATTCGAATAGTTACAACATATACTTCACAGCTGGCGGAGACTCTGCATCATTGTCTCAAGAATGAACACCCGAGAAATAACACGAGCCATCAGTGGACTCGCTGCTAATTCGATCGGAGTCTACGCCGCCGATCATAACCATGGCGCTTGAGCCTTCCCGCAGCCATCGTGACTAATATCGACACGTCGCATAAACCTGGATCTCATTGGGTGGCATTCTACATAGATCACCATGCAAGAGGCATCTACTTTGACAGCTACGGTCTGGGACCTAAGTCGTGCTGGCATCTCGACCGACTCGGAAGAAATTGCAAGCGACTCGTGTGGAACAAGAAAAAGTTGCAGAGCATCGATTCGAAAGTCTGCGGTGAACATTGTATTATGTTTCTGTATTTTATGTGTAGCGGGCGTAGTTTACGCACTTTTTGTCAAGTCTTTACGCGCGATTCTCACGCGAACGACAAATTAGTTGCCAAATTTTGTAAAAATGTCAGGTGAAAAGGCCACGGTCAAAAACTAAGAAAACAAAAAAAAAAATCGTCGCGTGAACAATTTTCCGCGGACAACTTCCACAGGGGCAGGATTTTGTATGCAATCGTGTAAACCAATGTCACAATGATGATGTCGCCATTCTTTGTACTAATGTCTGATGTTAATTTTAATGATTTTTCTTCTTTGTGTGTATGAATAGTTTGTAGGCTTTTCTATGCGCTTTGTACTTTTAACCTTTAATTTAATATCCCTAGAGAAAAAACATTCAATTTTAGTTTGTAAGTAATCAGTCTCGGTTGTACGCGCTGCTTCAAAGTTTATGTAATCATAGTTTGTAAGTTTTTGTGTATTTTTACTATGTAAGTTTTTTCTTAATAATAATCTGATCGATTGATTAAAATTTTTTACCAAAACGACTTCTTTCATTTATCGAACCCACACTCTTTCAGTAAATTATCCAATCCACTTCTTGAAAAAAATAATAGTCGTGTTTCATTTTTGTTCACACACACACATGACTAAAAACACGATGAAACGCGTTGCTTGGAAGTCTAGCCCTGACTTTTCTTGGAATAGTTATCGATATTTACGCACTAATCGCGTTTCTCTCTATTGAACAAAACTTATCAACACGTACGTGACTAAAATTGATGAATTCATTTCCGCTGTTACTGAATACTCAAGCGTAATAAAATACCTCTTGAAGTACAATATGCATCGATTTATCAAAGCCAACGTTAAAATCTCGCTTATCGATAAATATTTTCAAAACAAAGATATCTTTCTCTTTGAGAATAGATCACGTTTCTCTCTTGTACAAAACTTATCTACACGTACGTGCCTAAAACCGATAAACTTACGCATAATAAAAACCTCTTGAACTACGATATGAGGCGTTTCGCCTCAACTCTCCCAGCGCGGCGCGCGAGCGTCAAATCATGCTATTTTCAAGTCGTGTTTACGATATCAATATGAATTTCAAAAAATTATGTGATAAGCGTTTCCGACGTATTTTTTCCTCAGCTTTCCAATTGTGTAAGTGGTTTTTCCGAAATTTTCCATTTTCACCCTCAAAAAGTATAAAAGATACTATATCTCGGAAAGTATATTTTTAATATTTTTTTTTTATCATCTAGATCGAAAGCTGAGCATTTTTTACGTCGGAAAGGATTTTTTGCAAAATTTGCTCGAATGTTTTTCTTAGAGAAACAGAACGCGAAAGAGCAGACGCAGCGTCTCCTTCGTGCGCGGTATGCGGCGCGCTGTACACCGCGTGGACTAGATGTATTTCGCTCTCTAGTAACCTTATTATTTTTATTTATCATTTTTAATTCTTTATGGAATATCTTTTTGCACTTCGAATTTCACTTATATGCACGATTGACATTTTCATAGGTTATTTCGCAAAAAAAAACCGCTGCCAATTCTTTGGCACTTAGCTTCCTCAAACTAATTCATCGTTTCCTAATTAAAAATTGAAATTCTGAAAATACATTTTTCATAAAAAGGAATGCTAAAGAATTTCAATAATACTTTGAACCGATGCGTCTTATACCAGTTTCTTGCAAAATAGTATATTACGTACCTATTTTAAAAAAGCTTTGACAGACCACCAAGTTTAAAAAAAAATTGAGATTAAAAAGAGATAAAAGAAGGGGCTAAAAATGGCACTATTAATACGTTTTGATATTTTAATTTACTACATTATATAAAAATATTAAAATGATAGTTCTCGAAAATAAATGTATAATATATATTCATATAGATAATCACTTAAAATTGCAACACAATATTGCCACCAACAAGTGTAATAAGTAATAGTTAAAATTTCAAGTCGATAAATAAATTATTTTTTGAGATATTAATTTTTTAAATATAAAACAGTTTTCATTAATAACAAATGACAGAGTGAAGATATTTTAAATTTTAAATTTTAAAAAAAGAAAATGTAGGTAATTTGAATACCTTTTAAGAGAAGTATATTATTTTATGTAATAATTACTATAAAATACGAAAAAATCAAAAAAACTAAAAATTCAAAATCGTTTTTTGGTTATAAAACAAAAGAAAATCAATAAAATCCCAAATCCATCAGGATACTTTCCTTTTGCCGCAAGACGAAGCGAATAAGCTTTATCCGACGAAAATCGGTTGATTAGTTTCGGAGATATTAAGAGTTGAAATATACACACACACACACGCACACACACACATACATACATCCACGAAATCAAAAATCATCAAAATCAAATAATATACACATATACCACCATAAAACATCTTTTTGAAGACTTTTTTTCGAAAATTTTTTCACCGTTACAAAGCTTCCTCTTTGAGAAAGCAAAAACATTACAATCAATTTGAAATAGCAGACGCAACGCTTCTCACTTACTTTTTACCCGATAGGTGGCTTGCGTATAGAAAATTTTTGCCCGAGAGTAATTTGTTGTATCCAATTATATAAGTCTGATGAATTTTCGATCTTTGTTATCCTTGAAATTGTTTAAGAATTTTAACGCTGTTTCCGTTATATTTGTGTTCTTCGTGTGTTTGCTGATTAAATCATAATTTATTTTTGGTTTATTTATTGCATTTATTTTCTCGCTACTGAAATGGATCCAGCTTTGAAGCTGAAATGCATAAATCCTTTTAATAAAATTAATCACTCTGTGCGTAAAAATTTGTCGAATTTTCCTTCAATATTTAGGAGTGCGTATCCCCTCGTACCAGAAAACGCGAAAATTTGTTCCAACTGTCAACGTCAACTTTATAAACATAAGTTAGATTTACCTTCATGCGATGCCAAAAAAGCTAAAATTGAATGTACTGATGAATATCATAAAGCAGGCGTGGCAGTTCTGAAGCAATTAAAAAAAAAATTTTTAGAATCACCGGGTAAGGAAGATAAAACTCAGCTACTCACGCTTGCTCCTGATTTTTGGTCTTGCAGAGACTTAATCAGAGAGTTCGGTTGTACTGAGTGGGAAGCTCGAGAAGCGAAAAAGTTAGTAACTGAAAGTGGAATTTTTTCAAAACCTGAAAAGAAAAGGGGCAAAATATTTCCAGTTGAAAGTGTAGATTCAGTTAAACGTTTTTATGAGAGGGACGATATTAGTCGTGTAATGCCCGGATTAAAAGATTGTATATCTGTTAAGCAGGATAATGGTAAAAGAGAACATGTACAGAAAAGGTTACTACTTGGTAATTTACGTGAAATTTATTGTTTATTTAAAAAAGAGCATGAATCTGTTAATATTGGCTTCACTAAATTTACTCAATTGAGGCCGCCGCATTGTGTTCTAGCGGGAAGCAGTGGTACGCATAATGTATGCGTATGTGTACACCACGAAAATATCAAGCTGATGTTAAATGCTATTAATTTACAGAGTTTAACTGAGGTACTCGACTATTTCTTAAAAACTACCACGATTGCATCCAAGCAATCGTATGTAGTAATGCTAATTCGAAATGTTACTTGGGAGACTGTTTAGATTGCCCCAATATGCCTGTATTACGGAAACATTTGCTTGAATGTTTTGAGAGAAATGATATTTTTCAAATACAGTATGAGTCATGGCTTCAGACAGATCGTTGCACAATAGTATCTACAACTGTAAATGTTTATGAATTCATGAACATACTGGGAGAAAAATTAATAAAATTTAAAACTCATGACTTCTTTGCGAGAGAACAATATCTTTTCTTAAGCGATTTGAAAAAAACCTTCAAAAGGAGAATTCCTTGTTTGTTGTGATTTTGCAGAAAACTATGCGTTTATAGTGCAAAATTCAACACAATCGTTCCACTGGAACAATAATCAAGCAACAGTTTTTACAACAGTGGTATATTATAACGAAAATCAAGATCTTAAACATATAAGCATTGCTATAATTTCTGATAATCTAAATCACGATACTGTTGCTGTTTATGAATATCAAAAAATTATAATATCGTATTTAAAAAGTAATTTCATAGTCAAGAAAATTTATTACTTAACTCATGGAGCAGGTCAGCATTTTAAGAACAAGTCTACCTTCCAAAATCTTCTGTTTCATCAAAAAGATTTTGGAGTTCCTGCTGAATGGCATTTTCATGCAACAGCGCACGGTAAAGGTGCGTGCGATGGTATAGGCGCAAATTTGAAAAGAGGGGCGAAAAGAGCAAGTCTTCAACTCTCTTCGAGTAATCATATTTTAACACCAGAAGACCTTTACAACTGGGCTTTACGTAATTGCAAAGAAACTAAAGTTTTTTACAGCACTAAAGAGACCTATGAAAAAGCCGTTCTGAAACTAAAATCAAGGTTAAGTAAAATTAAATCTATACCGGGAACTTTACAGTACCATGCCTTTATTCCAATGAATAAAACAACATTAATACTAAAAAAAACGTCAATGAGTTCAGAATATCAAATCTTCCCTAAAAAACCCGTAAAACAAAACAAAATAAAATTATCTACTTTAAAAAAAAAGAATTATTAATATAAATACTACTTTATTGTTGCTATTATTAAGGAAATCAAAATTTTAAGTGGTTGTTAGAGAGCGAAATGCATCTAGTCCACGCGGTGTACAGCGCGCCGAAAACCGGGCGCGAAGGAGACGCTGCGTCTGCTCTTTCGCGTTCTGTTTCTCTAAGAAAACATTCGAGCAAATTCTGAAAAAATCCTTTCCGACGTAAAAAATGCTCAGCTTTCGATCTAGGGGGTAAAAAGAAATATTAAAAATATACTTTTCGAGATATAGTATGTTTTATACTTGTTGGGGGGGAAAATGGAAAATTTCGGAAAAACCACCTACGCCATTGGTAAGCTGAGGAAAAAATACGTCGGAAACGCTTATCACATAATTTTTTGAAATGCATATTGATATCGTAAACACGACTTGAAAATAGCATGATTTGACGCCAGCGCGCCGCGCTGGGAGAGTTGAGGCGAAACGCCTCATATACATCGATTTATCAAAGGCACCGTTAAAATCGCGCTTATCGATAAATATTTTCAAAACAAAGATATCTTTCTCTTTGAGAATAATTTTTCCCACAATGACTTCCCCCACCACCACGCTCCAACAGCATGTATATGTAGCGCTCTGCCATTGCGCTAAAGGTTTACCACCACCCACTGCACAAAGGAGCAGAGGGAGGTACACGCTCGTACGTGTATAAAGAACCATAGGGCATCGCGGGCGGAATAATATAGTAGAAGCGCGACAGCTGAAAGCACCACATCTCTACCGTCAAGCAGTATTTTCTTAAAAAGAAAGTACGAACCGCGCTCTCTAAAAAACACATCATCATCAGCATCTAGGGCGTTGCCGACAGTATTTTTTATTAAAAGTACGCGTAAAAAGTGTTAAAATGAATCAAGAGAATATTCCGCACACACTGATATTCAACACGAGCTACGCTCTCAATAAATCGCACTCAAAGCTTGTCGATCTTGGCTTACAATACTTCGGCAAGCAGTTTCGCCCTGTTATTCAATTTGGCGGCGGTGTTTCACCTCACAAATACGTCACTATGGACAAACCTAGCTGGGAAAAATTCACAGAACATTTTGTCACCATTCAAGAATATCTGATCAACGAGAATCGAACACCTAGAAAAATCATCCTACCCCCTCACGACATTTCATTGATGGCCTGCTACAGCTCAAAAGCCGTATCCGTCAACCATAGTCGGGAAATTACACCACCTGATTTCTCGAGCTGCTATGAACACGAGGCGCAGGACTGGGATACCGTCGATGGACGCAGTCCCTGTGTCACTCACGGCGTAATCCACGACGACGATGATATCGCCAGCACCATCACCACCGCCATCACCGCCACCGACGACGACGAACCGCCCAAAAAGAAGAGAAAGATTGACATTTTACCAAGTATTCTGATGCAGTTAACGACATTTGCGCACTTGAAAAAATTACGCGAGTGTATAAGTTTTAGATTCAAACAACTAGAAAATATCGCGGTATTTGTTAATTCGGTGGTAGAGATAATTATTAATAATATTAAAATACACATTCGTGAAAAAAACGACGAAAATATAATACACTCATTTTTTGACGGTATAACTTTTCTAAAAATATTCGACGAACTAAAAGAAAATTTAAAATCTAATGTGAACAAACGCTTAAGTTATTCAAACTTTAGAGAAACCGACGTAGATAGATTGTTTTTAGAACTACGCATTCTGTATTTACACATTCTGGAAAAAGAAGTACACGAAAGCATCCAATAAATACACATTATTGTCACATTTGCTTTTTCACTTGTACGAACCTTTCCTCACTTGCGTCATCATCATCATCATCATCATCATGCCCATCACCCACCGCATAAATATAAGTAAAGCGCAACACTGCGATAAAACAGTAGGACTGCGATCCTCATCGAGACAACATCATGGGCCCTCCGTTCAGCAAACCAACCGGCAAGCCGGAAGACAAACAACCTCTCGTCGATAAATAAGACCATTCCTCCACGGATAAAGATTCTGCCCGTTTTATATCTTTTTCCACCAACACCCACTCTTTTCCCAAAAAAGAAGGCTACTCCAGATACAGCTAGTCACCACCACCATTAAAAACTAATAACAACCAAAGAAAGGAAGGCTCAAAGATACTACACTATGCCAGACAGTCCACTACGCGCGACATTCACCACCGACCGCGACAACAAAACTGTAAAATTTCTTAGTGTCTGCGTACACTATTATGTGTTACTTATGTAAATGTGTGTGTATGCATGTATGGTGTGTTAATAAAATGGGATGTATGATTTTTACCAAAACAATTATTTTCATTTATCGACCTCACATTTGTCCAGTAAATTATCCAATCCACTCCTTGAAAAAAATAATAATCGAGTTTCCCCTTTTTTCACACACATGACTAGAAAAATACGATTAAACGCGCTGTTACCTGCAAGCATATCCCTTGATTTGTATAGCTATATACTCTATAGCTATACAAAATATCGCTTGTGTGGATGGGGGAAAAGTACTCTTCCCCCATCCACACAAGCGAGCGCTTAATCATCTCTCTCACACACCAAAACTCCCCACTCTTGCCAAGCGGCATGCATACACAAACGCGCACAGCAGTACGCTCACACCGCCCGCAGAGAGCACACGCGTGCCCGATATAGTGTAGTCCCGCAACAGCCACCACAGTCCCGCGCTCAGTCAGCTAGCAGCACACGCGTGATGGGTATAGCGTAGTCCGCCCCCTCCAGCGCGCTCAAGCTGAAGGAGTGGGGGCGCCATGACTGGTATAGCGCACCAGCAGGCATCACTGACCGCTATAGCGCGCCCAGAGGTATCAGGTTACGGCGCCATCAAGTGGGTACTTTAACAGTAGCTCATTAACAATAGGCTATTAGTCATTGTTTATATAAATAAAAACTAAATAACTACTGTTTTGCTACTGTTTATATAAACAAACACTTAAGATAAGAGATGTTTATATAAACACTTCAGTCAAGTGCCCACTCGAAGATGACACCGGAAGTGTAACCTGATACCTATCTGTCTCGCTATAGTGGTACACTTAATTACTACTGGTGAGTTCTAGCTAAGTAGCCATTCACGCAACACGTTGAATGAATTAACGTTAACTACAGGGGAAAACAATGTTTGCGGGTATTCCTATAATTACATTATATATATATATATATATATATATATGCCCGATTCTCGGTCATATCACAAATGAAAATTTTTTTTTGCTTAAACTTCTTTTACGTACTCTAAACCATATTTTGAACTACCCTGAATTTTTTCAGATTTTCTTAACAAGTATTTTCGGAGCTAAAAATCATCAAAGTAGCACATTTCATGAATTTTCATGATTTTTAGCAATTTTCAAACACGTTTTACTCATAATAGATACATTTTAAAAAAAACTTCAGAGGACTTTTTTTTCATAAAAAATTTATATTTTATGAAAATCTAGGTGACATAGGTCCAGTGGTACTTTATCATTGTGATGGGACCATTTAAATGTTAAAAATTGAGTTTTCATAAGGAGCGCTCATTGACTCAGCTCCACAAAAAATCAGGAATATAGCTAGAATATGTAGAAATATTATTCTACTTGTCCTGGAATGGGAGAAGCTCTCGTTTTTCCTAAAAAAATTATAATATCATCAATTTCATTAAAAATGTGATCTTTATGCATATGTGACATTCATGTTCATCTATCACTTGTTCCTTCCACAAATACTTTTAGTATTATAGTCTTTCCTTATATTGGTAAAATGGTAAAAAACATTACTAATATTACAAGAAAACATGAATATAATTTTTAATGCAGAAATCAGTTATTTGAAATGATCAAGTATATCGACCAGCCATAAAATTATTGTTGATATTACCTTGGACTTATTTTTCAAATTTTATTCTGATATCCACAATATTAAATATACTTAATTTATGCATACACAACATAAAATATTAATTTTTCTTATATATTAAACATAATGCTATTGAGTTATTAAATAATGTCTGTAAACATCAAAGGTTTTATTAAATATTATTAAATATGGAGCAGTTGCTCACACAGTTTCACTAAAACTTAAAATCATATAATTTCTAGATATTTTATAATATTTACTTAATGTTACACGTGTGGATGCTTACTTACTCAAACTTATTTACTCCTAAAATACATATAATTTAAGCTGAGACGTATAAAAATGCATAAAGTTGTTTTATAAACCAGTCACAATGCAGCCTAAATATTGTAAAATCTTTATGTCTGCATTAAATGGGTTACGGTACTTCTTGGCTAATTTTTTGAAATATGTCTATTTTATAGTAAGACACTTTATACAAACATAAGCAAATATTCGTATTCTGTACAAGTGCAAATTTAATTGTAGAAATGTAGAGGTGTAAGACTTGTTAAATACACTCAGTTTTTGGTTTTAGTCACTGCAACGCTAACTTTCAAATATAATATTTTATTGCAGATATAATTTATATAATAGCTTCTTCCATAAACTAAGGCCCCCAGTATTGCAAGTTAAAAAAGGATGACTTTATAAAAAACCAATAATTTTTCATCTCGAATCATACTTTTATATATAATGTACAAAATATTCTCAGTTATGTTATGTTGCCCTATTTAGACATGTAAATTGTAGCTCTCGCCAATGATCTTGGTTTAATTACAATCCTAACAGTCTATTATAGTCTCGGAAGCAGGGCTCATTGTTATAAAGGCTGATAAATAAAGGTATCTATTGAATATTCTCCAAATGGGATTGCAAACAAAGCCGAGTAAAACAATAAATCTTGCTCCCAAGACAACAATTGATTATATGAAAATTGTACCAAGATTATTGGCACAGAACACAGTATAACATAAATGACAATATTTTTGTTAGATGTCAATACAGCTTTTATTAGTTAATATCATAATTTAACAAGTATTACTAAACATTCATTTACAGGCAAAAAAGCAAAGTGCAGCCACTAAATGTGTTATTTCAGATAAAAAATCATACACCTGATCTGATATAAACTCCTCTAGTTACCCTAGCGGAAATATTTTTGTTCAAAAATGTTAAAAACTGTTAGAAAGAGTTAAAAACTGTTTAAAAATGTTACAAAATGTAGGATTTTGGACGTTATTAATCGTTTGTAACTGTTTGTAACATTCTTCAACAGTTTTTAACAGTTTGTAAGAGTTATTAAATTATTTAATAACTTTTAAATATTTATTAATTATTATTATTAACATAGTAATAATTAATTATTAGTGTAATTAAACACTCCTTAGGCTTTTTCTGCATTGTTTGACTGTTACTTGCCCTCGGAGTGCTCCCACGCTCCTTAATTCTAATGATTAGAATAATGAGGCTATTAAATAATTATTAATTATTAATAATAATAATTTATTAATTATTAATTTTTCCTGAAATATATCAAATTTAAAATTATTTGAAACTGTTTGAAAGTGTTTAAAACTATTAAAAACTGTTTGAAACTGTTACAAAATATTATAATTAGAAAAAATGTGTCCAAAATCATACATTTTGTAACACTTATAAACAGTTTTAAACAGTTCTAAATAGTTATAAATAATTTTTAACAGTTATTAACTGTTATTAACATTTAAAATTTACGATAGGGAAGTAGAAAATCAGAATTGTTATTTACCTGCGAGTACCGTTAAAGTTCTTTCTAACTTGTAAATTTGTAAGAAGCTCTCAAGCTCTCATGCCATGAAAACCTTCAGCTTTTTGTAACCTAGAATAAATAAAAAAGATTTCACAAAGTACCACATTATTTGCAAATTAAAAATTATTTAAATATATATGATAAAAGGAACTTATCTGAGGATTGCAGTAGTAGAGTACAGTGAACTTCCATATTATGGTTATCTGTTGACATGTAACAGCTGACATGCAGGCCCGAATTTATAATCTTCACTTGGCACTCAGCACTTGAAAATTCAATATATACGGATATACAATTAACGTTGTTGCCATATTGAATTTCCAAGTGTTGAGGGCAAAGTGACGACAATAAATTCGGGCCGCAGTATGATCTCTTCCCAGCTTCCCTTGATCTGATCGGAAAAACTTATCTTGGCTCCGTTCCATAGTTTATGGTCAGCTTTGCAGTGCGATCAGTGCGTGTGTTATGAACTGCGTTTGCGTAAACGAGACGTGCAACATATAAAGGCAATTCTACAATAGAACCTTGAATATTGATTTCTGATAAGAGTTAAATAAAATAATAAATTAAATTGAATGCGTTCCCATAACAATCTCGATCTAAAATTCTAATAGTAGAATCTATATATTAATTAGTTAATTAACTAAGTTATAAACAAGTAATTAACAATAACTCGAATAGGAATTGATGATAAACGAGTGATAATGAATTTATTAACTAATTACCTTTAACGAATAGAAATTGTGCTCGTATAATTCAACTATCAATGGCAAGGTCAACGCACTAACGAACAAATTGAGATTAGCAATAAATCTAAATAAACGGTAGTAATCTGTGATTAAATTAATAACTATTTGGACAATAAATAATAATTACGTCATAATAATTAGCGATAACAGCAAGCGTAATAATAATTAATTAGGGAAGCTCGCTCGGGTAGGAAGAGCTCTGTTACAGGAGTCATCTCAAGGGCGATCGATAGATGACAACAGGAGCCATCCCAAGGACGAGCGACGGACGACAACGCAAGTGATCCCTAGCGCAAGCGACCCCAAGGACGAAAAACATAAACAGCAGCGTAGCCTGTAGCCAAGGTTGAAGGGTCAAACAGCCTACTATCCCACAGCATCGAGAAGATGTAAATAGCAGCGTAGGCTCTATTCAAGGACGGAAGGTCAAACAACACGATCTCGCAGCGTAGCCAGCCTTCAAGGGCGAAAGACCGAGAAAACGGTTAGCGAGGGGGACAACTGACGATCGACAACAAGGGTCACCTCAAGGACAAGTCAACGGACAACCACTATTGCGCAATGGAGCCCAACAGCCTAACAGTCCGAGCCATCGTCAACAACCAATCACGGACTAGCGGCACCCCACGCCACCGAAGGAGGAGGTCCATCACCCTCTGATCATAACTCTCAACCCTGCTTTCTGATCTGGAGCCCCCTCCATCGCCGCTCTTCCTACCTAGTAGTGGTGAGGGCCTCTGATGCAACCTGGTGCCCTACAGCCTCTACACTAAACTGCCTCCCACTACTAACCTGAAGCTCCACCTACGACCCAGAATATAAATTGGGCCTCACCGCCGGCCTCGGGCAGTTGCTACCAAGCACATGATAAGCTTCGTAGTTTGTTTAATTGCACTAGTGCACGCGCCCTGACCACATCATACTGTCAGTCGATATTGAATTGTATAGAGTCACGCTTTTAAGTCAATTTGTTTGTTAAAAGTAACAAGTTCTCTATTGATTCAATAAACTCTAAGTTAAAGTTATATTTCTGAGTTCGCGTTTTATTTCAAATTTCCCGCGACTCCTTGTGCTTCAGCACTTAATTGAACAAACGAATTCCACGTTCCGCTTGGTCAACTTAGCGACCATTGCAGAAGCGCCTTTCTGCTAAAAGACCTCGACTCGGGTTGTAACACGTGGATATGCTACTGTCGTCTGGCGCCTGCGCACTAGAGGTCTACGCCGATTGGACGCTCGGTAGGCGCTCGAACAGTATGAGTGGTATGACTGTATCGCGCGCGTTCAAACAGCGAGCGGAGGACTTGGCGCGTGACACGAGGTCCATACATATAACGGAGTTACATAGGTGCGCGGTACTAAGGAAGACGAGTATTAAAATCATTTCTAAGCCCATGTAGGCGGGGGACACAAGGCCCACGCATATTAGGAAATTACATAGAAGTGTGACAATAAGTAAAACAATTATTTCAATAATTTTTAAACAATAGTAGCCGGGGGAAAAAGGTCCACGCATATTAGAAAATTACATAAAAGTGCGACAATAAACAAAACAGTTATTTAAATAATTTTCAAACCAAAGTAGCCGGGGGAAACAAGGTCCACGCATATTAGGTAATTACATAAAAGTGCGACAATAAGCAAAACAATTACTTAAATAATTTTTAAACCAAAGTAGCCGGGGGAAACAAGGTCCACGTATATTAGGAAATTACATAAAAGTGTTAGAATAAGCAAAACAATTATTTAAATAATTTTTAAACCAAAGTAGCCGGGGGAACAATGTCCACGCATATTAGGAAATTGCATAAACTTGCGACAATAAGCAAAACAATTATTTAAATAATTTTTAACCAAAGTAGCCGGGGGAAATAAGGTCCACGCATATTAGGGAATAACATAGAAGTGCTACAATAAGCAAAACAATCATTTAAATAATTTCTAAACCAAAGTAGCCGGGGGAAGCAGGATTCACGCATATTAGGAAATTACATAGAAGTGTTAGAATAAGCAAAACAATTATTTAAATAATTTTTAAACCATAGTAGCCGGGGGAAAAAGGAACACGCATATTAGAAAATTTCATAAAAGTGCGATAATAAGCAAAACAATTATTTAAATAATTTTCAAACCAAAGTAGCCGAGGGCAACAAGTTCCATACATATTAGGGAATAACATAGAAGTGCTACAATAAGCAAAACAACGATTTAAATAATTTCTAAACCCAAGTAGCCGGGGGAAACGGGGCTCACGCATATTAGGAAATTGCATAGAAGTGCTTAGAAGTGCTTATACAAGAAGCAAAACAATTATTTAAATAATTTTTAAAACAAGGCAGCCGGGGAAGACGAGGTCCACGTAAATTAGGGAATAATGTAGACCTGCAAGAATAAGCGAAAACATTATTAACCCTTTCGTACCGTATGGGTCCTGTAGGACCCACTTTGTTCAACATGCTGTAGAAATCTGAAATTAAATAATTTTTTAAATCTACTTATTTAGTCGTGGTCTCTTATTCAAGGGGAAGCCCCTTGGCCATTAAAATTAAATTTTTTTGTTTTCTTCCGTTTCGTTTAGTACATTAAAAAAGGGCTCGGCAATGAAAATTGAGATTTGACGAAAATTCAGATCTTGAATGAGTTCAATAAAATAATTCTGTTGGCTGGTATTGGTTGTATTAGTCCTCCAGGACCCACTTGGAAAATAGTACTTACCGACACTTTTGGAGAAAAAAAACTGTCGATTGATCTTAGTTAAAGCCTCCACAATTATAGTATACAAAAAGGTCACCTTTTCCCCGGGAAAGGGGTCTCGGTACGAAAGGGTTAATATAATTTTTTAACCAAAGTAGCCGGGAGATACGGGGTCCGCGTATGTGAGGGAATTACATAGAAGTGCTAGAATAAGCCAAACAATTATTTAAATAACTTCTAAACCCAAGTAGTCGGGAGATACGAGGTTCGCGTATTTGAGGGAGTTACATAGAAGTGCTACACTAAGCAAAGCAGTTATTTAAATAATTTCCAAACCAAAGTAGGCGGGGGATACGTGGTCCACGCATATTAGGGAACAACGTAATGCTCAACAATAAGCAAAAAAAAGTATTTAATTAATTTTTAAATCCAAGTAGGCGGGGTATACACGATCCACGCATTTAATAGAATCCCGTTGACGTGCAATGCGATTAGTTAAATAATTTTTAAACCCAAGTAGGCGGGGGATTTGAGGTCCATGCATATAAGGGAGTGGCATTCGCGCCGGTAGCCGCCGAGGCTTATTGGTACGGGGCTATACTTCAGTTTTGATTTTTTTTTTTTGTACATTAAATAAAGTATATTGAATTGTGCAATTATCATTTCTGTATTTAGTTTTTTAGTTTCAAAAATATGTTTCGATTTGCTGTTAACAATAATTAATAATTTATTTTTACGAAATTCAAAACATTTTAGAAAAAGCAATTTTAATATCCTTGTATGGAAAACATTAAATTTAGCAGTTTCGAAAATTTTAATTGTATCTAATAATGTTAAATATATAAAATTTTTTAAAAATTATTTAAATAATCGTATTTAACGTCAAGACGATTCTCTTAAATGCGTGGATCGCGTATCCCCCGCCTACTTGGGTTTAAAAATTAATTAAATAGTTTTTTTTGTTTATTGTAGCACTTCTATGTAACTCCCTCACATACGTGCACTGAGAGAAGAATATGTTTATTTTTAACATGGTATTTTAACTATTAACATGGCATTGTAACTATTAACATATATATTTTAATAGTTACAATGCCATGTTAAATATAAACATTTTGAGAAAACATTTCTCTCACGAGGAAAGGATACTTGGTGTCCGCCTCCGATTTTCATGAAACTTCGCATATGAGTAGAGTGTCAAAAAATATTCGACACGCATTTTTTTTTATCTGCGGAAAAACATATCTAAGGGGTGAAAATCGCCCTTAAAGTTCACCCCCAAAAATCGTTTTTTTTTTAATATCTCAAGATGGAATAGGAATTTTTTAATGAAACCAACACCTATTTGTTTCTTATAAAAAGACGAGTATTTGGACATAGTTTTAATGATGAGGGGTTGCACCCCCTATTTTTATGGGGGTAAATATAGTTTTTTTCACACTGTTTTTGAAATAACAAAGTTTTGACGAGCCATATTTGGTAAAAAAATGCCATGTTGTAAAGAAAATTAGAAATTATAGTTGACCTGTTCCGAGGTTTAAAAAAAGACTAAGAAGGAGTAAGCTACCCCTATTTAGTTACTTATCTTTTAGTGTTTAAAAAAAAATAATCACAACATTCCTTTGGATTTTTAATTTTGTAATACTTATTTTGACTCATATTTACTATTAAAAGTTAAAAAAATAAAAAAATTTTTAATTTTAGTGTGGATGGCTACCCCTATTAACATTATTATTACTAGATTATGAGCGAAAACTTTTTTTCATTTTTACTAATTTGTACAATGTGATGATTTGTCAATGTAACATATATAAATATCACAGAAATTGGTGAATTTGCAAATTTTATTCAATATACGTTTGACAATAATGATAATCTGTGAAAAAATGTTTAAAACATAATAGCTTTTTACACCATGCACATCGTAAGACTGCAATTCCTCCACATATGTCGCAAATTGGTTCCTCTTAAGTATGGAAACAGAAATCTACTGGATTTTGATGTCTTGGAGGTTTTTTCGTTTGGTATCCACTTTTATACCAGGCATATTTAAAAAGATAAAAGATAACTTTTGAAATCTTGATGAAGAAAATTTATTATGGGTTAGAGATTGTAGTTTGATTATACTATTTCTCTCGTGTAATTTAGCATCATAATTCATAAGAAGTGTTTCTTATAAAGTTTCTCCATAATCGAAAACCATATACATCAAGAGGCTGTATCTGACCAGTTGTGCCTTTTGGTATCGTTTTCAATATAAGATTTGACTCTTTAGGTAAAGCTTCTTTTACAGCGTTTTCACGTTGTCCACTCCATGAATCTGATAGCAGTATAGGTGAATTCCCACTGTGAATCAAAAATACATTTTGAATCCAAATTTGAAATAGTTTCTTGGATAATTTACCGGACGCTGATGCTTCTACGTATATATTTTCTGGTTTGAATAAAGTTTTCATTAACTAAACTATAAATAACGGGGACATAAGCTGTCCCTCTGCTGATATTGTTGGTTGAATAGTGTAACTATGTGTTGTATAAGATGCCGACTGAACGATGTTTTCTACATTTTTAATCCCCTCATTGTTACAGAGAGTGCGACCACTATGTCTCTCAAAATTGAACCCACTTTGATCAGAATGGTAAACATTTTGAGCACCATGTACTTTAATGAGATTTTTGACATCGTTAACAAAATTTTCTTTGTGTTGTTCTACTTCTACTGCCTTCTGTGTAGATGACATAGTAATAAATTTTGTTATTTTACGTGAAACAATGTGATTTTTTTTTAATATTTGTTTCCATCTATGTGAAGCTTTAAACCACGGAATATTTAGTTCTGCTTTCTTTACGAGAGCCCATCTTTTTATATCAATATCATGCAGTCATTTTTGATTCTATCGCTTTTTTGACTTTTTGAAGTACATAAGTTGTTATTCCATATAGAATAGTTTTTCTGGTACCCCCTGCTTCAATTTGTAATTTCCACCGTCGCAACCCGGTCAAAAATATCCAGTTGGGAAATCCAACTGGATTTTCCAAGAGGGAAATCCAGCTGGGGAAGAGTGGATTCCAGCTGGATTTTGGTGGATTTCCAGTCGGATTCCCAGTTGATGATATCAAATATTCCCACCCATTTTTAACTGGATTAAATGGAAATCCACTTATAATAAATGGGAATTCCTGGGCGAAGGCGGAAATCCATATAAAAATCCAGTTAAATGTTGGTGGGAATCCACCTAACTTTCGCATTTCTATTAAATGGGAATCCACTCAAAATTCTACTTAATAATAAATGGGAATCCCAGCGTGACGGCGGAAATCCATGTAAAAATCCAGTTTAATATAGATGGGAATCCATCTAACTTTCGCTTTTCTATTCAATGGAAATCCAGTTAATAATGCATAGGAATCCTGTTATATCTAGGTGGGAATCCACTTAAATATCCAGTTAAAAATGGGTGGGAATATTTGGTATCATCAACTGGGAATCCGACGGGAAATCCACCAAAATCCAGCTGGAATCCACTCTTCCCCAGCTGGATTTCCCTCTTGGAAAATCCAGTTGGATTTCCCAACTGGATATTTTTGACCGGGAATTGACGATCGGAAGTAACTTTTCTATACTTCGATTGTACACTTATCAAGGATAATGGCATTCTTTTTCCACTTTGCCAATACTGCACTGCCTGTTTCTTATATTCAAAGTCTACATCTTCTTCGTTCGGTAAACAAGCAGGAACCTCTGCATAATCTTTATTTAATTCATCCTCTTCCTCAATATCTTGTGGAAGTGTATCACTGTCGTCATCCCCAAAAAGTAAAGTATATTCTTCTTCTGTATGTAAATTGTAATTTACACTCTCCTTTATTATATTTTCTATTACATGATATAAAGTTATCTCTTGTTCGTTAGCTTGTGATTCTTCAATTTTAACATTGTTAGGATTAAAGATTATAGATAATAAAGATATTACAACCAGTGGATTAATAGCCACTTTTTAATTTTATTTGAGGCAGTGACATTCAAGCAACAGCCGTAGATTATTTATTCTATAATTATAAATATTTTAATTCATTTTGTTCGTTGGTTTTTTAAAAATTAAAACAAAAATCATCGAATGCCTACTCAATGACGTTTCCTCATTCCACACCACCTAGCGGTAGATATCACTGCGCGTTTTTTAAAAATAAAATATAAATCTTTTTTAATTTAGAGATTAAATTAATTTTTGTAACACATGAATGATTTTCGGCGTTTTCCTACATAAAAATATGTTCTAAAAAGTGACTTTTTTACCTATCGTGTAAAGAAATTCATTCTCTCCCTCTGCTCTAAAATTATGTTTCCAATATGGCGACAAATTATCAAAGCACTAGAAAATCCCTTATATGTACGCACAACGCATGACGCACCGCACCTTGGAGGCGTGTATGCAGTACTGCGGGATTCGTGAGTAACCCACAGTTTGTTGGACCCGGCCGGAATACATACTGCACTACACGCTACGGAGCGCCACCTACTCTTATACTATTTTAATTATTCATCAGTTTTGAATACTTAAACTCAAGAATTCAATCTTGAAAATTCAAACATATTACGTTTTGACGCCAATATTATATATTTTACAACATACTGATGAGAACGTCATTGGAGTTATGAGTTTAAAAAAAAAAAAACACGTTTTTGTTTTTGATGATAACTAAAGAAACGTGATAGAAAGAAAATTTATTTTTTCTAGAAAATATGGGTATTTTAATTCTCTTTCGAATGCCATCCACCCCATTCAGATAAATAGAGCCGTTCTCGAGAAATTACGATTTTTAAAAAATGTCAAAAAATTTTTAACCTCAAATATCTCTGAAATTTATGGACCAATAATTTTGCCCCAAGAACTCGACCGAGAACTATACAAAATCTACCTCTAAAAGGAATTTTGAAGCCATTAAGTCAATTTTACTCTTGTAATCGTTGGACATACAAAACTGATTTTTTTCATTTTTCAATTTTTTACTGAAAATCTAGCCTACAGAATGTATTCAAATTTTAACAGATTATAGCTATTTATATTCTGTATTATCATGATTTTTCTCAAAAAAATTGACCGTTAAGTTTAGGAGTTAAAAGCTTCTAAAAAAAAACACGTTTTTGTTAATAAAAAAAGAACCGTGGCAGCTAGAAACTCTTCTTTTTTAGAAAATGTAGGTATTTTAATTCTCTTTCGAACGCTACCCATCAGATTCGAATAACTCGATCCTATCATTAAAAAGAAATCAAAAAACAGTTTTGAGAAAATCGAAAATTTGAAAGAAAACAAAAACGCATCACCCCAATCAAAAAACGGATTTTTGACCCGCCATCACGCAAAAAAAAAAAACAAAAAAATGAGATCTGTCCGGTCAAAATCGACCGAGTAGAAGCTGAGATCCAGGCGTAGACACACACACACACACACACACACACACACACACACACACACACACACACACACACACACACACACACACACACACACACACACACACACACACACACACACACACACACACACACACACACACACACACACACACACACACACACACACACACACACACACATCCATACAGACATTTTTCAAAAACCATGTATTTTGATTCCTAACACCTCGGAACACAATTATAACATGTTTTATAACATGTTTTTACAACAACTCAAAAATTTACTATCACAAAGCTTCCTCTAGGAGGAAGCAAATACTTCGGCGATTATAAAAAATTTAGAATATTTCTTAAATGAAAAAACTAATGTCGATTCTGAATTTGCGACGAATTTACGAAACAACATTATGAATATTATACAGAAATATCACAATAAAAAATTCAATTTGACTTATTTGGATAAAACGCTTAGAATAGATTTGATGAAAACTAAAGAGTTTTTAAAACATAATACTGATCTTTTAGTTACTAGAGCCGATAAGGGGAACACTACTGTTGTTATTGAAAAACAGAAATACTTAGATAAAATGTGTAATTTGTTTTCTGACTCGAAGTATTACAGCGTTGTTAAAATAAATCCTCTTCCCTCTTTAGAGAAGAGTACGGATTTGCTTATAAAGGAGCTTAATGTTAATAATTTTTCTGATAATGATGTTACTTACATCAAATCCATATTAGCTAGAGGTTATGGGCTTATAAAAATACATAAAGATAATTTCCCTGTTAGACCTATAATTTTAGCTATTAGTACTCCAACGTATTCTATTTCTAAATTTGTCGCCAAGTTCTTGTATAACAATCTAAAAAGACATGCTTCTCATGTAAATAATAGCCTTGATTTTAGAAAAAAAATGTGTAACATTTTAATTCCTCCAGGATATGTAATCATTAGTCTTGATGTTGTGAGTTTATTTACGAATGTTCCAGATTATCTTATTTATAATTCTATCGAAAAACGTTGGAATGAACTCTATAAATTTTGCAATTTTAATTTTAGTGATTCATTGAAGTTATTCAATACATTTTACATAATAATTATTTCTTGTTTAACAATGTGTATTATAAACAGATTTTTGGTTCAGCTATGGAAAATCCGTCTAGTCCCATTTTGGCGGACATTGTCATGGAAGATCTAGAAAATTATGCGTTATCAAAGATTTGTTTTCCGTTACCTTTCTACTATCGTTACGTAGATGATATTATTGTTTGTGTACCAGAACGTATGATGGATTATACAGTTAAGTTGTTTAATAGTTTTGATACTAACTTACAATTTACAATTGAGCAATAATGAAATAAGTTTTTTAGATATTGTGATTATACAGAATGAACGTAAGATTTTAACTGATTGGTATAGAAAACCAACCTTTTCTGGTAGAGTTTTAAACTTTAATTCCCACCATCCTACTAGTAACAAAGTGGGTGTAATTTGTTCTTATTTTGTCGTTCAAATTTCGGATGGTTCAAAATTCTGAAGAGCATTTTTTGTATTAGTCATAATTCTGAGGAGTCAAATTTCTGAAGGTTTAAAATAACGAAAGACTAAAATTCAGAATACTGAAAATCGGATAGACCATAATTCGGAAAACCAAAATACCGATGGTTTAAAATACCGAAAATCTTTGGATAGGTCAAAAAACCGAAAGACAAATAATCTTTATGTGTCAAAATACCGAAAATGAAAATTTCTTATCTGTCAAAATACCGAAAATGAAAATTCTTAAGAGTCATAATACCGAAAATGAATATTCTTATAGGTCAAAATACCGAAAATTCAAAATATGTAAAGCAAACAATTTACAAACATTTTGAACAACAAAATTGCTCAATTTTCATAATTACGAGCTTCGTACATGTGCTCTTGGTTTTATAAACAGAAATGAAATTTAAATGAACAAAGTAATAGAAGTGATTTACTTCCTATGTTTTTAGATCTCGGTTCGCCGAGTTGCAGGTAAAACCGTAAACGATTAATTCCCGCAATCTAATCGAAAATCGTACGCTTTACAATAATAATTACAGATTAAGAAAAAAAAGAAAAATCATTTTATCTTCTACATTGATGTAGACTCATTCATATTACATCAATGTTTATGATTAATTCATCGTCTTTTTAATTTTGTCGCGAAAAAGCCAGTTTGCACCCTCCCAAACGAAGAAAAGCCAGTTTGACTTTTCCCAGGCGACGGAAAGCCAGTTTGCGCCATCCCTGGACTAAAAATCTCAACTGATGCACTTCCCGCGACAAAAAAAAATGCTATTCTCGCTGTTCTAGTGAAAGTTAATCCTGATTCTAGATATATTGTATGAGAATATAAATGGTCAATTAGAAATTGAAGCTAGTGTAATTATTTATAGTGGACTTATATAAATAAATAATGAATTCATACAAAAATTTAGTTTAAATATTCTACATTTAAATAGCTCACCAGTAAGCTACCAATCGTCGCGGTCGGGCCCGCCAAGTATTTATGGGACATCATAGGACCACCCCTTGCTAGAGCATCTCTAGACTTCTCTTGTCCTCCCGAGATGATGTTATAGAACGTAATTTTATAGAATTTTTTTCAATAGGATGTAATGGTAATTATGTGATTATTTTATATAGGTAAAATATATTTCAATGTTCGAAAATCCTTCAATAGATTCCACCTTCGTACGGAAACGTCTGCCGGTATTAAATTGAATTCCATAAATTTAGTTTTGGAAAATTTACTTTTTTTAATCTTAAATTATGTATTTTTTTTTACTTTTTTCCATAAATTTACTTTTGGTCCTGGTTCAAAAACGAGGACGTGTTATTTTCGACCTGGGAAAGTATGATGTAAAATAGTATTCTTATGTGCAATACGCAAGGTAAATTGGCCAGCTTTATAGCTCGTCTGAAAATTTATTCGAATTACGACTGCCAAGTTTTTCCAACCTAATTTTCCCAAATTTATGTGCGTAAATTAATTAATTAAATTACTTAATTATTGTATTAATTAAATTCATTAATATCGCCTCCAGATCATGTGTTGTATTTTTCCTCTCAAAAAAACGATGGCCGGATGTTGTGAAGCACTTAAAGAGTGATTTTGATTGGTCTGTAAGGAATTGGCGCGAATATTCGCAACTTCCGCTACATTTGAATTTTTGAAATCGAATTTTTATTCGTAACTATTTAGAACTAAAATAATTAAATTAAATTGGAATAAAAAGATTAATTTGTTTATGCTTTGAAAAATTATCTGATTATCCTATCATTTAAACCAATTAAATTGAAATCATAATGAAAAATAATATATATTCATAACCTAAAAAACAAAATAGTACGCGCACAGCGCGTTGGTATTTTGCTAGTATTATAAAAAATGCATTCATTCGATGCGCCATAGATTAGCGGCTATTCTAGATGGGACACCGCTCTTCGAACGTGAATGGCTTTGAGACACCATTTTCTCAGAACTTTCCAGGAGAATCAATGTCCCTCGGGCGTACATAGGTACCATATTTTTCGACTTTCTTTTAATCTAAACAGGTTGAAGATAAGCTACAATGCTAAAACCAATTATGGGTTTAGATAGACCATCATTCGAGCTTTCGAGAGCCACAAACCAATCCACGGGAAAACGCTTAGTTGGGACGAAAAAAAAGTATACAAAAGTAATTATTAAGCAGCAGTGCTGTGCTATAAGAACTTTAAAATAGCTATAAAATATAAGAAAAATAAAATACTATTTAATCTAACATTATTTTTTCGTTATCTTGTTTTCTTGTTTTACATCATACTCGGGCCAAAAATATCACATTTGCGTTTTTGAGCCGGAAGCGAAAGTGGTACTTTTAGCCAGGGTATTGTAAAAATCCATTAATCTTTAATCTTTTTTAACAGCCGCCCCGACGCGGCTCTCGTACTCTGGCAAACTTATACTACACGCACTTCTCAATTACGAAAAACTATACTCGCCGCGGCGCGCACTCACGCACGCACGCACGAACCGACCCACACACACACACACACACACACACACACACACACACACACTCACACGTGCACACACACACGAACACGGCGAAAGGGAGAGCAAAAGAAGGAAAAGGCTCGGCACCAAAGCCCTCGGCAATCTGGCTCTTCTTTTTGCATCCACGCCTTATTAGTACGTTAGTACTATTGCCACGCCGCACGAACTACTATTGCCGTAGCCGTGACCGCCGGCGATGCCGCACGCACCTGTGGTACCAAGTGATAGGTACAATCACGTCACCGCGCTCTCAGCGTTTCCAGCAATGGCAGCGGCTGCTGGTACGGCATCCTAGCGGATGCCGTCCCTGTCTTGTTTTTACTATGAATAGATCGTTTCTTGGCTAAATGGCTGGGCTTGAAAACATTATATAGTTTCATTATACTATCTGCTAAATCGGTACGTGTTAGTTATGTATTAGTTACGGTTCAAAATATTAAATTACATTAGTATGGAATAATGCAAAGAAATAGTTTAAGAATAAACCATTATTTTGCACTTCAATCAAGGCAATTTACTTTTCTAAATAAGAACTCCAAAATCTCTCTAAATAATTAGTTTTCTATAATATATATAGCTGTAACAATATGGTTTATATGAGTTGGAAAAAATTAGATTTCTTAAACAAGTCATAAATATGATTTACTTTAGTTCTCATATATTTTATAAATATAGCATGTTTTTTACGATAATTTATTTTTTCATACTTTTATCTTTATATTTTACAATGAAACTCTTATATTATGTAAATGTTTACATGTATATATTATTTGTAATAAAATGGAATACATACAAATCGAACATATGTTTTGTTTTATTTTATCGCACATATGTATGGAGCAATATTCGGAAGAGTAACCTCTTTCGTGTTTGACATTTGTGTATTTTTTGCTTCTGCGACCTATTGATCTCCATTATCTAGTGAGTTTTTGAGTAGAAATTCATGTATTAGTTTTTACTTTAACTCATCATGGCTCATCAATAAAAAAAAAGAGAGAGTTTCTCGCTAAAAGTGTAAGAAGATTGGACGGAAAAACTTTTCATCAGAATGGAAAAATGCCATATGGAAATAAAATGTAAGACATTAGTTTTATAAATTGTCTTTTATCTCAAATTAATAAAATAAAAATATTTTCAGTTATTTCCGATGTGCGACTAACCTATGTCATGTCACTGCCTGTATGCTAAACAACGACAATCAATTGAAACCTGGTACAATAAGAGTACATGCATCACATTGTCATCCAGATGGGAATGATGAGGTCATCAAAATGAAAGAGTTCATGCAGCAGGAATTACGAACGAAATGGTGGCAGTTCTTGGATTTATATCAAAACGCTTGTGCACGTTAAAATTATTAATTTATTGAACTTATACGTTGACCTAATTGCGTACATACTGTGACGTAGCAACTCGACGGCTTACGCGCATTCCTGAAGGGCTATTCGCGATTATGATTCTCTCTCCTCCAAGCCGAGAGGGACCGCGTCGGGGTGCATGGCGTAAACAAAATACGTTGAGATATGGGCATCAGGTCTTTGCAACCGGAGGGAAGCACGCCTCCTCGTGCTATCGACCTCTCTGGTAGCAGTCGTGCCTCGTTCAATCGAGGCGTTCGTACGCCGTGTGTATGTGTGTGCATGTATGAATGTGTGAGTGTGTGAGTATGTGCATGTGTGACCTTCCGACGACAACGTGTATATCGCGAGCAAGGCGCTTAGGAGGTCGAAGGGCAAATGTATACGTACATCGGTCGCGCTGGTCGGAGAGAGAGAGCAGGCCTTTAACAAATTGACTCACTCGGTGCCGTCTTTCCTCCCGGTCACCGTCGGCTACAGGGCTTCAAATGTCGCGTGGCCGCGTCGGTTCTTCAGCTCCGTCGTCTTCGGTCCGCTTCGGAGATAGTCGGTCTCGCTCGCGCTGCAGGGCGTCTTTCACCGCTCGGTAATGCCGTTCGGTCGCGCTGGCTTGGTGCGCGCGCCGGTCACTCGGATCCGAAGCGGGGAATCAGTAGTCCACAGTCGTGCAGAACCTCGGCGATAACCCGTGAAGGTTCACAGGCGGCCAGGTCGCATTGATCTACCCCTGTCCTCGACGGAACGCTTTCCTCGTTCTCGAGGGATTAACGCAGCACTTTTCTTTCAGCCCGATTTCTGCCGCGAGCTTGCGTCCTCGGTTGTATTGGCCGAAAGGTCTCATTCAAAAACAAATATTTTGGTCGTATAATTCGTTGAAAACAGTAATATTCTGCAGTACTAAGAGTAAACAAATATGTAAAATGGTTTTTAGAACTGTAAACAAAACTTTACATCGGGTTTAGAATATTTTAATACTCATTTTTCTCACTTTTTGGTATAACTGTATGCCTTATTACACGGTTTTTATGCTATAAATAATACTAGCTCTTTAATACTAACTCGCAAAAGCAATTCATTTCAATTGCAATCGATTACAAAGATTTTACGTATACACAAATTTACAAGAATTAACCACCACTTTTTCAACTTCATTTTTTCAATAACTACGATAAGTATAGCCATATTCAGAGAATCTCCATAAGAACCCATGTTAATTTTAAACTACAATATCTCGAAAATTAGCTCGCAAATCATATTCAAATTTGGCAGAGACGTTTATAATGATATTATTGACCTACTGACGAAATTTGATTGATCTGACATTATTTTTTACATATAGCCAATACAACCTTAACTAGGCGCCTCGGCTGACACTGCTCTCGTCAGATCGCTGTTCCTCTCGCCCTCCCAAAATCGCGAGCTCATCCTTCTTCGGCGTGCTTCTCTCTCTCTCTCTCTCTCTCTCTCTCTCTCTCTCTCTCTCTCTCTCTCTCTCTCTCTCTCTCTCTCTCTCTCTCTCTCTCTGTCTCTCTTCTGCTTACGATAACCCGTGAAGGTTCCTCGCTTTCCTCGTTCTCGAGGTGATGACCCGGCACTTTTCTTTCAGCCCGGTATCCGCGGCGAGCTTGCGTCCTCTTAACTATTAGGATGTTTGCCCTGCAAGCTCAGAACAGAGGGCGCGAGTACACGACAGCGCTGTCATGACTGCCGCACTATATATATATATTTATATCTGTGTGGAACGTGACTTATGCAGACAATTTCTGAACTGGTGCGAGACTTACGCTGACTTTACAGGCCAGTCAAATTAGATTATTTTAGCTCCTTTTCAGACTTAACTGTAACTAGAGGCTTGCGAGCGGATTCTGGTCGGGGGGGGGCATCAGGTACAATGATCAGGTGAGTGCGTCCAAAAATTATGTCAGGATCATTTTTTAAATAATGAATTAATGATCGAAACGTCAGTTTTTTGACGACAGAAGAAAAACTACTGACTTTACAGAAAAAAGTTAAATGTAAACTTTGTAGATATTGAAAAGATCTATCAAACGCAATTTACAGATTTACATTTAGTTAATTTGTTTACTGCAAATCGCAAAAAACCGCTGAAAATAGCCATTTTAACGATTGTTTATAACTCCGTTAAAGAATTTGCTAGGTGCTTGATAACTCGCTTTAGTATAGCTCTTATAGTACTTAATAAGCAGTTAAAATTTTAGCTAAAAATATTGAATAGTTTTTGCATAATTCCATTTATTTATTAGATTTTGGTCATTTTTGCGCGATTTATTCCAAGCCGCGGGACGTCGTACGAGGATGCAGTAAACGGATTTTGAAAGTTTAACATCTCTACTTTCACGAGCAATGAATAGCTAAGCAATTATTTCAAATTTAGTTATTAAAAATCGCAAAATAAAAAAAAGTCATTTTTTTTGTTATAAATAAAAGCAATTGCGACTCCTGTATTTGTCGGAGATAAACAACAGTAGGTTCGTTGGAAAGCTCGCATTTTTCCCCAAATTTCAACGTCCCTACGAACTCTCTAAGTGCTCTAGAAGCCGAGATAATTTTTTTTTTGTAAAAATCGCCGCGTCTTCAATTATTAATATTAAGAAACGAGACAGGCGCGAAAAATCGAATTAATAGTTGCACTCGCATAAAAAAAATATTGCGTCACATTAATTGCAAAATTACATTGTTATAAATAATCACAAAAGTGCGGGTCAAAAATGGAGAAGGCTACAGTGTCACGCGAAAAAAACTGAACTTAGGAACTTCAAATCCGACGCGCTCGAAAAATTTTTGATATCTCGGTAACTTAGTGACATAAACACTTCATTTTTTTTTTATTTTGGGATGGCTCGCGAAAATAATAACATCTGGCCTACTTATTTCTCCGAAAAAGTTTATTTAACAATACTTAATTAACAATAATTATTTTAATAAACTTTTTAATGTTTTTTTCATAAATAAATAATTAATTATATATGTGTGGTTGGGTACGTATTATTAGTTTATTAAATAATAAAAAATAATATATTCACTTTAAAAAAATGTTATTCAACATACAAATGTCTATTGTATTGGCATTTTTCGCTTTTTTGTGTGGTGCATCTGTGTGTATTTGTGAAGCGTGTTCTTCTTCTTCTTCTTCTTCTTCTTCTTCTTCTTCTTCTTCTTCTTCTTCTGTTTCTTCGTTTTCTTCTTCGTCTACATGTTGAGTATCATCTTGCATCGGCATTTGCATCAATTTTTCGAAAATCAACTCTTCGTCTTGCGAATCATCATTAATACCGATGTCTGTGTTGTCGTCTATCGTGGTTTCTTCGACGTTCGTGCAACTATCACCATGACATGACGAGCACATTTGAGAGCATCGCAGCCCATATTTACGACAACTGCATGTTTTCTTTTTGCATCCCGTCTCGCACCTACAACTAATTTTACTCAGTAGCTCATCGGGAATAAGCGGTTCCAGCGTGTGCACTGGGTAGATGACATTTTGTCGCTCTTTCCAACCCCACGCTGTTGGATCCTTTTTATAACCAAGCCACTGTTGTAATTGTAGGTACGATCTGTATGCGTGCTGCTTAGTAGCACCTTCAGTCGGTGGCAAATTTTCTAATTTCAAACTACCTTTCAAAGCTGACTTTTGAAAGTTAAAAAACCGCCGCTCATGTAGAGTCTTTTTATCTTTCTTGGTGCCATACATTTGGCTAACTATATCGTTAGCACTCGAAGCTAAAACATCAGGAGTGACGTAGGGATCGTAGAAATGCTGTGCTTTTTGCTGTAGAACTACATCATCGGAAAGCGTCTTTATTAATTTGTTTTTGCCTTGTTTGAAAAAACAAGACGTTGTATCACATCCTGTGAAAGCATGCAGGAAACCTATTAACTTTTTTACTTTCAAATATTTAAAACTGTTGCTGTCATATATGCAATCATTCACATTTCCTTTTCCAGGTTTCAAAAAGTAAATAGTATTAATAGGTGAGTGCTGCGTTAATATTACCAATAAATCGATGTCTTCTCCAATTATCCAAGTTGTACCGCTTACGCTGCATTTGTCAGCAGTACTCACAATCAGAAAATCAGCATCTTCTTCCGCTACGACTGTACTACGTTTTTCTTTTTCAAACTCTTCGCACAGTAATTCAATTAACTTTTTTTTATTTTTATTCCTGCTCAAAAATTTGTCTTGCGAAATCGTAATAATCGTATCTCTATTGAATTCTACTTCTCGGCCTAAATTTTTATTCTCTCTCCGTGACCTCTCGGCTGCTTTTGTGCTTTTAACATTTATACCCTCTGGGTAACCATCGAAAACTATGGTGGAATTTCGACTGTAATTATGGGTTGTGTAATCAACATGCTGTTTAATAATAAAGTCTATGGATTTATTAGTATCCCACCGAACTTTATGCAAAAGGAAACCTCCATCAACCACATAAAACTCGTTTGGACCACGAGAATGATGATTTTCTTCCTTTCCGCATCCCGCCTTCGTCAAAAAGAGAAAGAGGGTAGGGAGCAAGTTCATATTCTAAAAACTTATGCATATCTGTTTTGTTTTGAATATTTAATGATATTCTCTGGAATATAAGAGTTGGGTCAATTGTTACGACTTCGTTATCAATTTTTACAGAAGAATTTACTGCTTTCAATGATAGCACTTTGTCCTTTTTGTGAAATTTCACCGAACCAAAATCACCACCAATAATTCTGTTCATTGAAGACAAACCAATTTCTAATGCTTTGTAACAATTTATTTTATCATAACCTGTTATCCCAGTGCTAATCGATAATATATTATCGGTCACGGGAAATGGGTTATGATTTTTGAAAAATTCTGTCAACTTTTTGGAGTCCTGTAAATCTCTCGTGATTCGCGAATTACTTGCGTCTACGTGTTGATCCGAAGTAACGTAAGTGATGTTACAAAATTGCTCCATAGCATCCGTTACTTCAATCAGAACGATAGTTGACAGAATTCATTTACATAAAGTACTTTCAGTTATCCCACGTCCATGAGTCAATCCACCGCTAACTTTCATCGGTCTCATTAGCATTTGCTCTATAATCATGTCCGACCATGTACCAGATCGAAACTTCTCAATTCGCCTTATGGTAAAATAACCTGAACGTCTAAATTTGTCATATTCCATAACATCCATTATATTTCCAAGATTATTCATATCTTGCAAATATAGGTGGCTGCTTTTAGCGTAAAGATTATGGCCGCTGGCATGAAAATAAGGCAACATGTGTTGGACACACTGCAAATGTTTAGACCAATTTCCGCTTCTTTCAGCCTGAATAAATTGCTTAGCCAGATCAACCATATTAAAATAGAGAATCCATAATCGTGCAGTTGGGTCATTTTCTTTTATTGATTCTAATTTATTTATAAACTTGTTTTTTATTTCTTTGAACTGATCATTTTTTAGCAACGTATGGAACTCCGATTTTCCTACGAGGTTAAACAAATTATTCAGAACAAGTACTTCTTCATCTGAGAGATCGATCAAAGAAAAAAGAATATTCGCCAAAGCATTTTGAATTAAAATATTCCCCCGGATCGCTCTAGAATAGGCATGGCCAGTTAGTGGTTTTTCGGCTGAACCTTCAGCATAAAGTTCACAAAATGTGTCCTCTAATCCACTACCTTCCATTATAAAACCTATTGCGCCAAGGTAGGACATAAGCATATGGAACCCTCCGAGCCTGACAATAACTTTATTTATCTTTGCTTCGTTTTGAGTTCCTTTACAGCACTCAATGATTTCTCTAGCCTTTTGATATAGAGGTTGATCAAAAGTGACGAAAACATTTTTTTGATCTTGGCTCTTGCATTTATTATTAGCTTCAATTAAAACAGTAAAAATTGTATCGTAATTACTTGGCGGTGCATTGACAAATGGAACCGGAATTATTCTTGATATGTGAAATGGTTTTACTTGCGTACATAGTTCCATAAAGCTATTCCAGCCGCTCATGTTTTCCCGCCGTACGTAATTACCATAAAACCACAATAAATCAGAATCCTCCACTTGATTGTTCACAATTAGATTTGTTCCATTGAAGTCTTCAATTTTGATATTCTTAAGGCCTGACTGAATACCTCTTTGAAAATTCTTTAAAGGTACAAATCCAAAAGTGCCTACATTAGTTGCCGATGGAATACGACGCAGGCGCTCTATTTTCGTACTGCTCGATATTTCAGAGGCAGGAGTTGCACAGATCACCCCACCCATGGCATGAAACGTATTTCTGCCGTCGATAGTACACGTATTATGATCCGCATTATCATAAATAAATTGGAAATACGATTTTCCTGCATCGTAACTTTCGGGTTGGCAAACTATAGAGGACTCGAAAAGTTGCGTTTTATAGTACGAAATGCACAAGCCAATATACGCTAGCGAATCAATTAGATTTTTGGAAGCATGTTTCTTATACATCATCGATGACAGGCCTAGCAATATAGGGGATAAAAATGACGGAGGTCTCACTGAATTTATTATAATGTGACAAAGTGTTGTAATTCTTTTATCCCACATAACATAAGAATTTTCTGAACATTTGTGACTTTTAATTAAAACATCTAAAAATAATCGTAACGACCGTGGTATGAACAATTGGGAGCAGGATAATTAGCTGTGTCGTAATATTTTGATCTAATATCATTCAAAATTAATTTCGCCGATGTCTCGATTATCCTTTCACTCTCCTTATCTTCATCTGAGTTTTTATTTCTGTACCATTCCTCAGAGAGAATTTTATTTCTTACAGATGCAAAACAAACCACTAAATCATTTTTTACTTTATAAATCGTAATTGTGCTACCAAAATATTCTAATAATTTGTTTTGTATTGTATCTAGTTTCATAGGAACTTCTCCTTTGTATTCACTTAAAATATCTTTAATCGAAAATTGACATTCGTCTTCACTACATTCGCACAAATAAGATATTATATACTCTACAGCTTCGGATGTACCTTCGCTCATCGGTCGGCTAGGCTGCTGAGTAAGTCTAAGAATTGAAAATTTCCTAAGACAATGATCATGGTAACGAGCGGCCCGTTCCACTAAATCTACGTTTTCTATGCGTTTCTTAAGATTTCTATATTCTTCCTGACGAATATCTTGTAAATTACTATTTTCTAATAGCGAATTAATTTTTTCCATAATATTATTTTGGAGAGTATTGCTTAAAACATGTTGAACTTTGTAAAGATTCATTTTAGTTTGAATCTTCCGTTTGGCCTCATACTCATCGGACGCATCTTCTCCGCAAAAAAGACAGTACTTACTAAAGTCAAATTTTCGTAAGCTAATACTACCTCTCCTTGAACTTACTTTAGAAGTTACAGCTTTTTTTGCGCAGCCTTTATTTTTGACTCTTTAACATAATTGCCATGACAATTCTTGTGAATATTTAATGATTCACACTTTTCAAGCTGTTTGTGTTTGTTGTCTTTTCTCTGTAAGCTTGCTGCAATCAATGATTCAATGGCTCTTTCTTTGACATTTCGTTGCTGGTCGGGGGATATAATTTTGTCACACAGCAAACAGATATTCTCATCGTGAGTTTCCATGTTTTCAAAAAGCTTCAATCTGAAATAATACAATGCGCATAAAAAATAAAAATGATATCAATTAATTTTTTTAATTATCGAAACTATATGAAACTACTATATATTATTTGAAAATTAAAAAAAAAATTAGTAATATATTGTAACGACCATAATTAATCAATAATTGATAAATAAATAAGTATACATAAAAGTTGTAATTGGAACAATTTTTACATTTATAAGTATACGTTTATAATAAATTTTAAAAAATAAATTTTAAAAAATATATTGTAACGGATTAAGAATAAAAATAAAAAAACTAAAATGGAGACATCACGAATTGAATTCGATTCACCCGGGTGAGAAGCAAGTGCCCGTACCGCCGGGCTATCACCGCACTGGCAGTACAGTGGTACATACGACACTAACTGTCGCAGCCAGTGCCGGTATGGCAGGAACCTATGCGCCGACTAGCCCCAAATCCGTATCCCTTTATAGTATATAAATATAAATAAATGTAAATGCGTATTCCAATTACAAGATTTATATACACTTATTGACATTTATATACATAAATACACTTATTAAAAATACTCGAGATTAAAAATTTTGTCAAAAACTAATTCGGAAAGATAGATAAGAATACAATAGCTTGTATATGATTTTATACCGACCCGTTTAAAGTCACAGGAGAGAAAAGCAAAGAACTTGATTCAAAACAAAGTGTTATATGTATGCATGATCCCTCTCCCCGCGAAATTACGTATGTGTCTGTGTCCATGTGTGAAGTAGTACACACGTTCAGCTGCGCTCTGATACATTATAGTATTATGCTTTTCTCTTAGTTACCCTGTGACTTTACATTATGCGAAATTTTATCCCGACATGATAATAATGCTTATGTACTAACCAATGGTTCGATTATGCAGTGCGTCAATCTCGTTAAATCTCCATAAAATATTTCTCTTGCAGTTCTAATTTAATATTGAAACTAGATTGGAGTTTACTATGTATCTTCACTACAAACATAAAAGAACTGTATATATTCTTTTTGACAATGACAAATAAATTATGAATCAATTTTCTAAAAACAGTATAAATAAATAATTATAATGCTAATGTACTTACCAATGGTTTTATATATGTACTGCGTGCGATATGCACTAAACCTCCGTAAAATATATCTCTGCAGTTGTTGCTATATTGCAGTTGTAAATTTAAACCGATTCGAATTGTCGTTCAAAAACAAACTACACAAGTTTCGTACAGAAATTATTGTGAGATTTCGTAATTGCACTAGAAATCAGAAGAACATTAATGCACTTAAAATCATTCAATAATTGAAACAGTATATAAACACTATCAAACAGTATTTGAAACAAAATATTTTTCTGTTCACGTGCTGGATAGCGTCACTAACAGCTCAACTGTCAAACTAACACAAATAAAAGCAACGCTCCATTTGGAGGGGACATGCGCATAAAGGACGAAGCAAAGGTTCTATCTTGAATATCTTTCTGAACGCATTATTCTGAACACATAAAAGAGCGGCAGACTTCAAAACTACTCTCGCACACATATACTCACATACACAGAATTAAATAGAAATAAGTTAAATTAATTAGTAATATGTACCATTGCATTAAATTAAATGTAATTGTTGGCGATCCAGCGCCTCAACCAGCGAGACGCTGACGTCACCAAGCCTTAAAAGGCAATATACGGTGCGCAGCCAATGAGCGCCCTCCACGCGGTCCTCTCTCACCGCCCCTCCTCAACAAAGTCTCGCCGACGGCACCTCGCAGCGCCGGCCGGCGACAGTTCACGCGCGACGGCGAGAGAGACAGCAGCGGCTAAGTGTACGCCAGGAGGCACGACGGAGACTTCAATAAAGTTGCCATTTACCTCCACACGAAAGCCTTCAATTATTTGAACCTCCAGTCCACGATCCATCCACATTCTACACTAAACATTGGTCCTTCGAGCCGGATCGTGGGAGTCCTCATCATCGCCATGGCCACAAAGAAGAAAATCTTTACTATCTTCTACTCTCACTCTCGAGTGGCGTAGAGATAGCTATCTTCTTTTCAGGTACGCATCAAAAGTGTTCGTGGTCGTGAGTGCCGTAACAGTCGCGTGCTCTAGCATGCCGACTTCGCGCGTACGTTGCTGTCTCTCTCTCTCGTTAATTCGCCGTCGTGTGTACTCGGAAGCCACCTTCTAAGGCTTCCTAGGGGAAATAGCACATTCAATTGCTATTTTCCCCATTTCTAAAAACGCCTTGGAGTGCGTCGCTATCGACTCCAAGACGTTGCCAAGAGCGTGCGCTGTAAAGCCAGCTCTAGAGTCATCGCGTTCGTACGTTGACCGGCAGCCATCTTGTCTTGTAGCCAAGAGCGTGCGCTGTAAAGCCAGCTCTCGAGCCACCGCGTTCGTACGGTGACCGGCACATATCAAGACCTGGACAACCAGCGTGCATTGTACACGCTCGGGGTCCACAGCATTTCTAAAACGGACAACCAGCGTGCATTGTACACGCACGGGGTCCACATCACTCAAGCAAAGGAGTACCCGCGTGCAGCGTACACGCTACGGGGCTCACACACTTCGAAACAAGGACTACCCATGTGGAGCTGGCTCGCTTTCACTGCATCGAGCTCGTACTCGCCGTATATATAGTGAGCTTTCCACGAGGGAAGGAGGGTCGTCTACAAGAAGACGACAATCAGGACGCGCTACGTCCGGGAAATCGCATACGTCATCGCCAGGAGGATTAGGAGGCGGACGAGTCCATCTTCGCCACAGGGGGCGCGCATCAACGGATCGGAGCTGTATTCGGACGAGTCCATCTTCTTCGCACCCAACGCCGATCCTATTGCGCTCGGATGCTTAGTCCTAATACTTGGACACACGTATCGTTCCAATTTGCTTAAATTAAATTTAGCAACTATCGTCTAGTCAATCTAGTATATTTATGCCATTTTAATGAGAATTTAATGATCTCTACTTAGTCAAATTACTTTAATTAAAATTGAGTAGCCTTATTAGAGATTAGTACAAGTTAACTGAGTTTGAGTTTATTATAAATTTAATTTGTAATTTTGAACTACTCTTGAGGAAATTGAATGCAATTTTTGGCCTAGCAAATACTTATGTTAATTGACCTTGCAGTTTATCACTGCCTGCTGATGCATCGTCTCGTCTCCAAATTCGACTGCTGATCTACACCTGGATTCATTTCTGATTCCGTTGCTGACTTCGCTGCATGGTTGCTGAATTCAACGTCGGCAGTTCCTTATCTTCAAGCAGTCAACGATACGGATCATCAGCTGATTCCACGTGGGAAGTTAACACACGCAGTCAGCGTTGCATCTTCAAGCGCATCTACGTTCATACTAGCATAAGTATTATAACCTAGGCTAAGATTTAGATTTAATAACTCTCACTATTTCTTCTCTCACTCTCGAGTGGTTAAGGATAGTTCTTAATCTAAGTTCACATTGTAAAATCAAGTTTTGCCTCCAACTCTAATTATTTGATTTCAAAATGGAGGGACTACATACTAGACAGTTGTTACTCCAAGCTAAAATTACAAACTCCTTTAAAAATTTCAAATCTAAGGGTAAAGATAACATGACGGAAGGTTACGCGGAGTCATGTCTCGCCGGCCTTGAAGCGAATTATGCGACTTTTCAGTTACATAATGAGTCCATTCTGAAGCTTGAGGTTCTTGATAAAGATCATGTCTATTTTACTTCTAATATTTGTGATTTGGTTGAGGATAGTTTTTATGTCCGTCGAGGAGAATTTCTTGATTACTTAAAGGCTATTAGAACTAGAGATGCAAATCAAGGCTCCTCCAATTCTAATGATGCCCCAGTTGCTACTAGTCCTGCTCATGTAACTAACGTTTCGTTTCAATCTTTACCTAAGGTAGATTTACCAAAGTTTTCGGAAAATTCTCGGATTGGGAAAACTTCAGAGACGTCTTTCGTTCAGTTATTCATCGACGCGAAGATTTAACGCCTGTCTTGAAACTACATTATCTTCGCACTCACCTTACAGGTGAGGCACTTGAGAAAATTAAATCTCTTCCAATATCTGGTGATAATTATGACCGAGCATGGACGGCTTTAATCGCGTATTACGAAAATCAACGTCGCATTGTTAGTTCTCACATTTCAGAAATCTTTGCAGTTAAATCAATGAAGGCAGATTCCTCGTCGGAAATCAAGCGGATTTATAGGGAAATCTTCAACCCCATCGCCAGTTTAACATCCCTTGATCGAGCTGCCTCATTAGGTAGTGATTTAATCGTTCACTTTGCGATAAATCGACTCGATTTAAATACACGTAAAGAATGGGAAAGACACCTAGGTGATAGCGTCGATCCATCAACGATGGAACAGCTTCAAGCCTGTCTTCGTAGTCAAACTCTAACACTAGAAGCCATTGAAGCTGGCTCTAGATCATCTTCAAATAACTACCCTAAATCACAATCACCTAACTCAAAGCCTCGTAAATCAGAGCAAGACAATGCTCAATCGGTCTATTCACATCAAACTTCAGCTAATACCTCATCAAAAAAGAAATGTTTATTTTGTAATCAATCACATTTTACAAATCGATGTGAACGATTTATCAATAAAACGGTTCCTGAACGTAAGGAATTGATTAAATCTACGAATCTTTGTTTCAACTGTTTAGGGAGGCACAACGTGAAAAGTTGTACTTCCAACTACCGATGCTTTCTTTGTAAAGCTAAGCATCATACCATGGTGCACTCTGACAACAATCAAGCAATCAGTCCGTTGCAGACTGATCAGATTGACTCAGCGACCAGCACCTCCAGCCCCAACTGTGGCAATTACGTCATCACAAAAGTTGATGATAAACCTGCTTCTCAAGCAGTCTCCCTCAATAGTGGAGAAAGTACTAATTGTACAGGAGTACTTTTAGCTACCGCTAGGTTAACGCCCTTGGTCCTAACGGAACCAAAATTCTAGTTCGTGCGCTGATTGATCCTGGTTCTCAAATCTCACTTGTTACACAAGCTATGTGTAACTTGCTTTCTCTAAACTGTAGAACCAGTCACACGCACATCCAAGGTATAGGTGAAAGGACAGCGGCTGTTTCTTCTAAAGTAGCGCGTCTTACTATACAACCGCATTTTGATTCAGCTTTCTCCTTGGAAGTTGATGGCATTGTTTTGCCAAAACTCTCGTCGTATAAGCCTCCCGTTGTAAGAGGTAATACAAATTTCGAATACTTACGAGGGCTGCAACTAGCAGACCCCAAGTATCTCGATCCCTCACGTATCGATATTCTACTCGGTGCTAGCGTTTATGCGCAAATCATTGAAAGCCAGATAATTAAGGGTCAGAAGCTTCGACCTATAGCTCTGAATTCCAAACTTGGATGGCTCTTGACAGGTAATCTCCCATCCATAACTCCAGAAATAGGGCTAGAGCCAATCTCTCTTCATTGCTCAAATACCTGCGAGCATGAAGCCAAACTTTTGGAGCTCGTACAAGATTTTTGGAGGGCGGAGGAAATACCCGTCGACAAAAAATCTTACTCGCCTGACGAACAAGCTTGCGAGCACTTCTATCAAAAAACCACTCGACAGGATGAGTCGGGTCGGTACATAGTAAGCCTACCCTGGAAAAGTCGAGACCAGTTGAGTTCTGCTCATCTCGAGAACTCTCATTCTGCCGCATTACGCGCACTCACTCGTCTAGAAGCAAACCTAGCTAAAGACGAGAAACTCAAATTAGCCTATAGTGATTTCATGAAAGAGTACATTGACCTTGGTCATATGTCACTCTCTACAAAATTTAATCCATCTTCTAACAAACCTCAAGCCTTCTTACCATATCACGGTGTGTGGAAAGGAACAAGTACGACGACCAAGTTACGTACAGTGTTCAATGGCTCGAGTAAGTCCAAATCAGGTGTCTCGGTCAACGATCTTCTACACGTTGGACCCAATCTTCGTCAGGATCCCGTCGCTTTGATCTGTGCCTGGCGTAGGTATAAGATCATCTTTATACTCATATACTCTTCGTCATGTCTAAGCCGAAGAAACTTGTACCTATCTTCTATTCTCACTCTCGAGTGGTTTAGAGATAGTCATTTTTCTTCCATTCAGGTTATTGCTAGTGAGATTGAGAACACCAGACTTTGTCTGATATATTTAGTCCAAACTGCATATTTTAAGTCAGAATTTCAACAATTATGTAGAACAGGTAAACTTTCGACTAAAAGCCCTTTGTTATCACTAAACCCCATGATAAAAAATCATTTGCTCAGGGTGGGCGGTCGACTCTCTCACTCTCTTCTCGAAGAAGATGCTAAGCATCCTCTTATTTTACCTGCTAAGTGTCACTTTACTACTTTATTAATCAGGGACGCTCACCAACGTACGCTTCATGGTGGTGTTCAGTTAACCCTTGCTACACTCAGACGACGATACTGGATTGTTAAGGGACGAGCTGAAGTTAAAGGAGTCATCAGAGCATGTACTACTTGCTCTCGCTATGCTGCGCGAGTGCCCTCCCAATTAATGGGCGAATTACCCAAAGCTCGTGTTTGTCAGTCGTCACCTTTCGAACGCTCTGGCGTCGATTACGCCGGGCCTATTCATCTGCGTCTCACTAAACCTAGAGGTAAAGGCACGATGAAAGGTTATATTGCCATCTTCATTTGTATGGCCACCAGAGCCGTTCATATTGAGGTAGTTGAGGATTATTCAAGTGAGGCGTTCATCGCCGCTTTTCATCGTTTCACGGCTCGTCGAGGTCATTGCAAGGAGTTATACTCTGACCAAGGTACTAACTTCGTCGGGGTAGATGTTCAACTGAGACAGATGGTAGATGCTTCGTCAGAATTCTCTTCTCAAGTTGTTCGGTCTCTTACAAAAGAAGGAACCTCCTGGATTTTCAATCCTCCCAGTGCTCCCCATTTTGGAGGCATTTGGGAAGCAGCCGTTAAATCGGCTAAACATCACATGCGCCGAGTCATTGGGGATCAAGTTCTCACTTTCTCTGAACTTGCTACTCTTATGTGTCGCATTGAAGCATGCCTTAACTCCAGACCTTTAACCGCTCTCACTGACGATCCTTCTGACCTTGACTTCCTATCACCGTCACACTTTCTCATACAAAGATCTTCATTTATAGTTCCTGAAGGAGATGTCACCAACGACAACGTTCCAGCAGGAAAGCGCTGGCTCTTGATCAGTCAGCTGGCCCAGCACTTCTGGAAGAGAAGGTCAACGGACTACCTGACGTCCCTGCAATCCCGTCAGAAGTGGAAACAACCTCAACCACCAGTCACTGTAGGCGAACTCGTGCTCGTTCGAAGCGAGCTCACGCCTCCAGCCAAGTGGCCCCTCGCCAGAGTTACCGCCGTCCATCCAGGGAGTGATGGAATCACTCGCGTGGTCGACCTGCACACGGCCACCACAAATCTTCGCCGACCCATCGCCAAGGTTATTCGACTCCTTCCCAAGGAGTAAGGACCGTTCGCCATTCTGACGAAGGTGGGCGGAATGTTGGCGATCCAGCGCCTCAACCAGCGAGACGCTGACGTCACCAAGCCTTAAAAGGCAATATACGGTGCGCAGCCAATGAGCGCCCTCCACGCGGTCCTCTCTCACCGCCCCTCCTCAACAAAGTCTCGCCGACGGCACCTCGCAGCGCCGGCCGGCGACAGTTCACGCGCGACGGCGAGAGAGACAGCAGCTGCTAAGTGTACGCCAGGAGGCACGACGGAGACTTCAATAAAGTTGCCATTTACCTCCACACGAAAGCCTTCAATTATTTGAACCTCCAGTCCACGATCCATCCACATTCTACACTAAACAGTAATTAATTATTTATTTATGAAAAAAAACATTAAAAAGTTAATTAAAATAATTATTGTTAATTAAGTATTGTTAAATAAACTTTTTCGGGGAAATAAGTAGGCCAGATGTTATTATTTTCGCGAGCCATCCCAAATTAAAAAAAAAATGAAGTGTTTATATCACTAAGTTACCGAGATATAAAAAATTTTTCGAGCGCGTCGGATTTGAAGTTCCTATGTTCAGTTTTCTTCGCGTGACACTGTAGCCTTCTCCATTTTTGACCCGCACCTTTGTGATTATTTATAACAATGTAATTTTGCAATTAATGTGACGCAATATTTGTTTTATGCGAGTACAACTATTAATTCGATTTTTCGCGCCTGTCTCGTTTCTTAATATTAATAATTGAAGACACGGCGATTTTTACAAAAAAAAAAATTATCTCTGCTTCTAGAGCACTTAGAGAGTTCGTAGGGACGTTGAAATTTGGGGAAAAATGCGAGCTTTCCAACGAACCTACTGTTGTTTATCTCCGACAAATACAGGAGTCGCAATTGCTTTTATTTATAACAAAAAAAGTGACTTTTTTTTATTTTGCGATTTTTAATAACTAAATTTGAAATAATTGCTTAGCTATTCATTGTTCGTGAAAGTAGAGATGTCAAACTTTCAAAATCCGTTTACTGCATCCTCGTACGACGTCCCACGGCTTGGGAAAAATCGCGCAAAAATGACCAAAATCTAATAAATAAATGGAATTATGCAAAAACTATTGAATATTTTTAGCTAAAACTTTAACTGCTTATTAAGTACTATAAGAGCTATACTAAAGCGAGTTATCAAGCACCTAGCAAATTTTTTAACGGAGTTATAAACAATCGTTGAAATGGCTATTTTCAGCGGTTTTTTACGATTTGCAGATAAACAAATTAACTAAATGTAAATCTGTAAATTGCGTTTGATAGATCTTTTCAATATCTACAAAGTTTACATTTAACTTTTTTCTGTAAAGTCAGTAGTTTTTCTTCTGTCGTCAAAAAACTGACTTTTCGATCATTAATTCATTATTTAAAAAATGATCCTGACATAATTTTTGGACGCACTCACCGGATCATTGTACCTGATGCCCCCCCCGACCAGAATCCGCTCGCAAACCTCTAGTTACAGTTAAGTTGGTGGAAAAACTAATTTGACTGGCCTACAGGCAGCGATTTGTATCATTGTCGACGTGTCAGGCTGAACATGTCTCGATGAGTGAAGCATGCCAAGAAATGGTTTCATTACATAACTCAATAAAATTAGTTTTAAATAGAGACCTATTGCCAATGACTTTATGGTGTGACAATAATGCAGCAATTCAAAGTTCAAAAGTCAGTAGTAGTAAAAGATTAAGTCATGTAATTGAAACCGAAGAACATTATGTTAGAGAATGTGAGGCCAGAAATCTAGTAAAAGTACAATGGGTTCCATCTAAAGAGCAGATAGCAGATATCTTTACCAAACCTTTGTCTTTTGCGTTGTATGAGAAATTGATGAGACTAATCCTAAATTACTCTAAATAAATTATAATTTTCTTTTTTGTTCTGTAGCAGAGAATAATTAAATAACAATTGACGAGTAGATGGACTAGAGAGAGATGACTGGACGCGACCAGATGTTCGATGAGAGGGAGTGTTGGAGAAATGGACGTGGAACACAGCTCGCGGTGTGCTGCTGTGCTGCACGCTCTCTCTCTCCTTTTCCCCACCTCTGCGGCCTATGCACCTTGCCAAGCGCCGGCGCTCGCGCTGGCACTTCCAAGCATGAGCCGGACTTAAGCACACGAGCTGGTGTTCAAGTGTTGAAGTGCTTTAGATTATTAGTTGAAATTTTGTATTGTACTGGAAATAGAGAGAACAGAAGTAATAAGAATTAGAAGAGAATAGAGTATAAATAAATAGCTTTGTTTATATAAAGGTTTGAAGTGTTTTATTTAATAGGGAGAATTCCCACGAAATAACTCTGTAATTCCAACAAAAATATAATATATGTTATGTTCACAACAAGTTTTTTAAATTAGTCAATAACTTCCATTTCAACGTGTTCTTCAGAATTAGAATATCTTTTACATTTGACTTTTCCATTTCCAATTGCACAAATATAATGATGTTTTTGCAAGTCTTTAACTCTACTCTTATTTTTAAAACGACTATTCAGTTTTCTTATATTTTTATTGTATGCAGAGTCTGGAGAATAGGCAAAATCAATATTTTTATAATTTCCATGATTGTTCAACCAGTCGTACAAAACTGTTGCTGTCAGGATTTGTTCAGTAGCAGGTAGCGTAAGGCTTGCTTTAGCTGCTGCTCTTTTAACTGAACCACCAACACCATCACATGCACCTTTGCCATGTATAGTTGGAAAGAAATGCCAATCTGCAAGTATTCCAAAGCTAGCTTCATGATAATACAGATTCAAAATATTTTTAAAATTTTTGAATTGCTGAGGTGCTTCATCACTAAAATAATGGATGCATTTCAAGTTTTCAAAATTTTCTTTTAGGTATGAGATCAATATCTGTTGATATGTAAATACGTCGCCGCCTCGTGTGTGCACGTTGGCAGGGACAGCTCGAGTTCCGGCGTTCCCTAATCTAGTCGAACCAGGTATCCCGTATTCCCCTAGGGTCGTGTACGCACGTGCCCTAGTGGAATTTCGGTGGGCAAAGTCTATCCTGGCCTGCCTCGTGTGTGCACGATGGCAGGAACAGGCCTAGTCCCGGATCTCTATTATTCCGTCGTTCCGGTCCTCTACAGAACCTCCAGATACACTTGTGTGCACGTTGCATCTGGTGTTCGTGTTCCTGGAATTACTCTGACCCTAACGACGTGTGTGCACGACGGTAGAAGCTGAAGCAAGTCCGGCGACAACAGGCGAGTCTAGGTCTGTTGGTTAGTTCGTGGTTGTCGTAAGCGTGCTCTGGTCTAGGTGCCGGATAGCGTAGGGTGGAGAGGATCGACGTTTGGTCCGGATGGGCTGCTACTAGGATCGACATGGGTGACGGATTAATTCGCGTACGTGGAAATAGTGCTTTAAGGAAATTGCGGGAACAGGATTTTCTGGAATCTAGCCTGTGTGTGCACAGTGCCAGCGGACTGATTAGAGGATTATACTGGGAGAATGGTACCAGGAGAACGGTCGGTAATGGTCTGTCTGACAATCGGATGAGCATGGCTTATATAGGCTGAATTTCCCCGTGCAAACTGCGCGCGTTGCTGTGGCGGCGGGGCCGTCGCGGCTGCGCGCGTCGATAAGGTAGCGCGATGAGCGGGGATGCGCGAGCGTGCCGGCGCGCTAATGAAGCGGTGTGAGCGCCCGCGCGCAAGTGAATTACTAACCTATCTGACGGGCGGTGTGCCCGCGCGCAACTAACCTAAATTGGCCGCGATGACTTAGCAACGAGGAGCAGCAGCCTCGTTGCAACAGTAATATTTTAATTCTTGTCCGCCATTTTGATTTTTCACAATCTGAGTTCAGATTCGTATTCAGAGAATTCAGAAATTCCGTATATACAATTTTCAGCAAAATCCAGTAATTTTTGAATATTTGATCTCCATTTTCGATCAGCCATTTTGAATCCTGAAAATCTGAGTTCAGATTCGTAATCAACGAATCCAGAAACGCCTTATATACAATTTTTAGCAAAATCCAGTATTATTGAAATATTTTGCCGCCATTTTGAATTTTTAAAATCTGAGCTCAAATTCGTAATCATCAAATCCAGAAATCCTAATATGCGAATTCAGAAATCCCCTATATACAATCGCAAAATTCAGTAATATTTCAATATTTGGCCGCCATTTTGAATTGGCAAAATATTAGTTCAGATTCGTAATCAGTGAATCTAGATACCGCCTATATACAATTTTCATTTCAGCAAAATCCAGTAGTATTTAAATATTTGGCCGCCATCTTCGATCCGTCATATTGAATTTTCAGAATCTGAATTCAGATTCGTTATCATGCGAATCCAGAAATCACCCATATACAATTGCAAAATTCAGTAATATTTCAATATTTGGCCGCCATTTTGATTTCGCAAAATATGAGTTCAAATTCGTAATCAGCGCATTCAGAAACTCAGTATATACAATTTTCAGCATAATCCAGTAATATTTCAATTTTTTTTCAGATTTTGTAAATTCCTAATTTCTCCTATAATAATTAAATAATTAAAATTCCTAATCAGAGAATCCGGAATCCATAATATACAATTTTCAGCAAAATCCATTAATATTTGAATATTTGGCCTCCATCTTCGATCCGCCATTTTGAATTCTGAAAATCTGAGCTCAGATTCATAATCATCGAATCCAGAAATCCCGTACATACATTTTTCAACAAGATCCAGTAATATTTCAATATTTGGCCGCCATCATCGATCCGCTATTTTGAATTCTCAAAATCTGATTACTGATACATTACCAGCGAATCCGGAAACACACTATATAAAATTTTTAGCATAATATGAGGAATGGATTTAGTATGGTGGAATAGGTGGAGGGGTAGGTGGATGGGACGTTGAGTGATGAAGGGGGGGAGAGGTGTGAAGGGGGTGGAGGGGTGGAGGGGGTGGACGGGCAGACACCCTTCAAAATAACGTAAAATTTGAAAGAATTTCACGATAAAAAGTGGCGGGGAAGTGGAGGGGGTGGAGAGGTGTGGAGGGGGGTGGAGGGGGTGGAGGGGAGTGGCGGGGGGTGGAGGGGAGTGGCGGGGGGTGGAGGGGGTGGAGGAGGTAGGTACCCATTTTGAGCCTTACACCTATATAATATAGGAAGATATTTTTTATATATATATATAGATACATTTCTTTTACCAGATTTATGGAGCCCTTTTATACACATGAGCATATTTATGGAGCCCGTTTTCTTTTACGGAGCCCGGGTCCCATAAAATATTCTTATACGGCGTTTATGGAGCCCGATCTAGAGTTTCTATACCCAGAGAGCAATTATTTCTTTAGTCACTTGTATACGGGAACTCTGGGCGTAGGTACTAATATACAGGGATGGGCTCCATAAAGGGGTTAAGTGATAATTATATATATATATATATATATATATATATATATATATATATATATATATATATATATATATATATATATATATATATATATATATATATATATATGTATATGGGTAGATTAGTCAGGTTAACTTATAAGTTTAGGTAGGACATAAGAACTCGCCTCAGGGGTTTGTTGTATTTTAATACTTGTTGATATTTACAAAAAGAAACTCTTGATTTACGCATGTGTTCTATTTAATATAGATATTGTAACATGGTAATTTGTTATTTACAAAGATTTTAACGTATATACTAACTGACTCTGTCAGTCGGTCTTACAATTGGTAGAAAACAATTAGATAGGTAAGTCTCGCTGGGTTATCTGCAAAATACATAATGACATTAAAATACATCATTATATATTTTGCAGACTACCCGGTGAGACTTGACTATCTTATAGTTTTCTATGATACTGTGACACAGACAGTCAGCTAATACATTACATTCTTTGTATACGTCAATTTGCCATGTTACAAAATCTATATTAAATATTCAGCACATACATTACACAAGTTTTTTTTATAAATATAATCTGTATAAAAATAATATATTAATAATAATCAAAGGTTCATGCAAAACTTATATGCTAACAAAAATAAATTATTTCTATTATCTCTCTAAACAACTGTTAAGTCGATTTAAAAAAAAATCAACTCCCCCATCTCTCTCTCTCTCTCTCACTCTCTCTCTCTCTCTCTCTCTCTCTCTCTCTCTCGTCTCTTCTTACTCAATAACTGTATAAGGACTCCAGGAAAAACTTTGAGAAGAGCTTAAATATTTTTTTGAAACAGCCAACAAGACGTTCTGTAGAAGAATAATGTACTAATAATAAACTTTATTTTGAAAGATCCCGAATGGAAATAATAATCGTAAAACTATGTTACAATCTAGTACACTATTGTAAATTCTCACACCATTTGGTACGTTTCGGTACGTTTTGATTAAGATTCAGACATTTGTACGGGATCGCACCTAAATGTACCGAATCGAACCGAAATGTATGTCAAGGAACTTGCAGGTACAGCCTCGTACAGAAACCTACAGCAACTTACATATACTGAAAAAATTATTTTTTGTCTCAAAAAATTGCTTGCCTAAACGTACACCGAAATATACCAAAACATGCGGAAATGTACCCAAGCGTACAAAAACGTTCGGAAACGTACGTCAATGTACGTAAATATACGGTGCTGTAAAGAAAATTATAAGAACTTGAAATATGCTGGAAAATGTATTTGTTCTTTCAAAAGTTTTTGTAGTATAAAATTATTCTTAAAATATTATATTTTACTATTCCGTACGTTTACGTATGTTACCGCACGTTTCTGTATGGTCACGTATGTTATTGTACATTGCTTTACGTTTTCGTACGGTTTGGTACGTGTCAGTACGTTTCGGGATGTATCCTTAAGTTTCGGTAAGTTTCGGTACGTTTCGGTGCGTTGCAGTTCGTTTCAGTACGTTTCGGTACGTTTTGCTACCAAAATATTTGCATATTAATACACTCATTTGGTACATATAAGTATGTTTTCGTTCATTTTCGTACGTATATGTATGTCACTGTACGTCACCGTACGTTTCCACAAGTTTACGTACGATTCGATACGATTCGATACGTTTTGGTGCGTTTTCATATAAAATGTCCGAATCCTAATCAAAATGTACCGAAACGTATCGAATTGCACGGAAACGTACAGAAACATAGCGACACGTAAAGGAACGTGCCGAAACATACGATAATTTACATTGAAGTACCGTTTATTTTTTCCATTCGGGATCTGCAGAACTTTTGTTTTTTGTACTTCAATGATGTACTAAGTATAATAATGATGTACTAAAAATCAAAAACATATTTCAAAAGTACAAAGTTGGATCTTATAACGAGAAATTGAGTAATCATCGCTTAACAATATCATCGTTGATGCAATATTGTAATACAGAGATCATAATTAATGAACAGCTAGATTTCCGATACACGGCTAAGAAAGCAATTAATTTGTATTTGCATTTACTTGAAAGGCTGTAAAAATGAAGGGTATTTAAATGAGCTACCACGCATTAGTAGTTCATTGACTGATTGTTAATGTGACATTGAAGTTTAATCAATTAAAAAACCGCTGCTAACTCCTTTAGCAGAATGCTTTCTCAAAGAGAATTGATAAATTACATCAAATAATCTTTTTAAATGTATATTTTAATAAAAAATGTCATTGTTTCTGCATATCTGATTTTCCGTAAATTTAATATTCAAAATGATCAAGAAATTATATTTAAAACAGTTATTTAGTAATTATTAAATTGCAAATTAAAAAGTTTAATGTATTATCACATGCTATTTATTGAATTTATAAATTAATTACGTTTTTTCAAAATTTCTCCGGCGTTTTCTTACCAGTACAAATCGAACCTTGATATTTAATTATTCAATATCATTACAAATACTTTATTTTGTAAAATGCAAATACTGTAGGTAGCGTAAGAGGTTACGATTTTTCTTACTTGAACTTGTCAAATTTTAGCATTGATACAAACAATGAATGTTTTGATAATTATTTTCTCATGAATTTTGCGAATGTTTTGATAATTATTCTGTATTGAATTTTTTATAATTATACAGAAAATGTATTTTATATAAAATATATTTAACTTTTTATGGAACTTTTTATATTCTTACATTTTATTAATAATCGCACTGAAAACTGTGGATATTTTAGAAGGTATGATTATCTTTTCGCAGATTTATCTAGTGTGAATATTGTATTAATTTATGACCTTATATAAATTTATAATTAAATAGACAAATATATTTTTATTACAGAATATGATAATACTTCCAACTTTTTATACTTGGCGGGCCCGACGGTTTATCATGAGAAAATCATAAGATCTTATATGAGATCTCATATGAGATCCCATAATATATAAAATTGCAGATGACATCACATATATGATATTTACACGTGGGAAAAGGATAAAAACTAGGTGGCTTATAAAATGGTTAGTAAAATCTATAACACTTTTGAGTAGACTACAAATTTATATGTATTTTCTATCTCATCCCCGCTTAAAAAAGACGGACACAAGGACAAATATTTTGGGTAATGAAAGTAGATCATGAGATTCTGCACATATAGGGGTATTATATTTAAACGGTATCAATTAAAAATTAGAGCCAATGTAATTATTTATAGTGGACTTATAGGTACAAACATTGTTAATGAATTTATGCAAAAATTTAGATTTCTACTTTTACAAAGCCCACCGGTAAACTGAAAACCGTCGGGACCGCCAAGTATCTATGGGATATTGGAGGATCACCCCTGCTAGAGCAGCTCTATAGACTTCTATTATCCTCCCAAGATGCGTAATATTAAAGAAATTTCAAAATTGAGAAAGAATAATGAAAAATGGTGATGTGGTGGTAACTATGTAATTTTGTTATATAGGCTTTGACTTTTCGTAAATACCTGAAAAAGTTCTTATGAATTTTAGAAATAAAAAGAAGGCATTATAGTTATATAATTAAAATAATTTTCGCCCACACGGGGGTAAAGTACGTAGATACTATAAAGTTTTGTAGGAGCTGTGTGAGCTATTGGGCCTCTTGGTCGTTACGTAGCATTTTATATCCGCTGGCTGAATAATTTTAAAGTTACAACGTGGGCATAAAATGTAATTTTACATGCGAGGTACGAAAAGTTCTTACTGCCGGTAGTTGACTATAATTAATTAATTTCAGTACTTTCTTGTGTTTAATTTGTATAGAAGAATGAAGAAATTTGAATACATTTCTGAGAACATAGTCATACAGTTTTTCGGAGAACGGTTTGCATTACTTGACTATCGATAATTGATTTCACAACTTTCGTTTGTTTGATTTGCAGTGAACAATTTGAAGGTACTTACATATAATTTGTTGAGCATACATTGACTCAAAGAAGTAAAAGACTTTTTTACTATAGTATTTATTTGACTTCTTTTAAAAAATCAAAAATATTATTTTATAGATTATACAGAAAAAACTTCTACACTTGCCTTATTTTATACTTTCGTAGAAAGTTTTATTAACAATACTATTATTTGTACAGTCATGAAAAAAAATTATTACCATTTGTAGAGAGTGCTTATTGAATAGATGAGATCAGAATAAATAAAAGGACTACAGACAAATTGTGTTGTTAGAATATATTTAAAAAATTAGTTTTTTAAAGAACGTGCTGATTGTTTTGAAAAAATATTTAAGCTCTCATTAAAGTTTTTGGTACAGAGGGAGAGAGAGAGAGAGGGGGAAGAAAGAGAGGGTGGGAGAGTTTAGTAAATAATGTTTGTTAAGTATAAAACTATATAGAATAGTAACCAAACTTATTCTTACCTATAAGTTTTTACTTTTGTAAAAGAATTTTTTAGAGAGATTTCACAACTTTTTAAGAGTAAAAGTACATTATAAATAATGTTTATTAAGTATATAAAATTACACTTTAATTGATTTCACAACTTCTTTGGGTTTATTATTACTTTGTTCTTCTTCATTGTGCACGGATTCAATAACACTGACATTCAATGATTTATTATAAAATAAATACATTGTAACTAGCCACACTACTGTAACACAATCCGCTAGCAAATTAAAATATTGGTTGCAGATTCAAAAAGTATAGCCATTACAGTAATTTATATATACACTATACGTTATTCACAAAAAAGATTTATTTTTTCTATAAACATTTTATTAATATTGAAAAATATTAATACAAATTTAACGATTTGTAAACTAAAATTTGACGATTCTTTACAACATAAGAAATAAACGTTTTTATCAACAAAAAAAATTAAAAAATTTTTTAGAGCACACCTACCACACCATATTTTTTCGGTTCTTTGAGGGTTCCAAAACATGAGAAAATTAGTGAACACTCATTATCCGTTGCCAAGCTTTTCTGCCGACGAAATGAATTTTTCTTATGGAAATTTAACATGGGAAAAATGGACGAAAAGTAGTTATTAATGATTAACCAATAGCAAACGATTGAAGAGGCCAAACCAAATTTCACGAAAAAGTGATTAGAGTTGAAGAATACCGCTTTAATTTGAAATGAGAATCGTTAAAATCCTCTGATTCTATGCAAAGCTACGTGAATTTGAAAATGGTGAAAAATGACAAAAATAAGCCATTTTTTTCAAACCCGCGTAATTCTTCAAATTTTTAAAATTCACGTAGCTTTGCACAGAATCGACCGATTTTAAAGATTCACATCTTAAATTGAATCTCCGTTCTTCAACTTTAATCGATTTTTTGTAAAATTTTGTTTGGCCTCTTCAATAGCTTGTTATTGGTTCATCATCAATGACTACTTTTCGTCCATTTTTCCCATGTCAAAATTTCCAGAAGAAAAATTAATTTCGTCGGCAAAAAAGCTTGGCAACGGATAATGAGTGTTCACCAATTGTTTCATGTTCTGGGACCCCCAAGGAACCGAAAAAATCTGGTGTGGTAGGTGTGCCCGAAATTATTATTATTTTTTTTTTTTTATTCCCTTTTTTGTCTATTTCGGTAGAATTGCACATATATATATATATATATATATATATATATATATATATATATATACTGTTAACGGAGTGACAGTGACATTACTTATACCAATTAGTGTAGTTCACCATTTCAACTGTTTATAATTTTTTTTCTATTAGAGGCACACATCCTACTATCGTGTTATTTTATAGATTATGGTGTGTAGAATGCGCTACTCTACGATTGACTTGATTAAAAGATTGTTGAAAAAGTTGTAGCAAAAAAGATAAAATCAAGATGAATTTCAAAAATCATGCCATCCCTGTTTTGATAATTTTTTGCATTTTTACTGTGCGTGACACACTTATCTATATGAGCTTTCTTAATTGCTAATATGCTTATCTTCATAGAAAAAAATTATGAACATGATATTATGTTCGTTGAAAAAGTTACACTAACTAGAAGAAAAAAAAAATGTTATCATCACATCGGCTTATCGGTTTTTCACGAGTTTTGGTGATCGGAACAATCGGGTATAGGTTTTATTGATGAAGACACTAGAGTAACTGTCAAAAAATGATATTATCTAATAAATTATTACCTTAAATTATTAAATTTTTCATTTTGGATGTGTGAAACCATACACCATCATCGAAATGAAAAGTCCTAGAGATATGCCCATATACATAACTTTTTTGAAATTCTTATTAAAAATACTTGAATTAATAAATCTATTACATAATAATTTGACTGGTCCATAAGCAAATATGTAAAACAGCTTAGGAGTAAGCACTGATATCGACTAAATTTGTTGAAGTAGAAATAATGCTTCTCAAACCAAAGGCTCAGATTAATATTTCAAATAAATGTCACAAATGTCAAAGGCTTACAAGAATCGTAGATCCAGACAAACTACTGAGTCACAATTCTATTTTACTTTGAAGACAATAAAATTTTGTTGGCGGTAAATTAAGAGGATTGGTATTCAAAATCCAAATAATCCTCTTTTCTCGATAAACTTGCCATTGGGTCTCAATTCTATTACTGCTTTCTGAGTGATGAGGTTGTCTGCTTCCGCATCCTAGACAGAAGAAGAAAAACATACACAAAGAACCTATTTCTCAAAGAAAAGTGAGGCATAGTATGTTTACAAAATTTTCTCAAATAATTTTGTGGTTACTCATACTTATCTGCTAAATACTGTCCCGGTGATGCTTCTTTCGCTCCATGAACTGTAGTAGCAGTAACTCATGACTTCTACACATATTAAATTTGGGTATAAACCAGCTGTCAATGCTGCTTTTACTTAAGGTTTTCAAAATTAGGACTTAAATCTCTAATATCATCTGATCCTTTATTCTTGACAAAAATCGCAATATTTCCATAGCAGCAGCTGATACAAAGTTTTTTTCGCAAAATACTTTTCCCCATCCATTCACTTTTACTTTCTCTTTTATTTTACCAAATTTAAGAAGGTCATACGGTTAACACAGCAATGTAATTATTACAGTTTGAGCATTACAGAATCATCCCGAGTGACATTTCTTCATAGAGCATCTTGTCACAAGCAAACTGAAAAATAAAATCCTTCAAAGTTGATAATGGATAAAAGAAAACTTTTACTTCATTCCTGAAAAATCATATTGCATAATTTTAAATAATTTTAATAGTTTATTATTTAAAATAAATTTAAAATAAAATGATTTAGATACCAACTAATTTTGATCAAGAGATTCAAGCTTGACTTTCAAACTTTGAAGTTCAATGCTTTGTACAACATATTTTTGCCGTATACCCCTAGCTTCTCTGAGTTTTTCTCCAAGATTATCTAAGCGTATATACTCTAGTTATTCTTGCATGGGCAATAATATTGTAACCTATATGTTTCTATTGATCACCTCCAAACATACTAGCTGCACCATTCACTTGAGCTACTACTTGATTAGTGATAACCACTGCATAGCCAAATTCATCAGCTAATCTAAGCAATAATCTATAAAACCTGGCTAAATGTATTTGGGAAGCTGCCAATTCTCCTTTTCCAGCAAAATCTGTCCTGTATAATGCAGTAGTACTGTCTACAAAGCTGTGATTTTGCAGTTTTAAATTCTCCAAAGTTTTCTGTAATAGATCATGTTTATATTCCACCTCCTAAAAGTCTGTCTAATAATTACTTGAATTAGTTGTAGATTATGAAGACTTTGCCGATGTAATGAGAAATTGCTGGCAATACTGCTATTACTACTGGTGCTGCTCCTTTGATAAGAATCTGTTCCAGAGATTAAACACTGTGAGATTTCTATAAACTGAAAATTAAAAAAAATTTTCACAAAGTATTTATTTTTTATTTTTATTATAAGTTATATATTTATTTTTTTTACATGATATATATATATATATATATATATATATATATATATATATATATATATATATATATATATATATATATAAATACATCAAATGCATCTTTTGAGGATCTATGTCAGCACGGATTCAATACATTGAGGATTTTTCGGACTTTTGAGGACATCCTCAAAATTCCTTCGGTATGAAACGGTACATTTGAGGATTTATATTAATACCTTCAACTTAAAGAGGGAGTTATTTCTTTAGTCAAGCATATGCGAACTCTGGAGAAAAAAACTATAGATCCTCAAAAGTACCGGTTTCCGCAATATATATATATATATATATATATATATATATATATATATATATAAGCATTTTCTCTGAGACCGCATGATGGGTTTTCATGGGACTAAGTGCAAATTCACTAAATTACGAGTCCATACATCAACGGCTTTCTCAGCATTTTGAAATTTTACTTTTACTAATTTCCTTTGTTTAACTTGGTGCTTTTTCTTCAGAATATTTGCGTTTCTCATGATTGGAGCCATTTTTCAAAATGTATCTTATAAAAGCAGATAAATAGAAATTTTAAACATTTCACAATTATGTAAATTGTTCATTATTTACATGAATTTACTCAATCTTATATATAATTTATGATTTGAACCCGTATGGAATATTTTATTATAAGAAATAAAAAAAGTCCGAACGCCTAAGATTTCAGTTCAATTAAAAAAACTTTTAACATTTAATAGTGAATTTTAATCTTTTATGGGACGGAACTGACAGGGACGGAACTGACATTTTTAAGTTTAGAAAGCTCGTACGTCGCGTATACTCAATACAACCTATTCTCCGCGTATGTAGTTCTTATATCCACCAAATACTATAAAAAAATGCATTTTACTTACCATTAAACATAATTTAAAGAGCGGATTACACGGTGGACGGAACTGACTAAAATATTTGTACGCTGTGAAATTAGAAAAAAAAAGTAGTTCGCGTTCGTGGATTTTCTAATTTTTAACGGCTTTGTCGCTTCCATCATTCGCCCGTGTGCTCGCGCTGGAGGAGTCGTCCGCTAGATGGCGTTGTGGAGCCAAGTAGCGCTTTCTTCAAAGCAATTAATGCTATTATCAACATTTTCGTGCAAATCGCTGGACAAAAAGTATCCATCGTGATTTAATAGTTTGTTGAATTTGACCTTGAAAATAATGGAAACATATATTAAAAACCCTGTAATTTATAATGCGTATGTGGGAATTAGGCTTCTACGCTTGATTTTCACGTGGCGCAAGATTTCATATTGAAAACCTTGTTTAGGACAAGGGATGGAACTGACATTTTGACTCTATTTTATTGATTTTTTTTAACAGACAGTTAAAAAACGCTTTCTGTAGATCTTCCAAGAAAGTCAACGTCATTATATATACATTAGAGCCTGTGAAACATTTATTTTTTTTGCACATCTTTATGTAACCTCTGGACGCCATCTGGGATAGTTATGGCACAATAACCCATATAAATATATATATATATATATATAAGTACATATATAAATCCTCAAAATTCCTTCGGTATGAAACGACACTTTTGAGGATTTATTAATACCTTCAACGCAGAGAGGGAGTTATTTCTTTAGTCAAGCATATACGAACTCTGGAGAAAAAAAACTATAGATCCTCAAAAGTACCTGTTTCCGCATTATATATATATATATATATATATAAATATCATTATACGGTATTTTGAGGATTTTATAAAGAATTTGTACAATAGTGGTCACACAAATATAAACATTGTTATAAACAACCAATAAACAAGCGCGTGACTAAAGAAATAATGACCCTAAGGTTATTGACTAACACCACGACGCCTGCGGCGCCCGCTTTTACGGAAAAATATCACGGAATTTCCGAAATCGATGTATTAACACACTATTGTGGAAACCGCTGAAAAATCCTCAAAATGCCTCTCGAGTGCTTTGGACTTTTGAGGAGACTCCTCAAAATGCCTACAAAATCCTCAAAATTCGGTATATATGACTTTAATCCTCAAAATGCGTCCCAGATGTGAATATATATATATATATATATATATATATATATATATATATGATGACAATACTGCAATTGAAATGAAAATAAAGAGTCATCAAAATTTAAGAACATTTAAAATTATTGACTGAAGTTTTAAATAGTAATCCTTATGCTAAACAGTATAAATATTTACACGAAATAACTAATACAGAGAAATTTTCAAATTATAAATTATATTTTGTTCATGAGAATAATAATCAAAAACATAATTATACTAAACCATTAACGTCGGAATGTGCAGCTATAATTATTTCCAAATGAGGAATCCCTCATAATTATGATCTATGCGTTTATCCAAAAAATAATTCTAATGAAAAACAATACACATATTTAAGTAAATTATCAGTGCAGCTATAATTATTTCCAAATGAGGAATCCCTCATAATTATGATCTATGCGTTTATCCAAAAAATAGTTCTAATGAAAAAGAATACACATATTTAAGTAAATTATCACATCATGTTGACCCAATGGTATTTCCATTATTTTTTCCTTCAGGAGATTTAGGCTGGAGTATTGGTTATACTAAAAAATCATATGATTCAAAAGAAAACCTTCTAACAATATTACAGCACTATTCTTATAGATTAGCTTACAGACCAAATTCAGAAAATTTCAATCCACTTTTATTTGGAGGGAGACTAACCCAACAATTCTTTTTACATGCCTATATTATGATAGAAAACAATAGAATGAATTATTTTAGGCAGAAACAAAAAAAATTACGTACTGAATATTATCAAGGTTTGAGGGATCATGTTATAAATAGTGTATTAAATATATCAGAAAATTTTGCAAAAAAAGAAAGACTAGGAAATATTTTTGTACTACCAGTAACTTATATAGGTAGTCCTAGGTATATGCAGCAACATTATCAAGATGCAATGGCAATAGTAAGAAATATTGGTCGACCTGATTTATTTATAACTATGACGTATAATTCTTAGTGGAAAGAATTAAAAAATATATTAACGACATTTCCTATCGGAACTACGCCCAATGATATACCAAATATTACAGTTAGATTATTTTATACAAAATTTAAGTGTTTACTTAACGATATAGAAAACCATCAAATTTTTGGAAATGCTTTAGCTTATGTGTATACTATTGAATTTCTGAAAAGAGGATTACGACATGCACATTTTGTAGTAACATTAGATCATAAAAATAAATTAATGACACCAGAAGCTATTAATAAACACATTTCTGCTGAGATACTTTCTAATAATGATAAAAAATTAGTTATAAAACATATGTTACATGGACCACATAGTGAAAATTTTCAGTGTTATGATAAATGTAAAGACGTTCGTAAAAACAATTTTCCTAAACCTTTTCAATCGTCAACAACATTTAAAAAAAATGATTATCCTCAATATAAACGAACAAATAATTCTTCTGATAATTACACATATCGACTTAAAAGAAGTAAAAAAATTATTCCAGTAGATAATTCAATGGTAGTTCCTTACAATAAATTTTTATTAGAAAAATATAAATGTCATATTAATGTTGAATATTGTGCTTCAATTCAAAGCATCAAATATATTTTTGATTATATACATAAAGGTAGTGATAGAGCTTTTTGTACATTAAAAAAAATGATGACAAAAGAAATGGAATATATGAAGAAATTACTGAATATATTGATGGCCGGTACTTGAGCCCAATAGAAGCAGCATGGCGGTTACAAAACTTTCCCTTATGTGGAAGGAGTCATACTATTATCCGTTTAGCAGTTCATACAGAAAATCAACAAAAAATTTTTTTTGAAGAAAATTATGAAATAGATGCTCTTGATAATTGGAAAACAACTTTAACAGCGTTGTTTGACTTGAATAAAAATGATAAATTTGCAAATAATATAAAATACGTTAATATACCGCATTATTATATATTTAACGCAAAAGAGTTTGGGTAAAACGTGAACGTGAACAAAAACATTATGCTATTGGACGTTTAAATATAGTATCTCCAAAAGATTCTGAAAGATTCGCTTTAAAATTAATATTAAGTCGTATAAAAGGCGCTACATCCTTTAAAGATTTACGTACATATAAAAATGTAACGTATAATACTCATAAAGAAGGTACTACTGCAATGGATTTAATAGAAAACGATTTATAAATTTAAAAATTTTTTGAAGAAGCATGTCGTATCATGTTACCTTTTCAATTACGTAAATTTTTTACTTCTTTTCTACTAACAGAAAATATTCAAGCCAATATTATTTGGGAAAATTTTAAAAAATACTTTAGTGAAGATTTTCATGAAAATAAAGATAACTTAGCTTTAGATCATATAAATAAATTATTATTGTTGGAAGATTTATCTTGTACAGATTTTGGATTACCTGAACCTGATCCCATCATAAATGATATAAAATACGATAGTAAAATAATTTCAATTAGTAAGGAAATATTCGAAGATATGTTTACAAAATTAAATGAAGATCAAAAATTTATTTTCAAACAACTTATAAAAAATATAAATAAAATAAATTTTATAGATGGTCCTGGAGGTTCGGGTAAAACATTTTAATATAAAACTTTAATTTATTATTTTCTATCAAAAGGAAAAAATATTATATCAATCGCTTGGACTGGTATAGCGTCTATTCTATTACCCAAAGGAATGACTACTCATAGAACCTTTAGATTACCATTACATTTAAATAGTATTGAAAATCCTTTTTTAAAATTAGAATCAGATAAAAAGAAATTAAAAGAAACAGAAGTCATAATCTGGGATGAAGCATCTATGATACCCAAAAAAGCTTTAGAAATTATTGACAGAACTTTAAGAGATTTATTTACAAACGATTTACCTTTTGGGGGAAAATTAACAATTTTAGGAGGTGATTTTCGACAAATACTCCCAGTAATGAAAAACGGGTTTAGAAGTGCTATAATTGAAGACACTATTAAATATTCTGAACTTTGGCATTTATTTAAAATTTTCAAATTAAAACACAATATTCGTTTTCAGAATAATGAATTCTCAAAATTATTATTACAAATTGGAGACGGTAATATAAATCCTTTTATAATACCTAATAATTGGAGAACTAACGATGTGTTCTTACAAATTTATAAAAATATTAATAAAATAAATGATTATGATCGTGTTATTTTAGCACCTCATAATGAAGTCATTAAATTTTTGAATAAAAAAGTTTTAATGTTATTAAATGGTGATAAGAAGACTTATTATAGTACAGATTATGCGAGTCATAAAGGTGTTGATCAAAGTGATGACAACATTCATCTACTTTTTCCAATAGAAATATTAAACAATATTTATGAAGGTTTGCCACCTCATAAATTAGATTTAAAAGTTAATACTATTGTTATGTTAATTAGAAATTTGAGTATACGCGAAGGTTTGTGTAACGGTACTAGACTTAAAATAACCAAATTATTTAGATATAATATTGAAGCAGAAATATTAACAGGAGAAAAAGTAGGTAGTAGATTTTTTATTCCAAGAATTACATTAAATATAGGAGAATCTTCTTCATTACCGTTTATTCTTTATAGAAAACAGTTTCCATTAACATTAGCATTTTGCATGACCATTAATAAATCTCAGGAACAAAGTTTTGATTATGTAGGGTTATACATCAAATTCTCATACGGTCAATTATATGTTGCTTTATCACGATGTAAAAATCCAGATAACATATATATGAGACGTTTCACATCAAATCGATCAAGGCCCTCGCCAAAATTTGGGGACACTTACAAAACTGATATTTTGCTGAAAAAATTTGTCTTTCCAAGTACTTTAAGATGTTATATGGCAGAATTCATAAATCCAATATGGCGGCCCAATATGGCGCCTGGAAGTGTAAAAAAATCAAGATTCATCCAATAAACTACCGCCAGTGAACATATTATTGATGAATCCCCCTCACTCACTTGAAAATTGACTCACTTGAAAATTGAAGTCAACTATAGACGTACTCGGTTTCGATATAAGCTACTGCAGATTATGCAAAATTTCGAAATTCTAGATTACGAAAATCATATTTTCGAATCTAACAATTCACCTACTGTCCAAAACATCGAATTTCATCAATACGATTTCAAAGCAAATATAACTTGTTTCTAATGATTTATTTCAAAATATGTTTATTGTATCCCTATTAAAATTCTATTAATGAAATTCGATGTTTTGGACAGTAGGTGAATTGTTACATTCGAAAATATGATTTTCGTAATTTAGAATTTCGAAATTTTGCACAATCTGCAGTAGCTTATATCGAAACCAAGCACGTCTATAGTTGACTTCAATTTTCAAGTGAGTCGTCTAAACTTTGGACCCCCCCCCCCCCATATGATACTATCGAACTGACTTAAATTTATGATTAATTGACTTTAAAAACATACGAAAGACTACCCTAACTTGTTTTGTCTATAAAATCGACCATTGATCTTTGTTTGCATAAAAACTTTGTGATTTATGGTTTACTAAGCAGTTATATAAAAATCTTGAATCGTCTGAAAATAACAAGATTTATGAACAGCGATCTCGAAAGCCCTATTAAGGTCATTTGGAGGGGGATTCATCAATAATATGTTCACTGGCGGTAGTTTATTGGATGAATCTTGATTTTTTTACACTTCCAGGCGCCATATTGGGCCGCCATATTGGATTTATGAATTCTGCCATATAACATCTTAAAGTACTTGGAAAGACAAATTTTTTCAGCAAAATATCAGTTTTGTAAGTGTCCCCAAATTTTAGCGAGAGCCTTGATCGATTTGATGTGAAACGTCTCATATATATGTTATCTGGATTTTTACATCGTGATAAAGCAACATGTAATTGACCGTGTGAGAATTTGATGTATAACCCTACATAATCAAAACTTTGTTCCGGAGATTTATTAATGGTCATGCAAAATGCTAATGTTAATGGAAACTGTTTTCTATAAAGAATAAACGGTAATGAAGAAGATTCTCCTATATTTAATGTAATTCTTGGAATAAAAAATCTACTACCTACTTTTTCTCCTGTTAATATTTCTGCTTCAATATTATATCTAAATAATTTGGTTATTTTAAGTCTAGTACCGTTACACAAACCTTCGCGTATACTCAAATTTCTAATTAACATAACAATAGTATTAACTTTTAAATCTAATTTATGAGGTGGCAAACCTTCATAAATATTGTTTAATATTTCTATTGGAAAAAGTAGATGAATGTTGTCATCACTTTGATCAACACCTTTATGACTCGCATAATCTGTACTATAATAAGTCTTCTTATCACCATTTAATAACATTAAAACTTTTTTATTCAAAAATTTAATGACTTCATTATGAGGTGCTAAAATAACACGATCATAATCATTTATTTTATTAATATTTTTATAAATTTGTAAGAACACATCGTTAGTTCTCCAATTATTAGGTATTATAAAAGGATTTATATTACCGTCTTCAATTTGTAATAATAATTTTGAGAATTCATTATTCTGAAAACGAATATTGTGTTTTAATTTGAAAATTTTAAATAAATGCCAAAGTTCAGAATATTTAATAGTGTCTTCAATTATAGCACTTCTAAACCCGTTTTTCATTACTGGGAGTATTTGTCGAAAAACACCTCCTAAAATTGTTAATTTTCCCACAAAAGGTAAATCGTTTGTAAATAAATCTCTTAAAGTTCTGTCAATCTTTCTAAAGCTTTTTTGGGTATCATAGATGCTTCATCCCAGATTATGACTTCTGTTTCTTTTAATTTCTTTTTATCTGATTCTAATTTTAAAAAAGGATTTTCAATACTATTTAAATGTAATGGTAATCTAAAGGTTCTATGAGTAGTCATTCCTTTGGGTAATAGAATAGACGCTATACCAGTCCAAGCGATTGATATAATATTTTTTCCTTTTGATAGAAAATAATAAATTAAAGTTTTATATAAAAATGTTTTACCCGAACCTCCAGGACCATCTATAAAATTTATTTTATTTATATTTTTTATAAGTTGTTTGAAAATAAATTTTTGATCTTCATTTAATTTTGTAAACATATCTTCGAATATTTCCTTACTAATTGAAATTATTTTACTATCGTATTTTATATCATTTATGATGGGATCAGGTTCAGGTAATCCAAAATCTGTACAAGATAAATCTTCCAACAATAATAATTTATTTATATGATCTAAAGCTAATTTATCTTTATTTTCATGAAAATCTTCACTAAAGTATTTTTTAAAATTTTCCCAAATAATATTGGCTTGAATATTTTCTGTTAGTAGAAAAGAAGTAAAAAATTTACGTAATTGAAAAGGTAACATGATACGACATGCTTCTTCAAAAAATTTTTAAATTTATAAATCGTTTTCTATTAAATCCATTGCAGTAGTACCTTCTTTATGAGTATTATACGTTACATTTTTATATGTACGTAAATCGTTAAAGGATGTAGCGCCTTTTATACGACTTAATATTAATTTTAAAGCGAATCTTTCAGAATCTTTTGGAGATACTATATTTAAACGTCCAATAGCATAATGTTTTTGTTCACGTTCACGTTTTACCCAAACTGTTTTGCGTTAAATATATAATAATGCGGTATATTAACGTATTTTATATTATTTGCAAATTTATCATTTTTATTCAAGTCAAACCACGCTGTTAAAGTTGCTTTCCAATTATCAAGAGCATCTATTTCATAATTTTCTTCAAAAACAATTTTTTGTTGATTTTCTGTATGAACTGCTAAACGGATATAAGTTTAAAAACACCCCCGTGTGTGGTTCATACTCGTGTGTATCTGTATTACGCATATGAATTATCGAATCCGTATCATAATATAAGGCCCGTTCTCCTGGAGGTTCCAAGTAGCTGAAAAGTTTCAATCGAGCCTGGGCTGTGGTATAAGCAGCAACATCAACATTAGCAACTGGTGATGTTCCCATTGCTTCTTCATTATAACGCCAACAGACGTACAGGGTGTAATCATTAAAACAGGTAAATAGGCAATAACTTCGACTTCAGAGTTGCTTAACATTTCTACAAGTCTTTGGGGATCTATGACTATTTCTGTTTTTGGCATATTCTCTCTATGACCAAATTTACCCCATAAAGAATTGATACAAAGTTTTTCTACAGACCTTTTTCCAGAGTAAAGACTTATCTCGCTCTTATCCAGTTTTATACCCTGAAAGCCTTGAATACACTGGTCCATCACTTGTGGATTATTGTTACATTCCACAGCAAATCCAGATGCAAGTGTTTTCTGTTTGAAAAACTCATGGATGTATCCTGGAAATAAATCACCTTGACCAGTATCAGGGTCATAGTTGTGTAATTTTATATCGACAAATTTCAAAAATTTTCTCAATTCTATAACGAACTTCAATGGCTTTTTCTACTACTTCGGATACCCGTTGTACCACCAAATACTCGGTCTTCTTCATTTTCGTGAACACAATCTTCTTGCACTTTCTTTTCTACACATTTCCGACATAGTGGAAAAATTAATATTCCATACTTTTTACAGGTAAAACGGGGTGATATAAATTACGTGGTGGTAATATGTCAGACTTAATAAGACCATCGACTTTATCGATGTTATTTATATTACCGAAGAATTCAAGGCACTCTTCTTCGATAACATATACTTTTGGATAGCCTACAGGGTATTTACCCCGTTTACATATATATGGATAAGGGAACGAACATCAACGTATTTAATTTTTTGGTTGGCCTGTACGTTATAAACTTTAGCTGTATTACCAGTTCTACCACTAAAGAAAGCATTTCCAGGGTTTAAGGGTTCGTGCATTTTAAGTTTAGCCTCTTGTAAAAATTTACTCATGCTTTCATTTTCCAAACACTCTTTTTCATACTCACACTTCCATTTTTCTATAAGATAATAATTATACGATCTAATTTTTTCAGAAATTTTGCAAGTTCTTTCATATCTATCATCCATTGTTTCACTATGCACTAGCAGACGTATGTCTCTGTTAATTGGATAACATCTCGGGCAACCATGCCAATAACAACCATGAAATTGAAATACTATGCCTTTACTATAAGTACTATTTTGGTTAGGAGCGAGAGAACCATCAACTAATGGACCCTCTGGAAGGCGCTTTTTATAACAACGATCGGCATGTTGAATTTCACAATTCATAACTTTTTCCATCCATCTTAACCATAACAGTAGTTTGAGCGCTTGATTATTCGCTCGCCTGTACCCACCTTGAGATATAATACCAATAGTATTTGGTTTTAGAACATTTTTTCTATATACACGTAAACAAGACGATGAAATTATTGCTGCATCAGTAAAAGCATCAACTTTTGAACAATTTAAAAAAGAGGCAGGTTGGTGTGAATCACTGATTACCATGAAACTTTGCTGGTGAATAGGGTATCAAAAAATATTCGACACGTGTTTTTTTATTTTTGCCAACTCGTTGGTTTAGGGGGTTAAAACCACCCCCGAATTGATAAAAATAGGTATTTTCGGCATAGTAGATTACCAAAAAATGTAGATTACCAATAATTAGAAAACCACTACAATATATGCTGCTTGTACATAGAAGAAAGTTGTAACCAACGTAATACTGTTGAAATTATATTCAATAATTTTATTTCTTTTTCTTCATTTTTATCATGATTATTAATCTAATAGCTGTTGTTATATTATTATCTTTAACTTTTAATCCAAATAAAATCGAAATTCACCACTCAAAAGTAAACGAAGACGAACAACTTCTACATGATATATAGAAGATGTAATACGACATAGTATTGATAATCCTATTGGAATTGATCAAGAAATACAACTACATTTTAACAGTTATGATAGTGATATCTTTGCACAAACTATTGATGAAAGCGACACATCTCAAGATTATGCAGAGGTTCCTGCTTGTTTATATAGAGATGAACCAATAAATTTCGATTACAAGAAACGAGCGGTCGCATTTTGGCAGAGTGGAAAAACAAAGCATTTATCATTAGAAAGTGTAAAAAAAAATTTCAGGAAAGTGACTTTAATTCAGCAATTATATCGGTGTAAAGATCAAGTAGAAGCAGGAGGTTATAGACACGAAAAATTATACCAAGTTTCGAAGTATACTGTACATAAATTTCAAGAAGCAAATGCTTTTAAAATAGCTGTCCACGATATAGACTTGAAGAGAAGGGCTCTACAAAAAAAAATTGAGTTAAAGATGCCATGATTTAAAGCATCTCGTTGGTGCGTACAGCAGTTTAAAAGTGAACACAATATTGTTTTCCGAAAAATAGCTAAATTTGTTATTCATTCAGCTGTGGATAACATGAAAGATTTACAGCAACAATGCGAGAATTTTAGAAATGATTTTTCAATTCAGATCAAAGTAGATTAAATTTGGAGATGCACAGTGGTAGAACACTGTGTTATGAAGGCGTAAAAAAAGTAGAATGTGTTGCTCAATCTCTTTCCTTTATAACACATAGTTACACAATACAACCGACTGTATCTGCGGAAGAAAAGTTACTATCACATTTATTCATAGTTTTAAAGGAAAAAGGTGGGACATTTGGACCACTTATTATTGAAAATTTATTTGTACCAACAAATGTACGCGTCGAAGCATCAACCTCTGGAAAATTATCTAAAGAATTACTTCAAACTTGGATACAAGAAATATTTTTACCACAGATCGGAGACTCTCCAGTTCTATTATTGGATTCATGGAGCGGACAATGCGAAAAACAGTAAGAGAGGTTATACCACCACATTTAACCTAAAGTTGAAAATAATACCGAAAGGCTCAACAGGCACGATTCAGCCTTTAGATGTGTACGGTTTCCGTTTCTGAAAGAACTTTGTTAGAAAGTTTTCAGATATAGTAATTTTACTGAATGTTACGTGTGAGACGTATTCGAGGATGTGGATGGTTCTGGTTCTCGGGTCACTCCAAAGTTGTACTCGAAGCGATGCAGTGAAATACTAGCCGGGTCCTATGGGTGTATTAATATTTATTTCCGTTAATACGAGAGAGTTCCTAACGTGTTTTAAATAGCGCGGCGCGGTTGACTGGCGATCGTCCTCCCGTGGGTCGCTTGTGCAGATCAGCTTCGTCTTACCTCGCTCGTTCCTGGTTGGTCTTGAACTCTCCTTCATACGTGCTCTGTATCGTATTTATACCAGTACCAAAGTGTCCGTGGGTGGGAGTCACTCGCTAACTTCGTTGATTGCCAAGCGAGCCATCACGTCAGCTTTCCGATGCTGTGTCCGATGCGCCCTAGTTTCAACATCTCGTTCTTGGGTTCGACGTGCTGTGATCTGTTAACATGCAGCTTGCTTCCATTCACGCGCTTGAGTTTCGGGAGTTTCCACATCGCGTGCTGCTGACGCACCGCTGTAGTTGAGGTTCGATGTCCTACGATCTGCTGACATGTAGCTCGCTTCCATTCATGCACCTGAGTTTCGGAAGTTTCCACACCGCGTGCTGCTGATGCGCAGCTATAGTTGAGGTTCGATGTCCTGCGAGCTGCTAACGTGCAGCTCGCCTCTGATAGCGCGATTAATCCCTAGAAGCCTCTACTCGTGACACGTCTGAGGGCCGCAACATCGGCCTCCTGGTCGATGTCCAAAGCCTGAGCCTCGAAGAAAAAATTCCTGTGTTCTGGGTTGGGGCTGGCCTCCTTAAAGGATTGGCCAAAGTTTTTGCATTTATCCTCATCGAGCGGTTGCTGAGGTTGTTTAGGTTGGCTATTGTTGTTGAATTTATTCCCACCGAACGGTCGCTGAAGTTGCCTAGGTTGGCTTTTTCACATTTATCCTCATCGAGCGGTCGCTGAGGTTGCTTAGGTTGGCTATTGTTTTTGCGGAGCGGATTACAATTGTTCGCTGGCTAGTGTTCCTTGTGTATTTGTTACAAATTAAGTATAGAGAAAAAATTTTTTTTATGTGTAATGTATTGTTCGTGTTTGTGTACCTAATAATTACAACTCTCATAATCTATATCTATCTCTCTCTTTTTATAATTACAATAAATTAAGTTACATAAGATACGAGGTTGTAATCTTGCGCTCTTTTTCCTCTTCTTGCTAAGAGCATATGGACTGCGTACTATCGAATATCCGCTGCCCCCGAGCTGGGTAGGGATGGTCCTGTAGGCCTAGTTCGTGTAGATACGGAAGGCTAAATACTCGACCTCCTGCTGTTGAATAGCGTACGATTGGACTCTGGGGCTGTCGAGCCGGTGCTTAAGTGCCTGTAAAAATATCTCTATTGATTAGTAGCGGGCGCCCCCCTTTCGGCCAGATTTTCCAAATTATTCCCACTATTATTATGATTACTATTACCGATCCACCGGAGTATGATACTAATTGCCTGAATGCGGCGAATTTGTCGCTTATCTCTTGGTTCTGTTCCACCTCGCAAGCCTGATTGATGATCTCTTTCAGCCCTTCGCCCGTTTTCAGAAATTGGGCCTGAGCGTTTGTGTCTGTGGGCGAGTTTGCAGGTCCTTCCATTATATGCCGCATTAATGCACTCGAGTCGACTATTGTGGTGTTAAGTATCTCCGATATATTCAGCCCGCCCCCGCCGTATGTCACCGGTTTGAACTCAGTGGTTACCTCGCGGGTCGCGCTCAATCGTATAAATTCTGACCGGGCCGTGCACCCTCCTGGTAACTCAGGTAGATCGACTCCTTGTATTGGGACATCTGATCCGCTGCTCTCATACAGCTGACTAATAACTTGTCCTTGGTTCCGGCCGAGAACATCCAGGTGTTCGGCGAGCTTGTTCTAGCCCAAAACGTAGTACTTCATTTTATTACTCTGATATTACAAGCAGCGAGATTAGACAGCTCTTGCCTGGCTGCTACTTTGACTTCGCATGTTGCCCGATCGTCGAGTAACTGTTCGGGGTCTGTTCCACTGCAAATGTATAAGTTGTTGATGCGTTTGCACTTACTTAATGTCTCCGGCTGGAAACCGATATATGAGTCCTTAGCTCGACTGAGCGCAAAGAATGGTATATTTGGCCAAATCCATTTGCAGTGGTCTGTGGTATTGGCCATGGAGATGATTTATACAGATCATACTCGCGGTAATCGGCTAGTGGTATCGCGATGTAATATATAAGTTGTGAATCACATAACATGATCGAAACATCCGCAATTTTCACTAAATCAGCTATGCTGCCATTCTCGCTCGGAATCGGGAATGCGGCGCCCGACACCGTTGTGAAAACTAATCGCACTGTCTCCTGTACCTGAGCTGGGTCGACGAATCGCGGGTGGATGGAACCCTGAGCTGCGAATAGAATTGCGTCCGTTAGGGTCTGCACGTCAATCTCGTATTGTAATATTTGCTCTTCGAGTATCTGTACTGCCCTGTTGAAGGCTGCTTCCATTTTTTCTTGTTGTTGTTCCTGTTTTAATACCTGTAAATGTTTTTTGATTTCCACGGTTTCTTTCTGCAATATACCAAATTCTCTGTATACAATCTCCGTTTGATTTATTAAAAGCTTTGATAAATTAGATGTTCTCGTTTTTGTCTCTGTTATCAAGCCCTTTATTTCTTTTTCAGTGGTTTCGTCGAGTGTTCCAAATAGAAATTTGCTCACCTTGCCCACTGCGGAGAACCATGCGCGGCGTTGTCGGTTATGCTTGGGATGTTCGTGTACTTGCATTAATTCGAACACTCTTCCCATGTCTTGACTACAGGTCGTTATTTGTTTGTAGATGCTTTTCAATTGTAGATATTGGTTTTCATTCTTGTTTTTCTTCCGAAACTGTGTTAATATTCTCCAGCTTTCTATCAATTTATCACCCTGCTGCGTTAGTGGTTCCAAATCTATTTGCTGTATTATTCTCCATGTAGTACTGGATATAACGAGAGAGCTGAGCTGTTCTATTAATATTCCCGGGTTTCCTTCCATTGGTCGTGTAGTCGCCATCGCATTTTCCTGGCCACCAATTGCCCTGTAATCAGATATTCCTATTTCTCACTTTTCCTTTTTTTTTTTTTTTCTATTTTTCGTATCTTTTCATTCTCGCGCGATAAAACTAAAAAATGTCTCTCTTATTCATTGTAATTTATTGGCCAAACTTGCAAGCGTACGTGATTCTCGCGAAGCTTGAAGAAATAAATCATTGGTGAGATTTCTTTAGAGGAAAGATCCCGATGTGAGCTTTTGTCCCGCATGGATACAGGTTTAATTGATACGCAACCATCTCACATAAATTACCATACACGTTTCGATCCTTCAAAGCCGTTAGATTTTTATCTCTCGTCAAACGGTTCACGTAACTGTAAAAATGCTATAAATTTCCTTAATTTCATTTGTTCGATTTTCGATCACTTAAAATATAAATAGACCTTTACTCGTGGATTTTTTTATTATTGAGATTAATAATTACAACTGTATGATTTCTTATCCACGTCGTTGATTTCGATAATTAAAGTCGTTTTATACAACGCAAAAATATCAATTTATCTTAATGATTCTTTTAATTTGATTTGATTTTTTCATTTTTTTCATTGTTACACACGATTTTCATACTATCCTTCTTCATATATCTTTTTTAATCGTTATCAAAAGAGAAACTTACAAGATATAACCTTGACTTAAAAATACTTTAAACATGAATTCTTCTATTACGATAAACTCTTTCATAAAAAGATACATAAATTTGGTTACAAAATATTAACCAATGAATCTATCGTCATTTTAATTTGTATAAAAAAGAGTTACAAAAAGAATAAATAGATATATCACGTATTGACAATAAATTCTGTTGACAATCATCTCTTAGTACCGAGACAACTTCATTTTAAAATTAGCGTTAATAAAGTTTATGTTATCGCTGAATCGCAAGCTACATACGCTACGTACCGTATAAAATTTTACGCTTTTCATCTCTCGCGCAGTTTATGCACATTATTTCATGACAAGGAGAAGAGATTGAAATCGTGTTCGATTTTCTCTCTCTCTCTCCCTCTCTGATACACTTGTCGCCGGAGATGAGAAAAAGAAAGTCGTATAATCACGTGGGTTGAAAAATGCCACATCAAGGGAAAAAATGCAGACTGAATGAGACTACGGCCAATACAACCTTAGCGTCTTATTTGTACAATAGGGTAACACTACTGGATAAAAATTAAAATTTAAAAATTTATATGTTAAAAAATTTTACGTTGAATATCCATATTTTTAAATAAATACATAAAGAATATGAGAAAAATTAAAAAATCCTGTAAAAAAATAATTCTAGGTAGGTATTCTGTAACCTGCATTCGGGGCCATATTTCTACAAGAAAGCTGAAAACAAGTATTTCAGAAAACTACACATTGCCGATATATTGCATCTTATTTTTCCCGTTTTTTCTTTTACCTAAAATGTTTTAATATTAATAAAAAGGTTTACCTTACCTAAAAGTCGATTTAAGTAGGTAAAAAAATAATAATAATTATGATTCTCTTTTTTTTTATTTTTTTTTGTCTGGTCATTCAATGGTATATAAAAAAAATGTCGAATGCTTACCAGTACATGACCATCCGGTCAATTATTGGTAGGTCACACTTTCATCAAGCCCACTGAATGACTGTAGAATGGTATGAAAAAATGAAAGTTTACCTAATAAAAGTGCAAAAACAAAAAGTAAAAAGGAGTTTATAAGCGTTTTCAGTATACAAAAGACGGTTTAAAAGAGGCAACCGAAATGGTAAGAAGTAATAAAAATCTAAGATGTATGCTATAAATGATTATATTATTACTATCCATAATAATATGAACTTTATTCTAATTTATGTAGTGAATATACTTATTTGCCTAGTTTAAAAGCATGTACATAAATATATTGATTTAAAATATTATTTATATGTTACTAACACATAGGCAGTCATTCATCGGTATGTTTACCTTAGCTGTATTTGTTTATTGATCGCTTATTTATTTGTTTATCCTAGTGTTTCCCTCAGGAGGCATATTCAGTGCTCCATTCATTATTTGACATTACGGCATCCTGCATGTCGATGGCATTGACCTAAGAACGCTGTGCGCTGGGTCATTGACATGCCAGCTTGCATTATGACACGTGCGTTTGGTAGCTGTCGCCAGCTCGTACGATCTAGCGTCCCATTGAGTGCACTGGCTCACATACATGCGGGCTTGCATATGTGTGAAACTGGTCGCCCGGTCAGCTTTTTCTCCCTGTACGTGTGAGCGTCGTCCTATGCTGGCCGTGTAAATGCATATGTGTGAAACTGGTCGCCGAGTCCGTGCTCGCCGCGATTTGACTATCCGCACTGTTTTCGCTGCTCATTGCCTCTGTACTCCCACTTGACGTTACTACAGGTCTTTCTTGTTTCCTTGTAGCCGTGTATATTCTTTCTTTTATTTAATATATATATATATATATATATATATATATATATATATATATATATATATATATATATATATATATATATATCTCGAAGATGAGTGCTCCTTCAGTGATTTTCCCCAGTGGTGCTACCCAAGAGTTCGTATATTTTCATCAAGGGCGGAATTTGGCTTATGCCAAGAACTTTATGCATTCTCAACGAGGTTTGAATGCTCACCGAGAGGTACATGTGGTAAGTTATTATTAACTATTGCTTAATAATTGTTATTCATGATTATTTTATACTAAGGGTTCCTTCGTAACGTTCTTCCCTACATAATTGTATATTTTCCCAAAAATTACTTTAATGAGAGTAATACATTATTTACTATATATATAACGTCTTATATATATATATATATATATATATATATATATATATATATATATATATATATATATATATATATATATATATATATATATATATATATATATATATATATATATATATATATATATATATATATATATAACGTCTTATATTACTACTTCCGTTTCTTCGGCCTCTTTTCTTATTCCTACCATTCTTTCCGGCGCTGTTTTCGCCTGCCCGCGTCTATATTTATTACTTTATCTTCGCCCCTCGCATCTCTTATTCTCGCTTACCGTATGCTCTGACGTTCCTAATTTATTTTACCATATTTCTGAATTTCTGTATGTTACTAGCGTCGATAAGAACTAGTTTGGATCCTTGCTGCTTCTATAGTTATACCACTAATTTACTTTATTTAATTTGTTCTGTTATTACTTTAATATGGAAAAAAAGTTGTAAACAAATATTTTACGGGGTCCAAAATACCCCAGGTGTTTTGAACGAAAATTTTGATATTTTTCTTCAATATCTTAACAATAATTTTGAACTGTAAAATTCTTTAGTAGAGACTTTAAGGTGTTTGTAAAAAAATTTACAAATAAAAATATTTATAAATGAAAAACTTATAAGTACTTTTTTTTATACTGGGGTCCAGAAGACCCCGTGTGGCACTTATGTAATTATTTTGACGTGTGTCATTTAAGGGTTAAATTTAATCCAACTATAGTAGCATAATTATCCAAACTTACATTCGTGTGATGATTTATAAATGGTTCGAGGATATCGCAAATATAGTATGCTATATGGACAAAACGGTCTTAAAATGTTAACTAAAATTTCTATAATTTGTTAAAATTATACTGAATTCCCTTTTATATTTCCAGTTTCGGGATGTTGTGCCTGTTTCATCACCGTGTCAGACGGAGCCCTTGTTGCGATCTGTGGTTCGGGAGGTTCGAGTCCCGTTTACAACCCTTCGCCTGCGCTCGACAAGTACGGCTGGGGTGTTTGTAAATGATAAACGGACTGATGTACTCGCTTTATCCGATGATGACCGATGGCCGTATCTCTGCGTAAGTTATCTATTCGTTTCTCCCTTTTTTTGAAATTCCTGATTTTATAAGGTGCGGACCATTATATTCTTCCTTCCTTCTTCTAGACGGTACCCGCTGCTGTACAGACTACGTTACCCTTATCCGACTTGCCTTCGGTTGAGAGATATCTTTCCACCTCCATTGAGGCGATCGTGGCGGAAAAAGCTTCTCCCGCCTACGCTATGAACTTTTGCGATGATGGTAGTGCTTTACCTTCTGCTCTCAAGGATGTACCGTTCCATATATCGCCGGAGTGAAATCCATCATTCGGAGAGTGTTCCGGTATTAATATACCCTCCTACTACCTATCGGGGGCTCTCTCTTTTTCGGAATTTCACCCGGAAGACGACTCCCTAGACTCCTGTAACCTAGTCCACTGGGGAGCTGAAGGTGCTGAGAAATTATGGCTTTTTATTCATCCGGACTTCTCTCAGGCCTTCACGGATGCCTTAATAGCGACGATTCGTCAGATGCGGGAGAACCTAGAGGACGTTGCCTCCTGGCTTGATGGATGCCCCTTGCCGCATTACCACAAAAATCGTGTCATCACTCCGGAATTCCTAAAATCCCATGGGGTTCCATACCAGGTGGTATGTCAGCTTCCGGGTACCCTTATCTACGTGCAGGGCGGCATCTACCACCAGGTGCTGAATACGGGAGTGTCGCTCGCGGAGGCTGTTAATGTCGGGGGCCCGCGGTGGAACGCAGCACTGAAACAGCCTGTGTGTGCTTGCCCCGGGCGGGCCATCCAGCCAATTCCTAGGAACCGGGCCTCTGCTGAAGTCGTTACTTCTCGGCCTATCCCTTTCCGGGAATGCCCCGTCGAGGGTTGCTTAGAGGTTGCTCCTTCAGCGCATCTGGAGCGAATGCACGGACGGCGGCACTTGGTCAGCTCTCAATCCTCCGTCTTCTGGTGTCGCCTCTGTGTGATGGCCTATGCGACCAAGACATCCTTGGAGAAGCATATGTCCCAAGTTCACACTAGTGGGGGAACGGGGCTTCACAAGTCGTGTCCGAAATGGGTTTGTAGAGGTGGCCCCGCCGTTTGTGAATGGTGCGGTCTCGAGTTCACGACCATGGGCTATGAACGGCATAGGCCCACGTGTCGTTTCCGGGGCCCACCTGGATCATCCATGTAATCGTGTTTTTTTTTCTTTTTCTTTATGCGCGCCTTGCGACGTTGCCGGCTATGACCTCGACTCCTCTGCATCAGCACTTTCCTTGCCGGTGTCGTGGTTTCCGGGAGTCGGCTGCTGCGTGCTGCTGAGGTAGCGCTCACGCCATGCTGCGGGTCGGTGTGGGGAGCGCTTGCTGCTCAGCGATATTTTTGTATAAATGAACACCCTGCCGGTCAGCAGCATCGCCAGTCGTCAACCCGTCGCTGTCGCACGCTTATCATGGAGGCCTCAGGAGTATTTGGTGGTTTCCGCATAGAAGTGGTCGTTCGACCGCTCTCCCCGCCATACCATCTGGTGAGCATTGTTTTGCGATACTCATGGCTTTATTGTTTATTAAACTGGCTGATTATTAATCCGGTGAACGTTGCTGTAACATTCCTTTTTTTTTTTTTTTTTTTACCTTATTTATTGTTATATATTCTTTGAGACCATTAAAGAACTTCACTGTAAACTCTCACAGCCCTAATATAATTCTTAAATAAAATTCTTTCTATCTCTTTCTTTCTTTTCCCTCTAGCGCAACCGGTCTCCTGTCCCGTGTCATCAGTTGCAAAGACGATCGAGAGGTTTTGTTCCGCCTCGAGTGTCCGCACCTCCACGTGTGGTACGACAGGTCCCCATCTCGCCGCAGCGGCGTGTGAGGGAAGGGTTTCCTACGTTCTCGGGCCATGTGTCCCCTGCCTGCTGGCTCCGTCCAAGATCGCCACCCGTGCTGACTCCTAACCAAGTGAACCAAATTATTCGTCGACGTGTCCAAAATGCCCTCCGGCTGGCGGAATCTCGTCGCCGTTCTGCGATGGCGAACTCTGTAGCTCCGACGGAGCATTCTCGTCAGGCCAGCCCCGCACCCGAGGTTCAGCGATTCGTCTCGCCGCCGAGGTCCCCTTCGCCAACCGAGTTGGAGCGGGTCGGTGATATGTTAATGACCTGGGGAGTAGGCAATCTGCGTGGGCTGGGCCGGGGTCCCTTCTTTGCTCGTCTACGATCTGGCGAAGATGTAAATATTAAAAGGAGTTCTTCACCTCAGGTAAGTGCTGCCCGATCCTGGTTCCGTCATCAACAGTTTTTTTGAGCCGTTGCCCCGGACTTCAACTCCGCTCTCGGCGGAATGCGTCGGCACCTGCCTGCGCACCCGCGGAATGGGGATTCGCCACGGGGTTGGTAGAGAAACCATCCTGGATGCCGTTGCCCAACGGGGAGCGAGAACTGCGGGGGTGCCTACGGAGGATGTGTTTCCTCGTGACAACGTGTGCCGTCAATCCCGAGCTCCTTCTGAGCGGTCGAGTGGCTCTGATGTGGAAGCGTAGGGTGCCGATTTCGACGAGTGGTGCTAACAATACACTGTAGCCCTGTGTTTGGCATTATGTATATGTATATATATACCTATATGTATTTATCGCATATTTTTTCTTTACAATATATATTCTCATGATGATTTCCTTTATTTGTGTCCCTCTTTTTTTTCCAATCCTTGACGAAAAAAATCCTTTAAGCTTGAATTTGCGTAGAGTGTGCAGACGCGAAGATCCGCTACTTCTGTAATATTTGCATTTTCCTTCTTCTCTTTTTTTTTGTAAACCGCTGGAAACGATATAATGAAAATGCCGGCAAAAATAGTACGCGAGCAGCTCGCTTGAATTTTGCTTGCGTAACCAAATATAAAGGTTACTAACACTGTCTGCGCATATACTCGTCTTTTTAGAATTTTCCAAGATTTCTGTATGCATATACATATACATCCGTTCCTTGTAATATTATACGTAGTCTAACTGCAGCCGTTTGATGTTCCAAGGTAGAGGTACTAAGTGCCAAAATCACAAGTTTTTTCTAAAAGAAGAACTTGCTGCCGCAATATTCGTAGAAATGAATCGCAATTATATCTGTAATTTGTTTTTTTTTTTTTTTTGTGGTCATACATGACGATTTTCGAGCTGCAAACTCTAATCCACTTGTCCGTCATTGAATAAAATCTAGGATTATTACTCATGATTTCTTTGCGTCAATTATTCCATAGAAGTGCAAAATACGCGTTTATTGGGTCTTATAATAGCAAAATGCAATTACAATTTCCTTAATAACAACTCCCGTTACTGCTGAGACTTATTGGCGCGTCTACTAATCTTGCCTCCACCTTTGCCAGTCGCTATTAGACAAACCAAAATAATTTATACCTTTTCTCGTACATATACGGAAATTATATTTTTGCATTAGTCACATTATAAAAATCTTTTGTTGTGTACTAAATCGTAACATATGCGGCGTCTGAGGGGCCGCAAAAAAATAAAAAGATTTTGATTACGTTTTTCTTTGTAATTCATAACTCCTTTTTAAGAGATCCATGTGGACGACCCTGGTCTGATCTCCTTTTTCTATTTTGGTGTTATGAGTGTCGTGGTTTATCTCTAGTATTTCGCACGGGCCTATGTATTCCTGATCGGTCTTGCCGTGCTTCGGTTTCTTCATGAGGTAAACCATTTCTCCCTCGCTAAAGTGCCTAATGTTTTGCCTTTAATCGTAATAAAATTTTGACTTATATTTAGATTGTGCTAAATTCATCGCGGCTAGAGTTCTTTGTTGTGCTACTGCGTGTGTCGTATCAGCTAAATACTCGTTGTATGTTAGTAATTCTTCTCGGGGTGGGAAGCTGGAGGGTGTTCGTGCTCTGTGGCCAAATACTACTTCGTGTGGGCTATACCCCAACCCTTCATGTAAGGCTGCGTTGTATGCGTGCTGGGCAAGGGGCAATAGTTCGTCCCAGTTTTCGTAGTTTTTTAGATACATCTTTAGATATTCGTTGAGGGTATGATGCATCCTCTCGATCCCTCCATTTAACTGCGGATGATAAGCCGTTGTACAAAATTTGTTTATTTTGAAAATCCGAGCAAATTCCCCCTGTGTTTTATTCATAAAGTGCGATCCTTGGTCGGTTATAAGCGTACTCGGAGGTCCAAAATAACTGATGACTTTGTTAGTCAGTACTCGGGTTACCTCTTCTGCTGTGGCCTACTTTACCGGCGATAATATGCAGTATTTGCTAAAATTATCTTGAACAGTTAGGATGTATTGATTCCCAGCCTCGGTCGGTTCTTTTGGTCCCACAAAATCCATGGAGATTTTGCTGAAAGGTTTTGAAGGTGTGTCTGTGATAATCATCGGCAGTCGTGTTTTAACTCTGACAAGCTTCTGGGGTTGACAGTCCGGGTAGCCTCGTACGAACTGACGTACACCAGACTGCATATTCCTCCAATAATACTCATGAGCTAGCTTATCATATGTCTTCGTTATGCCCTTATGACCACCAGTTATAGACTCGTGATATTCTTTGATTATCCTGTAACGATCCTCTACCTTTGGTATGGGCAGGTTATTTCTAAAGAATACCGCCGTCAACTCCATCCCATGGAAGGTTTTATTGCATAGTTCAATAAAAATGTTCCATTCTGTTATCGATAATATCCTCAAATCTCGTATAATTCCTATGGAGCGTATTCCGAATTTCATAAGTATCTGTTTTAGTGTCTTTACGCACTGTCTCAAATCTGGTCGTAGGGGTTTACTATCCACATGTGGTTTTACGAATAATCCCAATGTTCTACCTTTGGTTGTTCCCGTTGTATGTATCTCCCCTACGGATCTCTCGGAACTCCTAAGTTCATCCTCCGATATGTATTTCCTTTCTAGTAGAGCTTATAGGACTTCTGTCTCCAGAAAAATGTCGGAAGTTAATACATATACCAGATTTTCTTTATACCCAAAAGGTTGTTCGTCTAGCTGCTGTACGTATGTGAACGTTGTGCTGTCGCAATTATTTAGAGACCACGGGGGTGAGATGTGCGATAGCCTGGCCTCTGCTACAAGATAGCAAGTCATCATCCCGGGTGTGGTAGACACCCCACTAGGTAGCTGTTCACTACTGTTACCCTCGACCGATACGCTTTGATCGAATTGATCGAGTGAGTTCGCAGTTGCCGGAATGTATGGCGTATAATGATATCCAATAAGGTGTAAATGTAAAAAATCGAGATTACCATTTACATTGTAGTGTAAAAATGTTACAATATCTTCTTCATGATAGTGCACGCATATATTTTTACCATATTCCTGTGCGAAAATATATACGCAATCGGCGTCTGCGAATTCCGTGGGTGATGACAAAATATCACTTGCTTCCTGAGGGCTACCACAGTTCCTCAGTGCTGGGCTTTCCAATAATTTTTGTCGGAGTTCTATCGGCGTCAACGGCCACCCTAGTAATTTTAATAACGAGAGAAGAAAACAGTTCCCTCTAGGAGAGCTCGATATGTTAGTATCCCGAATGAGAAATACATTGGGTTGTGCGCATAACGATGCTTCCGTGTATACATAAAATCTTCGCCAAAGCGTCTAGGTGGGCGATATCGCGGGCCTCCGGAGGGTTTGTTACCTCTATTTCCTGATGAGCCATACTGGTATTAGTATGCCGATTGCTTGGCTCATCGTCTGTTTCCATACTGAGTGCTTCTGATTCGGTTTCACTAAGTGAGTCTGACTCAACATTAACTTTTTGAATATCCTCGTGATCCATTAACATGTTATCATTTTAGTCTTGTAAAGGGGCATGTCCATCGATCTCTTTCGTTAGTGAAACGTCACTCTCTACACTTTTCATACTTACGTTCCCTTCACAGGCTGGATTAATATCATAAAAGTCTTTCCTCGGAGGATATTCACGGCTCGGGCATTCTTCTTCGTGTGACTTGTCAAACGATGGTATTTCGGCTTCGATCGTCAGGTTGAGCCTTGACTGATCCCTTTCCTCATGATCATTAACGACGGGACCCGAATTTATGCCTACCTGTATTTCCTCCGGACCTCCACTTTCTTCCTTTTGTGGGCTTTTTTCATCAGACTCAAGATTTTCGTGCGGGTTGATATTTTCATGAAGTTTCCGGGAGTGTGGGAGGAGCCTGCGGTGGATCCTTCATTTCCCATACGTCTATGCGGAGCCCTGAACGCCCGTCTTCATCTTTTTCTTCCATGTCAACGGTGAATTTTGTTTTTGAGCTCCTTTGTCCTGAATTATTTAATAATTGCCGCAATCTAGCTATCGCGGACTCGCTTATAGGGTCCCCTTCATCTTGTATCATTGTGTCTCCTATATAGAAGTCTTGGATGACCACGTCCTCTGGTGTTGTTATATGTTTGGCATTAGATCCCGGCCTCGACGGTACTGCCTCAAATCCATTCTCCATAGCGGGCATGTTACTTACCTCGGGATTTAGGTTGTCGATACCCTTATTACGATCGTTACAGGAGTCCTGGTCGGGCTCCTGTGGCGCCGGGTTTTCATCTGCTTCAATTGATTCCTTTAATATTTACAATATCCGAGCTTGTTCTTGTCTTGGCAGGTGAAATCTATTTTTTGAGATTTTTGTTAACCGGACATTTGTCATTATACACACGAATTCCACATGATCATGGTAGTCCAAGGCGTAAACCTGCTCGTTTTCCTCTGATTGCGTTAACCAGTGTATCCGAATACGTCCCTCTGTATTAGATATACTGCGAGTTGTTTGACAAAGAAAGAATCCGTTGTCCGTGTTTCGTACAGCTAGAAACTCTCCTTTCTCATAGATGATCTCCTTACGTGATGGCCCTGCTGATATCGTTGCCTCTGGGTCTTTCCTTCTCTCAGGTGTGATAAATATCCCCTGTTCCTTTTGCTGCAGGTCGGCTAAAGAAACTTTAATCAGCTCGGTCTCCTCTCCATCCGTAGTCGTGGGAGTCTCGCCAAATAAGGGTCTGGGGCCGGGCGTGCTGGTTTCTAGGGAGAAGCACTAAATGGGGGGCCAAAGGTGTACTTGCCATCCCGATTTCTCCCTCCATATGGGGTTCTTTTCGTATGTACGGCAGCTGCCTATCGGTTTCCGCCTGGGCCAATATAGGCTCGGTTCCTGCTATGTTGCTTCCGCTAATTTTTTCGCAGACTGGGAATTTTCGTCCTGTCTTTCTCCTGGCTTGCTTCGTATATTTTCGCCTTCTCAGTTCCTCCCCCAACTCCTCTTCGGAGTCTTCTCTTTCGTCCGATTCCGATGATAAGTATTGATTTGGTATTTTCTTCGGATTTCCAAGGCTACCTTCACTCGTCGATCCGTGATCTTCGTCTTCGTTGCGATTTCTTTTTGTGGCTGCTCTAGTTGCGTAACGTATCTTTGCTGGTGGATCGTATTCGTTATAGTTGTCTTCCTTTTCTTGTTTTTCGGCTAATGCGTAGAGTTCCACCCTGGGTCGATCTGGGTTCTCTTCGCCGTCACGCAATATAGGATTCCGGGAAAGCGCATCCGCGTTACATTTGCGTGGTCCTGGCCGATAAATTATCTCGAATTGGTAACCGCATAATTCTGCCTTTAACCTGTTGAATCTCAAATCTGGTTTCTTAGTGTTATGAAAATGCTTGAACGGTTCATGATCCGTAATAACGGTGAATTTTCGTCCATATAAGAAGGGACGAAATTGTTCTTTTGCAAATACAACGGCAAGAAGTTCTCTGTCATAGGTTGAGTAACGTAATTCTGGTCCTCGCAGACATCGAGATGCGTAAATACAGGCATGATCATTCCCTGGCTCACCCTGTCCTAATATTGCTCCTAGCGCAAAATCACTGGCATCCGTGGTTACGATGAATTCTTTTGATAAATCCGGCGCCATTAAGACTGGTTCACTGCAGAGAGAGACACAACAGAATATTGTCACCTTTTCCGGCTCGCCCTCGAAATGCGGAATCATATTTGTCGCCTGGGGGATCGAAAACATATATGTAGAGTCCCTACCTCCGGGTTCTCGGGATCTATACCAGGAGGACTCCGTGGGTCCAGGAAGCGGTATCCCAGCTGTCCCATAAGGATGATTCCCTGGTTGGCCCTGATACATCCTGGCTCTTTCGGCGGTGTGTGCTGGTCCTTGATTCCAGTCGCGACAATTGTTATAATTTTCCGATTCCTCGATGTAGCCCCCATTGTAAAGGCCGTGAAGGGGCCCCTGCGGCTGCGAGTAACCCTGTGGCGGTTCTACATCGTATTCTCCCGTTGTTCTCCTTGCATTGGCTGTCAGGTCTGGTGCGTGCGGAGGTACATATGCGGTTATATGCGGGTTTTGTGGATATGGCGCATTCCATGGCATAAATCCTGCATCTGGGCACACGTCCCCTGACCTTGTCTGGCCAATGGGCGGTGTTGGTAGCCATTCCGTTTTGATAGGCTTCCATTCCGCTGGCTGGTATTGTATACTGCGGTCTTGGGAAAGGCCCGCTATCTCGTTTATACTTCTCTGTTCGCTTACTGGCATCTCCGGAATTCCGCTAATTCCCGCACCGAAGGCCGCTTCCTTTATTTTCAACTCCATCGAGACCGTCGAGAGCCTGCTAGGGGGTCGACTCTTCCTTTGGTCTACGATGTGCTGCATTTTTTCAACTTCCTTCCGATAGTATGCAGCTATTTCCACTTCATCTTCGGTGAATATGCCGAATCCGGCCTGGAGTGCGTCATCCAGCTGCTGCAGTGCCAACTTTATCACATCGGCGTGTGGACACGAGTTAGCAATGGCTGCCGTGTTGAGAGTGCTCTGTAGCGCGTCTGCCGCGATCTTGGCCGGGCTGTCCGCGTTTTTCGACGATTTCTTCCGGAAGTCGAACATTCTGGATTTCAGTTTTCTTCTCTTTTCTTTGTTTGCAAGAAGGAATCGTATTCTTTTCCTTCTGTACCGTTTAGTGCGAGGTTTTGGACGAGATCGTGTCTTTTCTGGAATATCTGCTTATGGTGCGTTACCCACGAGGGAATAAAAATGGGGTGATAGGAATTGGCTTACCCTTGTATACAGGCGATGACTAGCGTTATTCCTCCTATGCTCATCCTTCCTTCCTGTCGTTTCCTGTTAGCACTCGTGCTTCGTGATACCGAATCGTATTTCGAACGAGAACTCCACACCTAGCACCAAATTGATATGTTACGTGTGAGACGTATTCGAGGATGTGGATGGTTCTCGGGTCACTCCAAGGTTGTACTCGAAGCGATGCAGTGAAATACTAGCCGGGTTCTATGGGTGTATTAATATTTATTTCCGTTAATACGAGAGAGAGATGTTCCTAACGTGTTTTAAATAGCGCGGCGCGACTGACTGGCGATCGTCCTCCCGTGGGTCGCTTGTGCAGATCAGCTTCCTTGTTCGTCCTTCCTCGCTCGTTCCTGGTTGGTCTTGAGCTCCCCTTCATACGTGCTCTGTACCGTATTTATACCAGTACCAAAGTGTCCGTGGGTGGGAGACACTCGCTAACTTCGTTGATTGCCAAGCGAGCCATCGCGTCAGCTTTTCGATGCTGTGTCCGATGCGCCCTAGTTTCAACATCTCGTTCTTGGGTTCGACGTGCTGTGATCTGCTGACATGCAGCTTGCTTCCATTCATGCACCTGAGTTTCGGAAGTTTCCACACCGCGTGCTGCTGATGCGCAGCTATAGTTGAGGTTCGATGTCCTGCGAGCTGCTGACGTGCAGCTCACCTCTGATAGCGCGATTAATCCCTAGAAGCCTCTACTCGTAACACTCAACTACAATGTTAATTTGCATGAACGAAATAATATTATAAGAATGCAATCTCTAACGCACAATCAGCTTTCTTCGCCAAGATTTCAGGATGTATTTAAATATGGATGGTACAAAAGTGGCTATGCTGTGACTAAACCTATAAACTTTAAAAATCCAGTTGAATTTTGTTTTAATACCGAAAAAGAACCGATTTGTGACATATGTGGAGAAACAGCAATAATAAGATGTGCATGGTGTAAAAAACAATTATTTTTCAAGCATTTTTTCATAGATTTCCATTATTGTACAAAATATGTACTCTGAATTTATTATTCGTGTGAATAACCATATTCTTAATTTAATTTTTGATACAGTATGCGTAAAATGCGATTTTACGCATTGTTTTTTGTGCATAAAAAATTTTACGCACCCGGATATGTGAAACACTATTTAAAATTTATTAAAAAATTTATTAGAAATCGCATTTTGTGCATACCGTATCAAAAAATAATGTTCGACGTAAGGATTTCCGACCTCGTGTGATCCCACCACACTCGGTACGTAAAACCCTATTTTACGCACTAGTATCGAAATAGTATATTGTGTGCCAAGGGTGTAAAGTGGGTCATTTTAGACCGAGTGTGCGGTTGCAGTACGAATCGAAGGTGAGCTAGCACAAGTCGAAGGCGAGTGTGTTTGCGAACCGAAGACGAGTACTGCAACCATACGAGGTCAAAAAACCCACTTAGCCCTTGATGCACACCATATTTTTTGTACCGCAAGTATAGATTTTTGAGTTTTTTCAAAATATCGATGATATTCTTAAACAATCTTGAAAACTCCATTCAAAAACGACAGAGGGCGCTTTTCGATTTTTTACCGCCCGCTAGCAGCGGGTGCTTTTCAGTTTTTACCGCCCGCTGGTCGACAAGCGGTCGCTTTCGGCTCTATTAATAGGTTAAAAAACTCGAAAATCGTGCTTGCGGTACAAAAAGTATAGATATAGATAGTTTAGTTAACATGGTATATTTTTCTTGTACAATGAATTTATTTATAAATATAATAAAGTGTGGATAAAATTTTGAACTGCCGTGTCTTTGATTACTTATAATCTTGCAACAAAACCTACAGAATAAAGCAAATTATTTTAACTGCGTAGGATCAATAATTATTCATATCATTATTATTCATATCAAGTCGTAAAAAATTACAATTTACGAAAAAAATTTTGCTGGATCTATACTTCATATCTGATTGGAAATTTCTTGTCAACACAAATAATTTTCTAGATTTCACTTATTGAAAAAACTATTGGTATTAAATGGTGGATGTATGAAATGGTAATATTGTAGTTAAGATTGTGTATTATTATGATGAAGGTTAAATCTCCGCATGATTCAAAATCGATGGTGTGGACGTAGCGAAATTCAGATGACCTTGAGATATAAGGTAAAATGAGGCCTCTTGCCACGATTTTTAACTCCTGCAATCTTCGCTCACATAAATTTTTCTTAAACACCATATTGTCACAATTTAGTGTTGAAAACTATCAGTGACTTTGAAATGACCCCTGGGGTCCGCTCGATAAGAATGTAGAACATTAAAGTTTCCATTCCGCTAAAAAATAAAAGTTTTTATTAAAAAAATCGAAGTTGACCTTGAAATGACCTTCAAATTGGATCCCAAGGTCAAAGCGGGAGGCACCACTTGATGACCTTGTCTAATTATTAAAAACATTTTTTTAAATGTGATTCTGACGAGAGAATAGCATTAATAAATTAAAATTGGGCACTGAATATTTGTATTTGTAAGGGCGGTTTTTACTCGCTATATAAACTGGAAGGAAAAAAATCGGAAACACGTGTCGAATATTTTTTGTTTCTCTTTCGAGTCATATAATCATAATAATTATTTATTATTATTTTCTATCTGAAACTCAACTGTTTTTAATGCCGAAAATACCTATTCTTATCAATTCGGGGGTGGTTTTAACCTCCTAAACCAGCGAGTTGGCAAAAATAAAAAACACGTGTCTAATATTTTTGATACTTTATTCACCAGCCAAGTTTCATGGTAATCGGTAATTCACACCAACCTGCCTCCCCTTGTAAGAGGCATATGGAGATAATTTAAGCTATCTAAAAATTTAACATTCATAATCTCCAATAATGTTATTCTCGTTCCGTTTAATATAACGGTTGGTTTAACACGAGTATCATACCTTTCAACAATATATTTGAGAATAAACTGACCATCAAACCCTTGTGCATTGTGCGCTATGCAAGTAATATATTTAAATGTTTTTTTTTCGCAAGCACTAAGTCTACAAATTGTTTAACAGGATCGTGATCAAACACATATTCTAATACCATAATATGTACCCATTGCCGAAATGTCTGTATTTTTATCACAAAAATTACAAGTCTGCGGCACAACACACAAGTTTGATACATGTATTCTAATTTTATCATCACCCTCTAGTCTTTCACATTGTTGTGTCTCAAAATCATAGAAAACATATAAACTTTTTGGATTTTTACTTGGTTCAATAGGTTGCACATAACAAAAACCATTTGCAATCTTTCCTTACAAATTTTACTAAATGTTTTTCCACATTCACGTTTTCCCTCTTTTACTCTAACAGTCTTATTACATATTGTAGAAATTCTTATACCCTGATAGAATGAAAGTTTTTGTCAAAAGAATTTAGCTTTTGATGGTTTTTGTAATAAATATTACCAAAAATCTCTCTACCACAAAATCCACAGTTTTGTTTGACATTTTCTGGGTCACAAAGAGGCTTCTGAAGAAACTTATTACATTTTTGCGAACATATATGATTTTCTTTACGACTAAAAATTTTGCTACATGGTATATAATAACCTCTACTACCAGAGGCAGCAAGCAAATTTAATATGGGTTGATAATGATTTAATGTTTCGTAATACTTAACCCTCAACGTATGTTTAATTACATTATTCGTATCAAGAACAAATTTTGTACCGTGATACAAAGGTTTATCACCACGTCCAAATCTTTGAAATGAGTACATGATGATGACAATACGTAGTCTAGCAAAGAAAATTTGAAAAGCATGGATTTCATTGAACCCGTACCTTGCTTCAGGAGTAATTACACCAGCATCGCATACAAAATTTTGCGCACATTCAGTTTGATACTTTTTACAAGTAGCTTTAATTTTTTTCCCCTCTATTTGTAATGTTCCTCAGCGTATTTGTCTCCGTATTGTATGTACGTATGCAACTACTAAAGATCTTGACAATTTCTAATTTTTAATATCGAGCGTTTAAAATTACTTTTACAAGTAGCTTTAATTTTTTCCCCCTCTATTTGTAATGTTCCTCAGCGTATTTGTCTCCGTATTGTATGTACGTATGCAACTACTAAAGATCTTGACAATTTCTAATTTTTAATATCGAGCGTTTAAAATTACTTTCATGTGTTAAAGCTACTCGACCGCGTCCTACGGGGACAGATACAACACTGCAAGATACTAACAATTTATCGTCAATTTCAAAATTGTTAGCGCTCTGTGCAAAACTTGCAAGTTTATCCCATAGATCGTAAGCAGATAAATCACTTACACTTCTGAATGAAATCCATACCGGTTCGTGAACAAATCTTTTTAATGATAGAGTTACATCGATAAAATCTTCAGGTATTGCTGTAGCACACAATTTCCCGTACCATTCCTGCATTACACTCTCGAGCCACTCATAAACATTGGCATCGGAAGTTGGTGATCGGATTGTAACACGCATTACTCTACCTTCAATATCGAAACGCCGATGATGCTTGGCAACCACGTCTTTTATTATAATGAGCGGTTCTTTCTACATTTTCTTCTTCTTCTACATTATGTTCAGTGCCTTTTCCGCTCTGAAAATTTTTAGCTACATGTACAAATAATATCAATATCTTCCATCAACTCATATATTAAATATACTTACTTTTTTCCTCTTCATCGGAATCGGTATCCGTGTTCGATGTATCACAAGTACTACATATACCACTCCTCCCAGTACTTTCGCTAGTTGTGCTGTTACTTCTCCTTCTAGTACTTCCACTAGTAGTGCTACTACATATACTGCCCTTCCTAGCACTTCTACTAGTTGTACTACTATCAGAATCCGTCTCTAAACTCATTAGTGAGTTATCTTCTTTCTCATAATTTTTATCGGTGGTGCTAGTTGATGGTCCAGCCTCTGCATCATTATTTGTATTTTCTGAAAATAACATTATTAAATAATATGAGTATGAAATAGTTATCATAGGAAAATAAAAACAATTTATCATTTATCTTACCATATGTGATATTTTCAAAGAGTACATCGTCTCCATCATCATTATTATAAAACCTATCAAGCTCTGTGAAATTTTAAACAGATTATTTTAAATAAGTTATTTCAAGTAAATAATATTAATAGATAGTTTACTTACGATTAAATATATTATATTGTCGTATTATATCAGCAGTAAATGGTGAATAGTGTAAATTCCGTAATTTGAGGTATTCAGCAAGTATTGGGTCCTTGAATAAGTTCTCGCTGTTTGCTAACAGATGGCGTTACCAGGACTAAGTGTATATAATTTCAGATGCTAACGCATCTATAAGGAAGTACTGTCGGTAAGCTTGAACTTAAGTGTATGTTAGTTCGCCATAGTTTAAACAACCTTTTTTGTTCTTACTACTAAAAATTTCAAGTTTTGTGCCGCGTAAAGAGTATTTGCGGGGAATTTTATTGCACTGTTTTATTTAAAAAAAATCTGCAGCTGAAGCGCACAGGATTCTTGTTGAAACTTGCGGTGACCATGCTCTGTCGGAAACAACATGCAGAGACTGGGTTCGACGCTTCAAAAATGACGATTTTGATCTTGGAGATAAAGAACGTGCTGGTGCACCAAAAAATTTTGAAGTCGAAGAATTGGAGGAATTACTAAATGAAGACTTATGTCAGACGCTAGCTGAACTTGCAAAATCATTACGAGTAGATGAGACAACAGTTTAGAAACATTTGATAACGTTAAAAATGATCCAGAAGCAATTGGGTAACAAAGACATTGGGTGCCATATGAGTTGAAGCTGAGAGACGTCGAACGGCGTTTACTCACGTATGAAGTGCTGCTTCAACAGCAGAAAAGGAAAGTTTTGTCTACATCGTATCATGACTGGCCATGAAAAGTGGATACAGTATGATAATCCTAAGCGCAAAAAATCGTGGGGTAAGCCCGGCCATGCATCAACATCGTCCGCAAACCCAAATATCCATGGTTCGAAGTTTCTCCTCTGCATTTGGTAGGATTTGCAGGGTGTAATTTATTATGAACTGCTAAAACCGAACGAAATTATCATAGGAGATCGCTATCGACTGCAATTGATGTGTTTGAGCCTAGCTCTAAAGGAAAAGCGGCCGCTGTACGTGCAGAGACACGACAAGGTGTTACATGACAATGCTCGGCCACATGTTGCAAAAGTCGTCAAAGAAACTTTGGTGGCGCTTCAATGGGATGTCCTACCTCACTCGTCGTATAGCCCAGATATTTCTCCTTCCGACTACCACTTGTTCCAGTCGATGGCTCATGGCTTGGCTGAGCATTCCATTTTTATGAAGATGCCAAAAAATGGGTTGATTCTCGGACAGCTTCAAAAGACGAGCAGTTGTTCCGAGATGGAATCCGTAAATTGCCAGAAAGATGGAAGAAACTAGTGACTAGTGATGGGCAATATTTTGAGTGACATGCTTTTTACTACATACTTTAAATAAAGCATCAATTTTCACAAAAAAATAGCGAGAACTTATTCAAGGTCCCAATATATAGATTGATTTCTTATGATTATTTAAAACACCTCGTTTATAAATATATAAAATTGTCTGCAATGGGCAAAGACTAATAATAAACCGCAGTTTTCTAATCAATGTGTATTCCAATCAAAATGTATGTATAATGCTATGTCTCACAATTGTGGTATGGTAAATAGCATTAATAATTTTAATTAATTCTCTACGCGAATCCATTATAGTTTTGAAAATTACTTCAATCGCTACTGTATCTAAAAAATTATAAGATTATTTAAAATATCCTTTACATAAGGCTTTTATTAATGATATGGACAGTTTAATAAGTTATTTTGCAACATGGAACAATATTAATACTTTAAGAAGAACTCACCTTAATGTATAATATAATTATGTATGATTGATAAAGTGTTTCTACGATCGCTCAAAATAAATTTTAACAGGCTACATGTTCAACTAACCTTTGATAGTTTTCTGAAACACAGCCAAACTGAATTGTGGTGTAAATGGTATCTAAGAGGATTTATATAAACGCCAAAAGCTCGAAACTACAGAAATTTTCGAAAAGTGGGGTAAACGAATGCAGAGCAATGCTGCAAAAATTTTAAGTAATAGGCACCTTCTTGGATTTTCAAGAATATGTAAGCATAATCACAACTTAGTATATTATCATGAGAATTTATCGTAAAAATTTTTTTAAACATTCAGAATTGCATAAAATAACATTTGACGACCAAGTTATAACATACAATACATAGAAGGACATGTTATATAGTAAAAACTATAGTACTACGAGTTAGTATGATCATCGTTCAGATCGATAAATGTATCAATAGCAAAATAAATCAGTCTATGAATTTTCAAAATATAGTCACTAAGAAGAGGATGCTATACCTAACAATAAAGTACAATACCGCTAATTAAACCGAGTGTAAGTGTTTTCAAGATATCGGTACCAATACCGATACCAATGCCTAATAAATAACAAAAATAATTGTTTGTGAGGTTTATAAATATGTGGAATAGTTGGTGGGTACAGTAGTCTATAAAAAAGTATGATACCGCGAGATGATATAATCACCGAATCTGCTGATCAATGTATCGATAATGATATCGACCGAATAATGAGGTTCAAAAACATTTTCATTAAAAAGAAAGTGTGATACCTTATAAAAAACCGCTGCCAATTCATTGGCCCGTGGCTTCCTCAAACATAATTTGCTTATTCCTTTAATGAATTTTTAATAACAAAACTTATAATTTTTGCAACAATTTATGACATAATTATAATTAAATTCATTTATGAAGATTAAAGATTATTAATTTTTAAATTATGTATAAAATATGAATAATATAATAGGTATGATTTTTTCTTTAAATTATGTGTGAAAAATAAATAAATTAATTGATTGTAATATTATCGTCAAAAGCTTTTAAAATTCCTAAATAACCTTTACTTCAAATTATATTTTCTTTGTGAAATTACACACGTAGTGTACTTGTCTCTAGTAGTATGCCTGTCCGCATTTGTGTGCTATTTCTGGAATTTCCGATGTAATAAATGGTTATTACAAAACAAAAGCAGGTATACAACACGCGCGCATCAGCGCATAGCGCATAGAGCATGTCATTTCCATTTTCTAGTATACATAAATGCATTCCCGAATAATTACGATTTTAAAAGAGGGCTAAAATTGTTTTAACCTCAAATATCTCTGAAATTCGTAAATGAATTTTTTAACCCTCAGAACTTCTCTAATAAATAATATACAAACTTTATATCTCCACCAAATTTCAAAGAAATTAAAACAATTTTATTGTAGTTATATTGTGCGACAACAAAGAAAGTCATTTTCAAAAATACTAAAATATTAAATATCAAACATCTCAAAAAATAACCATATAATCTGGATGAAATTTTACACAGGTGTTGCCTATATTGCATACAAAATAGTCTATAAATTTCAAGGTGATACATGAAGTCGTCATTGAGAAATTACGATTTTGAAAAAACACGTAAAATAATTTGAACCCTAACTATCTCTAAAAATCATGAGACAATTCTTTTACCTAAAGGACTTATACGATAATACAATATATATTCTTGCCAGAATTTTAAACTCTACATCTCCACAAAATTTAAACATGATTAAATCAATTTTTTTTCCTCTAGTTATCATGCGACAAAGAAATTAACTTTGTAAAATACGAAAATTTTCAAAATCAAATATCTCAAAAAGTAATCGTACGATCTTGATGAAAATTCGCACACATATTATCTATATCACGTACCAAATTGTCTATAAATTTGGAGCTGATACATGGAGCCGTTCTCGGGAAATTACGATTTGAAAAAAAGGTTAAAAAAATTTTAACATCAAATATTTCTGAAATTTCTGGACTAATCATCTTGCCCAAAGGACTTGACCGAGAGCTATACAAAATCTGCCTCTACAAGGAATTTCGAAGCGATTAAGTGAATTTTACTCCCGTAATTGTTGGACATACAAAACTAATTTTTTTTCATATTTCAATTTTTTTCTCAAAAACTAGTCGACAAAATGGACTCAAATGTTTACAGATTATAGCTATTTATATTCTGCATTATCGTGATATTTTTCAAAAAAATTGACCGTTTAGAATAGGAGTTATACGCTTTAAAAAGAAAAAATACGTTTTTGTTAATAACAAAAGAACCGCGATAGCTAGAGAAATTTTTTTTAGAAAATATAGTTATTTTAATGCTCTTTCGAATGCTATCCATTCGATTCAAATATCTCGATCTGATCATTAAAAAAAAACAAAAATCAATTTTGAGCAAATCGAAAATTCGAAATAAAACAAAAACATATCGATGAATCAAAAAATGAATTTTGGACCCGTCATCAAACAAAAAAGAGCGAAAAAAATGAGACCTGTCCGCTTAAAATCGACCGAGTAGAAGCTAAGATCCAGGCGTATACACATACACATACATCCATACATTTTTCAAAAATTATGTATTTTGATTCGTAACACCTCTGAAAACAATTATAACATGTTTTTACAAAAACTAAAAAAATTACTATCACAAAGCTTCCTGTAGGAGTAAGCAAAAGTGTAATACCGCGAGTCGATCTGGCCATAATTTCTGGTAGAAAAATGTACCAATACTTAATGAATACATTTATGAATTTCGCAAATACCTCTAAGTGGTAGAGAATGCATTGCACAGTAAAAAACTATGATATCGAAATGTTGTGCCATCATTGATAAGGCTAATAAATACATCGATAACGATATTAATCCGCCTGTGTAATCTCAAAATACCAGAAATAAGAAGAGGACACCACCCCTAATAAAAAAGTATAATACCGCAAATTCGTCAGATCATAAATTTCCATGTTAAATCACACCAATACCATACTAATACATCAATCAGTGTACAAAACTATCTCCATTTTCACACCCTGTATTAAAGTTTATGTAAGGGTGTGCTTGGTAATATAAGGAAGATTTAGTCCTTGGTTGCGTCAAGCCTCGCCTTATAAGTGCTGAGGCCATAAATTCTCCAATATCTTTCGATACACCAGTATCTCGGGTAAAATCGCTTAACTCCTTCTGAATAAAGGGTTTTTGATCTCGTTTCTTACCAACTCGAACGTACTCGACATCGCTTTCGTTTACTTCACTTACACTGTCTTCGGTTTGCTCGCTTTCGGTCTCTTCATCTTCGTATTCCTCAATATCTTCATCTAAATCGCTTTCTTTAGCATCTTGTTCATCTAATTCCATTGATTCATTGACCGTCAAACGAATCTTCTTCCATTTTTTCTTCATCGGGCGGATTGACGTGTAATTTCAAAACTGGGTTCGTCATTGAAGGTACGCTTGGGTAATTTATCTTTGATTTAGTCTATGCGGCGAAACCACAAACCACAGTCATGCAAAAGTAACAGTCCTTCATGTTTGTGGTTGACACCAACTAGTTGGTGTCGAAAATTTTAAAATTTTATCTCTCTTAATTTTATCACATTTAAATTTTTTCCATCGATTTAACATCTGCAGGCAAGTGTCACACATGATTTGTGGGGCCCACGTTGTCTTCTGGAAGGATCTCTACGCCAAAATATTCAAGAAAAATCTCTCTATTCACATTTGTAATAAATCTTCGGTATTTTTAAACCTCAAATTTACCACACAAGTAGCAAGAAATATTTCGATCTTTATTACACTTGTGATTTGCGATAAGGCTGCTTGTAGTATTGTACCCAACACAGGCCAAGTTGCCCACCTATGATGAGCTGCGGTCACATAATGACGATGTCTGCGGGCTCGCTTGCTCAGCCTGACCAGCCACCGATACTGGATTTCCGAGTTCCTAAGTAGTATACATCCTACTATGGAGAGACTAAACAAATGACGTCATCGTGCCCCGCCCGGGCTATCTTATCTTTGTTTACATAAACAGTAATTAAGATATCTTAATAGCCTGTTGTTATGGTTTGTTTACATAAACAAGCAATAAAGAAGCAATTAAGATATCATAATAGCTGTAAATATAAGTAGAGAGGTCCCGTACGGGAATCGGTGACACATTTTCGTCTCTCTCCATAGTAGAATGGTGTTCTCGGGAGGCAGTGATGCTGCCCCTCTTATTATTATTGGTGTTCAACAATATAGTAATTAATGTGTCTTTATTGATTGTTTATATAAACAAGCAATTAAGATATCTTAATTACATGAACAAACATAAAAATGTTTTTACAAAACAATTAATAAAAGACCGATTAAGATATTTAAATTAATGTTGCTAAACAATAGATAAGAAATTGTCCCGTATCGGAATCGATGACGTCACGAGCCTACGCCATAGTAGAAAGTATACTGATTTATAATTTTAATTCATCAATATTCTTATTGTCTAAACATAACAAACAAGAAAAACATCAATTAAGATAAATGAAATATGTGTGTGTGCGTGCGTGCGTGTGTGTGTGTGTGTGTGTGTGTGTGTGTGTGTGTGTGTGTGTGTGTGTGCGTGGGCGTGCGTGCGTGTATGTGTGTGTGTGTGTGTGCGTGTGTGTGTGCGCGAAGAGTGGAATGGCAATTAAAGATAGGAGAATAAAAAAAATTACATCATTTTTTTTTATTTTTATGTTAAAAAATTGACTTAAACAATTACAAAAAATTACAAAAAATTATTTTATATAAAAACATTATAGTTCTACATATTATATTAATTTCATTTTTACGTTAAAAAACAAACTTAAAAAAATTACAAAAAACTATTTTTCACAGTTTTATACATTAAGTATACAACATACCGTATTAATCTATAACATATATTTCTTCTTCGTCATTTACTGGATATAACCCGTGGTACTCAAAGTCACCTGCTTGTGCATTTGTGTCCACCTCGGGTTCTTGCTGCTGCTGGTGCTGCTGCTGCTGCTGCTGGTGCTGCGGGAACTGGTGAATCGCGTTGAAGCATGTGTGCTTTCGATTTCGGACGCATACACCACACAGCAACATATTACACCCTTCACACTTTCTCCACGCACAATTTTTCTGTTTTTTAACTAATACTTTATCGCATACTAAGCATTTCGCTAGTATGTTAAACTGATTATAGTTTGATGGAGCACGATTACTGTGTCTTGAGAAGTCCGCAATCTCTTTACGTATGCTTTCCAGTAGTAGAACTTCGCTCTTGATTGTATTTTGGAGCACTGTTTTTTCGCGTTTTTTATTCAAGATAGAAAAATATATTTCCTGTTCTTTTTTCTTTAAATTATCTATCCAGTCTGTTACTGCAGACGCTTTCTTCATCCATGTCATCTTGACTGTGGCTCTTTGACGAATGCTGACTTGACTAGAGTGTACCCCCCGCTGTTTAACCTTTGGTAAAAAATATAGCGCGATAGCGAGCGGAGACGGTGTCAGATGCACGATTTTGGGTCCAGCGCGATGCCTGGCCACAGCCTTATCGTTTTTGCCATTATAAAAGCCCGCATCAATAGGGTGTGTAAGAGAATACACCAAAAGCGTACCGCCTAAATGAATCTGCTCACGTTATATCAGTTTCGTCTTATAATTTAAACACGTGCGCAGGATGTTTTTTCACGATAGTACGTTAGGGTATTAGTTACGTACATATATATTTTTATGTGTATATCTGGACCTTTGATAAAAATTTATCACTCTGTGCAATATGAAAACCCTGCCTCGTGTGCTTCTCATGTTTTATTATTTCTTCGAAATATAACGGTTTCCTGTTCTTACGCTGTGTACTTTGAGCGAGGGATGACAATTATGAGTGGATCATTTTGATTATATTTTGTCTGGAGCTAATATCCGTAAGCATTATCAAATCTGACCCTGCGTACACATCACCAAAATAAAATTGAATTCGAAGAAATGATATTTATATCTGGAGCTTCGATCAAAATTTGTCGGTGTATGGAATATGAATCCCTGCCTCGTGTGCTTCTCATGTTTTCATTATTTCTCCGAAACATAACGGTTTTCTGTTCTTACGCTGTGTCCTCTGAGCGAGAGATAAGAAGGGTGAGATGCGTGGATCATTTGAATTATATTTTTTTGTCTGGAGCTAATATCCGTAAGCATTATAAGACCCTGCATTGCGTACGCATCAGGTCAGTGTGCCAATGCGGATCATGGCGAGAAGTAACGCTTTTTTGCCAGAGATGCAGATCAACGAACATAGCGATTTGTGTGAGATTATTTTCCGTATCGCTTCTACTTTACGTTTTTACAGTCAACCTGTATGGCGTAGGTGTAGAGATTCGTGGCGACGGCGTTTGCGTACAGTGCACTATTCGCTTTTACGTCGCGAACTGCGATTTTTACTCGTCCATAGTGGTCTTCGTAGAATCGCCGTTTATTACGAACGATTTTTTCGCAATAATCGATCGGGGTTGATGATAGCGGGCGAATTTGTCAGAGAAATACGCATGGAAAATGCAAATGTTCTCGATGACATGATGTCGGCGTTTAGCGAACAAATTGGTAAGTAAAAGATTTTATACTTATTTTTTATGACGAAAAAATATTTGTTATATGTTTTAAAATTTTCAAGCCTTAGAAAATCTTCTCGCCGATGACAGCGACGCGTCAACAATTTTTATGAACTATAGCGGGCGTGAAAATCCCGTAGCACGTCAACTAGAGTACGAGAGCGAGAATGAGGCTGTAACGAGCCCAAGCGAACCCGATATCTCAAGTAGCGAAGGAGAAGAAGAAGAAGGAGAACATCAACAACAACAACAACAACAACAACAACAACAACAACTTATACAACAACCTATACAACAACCTATACAACAACAACAACAACAGCAGCAACAAATAATCCATGTACCAAACGAAGAAGATGATAGGCGCTCGAATATTTTAGAATCCGATAACGAGAGCGAAAGCATGATTAGAATAGACTCGTCGGATGAAGAAGATAATGGCACAGTTTTAACGCGCGGATTAAACTTGGCGCTCAACCACTATCGGGAACCACGGGTCGCAGTGGAGAGAGTCATAATGAGCGAGGACCCGCAGCCGTCGACTAGTGGAAATATCGGCCAACCTCGCGCAGGGATGCTTCATAATTTTTATTCAACTAGAGCACCCCGTCGGAGCGGAGTTTTCATAATATCGAGGATAGCCATCGTCTCGTTTGGAACAGTTTCGACGAAACTAGTCCTCTAGATCGACGAGTCAACGAATGTAAGAATTTTTTTAATTTGAATATTTATTTTTTTCATGTAAAAGGCTGTTTTTACAACTTTTTATTTTTTCAAAAAAGTTATTCGGAGAAGAAACAATAGCGGCGACGGATTGGCCACTCCGGGTTTCGACATACCATTTCTATTGATTTACGCGAGGAGAATTTTGCATGTTCGGCGTGCGCAAGAATTGCGATGGTTTCACGACCAGGCCGAACATGAAGATTCTCCATTATATACGTCGAACGAACTACAAGATTTGTTGGAGCGCGTGCGCGATAGTTTCAACGGAAAACCTGAAGATTAACTTTTTGGTATTATAATTGTGAAAACAAAAAACATTTATTTTTTATTAATCGTTTTTAATAAACATTACAGCAGTCGACTCGTTGTCTACAAGCTCAGTATGGCCATCGCTCCCACCATCGCCTACAGTAGACGCAAATTCATGCATAAGAGAGAGCGGAGAACCTCTGCAAGTGGGATACGGCCACAACGATGATGGCATAGCCGACGATTACGACGGAGGCGACGAAGAGGAGGAGAACAGAGCCAATGGTGATACTGCAGAGGAGGAGGAGGAGGAGGAGGAGGAGGCGAATAATCTCGACATAAGACCGCCCGGAGTAAGATTTATTGTGATAGACAAAACCGAAAACCATGTGCAGCGATTTAGAGTGGTCGGGCGCTGTATTAAACTGCGTATCAAAGACCCGCCTACCGATTGCGATAATCCCCTTGTTTGGATGGAGGCAGCAATGCGCGACATTCACGCGCATATTATTTCGTTGATACCGAATGAAGAAAGGTTTTTGATCGGTGTGGTCGTTAAGAGCGAATACTTTGCGAATGGCGCAGGTGGATTATCTTTTCGACCGATTGAAAATTTTCATTACGCTGATCTTTGGGATTTAATTGCAAATCTGATACAAAGTAATGAAAATTTCCAAATCGACGAAAGTTTTGTGTTACACATTACATTTGTAAGTATACCCGAAGGGATGGGCGCGCGTAGAGCGAGAAAATTAACGATCAATTCGGTGACACAAAGATCAATAGTGTCTATTGTAAATGTCGATAATTTATGCCTACCGCGTTCGTTAGTTGTAGGTGAAACTTATATCAAATTGTGGGCAAACGATACGGATGAAGCTCGAAAGGAATGGGGTGTCGTTCGCGACGGTCGACGTAAACTACAACGAGAACGCGCCGAAAAATTAATGCAGGATGCTAATGTTCGTATACCACCCACGGGAGCAGGTTTCTTCGAAATTGAGCTATTTCAAAATTATTATTTACACACTGGTATAGCTATAGTAGTATACGATAAGAAAACTTTTGGCAGCGGTGAGCCCTCATTTTTTTATGGGCGTGCTGTTGTAGAAAGACAGACAGGATGTGAAACACAGCGTATAATTAATCTTTGTTATAATTCTAACGCGAAACAATATGATACAATACTGAATTTAATCGGTGTTGCGCGAACTAAATTCTTTTGCACTTTTTGTAACAAACGTTTTAATTTCATAGACCAACACAAATGTTTAAAAACATGTTCCAAGTGCTTTGTCTCTCCCGCGTGTAAAACAGATAATGTCGATTTAATTAAATGCTCGCAATGCAATAGAAATTTTTTTGGAAATATGTGCTACGATAATCATTTAAAAGATGGCTCTTATAAAAAAAAGAACAAAAAATTGTGCGATGTAGTTAAACTTTGCAATAGATGCAATAAAGTTACAAATTGTTTTCGTTCGAAACACACGTGCGGAATCATTTGGTGTAAATATTGTAAAAGAAAACATTTTATCAACGAATTCTGTTACATGCAACCGATAAGTAATGAGATTAATCACGAAAAAAAAATTTTGTTTGTTTTTTATGATTTTGAGACGCGACAGGATAAGCCTTATCTTAATCACGAGACTTCAAATCTGCACATTCCAAATTTATGTGTCGCACAGCAAGCGTGCTCGGATTGCATCGATGATGACGATGTTTCGCGTTGGTGTAATACTTGCGGCGTTCGCGAACATGTTTTTCGAGAGAATCCTGTCACTCAGTTGATCGAATTGTGTATTAGAGATAAGACAAAATTTGCGCAAATCATATGTATTGCGCACAATGCACGAGCATTCGATGCGCAATTCATATTAAAAGAATTGGCAGAGTGTACATCTGAAGTTTTGCCGAGTATTATTTTAAGTGGACAGAATATTATTACTATGCAATACGAGCGAACGAAATTCATAGATAGTCTAAACTATTTCCAAATGAAGTTGAGCGCTCTTCCCGCTGCTTTTGGCTTGCCGGAAAATAGTAAAAAGGGTTATTTTCCCCACTTATTCAATACTCTACAAAATCAAGAATACGCAGGCCCTTTACCCGATGCGAATTTCTACGCGCCGAATTCTATGAGTATCGATGAGAGAAAAGATTTTTTTAAATGGTACGAAGAGAACAAACGAGACTATGTATTCAATTTTAAAACAGAAATCGTCGAGTATTGTCGCATGGATGTACAAATTTTACGCCGCGCGTGTATAGCTTTTCGAAAAATTTTTCTTGATATTGGCGGCACTGATCCCTTCTTTTCCGCAACTACTATCGCCTCAGCTTGCTCTTATTTGTATCGAAAAAAATTTCTCAAGCCAAACACCATCGGAATTTTACCGCCTACTGGCTACAGGCGCGCTGATAACCACTCTCAAAAAGCTGTTGAGTGGCTATTGGAGTGCGAGCGCGAAATCGAGCGAGAGATTATTCACGCAGGTCGGGCGCGCGAGTATAGATTACCCGAAGGATTCTTGGTAGATGGATATTTGCCACCGTCAGAGCTTCCGAGCTCGTCGACGTCAAGCGACAGTGCCGCGGCCACAGATAAAGGTATAGTATTCGAGTATCAAGGGTGCTACACACATGGGTGTCCGCGATGTTTTCAAAACAAACGCGATAAATTAACCGTCTACAATAGAACTCACAACGAGGCATACGAGAGCACTCGAGCAAAAATAGATAAAATAAAGTCACTGGGCTACGAGGTTCGCGAAATTTGGGAGTGCACATTTGACCGGCGTAAAATTGAAAATCCTCGGATCGCAAATTATGTGAATAATCATCCGTTAATAAGCAAAATGGTTTTAAATCCGCGAGACGCGTTTTTCGGGGGTCGCACGGAAAATATAGCTGTACATTATAAAATAAGAGAAGGAGAAACAATAAGATATACGGATATTTGCTCTTTATATCCGTATATCCGTATATAAACGAGGCCGGTTTCCGCTCGGACATCCAGATATATTTGTTGGCAGTCAGTGCGACGCGTTGACGAAAGGAAATAACAACGATTTATCACGAGTAGAAGGTTTGATCAAATGTAAAATATTGCCTCTTCGTAATTTGTTTCTTCCTCTCTTACCAATAAAAATGCATGGACGATTACTCTTTGCTCTTTGTCGCTCTTGTTGCGAGGAGATACGACAAGAAGATTGTACTCACGAATATACTCACGAGCGCGAATTCACGGGGACGTGGGTAGCCGACGAACTGCGAAAAGCCATCGAGTTGGGTTACTAAATAACGGAAATATTCATAATATGGCGATATAAAGTAACGCAATACGATCAACAGAGTGGCACAGGAGGATTGTTTGCAGACTACGTGAACGCGTTTTTGAAAATAAAACAACAAGCTAGCGGATGGCCATCATGGTGCGAGAGCGAAGTAGATAAGGAACGTTATTTGTTAGAGTACGAGCCAGACGAGGGTATACAAATGGAGAGAGAAAAAATCGGAAAAAATGCTGGCTTGCGCGCAGTGGCAAAACTCTGTCTTAATTCTTTTTGGGGAAAATTTGGGCAGCGTAGCAACTTGAAACAGACCGAAATTGTAAAAACACGCGAGGCCCTCCTTAAACTTTTAGTTGCGCCGGAAAAAGAAGTATTTAGCGTGTTGCCGGTAAACGACGAACTTTTATATGTAAACTGGCAAAATATCGCCGATGCTGTGGCACAGGCGTCCAATACGAATGTAGTAATCGCAGCATACACTACGGCGCAAGCTCGACTCAAATTGTACGATTATCTTGATAAACTAGATCGACGAGTTTTATACTTTGATACCGACTCTTGCATATTCATTTGTAATGAGCGTGCGAAGGACGAGGAATACAGACCCCACCTTGGCACGCTATTAGGTGATATGACGGACGAACTGAAGAGTTACGGACCAAATGTACATATTGAAACATTCTTATCGGGCAGTCCTAAATTTTACGCCTATAAAACAATCGATTCATCGACAGGACAGACATTTGAATGTTGTAAAATCAAAGGGATAAGGTTAAATTATGCTAATTCTTCAAAATAAATTTCGATAGTATTAAACAATTGATCGATACTTTTATGAATGGCGACGATGCGGGTAATATTAAATTATATTTTAAAGCTATAAGGCGCACACTCAAGCACGATGTTATCACGCGAGACGAATACAAGACATGTTGTATAGTGTTAAAAAAACGGCGCTACCATTCAATAAAAGAATTATCATTGCCTTTTGGCTATAAGCGTTAAAACATTTTATTAATAAAAAATAAGACTTATTTGTAAATATTGTTCTTGTTCATTGTAGTTATTTTTATCTCCCTGTCCCTCCCTCTCTCTCTCATTTCAAATCATGTCTTCACCAACATCTTTTCAACTCTGATACGAATGCCTAAAACTGCGCCCTTGTAACAGGATGGCTGCTGGGGAAAAATCCCGAAAAGCCACAGGCCAGCGATGCCCTAGAACACGGTGCCGCGGGTGTCAAACTAAAATGACTTGCCCGGGGATCTGCTTCTGTAATCCTGAAAACAACGCGAAGATCGCACACGAACTTCGCTTTCCAACTAAATGGATCACTGAGTAAAATACGCGCGCTCAAAGAGTAAAGCGCGCGGCCGCTAAGTTCAGCTATGAAAACGACCGGCGGAGTCGTTTTCCCGCGGAGGCGGCGGTATCCGGGAGAAGGTTAGGTTAAGGTCGATAAATGAAGAATAGCCTCAATTACTTCACAGAACAATAACAAGGTCTATTCTTAAATTATTACAACATAAACGCGTCGCGTTGCGCGCCGACAAGAAGACGTGATCCGCTGACGGCGCGGGCGGATCAATGTATTTATTCTCGCTGGGCCGGTGAACGCAACACCGGCCGCTCGTCGCAGCGAGCCGAAAATACAAATAAAACGCTGCGCAGAAAATACTCGAAGAGTCTTACCAGGAGGGGAGTGCACTCCCCTCGTCGCTCGCTCACGAATCCGCTCCTGCGTCAGGCCTTATCCTCCGGTCGACTTCGGAGTGTTCAGGCCGAGTCTTAACGTCCAGCGTTCAGCTACAGACGCTTCGGACCCCAGGAGTGGCTCGGATTGCTCACGTGCGCTGCTCTTCGTGGTCGGTACGTGGACTGGCGCTGCGCTGCACCGGTGAGGACGCACGATACCGTTTTCTTCACGGACGATCAAAATTACTCGCGTACGCGCGGTTTGACAGCTCGAGAGAATCTGATTCAAAAATGAATCCTGCGCGACTTTGCAATGGTCAAAGTCGCGCCTGCCCCGCGCGTAGCTAACGCAAATACATCGTCCGAGCGATGTCAACACACGCTCGAGATACACGAATTCGCGGGAACGAGAGCCTAACGGGTTCGATAGAATACGGAGGACCGAGATACTTATCTTCTCCGTATTTTATCTTGGAACCTCGTTATATTTATTGTAATGCGTTTGCGCCTTCACTTTTTATTTTTTTCTTTTTTTTTGCGCTTTTCACCTACTGCGTTTTTATTTTCTTTTTTGCGTTTATATTTTTTTATGCGTTAACAATGCTGTAGCTTACTCTTCGTATTTTATTAATTGTATTTTATTAATTTTTTTTTCTTTCTTTTATTTTTACTTCTAATTGTAATTATGTAATATTTGTATTATTTTGCTTTTCAATTGTACAACATAATGTACAGCAATAAACCTAATCTCTCTCTCTCTCTCTCTCTCTCTCTCTCTCTCTCTCTCTCTCTCTCTCTCTCTCTCTCTCTCTCTCTCTCTCTCTCTCTCTCTCTCTCTCTCTCTCTCTCTCTGATATTTTATGAAATGGTTAATGTATAACTGTAATATTTTCCTTTTAGCGTATAGTACCAGCTGTGATATTTTCTCTAGTTTTATTTATTTATTTTGTCTTAATGAAGGGTCCTCGTGATTTTTAATGATTTTTATGTATTTTATTTTTATTTTATCATATGGTTCTTTTTTATTATTTTTTTATCGTAATTGAAGGTCCTCGTAGACAAACATATTTTTATGTATAATTTATATATTTGTATCAGGTTGTATTACTTTTATTTTTATATATTTTTATTATATCTTATTTTACTGTATTTTATTTTAAGTTATACACTGTATAAATTCTGTATTAATTATTTTGCCGCGAAGGCAAATAAATCGTATCTATCTATCTATCTATCTATCTCTCTCTCTCTCTCTCTCTCACCCACGCCCACGTCTCACAAATGGATTGACTTAATCCTCACGGACGAAAACGACGAGGTACTTGACTATGCGAATGAACACCTGCCCAGTTTCGGTAAGTATACTATCATTGATGTTACCATCAACTATTTTGTGCCAGCGCGAGTAGGGAAGTCTTTCTCCTACAGAGATTATAAAAACGTATGCCCTTCATCTCTCAATGAATTGCTTGCGCGCTGCGATTGGGTAGGCATGAATTCGATTGAATCCGATTTGGAGGGAGCACTAGATTCCTTAAACGCAAACCTTAACTCTGTCATAAACGATTTAGCGCCTTTAAAAACTGTGAAACCCAGTCGAAATAATGCTCCTTGGATTGGTCCTGAGCTGAGGGAACTAATCAACAAACGTAATGCGGCCCATAGGCGTTACAAACGCACTGGGCGAGCGGCGGTGTTCGATGAGTTTCTTCGGCTCAGCAATGAGGTCGACTCACGCTTTGCTCAAGAGCGTAACTCCTTCCTTCACAAACATCTCTCAGACGCTCTTGATGCTAACAAGGATATATGGAAGGAAATGCGTAAACTCGGCCTTATTCCAAAGCGAAAAGAGGAGGACCTTTGCGGCTTCACGCCGGGAGAGTTAAACGCTCACTTCGCTGGAATCTCCGTGTCCCCCTTGAAAACATAGAAGAAGCTATGGACACTATTTTACTAACAAGTGAGGAGGGCTTTTCCTTTAAACAGGTTACACTGAGTGATGTAATTCTTGCAATTTCTCACTTCTCCTCACAGGCAAAAGGGGTGGACGGAATTCCTCGGGAGGTGGTCGTGAAGGCTCTCCCTGTCATTGGTGACTACTTGGTCAGAATTTTCAACTCCTCCTTCGCTCAGGGAATTTTTCCGGGCTCCTGGAAGCAGGCACAGGTAATTGCACTCAAGAAAATTGCATCGCCGTCTACAGTCTCGGACTTTCGTCCTATAGCACTACTCTGCTTTCTTTCTAAGGAGCTTGAAAAAATTGCCCACAACCAAATCACGGAGTATCTTAATAGCAATAACTTACTTGACCCCCTCCAGGCCGGATTTCGCAAGCACCACAGCACGCAGACGGCACTTCTCAAGCTAACCGACGATATACGTATAGGCATCGACAATAGACAACTGACGTTACTGCTACTGTTCGAATTCAGCAAAGCCTTCGACACCATCTCACCAACAGCGCTTCTGCGTAAGCTCTGTCGGCTGGGGTTCTCCAGGGCAGCTCTCCTGTGGATTCAATCATATCTGAAAGGACGTACCCAGATAGTCACCTCAAATAGCAAAGGTAACTCTGACTGGTTAGAAACCAATCTGGGAGTTCCACAGGGATCTGTCCTGGGTCCACTGCTTTTTTGTCTCTACGTTAACGACTTACGTGACGTACTTGACGGTAATACTATCAGACATATATTTTACGCAGATGACCTTCAAATCTACTTACACACGACAAAAGACGAAATTCTGGAGGGTATTGATCGGCTGTCCCATGCGGCGCAAATGGTGGCTGAATGGGCGGCGAACTCGGGCCTGCACCTCAATGCTGGTAAGACCAAAGCCATTGTATTCGGCTCCAGGGTAGGAGTTAATCATATAAACTCATTAGATCTGCCAGGTATTGGTGTGCGGCCTGGAGAACGCATCCCGTTCAGTAGCGAAGTTGCGAGTCTCGGTGTTACACTGGATAGTAAATTAACATGGAAACCGCACATTGACCAACTCACAAAGAAAGTCAATAAAGCCCTATACAGTTTGCGGTTTATTAGGGCGTGTACCACCGAGATTCTCCGCAAAAGATTAGTCGAGTCCCTAGTTCAACCCCACCTTGACTACTGTACGGTGGTCTACTTGGACGCGTCTGACGAACAGCGAGCGAGAGTGCAAAGATTGAGCAATTCATGTGTGAGGTACGTTACTGGGGCTAGGAGGGATGAGCATATCACCCCCTGCTTGAGACGTCTGGGCTGGCTCCGTATGGACTCACGCAGATTCTACTTCGCAGCCCTGCTACTATATAAAATAATTCAGATGCGTGAGCCCAGATACTTGGCTGCCTTTTTTACGGTGCACAAGCCTAGGCCAACAAGCAGGGGAGTGCAGCCGGAGCTTGCTTTCCCTGCCTTGAACTATAAGACGGGTGATAGAGCGTTTCTGGCTCAGGGTGCCCGCTTTTGGAACTCCCCCCCCCCTCCCTGCGCTACCTTCCATCACTTTCATCATTCAAGAGGGCTGTGCGCCAACACCTGCTTGATCTCGACGCCTAGCCTCTCTATAAGGATGCTTAGAGCTGCCAGTGCGGGGACCTTTATCTAGTTTAGTATTAGACTGCGGATTAACTTTGATCTGTGATTTTTTGACTAAGCGGCTGTGATACCTTACTGTGATATTTTATGAAATGGTTAATGTATAACTGTAATTATTTTCCTTTTAGCGTATAGTACCAGCTGTGATATTTTCTCTAGTTTTATTTATTTATTTTGTCTTAATGAAGGGTCCTCGTGATTTTTAATGATTTTTATGTATTTTATTTTTATTTTATCATATGGTTCTTTTTTATTATTTTTTTATTATTTTTTTATCGTAATTGAAGGTCCTCGTAGACAAACATATTTTTATGTATAATTTATATATTTGTATCAGGTTGTATTACTTTTATTTTTATATATTTTTATTATATCTTATTTTACTGTATTTTATTTTAAGTTATACACTGTATAAATTCTGTATTAATTATTTTGCCGCGAAGGCAAATAAATCGTATCTATCTATCTATCTCTCTCTCTCTCTCTCTCTCTCTCTCTCTCTCTCTCTCGCGCGCGCGCTCTCTTGTCCACACGCGAGGCCTCGCGCGCTGTAGCAGCTGATATGCGCGCGCGTGCAAAGTATTCGCTTCTTAAAGCAGCGAATATCAGCTTATACCGCGCGAAGTACAAGCTTGTACAAGCGCCCCGGTACGCGGTGCATATCAGCTGATGAGCACCGCGCCGCGCCGCGCCGCCGCCGCCGCCGCCGCCCGGGGATCGTTGGTTTTTTTCACGCTGAAAAAAAAATGTGTTATCGCTATAAAAGCACGAGCAAATTCGGTTTTGTTGTCATTCATGAAAATGGATACGCGTTGGAAACATCCATTTACGTGTTGTGTGTGCGGACCTACCGGGTGTGGAAAAACTCAGTTCGTCAAAAAGTTTCTTATTAATTTACCGAAAATCTGTAACGTATGCTTTGATCGCATACTCTTTTATTACGCCGAGTGGCAAGAAGCCTACCGCACGGAGTTGAGACCCGGGTGTGACGCACCGAGTATCGAATTTAGAGAGGGTCTGCCTCAAGTGAGTGATTATTCTTGCGACCGCGATAAAAAAAAGTTATTAATTCTGGATGATTTAATGCGAGAATCTTCGTGCGATGTTATACTAGATCTATTTACGAAAGGTAGTCATCATAAAAATATCAGCGTTATATTCATAACGCAAAATATTTTTCACAAAGGAAAATCGCAACGCGATATAAGCCTGAACACAAAATATCTCGTACTTTATAAAAACCCGCGTGATCGCGCTCAAATACAGCACTTGGCGCGTCAAGTATATCCGGAAGATCCGAAATTTCTGCAAGAGGCCTACCTCGACGCCACGCGAACCCCACACACGTATCTTTTTCTCGATTTATCACAAGACTGTCTCGACGAATTTCGATTCCGCTCCTGCATATTTCCCGACGACAAAACGCACTACGCTTATGTACCAAAATATTCAAAGTTTCGATAGTCTAATTATATTGAAAGAAGGAGAGGGGAGTGAAGAAAAAAGAAATAGATACATCAGATGCGCGAGCCTTTAACTCAGTCAAGAGATAACAATGGCAGGAGCAACACGGATGAATTCTAGACGCTGTTCGCCTTGTACTAAACATTTTTCCAAAAAACATTTGGCGGTTTTGGGAGCTCTCTCACACTGCGACGACAAACAGCGTTCGGCCATACTTCGCACGGCTGATAAATCGCTCGTCAAGTGCATATGCGAGTGCGCATTAAACGTTTTACATGGCGTAGTGAAATTAAGAGATTCGGAGAAGAAACAGCTGAATAAGCACAAGATCGTATTGCGCAGATTAATAAATCGAAAGTCATCAAGTTGGAAAACTAAAAAACGCGCAATAGTACAGAACGGAGGATCTTTTTTGCCAGCTCTTCTAGCGCCCATCGTAGGTGCGCTCATATCTAAACTATTTGGAGGAGGAGGAGGAGGAGGAGGAGGAGGAGGAAAGCAGCAGTAAATAGGAGAAGCAGTATGGAACGTGCTCGTAAAATGGTAATCGTGCCCGAAGATGCAATCGAACGCGCGCAGTCTACACCCGCTGAATCAACAAAAATAATTGCCCCGAGCGAATTCTCCGGCGAAAATTCTATGCAAACTCCCGGTGACAATTTGTCCAGATTAGACGCCGAAATGTTCGATATTCTTCACTCGAAAAAAGGGCTGAAGGACGTTCACGAAAAATGTCTAAATTACTTACAAGTTTTGCGACGTTATCTCTTTTTCCGTGAAAGCGAGCGCAGCAGCAGCAGCGATGCACTACGAGAAATCGACGAAATTGACGAGACACTAGCACCCCTCACCGAAGAAGCCATTATCGATGGTGTACCCAAGGCGTATCAGCGCAAGGTGCGTCTCTTGTTGCGTCATTGGAAAACAGTAGCACCCGAACGTCTTAAGTGGAGTAATGCCGGTACAGTGAGTATAGATGGCCGCACGGTAGAGCGTTCAAATATTATAGAATTACTGAACGATGTGATTAGAAGAAGAAGGGGAAAAAATGACGACGAGGAAGCTCCAGTTGGACGCATGGAGTTTTCTAAATTTGTTAAAACTTCCGATACTCCGACAAATTTAATAGGTAACAGCGAAGTTTTAAAAATTGGCAGAGTACTCACGGCGCCTTTAAATACGGCCAAACGACGACTGAATAAGGAAGACCCTAATGCAGAGCCCTCTCCCGTGCTTACGAGAAGAAGAAAGGCCGAACAAAGTAAAAAAAAGTGGTTACGATTCCAAATATAAAAGCCACACGCGCACAAACACACGCACACATGCACGCGGGCAGACATGGCGTACGAGAAACAATATTACGATCTCTCGCACGAGGCAGGCTACGCGGGTGCGCGTAATCTTGTGCGTGTAAATAAAAAGAAAGGTAAGCCCAACGAGAAGGTTAGAATATACGCATGGCTCAGTAATCAAGACGCTTACACGCTTCATCATCCTATAAAGCGAAAATTTCCGCGACTGCGCTACAACGTCACCAACGTGGACGATGTGTGGGAGTGTGATTTACTACAGTTAACCTCGATAAAAGACTACAACGACGGCTTCTGCTATATTCTCGTTATTGTGGATGTGCTCAGCAAGTATGCGTGGGTCGAACCATTGCGCGATAAAACAGCGCGCAACATTGCCGGCGCGTTCGAAAAAATTCTAGACAGAGCAAGCCCACGAGTACCGGTGTGTTTACAATCGGACCGTGGCAAAGAATTTGTCGGGTCAGCTTTTCAAAGCCTTCTAAAAAATATGACATACAATTTAGAGTAGCGCGAAATCCCGGTATCAAAGCGGCTGTAGTCGAGAGACTCAACAGAACAATACGAGAGCGTATGTGGCGTTATTTCTCGCACAAAAATACAAAAAGGTATGTTGACGTAGTACAAAAAATTATATACGCTTACAACCACACATTGCACAGTGGAACAAAAATGAAACCATCAGAGGTAAATCTGTACAACGCAGCGAAAGCCCGTGAAAATTTGCAAAAGCGTGCTCTTCGACAAAGCGCAGTGCAGAGAAACGACCGCAAGAGGGCTCACCAAGCGATACCTAAATTCAAGGTGGGGACTTCGTTCGAATCAGTCGGACTAAAAATACCTTCGAGCGCGGTTATGAAAAAAATTTCAGCGAGGAAGTGTTCAAGATAAAAAGGGTGTCGCGACGACAGAATATCTACACGTACGTTCTCGAAGACTTAAACGGTGAAATTATCGACGGATTTTTTTACACGGAAGAACTTGTATTGGTTGGCCGAGAACGCATCACAAACCATCAAACATTTAAAGTGGAGCGCATAGTTCGAACGCGCGGACGAGGGGTAAATAAGCAACTACTAGTCAAGTGGTTAGGATACCCTGACAAATTCAACTCTTGGATAAAGGCGAGCGATCTCGATAGTATCTGAAAAAGAAAAAAAAGAAATGGAGAGCCAAGATGAATTTTACATGGTGTTACCGAGTAATAGCAGTATGATGTATTTCAGCGATAATACTACAACTTGCTTCACCACGCATTTACAGCGCGAGATTAGGCTGCACGGTGAATGGCTCGTAGGTCTAACTGAAATTTACGTGCCTTGTACTATAAATCACGTACAAAATACTGAAGCTTCTTATTCGTTTTGTTCCTACGACAGGGGTAAGTTAGTAAGAAAAGACGTTTGCCACTTTCCCGACGGTATTTATAAAACTATAGAACAGCTAGCTGACGAGATAAATAAATCGAACGACGTATATCAGCATCAAGTGCTGGAACCGATGAAAAGCCGCTTAGGATATTACGTCATAAAGCGAACATGTCATTGTGAAGAGTTTCACGTGACGGAATTCAATGATAAAATTTGTCGTATTTTTGGTATTGAAAATTTCGTGACCAAAGGAATGTTCACGACCGTCAACGAGGGCACCAGAGATATTGTGGGTGTTAGACCTGCTTCATTGTCTCGCGCTGTCCCTGATCAAATGTACGTTTACACGGACATTTGCGAACCATACACAGTCGGGGACACTCAAGCATCTCTTCTACGTATAGTTTCAGTCACAGATCCAAATTACAAATTTGGTTGTAACTACGTGCAGCGTTTTGCTCCGATACATTACATTCCGTTACTTTATCACAATTTCGACAATATAGTCATAGATATAAGGGATCAGCATGGCCAACCTATACCATTCGAGTATGGTACGTTGACGGTTACGCTACATTTCAAACGCAACCGATAATAAATTATAGCCAATATGAGTTACTACATTCAATGCTACGACGACGAGCAAGTCGGGGGTGGTGGTGGTGGTGGTGGTGGTGTTAGGAGAGTTTTCGCTGGCTCTACTTATCAAAGAGGGCGAGGAGTGGGAGCATGGTTAGGCGGTCTGTTTCGAAAAATGATGCCTTACATCTCCAGTGGAGCGAAAGCTGTAGGAAAAGAAACCATACGAGCGGGGTTAAATATTTTCGATGACGTGGCGAATAACGGTGTCAATTTCAAAGAAGCAGTGAAGATCAGAACCAAAGAATCTAGAAAAAACTTGAAGAGAAAAGCAGCCGAAAAAATATCTGAGATGATGAAAGGCTCGGGTTATAAGATGCCTGCTCACAGACGAAAACGTCAGTTGAGGAAGACAAGCGGTTCAGTTCGCATCACCGAGAACAAAAAGAAAGAGAAGAAGAAGAAGGGACGAACAACTGCAAGAAAAAGCGGGAGAGTCAACAAGAAGAGGAAGAAGCCCACGTTTAGAAATATTAACGACATCTTCGGCCCGAAATAGAAAAAAAATGGCGTTCTTACATTCGCACTCGACAGAATGTATGTCCAGTGAGTTAGACATTTTTTCTCTACCAGCGACTCAAACTTCCATAGAGAGTAGCAGTTTCTTACACTACAAGCCCGTATCATCGCTCAGCGACGAAGGAGATGCTCCCATAGAGTTTGTGGTGCCAAGTGGTAGTGAACATTACATAGACCTTGCGCACACGATGCTTTACATTCAAGCAAAGGTTGAACCAATAGAAGGCGAAGCGGAAAACGTCAAAGTTGCCCCAGTTAACAATTTTCTTCATTCGCTATTTAATCAAGTCGACGTTTTTTTTAATCAAAAACTCGTTTCGCCTCCCAACAACGCCTACCCCTATAGAGCTTATATTGAATCATTGTTGAGTTATTCTCCGGCTGCTAAAGAATCGCATTTAACTACAGCACTTTGGTACGATGATACGTTTGACAACTTTGAAGCTGCTCCGAATATTCCTATAGAAAATGCTACCGCGAACAAAGGAGCCCTATATCGTCAACATTACATACTTGGAGGGAAAACCGTCGATATGATTGGTCATTTGCATTGCGACGTATTTAATCAAGATAAAATGCTTATCAACGGAGTTGAGATGAGAGTACGCCTCGTACGAAGCAAAGATGCATTTTGCTTGATGGATGTGTCGGATGATGGTAAATTCCGTGTCTAAATCAAAGAAGCCAGTCTCATCATACGCAGAGTAAAGATAAATCCTGGTGTTTTCCTTGGGCACGCCAATGCCTTAGCTAAAGCTACAGCCAAGTATCCGATTACACGTGTCGAAGTTAAGTCTTTCACGCTTCACACTGGAATTCTCGGGGACACTCTCGACAACGTCATCCTCGGGCAGCTGCCTAAAAGAATAATTATAGGTTTCGTCGACAACAAAGCGTTTAATGGAAATCGTAAATTCAACCCGTTCAATTTTCAACACTTTTCGATAAATTATCTTTCTTTGTACGTCGACGGAGTGCAAATTCCAAGCAAACCGTTACAACCTCACTTTACCGGCAACAGCGGCCTCTACATAGATGCTTACCATACGCTGTTCTCGGGTACAGGTATACATTTTCTCAACGAAGGCAACGGCATCAATCGTCACAATTACGCACGAGGAAATTTTCTGACGGCTTTTGACTTAACACCAGATTTATCAGCTCATTGTGCTACACACTGGAACCTCGTGCGGTCGGGTAGCGTGCGCGTGGAAGTGCGATTCGAGGGCGCTCTCACTAGTACCATAAATTGCATCATTTACGCAGAATACGATAACGTACTGGAAATCGATTCGAGCAAGCAAATCCTATCGGATTTTAGCGCGTAAATATAAGAAGAAGAAGAAGGAGAAACAAGAGTAGTGGGGATAAGCGTATATCAGAAATGAAACCCCAACGCGTGAGGATCAGTTGTTATTTGGTCTTTTACATAGCGATACACTCTCGCGCTCACTCCTTAAATCATGGATTTCATTGTCGACATACAAGGTTTTCGCGACGTTAACAGAAATTTTTTGCCAAAGGAAGTGGCTGTGATCGCATTGCAAGAGCTCATAGTCGGTCATTGGATAGCAGGCCCACCTTGTAATTTTTTGCATTTGCCACCAGACATAAAGACGACAAACAGCTATTGCAGTTCACTTACACGGAATAGAGTGGTTCGAAGGTGACGTATCATTACGACGATTGCGCCATCATCTTTACAAACTTGTCAAGAAGGGGAGAAATATTTACGTGCGAGGGGATCAAAAACGAAGGTATCTCGAGAACGTACTTGGAAGGTGCGTTATAAACCTCGAAGAGTGGAGGTCGCCATCGTTTAGTAAATTAGAAGGACTATTTCCGAATTCATTAGTATGTGCAAGTCATATCGAAAAACATATAGAAAATAAGAAAGACTTTTGTGCACTTTTCAAAGCAAACCTACTAAGAAAATGGCTGTACAGTATACTTCCAGAAGAGTGGTGCGAAGTAAATGAAACCATACAAAGCGAAAGATTTTACGCTGCTCTTTGCAAGTATCGTAACGAAAGCAGAAAGTCTTTTCGCTTTGGTGAACCAGGTGGAGTAGATGTAACCGACGGAGACGACGAAGACAGTAGCACACACGCGGTAAAAGCAAACGACGACGACGACGGCGACGACGACGACGACGACGACGACTTCAACATTGTATTCACTGAGAACGTTCCCAGTGAAAAGTCTGTAAATACAAATATATTCAGGGAGAATCAATTACATGATGAACACAAGGACAATAATGCATGCGATACGTGCGCTAAGAGCGAATACAATAGGTGTGTATGCTGCTGATCACATTCCAAAAATTTTAAGTCCACCTGTGGCTATTGTGACCAATCTAGATACAGCAAATAAACCAGGTTCGCATTGGGTTGCCATTTACATAGACAAAAATGGATACGGAGTATATTTCGACAGTTACGGGATCGCCCCAACCTCAGCACTCCATCTTGATCGCCTACGAAGAAACTGCGTGCGTTTCCAGTGGAACAAGAAACCATTACAAAGTTTTGATTCAAAAGTGTGCGGTGAATATTGCATTATGTTTTTGCATCATATGTGTAGTGGTAGTTCTTTACGCGCGTTTTATCGCATCTTTTCATACAATACATACAAAAACGATAACATAGCTACTAAATTTTATAAAGTTATTTCACAAAAGCGAGCCAGAAAGGCGAATCCTTACAGAAATCGTTTTCTTCCAAGAGACACTTCATTAGGAACTGGGCAGAGTAATCAAACATGTAACGCAAAATTATAAATTTTTTCTTTTTGTAATCATAGATGTAAGAGTAAAATATGCATACTTTCGTAAGTTCTTCGTAAAATAAAAATTGTATGTGTAACAAATTTACATTTAGTGTTAGACTCTTTTTCACATCCTTACCTACCACCTGATTCCCCTGCATGCTTTCAAGAAATTATCACGTTAATATTATAACAGTATCTCTATTTTGCTTATTTTCATATCATACGTTCACATCGGCTGCGATTGTAACTGAAACTTTTATCGCGTAATACAAAGCCAAAAGTAAGGTTAGGTTACATATAAGAATTTATTTCGTCGTCATCTTTATTTCGTATTCGTTACTGTTTAAGCTCACGTCATTTCAACGTACTTTTTTATCGTGAATACAAAACGGGAAGTGAGGTTACGTTACATTCAAGGATTTCTTTCATCATAATCTTTCTCCGAAACCATTATTTTTATCTCGTATTCGCGTTACTCTCTAAGCTCACGTCATTCCAACGTACTTTTTTATCGCGAATACGAAACGGAAAGTGACGTTATGTTACATTCATCGATTTCTTTCTCGGAAACCGTTATTTTTTATCCCGTATTCGTTACTCTCTAAGCGCACGTCATCCCAACGTACTTTTTTATCGCGAATACGAAACGGAAAGTGGGGTTATGTTACATCCATCGATTTCTTTCTCGGAAACCGTTATTTTTATCGCGTATTCGTTACTCTCTAAGCTCACGTCATTCCAACGTACTTTTTTATCGCGAATACGAAAGGGTAGTAAGGTTATGTTACATTCATCGCTTTCATCTTGTTGAATTCTATATATTACAACGGCGTCACTCCGTTCACTGATTGGATGAGGGAATGGTACGTAACGGATTCATCGGCCAATGAGAAAACAGAGCATGGTGGGGACATACGTGTAAAAGCTGGAGCCCGACATGCTTGCCTTCAGTCACGAGTATCCATTCCATTTGAGAGTATGCTCGCGCATGGATATTCCAGTGTCCGTTCAATCTCTAAGTATACTCTTGCTTTAAAATGGACAAAAACGAAGCATCAGCAGCAGCTTCAGTAGAAGCTTCAGTAGCAGTAACTCCATCACCACTACCTCCGCCATCAGCTGCACCACCACTACCTCCACCAGCAGCAGCAGCAGCAGCAGCAGCAGCAGTAACATCGCAAGTTAATAAAAACATGGATCTGCCAAATCTCTTCCTGTCTACAACCTACGCTATCAATAAATCAAATTCCAAAAGAGTCGTTGTTGGATTGGAACACCACGCAGGATTTTATAGAGCTGTGGTGAAACTCTGTAGTACAGGGTCTCCTGCAAAGTACGTAACTCTCGAAAAAAACAGTTGGGAACTGATCAGCGACCAAATGGACGCGATGATGGGGTATGTGCTAGATTCATTCACCTTCTACAAAGACTTCGGTAAGCCTTCAAAAATATTTCTTCCAAACCACGACATCAATTTTACAACGGCGTACGGAGTAAGGTCCATCCTTATCGACGAGAGACCTAATGTACCGACACCGAAGCTCGTCAGAGGAGACTTTCCCGAAGGGCAACCAATAGACGAGGAGACGCAGTTTCCAGACAGTTGTTCACAGTACGAGATACCACAGAAGAAAAGAAAATACGAAAGTCCACCCGGAATCGTCATGCAGCAGGCAACTTTGAACGGCCTACGAGAAGTGCGCGAATGTGTCGATGAGTGGCTAAAACGTTTAGAAGAAAGTGCCGGATTTATAAATCGCGGTATCGATAACGTAATTGAGTTTTTAAAAGTTGAGTTAAAGAGAGAAAGCACTGAAAAAGCGAAAAATATTTTGAAAGACACTGCTGCGTTTAAACAATATTGTTCATTGCGTAAAAATGAAATTAATAATAGAGCAAAGTTGCACATGGAATTCGGTAATATGAATAAAGATCTGTACGACATTTTTCTTATGGAATTTTATGCCTTTGGCTTATCCAACTTGGCTCATGATATGTACGATTATATGTTCACAAATTAATTTGTAATATTATTTAAAGGCTTAAACAATATATATTCAAATTTTAATTAGAAACCAACAATCTTTTTTATTTTTTACCTTCTATCCTATCCACCAAACCTTTCTTATAAAATTCATATATCATAGATATACTCTGCATACTCCATTTTGGCGCCACCAGTTCCTACGCATGGTCTCTACACCACATGATGCAAAGTATAGTATATTCATTTATAATGCGATGCGCGAAACGAGAGGTACCATTTTCATACTGAACGCCAAACAAGCAAGAAGTATGGGGCCACCGCAAAGCAAGAACGCTACGAAAAATTACACCGGCGATAAAGAGAAGCAGCCGCTTATACAGCCATCATCGTCGTCATCATCATCATCAAAATCGTCATCGCACAATAGCTTCTCCAAGAACACCTTCTCGTTTCCAGAGAAACAAGCGTACAAACGATTTTAATAATCGTTGACTGTTAATTTTTTATCAAAACGGTCCTCTTCAGGACCACAATATAATATCACGTAAAAACATACTATTCGATATCTTCTTACACACACACACACACACACACACACACACACACACACACACACACACACACACACACACACATACACGCACGCACGCACACATATTTCATTTATCTTAATTGATCTTTTTATTGTTTATTATGTTTAGACAATAAGAATATTGATTAATTAAAATTATAAATCAGTATACTTTCTACTATGGCGTAGGCTCGTGACGTCATCGATTCCGATACGGGACAATTTCTTATCTATTGTTTAGCAACATTAATTTAAATATCTTAATCGGTCTTTTATTAATTGTTTTGTAAAAACATTTTTATGTTTGTTCATGTAATTAAGATATCTTAATTGCTTGTTTATATAAACAATCAATAAAGACACATTAATTACTATATTGTTGAACAACAATAATAATAAGAGGGGCAGCATCACTGCCTCCCGAGAACACCATTCTACTATGGAGAGAGACGAAAATGTGTCATCGATTCCCGTACGGGATCTCTCTGCTTATATTTACAGCTATTATGATATCTTAATTGCTTCTTTATTGCTTGTTTATGTAAACAAACCATAACAACAGGCTATTAAGATATCTTAATTGCTTCTTTATTGCTTGTTTATGTAAACAAACCATAACAACAGGCTATTAAGATATCTTAATTACTGTTTATGTAAACAAAGATAAGATAGCCCGGGCGGGGCACGATGACGTCATTTGTTTAGTCTCTCCACAGTAGGATGTATACTACTTTCCTACATCGTAAAAGATACATTGCTTGTACCTGCCATGACGGCTTAAGACTTTCCAGAGATCTTGCCAGAATTTTAAAGCCAAAAATGGACAAAATAACTGGCCCGCCGTCACCGCGTGGAGATACTCTGGGTGGAGGTATAAGCAATGTATCTTTTTTTCACACGTTTACGAATTGGCTTGTGTTAGATACAATGCCACAAAAAGCCTTATCGTAAATCAGAAGTGTGATAATGATTGAAATATTCTTTATCACTTGTGTGATTAGTTTGAGGTGGAAAAATAACGAAGATTTATTAAAAATGCGAATAGAGACATTTTCTTCAATGTATAGAAATTCTTACAAAAGACACAACGTGGTCCCCACAAGGCATGTGTAGTAGTTGGCTGTAGATGTTCAATCGATGAAAAAGTTAAAATATGATAAATTTTTTTCATTTTTGCCGCGAACAACAAGCAGCAACCATAAACACACGAAGGCTGCTGTTCCTACACGAATGCGGTAAATGGTTTCAATTCAAACATTAAATCAAAGATTTAATTACGCAAGCATATCTTCAATGACGAAACCATTTTTCAAATCATATGTGAATGCGTCCGATAAAGACAAAATAAAAGAATTCTTTAGATGGTCATGAATCTATGGAAGTATCTAAGTAAGGTACAAAGGAAAGAGATTTACATGAAGATGACATGTATTGACGAATACGAAGAAGGCGAATGCGAGCAAACCCAAATCAATGCACGTGAAGTAAATGAAAGCGATGATGAGTACGTTCCAGCTGGTGAGAAACGATTTCGAAAATCCTTCAATCAAAAGGAGTTAAGCGATTTTATCCGAGATACTGGTGTATCGAAATATATTGGATTTACGTCCTCAGTACTTATAAGGCGTGGCTTGGCGCAACCAGGGACTAAATTTTTCATATATAGAGAGTAGAAAAAAGTGTCAAGGAAATATTTTACTCTCGATGAAGATAAAAAGTTAATATATTGTGCGGACGTTAGAGATCTCTTAAATAAATGAAAGCAAATGTATATCAACCCAATGAATAGAGACTTTTCATAGATTCTTTGCAACGTAGCTTAAAAGCAGTTCTGTTACACAACGGAAATAAGTACGCGAGCATTCCAATACCTCGCTCTACTAAGCTTAAAGAATCTTATAAATCACTTCTACTTAAAAATCATTTCTATTATACTAGAACAGCAGGCAGGATTCACTGAGTTCCTATGTTTTTTGTGCTTATGGGATAGTAGGGATCGCATGAAGGATTACAAACAAACAGAATGACAAAATAGAAATGCACTGAATCGAGGCAGTCACAACCTTATTCGAGAACCATTGATCGAACAGTCAAAAATTCTTCTTCCTCCATTGCATATAAAGCTAGGCCTAATGAAACAATTCACGAAAGCTTTGGACAAACAAGGGCAATGTTTCATACATTTACATAAGCAGTTTGAAAAACTCAGTGTTTCCAATACAAAAGAAGGTATTTTCGATGGTACGCAAATCCATAAAATGTTTAAAGATCAAAACTTTATACATCACATGAATGAGATAGAAAAATCAGCCTTGTTAAGTTTTAAAAGTATTGCTGAAAACTTTTTAAGAAATCATAAAAGTTACAACTATGAAGAACTTGTCAATCATTTGCTCGATAATTCTACCAACTTTTAGGTTATTTGATGGGTGTTAAATTGCATTTTTTGCATTCTCATCTGGAGCACTTTCAAGACAACTTAGGTGATTACAGTGAGGAGCAAGGTGAACGTTTTCATCAAGATTTGAAAGTAATGGAGAGAAGATACCAAGGCGTGTGGGGTGTAAATATGATGGCGGACTACTGTTTGATGTTAAAAAGAGAAACTTAAAATAGAGGTATTAAAAAAGTCAGAGACCCATTGCACAGATCATTTGAATGAACCCTTAATTAAGCGTTTAAGGGTTTAAGGTAAAAGGGTTTAGAAATATCACTGATGATATTCATGATATCAGTTTTCTACAATTTTTCCGCAATTTTCAGTCACTATCAGTGATTTGCACAAAATCAGAGGAAAAAAGGATCGAATGGATAATACAAAATGCAAAATACATGGAAATATGACTCAACTGGGTTCGAATACCTTCTACTATTCACTGATGGACTTCATAAATCCAGTTTTCCGCAATTGTCCGCTTTTATGGTATAATTTACGCAGAATTAGGGACTGATGGAACCAAACGGACAGTGGATTCGTGTTCAGCACGTCAAAATACATAAGGATATGATAGTCAGTGTTCTGTGACACACAACTTTTTTGTGTGTGCCTGTGTAATCTGTTGAAATTTTAACTGTAATGGGAAGCCGGGGAGACTATTTCGGTTGATTGTACGATCTGATCCCTAGAAATCGGTGCCGTCGAGTGCTGCTTCTACGACGAGCACCCTGATTTTCTGTGGATCCACGGTTACAAAGGTCGAGTTCGCGGTTGAACTCGACTTTTCCGTGTGCCGAAAAGGGTTAATATTCGGGTTAGATAGTCGCGAGGCCCGGCCACTCAGAATGATCGTCGTCTCGGATCGACGATCCCGCGGAGGCGGCGCACAGTGGCTCTGTTTGGGAAAAAAAATTCAAAAATCTTGAAGCCAATTCTTGATGAAAAAAAAATTCAAACGAATTTTGAGAGTTCTTGATCTGTAGAATAAGAAACCGAGTCCCTAGGCGCCATATCATATGATTTAGGAGTGGTAACAATAGAATATGTACCAGATCTTTCGAAATTGCACGAAAAGCCTGTGAACTGGTTGCGTACCAAGATCGTCCTCAATAAAAATACATATTCTGATGCACACATATACACACTCACACGTCGATACACCGGCAATTGTATATATCTATGTATGTACGTATGTATATATATATATATATATATATATATATATATATATATATATATATATATATATATATATATATATATATATATATATATATATATATATATATATATATATATATATATGTATGTATGTGTTGAATGGATCCATATGCATTAGGTATGTCCTAACTTTATACTGATTGAATTTTGAAGTTAAATGGATAATTTCAAGATCTCATTTAGATAAAATAACAATTTTGCATAACAAATTTTTTTTAAATAAAATTTTTTAACTGGGTGTACAGCCAGTTGACAGGCTTTTAGTGCAATTTCGAAAGGTTTGGGTGGCGACGGACTTTGCGGAACAAATGTAGCGATTTTGGTTTTATTTTTTCTGCCGTTTCGGGGTGTGTACGCCATCTCCGGCAGTAAACTATTTTCCGGTGGTGGTGGTGGCTTGTAACGCTTTTCAGCGTCAAGCGTGAGCTCTGCTTCTACGGCGAGCTTGAGCAGGCACGCACCATCTGTTGCAATACCGGTTTCAAATTCCAGTGAAGACGGTCGAACTGTGTACTAGTGAGCTGCCGCGGATCCATTTTTCTCAGAATGGCTTTTAGGCACGTAATATGACACAGGCTCTATATGACACAGGTGCGTCACGCACTGTGATGGGGATGGCCGGCCCGCAAATCGCCGCGGCGATGAACAGACCGCGAACACCGAGCTACGGCCGCCGCGGGAAGGTCGTAGGTGGGTATATCGCCACGAGCGCCGACTATGTGGAGTTGCCATTTTAAGTGGCCAGCATGAAGCGGGATATCTGCGTGGCAATAATTCCGGAGGAAGATGTGTCCTGCTATCTCTGCGCAAACTTTGCCAGAACGTTCAGCACCGTGCACGATCCTGATTTAAATCAGCTGTGGGTGCGCGTCGCAGATAAGTATGTGGACTTGGAGGTCGCCGGCGTCTCAGCGACAGAACCTCTGCAGGTAGCATGGATCGGGTTGGAGGACGTCACGGAGAATCAGCGAGCTCAGCTGCTGGAGATCGTCGGTCGGATTTTGAGGAAAGAAGACCTGCCGCTTGGATGCACTTCCTGTATGTCTCATCATATCGATGTGGGAAATGCACGCCCCGTCAAGCAGCGGTACTATCCGGTGTCAAAGGAGGAGATGAGTCGGCATGTACAAGAGATGCCCGAAAACGAAGAGCTCGAGCCCTACAATAGTGCTTGGTCGAGCCCCGTCGTAATGATACGGAAGAACAACGAGAAATATCGATTTTGCATCGATTTTCGCAAGCTCAATGCCGTATCAAGGGCTGACGCTTACCCATTGCTTCATACCTTACCTGTTCTTCTTAAGCTATTTCAATATCAACAACGTATACCAATAGACAAATTTCACAATTCATGAATAAAAACCGCTGGTAACTGCTTTAGCAGAATGCTTTCTCAAAGAGAATTGATAAATTGCATCAAATAATTTTTTTAAATGTATATTTTAATATAAAATTTCATTCTTTCTGCATATCGGATTTTCCATAAATACAATTATTCAAAATGATCAAGAAAATTACATTTAAAATAGTTATGTAGTAATTACTAAATTGCAAATTAAAAAGTTTAAGGTATTATCACATGCTGTTTATTGAATTTATTAATTAATTGCATTTCTTCGAAATTTCTTGGGTTTTTTCTTTGAAAACCTGCTAACTCGGGGTTTGCTTCAAAACCCTGCCAACTCATAGAAGACTTAGAAAATCCACCAACTCATAGAGTGGTTTCATAAATCATATAACTCGGCGAAGGTTTCAAATATCCTCTAGCTCAGGCGTGTTTTTTTTTCTTTAATTTTGTAGTGATAGCTCTAGGATCTTAAAGTACAACTTCTCTAAAAGCGATGAAAAAAATTATTTACGACTTTTCCATTTTTTCTTTATTTTTTTCACCAACTTAATATTATCCCTTTCGAAGGACAAAAATATGAATTGATAGGTAATTTCAAGACTTTTAAGTAAATGTAACTACTTCCAACGGACATCCAAACCCTACAGCGTAAAAAAATATTTTCAGTTTTTCCATATTTTTCCTTATTTTTTTAAACGACTTAATATTGTCCGATCGGGCCGACAAAAATATGGGTAGATACAAAATGTCAAGACCTTTCAGAAAATGGGCCACAGCCGACCGATATCCAAATCCCAGAGGAAAAAAATTAATTTCGATTTTTCCATGTTTTTCTTTATTTTTTATAACCGACTGAACATTATCCGATTGAGTCGACAAAATGTGGATCGATAAGAGATTTTAAGGCCTTTCAGAAAATGGGTCTGCTTACCACCGATATCCAAACCCAGCAACGAAAATAATTATTTTCGATTTTTCGATATTTTTCTTTATTTTTTTAAGCGACTTAATATTATCCGATTGGGTCGACAAAAATATGAATTGATAGGTAATTTGAAGACCTTTCAGAAAATGGGCCTACTTCCGACCGATATCCAAACCCAGAGCCAAAAAAATTATTTTCGATTTTTCCATGTTTTTCTTTATTTTTTTAACCGGCTTAATAATATCCGATCGGGCCAAAAAAAATATGGGTAAATAGGTAATTTCAAGACCTTGTAGAAAATGGGCCTACTTCCGGCCGATATCCAAACCTAGAGCCAAAAAAATTTTTTTCGATTTTTCCATATTTTTCTTTATTTTTTTTAACCGGCTTAATATTATCAGATTGGGCAGACAAAAATATGGATTGATATGAAATTTCAAGATCTTTCAGAAAATGTGCCCCTACTTTCGACCAATATCCAAACCCAGAGCCAAAAAAAATTATTTTCGATTTTTACATATTTTTCTTTATTTTTTTTAACCGACTTAATAATATCCGATCGGGCAGACAAAAATATGGATAGATAGAAAATTCCAAGGCCTTTCAGAAAATGGGCCTACTTCCGACCGATATCCAAACCCGGCGATGAAAAAAAAAATTCGGGTTCATCAGATACGTCGTCAGGCTCTACCTCTCTTCCAGATCAAAATCAAACATTATTTTACAGCAATGTCTGCTGTTAGTCAAAGTCTTTCTCGAAATATATTATTAGTCCAAAAATTATATTGGGCCAAGAAAAGGGTGTTGAAAAAAAAGTTTTATACATGTTCGGATGTATTTTGAAGACTAGAATTCGAATCGACAATAAAAAAAGGGTTCCTATTAAAGAAAATAGACCTTCGGCTCACGGGCCTTACTAAGGCTCTGGGCCGAAAATTTGGTCAGTTCTTTAGACAGATCATATGATTTCCTAAAACATTGGTCTCGTGAGTTTTTTTTTTAAACCGCTTACTTTTCGAGTGAAAGTCGTTCTCGAAATTCATTAGGTATCCAAAAATGATATTGGACCCAAAATAGGGTGTTAAAAAGTTGGACACATATTCGGATGTATTTTAAAGAGTAAATTTCAAATATCCAATCAAAAATAGTGTTTCCTATTAAAAATCGCTGCTAATTCATCGGCACTTAGCTTTCTGAAACTTAGTTTTTTGTGCTATTACATAAATTATTTGCCTTAAAAGTACGATTAATTGTAAATAATATGTATTAAAAAAAGATAACAATATGCTCTAAGTAGTATACCCTAAGCTATGGGCCGTCACAACAAACTTGAACTCAACCACAGCTGGAGTCAAGGTCAAGAAATCACGACGACGCATAGCGCAGGATAAAACACTCCACAATCCAACACACAGACACTGCTGTGTGTGAGTTTTACGACTAAAGGATCCCAGCTACTTAAATAATCTCTTTACTACGTATCAGCCTGATACATGTGCAAGAGCCTTTCGAAACCAGGGCGCTATCCTTTGGGACTCCCTCGCCTCCTCACTACACTTCCTTCCATCATTTCAAAATTCAGGAGGGTGGTGCGTCAGCACCTTCACGATCTAAACCCGCTTTTCTTCAGCGTGCACGGAGCTGCCAGTGCTGAACTAGGGTTAAGTAGCACTAGCTGTATTTAGTTTAGGACTCGGTCATCTGGCCTAAATTCTTGCGATAATCTTGTATTTCTATATTATTCTTATATTATTTTGGCTGCGATATCATTACTTTCATGACTCTGTGATATACTAAGTATATTAAGTATATGTTTTCTTATATTTATTATTATTTTTACTAATTTCCTATTACTGTGATATCATTATTCGTACGACTTTGTGATATACTACGACTACAACGTATTTTCGTATATCTATCTGTAATACACTAAGTTTGAAGCGTAAAATCGTTGGGAACGTTAACGCGTTCAAATGTTACTACTATGTCAGCTCAAGTCTATTTCTATTATTTTGTAGTTGAGACCAATAAATAAACCTCTCTCTCTCTCTCTCTCTCTCTCTCTCTCTCTCTCTCTCTCTCTCTCTCTCTCTCTCTCTCTCTCTCTCTCTCTCTCTCTCTCTCTCTCTCTCTCTCTCTCTCTCTCTCTCTCTCTCTCTCTCTCTCTCTCTCTCTCTCTCTCTCTCTCTCTCTCTCTCTCTCTCTCTCTCTCTCTCTCTCTCTCTCTCTCTCTCTCTCTCTCTCTCTCTCTCTCTCTCTCTCTCTCTCTCTCTCTCTCTCTCTCTCTCTCTCTCTCTCTCTCCTCTCCGGACGGGTAAGTGTCAACATCGTTTGTTTTCGCTCCGGCTATATTGAAGCTTTACTCAAATACTATTTCACTCTTCGGAGTGCTTTTTTCTTAGGAAAGTAGCTTCACCGGTTCTCAAACCCCCGCTACGCTCGGGCCCTAACTTCACGTCGTGACATAATGGGCCACTTATCGCACTAGTATCGTAATGTACTATTTCCCCCTTGTATAGATAATATTGATTTGTACTATTTTTTTTTTTTGTTCAATTTTCTTTTTTTAATATATTTTAAATTTTCATTCGACATATGTATACCGTGTAACCAAATTATCCTGACATTGGATTTTCTCCCTGGAAAATTGTGAAAAGGTTGGAAAAGCGGTGAGTCTAAGGGTTTTGGCGACCGAGGAACACAATGTGCAGTCAAAATTGACATAGCACAAAAACAAAAAAGATAGCAAAATTATTTTTTCGAAAAATATTTAAGGTTTGGTTTGTATGTACATTTATCGAAGTTCATTAAGTTTAAAGACCATACCGCCTTTGACCGACCTCGATATCGATATATTAAGTTAAAAAATTAACAATATATTGCTAGTATATTGGAAATATGTTGGGTAGCATATGGGAACTATATTGCCAAACCTATTGGCGATATGTGTGAGATACCTGTTTGGCACAATAATTGCAATATATTGGAAATAGCTTTTGCAATATAGTGCCAATATACTTCCCATATCTATTGCCAATACATTACCAATGTAGATCCAATAGTTCTGATTTCTACGCAGGTATGGCTGAAAGTATAAAGGATTCCGTACGGAAAGCGTTGGATTCGAATTTTTCGCACAACATTGACTGAAATTCACCTAAATTTAATACTAAGTTTCCCGTAAGTAGACCGTATTTATCACTCTTTTCCCAAACTTAGGTGAAACTTAACATTAACTTTCTATGAAGTTTTACGTAACTTAAACATAAGATTTCAATTTGGTTTTCCAAACTTTCAAAGAGATGAACTGAGGCAAAGGAATATAAACATATGAAGTATTTCATAAGGCGAGTGTCAGATTCGTATTTTTACACGAACATGGGCGGAAATTAATCTGAAGTTCATACTAAGTTTTCCATCGATAGTTGTGACAAGCTTTTTCTAAAGTATGGCTGAAAGTATGGCTTAAAGTATGGCTGAAAGTATGGCTTACAGTATGGATGAAAGTATGGCTTAAAGTATGGCTTAAAGTATGGCTGAAAGTATGGCTTAAAGTATGGCTTAAAGTATGGCTTAAAGTATGGCTGAAAGTATGGCTTAAAGTATGGCTTAAAGTATGGCTGAAAGTTATCGTTTAGATTCCGTAAGGAGATCGTAATTTTCGAATTATTTCCACAACCTTGACTGAAATTCACCTAAATTTTGTATTAATTTTCCTAAATTTTGTATTAAGTTTCCCGTGAATAGAACGTATTTGATAGTTCTTTTCCCAAACTTTACCGAAACTTAACATTAACCTTGTATGATGTTTTACGTAATTAAATCGTAAGATTTCTATTCGGATTTCCAAACTTTAAAAGAGATGAACTGAGCCAAAGTTAATATAAAAATATGAAGTATTTCCTAAGGCGAGTGTAAGATTCCTATTTTTACACGAACATTGACAGAAACTAGTCTAAAGTTCATATTAAATTTTCTGTCGATGGTTGTGACAAGCTTTTTCTGAAGTATGGCTGAAAGTATGGCTTAAAGTGTGGCTGAAAGTATGGCTTGAAGTATAGATGAAATTATGACTTAAAGTATGGCTTAAAGTATGGCTTAAAGTATGGCTGAAAGTATGGCTTAAAGTATGGCTTAAAGTATGGCTGAAAGTTAACGTTTAGATTTCGTAAGGAGATCGTAGGATTCGAATTATTTCCACAACCTTGACAGGAATTTACCTAAATTTTTTGTATTAAGTTTCCCGTGAGTAGAACGTATTTATCATTATTTTCCCAAACTTTACCGAAACATAACATTAACCTTGTATGATGTTTTACGTAATTTAATCGTAAGATTTCAATTCGGTTTTCCAAACTTTAAAAGAGTTGATCTGAGCCAAAGTTAATATAAATATATGAAGTATTTCCTAAGGCGAGTGTAAGATACCTATTTTTACACGAACATTGACGGAAACTAATCTGAACTTCATATTAAGTTTCCTGTCGATGGTCGTGACCAGCTTTTTCTAAAGTATGGCTTAAAGTATGGCTGAAAGTATGGCTTAAAGTATGGCTGAAAGTATGGCTTAAAATATGGCTGAAAGTATGGCTTAAAGTATGGCTGAAAGTATGGCTTACAGTATGGATGAAAGTATGGCTTAAAATATGGCTTAAAGTATGGCTGAAAGTATGGCTTAAAGTATGGCTTAAAGTATGGCTGAAAGTTAACGTTTAGATTCCGTAAGGCGATCGTAGTATTCGAATTATTTCCACAACCTTGACCGTAATTCACCTAAATTTTGTATTACGTTTCTCGTGAGTAGAACGTATTCATCATTACCCAAACTTTACCCAAACTTAACATTAACCTTGTATGATGTTTTACGTAATTTAATCTTAAGATTTCATTTCGGTTTTACAAACTTTAAAAGAGATGAACTGAGGCAAAATGAATATAAATATATGAAGTATTTCCTAAAGCGAATATAAGATTCCTATTTTTACACGAACATTGACGGAAACTAATCTGAAGTTCATATTAAGTTTCCTGTCGATGGTTGGGACAAGCTTTTTCTAAAGTATGGCTGAAGGTATGGCTTAGAGTATGGCTGAAAGTATGGCTGAAAGTATTGCTTGAAATATAACTGAAAGTATGTCTTAAAGTACGGCTGAAAGTTATCGTTTAGATTCCGTAAGGAGATAGTAGTATTCGAATTATTTCCACAATCTTGACTGTAATTCATCTAAATTTTGTATTGCGTTTCTCGTGAGTAGAACGTATTTATCATTATTTTCCCAAACTTTACCGAAATTTAACATTAACCTTGTATGAAGTTTTACGTAAATTAATCTTAAGATTTCAATTCTGTTTTACAAACTTTAAAAGAGATGAACTGAGGCAAAATGAATATAAACATATGAAGTATTTCCTAAGGCGAATGTAAGATTCCTATTTTTACACGAACATTGACGGAAGCTAATCTGAAGTTCATATTAAGTTTCCTGTCGATGGTTGTGACAAGCTTTTTCTAAAGTATGGCTGAAGGTATGGCTTAAAGTATGGCTGAAAGTATGGCTGAAAGTATGTCTTAAAGTATGGCTGAAAGTATGGCTTAAAGTATGGCTAAAAGTATGGCTTAAAGTATGGATGAAAGTATGGCTTAAAGTATGGCTGAAAGTATGGCTTAAAGTATGGCTTAAAGTATGCTTAAAGTATGGCTTAAAGTATGGATAAAAGTATGGCTGAAAGTATGGCTGAAAGTTATCGTTTAGATTCCGTAAGGAGATCGTAGGATCCGAATTATTTCCACAGCCTTGACTGAAATTCACCTAAATTTTGTAATTAGTTTCTCGTGAGTAGAACGTATTTATCATTATTTTCTCAAATTTACCGAAATTTAACATTCACCTTGTATGATGTTTTACGTAAATTAATCTTAAGATTTCAATTCGGTTTTACAAAGTTTAAAAGAGATCAACTGAGGCAAAATGAATATAACATATGAAGTATTTTATAAGGTGTGTGTAAGATTCGTATTTTTACACGAACACGGGCGGAAACCAATCTGAAGTTCATATTAAGTTTTCCGTCGATGGTTGTGACAAGCTCTTTCTAAAGTATGGCTGGAAGTATGGCTTAATGTATGGCTAAAGTACGGCTTAAAGTATGGCTGAGAGTATGGCTTAAAGTATGACTTAAAGTATGGCTCAACATATGGCTGTAAGTTAACGTTTATATTCCGTAAGGAGATCGTAGGATTCGAATTATCTCCACAACGTTGACTGAAATTCACCTAAATTTTGTATTAAGTTTCCCGTAAGTAGAAAGTATTTGAAAGTTCTTTTCCCAAACTTTACCGAAACTTAAGATTAACCTTGTATGATTTTTTACGTAATTTAATCGTAAGATTTCAATTCGGTTTTCCAAACTTTAGAAGAGATGAACTGAGCCAAAGTTAATATAAACATATGAAGTATTTCCTAAGGCGAGTGTAAGATTCCTATTTTTACACGAACATTGACGGAAACTAATCTGAAGTTCATATTAAGTTTCCTGTCGATGGTCGTGACAAGCTCTTTCTAAGTTATGGCTGATAGTATGGCTTAAAGTATGGCTGCTAGTATGACTTGAAGTATGGATGAAAGTATGGCTTAAAGTATGGCTTGAAGTATGACTTCAAGTATGGCTGAAAGTATGGCTTAAAATATGGATGAAAGTATGGCTTAAAGTATGGCTGAAAGTTAACGATTAGATTCCGTAAGGAGATCGTAGTATTCGAATTATTTCCACAACATTGACTGAAATTCACCCTAATTATGTATTAGGTTTCCCGTGAGTAGAACGTATTTGATCTTTCTTTTCCCAAACTTTACCGAAACTTAACATTAACTTTGTATGATGCTTTACGTAAGTTAATCATTTTAACCTTGCAGAATATCTACAAAAATAATGGCAACCCCCAGAGCACAGCGGAAGACCGCCAAAGTACACCTAAAGCACGAAAAAATCAGAAAAAATCTAATTCCGCCGTTTTTGAGATTCCGGAAAATTTTATTCCGGGAATACAATTTTCAGCATGCAAGATAGCTACAAAAATATTGGCAACCTCCAAAGTACCGCGGAAGACGCCTAAACTATCCCTTAAGCACGAAAAGATCGCAAAAAATTCTTTGGGGGTGTACTGCGATACTTTGGGGATTGCCAATTTTTTTTAGCTATCTTGCATCCGCAGAATTGTATTACGGGAATAAGTTATCGGGGATCTCAAAAGCGGCGGAATTAGATTTTTTAGCGATTCTTCGGACTAAAGTGGCAGTTAGAGGTCTTCCGCGGTGCTTTGGGGGTTGCCTAATTTTTTGTAGATATTCTGCATTGTCAAAATTGAATTCTGATAATAAAATTATCGGACATCTCAAAAACGGCGGCATTAGATTTTTATTGTTCGTGTAAGAATACGGATCTTACACTCGCTTTAGGAAATACTTCATATGTTTATATTCACTTTGCCTCAGTTCATCCCTTTTAAAGTTTGGAAAGCGAAATTGAAATCTCACGATTAACTTACGTAAAACTTCATACAAAGTTAATGTTAAGTTTCACCAAAGTTTGGGTAAAGAATGATAAATACGATATACTTACTCGAAACTTAATACAAAGTTTAGGTGAATTTCTGTCAAGGTTGTGGAAAAAATTCGAATCCTACGTTCTCCTTACGGAATCCAAGCGATAACGTTCAGCCATACTTTAAGCCATACTTTCATCCATACTTTGAGCCATACTTTAAGCCATACTTTAAGCGATACTTTCATCCATACTTCAAGCCATAGTTTCAGCCATACTTTAAGCCATACTTTCAGCCATACTTTAGAAAAAGATTGTCACAACCATCGACAAAAAACATAATATGAACTTCAGATTAGTTTCCGGCAATGTTCGTGTAAAAATAGGAATCTTACACTCGCCTTAGGAAATACTTCATATGTTTATATTAACTTTGGCACAGTTCATCTCTTTTAAAGATTGGAAAACCGAATTGAAATCTTAAGATTAATTTACGTAAAACACCATACAAGGTTAATATTAAGTTTCGGTAAAGTTTGGGAAAATACTGATAAATACGTTCTACTCAAGAGAAACTTAATACAAAATGTAAGTGAATTTCAGTCAAGGTTGTGGTAATAATTCGAATACTACGATCTCCTTACGGAATCTAAACGATAACGTTCAGCCATACTTTCAGCCATACTTTCAGCTATACTTTAAGCCATAGTTTCAGCCATACTTTCAGCCATACTTTCAGCCATACTTTAAGCCATACTTTAAGCCATACTTTAAACCATACTTTCAGCCATTCTTTAGACAAAGCTTGTCACAACCATCGACGGGAAACATAATATGAACTTAAGATTATTTTCCGCCAATTTTCGTGTAAAAATGCGAAACTTACACTCGCCTTATAAAATACTTCATATGTTATATTCATTATGCCTCAGTTGATCTCTTTTAAACTTTGTAAAACCGAATTGAAATCTTAAGATTTATTTACGTAAAACATCATACAAGGTGAATGTTAAATTTCGGTAAATTTGAGAAAATAATGATAAATACGTTCTACTCACGAGAAACTAATTACAAAATTTAGGTGAATTTCAGTCAAGGCTGTGGAAATAATTCGGATCATACGATCTCCTTACGGAATCTAAACGATAACTTTCAGCTATACTTTCAGCCATACTTTTATCCATACTTTAAGCCATACTTTAAGCATACTTTAAGTCATACTTTAAGCCATACTTTCAGCCATACTTTAAGCTATACTTTCATCCATACTTTAAGCCATACTTTAAGCCATACTTTAAGCCATACTTTAAGCCATACTTTCAGCCATACTTCAAGACATACTTTCAGCCATACTTTCAGCCATACTTTAAGCCATACCTTCAGCCATACTTTAGAAAAAGCTTGTCACAACCATCGACAGGAAACTTAATATGAACTTCAGATTAGCTTCCGTCAATGTTCGTGTAAAAATAGGAACCTTACATTCGCCTTAGGAAATACTTCATATGTTTATATTCATTTTGCCTCAGTTCATCTCTTTTAAAGTTTGTAAAACAGAATTGAAATCTTAAGATTAATTTACGTAAAACTTCATACAAGGTTAATGTTAAATTTCGGTAAAGTTTGGGAAAAGAAAGATCAGACACGTTCTACTCACGGGAAACTTAAGACAAAATTTAGGTGAATTTCAGTCAATGTTGTGGAAATAATTCGAAACCTACGATCTTCTTACGGAATCTAAACGTTAACTTTCAGCTATACTTTAAGCCATACTTTAAGCCATACTTTCAGCCATACTTTAAGCCATACTTTAAGCCATTCTTTAGGCCATACTTTCAGCTATACTTTCAGCCATACTTTAAGCCATACTTTAAGCCATACTTTCAGTCATACTTTAGAAAAAGCTTGTCACAACCATCGGCGGAAAACTTAATATGAACTTCAGATTAGTTTCCGCCTATGTTCGTGTAAAAATACGAATCTGACACTCGCCTTATGAAATACGTCATATGTTTATATTCACTTTGCCTCAGTTCATCTCTTTGAAAGTTTGGAAAACCAAATTGAAATCTTATGATTAAGTTACGTAAAACTTCATACAAAGTTAATGTTAAGTTTCACCTAAGTTTGGGAAAAGAGTGATCAATACGCTGTACCGAGTGACAATCCACCAACGCACCACTTTTAAAAGGTTGTAATTAACGATTGAATTGAAATATCGATACCGGGTGGGCGGAATTTTAAGTTTTTTGAGCTGGTCTATCGATTGGTCGCATCTATTCTGCGATAGGATTAGTATTAACGAAGTTATGAAATTTTTTTCCGGGAAAAAAAATTTTTTCGGACTTTATTTATGCATTGTCGGAAAGAACAGAAAAAAAGTTTTGGGAATAGGCGTTTTTGGTATAAATTCGGTAAATGCTTTAATTTTAAATAAATGTACAAAATCATTAATATTTCGATGCAGACGGAAAGGAATGTGGATGAGGCTTCAAACGTTCGGTAGGGTTGGAATAGAGGAATGTAATGAAACGCGCAACTTCTCGCCGTGTCAGAAAGAAGAGGTTACTTGCTCTGTTTACATAACGATCTTATGTTCGTCGCTCAGAGATGTCGCCAATATGTTCCCTCGATTCCACGGTGCGCGGCGACCAGCGTAGCGCAGAGGCAGGGAACGATTGAATATCGTCCAAGTGTCATGCCGTATGCCTCGACGCACAATAACGTTCGATGTAACAGCCCGTTGTAAGTTTGGTGGTGTACCCTGTCGTTTTTACGTCTAGGTGTCGTAGCACATCCAATGGGGTGTCCAGATGTTCGGAGTGACCGATGATGGAGTCTAGGCCGTGCGCTCCGTAGTTTCTTACGTCTAGGTGTCGTAGTACATCAAATGCAGGATCTAGGTGTTTGGGGTGGCCGATGATGAAGTCTAGGTCATGCGCTCCGTAGGTTTTTTACGTCGAGGTGTCGTAGCACATCCAATGAGAGATCTAGATGTTCGGGGCGGCCGATGACGGAGTCTAGGTCTTGCGCTCCATAGTTTTTAACGTTTACGTGTCATAGCACATCCAATGGGGTGTCTACATATTCGGAGTGACCGATGATGGGGTCTAGGTCGTGCGCTCTGTAGTTTTTTACGCCTAGGTGTCGTAGCGCATCCAATGCGAGAACTAGATGTTCTGGGTGGCTGATGACAGAGTCTAGGTTGTGCGCTTCGTAGTTTTTTACGTTTAGGTATCGTAACACATCCAATGGAGTGTCTAGACGTTCGGAGTGACCAATGATGGAGTTTAGGTCGCGCGCTCCGTAGTTTTTGCGGTCTAGGTGTCGTAGTGCATCAAATCGGAGGTCTAGGTGTTTGGGGTGGCCGACTATGGAGTCTAGGTCGTGCGCTCCGTAGTTTTCTTTACGTCGAGGTGTCGTAACGCATCCAATGAGAGATCTAGATGTTCAGGGTGGCCGATGACGGAGTCTAGGTGTCATAGCACATCCAATGGGGTGTCTAGATTTTCGGAGTGACCGATGATGGAGTTTAGGACGTACACTCCGTGGTTTTTTACGTCTAGGTGCGTAGTGCATCAAATGGGGGTCTAGGTGTTTGGGGTGGCTGATCACGGAGTCTGGGTCCTGCGTTCCGTAGTTTTTAACGTTTAGGTGTCATAGCACATCCAATGGGGTGTCTATATATTCGGAGTGACCGATGATGGGGTCTAGGTCGTGCGCTCTGTAGTTTTTTACGTCTAGGTGTCGTAGCGCATCCAATGAGAGATCTAGATGTTCTGGGTGGCTGATGACGGAGTCTAGGTCGTGCGCTCCGTAGTTTTCTACGTTTAGGTATCGTAGCACATACAATGGAGTGTCTAGATGTTCGGAGTGACTGTTGATGGAGTCTAGGTCGCGCGCTCCGTAGTTTTTGCGGTCTAGGTGTCATAGCACATCCAATGGGGTGTCTAGATTTTCGGAGTGATCGATGATGGAGTCTAGGTCGTGCGCTCCGTAGTTTTTTACGTCTAGGTGTCGTAGTGCATCAAATGGGGGGTCTAGGTGTTCGGAGTGACCGATGATGGTGTCTAGGTCGTACACTCCGTAGTTTTTTACGTCTAGGTGTCGTAGTGCATCAAATGGGGGGTCTAGGTGTTTGGGGTGGCCGATGACGGAGTCTAGGTCCTGCGCTCCGTAGTTTTTAACGTTTAGGTGTCATAGCACATCCAATGGGGTGTCTATATGTTCGGAGTGACCGATGATGAGATCTAGGTCGTGCCCTCTGTAGTTTTTTACGGCTAGGTGTTGTAGCGCATCCAATGAGAGATCTAGATGTTCTGGGTGGCTGATGACGGAGTCTAGGTCGTGCGCTCCGTAGTTTTTTACGTTTAGATATCGTAAAGCATGCAAAGGGGGGTTTATGTGCAATATTTAATCTTTATCTAATAAATATCTAATTTTTAAATATTCTATTCGAATATTTACTGGAAATCTCAGCCGTAATCTCAGCTGGAACACTATCTGTAATTTGTTCAAAAACAGTAGGTACAGCTGGAATTCCAGCTGGTATTCCATCTAGGTATTTTCTACCTGGAGCGCATTCTCAACGGATATTCCCCTCTAGTTGCTCGATTCCTCATGGTAATCTAGGCTATTGAAATTAATATAACTGAATATAAATGAGTAGTTTAAGCTATTAATTGTTCGTATGCTTAAAAGACCTCTCAAAGAGCGAACCCAAATACAATAGATTGTCAATTTTCATGAAAAATATTGACGTTTAATTAGTTTGCTATTGCATCAAAGAGAATTGTTTTTGCATAACAGTACTTACTGCACTCTTAAAATTATATGCCTATTTAACACAAAGAGTATGTAAAATATGAATGTCCCTATTTAACACAAAAATTTCTGTCAATGATGTACACAAAGATTGTGTAAGAACTCGACACAAGAATTTGTGTAAAATCGCTTCTTTACAAACAAGCTTGTGGAAATTGCCGTTTTACACAAAAATTTGTGAGAGAGGACAGGGAGATCGTTTAATTCCCGTGCACGCCGATTTTGGTCCCTTTTCTGGCGATTCTGAGAGACGCTGCTAATCGGGCCGTCCGGTGTGCTAATGACTCTTCAATATAAGTCATTATCTAGTAGAAATTTATCTATACGAAATTGCCAAGAAGTATGAAAATAGCTAGTAAAACTGGCTAATAAATGACTATGATAAAACGCTTTTTCTCCTATTTTTTGCCTATTTCTTAGATTGAGGTAAAAATAAAATATTCGTATTTGATTTACTTACTCATTTTATCTTTGATAAAAGAGCATTAAACTGCATTGGATGGCTTTTCAAAATATAAATAATTAACATGAACTAATAAATCGTTTATTGTACTCATTCTATGAATAATTCAGCAAAACTCTTATTTCTCCATCTGATTCTGTCCCTCTCACTCCTTATCATAGCAGCAAGCCTTCTAGTAGCCATTTTCAGTATATAAAAACTGATCAGTTTTAATATCTTTAAAATACTTAAGAACAAGGTTGTGCTTGTCTTCGAAAAACTAAATTCTATTTTTCAATCTATTAAATAGACAAATAATGGGAGAAAAAGTATTTCATCGAGAGGTAGAAAGTGGACAACAGAAATTCCTATTTTATAATGGCCAATTTCTAATATAAATTGTCGGATATTGGTTATAAAATGTTTTGGATTTCCACCAGGGTAGTGTAGTCATTAATTTGCGATTTCGGCGGTCAAGATGCTCTGTGAAAACACAATTTAGTTATTCATTGACGAATCGATCGTCGTGCGTCTCATTATCGTAGGACAATTATGTAAAAAGTTCAACAAGTATGAGGACTTTGAAACACGGCCATAAGAAACGCAAATACCTGTTAAGTCCATCTAGCAGTTCTATTGCAATGTTTGCTAGAAGTCATTTTGTTTGTTTATATTTATTTGATTTCTGCCGTTCCCATAGCCTTAGGATAATCTCTCGAAAAGTTCAAAAGGTCCCAGTCGCGAGAAACGGCTTACGATGCGAATAAGAGTTAATAATGTATCCTTACTTAAACACGATTTTGCCTGTCAAGATGGTCTATGAAAACACAATTTAGTTATAACTTGAGTTTGTAATTGTATTCACAATTTTACTCCCCATTGTCAAATGTAAAAATTGTTGTTTTGGTCAATTCTGACCAGATCTGTTGGGAGCAGGAAAGAAAATAGACTACGATGCTAAGTAGTTGCAACGTTTCGTCGACGGGTTTGTCGACCTCTTCAGGCTTTATTAAAAAAAAAATATATAATAATATAATTAACAGAACGAGCTCACGCTAGTCTTAACTTACGATGGTTGAAAAAATTTTAAAAAATGCGAAACGAATTACCTAAGTTATCGCACAGCGATCCGTCGAGTAATGTGAAAGTACATAGCAACATGACTTATATATATATATATATATTGGCTTCCTACCAAAACGTAAACAATAACAAATTTTGAATTAGATCGAGAATATACTTTACTTTTTATGTAACAGCTTAAAGATAGATTTGTATTCTCTAATGAGATTCTGTGTATCTTCTTTTTTGTTTATTGTATTTGGTGTACTGTTAATAAATAACATTTCAGAAATAAGTCTTTTATTATAGTTATTTTCAATATCTCTAATTGTTACTGCTTCAAAATCAAATTCATGATTATATTCATTTTTATGTATATTGACAACCAACTCATCATTATTATTCTTGCGATGTTCGGCAATTCGTTTATTTAGGGCACGTTTTGTCTCGCCTATGTACCGTGCATTGCAATCTTTACAAGAGAACTCATAAACCACATTCGTTTGCTCGAGTTTGTTGGTTTTATCTTTACCAAGAACAACTAGTTTTGAGAATTTATTAACTATATTTGGGATCGTTACAATATTGTGTTTCCGTAAAAATTTTGAACAATTGTTGTAAAATTTTGAATAAAATGGAAGTGATACTTTAATGTTAGCCAATATATGTATATATAAGTCATGTTGCTATGTACTTTCACATTACTCGACGGATCGCTGTGCGATAACTTAGGTAATTCGTTTCGCATTTTTTAAAATTTTTTCAACCATCGTAAGTTAAGACTAGCGTGAGCTCGTTCTGTTAATTATATTATTATATATTTTTTTTAATAAAGCCTGAAGAGGTCGACAAACCCGTCGACGAAACGTTGCAACTACTTAGCATCGTAGTCTATTTTCTTTCCTGCTCCCAACAGATCTGGTCAGAATTGACCAAAACAACAATTTTTACAATTTAGTTATTCATTGACGAATCGATCATCGTAAGTCTCATTGAAGTAGGATAATTATATAAAAAGTTCAAGAAGTATCAGTACTTTAAAAAAGGCCCATACGATACGTAAGTACCTGTTAATTCCATCTAGCAGTTTCATTGCCATGCTTGCGTAGAAGTCAATTTCTTTTCGTACTTTTATTCGATTTCTGTCGCTCCCACGTCCTCAGAATAATCGCTCGAGAAGTTCAAGTGGGCTCAAATAAGAGAAACAGCTTAGGCCGAGAATAAAAATTAATTATGTATCATTACCTGAACGGAGCTGTGGAGATCTAGATGCTGTATCCAAACACAATTTCTTTATTCATTGATGAATAGATCTGCGTGCGCCTTATTATCGTAGGACAATTATATACAAAGTTCAAGAAGTATCAAGACTTTGAAACACGGCCATATGATACGTAAGTACCTGTTAATTCCATCTAGCAGTTTCATTGCAATGTTTGCCTAGAAGTCAATTTCTTTTTGTACTTTTATTCTATTTCTGTCGTTCATATAAGAAGTTCAAGTAGTGTCATGACTTTGAAAAAGAGCCATACAAGAGGCAAGTACCTGTTAAGTCCATCTAGCAGTTCCATTGCAATGTTTGCTAGAAGTTAGTTTTTTTTTTAATATTTCTTCGATTTTTGTCGGTCCCATGTCCTTAGGATAATCCTTCGAAAAGTTCAAGTGAGACCAGTGGCGCGAAATGGCTTACGCAGTGAACTAACATTAATTGTCTATGCTTACTTGAACGGGATTGCGGCGATAGAGATGCTCTAAGAAAACACAATTTAGTTATTCATTGACGAATCGATCGGCGTGCGTCTCATTATCGTAGGACAATTATATATAAAGTTCAAGAAGTATCAGGACTTTGAAACACGGCCATAAGAGACGCAAATACCTGTTAAGTCCATCTAGCAGTTCTATTGTAATGTTTGCTAGAAGTCATTTTGTTTGTTTATATTTATTTGATTTCTGCCGTTCCCATATCCTTAAGATAATCCCTGGAAAAGTTCAAGTGGTCCCAGTCATGAGAAACGGCTTAAGATGCGAATAAGAGTTAATAATGTATCCTTACTTAAACACGCTTTCGGCGGTCAAGGTGCTCTATGAAAACACAATTTAGTTATTCATTGACGAATTGATTGTCGTGCGTCTGATTATCCTAAGATAATTGTATAAAAAGTTCAAGAAGCATCAGTACTTTAAAAAAGGTCCATACGATACGTAAGTACCTGTTAAGTACACTGTTATTGTGCACACTCGAAATGCTTTTGTTGTGCCTTTGCCATCTGAGAAGGCGACATTCTGCACATAGAAGAGTCATTTCGAATGTTGACGAGTATCATCAGACCGACCGGACAGCAGAAATTTCGAGCTTTTCAAGAATGGCGTACGAATGTTCCGGAATCACCGGAACATTCGTACGCACCCGAGTTCATTAGTCGACCGGTCCCGCCGAGAGACGTTCAAAGTAGTAGAACCTACTACTATCGCGTGTCTTTCTTGCTCCTTTTTGTATTGCGTAAGACCATTTTCAGCTCTGCATGAACAGCCACACGCGGTCACGTGTCTCGAGTAGGCAGTTATTAGCACACTCTAAATGCTTTTGCACAGTCTTTGCCATATCTGAAAGCGAGATTCTTTGCGCATTAGCGCCATTAGAAAAACCACCGAGACGCGTTGGGGAGATCTAACAGCAGAAACTTTGAGCTCTTTTAAAAAGGGTGTACGAATGTTCCGGACTCACCGGAACATTCGAACGCACTCGAGTTTACTGGTCGAGCGGACTCGCCGAGAGACTCTCAAATAGTAGATCCTATCGCGTGGATTTCTTGCTCATTTTTGTATTGCGTAAGTCCATTTTCATCTCTGCATGAACAGCAGCACGCGGTCGCGTGCCTCGAGTACGCAGTTATTGGCACACTCGAAATGCTTTTGCACAGTATTTAGCATATCCAAAAGCGAGATTCTTCACGCATTAACGCTATTAGGTAAACCACCGAGTCGCGTTGGGAAGACCTAACAGCAGAAATTTCGAGCTCTTTTAAAAATGGTGTACGAATGTTCCGGTCTTACCGAAACATTCGTACGCGCTCGAGTTTACTAGTCGAGCGGTCTCGCTGAGAGACGCCCAAAGTACGTAGTGGAACATATCGCGTGGATTTCTTGCTCCATTCGTATCGCGTAAGACCATTTTTAGGTCTGCATGAACAGCCGCAAACTGTCGCGTGCCTCGAGTACGCTTTTATTGGTACGCTCGAAGAGATTTTGCATAGTCTTTGCCATATCTGAAGAGAGATTCTTCACGCATTAGAGCAATTAGGAAACCCCACTCGTCTCGTTCGGGAGATCGAACAGCGGAAATTTCGAGCTCTTTCAGAAATAGTGTACGAATGTTCCGGAATCACCGGAAAATTCGTACGCACTCGAGTTTACTAGTCGAGTGGACTCGCTGAGAGACGCCCAAAGTAGTAGAACCTATCTCGTGGATTCCTTGCTCCTTTTTGTATTGTGTAAGACCATTTTCAGCACTGTATGAACAGCCGTACGCGGTCGCGTGGCTCGAGTTCGCTTTTACTGGCACGTTCGAAGAAATTTTGCACAGTCTTTACCATATCTGAAGAGAGATTCTTGACGCATTGGAGCAATTAGGAAAACCCACGAGTCTCGTTCGGGAGATCTAACAGCAGATATTTCGAACTCTTTTAAAAAGGGTGTACGAATGTCCCGGAATCACCGGAACATTCGTACGCACTCGAGTTTTCTAATCGAGCGGTCTCGCTGAGAGACGCCCAAAGTACTTAGTGGAACGTATCGCGTGGATTTCTTGCTCCATTCGTATCGCATAAGACCATTTTTAGGTCTTCATGAACATCCGCACACGGTCGCGTGCATCGAGTACGCTTTCATTGGCACGCTCGAAGAAATTTTGCATAGTCTTTGCCATATCTGAAGAGAGATTCTTCACGCATCAGAGCAATTAGGAAACCCCACTGGTCTCGTTCGGGAGATCGAACAGCAGAAATTTCGAGCTCCTTCAAAAATAGTGTACGAATGTTCCGGACTCACCGGAACATTCGTGCACACTGGAGTTTACTAGTCGAGCGGTTCCGCCGAGAGACGCCCAAAGTAGTAGAACCTATCGCGTGGATTCCTTGCTCCTTTTTGTATTGCGTAAGACTATTTTCAGCTCTGCATGAACAGCCGCACGCGGCCGCGTGCCTTGAGTACGCTGTTCTTGGCACACACGAAGTGGTTTTGTTGTGCCTTTGCCATCTGAAAAGGCGATATTCTGCACATAGAAGAGTTATTTTGAAAGTTGACGAGTATGATCAGACAGATCGGACAGCAGAAATTTCAATCTTTCTCAAGAATGGCGTACGAATGTTCCGGAATCAACGGAACATTCGTACGCAGTCGAGTTTACTAGTCGAGCGGTCTCGCCGAGAGACGACCGAAGTAGTGGAACCTATCGCGTACAGTAGATCCTTTGCGTAAAATTCTCTTTTTCGGTTTACACTCTATCGCGGATAGGATTTGTTTTTCCTTCAATGTCATTACAGTTGTCTGATGGTGAAATTCTCTTTTAAAAATCAGCCGTCGAGATATGCAAATTATAATCTTCAAAATTTATAATATTATTTGTGTATAACTGTACGTTTTGCCCTAGTTCAAAGTCCTGATACTTCTTGAACTTTTTATATAATTGTCCTACGATAATAAGACCCACGCAGATCTTTTCATAAATGAATAAAGAAATTGTGTTTTGATACAGCATCTAGATCTCCACAATTCCATTCAGGTAATGATACATAATTAATTTTTATTCTCGGCCTACGCTGTTTCTCTTATTTGGGCCGACTTGAACTTTTCGAGGGATTATACTGAGGACGTGGGAGTGACAGAAATCGAATAAAAGTACAAAAAGAAATTGACTTGTATGCAAACATTACAATGAAACTGCTAGATGGAATTAACTAGTACTTACGTATCTTATGGACCTTTTTTAAATTACTGATACTTCTTGAACTTTTTATATAATTATGCTACTTTAATGAGACTTACGATGATCGATTCGTCAATGAATAACTAAATTGTGTTTTCGTAGACTATCTTGACCGGCGAAATCGTGTTTAAGTAAGGAAACATTTTAACTCTTATTCGCATCGTAAGCCGTTTCTCGCGACTGGGACCTTTTGAACTTCTCGAGGGGTTATCCTAAGGATATAGGAACGGCAGAAATCAAATAAATATAAGTAAGTTAGGAAGCTGATGGTTCTACTGCCTAGGTAGTAATTAAATAAAAACAAAAGTTTTTAAAAAATTTATTCCGACGTTTCGGACGGTTTATTTCCGTCCCTTTTCAAGGTCTGTGAAAATACACACAAAATACAAGTTTATTAACATAAAAAAAGACACTAAAATTGATAAACACTCGCTTAACAACACTTACCAAAAAACTATATATACAAATATAAATAAGTGGACACAATAAGAGACCACTAGTCAAAGTGAGACGGCGCACGCAATTTCCCAGTATTTATCATCTCTAGAGTATGTATAGGAGGGGTAAGAACTACGAAACACTTTAGCCATAAATACACAATAAGATATGTAAACCTATAATAGTAAGCCTTGTTTATATCAACTTATTATTATTAATAAAAATTTTATAATCTGACTTCAAAAAATTAGTGTCAAACTGTCTATACAAACTATTGCATTGGGAATGGATATGTAGCATTTCAGATAGTAATCTTTTCTGTAAATTAGGCTCTTGATCTAAAATTTTAATATTTTTGAAATCGATTTTATGATTAGTATTTTGTTTTTATTTAATTACTACCTAGGCAGTAGAACCATCAGCTTCCTAACTTACTTAACTTTCTACTATGACTGCCATTTGCGACAATTAACTACAAATAAATATAAACAAATAAAATGACTTCTAGCAAACATTACAGTAGAACTGGTAGATGGACTTAACAGGTATTTGCTTTTCTTATGGCCGTGTTTCAAAGTCCTAATACTTGTTGAACTTTTTACATAATTGTCCTACGATAATGAGACGCACGACGATCGATTCGTCAATGAATAACTAAATTGTGTTTTCACAGAGCATCTTGACCGCCGAAATCGCAAATTAATAACTATACTACCCTGGTGGAAATCCAAAACATTTTATAACCAATATCTGACCATTTATATTAGAAATTGCCCATTATAAAATAGGGATTTCTGTTGTCCACTTTCTAGCTCTAGATGAAATACTTTTTCTTCCATTATTTGTCTATTTAATAGATTGAAAAATAGAATTTAGTTTTTCGAAGACAAGCACAACCTTGTTCTTAAGTATTTTAAAGATATTAAAACTGATCAGTTTTTATACACTGAAAATGGCTACTAGAAGGCTTGTTGCTATGATAAGGAGTGAGAGGGACAGAATCAGATGGAGAAATAAGAGTTTTGCTGAATTATTCATAGGATGAGTACAATAAACGAATTATTAGTTCATGTTATTTATTTATATTTTGAAAAGCCATCAAGTGCAGTTTAATGCTCTTTTATCAAAGATAAAATTAGTAAGTAAATCAAATACGAATATTTTATTTTTACCTCAATCTAAGAAATAGGCAAAAATAGGAGAAAAAACGTTTCATCATAGTCATTTATTAGCCAGTTTTACTAGCTATTTTCTAACTTCTTGGCCAGTTCGTAAAGATAAATTTCTACTAGATCATGACTTATATTGAAGCGTCTTTAGCACACCGGACGGCCCGATTAGCAGCGTCTCTCAGAATCGCCAGAAAAGGGACGAAAATCGGCGTCCACGGAAATTAAATGATCTCCCTGTCCTCTCCCACAAATTTTTGTGTAAAACGGCAATTTACACAAGTTTGTTTGTAAAGCAGCGATTTTACACAAATTCTTGTGTTTAATTCTTACACAATGTTTGTGTACATCATTTACACAAATTTTTGGGTTAAATAGAAACATTCATATTTTACATAAACTTTGTGTTAAATAGGCACATAATTTTTAAGAGTGCAGTAAGTACTGTTACGCAAAAACAATTCTCTTTGATGCAATAGCAAACTAATGAAACGTCAATATTTTTCATGAAAATTGACAATCTACTGTATTTGGGCTCGCTCTTTGAGAGGTCTTTTAAGCATACGAACAATGAATAGCTTAAACTACTAATTTATATTCAGTTATATTAATTTCAATGGCCTAGAGAACCATGAGGAATCAAGCAGCTAGAGGGGAATATCCGTAGATAATGCGCTCCCGGTTGAAAATACCTAGCTGGAATACCAGCTGGAATTCCAGCTGTACCTACTGTTTTTGAGCAAATTACAGATAGTGTTCCAGCTGAGATTACGGCTGAGATTTCTGATATTTATTAGTTAAAAATTAAATATTGCACGTAAACCCCCCTTTGCATGCTTTACGACACCAAGACGTAAAAGAATACGAAGCGTACCACCTATACTCCACCATCGGCCACCCCGAACACCTAGAGCCTCTATTGGATGCGCTACGACACCTAGACGTAAAAAACTACGGAGCGCACTACCTAGACTCCATGATCGGCCACCTCGAACATCTAGATCTCTCATTGGATGCGCTATGACACCTAGAAGTAAAAAACTACGGAGCGGACCATCTAAGCTCCATCATCGGCCACCCCAAATATCTAGACCTCTCATTGGATGGGCTACGACACCTCGACATAAAAAACTACAGAGCGCACGACCTAGACTCCCTCATCGGCCACCCCAAACATCTAGACCCCCCATTTGATGCGCTACGACACCTAGACATAAAAAACTACGGAGCGCACCACCTAGACTCCGTTATCGGCCACCCCGAACACATAAAGCCCCCATTGGATACGCTACGACACCTAGACGTAAAAGACTACGGAGCGCACCACATAGACTCCATCATCGGCCACCGCGAACATCTAGATCTCTCATTGGATGCACTACGACACCTAGACGTAAAAAACTACGGAGCGCACAACCTAGACTCCATCATCGAATACTCCGAAAATCTAGACACCCCATTGGATGTGCTATGACACCTAGACTCTGTCATCGGCCACCCGGAACATCTAGATCTCTCATTGGATGCGCTACGACACCTAGACGTAAAATACTACGGAGCGCACAACCTAGACTCCATCATCGATCACTCCGAAAATCTAGACACCCCATCGGATGTGCTATGACACCTAGACTCCATCATCGGCCACCCCAAACACCTAGACCTCCGATTTGATGCACTACGACACCTAGACCTCAAAAACTACGGAGCGCGCGACCTAGACTCCATCATCGGTCACTCCGAACATCTAGACACTCCATTGGATGTGCTACAATACCTAAACGTAAAAAACTACGGAGCGCACGACCTACACTCCGTCACCGGACACCCTGAACATCTAGATCTCTCATTGGATGTGCTACGACACCTCGACGTAAAAAAACTACGGAGCGCACGACCTAGACTCCATCATCGGCCACCCCAAACACCTAGACCCCCGATTTGATGCACTACGACACCTAGACCTCAAAAACTACGGAGCGCGTGACCTAGACTCCATCATCGGTCACTCCGAACATCTAGACACTCCATTGGATGTGCTACGATACCTAAACGTAAAAAACTACGGAGCGCACGACCTACACTCTGTCATCAGCCACCCAGAACATCTAGATTTCTCATTGGATGCGCTACGATACTTAGACGTACAAAACTACAGAGTGCACGACCTAGACTCCATCATCGGTCACTCCGAACATATAGACACCCCATTGGATGTGCTATGACACCTAAACGTTAAAAACTACGGAGCGCAAGACCTAGACTCCGTCATCGGCCACCCCGAACATCTAGATCTCTCGTCGGATGCGCTACGATACCTCGACGTAAAAAACCTACGGATTGCATGACCTAGACTTCATCATCGGCCACCCCAGACACCTAGATCCTGCATTTGATGTACTACGACACCTAGACGTAAGAAACTACGGAGCGCACGGCCTAGACTCCATCCTCGGTCACTCCGAACATCTAGACATCCCATTGGATGTGCTACGACACCTAGACGTAAAAACGACAGAGTACACCCCCAAACTTACAACGGGCTGTTACATCGAACGTTATTGTGCGTCGAGGCATACGGCATGACACTTGGACGATATTCAATCGTTGCCTGCCGCTGCGCTACGCTGGTCGCCGCGCACCGGCGAATCGAGCGAACATATTGGCGACATCTCTGAGTGACGAACATAAGATCGTTATGTAAACAGAGCAAGTAACCTCTTCTTTCTGACACGGCGAGCAGCTGCGCGTTTCATTACTTTCCTCTATTCCAAACCTACCGAACGTTTGAAGCCTCATCCACATTTCTTTCCGTCTGCATCGAAATATTAATGATTTTGTACATTTATTTAAAAGTAAAGCATTTACCGAATTTATACCAAAAACGCCTATTCTCAAATCTTTTTTTCTGTTCTTTCCGATAATGCATAAATAAAGTTCGAAAAAATATTTTCCGGGAAAAAATTTTCATAACTTCGTTAATACTAATTCTATCGCAGAATAGATGCAACCAATTGATAGACGAGCTCAAAAAACTTAAAATGCCGCCTACCCGGTATCGATATTTCAATTCAATCGTTAATTATAACCTTTTAAAAGTGGTGATTTGGTGGATTGTCACTCGGAAGAGCGTATTTATCACACTTTTCCGAAACTTAGGTGCAACTTAACATTAATTCTGTATGAAGTTTTACGTAACTTAATCATAAGATTTCAATTTTGTTTTCCAAACTTTCAAAGAGATGAACTGAGGCAAAGTGAATATAAACATATGAAGTATTTCATAAGGCGAGTGTCAGATTTGTAGTTTTACACGAACATTGGCGGAAAATAATCTGAAGTTCATATTATGAATCCCATCGATGGTTGTGGCAAGCTGTTTCAAAAGAATGTCTGAAAGTATGGTTTAAAGTATGGCTTAGAGTATGGCTTAAAGTATGGCTGAAAGTATGGCTTAAAGTATGGCTGGAAGTGTGGCTTAAAGTATTGCAGAAAGTATGGCTGAATGTATGGCTTAAAGTATGGCTTACAGTATGGATGAAAGTATGGCTTACAGTTTGTCCGAAAGTTGTTGTTTAGATTCCGTAAGGAGATCGTAGGATTCGAATTATTTCCACAACCTTGACTGAAATTCACTTAAATTTTTTGTATTAAGTTTCCCCTGAGTAGAACGTATTTCATAGTTCTTTTCCCAAACTTTACCATAACTTAACATTAACCTTGTATGATCTTTTATGTATTTTATCGTAAGATTACAATTGGGTTTTCCGAACATTAAAAGAGATGAACTGAGCAAAAGTTTATATAAATATATGAAGTATTTGCTAAGGCGAGTGTAAGATTTCTATTTTTACACGAACATTGACGGAAACTAATCTGAAGTTCATATTAAGTTTTCTGTCGATGGTTGTGACAAGCTTTTTCTAAAGTATGGCTGAAGGTATGGCTTAACGTATGGCTGAAGGTATGGCTTGAAGTATGGCTTAAAGTATGGATAAAAGTATGACTTAAAGTATGGATGAATGTATGGCTTAAAGTATGGCTTTAAGTATGGCTTTAAGTATGGCTTAATGTATGGATGAAAGTATGGCTCAAAGTATGGCTGAAAGTTATCGTTTAGATTCCGTAAGGAGATCGTAGGATCCGAATTATTTCCACAGCCTTGACTGAAATTCACCTATATTTTGTAATTAGTTTCTCGTGAGTAGAACGTATTCATCATTATTTTCTCAAACTTTACCGAATTTTAACAGTAACCTTGTATGATGTTTTACGTAAATTAACTTAAGATTTCAATTCGGTTTTACAAACTTTAAAAGAGATGAATTGAGGTAAAATGAATATAAACATATGAAGTATTTTATAAGGTGAGTGTAAGATTCGTATTTTTACACTAACATGGGCGCAAACTAATCTGAAGTTCATATTAAGTTTTTTGTCGATGGTTGTGACAATCTTTTTCTAAAGTATGGCTGAAAGTATGGCTTAAAGTATGGCTGAAACTATGGCTTGAAGTATGGATGAAAGTATGGCTTAAAGTATGGCTTAAAGTATGGCTTAAAGTATGGATGAAAGTATGGCTTAAAGTATGGCTGAACGTTATCGTTTGGATTCCGTAAGGAGAACGTAGAATTCGATTTTTTTCCACAACCTTGACTGAAATTCACCTAAACTTTGTATTAAGTTTCGAGAAAGTATATCGTATTTATCTTTCTTTTCCCAAACTTTGGTGAAACTTATCATTAACTTTATATGAAGTTTTACGTGATCGTGAGATTTCAATTTGGTTTTCCAAACTTTAAAAGAGATGAAATGAGGCAAATTCAATATAAACATATGAAGTATTTCCTAAAGCAAGTGTAAGATCCGTATTTTTACACGAACAATAAAAATCTAATTCCGCCGCTTTTGAGATCCCCGATAACTTTATTCCCGTAATACAATTCTGCGGATGCAAGATAGCTACAAAAAATTGGCTACCCACATAGCACCGTGGAAGACTGCCGAACTATCTCTAAAGCACAACAAACCGCAAAATAAACCTAATTCCGCCATTTTTGAGATTCCCGATAATTTTAGTATTGGAATATAATTTTGAGCATGCAAGAGAGCTAAAAAGAATTGGCAATCCCCAAAGTACCGCAGTACACCCCCAAAGAATTTTTTGCGATTTTTTCGTGCTTAAGGAATTGTTTGAGCGTCTTCCGCGTTACTTTGGAGGTTGCCAATTTTTTTGTAGCTATCTTGCATGTTGAAAATTGTATTCCCGGAATAAAATTATCCGGGATCTCAAAAACGGCGGAATTAGATTTTTTGTGATTTTTTCGTGCTTTAGGGGTTCTTTGGCGATCTTCCGCGGTGCTCGGGGGGTTGCCATTATTTTTGTAGATATTCTGCAAGGTTAGAATGATTAACTTACGTAAAACATCATACAAAGTTAATGTTAAGTTTCGGTAAAGTTTGGGAAAAGAAAGATCAAATACGTTCTACTCACGGGAAACTTAATACAAAATTTAGGTGAATTTCAGTCACTGTTGTGGAAATAATTCGAATACTAGGATCTTCTTACGGAATCTAAACGTTAACTTTCAGCCATACATAAGCCATACTTTCATCCATATTATAAGCCATACTTTCAGCCATGCTTTAAGCCATACTTCAACCCATACTTTAAGCCATACTTTCATCCATACTTCAAGCCATACATTCAGCCATACTTTAAGCCGTACATTCAGCCATACTTTAAGCCATATTTTAAGCCATACTTTAAACCATACTTTCATCCATACTTCACGCCATACTTTAAGCCATACTTTAAGCCATACATTCAGCCATACTTTAGAAAGAGCTTGTCACAACCATCGACGGAATACTTAATATGAACTTCAGCTTAGTTTCCGCCCATGTTCGTGTAAAAATACGAATCTTACACTCACTTTATAAAATACTTCAGATGTTTATATTCATTTTGCCTCAGTTCATCTCTTTTAAAGATTGTAAAACCAAAATGAAATCTTAAGATTAATTTACGTAAAACATCATACAAGGTTAATGTTAAATTTCGGTAAATTTGAGAAAATAATGATAAATACCTTCTACTCATGAGAAACTAATTACAAAATTTAGGTGAATTTCAGTCAAGGCTGTGGAAATAAGTCGGATCCTACGATCTCCTTACGGAATCTAAACGATAACTTTCAGCCATACTTCCAGCCATACTTTAAGCCATACTTTAGAAAAAGCTTGTCACGACCATCGACAGGAAACTTAATATACTTCAGATTAGTTCCCGTCAATGTTCGTGTAAAAATAGGAATCTTAAACTCGCCTTATGAAATACTTTATATGTTTATATTAACTTTGGCTCAGTTCAACTCTTTAATGTTCGGAAAACCGAATTGAAATCTTACCATTAAATTACGTAAAACATCATACAAGGTTAATGTTAAGTTTCGGTAAAGTTTGGGAAAAGGACGATCCAAAAACGTTCTAATCACGGGAAACTTAATACAAAAAATTTAGGTGAATTTCAGTCAAGGTTGTGGAAATAATTCGAATCCTACGATCTCCTTACGGAATCTAAACGTTCACTTTCAGCCATACTTTAAGCCATACTTTAAGCCATACTTTAAGCCATACTTTCAGCCATACTTTAAGCCATACTTTAAGCCATACTTTAAGCCATACTTTAATCCATACTTTCATCCATACTTCAAGCCATACTTCCAGCCATACTTTAAGCCATACTTTAGAAAAAGCTTATCACAACCATCGACAGGAAACTTAATATGAACTTCAGATTAGTTCCCGTCAATGCTCGTGTAAAAATAGGAATCTTACACTCGCGTTAGGAAATACTTCATATGTTTATATTCATTTTGCCTCAGTTCATCTCTTTTAAAATTTGTAGAACCGAATTGAAATCTTAAGATTAATTTACGTAAAACATCATACAAGGTTAATGTTAAATTTCGGTAAAGTTTGTGAAAATAATGATAAATACATTCTACTGACGAGAAACTAATTACAAAATTTAGGTGACTGTGGAAATAATTCGGATTTTTCGATCGCTTTACGGAATATAAACTATAACTTTCACCCATAATTTCAGCCATACTTTCATCCATACTTTACGCGATACTTTAAGGCATTCTTTAAGCCATTCTTTAAGCCATACTTTAAGCCATACTTTCATCCATAATTCAAGCTATACTTTCAGCCATACTTTAAGCCATACTTTCAGCCATACTTTAGAAAAAGATTGTCACAACCACCGACAGAAAATTTAATATGAAATTTAGATTTGTTTCTGTCAATGTTCGTGTAAAAATAGGAATCTTAAACTCGCCTTAGGAAATACTTCATATATTTATATAAACTTTGGCTCATTTCATCTCTTTTAATGTCCGGAAAACCGAATTGAAATCTTACGATTAAATTACGTAAAACATCATACAAGGTTAATGTTAAGTTTCGGTAAAGTTTGGGACAAGAACTATCAAATACGTTCTACTCACGGGAAACTTAATACAAAAAATTTAGGTAAATTTCAGTCAAGGTTGTGGAAATAATTCGAATCCTACGATATCCTTACGGAATCTAAACTTTAACTTTCAGCCATACTTTAAGCCATACTTTAAGCCATACTTTCTGCCATACTTTAAACCATTCTTTAAGCCATACTTTAAGCCATACTTTAGGCCATACTTTAGAAAAAGCTTGTCACGACCATCGACAGGAAACTTAATATGAACTTGAGATTAGTTTCCGTCAATGTTCGTGTAAAGATAGGAATCTTACACTCGTCTTAGGAAATACTTTATATGTTTAAATTAACTTTGGCTCAGTTCAACTCTTTTAAAGTTTGGAAAACCGAATTGAAATCTTACGATTAAATTACGTAAAACATCTTACAAGGTTAATGTTATGTTTCGGTAAAGTTTGGGAAAATAATGATAAATACGTTCTACTCACAGGAAACTTAATAAAAAAATTTAGGTAAATTTCAGTCAAGGTTGTGGAAATAATTCGAATCCTACGATCTCCTTATGGAATCTAAACGATAACTTTCAGCCATACTTTAAGCCATACTTTAAGCCATACTTTAAGCCATACTTTCAGCGATACTTTAAGCCATAATTTCATCCATACTGCAAGCCATACTTTCAGCAATACTTTAAGCAATACTTTCATCCATACGGTAAGCCATACTTTCAGCCATACTTTAAGCCATACTTTCAGCCATACTTTAAGCCATACTTTCAGGCATATTTTAAGCCATACTTTCAGCCATACTTTAAGCCATACTTTCAGCCATACTTTAAGCCATACTTTAAGCCATACTTTAGATAAAGCTTGTCACTACCATCGACAGGAAACTTAATATGAACTTCAGATTAGTTTCCGTCAATGTTCGTGTAAAAATAGGGACCTTACACTCGCCTTAGGAAATATTTTATATGTTTATATAAACTTTGGCTCAGTTCAACTCTTTTAAAGTTTGGAAAACCGAATTGAAATCTTACGATTAAATTACGTAAAACATCTTACAAGGTTAATGTTATGTTTCGGTAAAGTTTGGGAAAATAATGATAAATACGTTCTACTCACGGGAAACTTAATAAAAAAATTTAGGTAAATTTCAGTCAAGTTTGTGGAAATAATTCGAATCCTACGATCTCCTTACGGAATCTAAACGTTAACTTTCAGCCATACTTTAAGCCATACTTTAAGCCATACTTTCAGCCATACTTTGAGCCATACTTTAAGCCATACTTTCATCCATACTGTAAGCCATACTTTCAGCCATACTTTAACCCATGCTTTCAGCCATACTTTAAGCCATACTTTCAGCCATACTTTAGCCATACTTTCAGCCCTACTTTAAGCCATACTTCCATCCATACTTTAGAAAAAGCTTGTCACAACCATCGACAGAAAACTTAATATGAACTTTAGATTAGTTTCTGTCAATGTTCGTGTAAAAATAGGAATCTTACACTCGCCTTAGGAAATACTTCATATGTTTATATTAACTTTGGCTCAGTTCATCTCCTTTAAAGTTTCGAAAACCGAATTGAAATCTTTCGACTAAATTACGTAAACCATCATAGAAGGTTAATGTTAAGTTTCAGTAAAGTTTGGGAAAATAATGATAAATACGTTCTACTCACGAGAAACTTGATACAAAGGTTAGGTGTATTACAGTCATGGTTGTGGAAATAATTCGAATACTACGATCTCCTTACGGAATCTAAACGATAACTTTCAGCCATACTTTAAGCCATACTTTCATCCATACTGTAAGTCATACCTTCAGCCATACTTTAAGCCATACTTTCAGATATTCTTTCAGCTATACTTTAAGCCATACGTTAAGCCATACTTTAAGCCATATTTTCAGCCATACTTTAGAAAAAGCTTGTCACAACCATCGACGGTAAACTTAGTATGAACTTCAGATTATTTTCCGCCCATGTTCGTGTAAAAATACGAATCTGACACTCGCCTTATGAAATACTTCATATGTTTATATTCCTTTGCCTCAGTTCATCTCTTTGAAAGTTTGGAAAACCAAATCGAAATCTTATGATTAAGTTACGTAAAACTTCATACAAAGTTAATGTTATGTTTCACCTAAGTTTGGGAAAAGAGTGATAAATACGCTCTACTTACGGGAAACTTAGTATTAAATTTAGGTGAATTTCAGTCAATGTTGTGCGAAAAATTCGAATCCAACGCTTTACGTACGGAATCCTTTATACTTTCAGCCATACCTGCGTAGAAATGAAAACTATTGGATCTACATTGGTAATGTATTGGCAATAGATATGGGAAGTATATTGGCACTATATTGCAAAACCTATTTCCAATATATTGCAATTATTGTGCCAAACAGGTATCTCACACATATCGCCAATAGGTTTGGCAATATAGTTCCCATATGCTACCCAATATATTTCCAATCTACTAGCAATATATTGTCAATTTTTTAACTTAATATATCGATATCGAGGTCGGTCAAAGGCGGTATGGTCTTTATACTTAATGAACTTCGATAAATGGACATAAAAACGAAACCTTAAATATTTTTCGAAAAAATAATTTTGCTATCTTTTTTATTTTTGTCCTACGTCAATTTTGACTGCACCATTGTGTTCCTCGGTCGCCAAAACCCTTAGACTCACCGCTTTTCCAACCTTTTCACAATTTTGCAGGGAGAAAATCCAATGTGAGGATAATTTGGTTACGCGGTATACATATGTAGAATGAAAATTTAAAATATATTAAAAAAAGAAAAATGAAGAAAAAAAAATAGTACAAGTCAATATTATCTATACAAGTGGAAAATAGTACATTACGATACAAGTGCGATAAGTGGCCCATTGTGTCACGGCGTGAAGTTAGGGCCCGAGCGTAGCGAGGGTCCTATCACGGCGTGTAATGGGTTACTTAACGCACTAGTATCGTACAATTTTTTATAACACTGCATGCCTTAAGTTCGCTGCCACGCCTATCCGTGCGCTAAGCAGTCCATTAGGGCACCGTGAGGTTAGCGCACGAGCGTAGCGAGTGCGATAAACACGGTGAAATAATGGACTACTTATCGCACGGATAGGCGTGACTTAAGTGCGGACTTAAGTCACGCAGTGCTATAAATGTAATTTGCACAAAAAGCAAATAGAAAGCTTTATGAATGTTTTGTGTATATTCTGAAAAGAAAAATGGATAATGCTTTAAAACAATTTGGGACATATTGTACAAGTGTTTTTTAGTGAAATATGTAATAAAAAAATCGATTTTTCCTCATTTTAAAGGTCTCTGACCCCCTTAATGAATGTTTTTGGGTCTCGTCGGGGGAAAAATACAATATTATTTATTATTCAGAATGTTATAACCATGGCCGTGGTTGTTCATTAATTCGTGAAAATGGTAAAAGAAATATATTTTTTAAATTGGCTTTAACTTTGAAGGTTTTGGATAATTATGAAATTTTTCTTCGGCAAGTAACAATGAAATAAATTAAGAAACAAAATCTTATCTTGAAAAATGAAATCGGTAGTTAATGAAAAAAGATCCCTGTGGTTTATCAATAATTGTTTGTACTGACGAAATCTGTTCCTGAAATATCGACATTTTGTTAAAAAATGTTTGTTTAGTTATGTTAAATAGACTTTTTTTATAACAGATTACCTATTTATATTATTTGAAATGGCTTAATTACATTACAGCTATTGCTCTTACATATTTTAGACAACCTCTTGATTTAACACTGCTTTAATTTGGGAGTCACGCATGAACCTCGTTAACTAGAAATACGATTTTTGTTACCTTTAATAGAAGTTTTCCTTTCAATTCCTAGATGTTTTAGCGAAGCCGATAGATTTATTTAAGCACGAGAACTCTTTACGTAAGGATACGAGGTGCCTGTGTACGCGTTTTCTTGATTTCTAATAGAAAAACTCTTGTGTTTAAAAGGGTAATGTGTTGCCAGCCACCTGAGCTCATCGTGGGGATAAAATAATATTTTAAGCCAGAAAATCCTTTACATAAATTTTGACAACGGTCGTGTAACTGTTTTATCTTTTTTTTATTGAATGATCCATTGATGATTAGAAGGATAACGCGCTTGCGAGGATGAGAAATTCATTTTGGCGGAAGAACTTTTGTCGTAATACTGCAAGGCGGCATCGTCCGTAATTTTTCGAGTGAGCTTGTCGCTGCATGGCTGTACAGCTGTTTACGAGTCTGAAAATAAAAGTTGAACTGGTGACGAAACGAAACGAACGCTTCCCGGGGTTTCATCAAGAAATTCCATGGTTAACATGATTTAAACTAAAGAACTTTTCATGTATCGCTCTAAAATAGCAGTGCCGTCGATTTCTCGTTTTTTGTAAAGACTAATGACAAAATCAAAAGTATAAAATAAAAGTATTTTATCATTCTTTAATTCTGAATACGTAAAATGATAGGATAATCAGATAATTTTTTTAAACGAAAAATTATTTTCATATTTTATTTTAATTTATTTATTTAGTTTAAAATACCTAAAGTATAGAAATTCAATATAAAAATTCAAATGTAACGAGTATAGCAAATCTTCACGCCTATTCTTTATGACCAATCTAAATCAATTTTCAAATGTTGCACAACATCGGACCCACGTTTTTTAAGAAAGGAAATACATGACTCGCTCTGTATCTATCAACAAGAGATATCAACTATGATGCGTTCATAGTTTCACTAGCTTTTGGCCGATCAAGCGAAAGCTTTCCTCGCCAGCTGTCTTGAAAATGAGTCCAGTACTGAAATCGACTTGTCACAGAAATGGCTGAATGCTGTTTATAAGGTAAATCGAAGTCGACAAAAACAGATTTTGAAATTTGCAGCTCTCTCAGTTTCCCAGAGCTTCTATACGAACCAACGTTCGTAAGTTTTATTTGATTATAGTCAACAATAAAATGGCTTGCATCAAACAAAAGAGCTTAAAATTTTGCATCGATTTTGAACTCGATTCCGTCGAGTACAAAGTTTCGAGATAATTAATCGAAAAGAAATAAACGCTGTAGGAGCGAGAGACACGGGAAGCATACCGCGGCGCGGGAGGAAAGTCGGGGGCATGTTCGTTTCTTTTCGATTAATTATCTCGGAACCTTGCACTCATCGGAATCGAGTAAAAAATCGTTTCTGATTCAAAATTTTGCGCTCTTTTGTTTGGTGTAAGCCATTTTGTTGTAGACTAAGCGGTTCTCGAGATATAAGTAAATAAAACTTTCAAACGCTGTTTTCGGATAGAACCCTTGGACCTAGGAATCTGCAAATTTCAAAATCGTTATGACCTCGATTTACCTTATAACCAATATGCAGTCATTTCTGTGACAAGTCGATTTCACAGCGATTTTTACTGCGTACTAAATCGTTGCGCTCCTCGATTGCTCCGCTTCCCCCTTACCGCCCGCTTCCGTAGACGTACTCTGTAGCAACGGTTGCCCCCACTCTTTGCCGCGGCGGTCGCCGCTCGGCTTGCACCGCCGCTCTGCCAGGGCCGACGATATGCGGGAAATTCCACTGTGCTTAACAGAGGTGTGGAAAACTTGCCGGAAAATTTTCGGGACCAAGTGAGCTTGGTATATAGCCCAGAGTACTCTGGACCTCTTTTTCAAGCGTTTTGACATAATCCAGGAGCAGTTAGACGATCTAAAGCTTCTCAGGAATCAGAGGTCTGTGATGACTAAAGCGCCTCTTAATGAGGATAGCGCGCAGCTTCTCACACGGATCTCTGCTCTTGAGGAGCAGATAGTCAAACAAAATGACTTATTAAACACTTTCAACATTAAATGTGGACTGCTTCTGGAGAAAAATATTGCTTTATAAACTGAACTTGACAATGCACTCAGCAGCTCTAAATGTGTCCAGGGTACTCGCGGTAAAACTACGGAATTAGGGTCACATTTAGATTCAAATTCAGAACAAGCAAAAACTCGTCATAATAATATATCTGACTCTGGAAGCTCCTCACTTTCTGCAAGTAACAATATGCAATCGTATCCATCCTTCGGCTTGGCCCCGGGGCTTCTCTGGCGGGCTCTGGGAGTGATGTTTCTATGCCCTGTGAGGTAGTCCTCAGCGGTGTCTTAAAAGAAGACTACCTTGATAACGCTGAAATGACCAGCGAGATTGCCTTTACGGTGCTTGGATCCATCCTCCCTTCTCTCAATAGAGGTGACATCCTTGAGGTACGTGTGTTGAGGCCCCGGGACCGGTCTCGGAGGAGTGGGGCTGAAGCAGAGGATGGTTTGGTGCCGGTATCTGGCGCATTGCCCTCGTGTATCGTTAGGCTCAGTAGTTCGATCCTCGTTAGAGATGTAATGATGGCTAAGCGATCGCTTGCTAAAACATACATCACGATGAATGACATCGATCCTGCATTGTATGGCTGGATCTCAGCTGCTTGTGTGCCAAATAACAAAATTTGTATTAATGAAATGTTGCCCTATGATAAATTTCAGACTTTTAAAAGTCTAAGATCAATCGCTCAGGGGCTGTGCTTTAAGTATATTTGGCACTCGGGTGGTAGATTTTTGGCCAAGCGAAAGGGAGGCGAGCGAGCGCATGTCTTCACTTCTGTTAGCGACTTGCAAGTCATTCAAATGGCGTGCCAGGCTGCTTTCAATCAACATCAGCTTAAGAGAAAAATATCTAAAACGTTTTGTACTGCAATCAGCAGCAACAATAATGTTAATGCTAGGCAGGAAGGAGCACAGGTTGCCGAGTCGCAGCAGGCATCATGACTGGGATCGACTGCTACTAGTATGCTGGGAGGTGGAGGCTCCTTAAGGGCGGGTTGCCTTAACATAAATTCGGTCAGGCCGCGTCTTAACAATCTTCGCTTGCACTTAGCTGATAATCCCTCTTACCATCTGTTTGGCATCGCGGAGTCATGGCTGGATCCGGAGGTCGATGACAGCCTCATTCGGATCGATGGTTATTCGGTATTGCGGCAAGACCGTAGTACAAATGGGGGCGGAATTGCTTTATATGTACGAAGTGATTTCAAAATCACAAAATTAGCGTCGTCTAATACTTAGGGAACAGGAAGACCTTCTGTACCTGAGTATTTATTTTGTCGTGTACAGCATGGCTCTTCCGCTCCCATCCTAGTCAGTGTTATCTATCGACCCCCTCACATTGCCATGCAAAAGGGCACCGACTTTTTTAGTGTTCAGCCACAAATTTATTATGGGGGATCTGAATGCCGATCTCTTATCGACGTCCGATGGTGATGCACATACCATAAATAACCTAGCAAAGGAGCTGTCGCTTCATATAGTGCAGCACGGCCCAACACATCACAAGACTTCGACTTCTCATACCTGGATTGACTTGATCGTGACAGACGAAAGTGACGAAGTGCTTGGGTTTACGAATGAATGTCTGCCCAGTTTCGGTAAGCATGCCATTATTGGCGTTACTATAAATCACTTTGTGCCAGTGCCTGCAAGAGAGTCCTTCTCCTACAGAGATTACAAAAATATCAATCCGATAACTTTGAATGCACTGCTCGCTAACTGTGACTGGGCAGACATGAATTCGACAGAATCTGATTTGGAGGGAACAATTTTTTCTTTAAATTCTAATTTAAATCATGCCATTGATAATCTAGCACCTTTAAAAACTGTTAATCCTAAAAAAACATCGTGCTCCTTGGATTGGTTCTGAGCTGAGACAGCTGATCAACAAACGCAATGCTGCTCATAGACGCTACAAACGTACTGGGCGCATAGCTACGTTGAATGAGTTCCTCAGACTCAGCAATGAGGTTGACTTATGCAATTCTCAAGAGGGTAATTCCTTCCTTCATAAATATCTCACAGAAGCTCTTGATGAAAATAAGGACATATGGAAGGAAATGCGTAATCTCGGCCTCTTACCAAAGCGCAGAGAAGATGATCTTTACGACTTTACTCCTCAGGAGCTGAACGCGCACTTTGCAGGGATTTCTGTATCTCCTCGTCAAAATATTGAGGATGCAATGGACGTCATTTCACTTGCAAGTGAGGAAGGTTTCTGTTTTAAACCCATAACTTTGTGCGATGTGGTCTTTGCGATCTCACATTTTTTCTCGCAGGCAAGAAGGATCCCTCAAAGTGTAATCGTGAAGTTCTACCTACCATCGGCGAGTATTTAGTCGGGATATTCAATATCTCTCTCGCGCAGGGCATCTTTACGGGCTCTTGGAGGCGAGCACAGATAATTGCTATCAAAAAGAAGCTATCACCATCTTCTGCTTCGGACTTTCGTCCTATTGCATTACTCTGCTTTCTCTCCAAGGTGCTTTTAAAGATTGCCCATAACCAAATCACGGAGTATCTTAATAGTAACAATGTTTTGGATCCCCTCCAGGCCGGATTCCGAAAGCACCACAGTACCCAGACAGCACTTATCAAGCTGACTGACGATATTCGCTTATGTATCGACAATAAAAAACTGACGGTACTGTTACTATTTGATTTCAGTAAAGCTTTTGACACTGTTTCTCCAACAAAATTGTTACGTAAACTCAGTCGGCTGGGGTTCTCTAGATCAGCTCTCCTGTGGATTAAGTCGTACCTACATGGTCGTACGCAAAAGGTTATTAGTAACAAAAATGGCAACTCTAATTGGCTAGATACAAATCTAGGAGTTCCACAGGGTTCTGTCTTGGACCCCTTGCTTTTCAGTCTTTATGTTAACGACTTACAAGACGTACTTGATGGAAATACAATTAATCACATATTCTATGCGGACGATTTGCAAATTTATATACACACCACGAAAGACAAAATTTTGGAAGGCATTGCTCGGCTATCTTGTGCGGTGCAAATGGTGGCTGGATGGGCAGAGAACTCTGGACTGCATCTCAACCCTGGAAAAACAAAAGCAATCATTTTTGGGTCTAGATTTGCAATTAATCATGTAAATTCGTTGCACTTGCCTGGCGTTGGTCTGAAGTCTGGAGAGCTCATCCCGTTTAGTAGCGAAGTTGAGAGTCTCGGTGTTACGCTCGATAGTAAGCTAACGTGGAAACCTCACATCGAACAAATTACTAAGAAGGTTAACAAAGCCCTTTATAGTTTGAGGTTCTTTAGGGCATGTACCACTGAAACCCTCCGCCGGAGATTAGTCGAGTGCCTAATTCAACCGCATCTTGATTACTGTTCGGTAGTCTACCTGGATGCATCTGGTGAGGAACTTGAGAAAGTGCAGCGATTGAGCAATTCTTATGTGAGATACGTCACGGGTGCTAGAAGGGATGAGCATATTTCTCCCTACCGGAAACGCCTGGGCTGGCTTCGTACGGACTCATGCAGGCTCTATTTTGCAGCATTATTATTATATAAGATACTACGGTTGCGTGAGCCAACATACTTAGCTGCTTTTTTCACGAAGCACCAGCCTAGGCCAACCAGTAGGGGAGTGCAGCCGAAACTTAAGTTCCCAGCTTTAAACTACGAGAGGTGTTCAAAAAGTAAGTTTCCCTAGTCTGCCGTTTTGCCCCAGCGCCATCTAGCGAGCTGGGACCGAACATAGTTTTAGTTTAGGATATACCGATAAGAGCGGAATCGGTCTTAGCTGCCGAAAAAATTTTTTTCATCAGTACCAGCTCGGAAACCATGGAGCTACCTGTGAAAAACATGTCCACCTGTGAGTTGCGTGCAGTTATTCGCTTTTTAACTGCAAAAGGGCTTAATGGTTTAATAACGAAGGTATTCTGTTGATTGATTTTCTTGAATCCGGTACCACGATAAATGCAGATCGTTACTGTGAAGTGCTAAATAAACTTAAAAGTGCTAAATAAACGAAAGCGTCCTGGAAAATTATCGAGAAAAGTGTTGCTTTTTCACGACAATGCACGGCCTCATTCAGCAAAAAAAATACAAACCTTACTGGAAAAATTCAAATGGGAAATTTTTGATCATCCACCTTACCCTCCAGATCTCGTACCAAGTGACTTTTCTCTTTTTCCTAAATTAAAGGAAAGTTTGGGTGGCCATCACTTCAATTCAAATGATGAAGTGAAAGACATCGTTAAATTATTCTTTAAAAAACAGGGCACGGATTTTTATAAACAAGGTTTGTCAAAGCTTGAGAACAGATATAAAAAATGTATTCAAGTCCAAGGGGACTATGTAGAAAAATAGTTTATAAGTCAAACAATAAATACATATGTTACTTTAACCTAAAAATTGTGTTTTGCTTTTTTCCCGGAGCAGGGAAACTTACTTTTTGAACACCCCTCGTATAATACGGGTGACAAAGCGTTTTTGGCCCAAGGTGTCCGCCTTTGGAACTCCCTTCTTCCCTCCGTACGCTACCTACCTACTTTTTCATCATTCAAGAGGGCGGTGCGTCAATATCTTTTTGATCTCGATCCCTAGCCACCCTTAATCGGTAGGAGTTCTCAATGCAGAAAATTTTCTTTTTCTTTTTTTAACAGCACAGTATTAAACGAACTATTGACTCAGCCTAGTAGCATTTTTCTGTGATATTATTTTAGGGTACATAATAAACTGCGTTATTTTAATTTTTTTCTATTGACAAAACTGTATTAGTTGTATCAATTATAAGTTTAGTGAGGTTTTATTATGTATTTTTATTATGTATTGCGTATCAGTGACTCTTTTTACTGTGCTTTTTACTTTATTTATTTATTTATTTATTTATTTATGTTATCTATTTTATATTATTATGCATTTTAAAGGTGTTTTTAGTTTTGCTTGTTCTTGTTTTACATTACAATTGTTGATATCTTTGTATCATTATTATGTATTTTGAATTTTCGCTGCAAAAGTAAATAAAGATCTCTCTCTCTCTCTCTCTCTCTCTCTCTCTCTCTCTCTCTGTTAATTACATCTTTTCTCATTGAAATCGATAATCCAATAACCCTACAACCTTTGATTTGTACCTAATATATTGAGATGCAGTTAGAATCGCTTTTTTATCAATTAACTTCAAAAGGAAGGAAGTTATATAACAGATTTGAATGTTTTATTTTTAATTTTTCTATATATGTTCACGCATATCTCTGGAATTGTTTGACTGATTTAATTGGGGTTAATCTCATTCGAAAAAGTACGCTTCCAAGTTGGTTCCATGTTGATTACGAGCATATTTGCCAGTTAAAGTCCGTGTTTTTTTAATGTTGTTTTTAATTTTCGTTTTTTCCATGAGTACTGTATTCCAACATCTTCAGAGTCACATTTCTTCGCATTTTTTCCTTATTATAGATTATAAATACTACAAATTGGAACGAAATTCATTGATCTATCTCTTCTCTGAGAGGTGCCATTTGATTTTGGAATTTTTTTCTAGTAATTTCCCATAGTAGTGCGCCGATACATGGATTCGGACGGCTCTGTCGCCTGATGCGGGTAGACCCATTCGCTTCAGAGAGCGGCATCTGGTCTACCAAATTTGATAAATCCGCGCTTTTTTCTGTGAATTTATAAAAGATTACATTTTCACCATACCCTGGCCGAAAGTACCACCTCGTTCGTGGTTTAGGAACGCGAATGTTGTATTTTCGGCCAGGGTATGGTGAAAAATCGTATGCTCTGGACTAGCCAAGTCTTTACCTTCCTAGTTGCGCAGTATACTTTTTCATCAACAACTTATGGCTAAATAAAGCTATCATCTGTTTCTTTTTTTCAAATTGTAGCAAATTATATCGAGATAACATAGCTATTATATAGTCGCAGCAGTAGTAACCGATAAATTGAGAATTTCGGTTTTGGCCCCAGTTTCCGATTTTATCTCAGTCTCCCCTACTCTCCAAATAGGGTAAAAAAGTGAAAAACAAGAAAGGACCCGCACACAATGTATTGTAACGTTGCGATTTCTCCACCCCCCCTTTAACAACGTTATGACTCGCTCTGAGGGCTTGAAATGCGCGATATTTTTTCGCGCCCACTATAAATTCCCCACGACTCCTCTCCCTCTAACACGATACTGCGCGCGTACGGTCAGAATTTTATTTAAGGGCGCCAGACCACGGTTACGACGCGTTCTCTGCTCTCCCTCCTCTACCTGGCTATGGACTCTCCTTTCTCTGGGTGTGGGCGGCGTTGCGACGGCCTGGGGCGGCCGATACCCTCGGTGACTAAGGGAAATGCGCGGGTGGCGATACAGAACACAACACTTAAAATAAAGTAACAACAAGGCAGATAGCGATTATGATCTTTAATAGCCTTCGTAAATCTTTCCTCCGGCGGTGGACGTTACACGCGGTTGCTTTTGGTGGAACGCGGTTGATAAAATGGCCGCTCGCAGCCTCGCACGCCGGGTATTGACGCACACGCGAGAGAGCACCGCTTCTAATTCCTCCCCGCTGGGAGTTATCGCTCGTACTGCACAAAGAATATAGACAAAATCGAGGGTCGGGGGGCAGAAACAAAGTTGCCTCCCGATGACAGTAAACCAGTTTCTTACCGTTGAACACCTGTCGTTCGTACGGACCTCCAACTCTCTCTCTCCCCGCTAATTCTCTCTCTCTCTCTCTCTCTCTCTCTCTCTCTCTCTCTCTCTCTCTCTCTCTCTCTCTCTACGGTGGTTTATGGCGCGAGACACGAGTTGGCGGTGGACAGTGATCCCCTTTTTCTCGGGAGCCCGCCTAATCTCTCTCTCTCTCTCTCAACAAAAACTCTCCCGACTCTCTCCCAAAACCACCAACTTCTCGCCGACTTTCCGTACGCCTACAACTCTTTCTCTCTCTTTCAACAGACTGTCTCGCCCTTTCCAACGACTTCGCACACTCTCTCCAATACTACTATACAAAAGGAATCCTCACGAAACTACTACTGTGATGTGCACTAGGCGACAATCCAGGACTGAGTGAAGAAGAAGAAAGCGGTGCCTGCTCGCTTCCGTCTTCTTCCTCGGTGGCGTCTCTCTCTTTCTCTCTCGCTCTCATTCAATCAGATAGATCGATGGGCAGGTTGGCAGCAGGTATCGGCGCGCGTCGCGAATTTCTTTTTCCTTTTGTGGTGAAACTTATTCGTTTAACCCAATTAGGGTCCTAATTACTCGCACGGTGGCTGTGATTGGCCATGCGCGACGGCAACGATTGCCGAGTCGATCCCTGCCCCCACCTGTTGCGCGCGGAATTTGAACCGGCATACCTATTTTAATTCTCTGCGCTTAGTGGCAGCGCGCCTTTAGACGACGGCGCGCCTCCACGCTTTGATGCGGCGGTCGTCCCCTTATCGCTAGTTCTCTCTCTCCCTCCTATATGTGCGCCGCTACGCACGACCCCCCCCCCCCCCATGCTCCCGGCTATGTGCAGCGCGCAGGCTACCGAACCGGGCTCACTCTCCCTTTCACTCTTTCGCTCTCATACACATGTGCGCCGCTGCGCACTCTCTCTCTCACGCATACTCTTTTGGCCGTGTGCAGCTCGCAGGCTACCGAGCCGGATTCTCGCTCTCTCTCGCTCTCATGCATCGCGGCTCGCGCTCGCTCTCTCCCTCTCATACATTGTGTGCCGCTGCGCACGCTATCTCCCTCAGTCATACTTGTGCGCCGGTACGCACTCTCTCCTCTCACTCACTCTCGCTCCGCAGTGCGTAGACTGCCACGGTCGCCTCTCCCTCTTGCTCAGTCCGCGCAGCATCGATGCGTAGTCGCGTACTCCATCTCTCTCTGTTTCGCGTCGTTGCCGGCCTCGTGGCCGTCGCGTGTGTTAGTGCCGGTGTCGTGAGTGCGTGTAGTGTAGTGGGTGGCGCGTGGGTGTGCGGCGGTGGCTGGCATGACTCCTCGGCTGCTGCTGTGGAGTATCATGGCGGCCGAGCACACGTGGGCACGCTCGCATTCGGCGCACAGTGCTAATTACCGTGTGCGTCGTTTGCGACCGCGCGAACAGGTGGCTCGGCGTTCATCACGCCTCATCTCGACCCGTCTCTCTCTCTCCGTTGCTGCTCTTCGCGGTCGATGCAGACTCCCGGGGCGGTGCGAGTGCTGCCGGTTACTGTCTTCTGCTCGCGCCTCGCGAGTGTGTTGGTGTACCTCGACAAAATCAAAACCCCGATATTAACTATGTGTACAACCGTGTACACATAGCTCAGTGTCGAGGTCCCGCGTGTCACCCTCCGCCACATTTCGCGTTAAATCAGCTAATCGCGTTTTTACTTTTCTCACGGAGCTGCAGAAAACGCACATCGTTACAGTATGGAAAAAAATCATCCCGTCAATTCGAACGAAACTTTGGAAAAAGATAGATTTCTTCAGGGCCTCAAGATCTATCTTTGTCCAAAATTTCGTTCAATTTTATCAGATGATCTTTTCCCATATATTGTGTACGGGGTCGTTTCGATGACTCATAGCTTTTTTCATTAAAAATATTACTTATGTCGACTGCAATTTAATATCAACTGATAAGAATTTTTCCATCGGTCTTACAGTCTTACAAATTAAATTAAAATAATTAATATTTATGGCAGTCAGATTGCCCTTGTTTATAATCACCCCCGCAGAATCTGAAATAAAAACTTAATTAAAATCTGGAAAAAACTTTGTTAGCAAAGGACGATCTGACTGCCCACCACCACCACATTGTCCGACGTTTCGAGCCTGCTCCGGCTCCTCCTCAGGGACTGAAATAAAACCCGCGATACACCTCCTTATATACCATGCACCCATACCCCTTCTTTTCTCTTACCCCACCACCCTCCACATTCCCCTCTCCAACTTGCCATTCTCACTTAAATTAATAAAGAATGATAAATGTTATCTAATTTACTTGACTCTATCATTAAATTTACATTATTCCGATTTCTTAGAATGTGAATACTTTCAAGGCTTTCCCTCTTATATTTATTCTTAATCCCCTGTTCCAAAATATCCACACTCCCAAAATCGAAAGAATGCAAACTATTTAAACAATGTTCTTTCAAACCCGATGTACAACTTGAGCTGCGTAAACTATATTGATGTTCATATATTCTCTTTTTCAAATATCTACCCGTTTGACCAATATAACAACCATTACAATCCCTACAATTAATTTTATAAACAACTCCCGATTTCAAACATTTATCATCCTTGTCTTTACAATTACTAAATAACCTTTCTAAATTATTATCATTTCTAAAGAAAACTTGAATATTATGTTTACTAAAAACCCTTCTAATCCTTTCCGACAAACCTCTAACATATGGTAAACTAAAATATGCATTCTTTCCATTTCTATTCCTTGTTTGATTATCTACCCGCTGCTTCAATCCACCATTATAAATTTCCCACACTCTCTCATCAATCATTTTATCAATAAATTTTACGGGATAACTATTTTTAATAAATGTTTCTCTAACTAAATTTAAATTCTTTTTCCTAAAATCTTTATGTGACAATTTAATCGCTCTGTCAATGATAGAGTCAAGTAAATTAGATAACATTTATCATTCTTTATTAATTTAAGTGAGAATGGCAAGTTGGAGAGGGGAATGTGGAGGGTGGTGGGGTAAGAGAAAAGAAGGGGGTATGGGTGCATGGTATATAAGGAGGTGTATCGCGGGTTTTATTTCAGTCCCTGAGGAGGAGCCGGAGCAGGCTCGAAACGTCGGACAATGTGGTGGTGGTGGGCAGTCAGATCGTCCTTTGCTAACAAAGTTTTTTCCAGATTTTAATTAAGTTTTTATTTCAGATTCTGCGGGGGTGATTATAAACAAGGGCAATCTGACTGCCATAAATATTAATTATTTTAATTTAATTTGTAAGACTGTAAGACCGATGGAAAAATTCTTATCAGTTCATAGCTTTTTTCTATACTATAATATTAATATCGAAAATACACACATCTTTTTGTAAATATTTTGAAGAATATCTCTGCCCAATTTCAGTCAGAAAACTGTAGCGAGTTTTTTTTACAGCCATTTAAAAAACAGTAAAAAATGCGATTTTGGCAAAAATAGAAAAATTGATACGACACCTCTTCGTCAATTCTTGATATTTTTAAAATTCAGAAAGCAGTTTTGTTTTTCATTTTGTAAAATGAAAAAAGTATTCTTTGAATGCTAAGAAATATTGAAAATTGAACATGCTTCTTAAAATAAGGTACCCCAAGTGTCAGTCGCCGATTTGGATAATATTGCATTATGTTATAGTACTTAGAAAAATAAGAATATACGTATTTTTTTAACGGCCGATAATCACTTTTAGGGGGTAAAATTTACCCCCAAAGTACATCCCCGAAAATCGCTTTTTTTGGAATATTTCATAAACGAATAAAGATATCTTCATAAAACCAACGCCAAAATATTTAGAATAAAGAAGACTATGTGTTCACGACTCAGCGAGAGCGCCCCCCTATTCCGGCCACAGACACACACGCGAGAGAGTCGCGCCACTCGGCGCTCTCCACGTGTCTCTCTCTACCGCCCCTCCATCTACCAAGACGCCTGCCGACGGTGCCTCGCCGCGCCGGCCGGCTCATTCAGACAGTTTCACGCGCGACGGCCGAGAGAGAGAGCAGCAACTCAACATTGTACGCCGCGAGGCACGACGGACAGCTTTAATAAAGCCACCAGATCTCTCTCCACACGAAACGCTGTCAATTATTGAACCAGCCCACTCCACGATCCATCCACATTCATTCAACACAAAACACTTGGTCCTTCGAGCCGGATCGTGGGAGGAAATCTGCAGCAATGGCCACATCAAGGAGGAAAAGTCTCTCTTTCTTCTATGTCTACTCTCGAGTGGCATAGGGAAAGCTACCTTTCTCCCCTACAGGTACGCATCAAAAGTGTTCGTGGTCGTGAGTGCCGAATAAGTCGCATGTGCCCGCATGCCGACTTCGCGCGTATGTTGCTGTCTCTCTCTCTCTCGTTATCACGCCGTCGCGCGCGAGTAAGCCTATTACTAAGGCTTACTTGGGGAAATAGCATTCTCAATTGCTATTCTCCCCATCTCTAAAAACGCCTTGGAGTGCGTCGCTAACGACTCCAAGACATTGCCAAGAGCGTGCGCTGTAAAGCCAGCTCTCGAGTCACCGCGTTCGTACGGTGACCGGCAGCCATTTTGTCTTCAAGCCAAGAGCGTGCGCTGTAAAGCCAGCTCTAGAGCCACCGCGTTCGTACGGTGACCGGCAGACCACAAGACTCGGACAACCAGCGTGCATTGTACACGCTCGGGGTCCACAGCATTTCTCTACGGAGTACCCGCGTGCAGCGTACACGCTACGGGGCTCACATAAGCCAAGTCACGTAGTACCCGCGTGCAGCGTACACGCTACGGGGTTTACACACATCAAGTCAGGATCTACCCACGTGGAGCCTGCTCGCTGCCTCTCCATCAAGCTGCGCGGTGCTTGCCGTGCATATAGCGAGCTTTCCACGAGGGAAGGAGAGACGTATACAAGAAGACGAAGAACAGGGCGCGCTACGTCCAGGACATCGAATACGTCTTCACCAAGAGGATTAGGACGAGGACGAGTCCAACTTCGCCACAGGGGTCGCGCACATCAACGGATCAGAGCTGTTCTCGGACGAGTCCATCTTATTCGCATCTATCGTCGATCCGATTGCGCTTGGATACTTCGTCCTAATACTTGGACATACGTATCGTTCCAATTTGTTTATTTAAAAATACTTTTCAACTATTGTCTAGTCAAATTAGTGCTTTTTTTTTTCATTTAATGAAAATTTAAATTAAATTTGAGATTAATACAATTTGATTGAGTTTGAGTTTATTATAAAATTTATTGTAATATCTAACTAGTCTTGAGAAATTGAATGCAATTTCGACCTAGCAAATACTTATTTTACTTGCACCTTGCAGTTATACTGCTGCCTGTTGATTCAAATTTGGACTGCAACTTCGACTGTTGACCCGCACCTGGACGCATCTTCAACAGCTGACTACGTTGCGGAGCTAGCTGCGATCACAACGACTGCAGTAACTTCACTTCAAGTTCTTCACATCAACGTTACGGATCATCAGCTGATTCATCGTGGGAACGAAAGCAGACGCAGTCAACGTCGCGTCGTCAAGCGCATCTCAACTTTCACTGTAGCATAAGTATTATAACCTAGGTTAAGACTTAGATGTAATTACTCTCACTACTTCTTACTTTACTCTCGAGTGGGTAAGAGTAGTTTACTTAAACCTAAGCTCAAATAGTCAAATTCGTTACTAGTCTAATTAACTTAATCTCAAAATGGAGGGACTACATACTAGACAGTTGTTACTCCAAGCTAAAATTACAAACTCCTTTAAAAATTTCAAATCTAAGGGTAAAGATAACATGACGGAAGGTTACGCGGAATCATGTCTCGCCGGCCTTGAAGCGAATTATGCGACTTTTCAGTTACATCACGAGTCAATTCTGAAACTCGAGGCTCTTGATATAAATCATGCCTATTTCTCAACTAAGCTCTGTGATTTGGTTGAAGATAGTTTTTATGTCCGCCGAGGAGAATTTCTTGATTACTTAAAAACTATTAGAACAAGAGTTGCCAATCAAGGCCCCTCCAACTCGAATGTTGCCCCAGTTGCGACAAATCCTGCTCATGTAACTAACGTTTCGTTTCAATCTTTACCGAAGGTAGATTTACCAAAGTTTTGGGGAAATTCTCTGATTGGGAGAACTTTAGGGATGTCTTTCGTTCGGTCATACATCGTCGCGAAGACTTAACGCCTGTTCTAAAATTGCATTATCTTCGCACTCACCTTACAGGTGAGGCACTTGAGAAAATCAAATCTCTTCCCATTGCTGGTGACAATTATGAACGTGCATGGACAACTCTAATCGAATATTACGAAAATCAACGTCGCATTGTTAGTTCTCACATATCAGAAATCTTCTCGGTTAAGCCGATGAAGTCAGATACTTCATCAGAAGTTAAACGCTTGTATAGGGAAATCTTCAATCCCATTGCTAGTTTAACCTCTCTTAACAGAGTTGCTCAATTAGGTAGTGATTTAATCGTTCACTTTGCGTTAAATCGGCTTGATTTAAATACAAGAAAGGAATGGGAAAGACACTTAGGGGATAGCGTCGATCCACCCACAATAGAACAACTTCAAGCCTTTCTTCGAAGTCAAACCCTCACCTTAGAGGCCATCGAAGCAGGTACTGGATCGTCTTCTAATACTAACCCCAAAGCTCAAACCTCTAATTCAAAACCTCGCAAATCAGAGCATGACAATGCTCAGTCGGTTTATTCTCATCAGACTTCTCCGACGAATCCCTCAAAAAAGAAATGTTCATTTTGTAATCAATCTCATTTTACAAATCGATGTGAACGGTTTCTCAATAAAACGGTTCCTGAACGAAAGGGATTAATTAAATCTTCAAACCTTTGTTACAATTCTCTAGGGACGCACAACGTTAAAAATTGTACTTCCAACTACCGATGCTTTCTTTGTAAAGCTAAGCATCACACTCTGGTGCACTCTGACAACAATCAAGCAATCAGTTCGTTGCAGACTGATCAGATTGACTCAGCGGCCAGCACCCCTAGCTCAAACTGTGGCAATTTCGTCATCACAAAAGTTGATGATAAACCTGCTTCTCAAGCATTCATCACAAAAGTTGATGATAAACCTGCTTCTCAAGCAGTCTCCCTCAATAGTGGAGACAGTACTAATTGTACAGGAGTACTTTTAGCTACCGCTAGGGTTAACGCCCTTGGTCCTAACGGAACCAAAATTCAACTTCGTGCGCTGATTGACCCTGGATCTCAAATCTCACTTGTTACACAAGCTATGTGTAACTTGCTATCTCTAAATTGTAGAACCAGTCACACGCACATTCAAGGTATAGGTGAAAAGACAGCTGCTGTTTCTTCTAAAGTTGCTCGTCTTACTATACAACCGCATTTCGATTCAACTTTCTCCTTGGAAGTTGATGGCATTGTTTTGCCAAAACTCTCGTCGTATAAGCCTCCCGTCGTAAGGGGTAATACAAATTTCGAATACTTAAGAGGGCTGCAACTAGCAGACCCCAAGTATCTCGAACCTTCACGTATCGATATTCTACTCGGTGCTAGCGCTTATGCGCAAATCATTGAAAATCAAATTGTTAAGGGCCAAAGTCTTCAGCCGATAGCACTTAGTTCCAAACTTGGATGGCTCTTGACAGGTAATCTCGCATCCACAACTCCAGAAATAGGGCTAGATTCAATATCCCTTCATTGCTCAAATACCTGCGAGCAAGAAGCCAAACTATTGAAGCTCGTACAAGATTTTTGGAGGGCGGAGAGATAGTCAATGACAAAAAATCTTACTCGCCAGACGAACAAGTCTGCGAGGAATTTTATCAAAAATCAACTCGTCAAGATGAAACAGGGCAATATATTGTAAGCCTACCCTGGAAAAATCGTGACCAGTTGAGCTCTGCTCATCTCGAGAAATCTCATTCAGCCGCATTACGCGCACTCACTCGTCTAGAATCAAACTTCGCTAAAGACGAGAAACTCAAAATAGCTTATACAGAATTTATGAAGGAATACATTGACTTAGGTCACATGTCTCTCTCTTCAAATTCTGATTCATTTTCGAACAACTCTCAAGCCTTCTTACCACATCATGGTGTTTGGAAGGAAACTAGTACGACTACCAAATTACGTACTGTGTTTAATGGCTCGAGTAAAACCAAGTCAGGTGTCTCGGTCAACGATCTTCTACACGTTGGACCAAATCTACTTCAAAATCCCGTCGCTTTGATCTGTGCCTGGCGTAGGTATAAGATCGCTCTATCAGCTGACGTGGAGAAAATGTTCAGCCAGATTGGTGTCGAGCAATGTGATCAACCCTTTCAGTCGATTTTATGGCGTTTTGACAAGAGTGAACCCATTCAAACTTATCGATTGACAACAGTGACGTATGGCTTGGCATGTTCGCCGTTTCTAGCCATACGCACGCTACTGAAATTAGCCGAAGATTATGGCAAAAATCACCCGATCGCAGCTGAAGCTGTTCGTTCAGAAATGTATTCTGATAATGTGTTGTCTGGAGCACACTCTCTTGAAGAAGCACTGCAGAAACAAGATGAGCTGGTTCAACTCTTTAAGCAGGGTCATCTTAATCTACGAAAGTGGACTTCGAATAACTCTGAAGTGCTTTCCTTCCTACCCTCGAATATGTTAGCTGCAGATACGATCTCTTTATTTGCTTCAGAAACATCTGTACCTATTCTAGGTATAGATTGGCAACCTAACACAGACTATTTTAGTTTTCACATCGAGAATTCCCCCTTGGAACTACCATTTACTAAACGTTCAGTTCTTTCGAGAATTGCTCGGATCTTTGATCCTTTGGGATGGTTAGCGCCTGTAGTGATCACTGCAAAAATTATTATGCAATCGCTATGGATTCTAAAGGTTAGTTGGGATGAGGATCTTCCTTCGGAAACTTCTAATCGTTGGCAAAACTGGTTACAAGATCTTCCTTCGATCTCAGAGATCAAAATCCCTCGCTGGAGTGGATACACACTTCAGTGTGAACTTCTCGAAATACACGGATTCGCAGACGCATCCAAATTTGCGTATGGTGCAGTAGTCTACCTGCGCTTAATTCAAGACCAAAGGTACTTGTCACCCTTCAAGTGGCTAAAACGCGAGTAGCCCCGCTTAAAACTCTAAGCATACCTCGCTTAGAACTGTGCGCTGCGTTGCTACTTGCTCGTTTGGTGCAAACTTTCATCGAATCATTCCCTATTAAGATCGCAAGTATTCATCTATGGTCAGACTCGGCAGATGTCCTCTTTTGGTTAAAGGATCACCCATCTAGATGGGGTGTTTTTGTAGCTAACAGGTGTTCGGAAATTCACACTCTATTACCTGAAGCCTATTGGCACCATGTGCGATCAGCCGATAACCCCGATGACGTTATATCACGAGGTATTGAGCCTTCAAAACTAGCTTCACATCGCTTATGGTGGCAAGGCCCCTCCTGGCTCTCTGATAATCATGAACCTTGGTCGAGCTCTCATGACGAGCTCAACTTTACCGTAAATAGTTTGAATTTTCAACCTAATTACACTCTAGTCGCCAGTAAGAGCACTCCAAATTCTGTTGAGACCACTCTAGAAATTTGGAGCCTTATTAATAATTACTCTTCGTTAGATAAATTGTTACGGATGGCTTCGTATTGCTTTCGTTTCATTAATCGAGTCTGCTCGAAAATGGAGCGTGCGACATCTTCAAATTTAGGTGTTAGCTTCATCTCTGTTCTTCAATCCCTACTATGCCAAGACTCTTCGAGTTCAAAAGAGGTCAGCGCTAGTGAGATTGAGAACAGCAAACTTTGTTTGATCTACCTAATTCAGAAAGCCTATTTTAAGTTTGATATTTATCAGTTAGCAAGGACAGGTAAACTTTCGGCTAAAAGCCCTCTGTCACCGCTAAACCCCATGATAAAAAATCATTTGCTCAGGGTGGGCGGTCGACTCTCTCACTCTCTTCTCGAAGAAGATGCTAAGCATCCTCTTATTTTACCTGCTAAGTGTCACTTTACTACTTTATTAATCAGGGACGCTCACCAACGTACGCTTCATGGTGGTGTTCAGTTAACCCTTGCTACACTCAGACGACGATACTGGATTGTTAAGGGACGAGCTGAAGTTAAAAGAGTCATCAGAGCATGTACTACTTGCTCTCGCTATGCTGCGCGAGTGCCCTCCCAATTAATGGGTGAACTACCCAAAGCTCGTGTTTGTCAGTCGTCACCTTTCGAACGCTCTGGCGTCGATTACGCCGGGCCTATTCATCTGCGTCTCACTAAATCTAGACGTAAAGGCACGATGAAGGGTTATATTGCCATCTTTATTTGTACGGCCACCAGAGTCGTTCATATTGAGGTAGTTGAGGATTATTCAAGTGAGGCGTTCATTGCCGCTTTTCATCGTTTCACGGCTCGTCGAGGTCATTGCAAGGAGTTATACTCTGACCAAGGTACTAACTTCGTCGGGGCAGATGTTCAACTAAGACAGATGGTAGATGCTTCGTCAGAATTCTCTTCTCGAGTTGTTCGGCCTCTTACAAAAGAAGGAACCTCCTGGATTTTCAATCCTCCCAGTGCTCCCCATTTTGGAGGCATTTGGGAAGCAGCCATTAAATCGGCTAAACATCACATGCGCCGAGTCATTGGGGATCAAGTTCTCACGTTCTCTGAACTTGCTACTCTTATGTGTCGCATTGAAGCATGCCTTAACTCCAGACCTTTAACCGCTCTCACTGACGATCCTTCTGACCTTGACTTCCTATCACCATCACACTTTCTCATACAAAGATCTTCATTTATAGTTCCTGAAGGAGATGTCACCAACGACAACGTTCCAGCAGGAAAGCGCTGGCTCTTGATCAGTCAGCTGGCCCAGCACTTCTGGAAGAGATGGTCAACGGACTACCTGACGTCCCTGCAATCCCGTCAGAAGTGGAAACATCCTCAGTCCTCCGTCGCAATTGGGGATTTAGTGCTCATTCGCAATGAGCTCACGCCACCAGCAAAGTGGCCCATCGCACAAATCACAGCCATCCACCCAGGGAGCGATGGCCACGTCCGTGTGGTTGATCTCCGCACGGCCACCACAACGCTACGACGCCCCATCGCCAAAGTCATACGTCTCCAACCTTCGGATTAGGGACCGTTCGCCAATCTGGCGAAGGTGGGCGGAATGTTCACGACTCAGCGAGAGCGCCCCCCTATTCCGGCCACAGACACACACGCGAGAGAGTCGCGCCACTCGGCGCTCTCCACGTGTCTCTGTCTACCGCCCCTCCATCTACCAAGACGCCTGCCGACGGTGCCTCGCCGCGCCGGCCGGCTCATTCAGACAGTTTCACGCGCGACGGCCGAGAGAGAGAGAGCAGCAACTCAACATTGTACGCCGCGAGGCACGACGGACAGCTTTAATAAAGCCACCAGATCTCTCTCCACACGAAACGCTGTCAATTATTGAACCAGCCCACTCCACGATCCATCCACATTCATTCAACACAAAACACTATGAAACTGCACCATTTTAAATCTTAAGGGTTGCAACCCATATTTTAAAAAGAGCAAAATCTCATTTTTTGAGCGATTTTCGGCTACGAAAATATTAGTACTTTGTATGTTTTTCAAAAATCTATTCTATTTGGAAGGATATTGAAAAGTAAATTTGAAATATCGAGGTTTTTGAAGAAATAATATTTTTAGGGGTAACTACCTTTCATTATATTTTTTTCATTAATTAAGTTTTCACGAGTTTTATAACCTTAGAATTCACTTAAATAAAGTGAGATTCATTAAAAAAAGGAATATTTATAAATTTAATTTTTATAATAAGGGTAATATCACCTAGTTTTTGGTGCAAAATCTTTTTTCTTCGAGTATGAAAATTATGTTATATAATAATTTTTTTTTAACTCGATCTAGTTGAAAGAATATCGTAAATAAAATTGATGTATTTCGAAAATTTTTACGAAACAACTTTTTATGAGGGTAATATCCCCTTACTTTGATCAATTACCATATTTAAAAAAATGAAAATCAAATAAAATAATTTGAGAAAATGGTTTCTGTAAGTAATAATCATAGTTAAGTGTTTTGAAATAAGCAACAAAAAAATATTTTCTCTATCCCTTTGGTGAAAGTACGCCGTTCGAAGTAGTAGCACTTTTACCCATTGCTGAAACGTCTGAAACAGTTGCCGTGCGCAAGTCGCGGCATAGTGTGACCTCGGTGCGCAACTGTCTCGCATTGGGAGTGTGGCATTCTCAAGAAGGATGGTCACTATATCCACCGGTAAATAGCGCGTCGCTCTCACAATTAGGGTGCTATCCTATGCGTTCCGAAAAATTAAACGGAATGCATTTAAGCCTATGTGAGTAATATCCCATGGAGGTCCGAATAATTAGACGGAACACATTTAAGCCTGTGAGGGTGCTATCCCATGGCGTTTGAAAAGATTAAACGGAACCATTGAAGCCCGTGAGAGTAACAGAGACATTCACCAAAAAAACTTATCTCTCGCTAAGTGGTTCCGTTGAATTTTTACGCCGGATACACCGCGCATGCTTTTATCAAGGCAAATCAAAATTTGGCATGAAACAGATAATTAAAGGAAAAATATGATCGAGTATATAAAATTTCTCTAGAAAATAGAATCTGAAAAGCTTATAAATTTAATTCTCGGTTGACAAGAGTAGGGGGTGCCATATATATCAAATAGGTATAAATATTTTCAATAAAATTTGTAGTGATTTTTGAAAAAGATTTGTATCCTTTGTCTGTATTTTTTCAGCTTTAAGGATTTATAACTAAAGATGTAATAGGGGAAAAAATAAATAATAGCTAAAAGTTGCTTGCTCTTTAACGCAGTTAACATAGAAAAAAAAGGTTACGAGATATATTAGTTAATCAAGTATTAAGTACGTACTGATCATTCAGTGCTCTCTCATTGTGTGAAAAGATTAATATAAATAATTGGAAAATTAATGGGTGGTTTTTTTCGAGAACACTCTTATAAAGTTTACATATGGAAATGTGGACAGAAAATATGAGTGCATATGGATGAAGTTGTTTTTATAGTTTATTTTTATAACATAAATTAATTGTATTAATAGAAACAGTGAATTAATGTGACAGGTTAGAATAAATCTGTGAGTGAAAAGAATAATCGCCTCTGCTATTCGTATGACAGATTATGTATTGAAAGGATTTTATATATTACTAACTATACTTACTTTAGTCAAAGGTCAAAGCAAAACAATATATCTATTTATAGAAATCTGTCGTGCAAGTAGAATCAGCCAAGGAATAATATGCATAAAAGAATTAAGCAGAACGCTTTTAAGCCTATGAGGGTGCTATCCCATGGCGTTCCGAAAAATGAAACGATACCATTGAAGCCCGTGGGAGCAAGAGAGACATTCACGAAAGAAACCTCTCTCTCCTTAAATGGTTCCATTGAATTTTTACGCCGGATATAGAAATTATATATTCGTGATTATAGATAAAGTTAAAAAACTATAATAAATATAAGTGACTATTTTATTGACATGAAAGTAGATAAATGTTTTTATAAAAATAGAGACTGAAAATTGAACTATTTATTAATAAATTCATGTTTATTTATTTGGAAATATCCTCTCTATCTACCCCTCTTTTCTTGACTCACATGTGTACGTAACAATCTGCTTGTTCTTGTATTTTCGATGCCTGCCCCAACCAGCAGCACTCGCTAACGCTCGTGCTGCAAATGCTGTGCCGGCTTCGGACACACATAAACATGCACAACGGGAAAGAGCAGGCAAGCAGACCAGGCGAATTATCTAACCTGCAATCACTGCGTGGATAGTCACAAGAGTGTAGCGATGCTACCAGCCCGCTTTACGGCGAAAGTACCAACATGGCCGCGCAACGCAACTGTCAGCTGGAAGGTTATAGCAACGGTGATTTCAACTTTTTCCGACTAAATAGTGTACGTACTTTCGCCCTGTGATAGAGAAAAATGCTATTTCTTACACGGAAGGAAAATGAAACTCGGTACGTACGTAACATGACGGCCGAGGCGAAGCCGAGCCTCGGCCGTCATACCACGTATGTGCGGAAGTTCCATTTTCCCCCCTTGTAAGAATATCTGCTATTTTAAGGAATAAAAACTACGTACTAAATAAATAACTTGATAAAACACTCATTTGTCTTTAGATTTTTGTTAACGTAATGTAGTGAAAATAAAAAAATATTTGAATATTAATACCTACAGGAACGACTGGGAGTATCCAACCATTAGATGTTTACCGATTCCGCGTATGGTAAAATATTGCTACAATAAACAAAAACATTGTCTGAAACATTTTTCAGACAATGCCATGTTCATGGATGATGAGTAGGAGATGTTATCTTTATTATAAAAAATAAATTTATAAATATTCCTTTTATTAATCAATCTCACTTTATTTAAGTGAATGTTAAGGTCATAAAACTCATGAAAACTTAATTAATGAAAAAAATGTAATGAAGGTTAGTTACCCCTAAAAATATTATTTCTTCAAAAACCTCGATATTTCAATATTTTCTTTTCAATATTCTTTCAAATAGAATACATTATTAAAAAATATACAACGTACTAATATTTTTGTAGCTGAAAATCGCTTAAAAAACTAAGATTTTGCTCTTTTTAAAATAGGGGTTGCAACCCCTAAAATTGAAAATGGTGCAGTTTCATAGTCTTCTTCATTCTAAATATTTTGGTGTATGTTTTATGAAGATATTTTTATTTGTTTATGAAATATTCAAAAAAAAGATTTTCGGGGATGAACTTTCGTGGTAAATTTTACCCCCTAAAAGTGAATATCGGCCGATAAAAAAAATACGTATATTCTTATTTTTTTAAGTACTATAACATATTGCAATATTATCAAAATCGGCGACTGACACTTGGGGTACCTTCCTTGTTAGCTTTGAAAATAAACAAAAATGAAAAAAAAGGCTTTCCAGTTTGAGATTATGTATCAGCCCAATAAAAGCGTAATTAACTTTTCCTTCCAGTGAATTAAAAGCTAATTCCATCACAAAGAAAAGCGTTTTTTTTTACTCGAGATTTCACTCGACTTTGAAAATTGACAAAAATAGCTAAAAAATAGCCCATTTTTCAAGATTCACATTGTCAAATCTCGACTTTTGGGACATTTAGAGAGCTGAAATCTTACAGAGTACCTTTTTTAGGAGTACTTTAAGGGGACGACGGAATCAATGTATTTTAAGTGGAGGATGACGCTGTATTCAGTAAAACGCGTTATTATTATATAAATTAAAAAATTCTTATGTTTTTGGATTTTGGGAGACTTGACCGCGCTTTGGATATAAAGAGAAGAAGGTACAGAAGAGGGCTATTTTTTATTATTCAGAGAAATTTTTTTCTTATTGAAATATATACAAATTTATACAAAAAGTAGCCCAAAAACCACTTCTGTTGGTCCAATTTTAGAGATTTTATAAGCGGCACTGGCCAAAACACCTGTAAAAAAGGTGTATATTCAGTTAGCATTCTGCGCAATGGCTTTCGATCAATGTGTACCAGTTTGTAGATACAAGTTTCTAGTACACAAATATATAAATTTATGTTGCAATATTATTCAAAATTTGATTTTATTTTTTCTATTGCTAATAAGTCATAAGTCACCATTTATTTATTAAAAAACTTGTATGTTTAATGATTTTATGGTGAAACAGGAATTTAAAATTAAAATATAACCTAGAAGTCTCAATATAATTTTGCAGTAAAAACATTCTAGAAAATGAATCGAAAAAACCCGTACATCAAAACTGGTTGAGCAAAACAACACAAACAATTACAAAAACTAATCATGTTTAAAAATGACTTTAAACATAAGCAAACATATTTTAATGAAAAATTATATAAATTATGTATCAAACAATTATTTACCGGTTAGTGTTCACCAGCTCTGTAGTCTGTACGTTTGGCTTGTTTCGCTTTCTCTGTACAATAAAACTTCTCTGATATTTTGGAATATACAAATACTCTCTTTGATCTGTTTCATTCTCCTTTATTAAAAAAAGCATAATGATGAAGAACCCTTTGGAAATCTGCTGCAGATATTTGGTCTGTCGACGAACAATGGTATAAAGTAGCTTGGATGGTATCTTGCATACTCTTCAAATCATATGTATTATTGACAATTACTTTTCTATAATATTTCTGCAACTCATTCATTTTAGTAACTGTAAGCGCTCCATCTAACTTTCCACCAAGCTTTTCTTTAGTAGCAAGTTCTCTGAGACCTTTAATAACGCGTTCACTTCTGTACATTGTTGATGCATTATTCTTATTCTATTAAAATAGGGTTTCCATAAGGTGCCTCTTCATTAAGCCGAGTCCAAGCTGTTGCATCTCCATCTGACAGAATTGTTAAATACTTCATACCATTCTTTCGAACCAAGCGACTCCAAATATTTACAGCAGCCTGGACTTCCATACTACTAAAAGCAGTCTCATAATTGGCATTACACTCTTGTCTACCCTTGTGAGCTTCAAACCAAAAGTTATATTCTGAATAGCATTGGTAGATTCTACAGCTTTTGGGTTGACCACAAATCCTGTTTGTCTATTATTTGTAGGTTCCATTCGTGGACTTGTAAAATTTTCTCTGATAACAGTTTCACACTTTTTACGGTACAGCACTAGTTTTACACACAATCCGTTTCTCTCAGTTATTGAAGCACTATCACACTTTCTAGAACAAGCACTATAAATTTTCAAAACAAAACTGAATATTTACAAGAAGCAAACACTTTTTAATGATGATTTTTTATTATTATTGAATTATTAATTAAATATTAATATTGTGTGACAAGTGCTATTAAACTATTTCAATGGATTTTAATTACAATTTTACTGCAGCAAAACTAAACAAATTTTTGAGGATAATTATATGATTTTTTTGTCAACTCAGAAACACAATAAACGTGAAGTTCGGCCCGCTATGTACAAAAAGGAACGGAACAGATACAGCAAGTAACATAGGTTACTACATCTATATATGTATATGAGAAACAGCACTTGTATCTTATGTATATAGATCTAGTACCCATGTAGTATACCTGTTCCCTGTTCCCTATTGCGTATAACGAACGGGCCGTAGTCGATAAGACTGTCGATATAGACGGCCGATTAAATGGAGTTTATTATAACAGCTGGACAATTTGTTTATAAAATTATATGAGCAAACTAAGTTTAAATATCAAAATTGAATAGTAATTGTGTAGTTTTAAAGGAAAATTAGCGACGTAGAGAGGTATAATTGTACATGAACTGGATTTGTCAAAAAGAGAAAAATATTATAATAAATGCGAAAAACGGTAAATTGTGTTTCTAACGATAAATATTAAGATAAATCATATTAAATAATTATATGAAAATTATAATATCAGAAATAGGTTTTCGGGTAGAAAAATGGCTAAAAAATAATTTAAAACGATAAAAAAATCGATTTTTTATCCAAAAATCGGTACCTTCTTCCCTTAATGTTGAGTTATTTCTCAATACCGCAACTCAAGTAATCAATTAATTGCCGATAAAACCTTGAAAAACTTGCGCATATAACATAACCTATAAATTACGAAATTTAAAGATCATAATTTTTTGAATTTCAAGACTTGAGCGCGCTTAGTATATAAACTCTTAAGTATTCTTCCAAAATTTCAGTCTAATCGGTTAATTATTCGAAGAGAAAACTTTGAAAAACTAACTGACAGCAAAATCGAAAGATCCCCCTCGCACACGTTTTTAAAAAAAGTATTGGACCGTCCCATATATATATACGTAAAATAAAACCGGTGTTTTGAATGCGCGACGCCATTTTAGCAGTAAACTATAGCAACATCCCATGTGTAAGACGAAGACAGACGATCGCGTGACTAAAGAAATAATATCCCTATATATATTGACTTTTTGAATGCCGCATTCAAAACGTCAATTGATTGCATTTTTAACATGGGAACTTATAGAATCTATAGGAAGTTGCGCATTCAATACACCAGATTTTCATACTTTGTAACGGATAATTAATTCTCCGGTTGCTCGGGATTATCCGGTTACAAATATAGTGCATGCGGCGGCGAGGCTAGCGCGCCTCGTGCAATGCACGCCGCATGCGAATGTAGAATTGAATAAAGGTGGGAGAACGGGGTAGCAAATGAAAGATCACTCGCGAGAATTAAATACCATATAACGAGGTTTATTGAACTAGTCAAAGAGGGGAAAAGGGGACACAGCGCACAATGTGCGATTCGCGGTCAGCGGGCGCAAGAAGGAGGCCCGAGTTGCCGCGAGTTAGAGAGAGAGAGAGAAGAGTCGAGCCGGCACTTACAAATGGTGCGTAGTCGCTGTCGCCGAAGACGCTTCGCCGAAGCTCCTGGTGCGCAGGTCACTTTCGGTTGGCTCTCGGAGGCTGGATCGGGCCACAGGCTCGTGGCAGGGTGCACACACTCACACAACCACACTCTCAATCCGAGGTCGCACGTCACACGGAACTCTCTCGTATATTTTTGGAGCAAGGAGCGCGGGCGCTATCCTCAACGAGACCAATTGACTCTCTACAGAGTCTAAACTGGTCGCGCGCGCTCCTCGCGTGCTCTTCCTCTCTCTCTCTCTCTCTCTCTCCATCTCCCTCGGTCAGGCATCCTTCCGCGTCGTCTGCACCTATAACAACTGTGAGGAATTAGTACATGATTAATGCGGGGAGAGAGGAAAATGACGTAGAATAATTTTCCGTCATAACTTATATATATATATATATATATATATATATATATATATATATATATATATATATATATATATATATATATATATATGAAACGCTAGTTATGCAGACACTTTCCGAAATTTAAATAGACTTATGCAGACAGAGACCGACTTATGCAGACGTCAGCATAAGTAGAGAGATTATTTCTTTAGTCACGCTAGACTTGTGCAGACACTTAATATATATATTAAGATTTCTGACTTTTCAAGAAATAAGAATTTTTTGATATCTAAAGAATTTAAGTTCCCGAGTATTTTAAGAAAAATAAACAGTCGCAAAATAATTTTAAAATTATTTACAGAATTATAAGGTTTAAGAAATGATAAATCATAGTCAAATATTAAACAGATAGCAAGACTCCCTTTATTGAAATAATTCAATTACATTTAAGTATAGGAAGAGAGATCGAGCAGAAGAATTCGGATTAACACTCCCCACCTAGGTCTCTCTTTACAAGTAAAGTATATTTAGTGAATGAAAGGTACAAAAGAAGTCAGGGAACGGTCCCCAGTACATTCAGAACTAATAGAAACTGTTTGAAACCTTAATGTACAACTGGTGACCGCTTTACAAATGTTTTTTATATGATGGATGTACTAATAAAGTACATAGAAGCCCATGGAAGGTTCTCGAAGCTTCTCGAAGAATCTGTTTTTATTCCTGTGACGTCAGAAGCGTAGTGTCCAAATCATGAATGAGCGCTTTGTTACGACTGTTGATGTTCACGTGAGCGTATTTACCAACACTCGCACGTGTGTCTATTGATATTTATATTTCTATTTATATTTACAAGAGATAATGCAAATGAGAGACTATTTATGCACCTCACATAAGCCCCCCTAAGGCCTACACCTATAGGCCTTTCTGGCCAAAATTACCTAAAAAATTGATAAATAATTTTATTATAATAAAATAATGAAAATATTTTGTAAATATACCTTATTTTGAATAAAATGAGCCAAGGCAGAAGTCCTTAAACTCATTTTATCCACAGTTATAGCATTTTCAAGAAAAAAAGTTTGTTGTAACTATTCCACATGATGGGTTTTCGTGGGATAAAGTACAAATTGTTCATAATTTATGTAGTTATAGGCTTAAGAGTTGCAATGTTAAGGTTTTTATGTATAAGTATTTTTTCATGGCAAAAACCTCCAAAATTCCAAAAAATGGAAGAAATTATTGCAAAATAAAACAGTTGTTGCCATGAAAAAAATACGTATACATAAATACCTTAAAATTTCAACGCTTAGGCCCATAACTATATAAATTAGGAACACCATTCGGAAGTACAAGTTATAAGCTACAAAACCCTAAATTTTCAAGTTGGAGAAACGTAGAGCTCAAAAGCAATAAGATTAAAAAGACAGCGGCGAGCGGCCGCGTGCAGACTGTTTTGCGCTTGGACGCGCCTCTGTATGCGTATATATCTATTATACTTTAATCGTTGCACATTCACGCGTTATCATTTCTGCCACTAGAGGGACTGAGATCAGAGAGTTATTCTCAATACTTAAAAAAGCTCCTTGGAAGGTATTTATCACCCACTGAAAATGTTTTCTTCCACAATATTTATTATTTTCACAATAAAAAAAACTTTAAAATGTCAACGATTTTCAATCGCTGTTGTAACCCTTTTGATGAAGCGAAGCATTCACCTAAACTGAGGTTTGTTTCTGGAAAAATGAAAGTTCGTTTTTCGAACTTATAAGATAAAGATAAAATATGTGATTCTTGTTGATTAAAATTTGATGCGAAAATTGAGGAAGAAAATGAGGTGTCAATGGAAGAATCTAGAGAAATTATTTCTAATTATTACTTTTGAGCTCTACGTTTCTCCCACTTGAAAATTTAAAATTTTGTAGCTTATAACTTGTACTTTCGAATGGTGCTATGCATTTTAAAGAACCACATGTTATACTTTAAGAAAAATTGTTGTGAACTTCCCACTCAAATTTCCGACCAGAAGAAAGTGTTTGGGAGTAAAAAGAATAGCACCATTGGAAAGAGCAGTAAAAAATCTATTAATATATGGGAGCGTCCAGCAGAAACGGGCCATCGAGCGCGCGCGGTGCCTTTTTTCGCGTAAAAGGCGCTCTGTTTAACTCGCTCATAATCGTATGCTACGTCTTTGAAAAAAAAAACCAAGGACCTATATCGATAGATTTTTTCTGCTCTTTCCAATCGCGCCATTGTTTTTATTGCGAAACGCGTTCTTCCGGACGAAAACTCGAGTTGAATATTGAAAGCCATTTTTCTCAAAGTAAATCATGTTTTGTTTCAAAATAAACTACACCATTAGAAAGTACAACTCTTAAGCTTCAAAACACTATCTTGGAGAAGTTGGAGAAATAAAGGGTTTAAAAGTAACAACATGAAAAAGACAGCGCCGAGGGTCCGCGCGAGCCCCTCGCGCCCGTGCGTACGGCACGTTTAAGTGCACGCTCTATTCAATTCGCTAATAATCGTGTACAAAGTCTCTGAAAAAAGAACTAAGGACATCCATCGATAGATTTTTTCCTGCTCTTTCCAATGGTGCTATTATTTTTATTCCGAAATGATTCCTTCTAGTTGAAAATCCCATTTGAATGTTTAAACTCTATTTTTTCAATAAAATATCAGTCTTTTCTTCAAAATGAATTATGTTCTTCAAAAGTACAAGTCTTAACTATAAAATATTATATTTTTAAGTTGAAACATGAAAAGTTCAAAAATAGTAAGATCAAAAAGATAGTGGCTGCCCGAACTTTTTACGTTATGCTCAAGGGCGGATTAATACACGCGATGTGCTATTTCGCCCTTTCTTTTTTGTAAATATAAAATGTTTTGTAACTTACAATGCCAATGCGTGGACATAATTTTGTGGATCTAGTTGTAACAGTTAGTATAATATTACAATGAACTTTGTTCATTTATATAACAAAATTTGAAAAACATAATATATTAAACATAAAAATATCCATGAACGCACTGAAAGCAGTGAAACAGAAATTTAAAATAACCTTATAGATTGTTTAATCTGGCATAACAATATTACCTTTTCCTTTAAATTCTAATTTTTTTACATTTTTTTGATTTTATAAGAATTGTCCTTTTTGCGACATCCGCTTCTTTCTTTGTTTGAGTTTTAAGTACTTTTTCTTTTTCGATCGGTGGATATAATTGAGAATCTTCTGACGCTGAAAATCTTTTAAGTTCTAACTTTTTGGTATCATTTAATAATTTAATACAATAACACAATTGAGTTCCAGGTATTGTCTTAGCTGAGGCTAGCCTGTTTTGTAGCTTTTCTGTAGCATGTATTCCCGAACAGAAGTATTTCGGAATAAAAATAATAGCACCATTGGAAAGAACAGGAAAAAATCTATCGATAAATGTCCTTAGTTCTTTTTTCAGAGACTTGGTATACGATTATTAGCGAATTGAATAGAGCGTGCACTTAAACGTGCCGTACGCACGGGCACGAGGGGCTCGCACGGACCCTCGGCGCTGTCTTTTTCATGTTGTTACTTTTAAACCCTTTATTTCTCCAACTTCTCCAAGATAGGGTTTTGAAGCTTAAGAGTTGTACTTTCCAATGGTTTATTTTGCAAAAAAACATGATATACTTTGAGAAAAATGGCTTTCAATATTCAACTCGAGTTTTCGTCCGGAAGAACGCGTTTCGCAATAAAAACAATGGTGCAATTGGAAAGAGCAGAAAAAATCTATCGATGTAGGTCCTTGGTTTTTTTTTTCAAAGACGTAGCATACGATTATGAGCGAGTTAAACAGAGCGCCTTTTACGCGAAAAAAGGCACCGCACGCGCTCGGTGGCCCGTTTCTGCTGGACGCTCCCATATGTCTCTTGTTTTTTTCTGAGAGACTCAAAATACGATTACGAGCTCATTATACCAAGCCCCAGCGTGCGGCGCATCTGAGCGCAGCGCGAAGAGCTCGCACGACCACTCGCCGCTGTCTTTTTAATCTTCTTACTTTTGAGCCCTTCATTTCTCCAATTTGAAAATATAGGATTTTGTAGCTTAAGACTTGTACTTTCGAATGATGATATGCATTTTGAAAAAGAACATGATATACTTTGAGAAAAATGGCTCTAAACATTCAACTCGAATTTTCGACCAGAAGAAAGAGTTTCGGATTAAAAACAATAGCACCATTGGAAAGAGCAGGAAAAAATCTATCGATGTATGTCTTTTGTTTTCTCCTGAGAGACTCAAAATACGATTACGAACGTGTTGAACAGAGTGTGTTTTCCACGAAAAATGCGTCGCGCGCGCCCGCTGGCAGGTTTCTGGCAGACGCTCCCGTATATTCGACTGTTTTCATCGAGCGAGACTTTCCAAAGGCTACTCTTGAAATGCCTTACGGAAATAAATTTAATATTTTGACATTTTTGGATGGTAGACTCGAGACGAGGAAGCGATTCGTGATTTTTGTAGAGTTTTGCATTCAACTTTTGTGCATCGAGGCACAGGTGTACTGAATCGTCGCTTTTAGAGATACGGCTACTGGATTTACATAAGGACTCGTTGAGTGTCTTACAATGTTTAATTTGAGAATTTTTTCAACTTCTGCACGTACTTCATTTTTAAAGTTTATCGGGATCGGATATGGTTTTCCATAGAATGGCGGATCGTCTTTTAAATTTAGTTTATGCGTATAAGTTGTTAAAATCCCAGGTTTTTTACGGAAGATGCTTTGATACTTTCGTAATAAATCTTCAAAAATAAGTTTTTCTTTGGAACTGCGATTGTGAGAGTCATGGACTTTTCGATCGATCTCCGAGTCGGTTAATTGCTCACTATACTGTTTCCGAATTTCACATCCAGTAAAACTTGTCGCTTTAAACAGGTAGTTTAAATCACCTGTAGCGCCTTTTACAACCTTTCCGCAGATGAGGAAGGTGTGTTTGCGCTTAAGGACATTTGAATATTTGGCATAAAACTCTTGAGAGATGCCCTTAAGTTCGCTGCCAGTGTCAAGCAAAGCTTTTAACTCGACACCCTCTATTAAAATCAATAACTTAGGGCATCTTAAGAGCAATTGGTTGGCAGCTGCGCCTTCCACGTCGTGCAATAAGTCCTGATGGGGATCATCGTCGTTCGTCTCAGTATTTTTTAGTGCAGTTGCATACACTTGAATTTTTTGGTTTATTTCTGAGGGCCTGTGTGCAACTAATTACCGTTTTTCGGAATTAAACAGGTGTGGTTGCACTGATCCTCTTTTAAGTCGATGTTAAGTACACCTATTTCAGAGTCTGCGTCGGTTTCATCTACCTTCTGTTGGAGGGTTTAATTTTTTGTTTTGGATTTTTTTTTGCCTCCAGAGACCAGTTCATCTCGAGCTGTCTCACGTTTATGTGAGGTTGACGCTGAGGTGGGCCCGGATTGTGTAAGCCTGCTAAGGGACGTGGCAACATCTGTTTCACCAATTTCTCTTTAACGAAATCGAAATCGGATATAATTTTGAAAAGTAATTCGGTGTTGGATACGTCGTGACCCAAGAGTGCATGGCGTACCTCTCTCGAAGTGCTCGATTAATTTGTGGATGATATCCTCTTCGCTGTAGTCGACGTCTAATTCATTGGCAAGGCCTAGAATATACGTGCCATATTGAACGCGGGTGTACTTACCCGAAGGGTAGTACTGGCCGAGTTCAATTTTCCTTCGTGAATTTCTTTGCATTGAAGAATTCCAGAAACGAGTTTTGAAATGAGTTTTGAAGTCGTCGTGGGACTCCACTTTGCCTTCCACCAGATACTACCAGTTCTTCGCAGCATCTTCTAATGCTTGTGCGATAAGGCATTGTAAATTGGTGGGTCTGATTTTGTGGCTTGCAAATATTTCTTAAGTGCTGATAAAAAATTCATCGGTCTATCATTTTCAGCTCCCCTGAATTTGGGTAGCTGTAATTTAACACTTCTTGATGTTTTTGGCAGAGTAGTACAAGATAGCCGAGAAGTATTTTTGAGCGTTTCTAATTTGTCGCGTAATTCGTTGTTGACGCGACGCATTTGCGCCTCACGATCAATAAATTGGTCGTTTTCTTTTTCCAAGAGGGAAATTTTTTCCTTTATGGTTGAGAACTGCTCCTGCATTTTTTCATTGCTTTATGCAACTATGTAGTGCATTGCTGGCACATCGAACTGAGATTTTCATATTCCGTCGCTAAATCAGCATGTTAGCTGGCTAGCTCTCCTGTTGATCGTAGAGAATTTTTAATTCATCAGTGATTGTGTTCTTATTTAATCTATCATCCGCTGCGCTGAGCGACTCCATCTCGTTAAGAAGCTCCCCGGATGTTTGATTCCATTCCGCAAATATTGATCGCTGTGTTGACCTCATTATCCTGGAGGTGCGAATAGAGAGGGATCGAAACTCGCGGAAGTGGTACCGGCATGGAACGAAAATGAAATCCTAATGGAATAGGCTAATTTTTGGAAGGTTTTTTTATTGAAGAGAGAGATTCTGCATTTTGATAGTATTTTCGACGACTTGTGATTCGATTAATTGGAATCAAACCTCGACTTTTCTAGTGAGAAGAGAAATTTATGAATTTTATGAATTTCTACTACCAAAATCGTATTCTCATTACATAATATATTTATGTCTTTTGAAGACACAAGTAGGCTGTCTTCCAATTCATAATTTTTCTTTGTCTTTTTCTCGAGCTGTTCTTCTAGGGAGTTTATCTGAGCCTCAAGTTTTACGATTAACTGTTCCTGTTGTATACTCTCGTTTTCGAAGTATATTTGTCTTTGTTCGAGAAACGATATGCGCGCGTAGGCCCCATCGTCAAACTGATCTCATTTCGAAATCTTTATGCTGTTCGTTTTTTATGGATAATCTGCACAGACTGATCTCAATAGGAGAGCTTTTTGCTACTCGGGCCTCACGTTGTTGAGCGCCAAATGTAAGATTTCTGACTTTTCCAGAAATTTTCCGATTTCTAAAGAATTTAAGTTCCCAACTATTTTGATCCGCCATTTTGATTTTGAAAGTCTGCTTGCAAAATCTTGATCAGCGATCTTGAAAACCCCTGCATACCAATTTTCAGCAAAATCTAAGCTTTTTTTGAATTTTTCATCTCCATATTATCTCCGCCATTTTGAATTTCGTAGTAGCAAAATCTTGATTTTCGACCGCGAAAACCTGTGTATACCAATTTTCAGCAAAATGTAAGCTTTCTTTGAATTTATAATTGAAGTTAATTTTCTGAGTTGTAAACTTGTGTTGAGCCTTACGTCATCGAATGTTCCGATTCATATAACAAATCGAGGAATTTCTATTGAGACCTGCCTTCCAGCCAAGAGAGTTGATCCTTACTTTTTGTATCAGTAAGTGTGGGACTAACCTCTCTCTCTCTTAGCGAAAAACCGATCAAGGTAAGTGATAACATCTAGTCGGTCAGTTGCCCGGTTCTTATCGGCATGACATGACAGGTTGATATTTTAAAGCCAGCTTTATTATGTTATAAAATTGAAGTTTTGCAAGCTGGATGTGGTAAAGATCTCATATGCTCGTTTCTCGTTATAACAATCGATGTGATTTACTTTAATTAAAATGAAAAATACCAAAAAGCAATTTTAATTCTTTTTGACAACTTTTTCAATTTTTGATATTTTCAATTTGCATGATTCACAAATTAACTATGTTTTAACACGACGAATACAATAATGGTGATTTTCACAAATTAGCTATGTTTTAACACTACGAATACAACGATGGTACCAAATCATTCAAAAAACCAAAATTGAAAAAATTATTTTGTATTTTTATCTACCGCTGCAGGAGGTAGATAAGAGTCATACAACACCTCGCTTAATTATTTTAATTCCCGGCTTTTCTTTGCTTTTCCTTCGTAGCTTTTGAATCTGCAAAATTGTTTAAATTATCTATAATTTGTGAATTTTTCAACGATGAATTTCACAAAATCCTCATTTTCGCTTGTCATAAAATGTTCGATTGCAAAGGTGAATATCTGTAAACGAAGTAAATTTCCCGTTGGTCATCCCAAGATATACGTTGGTGAAGAAGATTGCCGTCAGTTCTTAGGAACATACAAAGACATCTCTGGAGTGAAACGTTTACTAATGTGTGACGTGCTTCTACGGCGTAAACTATATCACCCCTTATTACAGGTAAGAATGCATGGTAAATTAATATTGCCACTATGTCTCACGTGTTGTGAACAATTGATCCAAGAAGATTGCCCGCATCAAGATCCGAACAATCGAATTTTACGGGGAACGTGGGTGTCTGAGGAGTTTAAAGATGCTGTCAAAATGGGATATACAATTCAACGCGTTTACGAGGTCTGGAAATACGAGATGTCGCAATATAATCAATAGGAACGCAAAGGTGGAATATTTGTCGAATATTTCAACGAGTTTTTCGTGCAAAAGACTATGGTATCTGGTTTTACACCTGGCTGTCTGACCGGCCAAGATAAAGATGAATACGTAACAGAATTAGAGGTTAATGAAGGTATTAGTTTAAATAAAGACTCGAGTCGGTCTAAGATCAGTCGCATAACTATGACAAACTCCTCACGTGGTAAATTTGGTCAATGTGAAAACATGATACTAGTCATTACTAAACCAGAAAGATTAACAGAATTACGTACCAGCCAGAAATGCATGTTAACGGAATTATACCAGTCAATGACGAAACACTCTATATCAACTGATATTACAAAATCGAAGCTCCGTTGTCATCTCCAACGACAAGTGTTGTGGTTACAACAACACAGGCCTGACTAGAGCTATTCAAGTATTTGCACGCTTTGGGACCACGAGCTCTCTACTACGATACGGATTCTGTTTTGTATGTTAGCAGAGAAGATAGTGGCGAGCACAATTTAAAAACAGGTGTGACTTTAGGCGAACTCACGGACGAATTTGCTAGTAACCGAAATGGTACGTACATAACCTGGTTTTTATTCGGAGGTCCAAAATTTTACGCATACCAATTTAAAAAACCGGACGGAAATCAAGAGTACGTGTGCAAAGTTAAAGGCTTAAGGCTAAATTTCATTCCACGAGGTGATAACGCAAAATCAACAAAGACGTGTAAGACCATGTACGGGAAGAGAAGATTAAATGTTATCTATATGGCTATATCCCCGGTCCATCTACTACTGACGCATCAGAGACCCACACCCTGGAAAGCAAGTGGCGCTAGTATAGCAACGCAAGGAATGCACTCGTGATCGACGACGGCACAGTGTAAAAACAACACATTGGCTACCGATGCGTCTCTATCACTGTGATTAGCGGCACCAGAAAAGAGCTCATTGGTTGCTGGTGCGCCCTAATAAGCTGATTTAGCGGCCGCGAGAGGCGCAGCGGTTAAGAGCTTATTGGTCACCGCTGGGCAGGCGAAAGTGCTGCTTTGCCACGGAGCTAGTCCCACCACAAGGCTCGCGGACTTGCGAGCCACCGCGCGCGGGGAACACAAACCACGGCTATGGGCTCTTCGGGAGAAGTGTTTCAGAGTGTCCAGTCAGTGGAAATTATGGACACGCTTTGGAAACATCCGTGGGCTTATTCGTACCGGTCAACCGGTTGCGGTAAAAGAGTATTTGTTAAAAAATTTCTGAAAAACATTGACCGCTTGAGCGACACCCGCTTCGACCGTATTATTCTTTATTACGGTTAATGGTCTCATGCACAAATCGTCCTCTAGAGGAGCCATAGTGAATCTCTTTACAAAAGGCAGTCATTACAACAACTTGAGCGTAATTTTTATCACTCAAAACATCTTCTAGCAAGATAAAGACCAGCGCGACATATCTTTGGACGCTCAGTACATTGTAATTTTTAGGAATTGCGAGATTGAGCCCAGATACGTCATCTAGCTAAACACGTATATCCTGAAAATCTTCGATTCTTCTTCACTTTCAAGGCACCAAAGGAGCAGATAAGTATAAATAAGAACAAAAGAATGACAGTGTCAGCGACTCTAATTCGGTGGACGATAATAAGCAGGAGGAGGAGGAGGAAACTGATCAGCGCATTGTCGAAAACATTATCTATACCGTCCCGAAAAAGTACAAAGCGAAAGCCAAACAACTCGTGCGACGGAGCAAGAAGGAGCGCTCCGCCTGGAATCTTCAGTTCGCTGTCTAAAGATAACTTTTGAAAAAAATTTTTCGCGTATCACGAATATTATCAGAGAACGGGGCAAGAAAGATAAAAAGTCAAAGTGTGGATAAATAAAAAATGATAAGAAGAAGAGCAAGAAGGAATAGAAGCCAAAGGATAAGAATAAAGTAGACAACATAATCTCGAACAATAAATAAAGCGTTTGGAAAACATTATTACGAAGTACATCAACCTTCGGCGTACGCTGGTGCTGATAAACTTGTGCGAGCTACGCGTAAAAAATACAATCGTCCAAGTGTTATTGAATGGCTTGAGATTCAAGGCGCTTATAAGTTGCATAAACCCGTTCGATATCGTTTTCCTAGACGTAATTATAATGAGAGCTATTTCGACGATGTGTGGAAAACAGACTTGATGGTCATGAGATCTATAAAATCTTACAACGATGGCTACAGCTACGTTATACGCATGGGTTGAACCTGTCAAGCACAAAACTTTAAGAAACTGATGCTTTTGCGTGTATTTTGTCGAGAAGTAACGGACAGAAACCAATATGTCTTCAAACTGATTTATTGGCAGAGCGCTGCAGAGGGATCTCTCAAAATACGGTATAGCGTTTAGAGTGGTACGCATTCCAGATGTAAAAGCTGCCATTGTAGAAAGATTCATAAGAACTGTAAAAGAAAGAACATGGCGGTATTTTACTCATAAAAATACTCGAAGGTATGTTGATGTTTTGCAGAAGATCGTAGAGGCGTACAATTATAGCAAACATTCGAGCACAAAAATGGTGCCAGTAATCGTAACACTATACAATGCAGCCAAAACTCGTGAAAACTTACAACGTCGATATGGCAATCGTGTTTTCAAAACCGGTAAATACGGCGTCGGGACACTAGAGATTTTTTAAATTACACGAATCTCATCGACGCATTCGCCTGCAGTTTATTATTTAGAAGACTTAGCAGGCGAGGAAATTAACGGGTTTTTCTACGCTAAAGAACTGTGCAAAATTGTGAATATTTTTTAAAATGGAAAGAATACGGCGATAAGTTCAATTCATCGATCAGAGCGAATAAATTGACGAATATATAAAAAATTTTGAAAATGAATGATCAGTTTTATATTGTGTTGCCGAGCAACACCAGCATGACTTATTTTGCGGAAAATACTACGAAATATTTCATCACACAACTCCCTCAGTAGATACGTCTTCAAGGTTCAGGGTCAGTCGTGCTTACGGAGGTTCAACTTTCGCTGACGTTTCAGCATGTGTCTTCCGAGCAACCAGATATAACAGTTTCGCTTAATCTCATTCCATTCTAGCAAAAAATTTTAGTACTGCAGTGCCGTTGGTTTGTCCAGGAATTTACAGATATGTAAACATTATAGTAAGCGAGCTAAATAATTTAAACTGTATAGAGGACAATTTGGAAGTCAGTGTCTGACGTAAGGGACCAAAGTGGCCGTGCGATCCCATTCAATTACGGTAGTTTGACGGTGACACTTCATTTCAAGAAACTTGACTAAGACTCATTTTTAATACAGTGATAAATCGTTACCAAGAATACTTCAACATGCAAGTTGGCGGCGGATATAGTGGAGCGGAAATGTTTGGTGGGGTCAACGGATTAATGGTGGGGTTGAACGTATTGACGTCGGATCCCTCTACCGAAGGGGTCATGGCGGTATTGGTTCATTTTTGGCTGGAATTTTCCGACGCATTCTTCCACTTTTCGATCTTGGAACCAAGGCTGTTGGGAAGGAGGCTGTGCATACTGGTATGAACATTATGTCTGATGTTACAACGCGAAATACACCGATCAAAGAGTCGATTCGCAAACGCTTTAAAGAATCAGGCGAAGTTTTCGAAAGAAAAGCAGAGGAGAAATTGGATAATCTAAGGGAGGAGTCGGGATATAAATTACCACACTACGGCTTAGCAATTCAGTTGCGAATGGGTGCTGGCTCTGATGCAAATCACACATTTAAAAAGAAGAAAAGCTGCTCTAGGGACAGGAAAACAAGAAAACGCAAGTCTAGTAGTTCGAAAAAAGGCAAGATTAAGAGAAAACAAATGAAACAAAAGAAGAAGAAGAAGAGAACCACGAGAGATATTTTTGGACAGATAAGATGGCAGTTTTACACACCCATTCGTGTGGCTCTTTTACACGCCCATATGTGTGAGTGCCTCAAGTCAGAGTTGTTTGTGTTTGAAATTCCTCCTTGAATTTTAACAATATTTAATTTGATTACATACGTATATCAACTAACCGATTCAAACATACACATACACACGCGCACACGCACACGCATGCACACACGAGTGGCTGTACGTGACTTCTTGACCTTGACCTTAGCTGGCGCATGTGGTTGAGGTCAAGTTTGTTGTAACGGCCTATAGCGCGGGATATACTGCTCTAATAAATTATTTTAAACACTAATCAGAAAATTTTAATTAAATACAAAAAAAATTCCAAATTTCGAAGAACGAATATCTTCAAAAATAATTGCGCAATCTTAATGAAATTTTGTACATATATTCTTCATAACGTGTGCTAGACAGCCTATAAATTGAAAGTGGGTTGTCCAATCGTTTTCAAGGAAATGAGATTTCAAAAATTTAAAAAAACAAATTTAATTATGAACAGATTTTCTTGGCCAACGAAACGATGTCAGAAGTTTAAAAGAGCTACCCCTGTGCGAAAGGTCATAAAGGTTTATTGATTTTGACTCCAGTTATCGTGTGACAACGAAAACGCAATTTTTTTTCTTCAATAAATTTATTCTCGTTAATCTATCGACATAACCTCTTGAAATTTTTACAGGGAGAAGTACTGTCTATACTTAATAACTCGTAAAAATTTCGAGTAAAAATATGAAATAGTTTCTGAGATAAAAATTAGAGAAGAACATGACACATTTACCTTAATAACAAATGAAGGACGGTAGATATTCAAATCTTTATAAATAGGAAATGTAGGTAATTTAATCCGCTTTCAAATGCCTTTCAAAAAATTGAAAAAAGTTTGCCGTATCATATAAAATATGAGAAAAATGGAAATTTCAAAATAGTTTTTTGATCATAAGACAAAAGAAAATCAATAAACATTTGAAAACTATTGTGGACTTGAAAGTGGCATCAAAATCCAAGAGAATAAGCTTTGTCCCGTCTGTTCTACCGAAACCGCGGTGATTCCACCTGCCACGTTCGTCCCTCGCGTCGCGCGTGAAGTTCGCGCGTTGTCATGACGAAAAATCAATAAAAAAAGTTCATTGAAAAGCAATGCGCATCGCATCGCGGGCACTTTTTTCTCGCGAGTCTGAACCAGGAAGACGTGCATTAAGAAATAGCAAAAACCTTTTTTGTACTTTAAAATCCTTTTTCGTCGTGCTCGTATTCCAAAAAATATACGGACACGATTACGCGGCCTTCGCCAAAAGTCGATTCAGTTTCGGGTATCTAAACGACAGAATTGTGAGTGGCTACCGCTGACGAGCGGCTTAGGCCATGTCGCACAGACGACAACATCAACATACACACACACACACACACATTCTCATACTTGAGATTGTAACAGCACTATAAATATTGTACACCGAATTTGTCATCGAGGGTTTTTTTTACCTTTAAAGGTTTTTCCCTCTTGGAAAATAAACTCATTGTTTATTGTTAGGTGTATGCGAGCAGAGTTCCTCCGTGTGGACGGCGGTCGCGCTATTATGTATGTGTGTGTGTGTGATGAGTGTCGGGGACCGTGTTGGTTTCCCCCACTCCTTGGTCTAAGCCATCTGTCGCCGGCGAGAGCCGGCGCTGAGCCGCGCGTGTTCGCGGAGCTCACTCTGTAACGTTCCACCGTAAGAGCAACACGCGCGTTTGCCCGCTCTATGTTCATATACGTTTATATAGTTCACTGCCGTAGACCCTTATCTGATTAGAGGATCTACATTGTACATAAGTCCGAAGGAAATTTAGCTCGGTAATAAAGTATTGTGTAAACATGTTTATTGTTATTAATTATTGACCCACACAAAAGTCCATCTTGGAACAAAACCTTAAAAGGTTATGGGCTCAGCACGCTTCCACTGCGCGCTGAGACTTTGCTGGATCTTTTCTACGGAATAAAATTACTCGCGAGTGAAGTGCTTAGTGATTAGTTGTTTTCACAGCACGAGATCCCTACAGAGAGCCGAGAGTGGATCTGCTGCTGAAACTGACGGCGGTTTTCCTGGATCGAGCGGTCTGAGTATCAGCCCGAGTTTCTGTTGAAACATTTTCAGCTCGACAATGTCCGGAAGCGGAAGGGCTTTGAGATGCCCAAGTCAAGAGGTAAGTTTGAAATATAAACTTTTATTGAAGTGCGCGATCGCGAATGTGAGGAAAGTTGTGTTCACTTTTCGGGCATAAACGTTGCACACAGTTCACGTGAACAAAACACACGCGTTATGAAATTCCGAGAATCAGCGCGCGCGGCCGAGCAATAGGAACAGGTTCGTGCGTGCAAGGCGCGCGAGCGGCAGGCGCGAGACAAAATCCTTTCTCTATCAAGATGGCGGCGCGTCCGTATATAAGTGCACGTATATATAATACGCGGAATCACCCGAAAGCCGTTGACGCGGTAGTGGTCATGCTGCGCATCTTGGAAGAGCGGTAGAGATGGAGCGACACGGACGACGTTGTACGTCCGCATCATACTAGCTAGGCCTGAAGGTGGGGGTCGCTCTCACTATGGTTTTACTGCGATTGCAGCCGCGCCGCGCATAAATCAGTGAATACGTATAAGACGCACGAAATGTGTAGTGATGCGCTGCTGACATATCGAGAATTGGTAACGGAATATAAAACTACGAATCAGTCTGATTGAAATTAAAATAATTGCAATAGTTTGAAAATTTAGTTCAATAAATGAATAGTTTGAAAATTAAAATTGATAAAGTAATTGAAAATTTAGATTAATAAATAGTTTGAAAATTAAATTTGATAAAGTAATAATTTGAAAATTTAGTTCAATAAATAATTTGAAAATTAAGTTTGATAAATTGAAACAGTAAACTGTTACGCTTTATTTTATATAGATGAGAGAAATCTCCAACTGTTTCTGTTGAACCAGGATCAAGAGCTGGATATCACTGAGAAGCATCCAGATGAACATATTTATTCGAACATGGATGATGCGGAAAATGTCTTTATAATGACGTCCGGAGGGACGAAATTCGAAATAGGTGAACAGCTTGAAAAATATGTACATATCAAAATTAAACAGCTATACACATAAAAATCAGTTTCAAATTTTGTGTTGGCCGGTACATGCGGTACAGTGTCTGTCGTTGCGACTGCATTGCGTGTGCTGTTATATCACAGAATAAATAAGCAATCAGCATTACTCTCTTAATTGTTGTTCGTTATTAGAGTATTTGCTATATTTCAACATTACCATCTGTGATAAGGCATTTTCTTTTAATTGTGTTCGTTGATTGAATTTTCCTTTTAAACAATTTTCCTTACTTGTTGTTCGGTATGGTGAAATTTGTTTATTTATAAAACTAAATCTTCCATCTCAGATAACTCAACAATAGAGGGAGAAACTCTGCAGTCAGTAAAGAGAGAAATACAAAGGATGCGGATCGAAGAGGTGGCTTCGAACACAGAGTCTCCCTCGAGCCAATACGAGGAGACTCAGTCCTCTAAGCTGGAAATAAAGGAGAACAAACCTGATGGTGGGCGGCCGATTAACGCAACTGGAAATTTGATTAGCTTTGATAATGATTTTGAACTTAAGCTCGAAGGTAATAAATCCACCCCAGTAGTTAAATCAAACAAAAATATTAAACTGGATTTGAAACTGTTTAAAATCCATCAGAAACCGAGGACTATGGAATTTGTAAAAGATAATCATGAAAATTCTGATAATATACTTATTTCTCCAGTTATAATGCAAAAGTTGGAGAAGTTAGAGAAGGACAAAGGCAAGTTTCGAGGACAAATAAGAACAGATCTCCAAGAGCAGTGCGAAATAACTGGACAGCATCTCGATGAGAATGCAAAAACGATGCTGGAATTCAAGCACTACATAAACGATAGGATAAGCAGGCTGGAGGAGCAGATCAGAGCCTGGGAGTATGATTACCAGAAGCCAGAGACGGCGCTTGGCAGTACAGCTGGAGTAACCAAAAATTCGGTGACAAGCTTGACTGACAGGTCCGGAAATGTGAGTAAAGATTACATATCACAAGTAGTTCAGGAGGAGTTAAATAAAACTAATCCTACAAAAGGTACTGATAAAATCCAGATTGAAGTGACCAACAGAGAAAGTGCTTTTCGTAGAGATTAGAAGTTGACTCCTAAGTCAGACATGGATTCCTTTATGGATTATTTAACTTCTAAACTGACTGTGTGTGATTTGATGTATGTAATTGATCCCCCTTCATTACCAGCTCGAGATAAAGTCAAATTAGAAAAGAATAAAATTAAAGTTCGAGACATTCTTATAAACAGAATTGATGCATCATATCATTCTAAAGTTACTAATATTCGTGACCCTCTTGAATTGATGAATAAAATAAAAAATATCAAAGAAAATGAAACTAGTGTAACTACAGCCAGCATGAGAAAACAGTTGCATAGTATCAAATACAATCCGAATAAAGAAAAAGCTTGTGTCTTTTGGGACAAGTTTGATGAGATAGTACGAAAATATAATAAACTGCCGAATACGCCTGATTTGTCCGAAGTAGAAATAAGAGACGCGCTCTTTGAAGCAATTGTCACAAATCTTCCTCGTGTCCGCGAAACTCAATTCATTAGCAAAAATGCCACGGGTAAATTGCTGACAACCGATCAACTTAAAGACTATATTGTACAGCAAGAAGCAGCTCGAGATGAACCCAAAGGACGATCAAAGCCCAAGGACGACACAGCTGGAGCTAGCGCCTACCATGTGCCACACCCAGGAGTGCTCTGCACCAAGTGCGGCAATAAAGGGCACTACTGGAGCGAATGCTCGAGGAGAGGAAAAATGTGCTACCAATGCAAGCGCTACGAAGGCCACGTCCGTGCGGATTGTCCGTATCAGCTGGAAAAGATCCTGCAGGAAAACGTGCGTCAGCAAAGGTATGAACTATCTCTTTCTAATCGAGGTGGCAGGCATGGCGAACACGGTCGAGGAATGAAGCGTAAAAATTATAATGCGCCGAGGACATTCGCGAGGAAGAGCCAGATCTAATAGAAGGGGCAATAGAGCGCAAGAAGCTAAAGCGAACAACGCTTCTGATCTAAAGTCAAAACCTGATGAGTATGTAGGACTGCACATACACGGCAAGCTCGATAGCATAAAACATAACGATGAAAACCAATTAATTAGATTTCTGGCTGACTCAGGTGCTACAGAGCACATGACTAACTCCAAATTAATTTTTAAAACTCTAGACAACACCAAAAGACTTGAAATTAAATGTGCAAATGACAGCGATTCAGTGATTATAAAATCGGAGGGAGTAGGTGACGTGTCTGGTTACACCAACCATGACGCATTTCTAAGCTTGAAAAATGTAATTTATGCTGAATCACTGTCAGAAAATTTATTGTCGTTAAGAAAATTTGTTGATAAAGGGTTAGGTATTTACTTAGATAATACGCGCGTTGATATCTTTGATCCTGTGCAAATAGATCCTTCATTTCTGGTATATATGAGCAACCTTATTGGATAATTGAATTAAACACGAATAGCTTGAATAAAGAAGAACACAGTGATCTTGAATCAAATAAGGTTGTTGCATACATAACCACACGGAAACGTGAGTACTCAATAAAAGGTAAAACTTCTGTTGAACAAAATCAGCCTGAATCAGAACTTGCACTCGAAAATAATAAGCTGGATGACCCAATGCAAGTCGATGAAAATTTAAACTCAGCTGTAGAAGCAGAAAACGATGAGCTGTGCTCCGCTTATTCTAACTTTGAAAATACCTTGAGAGATAGAAAAATAAGTAATCTAAATGAATTGACTGACAGTAAAAGGATGGATTCTGAATCAGATATGAAAGAGAACAAAAATCTGCTTTATACGAACAAAGCTATGTTGTGGCATGTTAGATGGGGACATGCCTCTTTAAATTATCTAAAAGAATTTCAAAGGAAATATCCATATATAAAAGGCTTGAAGCATGTTCATTTTGATAACTCTGTGTCAGATTGTGAAGTTTGCATTGTAGCTAAGTTCAACAAATTACCTTTCAATTCGACTAGACAGAGAGCTACTGAGCTGCTACAAGTTGTTCATGCTGATACGATGAGCCCGATTAGTTCGATATCACATCCCAGGGGCTATAGATTTATATCAGTTTTCATTGATGACCATTCTCGAACTACAATGGCATATCCAATGAAAAATAAAAATGAAACAGGTCATTGTTTACAGTCATTCATTAAAAGTTCAAGAAACCTGCTGGGATATGATGCAAAATTCTGTTATCTATAGTGTGATCAAGGTACAGAATTCACAGGAGGATATACGCTTGAAGTACTTGAAAGCTTTGGAGCTGAACTGAAATTGGCCAGCCCCGACACACCTGAACATAATGGTGTCGCTGAACGTTTTAACCAAACGATTCAGAAAAGGACAAGAGCTTTGATGTATGATACACGATTGCCAGAAAACATGTGGGATCTAGCCTTGAGCGCATCTGTCTATTTTTATAATAGAACCCCTCACAGTTCAAATGATATGACGCCGCTCTTAGAAAAATTCAATTCGTATCTCAAACTTAACTTAGAACAACTAAAACGTTTCGGTTGCATCGCCTACATTAAAGTACAGAGGAAAACGGGACCTAAGTTTGAACAGCTAGAAAAGCGAGTTGTACTTATTGGTTACAAGCCAACAGGATACCTATTTTTGAAACCTGAAGAAGGAAGATACTATGAAAGCCGAGATGTCCGATTTAATGAAAAAATTACATTTGGTAACAAATACAACAAACGTAGCATCAAAGACTGGGCAAATCCGCTGGAAATTCAGGATCCTCGAACCTGATTTGTAGAGTTTGACAAAGAGGATGAAGTTTTGATCTCTGAAACGGAGGGAAAAAAACGGAAAGGAGGTCGCCCAAGGAAAGAAATAGTAAGCAAACAACCGATAGAATCACATGAGCTTAAATCGGATCTGAACTTGATCGAAAATGACGAACAATGTGCACTTGTGGCAACTGTTCAAAATGATCCAGGTTCATACAGACAAGCTATGAATACTGAGGATAAGCTTGAATGGCAAAAAGCCGTCAGAGCTGAACTGGAGTCAATGGAGAAAAACATAGTTTGGAAAATAGTTGACAGACCATCAAGTTCAGATGGGAAAAAGCCAAACATCATTGACTCAAGATGGGTCTTGAAGAAGAAAATTGGATTGGAAAAGGAAACCAACTACAAAGCGCGTTTGGTAATAAGAGGTTTCAAAGATAAAAACTCATATGAACTAAGTGAAACGTATGCACCAGTCTCACGCTTACCGTTAATCAGATCAACTTTAGCTATTATAAACAAGTTCAATTTAGAACTATGCCAGCTTGATGTCAAAACAGCTTTTCTGAACGGGAAAATTGACACCGAAGTGTACATGGAAATACCTGAAGGTATTGATGCTTCACCGAAAATCCGAAAAAAGAAAGTTTGTAAAATACAACGTGCGTTGTATGGTTTGAAAGTAAGTCCGAAGAGATGGCATGAAAGATTCACTGAAGCAACATCAAAATTTGGATTGAAATCCCATGACTCTGAACCTTGCTTATTTACTTGGCGAAACAACGAAAAACTTCTGTTGCTACTATTATATGTCGATGACATATTGTTAGCCAGTAACGACATAAATAAGCTAAATGAAATAAAATTGAAACTTAAGCTGGAATTTGAAATGTCTGACATGGGAGAGCCTAAGAGCTTCCTTGGCATTGAGATACAGAGAGACAGACAAAATCGAACAATGAAACTTACACTCGTAAGCTATATTGAGAAAATGCTGAAACGTTTTGGGTACAGTGAAATGATCTCCAGAGGACGCCTATGGTGACAAACCAGGCTGCAAATCGAGAGAGACAAGACAGAGAAGAAATTGAAAACAAGATCGAAACATCAGACGAAACAAGGAGTCCTTACCGAGAGGTGTAGGTTCACTTTTGTATCTTGCGAACACTGTTCGTCCAGATATTGCATATACTGTAAATGTTCTGAGCAGACACCAGATTAGCCCGACAGAAGAAGAATGGAAAATGGTCAAACGAACTTGTCGATACCTTAAATACTCTAAAAATATGGGTCTCATGTTTGAAGGAAAGATTGATAATCTACAAGGTTTTTCTGATGCAAGTTTCGCTGATTGCAAAGATTCAATAACAACGAGTGGATTCGCAATCAAGCTGTACGGAGATACAGTTGCCTGGAAAACACACAAGCAATCATACGTAGCATTATCGACCTGTCAAGCAGAGTACGTTGCTATGAGCAAGGCCTGCCAGGAAATGGTGTCCTTGCAAAATTCTTTAAACTTGATATTAACAAGTTCTTTCTTGCCTATGACACTCTGGTGCGACAACAAAGCTGCTGAGGCCAGCACTCAAGTAAGCTGCACTAACAAACTTAGACACATGACCGAAGTTAAAGAACACTATGTCCGAGAAGGCATAGCCAGAAATATTGTGAAAATAAGTTGTATTACCTCTAAACAGCAAGTAGCTGACATTTTCACAAAGGCATTGCCTTTTGAACTACATGCTAAATTGACTGAATTACTTATGAATAATAAATTAAACTAATATTAATGTTTTGTATATCTTTTCAGACACTAATGCCTAAGCTCGATCGCCAGTCTGCAAGCCCGAAGAAGTCAAATCAAGCCTGATTAATCGCCATATGTGTTCGACAGAAATCTGCTCGGGAGGGAGTGTTAGGTGTATGCGAGCAGAGGTCCTGCGTGTGGACGGCGGTCGCGCTGATATGTATGTGTGTATGTGTGTGTGTGTGATAAATGTCGGGGACCGTGTTGGTTTCCCCCACTCCTTGGTCTAAGCCATCTGTCGCCGGCGATAGCCGGCGCTGAGCCGCGCGCGTTCGCGGAGCTCACTCTGTCACGTTCCACCGTAAGAGCAACTCGCGCGTTTGCCCGCTCTGTGTTTATATACGTTTATATAGTTCACTGCTGTACACCCTTATCTGATTAGAGGATCTACATTGTACATAAGTCCGAAGGAAGTTTAGCTCGGTAATAAAGTATTGTGTAAACATATTTATTGTTATTAATTATTGACCCACACAAAAGTTCATCTTAGAACAAAACCGTAGAATTTATTATCGTGTTGGACCAAAAATCAAGCATTTATTTATTCAATCATTATAAGTTTTTTTTTACCTTTAAAGGGAAGGAGAAATTTTCGAGGTTCGCAATATATTCGCGAGTTTTTCAACTCAACACCGTCGAAATCGATCGATGCGTTCTCGAGATATCTTCTGTACACACACTCACACACACATTCTCATACACACAGCAGGAAAACAAATTTTCTCAAAATCAAAAAACTTTTATGCCTCTATTCTTAAAAACTGTTTTTAATACTTTTTGTCAGACAATTTTTTTTTTACTCGTTACAAAGCTTCCTCTTTGAGTAAGCAAAATAGATTTTAGCCTCATGGGGCCTTACTAAGGCCCTGTACCCGAAATTGTATCAATTCTTCAGATGGTCCGTTTGATTTCCTAAAAGATTGATCTCTTGAGTTTTTGTCAAACCGCTTGGTTTTTAAGAATTCCAGTGGGTAATTTAAAATGGGACACCCTGCGTAATGCTAAGTGGGAGGTAACCATCAAGCTCCGGGTAAAATCATAACTTCTCCTTCCCCCCATGATGCGGGCAAGAATGGATTTGCGTACTTGTTATATTCATCCAAATAAAAACACAAACTCATATTCGTTTTTAATTGCTGGTGAGGATCGTATTGTCGGTCGAAACGTTGAAAGAGTACAAAAGAAAAAATTGTCTAACTTTTTTCGATACCCTGACTTGGGAAGATCGATAGAATCTTTAATTGTAAGTTATTTTTATGCTTTCTTGATTTACAAACATATTCATTATACAAATATTTATATGCACACATACACTTATACATAAATATATATTATATTTATAGACAAAGATGTTCGCTCAAACAACACGAGAAATTCCAGAATGGGTGACAGTACTAAGACAGTTTAAGGACCTTAAATGCGCCTCTTTTCTATTTGTAGCATGGTTCATGGGTTTTGGTATTGGTCTTATCTTTACATTTCTGTTTTGGCATCTCCAAGATTATGGTGGAACTCCAACACTTTTTGGTGTAGCTTCAGTCATAAATCATATATCTGAAATTTTTGCGTACTTTTTTAGCTTCAAGCTTATCCGCCAAGTTGGTCATGTTAAGGTATGTGATTAATGAAAATATTTTTTAATCTATTTTTACAATTTAAAATTGCTTCTTCTCTATTTATAGTTAAATTAGAAATACTAATTGAAAAATAATTTAATGACTTAACCCTTTGCAGCATGGCGCTGTTAAGTCTCGGAAAACGAGAAAAATACTATTATTTATTTTTATGTGAATTTACTTAACAACTTACCTCACTCATTTTCTGGCGGGTATGATAGTATCGAGATGTACTATTTTTAATTCTACATGAATAAAGAATAGTTTAAGGAAAGTTTAAATAAGACAAATTTTGATATTACTGAGAACGTTATCAAGTTTTATAAATGTAGAAATTTATTAAAACACAGATGTAACAAGCGTGAATTCTAAAAGTGAATGCAGTATTTATATTGTAAAGCTTCAGCATCAATCCAAAACTTTTCAAGTATGATAAGATGATGATCTATACGTATTAGAACACTATGCACTATCAAAGTAAGGGGTGCCATATATACAAACAAATTGTCAGGCCTTAGAAGATGTATGATTTAATTTTTGTATAATTTTAACTATAGTGTTTTTTTAACTCTGAATTTTTCAGCATACTATAGATCATATTAAATATACTTTACCCGAAATTAAACCACCATTGAGAGAGTTGTGTGCTTTCAATTATCTGTCCAATGTTAAAATTGTAAAGTATTAAAAAAATCGTGATTCGATGTAAAATATTATTGCTTCCTTCTAGAGGAAGCTTTGTGATAGTAATTTTTTGAGTTATTGTAAAAACATGTTATAATTGTTTTTCGAGGCGTTAGGAATCAAAATACATGATTTTTGAAAAATATCTGTATAATTGTATGTGCGTGCGTGCGTGCGTGCGTGCGTGTGTGCGTACGCCTGGATCTAAGCTTCTACTCGATCGATTTTGACCGGACAGGTCTCATTATTTTTGTTCTCTTTGTATGATGGCGGGTCAAAAACTCGTTTTTTGATTCGCCGATGCGTTTTTGATTTATTTCGAATTTTCGATTTTCTCAAAATTGATTTTTGCTTTTTTTTAATGATAAGATCGAGATATTTGAATCGAATAGATAGCATTCAAAAGAGCATTAACATACCTATATTATCTAAAAAAAAATTTCTCTAGCTATCACGGTACTTTTGTTATTAACAAAACGTGTTTTTTTTTTAAAGCTTATAACTCCTAAACCAAACGGTCAATTTTTTTGAGAAAAATAATGGTAATGCAGAATATAAACAGCTATAATTTGTAAAAATTTGAATTCATTTTGTCGACCAGTTTTTGAGAAAAAAATTGAAATGTGAAAAAAATGAGTTTTGTATGTCCAACGATTACGGGAGTAAAATTGACTTAATCGCTTTGAAATTCCTTGTAGAGGTAGGTTTTGGGTAGTTCTCGGTCGAGTTCCAAGGGCAAAATAATTAGTCCAGAAATTTCAGAAATATTTGAGGTTAAAATTTTTTTAACCTTTTTATCAAATCGTAATTTCTCGAGAACGGCTCCATGTATCAGCTCCAAATTTATAGACAATTTTGTATGCGATATAGATAATATGTGTGTGAATTTTCATGAAGATCGTACGATTACTTTTTGAGATATTTGGTTATGAAAATCTTCGTATTTTACAAAGTTATTTTCTTTGTAGCATTATAACTAGAGAAAACAAAAATTGGTTTAATCATGTTGAAATTTCGTAGAGACGTAGAGTCTATATATTATCGTATAAGTCCTTTAGATAAAAGAATTGTCTCATGATTCTTAGTGATATTTAAGGTTAAAATTCTTTTACGGTTTTTTTCGAAATCGTAATTTCTCCATGACGATTTCAGGTATCAGCTTGAAATTTATAGACTATTTTGTATGCGATATAGGCTGTATCTGTGTAAAATTTCATCCAGATTATATGGTTATTTTTTGAGATGTTTGATATTTAAAATTTTAGTATTTTTGAAAATGACTTTCTTTGTTGTCGCACAATATAACTACATTAAAATTGTTTTAATTACTTTGAAATTTGGTGGAGATGTAGAGTTTGTATATTCTTTATTAGAAGAATTCTTAGGGTAAAAGAATTCGTTTATGAATTTCAGAGATATTTGAGGTTAAAACTATTTTAGCCCTCTTTTAAAATCGTAATTATTCGGGAACGTATTTATGTATACTAGAAAACGGAAATAACATGCGCTTTGCGCCGATGCGCGCGTTTTGTATACCTGCTTTTGTTTTGTAATACCCATTTATTATTTTTAAGGTTAGACCTTTTTCTTAAATCGAAAATTGCAGAAAGAGCACACAAATACGGACAGCATGCTAATAGAGACACGTACCCTATGTGTGAAATTTCACAAAGAAAATATAATTGGAAGTAAAGGTTATTTAGGAATTTTAAAAGGTTTTGGCGATAATATTACAATCAATCATTTTATTTATTTTTCACACATAATTTAAAAAAAAATCATACCTATTATTTTATTCATATTTTATACATAATTTAAAAATTAATACTTTATAATCTTCATAAATGAATTTAATAATAATTATGTCATAAATTGTTGCAAAAATGATAAATTTTGTTATTAAAAATTCATTAAAGGAATAAGCAAATTAATTTTGAGGAAGCCATGTGCCAATGAATTGGCAGCGGTTTTTTTGTGGGCATAGTCATAACAAAAATTTTAATATAAGTAATTGTGTGATCCATAGCTTTTATTGAAGATATTCTGTCATCATCGAATTCTAAAGTATATGTTTATTCTTTATGCCTGTTAGACATTAAACGTTAATATACTTAATGGTAAGTTAGTAGCTCCAAACATATTTTTTAATGGCTCCAATGACAACATAAAAATAAGTTAACTCTATTTCAAAAACATTTGACGGGAATATCTGGTCAGATGGAATACGTAAGCGTGCACATTTATGTATACCCATACTGTACATAAAAATTGACATTAAATTTAACGTCCTTTTATAGCTCGAAATATTGTTTACTTTTATCTTTCGCTGTTACATTTTGGCAATTGAAATAGACATCCCAAGTTGAATCCTACATCATTATGAGTGCGTAATTATTTTTTGAATGATCTATTTATAATTCATAAGTATCTACTCCTTTTCCCGGTTGAAAATATCCAACTGCACCTTGTTGTTTAGAACAAACTTCAGATAGACTACTAGCTGGTATTTCAGCTGGATATCCACCTGGATTTTCCGGCAGATCTGGGATCCCAATTGCCTCTATTGAAAATATTTTGGTGAATATCTATAACTAAAGTCTGTTAATACTTATTCAAAGTTATATTATTACTTTTTCAAATAGAATGACTTTATCTAAAGGCAGGACAAGCCAAGCCTTGTAATTATGCAAAGACATACCAAAAATGAGGCACGCCTCGTAGTTTGACTTCATTAGAACAGTTGTGCAAATGTTGCAATTTGCCGTCCTTATTTATACTCTCGACGTTACTGACTTATTAAAGAGAGTTTGCTCCAGCTCGCGGCCTAGCAGACAGCGGCAGAGATGAATAGAGTGATTGCCAGCGCCCTAACTCAGCGGAGTGGGGGAGGCAGCCGCGAATACGGCTGCGTTCGATCTCGGTGCATACATATGGGTAGTTCTCTGGGAGATCGTTCGCAAAAATTGTTTTTCTTTGCTAACCATCTAAATTTATTCCTAGGGCTCCCATAAGTACCCCTGAATTCTTTTAGATTTTTGAGAGACCTACAAAGAGAGCTGTGGTATAATACATATGTCCAGATCAAGCATTTTTAGCTTTTTTGTCTATTTTGAAGAAATAACTCCATAACGATGCAATTTTTACAAAAACTGATAAATATACTTTTCTCTATCCCTTGGGCGAAAGTACGCAGTTCCGTCGTTCATTTAGGCTAGAAAAAGTAGCACTTTTACCCATTGCTAAAACGCCTGAACCGTTACCGCGTGCAAGTCGCGGGATAGTGCGACTTCGGTGTGCAACTGTCCCGCATCGGGTGCGTGGCGCTGTCAAGAAGGATGATCACTATATCCACCGATAAATAGCGAGTCACTCTCACAATTATAGTATGCTATCCTATGCGTGTCGAAAAATTAAACGGAACGCATTTAAGCCTGTGAGGGTGCTATCCTATGGTGGTCCGAAAAATTAAACGGAACCATTTAAGCTCGTGAGAGCGAAAGAGACATTCACGGAAGTACCCTCTCTCTTGCTAAATGGTTTCGTAGAATTGTTCGGAACACCCTTATCGCTGCTGCCTACCTAAAATCTTTTCCGTGTAGTATGCCGGATACACCGCGCATGCTTTTATCAAGGTTTTCGTGCGAAAATTGTACTCGCTAACACTCGTGCTACAAATGTTGAGCGGATATCGACCACACATAAATGCGCACAACGGAAAAGAGCAGACAAGCAGACCAGGTGAATCATCTAACATGCAAGTACTGCGCGGAGTGACCACGAGAGCGCTACCTTACGGCGAAAGTAACAACATGGCCGTGCAATGCAACTGTCAGCCGGAAGGTTATAGTAACGGCGATTTTCACTTTTTTCGACTAAATAGTGAACGTACATTCGCCCTGGAATAATGTCTCAATTTTCAGAAAAAAATTATTTCAAAGTCATTGGAAAAAGTTTGAAGGTCATTTCTGACATTTTAAGCCTTAAAATGAGCTTTTCAAAGGATTCGATCACAGTTTATGTAAAGCGGATAGTCCTTAATGTAGAATCTTATATGTCCTCAAATGTAGCTGATATGGTTTCGGAATGTTGCAAGAAGTGATTTCCTTGTAAAACTCCATTTTATCACAAAAAAACTCCGAGATCAGCTATTATTGCACTTTTCCGAGTTAATAAATTAATTAAATTAACTTATAATTAGACCAATATTACTTCTTATATACGAGTGGAAAATAATTTGTTCTTATGTAAGAACACTCAAAAACTAACAATTTGACCATTTCAGACTTTTCTATTCTCATGAGCAATTACCTAACAGCCATTGGTTTCTTGCTTTAATTTAGTCAATTTTTTGCCAGTTATTATTTAGTATTTTTCCAAGCTACTAATAACCGGCTTATTCAAATCTAATTTTCTCTTTTTATTCAAATATTTCTTCTGCTAAGGAATATGTTAAGAAGGTCTCTATAAATATTGAGTTTATTTAGTGAGTATCTACACCCCAGCTGCAGGAATATAAAAAAAATTAATTTTGCCATTATTGAGTTTACAGTTTACAAACTAGTTCTTTTTTATTTAATAATCAACCTTTTAGTGGCATTTTCTATTTATGGCAGTATTAAAGTTAGAGATGAATAATTAATCAAAAAAGACATAACATTTTCATGAATGATTATCAATTCAGTTATAAATAAAAGACTTACCAGTTCTAAAATGTTATAGTATTACTTATTCATAATATATGCATACCGACATAAATAGAAGATGCCACTAAAAAGTTTATTATTAAATAAAAAGAACTAGTTTGTAAACTGTAAAGTCAATGATGTCAAAATTAATTTTTTTTATATTTTTGCAGCTGGGGTGTAGACATTCACTAAATAAACTCAATATTTATAGAGATCTTCTTAACATATTCCTAAGCAGAAGAAATATTTGAATAAAAAGAGAAAATTATATTTTGATAAGCCGGTTATTAGCAGCTTGAAAAAATAATGAAGAAGAAATACCAGAAAATTTACTAAATTAAAGCAAGAAACCAGTAGCTGTTAGGTACTTGCTTATGAGAATAGGAAAGTCAGAAATGGTCAAATTGTTGGTTTTGGAGTGTTCTTTCATAAGAAAAAGTTATTTTTAATGCGTATGTATAAGAAGTAATATTAGTCTAATTATAAGTTAATTTAATTAATTTATTGACATGGAAGAGTACAATAAAAGCTGATTTAGGAGTTTTTTATGATAAAATGGATTTTTAGAAGGAAATCACTTCTTGCAATATTCTGAGACCATACCAGCTATATTTCAGGACATATAACACTACTTTAAGGACTATCCGCTTGACATAAGTTGCGATCGAAATCTTTGAAAAGCTCAATTTTAAGGCTTAAAATGGCAAAAATGACCTTCAAACTTTTTCCAATGACTTTGAAATAATTTCTTTCTGAAAATTGAGGAAATTTCCAAGAAAAAATATATGTTAGAGATATTCTAAAGACATGTCAAACTGAGCCGCGAGACGTGAGAGAAGTACAAGTCCGACGCGCGGGAGAGATAGACGATCAGCGAGCGCGGAAGTGAGCGGACGCGTTGCGCTGGCGAGGCCGAGATCCGGAAATGCAGTACGTGCCAGAAAGGTTGATGATAGCGTTAAGAGAGCTCTTGGGAGCATTGTGGCCGTGTGTGGCGAGAGCGTGAATCTGCGAAACGAAATTGTTAGAAAGTGTAATTCTGTCAACCTTTTATATTAACTTTCATTTTATATCAATAAATAGATTATCATTAATGACTGAGTGGAGTTCTGATGATTTTAACCAATCGGGCCATAAGAAGGAAGCCCGACTATCCAAATATACGACATTTTAAATTAGTTATAACATATATTTATCACTTTTTGTAAAAATTGCATCGTTTTGGAGTTATTTCTTCAAAATGGGCAAAAAATCTAAAAATGCTTGATCTGGCCATATGTATGATACCACAACTATTTTTGTAGGTCTCCAAAAAATCTAAAAAAAATTCAGGGTCACTCATGGGATGCCTAGGAAGACATTTAGATGGTTGACAAAGAAAAAAATTTTTGCGGATAATCTCCGCATAAGCCGGTACCGCTAAGCCGCGAGCCGCAGCAAACTCCTTTTAATAAGTCAGTAACGCCGAGAGTATAGATAAGAACGGCAAATGACATCATTTTCACGACTTTTCCAATGAAGCCGAACTACGAGACGTGCTCCGTTTTTTGTATGTTATAACATAATTACAAGGCTTAGCTTGTCTTGCCTTTGGATAAAATAATTCTACTTGAAACAGTAATAATACGTAAATCCTAGATCTACTGGAATTTCAGGTGGATATCCAGCTGGAATTCCAGCTAGCAGTCTATCTGAAGTTTATCCAAATACAGGAGGTGGACCAGGTATTCCAGCTCGATATTTTCAACGGGATTTGCATACATTATTAATATTAATGTTTATAATTGTAAAATTTCACTAGTAGACTTATAGTATTTTTTATAAAAATAAATAATTCTGTAATAATTTAATACGCTTAATGCAATTCGTGAAATATCATTCTATTATTGAAAAATAACAGTAGGGTCGCGAAATTTCCTATCCATACATTTTTTTCGCGCAATCGGATAATATTAAGTCGCTTAAAAAAAATCCAGAAATATATGAAAAAATCGATTTTTGTCTTTAAAAATATTAATTGGAAAAATTAAGAGATGCGGATGGCTTCAGTCAAAGGATACATAAAAATCAAAGATTTTCACCCATATGCTATTAAAAAATATCAAATGGTTCAATATGTAGGTTACGGCAGAACACAAATTTTAAAATCTTAATATCTTTGGATCAAGTGGATTTACAGACCTCTGGTAGGGCCTATTTCCTTAAAAACCAACTATATTTGTATAATATATATATATATATATATATATAAAATATCATTACTGATCAAAATTTTTATTTTGCGAATTCAGTGTGTATTCTCCTTGAATATCTCCTTGACTCACCTGGGATGATGCTTGGCTGTCGCAGCGATTATCTTAATCGTTGATGCTCCTGATGCAAGCTGATGGTAATGCGTAAATGATGGTGAGAAAACCAGATGGAAAGAGCCAAAGGAGATGTGATTAAATGAGTTGAGTCAGTGAATAAGCGTGAGAAAGCGGTAAGTTGCTGTAGTAGTTACGTTGAGAAGTTACCTGGAGGCTTGCTAGATGCTGAGAGAGGCACAAACTGCACTTAATGATCATTGATGAGAATACTTGCCTAAATCCCGATGATGTTATTGATCTCGGTGACCTTGAGTTTGCTACTGGGATGATTGCATTGGTGAGAGTGCAGGTGTGATCGAGAGCAGGTGTGGAGATGCCGTGTGAGAAGATGTCGTATTAGAAGCCTATGTTGCCTCGTGGCGAGCTAGATGCCGATAGAGCCCACTTCTTTCTTGCTCACCTCGTGGTTGTCACCGAGGCGAGACTCAAATCGGCTCTTTTCCATTTTACATGTGGGAGAGAGGTGGATAGAGAGAGGGAGACCGAAACAATGCCTTGTACTGTGCTGGTCAGCCCCAGCGTCTCAGCTCATCTGTAAAAAAGGCCGCGCGGTGGCGCAGTAAGTATTGCCTGCTTTAGCGCAGGCGCGTGAATTTTAAATTGAGTAATTCCCAAACATTCCACCGGCCATCAACCTGCTGGTTGATTTAATTTCCGATTTGCACTGGAGAGATGGCGAGTTTGGTGATTAAGTGAGTGAGTTGAGTAGTAGCCGTCTTGAAAGTGATCACTCTGGTGAGATTCTCGGTTCGAGGATGGAGTTGAATTACTCTTGCGTGTGTCCATTTACTAGGTAGTGAGTATTCATCAGTGAGCAGTACCATGGAATCCACTTTGATCTCATAAGAAGGGTGATGCCATTTTGAAATTGATTGAAGCCGTTGTAGATATTGAGTTGGCCATTGCCGTGGTATAATCACTGACCACTTCTAAATGAACAGCTGAGGTTGAGAATCACACAAAACGTTTCCATGAGTTAATGTTGATTCGGCCTGCATAGTCGATCCCTGTATGAGTGAAAAGTGGTGATGGGGTAACCCTGGCCATGGATAGTTGCCTCATGAGTTGCTGAGCCCGTTGAGCCCGATACCTTGCACACATTTTAAAATGAATGACTTTACCGGTGCCCTGCCTCCGATGATCCAAAATTCCTGCCATGTTTGTGTGTGCAGGAGTGAGCAAGAGCACCACAGTGGAGTATTGATAAGTGACAATACTGAATGATCAGTGATGTGAATTGACTGTTCCTTGGTAGTATAGCTGGATGCTTTGAATGATGATTCAGTTGAGTTTTGTTGAGACGAGCTCCTACCCTGATGATTCCTGATGAGTCTATATATGCAGTCAATCTATAGCATACATGATTCCATGGGACTTGGGACTTCTTCAGTAGTATGAGCTCTGAGTGGAAGTGAACTCGCTGAATTTCCTTGATCCAGAATAGTTCCGCTCTACTGATCAGTCAGCAGTGAGTTTTGATCACATGCTTGCATTACCCCATCCAGTGATCCATAATAATTGAATGAGTGATGAGTAATGATTTATAAGATCCCACGAAACCCTTCAGTGTGTCTTAAACGTGGTGAGCCTAATCCTTGGCCCCGCTTCTGGAACGTTATTCTTCTCGAGTGAGTTTACTTGAGATGGCCAGAATGATGAATTCTTGCAAAGCCATGCTGCTGGCCCTTGCCACCATAAATGGTGATCTTTCAATTAAGCTGTGAGGAGGTCGCGAGAGGCAGAATCAGCTAGATTTTCTGTGCCAGGGCAGTGTTTTCACTGAGTTATTGGAATTAGTTCCTGGAGGAGTGCAACCACACTTCCAACAAAGTCCTTCCATCGCAAGGGATGAGAACGTATCCATGTGAGTGCTACATTTGCATCTGTCAATAGGTGAATCTGGAAAATTGGCAATCGTGAGTTCTCTAACACGTGTTTGGCCAACTTCGTGAGTAACACTGCCACTCCTACCTTGCTACCAACCTTAGTATGGAGAGTTGTTTGAGTGGAGCCGCTTTCGTTTTGGAGATGAGAAATGATGATGTTGATCCAGCGGTGAGTGATGTGGTTTTAATGTAGAGAACTGTGGCCATTACCTGTTGTGAAGCATCCGAGAAGCCATGAAGTTCTACAACCGATTTTTCTTGGATCCCTAACCCCCGTGGTTTGGAATGTGTATCAAGGTTAGTGAGATCTTCTCGAATGTGCAGCCGTTTATTCGCAATTAAGTTTGGCAGCTGTTCGTCCAATGAGAGTTTGTGTAGCCACAGTTCTTTTAGGAGAATTTCGGAGTTCGTAAGCACAGATAAGACTATGCCTACACTGAAAAAAAATTCGAGCTAGATAAGAAAGGTGAAACTCGGGCCGGGTGAATTAGTTATAATTAGAGGTGCGAGAGCTCTGTATTCTGGCGCGCATGTATCGCTTTTATCAGAGCCAAAGAAACTCGGACAGACTTACAGTGTGAACACTTAATTTGAACTGCACGAATTCAATGCGTCCGGAGCGTAGTGAAACCATCTGGCCGAGCTGTATTAAAGTATTAAAGCTGTATTAAATTATTAAGTATGCTGTATTAAAGTCACGTACAATAAGCGCTCCCCCACCACGCGAGCCAAACTAGCTTGCGACTCGGGCATTAAGTGCCCGAGCTGGCCGAGCGCGGGAAGTTCCAGGCCCTGTGATGTCATTCGGCAGAGCGCGCTGAATTAGAATAACATGCTGTAACCGCTCCCTCAGCACTCGAGCCGAACTAGCTCGCGAGTCGGGCGCTTAATGCCCGAGTCCGGAGCTGGCCGAGCGCGAGCAGTGGGGGGCCCAGTGCAATCATCCCGCAAATCACACTGAATTAGAGTACTGTAACCGCTCCCCGACCACGCAAGCCCAAATAGCTCGCGACTCGAGCCCTGGCGGCTGAGTCGCGAGCTCCGGCTGAGCGCACGCCGTTCAGAGCATAATTAATTCGTCCGGAAGATCGCAGTGAGGTAACGCATACGTAACTATGACTCCTCCCTGCGACTGTGTCTGGAAACATCCAAAACATTATAAAGTAAGATGAAAACTTGAGTCCGATACGACGAACTGGTAATTAAATAATTTGTTATAAAATTTAAATGATAAGGTATGTTTCATAATACCCTTGCAGAAATTGATCTTGCATAATATATATTATGCTTATGGCTTCTATATAATACGATTTATAATAACAATTTTACTGTTGTAATCCATCTCAGAGTATATACCTAACTCCTTAATAGCTTATCTAACTAACAAATTAATCTAACACTAAATGTATTGATTGATCATTTCAATTATTGTATTCAATCAAAAATATATTACTTTCAGATAAAAATGAATTTCTTGATAAGAGCAAATGCTGCGTAAGAAATTTCAATTTAGTTCAAGAAAATCATTTCTTTGTTGTTAATACCGACATCATTGATTCAAAAATATTGGCCTTCCCTACTATGCATGGTTTCTTTGAAATTACGATTGATATTTAAAAAGTTTATCGTAGAAACAAGGAAATATTTAATTGTTCGCAATAAGTATTGCGTTCAATAAAAAATATGATACTTTCGAATAAAAATCGTATCTTAGAAATTAGTAAATACATCGTAAGAAATTAAATTTAAGTTCAATAAAATAATTTCTTTGTCGTTAATATCTGTAGCATTGAATCAAAAAACTACAGCTTTCATAGCATGAACGCTTTCTTTAGATTTAGTAGATTTTATTAGAAGACAATTTCCTTTAATTCAATGTAGTAATTTTTTAAAATAAAAGATCCAACTTTTGTATGAAAAAAATGTCTCTTTAGCCTGAAAAAATATTTCTTTAAAACAATTTTGTCAATTGAATGAAATCAATTTTGTTAAATCAAAAATACCTTCGCATTGAGATAAAGATTATTTCTTTACTTCAATAAAATAATACATCGACTGTACCAAGTATATTTATTACCAAAGAGTAAATTTAGGAACTACTTTATAAAAGGGATGCGATGAGTTCCACGTGTATACGGGAGCGCGTCAGTACTGCATGCATGGCAAAATAATTATAAAATAATTCTTAACCCCAAGTAGGCAGGGGATGCGAGTTCCACGCGTATAGTGGAGCGCGTAAGACGTGCATACAAGGCAAAATAATTATTTAAATACTTCCTAACCCTAAGTAGGCGGGGGATGCGAGTTCTACGCGTATACGGGAGTGCGTCAGACATGCATACAAGGCAAAATAATAATTTAAATAATTCTTAACCCCAAGTAGGCAGGAGATGCGAGTTCCATGCATATGAGGCGTTTCACGTCAGCTCTCCAGGCGCGGCGCGCGAGCGCGAAATCATGCTGTTTTCAGCTTGTGTTTGAAAGGCTAAGATGTATCTAAAAAAAATAATCCCCAAGTGATTTCGATCTATTTTTTCCTCAGCTTTCCGATGGTGCTATTAGTTTCTCAAAATTTTTCAATTCTAACCTCAAAAAAACATAAAACGTGCTATATCTCAAAAACTATATTTTTAATATTTTTTTTGACCTGCTAGATCGAAAGAGGAGGAAATTTTACATGGACATAGCCTTTTTCTACATAGGGGTTTTTTGATTTTTTCGAGATATTATTCAAGAAATACTTAGAATTGAAAAATTTTGAGAAACTAATAGCACCATGGGAAAGCTGAGGAAAAAATACATCGAAATCACTTGGGGATTATTTTTTTTTAGATACATCTTAGCCCTTCAAACACAAGCTGAAAACAGCATGATTTCGCGCTCGCGCGCCGCGCCTGGAGAGCTGACGTGAAACACCTCATATACGAGAACGCGTTAGAGGTGTATACATAACCAAATAATTATTTAAGTAATTCTTAACCGCAAGTAGCCGGGGATGCGAGTTCTACGCGTATACGCGAGCGCATTAGAAGTGTATACATGACAGAATAAATATTTCAATAGTTTTTAATCCCAAGTAGTCGGAGCATGCAAGTTCCACGCGTATACGGGAATGAGGTAGACGTGCATACCAGAAAAAATACTTATTTTAATAATTCTTAGCTCCAAGTAGGCGGGCGATGCGATCTTCACTCGTATACGGGAGCGCGTCAGACATGCATACAAGAAAAATAATTATTTAAATAATTCCTAACCCCAAGTAGGCAGAGGATGCGAGTTCAACGCGTATACAGGAGTGGGTTAGATATGTATTCATGGCCAGATAATCATTTATGTAATTCTTAACCCCAAGTAGCCTGGGGATGAGAGTTCCACGCGTATACGAGAGCGCGCTAGACGTGCATACATGGCAAAATGGAGCACGCACCCCCCCCCCTACATGGGGTTAAGAATTATTTAAATAATTATTTTTCCTGCTATGCACGACTACCTTATTTCCGTATACGCGCGAAACTTGCATCCCCCACCTACTTGGGGATAAGAATTAGTTAAATAATTATTTTGCCATGTGTTTTTTTTCCTCCTAAACCGACCTACCCCATGCACAGCGAGTTGCTAAACAAAGTTTAAATAATAAACCCCACGCTCCTAAACCCACCTACCTCACGCACAGCGAGTTCCTAAAAAAATTTAAATAATAAACCACAAGCTCCTAACCCACATACCCCGTGCACAGCGAATTACTAATAAAGATTAAACAATAAACCCTAAGCTCCTAGACCCACATACCCCACGCACAGCGAGTTACTAATAAAATTTTAAATAATAAACCCCAAGCTTCCAAACCCACATACCCCAAGCACAGTGAGTTGCTAATAAAAAGTGGAAATAATAATCCCCTAGCTCCTAAATTCACCTACCCCACGCACAGCGTTTTTTGGGTAAATTGCCATTTTAAACAGTAGAACGGCTTTATTTTTTTTTATACATAATTTCAAAATTAATACTTTTTAATTAAAATTGTGTCATAAATTGGTGTAATAATTTTGAACTTTAGCATTAAGAATCAATTAAAGGAATCAGTACATTAAGTTTGAGGAAGCCACGTGCTAATGTATTGGCAGCGGTTTTTTAGAAAATGATAAAGCCAATTTTATATCAAAGACATCAAAGTTGTTGAACAGTCATGAAAACTAGTTCATCATTTTTCAATTTTGCTTTTAATCTAATAAAGGTTTTCTGTGCGTCACACTTGGAAATCTTTTCCTTTATTGCTTTCTCAAAGAGAAAGCTTTGTAACGGTGAAAATTTTCGAATCAAAGATTTTGATGAATTTCGATGTTTTTGAGGTCCCTGAGTCAGAATTATAGATTCATAGAAAATGTATGTATGTATGTATGTATGTATGTATGTATGTATGTATGTATGTATGTATGTATGTATGTATGTATGTATGTATTGTAACGGGGTTCAATTATGGAGAGGGTATTAATCCCTCTCAGGGGTTCGCGGGGTAATATACGGGTGTATTCTACGCCCGGGCAACTCACCGTTGTAGAATCACCTGTAGTCCGGCAGAAGCGCCTCGGCACAGGTCCCGAACATGCGAGCCCGGCTTCAATTGTAGAAAGCCTAGGCCGCTTTCCACCAGAACCGGTGCTGCGCTCTGCCGCTGCTGCCAACTGCTGCCCGGGAACTACCGGCTTCTCGCTATGACCTTGCGTTACCAGCGCAGCCGGTCTTTTCCGCGTACAACGCCGCTCGGTCTAACCTCTCGAGCGGCTATTGAGATACTTACTCCCGCTACCGATGTTCCTTTAGGAGGCGATGCCTGCGACTAGCTGCAGCTGCTGAAAAGGATAGAGGGCGGTATTCTGGAAATCATGCATCGGTTAAGGCGCGCTCAATAAGTACTCGTGACTCGACTATTTAAGAAAAAAATGAACGGTTTAATTGAACTAAAGATAGACGCGCCAAGGGGCACGAAACCCGGACAATAATCTAACAAATAATAACCGACAGGCCGAGACTTCCGACTAATGCACGCACGCTCGGGGTTGCAGCAGAGCCGCTTATTCGCGGGTGACGGGGGGAATTATCTCGCGTTCCCGTCACCGAAGGACGCTATTACAAGTGCAGGGTCTACTTACTCGGGGCTGGCCAGCCATCGCGCGCGAGTCTACCCAGAGCGGGCTCTCTCTCTCTCTCTCTCTGTCGCTCTCGCAGGCCGCTCGATGTGCGGGGCGAGGCACGCCGCTTCTCTTGCCCTCGTGCTGTCCTCGTGCTCACGTTCTCTCTCTTTCTCTCTCGCTTCCACTCCTCCCAGTGGTGGCGGCGCAGTCGCGCGATTGGCTGCAGTAGTGGAGGCGCGGCACACACACAAACTCTCCAATGCACGGAGCTCACTCACGACGACTTGTTGCGTGTCACGGCGGTCAAGAACATGGCTGCGCGTTCCCGCTCGTCGTGGCGCGGCGGCTTCGTCTTCTTCTTCATCTGCTTGTCGCTTGTTCCGCGTGACGCTCTGCCGATCGCGGTACGTGTAAGCACGTGAGATTCGAATCTCGCGACGCAGTATACGCGATTCCCTTACCTTGTATCGACGCCCGTCACACCCCCCACCCAGATTTGGCGTACTCAGGACGCTATATCGATTAGGAAGGAGATAGGGCGCTGATGGTAAAAATGAAACGCGGACGACTAGTTCTGGGGTTAGGGTCTTTATTGGACCTCCTATATACAATTATTTCCTCTTGGGAGGATGGTTGGCCCGGCCCGGGCACCTGCGCGCCCCTCTCGGGGTGGCTCTGCCGCAGACCGGGCAGTACCAGGGAGATGGCTGGGGTGGCTGGTCGCCAGGACCACCCATGGCTCCGGCCATCTGCTTCTTCCAGCGTCGGGCCTCCTCGAGGCGCACGCGGGCCTCCGCGAATGACTGTTCCTCGGCCCTCAGCTGGGCTTGGGCCGCCTGCAACTCCTCCGTTGCTCGCCGGCTCCGAGCCTGTCGGCGCTCCGCCCGCCAAGTGGCGGTGTGCTTCAGGTCTTCCCTCTTATCCTCGATCATACGCCGCCACCTGGTGGCCTGCTCCGACAGAGCCGGGTTGGCTCTGCGCCACTTCTCGAACGCGGCGAAAGCGGCGTCGCGATCTCGCTAGGCGGCTCCGTCAAGGTCGCGGGACCGCTCCAAGGTCACCTGCACTTCTTGCCAGGTGGCTGGGGGGCGGGCGATGTCCTCCTCGATTTGGGTGGCGCGCTCGGAGGTGGAGACTCGCGGCCAGCCGAGCTGAATTGGATCCGCGGGAGGGGAACTGAGCTCATCCCGGAGCTAGGACATTAGGACGCCCGGGCTTGCGCGACCAGCTTCCGCTTGCCCTTCGTCCCACTCCTCCATCACGGGGTGCTTCCAGCTCGCCTCCTTTTCGCGCTCCCGCTCCTGCTCGAGCTGCCGCTCGCGCACGACGTGTATGGCGGCCTCGACCATACCATGGGCCACGCTCCCCAGGTCCATCCGCATCAAGGCGGCGAGGACCTCCCCGAAGGTCTCCTCTAGGATTTCCAGTATCTGAAACAGAGAAAGAGGAAATTTGATGAGGTCGTGGTACGAGGTTTTGGGCGTCGCAGGCTCGCTGTGGTTTTCCACCGGCTGCGACGTAGGCAATCGGAACGGTCAGGGGGCTTTCCGAGGGCGCCCGCGTCCTCGTCGCGGATGGGATAGGACGGATGGCACTACTGGAGCGGGCCCGGGTGGGTGTACCCCCACTGCTCGGATCCTCGGAGGCCCTCCACGTCCTCTCGGCGAGCGGTCGAGGCGGGCGGTTGAGTGGGCACGGGTGGGACCACCGGATTTGTCTCGAGTGGGTCTACTACCACGGCTCGAGCACCCGGAGGCCTCCCGCGTCTCCCCGAAAGCGTTTCGTCCGTATGGGCGTCGCCGGAGGGCTCGCTCGGGGGCGCGGCCTCCGCTTCGATCGTCCCCTCCGGCTCTTCGGGTTCTGGCGGAGCAGAGTTGTAGCTTTTCAGCTGTTCCGCAGCCACCACCTCTTCTACCACACCGCCGTCGCCTACCAATCTGTAGGTGTTCGGTCCAAGGGCATCCGTAATCCAATACGGACCTTCGAACTTCGGCGCTAGCTTCGCCGCAATGCCCTTGGCGGCCGAGGATAGGGTATGGCTGCGCTTCCACACTCTGTCACCTGGTTTGAAAGTTGGCTCGCGCCTGCCGGTGTCATAATAGCCGGCTTGGCGTTCTTGAGCCGCGCGCGCCCTCGAAGCGGCGCGCGCGTGTAACTCTGGAAGGGCCTCCATTCGCTTCTTCCAGCGAGCCAAACTTTCTTCTTGAGCCTGGGCGTCTGCTGCTACCTCTTGCATCCTCCGTTGCGTACCAGGAGGTTCTGGCTGTCTCCCATAGAGCATTAGGGCCGGGCTCATCCCGGTAGATCTTTGCTCAGCCGTATGCAGGGCGAAGAGAAGTTCCGGAAGCTTCTCGTCCCATGTACTATGCCGCTTCTTAAGATAGGAGGCGACCATCGTCTTTAGGTTACGGTTGGCTCATTCTACCGTGTTAGCCTGAGGGTGATAGGGGGGAGTGTGAGTGTGATGCACACCGCGCTCCTGCAGGAAGTCTTCCACGGCATGGTTCTTAAACTCTGTGCCGTTGTCAGACAGGAAGACTTCCGGGCAGCCGAGTCGAAGAAAGACCTTCCGACTCAGTTCCGCTATCACCGTGTTGGCGTTTGCTTTACGTATGGGGGATGCCCCCACCCACCTGGTAAAGAGGTCCTGGAACACCAGGATGAACTCGCAAACTTTGCAGCTTCGAGGCAACGGTCCGATAATGTCTCCAGCTACGACCTACCAGGGTTTGTCGATTACTCGGCGCCGCATGAGGCCGGCTGGAGCCCTTTGCTCCACCTTGAAGCGCTGGCACGTCTCGCAGTTTCGCACGTACTCCTGCGTTTCCGCATAGTAGCGCGGCCAGTAGTAGCGCAGCGCGACTCTGGAGAACGTCTTCTCCCTGCCGAGATGTCCAGCGGTGGCGTCGTCGTGGCATTCCTGCAACACCTCGCGACGATGTTCTTCTGGTACCACCAGCTTCCAGGCATCGTCATCGTCGCCGAAGGTTGAGTCTACCTCTGAGTTGGGGCGGTACTGATAGAGGCTGCCTGCTACGAGTTTGTAGGTGCGGTAGTCATTGGGCTGCTCTTTGATCTTGGCGTACCACTCCTGATACCACGTGTCCTCGGTGTCGGCGAACCACGACACCGCAGCCACTTCTAGCCCATCCTCATCCTCATACATACGAGAGAGGGCGTCCGCCACGTTGGTCAAGGCGCCTTTGCGGTGTTCCACGGTGAACTTGTGGCCTTGCAGCTCCAATGCCCAACGAGCTAACCTGCTCGTTGGGTTTTTCAGTTGGCATAGCCATCGCAAGCTGCTGTGGTCTGTCATTACCTTAAACTCGTAGCACACGATGTAAAAAGGGCGAAACCTTTGGATGGCCCATACTACCGCGAGGCACTCCCGCTCGGTAACGCTATAATGCCGTTCCGCCGATTTGAGCACACGGCTCGCGAACTCGATCACCCTCTCCTGCCCTTCCAACTCTTGAAGTAGCACTGCGCCTAGGCCCACGTCACTCGCGTCCGTCTGCACGATGTATAACCCCTCAGGATGGGGTCGGTGCAGCACCGGAGCGGTCATCACCATCGCTCTCAGCAGATCGAAAGTGTGCTGCTGCTCTTCGAGCCACTCATACTTCCGGTTTTTTTTAGTCAGATTCGTGAGCGGCTCAGAGATGGTGGCGTAGTTCGGTATGAACTTCCGATACCGATTCGAATCTCGCGACGCAGTATACGCGATTCCCTTACCTTGTATCGGCGCCCGTCACAGTATGTATGTAAGTATGTGTGTATGTATGTAAGTATGTATTTACATATGTATGTATGTATGTATGAAACCAAATTTTGGCCCTGTCATAACTTTTGAACGGATGGAGGGAATCAGCTGATCTTTCGCATGCACCTTGGGTTTGTCTCAACTTAGAACTGATTAAATTTTGGAGTCGAATGGATGACTTTAAGGTCTTATTTTTTAAAAAATAACAATTTTGGAAAATTTTTTTTTTCAAAAATAATTTTTTTTTAATATGTGTTTGAAAGATATGAAAAATGGAGACCGATTATTCTTAAAGTACATTTGATTACCTTCTAAATTATGTATTTTAAAACTACTCACGAGTTATTTTTGACTTAAAAATACAAATTTGAAAAGGTAGGTACTTTTTAGAAAAATTAACTAATTTTACGAATTCTAAATAACTTTCTCAGCATTACATCTCGAAGATGAATATAATATAAACACAGATTCTTAAGAAACTTAGAATTGATTGAATTTTGGAGCAAATAGATGACTTAACAGTCTTATTTTTTTGACTTAAAATTGAGAATTTGAAAAAGTAGCAACTTTTACTACATAACTATTTTAAATATAATTTTCTAAATCATTTTGAATAATGTATTTATGAAAAATAAGATATACAGAAAAAAATGAAATTTGATATTAAAATTTACATTTAAAAAAATTACTTGATGTACTTTATGATTTCTCTTTGAGAAAGCCTTCTGCTAAAGCAGTTAGCAGCGGTTTTTTCTATAGATAAACACAAATAGTTTATATCTTTGTTAAGCAATCTTTGTCTAATAGTTCTCACTACTTAGACCAGAGTTTGCGAATGTTTAAGATTTATGATGAACTTTTATTTACAAACCTACAATCGTCTTAGTGTTCAATGCCTATCTATGCAATCATATTTAGAAGACCATATACTATATCTTCCGCCATCTCGATATACCTTGCGGCGTGGAAATTGTAAATATCTTTAGGTCGTTGAAATCCTTATTCTGTCTACAGCTATAATGACTAACTGTCTAGTTCATGCATATGAGGCGTTTCACGTCAAATGTCCCAGCGCAGCGCGCGAGCGCAAAATCGTGCTATATCTAGCTCATGTTTACGATACTAAAACGTACTTAAAAAATTTTATGATAAGCATTTCCGACGTATTTTTTCCTCAGCTTTCCAATGGTGTAGGCAGCTTTCCCGAAATTTTCCATTTTCGCCTTCAAAAAGTACAGAACGTGTTATATCTTAAAAAGTGTATTTCTAATATTTTTTTTTACCCTCTAGATCGAAAGCTGAGCATTTTTTACGTAGGAAAGGATAGTTTCCAAAGAGTGCCCGAAAGGTTTTCTGCGAGAAATAGAATGCGAAAGAGTAGACACATCGCCTATCCGGCGCGCAGGACTACACGGTACAGCGCGCCGGCTGCGCTCGCCTCGTTGCCTAATAATAATCTTTTATAATCTTTAATTCTTTACCTGTTTTTTTATTCTTGAAGAACGCATGGAGTAATATTTTATTAATTATTTCATAAAAAAATAAAATTTCAAAATTAACAGCAATATGTGCAAACTCTTGTACTAACGTTTGTTTTTCAGTGTAGATAATTTTTTTGTTTTTTTTTACGTGCTATATCTCGAAAAGTATATTTTTAGTATTTTGTTTTACCCATAATATTGAAAGCTATCCTTTTTTTAGGTAGGAAAGGATATTTCCCAAAAAGTGTCCAAGATGTTTTATGCTATGCAAATAAAACGCGAAAGATTATATGCACGGCAGGGCGAAAGCATATTCTACGCTACACGCGGTACAGTGCGGTTTGCCGTGCGACACGGAATCATTTATTTTTCATTCGGTAGGTGGCGTCCACACTTTTTACTCTGTATGCAAATTGTCACATCAAAAGTATATAATTACCATAACTTTTTATCTTTTTCCTCCTCGAATTTTTTCGAATTTGTCGTTGGTAGCAAAGAAAAAGCTTGCCATTTCTGTTATAAACGATTAAAATGGATTCACATTGGAAATTGAAATGTATAAATCCTTTAAATAAAAATGATCACTCTGCATCTAAGAATTTGACTGATTTTCCAACACTTTTAAGAAGTGCATTTCCGTTAGTACCTGAAAATGCTAAAATATTTTTAACCTGTCGACGCCAAATTTATAATCAGAAATCAAATTTACCTCAAACTGATGCTAAAAAAGCTAAAATAGTGTGCGATGATGAATATCATAAAGCTGGTATTGCAGTTCTCCAACAAATTAAGAAAAAATTTTCAGAGTTAACAAATAAGCAAGAAAGAATTCAGCTATTAACTCTTGCACCGGAGTTTTGGTCTCGTAAGAACTTGATGCGAGAATTCAATTGCAGTGAACGGGAGGCTCGTGAAGCGAAAGATTTGGTAGCAAATAGCAGAATATTTTCAATACCTGCTAAGAAACGTGGCAAACTACTTCCAGCTGATACTGTAAATTCTGTCAAATCTTTTTATGAGAGAGATGATGTAAGTCGAATCATGCCGGGTTCAAAAGATTATCTATCTATAAACAGAGTAATGGCAAAAGAGAACATATTCAAAAAAGATTACTGCTTGGTAATTTAAATGAATTGTATAATTTATATAAAAAAGAAAATGAGTACGTTAACATTGGTTTTACGAAATTTACAGAATTGAGGCCACCATATAGTTTTAGCTGGGAGTAGCGGTACACATAATGTATGCGTGTGTGGGGATCACGAAAATGTGAAGCTCATGCTAAGTGCTATGGAAATAGAAAATTTAACTAAAGACACCCAATTGCCCCTGAAAAACTATCACGATTGCATCCACGCAATTATGTGTAATGATTCACACGATAGATGTTATTTGGGTAACTGTTTGGATTGCCCCAATACGTCTATCTTACGAAAACATTTACTTAAATGTTTTGATGAAAATGATGTTTTTCAAATCGAGTATCAATCGTGGTTTCAAACAGATAGGTGTACAATAGCTTCCAAAACTATAAATGTGCACGAATTTATGGACATACTGGGGGAGAAATTAATGAAATAAAAACTCACGATTTTTTTGCTAAGAAACAATCACTTTTTGTAAATAACGTAAAAAGCAATCTTCAAGAAGGAAAATTTCTCGTGTGTTGCGATTTTGCAAAAAATTATGCTTTCATTATACAAAATTCTACACAATCCTTCCACTGGAATAACAACCAAGCAACAGTTTTTACAGTTGTTGTGTACTATAAACAAAACGATGAACTCAAACATGTAAGCATTGCTGTGATTTCCGACAACTTAAATTATGATACCATAGCCGTTTATGAATATCAAAAAATAGTAATATCTTATCTTAAAACTAATTTTGCAGTCAAGAAAGTTTATTATTTGACTGATGGAGCAGGTCAGCATTTTAAAAATAAATTCAATTTTCAAAATCTTCTTTTTCACAAGAAAGATTTTGGAGTTACAGCTGAGTGGCATTTTCATGTCACAGCACATGGCAAAGGTACGTGCGATGGTATAGGCGCGAACCTAAAAAGAGGCACAAAACGTGCGAGTTTACAAGTTTCTTCTAGCAATCATATTTTAATACCAGAAGAGCTGTATAACTGGGCTAAAGATTACGAAAGTTTTTTATAGCAGTAAAGAATCGTATGAAGAAACGGTTTTGAAATAAAACCAAGACTGAACAAGGCTAAATCTATACCAGGCACGTTACTGTATCATGCTTTTATTCCAATAGATGAAAGTACATTCAAGCTCAAAAAAACCTCTCTTAGTTCTGAGTATAAAATCTTCCCTAAGAAAGCTGTGAAACCAAAAACAAAAAAATTATCTACACTGAAATTAATTACGTTAATTTAAAAATTTTATTTTTTTATGAAATAATTAATAACATACTATTCCATGCGTTACCCAAGAATAAAAAAAACAGGTAAAGAATTAAAGATTATAAAAGATTATTATTAGGTAACGAGGTAAGCGCACCCCGCGCGCTGTACCGCGTAGTCCCGCGCGCCGGAAAGGCGATGCGTCTACTCTTTCGCATTCTATTTCTCGCAGAAGAGCTTTCGGGCACTCTTTGGAAACTATCCTTTCCTACGTAAAAAATGCTCAGCTTTCGATCTAGAGGGTAAAAAAAATATTAAAAATACACTTTTTAAGATATAACACGTTTTGTACTTTTTGAAGGCGAAAATGGAAAATCGGAAAGCTGAGGAAAAAATACGTCGGAAATGCTTATCATAAAAATTTTTTAAGTACGTTTTAGTATCATAAACATGAGCTACGAGGGTCATTTGATAAGTACCTAGCCTACAAATGAAAACACCAAAATTTTACAAAAAATAAAATTTATTTTTCAATGTTTTTAGTTCCTTTTAGTTGAATACACTTGGTCCAGCGGTGTTCCAATTTTTTTAACCCCGTTGAAAAAAATGTTTTCTCTTGGTTTGCAAAATAGGCCTCCGTGGCGGCGATTATTTCGTTATTGGAGTGGAATCTCTTCCCGGCGAGCGAATTTTTTAGTTTCGGAAACAAAAAAAAGTCGCACGGAGCCAAATCTGGAGAATACGGCGGATGGGGCAGCAGTTCGTAGCGTAATTCGACCAATTTAGCCGTGGCGAGTGCAGAAGTGTGAGCCGGTGCATTATCGTGGTGGAAAAGCACTTTCTTTTTAGACAAATGGGGCCGTTTTTCTTCTAACACGGCGTCAAATCGGCTCAATAGTTCGGCGTAGTACTGTTCTGTGACCGTTTTGCCCTTCTCCAGATAGTCAATAAAAATCACACCTTGAGAATCCCGGAAAACAGTGGCCATCACCTTTCCGGCCGACGGGACCGTCTTCGCCTTCTTCGGAGCAGGTTCACCGGGTAAGGTCCACTGTTTTGACTGCTCTTTGGTCTCTGGAGTGTAGTAGTGAATCCATGTTTCGTCGACGGTCACGTAACGACGCAAAAACTCTTTTGGATTGCGATTAAACAGCTCCAAACACTGCTCTGAACTGGTCACACGAATGCGCTTGTTGTCTGCAGTCAGCAAACGCGGCACCCACCTTGCTGACAGCTTCCTCATGCCTAAAATCTCATGTAGGATATGCCACACGCGTTCTTCTGAGATGCCTACTATCGCAGCTATCTCGTGCACCTTTAATCGGCGGTCTGACAAAACGATATCGTGTATTTTTGTCACGTTCTCCTCCGTAGTGGCTGTTTTCGGAGCACCTGGGCGTGGATCATCAAAAACCGACGTACGACCGCGTTGAAACTCGTTATACCAAAATTTAACGGTCGCCATCGAAGGAGAAGCATCCCCATACACTGCATCCAAGCGTTCTTTAATTTCACTGCGCGATTTCCCTTCCAAAAACAAGAATTGAATCACCGACCGATATTGTTTTTTCTCCATTTTTTCAAAAATCAACGGACATATTTGCTTTCACACGCTCTAAAAAGTAAACAACAACTCCGATCCGGCTGAAATTTCGTCTGTAACCGTTTACAGGAAGATACTGCACTGTAGTGTATTTCTGGTGCGATAGTGGCACCATCTGGCGGTGAGGCTAGGTACTTGTCAAATGACCCTCGTAGATATAGCACGATTTGGCGCTCGCGCGCCGCGCTGGGACAGTTGACGTGAAACGCGTCGTATGTAGAAAACTTCCGTAAAATTATTTTTATCATGTGTCTGTAAAGTCGTATTTTACTGACACGTATATTACAAAACCGCTGCCAGTTCATTTTCGAACCAGAATCTAAGCTTATCACTGTGAGAAAATTTTCATACATATTGATATATTGTGTTTACATTTTGAGTTTCCAAATGTACACATTGTATACTTAAGGAAGTTTTCTGGCAGTGTATAGATATATGCGTTTGCGTAAGGGTCTTCCCGGCAATTAGGCGGGGACACCCTTAATTTTGTGGCCTGTCTCGCTTATAGCTGAACCGAGTCCGTTGCGATGCATGAGAGGAGTGGAAAAATTTACGATTGTATTCAGTGGTGTTAGACAAAATATTTTCACCCGGATGTTAGCTAGTTTCAGAGCGCTCGGAGCGGGAGGTCGCGACAAAAAGAATGTTTTTTGGAACACGCGCGTGATCCGATCAAAACAACAGCTGTTTAACTACGTGAGCGCCGAATGTAACTTGTTGAGGATTGTCGAGTACAACAACTTGACACATCTTTACAAAAGATCAATTCGGCCAATCAATAATTAGATAAGTATAAGATGTTTGAACTTAATTTAACTGTAATTAAAAACAAGATCCTTTAGGTGAACTTCTTTTATTTCAGAAATAAATAGATAATTCCAGTAGTTGATGTAAGATCATATCGCAAGAAGCAGTTGATCTTAGATAATGCCTTTGTGTATTTATTTATTGAATTAAAATGTTTGTCGTAGATGAATAACAATTCAGGATTAGCGATTATAGACTTATTAAAAAGCAGTTGTGAGGTCTGATAATTGTTAAAGTTTTGCTATGAAGAAATATGAGTGCACGATGGAAGGTATAAAACATTATGCTTATATGAGAGAAAAAGTGAGCGGACAAACAAAAACTTTGAAAAAAAAATCAGTATACCACAGCAGAAGATATATATATATATATATACCGGGTGTCCCATTTAAAACCACCAGGCAAATATCTCGAAAACTAAGGGAGATGGAAAAAAACTTTTAATACAAAAGTTGTAGGGTTCAGAGGGGCCCAACTGATTGTGACCCTGGTTATGACCTTGAGGTCAATGATCAAGTTCATTTGAAGGTCAAATCGATTTTTTCAAATGGGACCCCCCACTTTTGACCTCGTAAATGGAAAGAGCGGAAAATTTTACGTTCAGATATGTCCTTGAGTCAAGGTCATGGTCATGGTCATGGTCATGTTTAAAATCAAAATCAATAAACGCATCAAAACATTCCCATAATTAGGTATAGGAGACAAATTGTTAAATACAAAAGTTGTAGGGTTCAGAGGGGCCCAACTGATCGTAACCTTGGTTATGACCTTGAGGTCAATGATCAAGGTCATTTGAAGGTCAAATCTATTTTTTCAAATGGGAACCCCCACTTTTGACCTCGTAAATGGAAAGAGCGGAAAATTTTACGTTTAGATATGTCCTTGAGTCATGGTCATGGTCATGTTTAAAATCAAAATCAATCAACGCATCCAAACATTCCCATAATTACGCATACGAGTGTTAAATACAGAAGTTGTAGTGTTTGGAGGGGCCCAACTGATCGTGACCTTGACCATGAACTTGAGGTCAAAGATGATGTCGTTTGAAGGTTAAATCAATTTTGTTTAACGGCAACCCTCACTTTTGACCTCGTAAATAGAAAAACCGAAAAATTCTGATATGACGTTGGGTCAAGGTCATGGTCAAAGTTATGGTCAGTTTCCGTGCAGTTAAGAGCAAAGTCGGAGATGACCCGGTCACCTAAGGCAAGGTCGGAGATGACCCGGTCAGTTAAGGCAAGGTCGGAGATGACTCGGCCAGTTAAGGCAAGGTCGGGGATGATCAGGCCAGCTAAAAATTCATTGGAAAATTCCACTTTCATGTGTATTTAGTCATAGGATCCAAGTATTTCGGTCACCATTTACTGAAGAAGATGCTCAAAAGTTGCACCATTTACTTGTTGACAACATTCTATTCTCCTTTTAAAGTTTCCAACAGTATTTAATAATACTTGACGTGGAATACTTAAGCAGATTTGTGTAATCCTTTGAATCATGCCATCTCTTGTAGTTGGTCTGTTGCGGTAGACTGTATTTTTTAGGAAGCCCCATAAATAAAAATCTGGAGATGTCAGATCTGGAGATCTTGGTGGCCATGCTACGGGACCTCCTCTACCAATCCGTCGACCGTTAAACCTTTCATTAAGAAAATCTGACAATTCTGGCACAATGTGGAGGAGCACCATCTTGTTGTAGCCACATTCTGGCCCTTGTATGGAGATCAATGTTTTCTAGAAAGAGTGGCAGCTCGTCTCTCAGCAACTGTAAATAAGTATGTTGAGTTACGTGACCTTCAAAAAAATAAGGTCCAATCAGACATCCGTTAATAATACCACACCATACCGTTATATTCCAACGATGCTGATGATCAACTTCTCGCTTCCAATGAGGATTAACAGGAGACCAGTAGTGGCAATTATGGCGATTCAACATACCAGTACTCTGAAATGTAGCCTCGTCGCTAAAAAGAACATTGTTAAAGAAATTTTCATCATCAGTAATTTGTTGTGTTGGCCATTGGCAAAATGTTATTCTCCGTCGATAATCTTCCACAGTTAAAGCTTGATTTAGAGTAATGTGGTAAGGATGGTAACGCGCATATCGTAAATATCTACTGGCCGTAGATCTTGGAATACCCATTGTTAACTCGATTTCGCGTAAACTGACATGAACATTTAAATGTACCATGGCTAGAACAACAAGAAAGCGAGGATTATTATCATAATCGTGTTCATTCACTGTCCTCCTTCTTCGAACGAAGTTTCCTTGTCGACCGCGCAGTTCAATGTCACGTATTACCGTATGATCAGGATGTTGTCGTTGAGGGAACCGAGCACGATACAATCTGCTTGCCTCTCGATAGTTTCGTCGACATTCTCCTAAAATAAGAAGAATGTCAACTATTTCATTAGCAGAATAGTCAGGCATTCTTTTTTAGTTGTAAATGCAATTATTTATCAAAACACACCACAAAAGAAATAATATGTTATTATACTATACAATATTTTAAAACGAAAAAGTTTAATTTTCTGTGCCAATATAAGTGTGCTCAATTTGAAAACAATTTGATGTAAACAGTAATAATTATTGACTATTACCGATCAATGCTGAATACTACCGGTCACTATTGGATACAGGTGGTCAACACTTATTAACTTTTGTTATTATTTGATATAAGTGGTTAACCCTGGTAAATATTGATAATATTAAAAATAGTAAAATTTTCCGCTCTTTCCATTTACGAGGTCAAAAATAGGGGTTCCCATTTGAAAAAATCGATTGGCCTTCAAATGACCTTGATCATTGACCTCAAGGTCATAACCAAGGTCACGATTAGTTGGGCCGCTCCAAACCCTACAACTTCTGTATTTAACACTCGTATGCGTTGATTGATTTTGATTTTAAACATGACCATCACCATGACCATGGCCTTGACTCAAGGACATATGTGAACGTAAAATTTTCCGCTCTTTCTATTTACGAGGTCAAAAATGGGGGTTCCCATTTGAAAAAATCGATTTGACCTTCAAATGACCTTGATCATTGACCACAAGGTCATAACCAAGGTTACGAAAAGTTGGGCCCCTCTGAACCCTACAACTTTTGTATTAAAAGTTTTTTTCCATCTCCCTTAGTTTTCGAGATATTTGCCTGGTGGTTTTAAAATGAGACACCCGGTATATACAAGGTGTCCCATTTTAATCGCCCCAGGCAAATATCTTGAAAAGTATGGGAGATGGAAAAAAACTTTAAATACAAAAGTTGTAGGGTGCAAAGGGGGTCAGCTAATGGTAACAACGACTTTGACCTTGAACTCTATTTTCAAGGTTATTTCAAGGTCAAAGTGATTTTTTTGAATGAGGACCCCTACTTTCGACCCCGGAAATGGAAAGAGCAGAAAATTTTACGCTCAGAAAGGTCTGATATGTTGGGGTTTCAAGGTCAACCAGCTAATTTAATGAGGTCGACCTGGGAATACCTCTAGGAAGGACAAAATTGACCTTGACGTTCAAGGTCATTTTAAGGTAAGTTGATTTTATAAAATGGAACCCCTTATTTTTGACCCCGGAAACGGAAAGAGCGGAAGAATTTACGTCCGAATATGACCTTGACCTCGACCTTGACTTTAACCGTGATCTGGAAGGTTATTTTAAGGTCAAGTCGATTTTTTTAAAATCCCCTTATTTTTGACCTCGGAAATAGAAAGAGAAGAAAATTTTACGTTCAGATATGTACCGTCATATGGTGTCAAAGTTGGCCCTCTGGGGTCAATTAAGGGTAATAATAAATAAATTAATTTTTTTGAAGTGGATTTCACTGTTTTTATGAGTTACTTAGGAATCTAAAAGTATTTTTTCTCCCTCAAATGAATCGAAAATTAGAAAGACTACCCTCGACATTAGCATTACCCAATGTGCACCGCGTGGAGGTTGCCGAAAGGATTTCGCACATCATTGGCCCTGAAAAGGGCCGATTGATTAACGGACTGTCATTTGAAGATCTAAGGCAGCAAATGCTCGATCAAGTGTCCGTTCTCTCTGAAACACATTTGCATCCTTCTTCGGAAGCTTGCTTGAACATTCCTCAATGTTTCCACTGAAATGGATTGGAAAGCTTCCATAATTCTTCTGTTCTCTAAGGTTGTTGGAGCATGTGCAAAAACTTTGCCTTTAACTACTCCCCACAAAAAAAAGTCAAGAGATGTGAGGTCTGGGGATCTGGGCGGCCAATCGTGTACTTGGCTGCCGATGCCAATCCAACGATTACGATACATATCATTGAGAAAATTCTTGACTGATCGAACGCGATGTGCAGGAGCTCCATCTTGATGAAACCACATATCCCGCCGTAAGATAAGTGGGATATCTTCTAATAGAGGAGGTAGCTGGTTTTGCAAAATATCCAAATACAATTGTCCATTCAAATTTTGATTGTAAAAGATAGGTCCCAGCACATGATCTCCAATTATACCTGCCCACACGTTTATTGACCAACGTCTCTGGATTCGATGATCTCGTTGCCAATGAGGATTTTGTTCAGCGTAATAGTGGGCATTATGAAGATTGACACCACCAATATTATCAAATTTTGCTTCATCTGAGAATAGCACTCGATCAAAAAAGAAAGGGTCCCTACGTATCTGATTATTTGCCCATTGACAAAAATTTAAACGCCGTGCATAATCTCCATCCTCTAGTGTTTGTGTAAGGCGAACGTGGTAGGGGTGAAATTTAGATGTTTCCAACAGGCGATTTACTGTTGATTTGGGAACACCATGCAGTCGTTGCAAATCTCGTGTTGAAATGTGGGGAGTTTCAGCAATAATAGCTCGCACACCCAGCGCAATGTGCTGTTTCGTTCCAGTTTTGCGCCTCTTACGAACGATGGAGCCTTGTGCAGCTCGCGTTAATAATCTTTTGATGGCTTTCCTATCTGGGTGACGGGCATTGGGATATTTCTCGGCATAGCGTCTTTCTGCAGCCCTATAATTATCATGACATTCACCAACAACTTTTATCATATTCACAATCTCCTGGGGCGTGTAATCAGCCATCTCAAAAAGGAATATGGTACCATAAAAGAAATTAAGAAGGCAATTTTCGGAAATGAGCGAAAAAGTTATTTATTCTAATCAACACATGAAATCATTACCGTATGCTATTCAATAATAAGAAATCAAAAGGTTTTCTTTATTTGTACTGTGCACAGTGACACCACTAAAAATAACTAACTCTGCCTATTTTCGAGTGCAGTATTGTTATTACTCTTTAAAAAAAATGAAAATATTCCCAAATTGACCAAAGTAAAGAATTCGAATATTTATAATTGACTCATAACAAAACCATTAAATCATCGCCTCATAACTACCTTAAAATAATCGGTCACTCGTACTTAAAAAATATCATTTGACGTAGCCGTACATTTCAATGGTGCCAACCTAACCAAGAAAGAACAAGAAGAAAAGTACCTTTTCATACCGAAAATTAATCCCAAAAATCCTTCAGAGTTACGCTGACAAAAGTAAGAACACATCAGATTAAAAAAATTAATTTGACCCCAATTGACCTCAAGCACGATTTGACCCTTAATTGACCCCAGAGGGCCAACTTTGACACCATATGACGGTACATATCTGAACGTAAAATTTTCTTCTCTTTCCATTTCCGAGGTTAAAAATAAGGGGATTTTAAAAAAATCGACTTGACCTTAAATTAACCTTCCAGATCACGGTTAAAGTCAAGGTCGAGGTCAAGGTCATATTCGGACGTAAATTCTTCCGCTCTTTCCATTTCCAGGGTCAAAAATAAGGGGTTCCATTTTATAAAATCAACTTACCTTAAAATGACCTTGAACGTCAAGGTCAATTTTGTCCTTCCTAGAGGTATTCCCAGGTCGACCTCATTAAATTAGCTGGTTGACCTTGAAACCCCAACATATCAGACCTTTCTGAACGTAAAATTTTCTGATCTTTCCATTTCCGGGGTCGAAGGTAGGGATTCTCATTTTAAAAAATCACTTTGACCTTGAAATAACCTTGAAAATAGAGTTTAAGGTCAAAGTCGTTGTTACCATTAGCTGACCCCCTTTGCACCCTACAACTTTTGTTTTTAAAGTTTTTTTCCATCTCTCATACTTTTCAAGATATTTGCCTGGGGCGATTAAAATGGGAAACCTTGTATAGATGAGAGATATAGACAACAGACAAGAGATAAAATGAGAAAATAGTTCTTATGTGTTATCTACAAATTTATATTACGTGCACATCAAAACATTATTCAGATAAGTACCAAATTTTCATTCTAAAATAAATAATTAATTTAATTATGTCAAGTTTTAAGAATAGTTACTTTGTGTAAACTTTTTTACAGTGGATTATAAATGTAAATTAGTTACAAGAGCATCGGCATAAAATAACTTGGATGGAATGTACAAATACACATGTATGTAAGAAACACACATGCGTAAACCATACAATATTGTTTTTTATTTTTTACAAGAGTTCACAAGAGAAAAGAGATATGTACCATCTATCCATTCATATTATATACATAGATGATAACACCATTCAGATAAGTAGCCAACCTTGATAGAAAAATAACTAATTAAACTAGTATCATGTTCTTCAGTACAGTTACTTTGTGAAAACTTTTTCACGGTGGATCAGAAATGCAAATTAGTTCCAAGGGCATCGGAATAAAATAGCTTGGATGAAATGTACACACATACATGTACGTACAAAACTTATGTATGTAACAAACACATATGTCTAACCCATATATAATGTTGTTTTTTATTTTTTTACCAGTGATTACTAGAGAAAAGAGACATGTATCATCTACCTATTTATATTATATACATAAATGAAAACATTATTCAGATAAGTATAAAACTTTCATAGTTTCATATAAAAATAAGTAACTAAACTAGTGTCAACTTCTTCAGTATATTTACTTTGTGGAAACTATTTTACGGTAGATTAGAAATGTAAATTAGTTACAAGGGTATGGGGATAAAATAGCTTTGAAGGAATGTACGCACACACATGTATATACATACCTAATGTACGTAACAAGTACATATGTTTAAACCCATATAATATTGTTTTATATTTTTACCAGAAATTACAAGAGAAAAGAGATATGTGTCATGTACCTATTTATATTATATACATATATGATAACATCATTCAGATAAGTACCAAACTTTCATTGAAAAATAAATAATTAAACTAGTGTCACGTTCTTAAGTAGTGTAACTTTGTGGAAATTTATTGTTTTAACAGTGGATTAAAAATATAGATTATTGATAAGCGTATTAGAATGAAATAGTTTAGAATGTATAAGGAGACTTTATGATATATGTATATCTATCAGATATCTATGTGATATTACATTTTTCAAGAAATTTTGATATCATTGTACAGATCACTCGTATAGAGATCAGAAAAAATGTTGTTAACACATAACTACGACAATTAGCAAGGATAATTGTTATTACATACTCAAAATTGTGCTCAACCACTGTATGTTGTATAAAATTTTAATTGATAACCACCATAGAGAAAATATTTTTGTTCCCAAAAGTTAAAAACTGTTAGTATAAACATTTGTAAACTATTAAAAACATGTTTGTAACATTTTTTAACAGCTTTTAACAGTAACTAATAGCTATTACATTATTTAATAACTATTAAATATTAGTTACTTATTATTAATAATTAATTATTAGTAATTAGTAATAAATTAAAAACTAAAAGTATTAACTAATACAATTCATTATTAACTGACTTATATGAATATATAAATAACTTGTCTATTAAAAAATTATTAATTATTAATTATTATTATTATTAATAATAATTAATTAATCATAAATTTTTCTTAAATATCAAATTCAAAATTATTTTAAACTACTAGAAACTGTTTTTAAATTTTTATAAACTATTATAATTAAAAAAAATAGTCTAAAATACTACATTCTGTAACATTTTTAAACAGTTTTAAACAGTTCCAAAGAGTTTTAAATAATTTTTAACAATTATTAACTGTTATTAACATTAATAATTTACGACAGGGCATGTATCATGTTCGATGTCAATAATTTGTAAAAAGTACCTTTGTGAATGTCGATATCAAGGAATGTAAATGTGCAGAAAACTTGTGTTATGGTAATTACGTTTCAAAGATTTCATTGCTAATGGACTACAACGTTCATTATTAATAAAATCATTCCTGTAAAAATAAAACATTATATTTTTAGAGAAACTGTTTCTTTTCGAATATAGAACCATGTCACAAAAACAAATTTACTTTGAAGAACAGTATTATTTAGGGTGATTCGTTCAAGTAAATAACCATGTCCCCCCAGGCGGAAATAAATTATGCACACAATTGTTAATAACTAAATATAATTTTTATTTGTAGTTATTTGCTATTATTTGCAATTTGTAAATGCATGATTTGGGACGCTAATAACACCTAATAATAGTTTTTAAGAATTATTTGATGTTAGTAATAGTTCTTCACAGTTATTTGAAGTTATTAGCATTTATTTGTCTTTTTTTATTCTTCAAATGAAAGTCATAACAAAAATGCTAATAACAGTTATTTTGGAATTCAGCAAGTTTGAATTCCCGCGCGTTCTCGCGGAACGGCTCCACTCACTGAGTCGCCGCGGCGCGGCAGCACCTCGTGGTGTCTCGGCGGAAAAGCTGAGACGCTACACTGACTACTCAAGTTATACGTGATATGTCGGTCTCTCTCGCTCTTTCACATGCAAATGTGAGAGAGTGATTGATTTAATTATTGCGGTAACGAGGTCGAGGTCGAGAAGACGGAAGTGGTTCAAGGCCTCGCTCTCTCTGCATCTAGCTCGCCACGAGGTCACACCGGTAGGCAACTACACTGCAATTCTCCGTCTGATTTATCAGCATTCTACTCGGCTCTACTCATCTATTTCACTGGCTCTTCTCATCTCCGGCTTCACTCATCACGGAAAACTCATCTGCTTGCTTCGGCCACTGCATCGCGGGAGCAACTCACCGTTGCAGTTTATCTGCAGCACTCGTGCAAGGTAACCTCAAAATTACACAGTGACTAAGCACGTGCGCGGACACAGACCAACTCTTTACACTCTTGCCTGGCGGAATTCTCACACACACACGAGTGGATCAATAATTACCTACTCGTGTGCGCTCAATTATGGGTCACAATTAAGTCAATAATATTGAATTGTGTACTCAACCAGCAACACCGTCGACCACAGAGCGAGTTGCGGCAAAGTCAAGGCAAGCGTTACACTCACTCATTGGAAGTAGCAAGACTCGGTAGCATCACTCATTGAATATATATCAATTAACGGATATACTCAAATTTGGCCAAACTCATTAGGCGACACAGGCTAGTCATCTCTAGTGAGAGATTGCAACTACATGCGTCTAAGTACTTCTTACTCAATGGTTACTGCGTACACACTACTTGATAATATTCACTCATTTATATCATTAGAAAGAAAACCATTTCAACTCAGACTATTACTTGAATGCGAATCTTTAGACTTAATGTAATTTAAACTGTAAATGAATCATTGTTAACTATTGTTAATTATTATTAGAATTTAAAAGATTGTAATTTTATAAATCAGAATGTAATTTTGATGCGACGTAGAACTAAGATAATATATTGAAGTTTTATTTACTTATATGTGTGACTCAAATTTTATTTCAACACCCACAGCATGAACTCATATGACTCTAACTATGGCTTTCTCAACCAACAGTTATTTGCATTTTTATTGAAAAAAAATATTATAACAGATATAAATGATTATTATTTATAATTAAATATTAATATTGTTGTATAATTTATAACTTTATTACGATTATAACGATAATTTTACGATAATAATTGATAATTAACTACCGACAAATACTATTAACGTAAAATTGTTACTTAAAATCAATAAAGTTATAAAATGCATTAGATTTCTAACAAGTAACCCTACGGAAGTGTCACTCACCGATTTACCTGAGACTTTGCATACGGCTTCTATATCGAAAAATATGACACACGTATTTTTTTTAGCTGCCCATAAAGAGTTTTAAGGTCGTAAATCACCAATCGTGAATTTTTATACGTGAAATGAGAATATATCATCAGTAAATTCATAACTTCGTAACCCTTTTCGTGTTCCAAAAAAAATTTTTTTTTTTAGCACACCTATGAGACATGTTTTTTCTGGCACATTACACCTTATATTATAAGGAAAAAACGTTGTCCAATCGAAAACTTTTGGGTGAAATCCATATTTTGCTGAGGAAAATGAGCGATTTTTCCCGAATCCACGTAATTCAATGATTTTTGATTATTTTTAGCGATTTTCAAATGCACGTAACTTGGCGCCGAATTGACCGATTTGAACGATTCTCATCTCAAATTAAAGCTCTTTTTTACTGTAATCGTTTTTTGTGGAATGTTTGTTGACCACTTTCATAGCTTGCTATTGGTTAATCAACAAGGACCGCACTTTTCGTCCATTTTTCCCATGTTAAATTCCCATAAGAAAAATGAAATGCAGCAAAAAAATGGATGCACCCATAATTTCTTCTTATAATATAAGGTGTAATGTGCCAAAAAACGTGTCTCATAGGTGTGCTCGGAAAAGAAATTTGGAACTCGAAAAGGGTCACAAAATTATGAATTTAGTAAATCCGATTTACTCATATACCATATAGCCCAATAATAATAAACATCTTTAAGTTATTTTATCTATTCTACCAAATTGAATATGACACGTAAATTTTGGATAATATTAATGATTTTAGACTGATATGCGCCTCATAAAATCTATTTTAGGTACATGGTTACCCTTGCAGTCACAGGAACCAATATATTAGCACCTTTTTTTTCTTTTTTTCTTTTTTTATGTAAAATCCTGAAAATTTTTGCATTGTTAGGTAGTATAAAAGACTTAAATTATAAATCGAATAGGACTTTTTATTAATCCATAATTGTTCATAATTGTTATAAACAAATACACACCAAAAAAAGTTGTTTCTTGAATTTAATTCATAACTAAAACAGTTGAAGAAAAGATCATTTTCAATGTATTATTATTGGTAAGAGAAGTAAAGGCAGATTCTATAAACTATTGTTCTCATCACCAGGTATTTGTGTTTATAGTAATGATAATGAAAAGATAATAATGGTAATAATTATTACGTGATGTACTACTTTATTTGATTAGTACTAGAAAGATATAACAAGTGAATATTTTTCTTATTCCAATGTTTTGCAGTTGAGCATTCGATTCAATAACGAATTATTACTACTATTGCAATTAATATTTTTTTTTAGATTAAATAATTGTATTCTAAGATTAGTAAAATCTATTATTCCTGAATCGTATATTATAAATTTATAACGTAATATAGACGATTGTTGCCCTACTCGTATTTGCAGATATTTTTTAGTTTTCTTTAATTTCTTTACCAAACAAATAATTCACTTTCAATAAAAAGAAGTTCATTTAGTATTGCAAAATTTTTGTTGAATAATAAAATAAAAACAATACCACATTTGATTTTTTTTTATTCCTAAGCTTTTGAATGTGGGAGAGAACCGGTGCTATAGTTAGACCACTTTCTACATTTTCTTTATTTATTTTTTTTTGTAACACGGGTACATTTTAATTTAAAAATTATGCTAATAATATTGAAAATTTAAATATGAAAATAATACAAAGTGCTAAAATTATTAAATAATTAATCATTATAACCTAAATTACGTTTAAAAATAGATAATCATAATCTTTTCAAGAATCACTGGAAATTTTCTGGAATATAAAATTTACTCTTGTATATGAGAAAATTTTCAAACTTCCGACTGAAAAATAAAACGAATATTCCTCGTTCCAATGTACATGACTAACATCGACAGTTTGACAGGTTTTGACCTCTGTTACTCCAATCACAAGATATTAGCTTTGGACCAACCTACTCGTATGCCAACTTGCCTCGATCTCCCCTATGCATTAATAAAAAATAGAGCAATTAATAGTTATTTAGATAAAATCGAAAGCAGTTACTTCAATTGAGTTTACATGATTTTTTCAATAAAAACTATAGTGGTGCAATTATGTGGAATATAGAAACAGTGATAATTTGACAATTTGTTAAAGAAGTTTATCAAAGTTATTCAAAAAAATTTTGTAATAGACGAGAAAGGTGAATAAAAGCTTTTTATTATATTTATTACATATCTCATTTCGTTATTTATTTACTTTTATTGCTAAATAAATATATGAATGATTTAAGGGAAGTAAAAATTGCATAGTTTTAATAAATATAATTTTTGCATAGTAAAATCATAAAACAAAGAAAATTTAGAATTATTAGTATTCAATTTTAAGTTTAAGGTGAAAGTCATTCTATTAAATACTTCGAGAAAAAATTATAATAACGTAAATTTTTATAAATAAGAAAAATATAGATATTCTATATCGATATTGTATCGATATTGTATCAATATTGTATCAATATTTTCCGAATATTTAAAAATAACTATGTTTAATAATTAAAGTTTCATCAAATTTTATCTAAAGGTAAATATCTTAATTTAAAAAAAAATATTCTTCACGAACAAATTTATTTACTTAAAAAGGATCACCATTAATAAGATCAAAACGTTGCGCAAATAAAATGAATTTACTGTTATAAATCATTAACGTCTTATACATTTTTACATTTAATAACATCACGGCCGTCATAAGCTTCATTATCAAAATTATTTCATTAATAAAGTTTAACGTATTATAAATTTGTAAAATAACAAATATTTTTTTTCAGAGTTGTAATAAATAATTTTACCCTGTCAAATAATTACAAATTTTCATATTTAATATTATTTAAAGTTTACAACTTTAATTTTTGCTCTTCATTATTTAATTAGCAATACTACATAAGTACTTAACGATTTTTTTACATTAATTTGTAATATGCTTGCATTTAAAGAAATAGTTATTTTCGATACAAGTGTGAAAAAGTGATTTTATCCTCGTGGTGGACGTTTGCGCCCGAGCGAAACAAGGGTGAAAAGGCCACACGAAGATACAACCACTTTCTCACTCGTGTATCAAACATTATTTTTTGACACGACGTGTGACAAGCTTAATCTAGGGCATCTTTTTTTATTAGAGCGTGTGCAAAATCGAACTTTGCGCACGGAGTGTAAAAAAAAATTATTTATTTCAGATACAAGTGTATATTTTGCACAATAATGATCAATCCTAAGAATGTTTTAACGCTATTAGGAAAAGCTTTCAATGATTCTCGATTTGACATTCAATCAATTATTACTAAAGAAGAAAAACAGTTTTCGCTAGAGCTTGAAACTTTAATTAAAGATGCAATAAATGATAATTTATTTATAGAAACATATGATACGTTAAATTTTGATGAAGAAAGTGTAATTTCTGATGCTTGTGCTATAGAAGAAGAATTTGAAGATGATTATAATGTAATAAATAATTTAGAAAGTAGCAAAAAAGTTTTGGTACCAATAGATCTAGATTATAAAACCAATGCTGTTAATTTTTGGCGTTCTGGAAGTAAAGGACGTCTTAAACTAACTACAGTTAAACATAGGTTTAGAAAAGTCAATAATGTTAAGACATTATTAGATGGGAGAAACAAATTTCTCAAGGGGGAACTAGACTTGACAAATTATTTGAAAATTTCTGAATATGTCCTAGAACAATTTCAAAATGGGCGAGAAAAATCTCTACCAGTTCATGATTTAGATATAAAGAGATGGGCTATTAAATCTGGAGATGATGTTGGTCTATCAAATGAATTATTTACAGTATCTTCAAAGTGGATTTATAAATTTAAACAGCAGCATCGAATTGTATCAAGGAAAATTAATAAATTCGTCACTACATCTAGTTTGAAAAATAAAGTAGCATTATCTGAAGAGACTTCGCGATTCACGGATAAAGTTAAATTTGAAATTTCACAAATAGGAAGAGATAATGTATATAATACTGATCAGTCGGGTTTTAATCTGTAAATGCGTGCAGGGCGTACATTGTCTTTCAAGGGAACTTTGAAAATTGAATCATTGGCGCAATCTTTAAATTCGCTTACTCATAGTTACACGATTCAACCTTTTGTATCTGCAAGTGGAGTTTTAAAATCCCCTTTACTTATAGTAACACAAGAAAAAAACGGTTATTTCGGACCATTGGTAGAAAAAAATTTATACAAAGCAGAAAATATTATTGTGTTTGCTTCAATATCTGGAAAATTAACTTCAAACTTAATAATTAAATGGTATGAAGAAGCTTTTCTACCTAATGTTGGAGAAACTTCTGTTTTGTGTTTAGATTCTTGGTCAGGACAAACTGAAAAAAAAATTTCAAGATGTAATTGTTTGTAATAAGCAAGTGAAAATATTGACAATTCCGGCTGGTACAGCAGGAATGATACAACCACTCGATGTATACACCTTTAGACCATGGAAAAATTTTTTGAGGTGTTTTTCAGATTTAATTATTTTAAATAGTTATGACATTAATTTACATTTGCGAAATAACATACTGAAACTTCAATCTCTCATTCATAATCAATTTTCTTCACCTAGATTCGTTAATATGTTTCAGTATGCTTGGAATAAAAGTGGATATGTAGAAAAACCGCCACATTTTGAAACTCCAGTAGATTACTGTTTTAAAAATTGCGATGAATCTTGTCAACTATGCAGTAGTATTGCTATTATTAGGTGCGCTTGGTGTACTAAAGCTCTATGTATCGATCATTTCTTTGACCCAAGCAATAGAAGTAATCCGCATTATTGTAAATAATAAAAATACATATTAATTATAAATAAATTATACTATAAATTAGATAACTCATAGTTTTTATATTTTTATTCTCATAACTTTTTTCATTCTCTGATATTCATTTCAGGAAAAATACTAATAAGTTTTTAGTTACCATAGATACATTAATATTACTGTAGAGAAAATAAAAAGTTATTATTTTTTTTATTTAATGTAAAGAAAATTAAAAAATTATTATTATTTTATTTATCATAATGCGCCTAAAACTATTTTTTTTTATTTCTTGTTTTCACTTTACGGTACCACCATCTCTCTTTTTTACTCTCTAACATGTGCACTACTATTTTTGACCTAGGAATTGTAAAAAATGGGAAATTTTACATACATATAGAATTTCTTTTTGTATTAGGTCGAAGTAACCTTATAAGATCATGTAATGGTCAATAAAATCCTTTTTATTGCAAATCTAGTGAAAATCGACCTCTAGAAAAGATGCATCATTTAAAGAAGGCGAAAATCGTCTTCAACGTTAAGTTGAAAGTCATTTTTACTTTTCATTCTTCAAATCATAAAACCTTTGTAGAGGTCGAGTTCCAGTAGACTACAATAGAAAGAATGATAGTGACCATTCAATGATTATAAGGTCATTATGATAAAAAATGTCAGATTTTGATCTTCAAATATCCTTGAAAATTGTTTTTCGGTCAAATTGCAGATCATTTTCAGATTGTCCTTCTTGAACCGTTCAACTTTGGTGAAAGGCAGATTTCGCCTTTGAACCATGCCTTTGAAGCAATTTGCGTGAATAGATTTAATAGGCCTGCCTTGTATATAAAAATTTACAATTGGCTATCCACAACCTTAAAACTCTTTATGGGCACCTAAAAACATAAAGGTGTCTCATATTTTTCGGTATAAAAACCGTGTGCAAAGGCTCAGGAAAATCGGTGAGTGACACTTCCGTAGGGTTACTTGTAAGTTACAAAACAGTAGAAAATGGTACAAAATTTTACACAGTGACGGTTGTGGATCAAAGATTATCAGTCTCACAGCCAGAGTTAAGTGTTGTTAAGTAACTATTGCAATATTGTGATTCAGAATTTCAAATTGATAAATATATTAGTTACAGATATATACTTCTCTCAGTGCATCTAGCGAACATTTCCTTACCTGCTAAATTCAGTTAAAACGCATTCGGAGTACTATTTGTTTTAACCCAATAAGTTCGAAATTATTAATGCGCCATTACTGCAGTTGCCATTAGATTTCTAATAGAAAACAATTATATTCCAATAAAAAGAAAATAATCTGCATGTAGCAGCTTGTTTAAAATTTCGAGGATTAAATCTTGGCATATAACTAGAAAACACTCGAACAAACAGCATTCGCGTTCTCGTCTACGCGTATAGCACGGCGTTTAGATCATGCTGCGTGGTGCGTTACATATGCACTTGATGCACTTTCCTTGCAATTCGGATTAGGCTAACGATCATTGAAGTACTCTCCGATATGTGCAATTTTCACCTTGCAAGTTAATTGTATACCTGCTGCGTAGCTTCACATGCAATTGTCTCCCCCCAGAAAATGAACTGAATTATGAAATAGGCCGTGTAGTGACTCATATCATGTTCGTGATTGACTTAGCATTAATGAAGTAGAATTTCAGCAGAAGTAAAAAGATTTATTTACCATGGTAACTCGTGCACGAGCAATTCCTTCCACACCACCTAGTGCATGAAGCTCAAAATGTTTTCCAAAAGAAAATAACAAAAACGAAAGCACGATAGGCGGCTTGAATTGCAACGAAGTACTTTATTATTTAAATTTTGAGTTACATAACTACTCGGTCTTGTACTTCCCAACAAACCAAAGCCGCCAGCCATGCTTTCGTCATTGCTATTCACATTATAACAGGGCTGTAGCAACATGCATAGTAGGCGATCAAGAAATCACGCGTGCACAAGTGCATTTTCTATTGAAGCCTTAAAAATCAAGGCTGCCTTTCTCAGACGATTAAACAAACACTAGTCGAACGTGTACCTCGAATCAATTCAAGCCAACCGCCGAGCTTTCGTCCTTACTATTCTCATTATAACAGGGTTTTAGCTACCCGTAATGAAAAATCTCAGGTGAGATCTCAGGTGATTTCTCAGGTGATATCTTAGGTGAGATCTCATGTTAAAATCTCACCTGAGATTCTGCTTCAAACGTTGCGGAAAACTTACCTAAATTAAAAAGCAGCTTTATCAGTACTGAAAATTGTCTATTAGGATGTTTTACCTCTCAGACGAACTCAAATATACACGTTTAGAAGCATTTCCCTGGCAGAAAATAGTTCTATTTTTTTCTGCTTTTTTCTGTTTTTTTCTGTTTATTCTTATTTTTTTCGATTTTTAAAAATTTTTTTCTGTTTTGTTCTGTCTTCTTCTGTACGAATTGGAACATTGGATATAGAAAATAAACAGAAAAAAAATAAATAAAAATGAACAAAAAAAACAATAATATATAAAGAAAAACAAAAACAAATAGATAAAGACAATGACAAAATTACCAAACTCTATTTTATTAAATAATTAAATTAAACAGTAAAAAACAGAAAAAAACAATAACATATAAAGAAAAACAAAAATAAATACATAAAGACAATGGGGAAATTTTTTTTAAAATCATATGTTTTAAGATATTAAATAGTGGCAAAATTTGAATTTTGTTGGTTTCTTACTTTCTTTAAGGAGTGTCTACATAATATGCCTTGCGCCAAGGCACACGATTCTGAGCCAATCGGAGCAAATTAAGCCTCCAAGCTGGAGATTGTCTCCGATTGGCTCAAAATCATGTGCCTTGGCGCAAGGCACATTATGTATACACTCCTTTAAGTTTTATACAGAACTAGAAATTAAATATTAGCTTAAAATGATAATTATTTTTTTCAAAAAAGAACTAATTCTGAAGTGGACTGTATGTTTAGAAATGTTTTATTTTTAAGAAATAATTTAAGGTGGTTAATAATTTAACCACTTAATGTACATTTTTTCCATTCATAAACGGATTTTTGAGTAAACATTTAATGTATAAGATGTGAAGGTATATTAGAAAAGTTATTAAAAGTATAATGCAAGTGTTCAGTGACAGTTGAATTCAAGTTTTAGAAATAGCTTTTTAGTACTCGAATTTTTATTGGAAACTTTATACTTAAAATAACAGGGATCGATACTAAAGAAAAAATAAGTCCATACTAACTTTTAGAAAAAAAAATTTAGTGTACAGATTCAAATCAATTTTGAAAGGAAGTGAAAGATATTCTATTGTGTAGACAAAAAATTATAGAACCTTCGCTTCTGTCAGAAAGCTACCATCATCAACCATCGTCTGAATCTCAATATGATATAAGTGACATTTTATTTACTGAAGTGAAAACTGTTATTCATTACAATAAATATATATTAGTCGTATTCTCTTTAATAAGTAATAACATTATAAGTGAAAAAGAATAATGAAGGAAAAGTAAAAAGGTTCCCCCTATCAGATATTAAAAGAAGATCAATATAGGAGTGTTGCTGCTATAAACATTTTTTTAAGCATTTGGCTAAGGCGATACTGGCTTCATAACATGCATTAAAGATTTTGACTTTCTCAACACATTCTACATTTACCTCAGTATATAATTACCTATGTGTGAAAAGGTTTATTAAAAATATGTAGCACCAAAGGAAGTTTATATTTGACTGACTGATGTAGCTATGGCTGTTGCTGCTACGTGTGCTCATAGCTTACAAGTCTGATGGACCATAAACTGAGGTATCAGAATACTTGTTCCAAATATAAAAGATATTAAGCTAAAAACAATACTTTTTTATATTTCAGGGCAGAGCAGGAGTTACAGAAGCAGAGTTACAGAAATACAGTTGTATTTTGATAATTTTATCTTTAAAGCTGTTTTCTACATAATGTAAAATTGTGGGCTCTACCGTCGACTCCAGGTCCAGGAACTGCATATATTTTGATGGAACAGATCCTAAAATCTTGGTATTATATGACTATTGACTGATGAGTTGTATGTATCCAAGTTATTTAAGTAAATAATTTTTTATATACTTTACAATACTGTACTTGTGATTCTCATTAAATACTTTCTATTTCAGATTCAAGTGCAACGCAGACACAACTTGTAGGAGTGATGTATCATGTTTTAGATTGTATTAAATTAGATTCAAATTATTATACGCTGCGACAAGGTATCATCTTACTGACCTCGTAATCGCATGATTGCATTTAAGAATTCAACTGAGCTTTCTGTGTAAGTAGTTAATCTAAGATGATTCTTCACCTTGAATTTTTTTCTTTCGTTGAGATACGTAGGGCAATCGATTAGAATGTATTTTATTGTTCGCAATTTACCTTATAAGTTTCACTTTGGATTTTTCTTTGAGACACTTTATTTTCTATATTTGTTTTTTGTAAAAGAATATTGTTAACACGTACTCAGTAGTTCGATTTGTGAAATTCCTACTGAACTCCTGTTCAGTATAATATAATATAGGAACACAAGACCGTATACTCTTTCCATATCTATACAAATTGCTAGAAGAGATTGGTTGGTTTCGAAAGCATTGCATATGTTTGTTCCGACAGCCAATAAATAATCTTTAGCCGAACAATTTTCTCCAAAACCGCTGCTTATTACGTTGCTAATTTGAAGTGTTCTTTCGGAGCTCGCGCTGCTTTCTTTCTGCCGCGCCTGGACGTTAGCGCCGCGTATCTGCGCGGCCGTGTGTAGTACTAACGCCGTAGTATCAACGGTCGGAGTTGCCGTGCGTGCGTGCCGTATACATAAACACATGTGTCGTCCGATTCCCGGTGTTGACTGCATTGTATGCCCTTCTCGGTGATGACAGCTTCGATTGAAGTAAATACGATATTCCGGCAGGTGTATTTCTCCTCCTCGTGTCCGTTGGCTAGTGGCGATTCGGTGGGGACAGCACGGCAGCGGGGTTAACGACGAGAGCAGACCTGGTAAGCACCTCTGACGTTCCTAACCTCTGATAGGTATGCTGATGGTACTGATGTTTTCTTGCAGGTTGCTGGGGCAGCGAGAGGAGCGAACAACCACCACAGCTGTCAGCTGTACTCTCCAGTTGCCAATGTTGTTAGTGTCGTTTATTTATTAGCTATATGTGGTTTTTAGGTGCTCTACTCTCTCTGCGTGGCTCCCAGATGATTAGCTGCTCTGCGGTTTGGGCTACGTCAACTTCCCTGCTGTGGCTGTCCCAGACAATGATGTGACTTGAAGATCTTTGTCCGTCTTTCCTCCTAGTTGATGTAGCTGATCGCTTAACGGAGGGCTGCTAGCAGATTGATCATCGTAGTGAGCAGGCTGGTATCCATGAGGTAGAGCCAGCCTGGACCATCCAACCCCACTGGGCTATTTCTGCAGCTTCCTCAATGATCTTCGAGTGTCAGTGCTTTAGAATGTGAGGGGGTAGGTAGAGAAAGTAGGGGGAAACTTAAAAGGTGTAGGGTCTGTGTTTAGAGGTGATGCGGATAGGTAGATTCAACCCATCGCCTTAGTTCATTTTAGTAATTTCTAGTTTTCACCAGGGTATGGGAACTCGCCTCAGGGGATCTGTTGAATAATAATACATTATTGTGTATTCCGCAGACTTCCCACCGAGACTTGCCTAGCTAAGGTTTTTCTGCCTCGCTGTAAGTCTGACAAAGTCAGCTGGCATTTATTTTCTTTGGGACATGGCCATTTGCCATGTTATAACCATTGATTGATTTGATACCAATCTATAGTAATTGGTAACTTCATCAATTTGCAATCGAATGCTGTAGTTGTTGCTTGATTTTATTTAATACTGTATTGGCATAATTTTATTTAATACTGTATTTGCATGATTTTATTTAATATTGATAATTACTTTATCAATTTGCTATCGTAGATTGTATTCATAATTTTGCATGACATTATTTAATCTACAGCAATTGATAAATTCTTTACTGATCTGCAATATAATATTATTTATGTATTATATCGCATTATTTATATAAGTATTTTTGTATTTATCGACTTGCAATCAAATGCCATTATTATAATTTTGCATAATATTATTTATCACCATAGTAATATGGATTCCTTTATGAATCTGCAATGGAAATAATGTTTTTATGATTTTGCATGTTTTAAAAAGTTGCAGTATATGTATACTGCAGCATTACTATCAGTATGTGTATTCCCTTACAAAAAAGAATTATAGTTTTACATATAATAATGAATATAGTTTGGCTATAGTCAGACTACAGTCGGACAATTGTCTAACTATAATCATAACTACAGTCATACTATTGTCTAACTATAATCATAACTACAGTATTTTTACGGTATTATACGTGACTACTATAGCACATGACTCGAACTATAATTACCGAATATAATCATTACTACATAGTGACAATCGTGTACTACAGTCAACTACTATACCCCTGAAATCGAACTATAATCGTCACTACATGACCGTAGTACCAACTATAATTCGTGACTATAACCTATAATAGTCGAGTATAATCATGACTATAGATCTGTGGTTTCGAACTATATTCAACTACTATACCCCGGAAATCGGACTATAATCGTCAATACATGACTATAGTACCTACTAAAATTCGTGATTATAACCTATTAATAGTGCATGATTTATAAGAAATAAGAAAATTCAGAATGCATGATATTAGAAATAAGAAAATTCAGAATGCATGATATATTATAAATAAGAAAATTCATAATGCATGTTGTAAAACAGTTGTGTCTAACAATACTAGTGCATGTATTGTTGCCTTATTTCGTACTATTATGTATCAAAGAATTACTATTAGTATGCAATTGCTGTACATGATAGAATGTTTCTATACAATTTGAAATGTATAATGTTGTTTGTAAATAAATTTTCAGTTTGAAAATGGATTTTAAAAAATATCAAATTTACAAGAAAAGAATCTTGTACAAAAAGCTAAATTACAACTTCTCTTATATTATGCATGCCATATGTGACTATTTTTTGGAACTAAAAGTTCCATCTACTGTTCCATATACAATAGTTGGCTCCACCTACATTGTCGACTAAACCCAACATGATTTTTGTGGAGTATCACATGGCCTTAAATACCATTTATTAATGTATTTAAACGTATTCAAGTAACTTTAATAGTTCAAGAATAATTTAATAATTTTAAAAAATTACTCTGATTGATTAAATACTACTGATTAATGTATTTAAACATATTAAACGACTTTGTAAATTTTATTATGAAAACGTTATAAGAATAAAATACTTAGTTTATTTAAAAAATGATTTATTTATTTCTAAAAAATTCTTAGATATAAAAATATAATTTATTTATTCGAAGTAAAATTAACTAACAAAAATTTGTTTCATAAATTATGTGTTGTATTTTTCAGTTAATCTCTATTTTTTATTATTAATTCTCGTTTATTTCTACATATTAAAATTTTTTTCTATATAATCAAATTTTTTTCTGAGTATTTTAATTTTTTTCTGTTTATTTTCGTTCTTTCCTATTCCTATTGTTCCAATTCGTACTATAAAAAGCAAAAAAAAAACACAACTTGGAATAAAAATAAATAGAGAAGAACAACGGTATACAGAAAGAAACAGAAAAAAGCAGAAAAAAACAGAAAAAAAAAATTATAAAAAATAGATAAAAACAAAGAAAAGCAGAACTATTTTCCGCCAGGGTTTACAAAATTCTTCAATTTTTACAAATTTGGTAGGTGAGTTTTCAGGTAAAATCTCATGTACTAATTTCCATAAATTGAAAAATTATGTAAAATGCTTTTAAACGTGTATATTTGAGTTCATCTGGTTGATAAAACATCTTAACAGGCAATTTCCAATACTGATAAAGCTGCTTTATCATTTAGATAAGCTTTCTGCAGCATCTATAGCAGAATCGCAGGTGCAATATTGACATGAGATCTCACCCGAGATCTCCCCTGAAAATTCACCTGAGAAAATACTTGAGATCACATATGAGATTTTTTAGTAGGGACATGCACAGTAGGCGATAAAACATCACCCTTGTACACGTGCATTTTCTATTTAAACCTTAAAAATAAAAGATGCCTTGCACAGGCGATTAAACGAAAACTATTCTGACGTGCACATCTAAACAATTCAAGCCAGCCGCCTAGCTTTCGTTTTGATATTTTCATTATAACAGGACTTTATTACATATATAGTTGGTGATAACTAAATCACGTACGTACAAGTGCATTTTCTATTGTAGCCTTAAAAATAAAGGCTGCCTTGCGCAGACGATTAAGCGCAAGCTAGTCGGATCTGTTCTTCCTACCGATTCAAGCCAGGCCCCGAGCTTTCGTTCTGATATTCTCATTACAACAAGACATTAGCTCTATGTACAGTAGATGATATATAATTCGGCTTGCTTATCTGCATTTTCTATGGAAACCTTAAACATGTACCTCGAGTCAATTCAAGAAAGCCGCAGAGCTTTTGTTCTCATCGTCTCATTATATCAGGGCTTTAACTACATGCGTAGTAAGTGATAGAGTAATTGGAATTGTACAAGTGTATTTTCATCTGAATCCTCAAAAATAATGGCTTCCTTGCGCAGAGGACTAAGCGAAATAGAGTCAAACGTGTACTACCTAGCAATTCAAGCCGGCCACCGAACTTTTCTCCTCGATATTCTCAGTACAACAGGTCTTTAGTTCCATGCACAGTAGGTGATGAAGGAATTATGCTTGCACAAGTACATTTTCATTTAAAACGTGACAAATAATTGCTGTCCTTTGTAGGCGATTAAGCGATACCTAGCCAACGTGTACCTCTAATCAATTCAAGGAAGCTGCCGAGCTTTCATTCTCATTTACTCATTATAACAGAGCTTCAGCTACATGCACAGCAGGTGAGCAAGTAATCGAGCATGCTTAAGTGCATTTTCTATTCAAATCTTAAAAAGTAAAGCTGCCTTTCGCAGGTGATAAAGCGAAAACTAGTCGAACGTGTACCTCGACTCAATTCAAGCCAGCAGCCGAGCTTTCGTTTTGATATTTTCATTATGACAGGGCTTAATTTACTACATACACATTTGGTAATAAAGAAATGACCCTTGCACACACCCATTTCTATTTAAACCTTAAAAATTAAGGCTACTTTGTGCAGGCAATTAAGCGAAAACTATTAGGATGTGTGCTTTCTACCATTTGAAGCCACGTGTAGAGCTTTCGTTCCGACATTCTCATTATAACAGAGCTTCAGCAACATCAACAGTAGGTGATGAAGGAATCGTGCTTACATAAGTACATTTTCTATTGAAACCTTAAAAATAGAGGCTGCCTTTCATAGGCGATTAATTGAAACCTAGTCGAATGTGTACCTCTAATCAATTCTAGCAAGCCGCCGAGCTTGCACTCTGATACGCTCATTGCAACAGAGTTTCAGCTATATGCAGAGTAGGTGATGAAGGAATCGTGCTTGCATTAGTTCTTTTTCATCTAAAACCTTAAAAATAATTGCTGCCCTGCGCCGGAGATTAAGCGAAACCTAGTCAAACGTGTGTCACTAATCATTTCAAGCAAGCTGCCCAGCTTTCCTTCTGATTCTCTCATTCTAAGTTGACTTTAGCTCCATGCACAGTAGGTGATAAGTAATCGATCTTGCTTAAGAGCATTTTCAATTGAAACCTTAAAAATAAAGACTACCTCGCACAGGTGATTAAGCGAAAACTAGTCGGACGTGTACTTTCTACCGATTCAAGCCAGGCGCGGAGCTTACGTTTTGATATTCTCATTATAACAGAGCTTCAGCAACATGCACAGGAGAAAAAATAACCGGGCTTACTAAAGCGCATTTTCTATTGAAAACTTAAAAATAAAGGCTTACTGGCACAGGCGATTAAGGGGGTTTCACCCAAAACGCCTTTTCATAGAAATTGCTCTCAATTTTGACCAGGTGTTGATAATACTATTGTCTATAAGATATTTCTATCTAAAAACTCCCAGCGGTTTAGTTCTCGAGATATTAAATATCAAAATCGCGCATTTTAACACAGCGCCTTATGGAACGGCCCGCGCGAAATGAACGTTTTCGTTTGTAACTCGAAAAGTTTTCTTAGCAAATTTTCTAAAAACCGAAATGTTATTAATGACATCTATTAGAGCAAGACCTTCAAATCCGAGAAAGCCCAGCGGTCTCGTTCGTGAGATACGTTAATTGAAAGTGCGAAATATCAGGTTAGATTTCACGCGCGCGTGAGACGCATGCATGGCGAGGGGAGAGAGAGCGGGAGCGCCGCTGGCGCGCACGCTTGCTGCGCACACACAGACAGGCGTCTCTCGGTGTCTGTGCTCAGTCCCGTAGAAAGCAACTCTCAACAGAAAGAGAGGGGGCGCGCATGCGAGAGCCTGTACGCGTCGCACGGGGCGCCGTGCTCTGTCGGTTCGGGCCTCGTTAGTGCAACCCCTTAAGCGAAAATTAGCCGCACCTGTTCTTCAACCAATTGAAGCCTGGCGCCGAGCTTTCGTTCTGACATTCTCATTATAACAGAGCTTCATCAACATGCACAGTGGATTATAAATTAATCAGGCTTGCACAGATGCATTTTCTATTGAAACCTTAAAAATAAAGGCTACCTCGCGCAGGTGATTAAGCGAAAACTGGACGGACGTGTACTATCTACCGGTTCATGCCAGGCCCTGAGCTTTCGTTCTGATATTTTCATTATAACAGGGCTTCGGCTACCTGCACATTATATGGTGGAGTAATCGAGGTCGAACAAGTGTATTTTCATCTAAAAGCTCAAAAATAATTGCAGCCTTGCGCAAGCGATTAAGCGAATCTTAGTCGAACATGTTTGTCCTACCGATTGAAGCCATGCGACGAGCTTTCACTCTGATATTCTTATTATAACAGGACCTTAGCTCCATGCGCAGTAGGTGAAAAAATAATCGGGCTTGCACAGATGCTTTTTTTATTGAAACCTTAAAAATAAAGGCTATCTCGCGCAGGTGATTAAGCGAAAGCTAGTCGGACGTGTACTTTTTATCGATTCAAGCCAGGAGCTGAGCTTTCGTTTTTATATTCTCATTATAACATAGCTTCAGCTATATACACCGTAGGTGATAAAGTAATTACGCGTATACAAGTGCATTATCTACTGCATACTCAAAAATAAAGTCTGCCTTGCTCAGGCAATTAAGCGAAACCTAGTAGAACGTGTTTTCCTACCGATTCAAGCCAGGCGCCGAGCTTACGTTTTGATATTCTCATTATAACAGAGCTTGATCAACATGCACAGTAAGAGAAAAAATAACCAGGCTTGATAAGAGCATTTTCTATTGAAACCTTAAAAATAAAGGCTACCTCGCGCAGGCGATTAAACGAAAACTAGTCGGATGTGTACTTCCTACCGATTGGAGCCAGACGCAGTACTTTCGACCGGATACTCTCATTACAACAGATTTAGCTCCATGCACAGTAAGTGGTAGAGTAATAGGGCTTGCACAAGTGCATTTTCTGTTGAAATATTAAAAATAAAGGGTGCTACGCGTGGGCAATTAGATGAAAATTAGTCGGACGTATACTTCGTATCAATTCAATCGGCCCGTTTAGCTTTTGTCCCTGGTAATGTCATTACAACAAGTCTTCGGCTCCATGCACAGAAGGTGACTGAGAAATTTATTTTACGTGCACAAATATAACTTTCTATTGAAATTTTGAACATTATGGCCAGACGATGTGCAAGATCTGCAAATCAGATGGAGCGCGTATTTAAATGTAACTGACAAGCTATCACCGTTGATAATTCTCACCCGCCACTGAAAATATAACATTTTCTGTACTTACTGTGCATAGAGCTAAAGACCTATTATAATAAGAATATCAAGGGGGAATGTTCGGCGGTCGGGTTGATGTACTAGGATGTACACGTTTGACTAGGTTTCGTTTAATCCTCTGTGCAAGGTAGCCTTTATATTTAATGTTCCAATAGAAAATACACTCGTGCAAACCCGATTACTTTATTAGCTACTGAGCATGTACCTAAAACTCTGTTACAATAAGTATATCAGAACGAATGCTCGGCTCCAGGCTTCAATCGGTAGGAAGCACGCGTTCGACTAGTTTCCGGTTAATAGCCTTCGCAAGGCAGCCTTTATTTTTAATAATTCAATAGAAAATGCTCTTAAGCAAGTCAGACTACTTTATTACCTACTGTGCATGGAGATAAAGTCCTGTTATAGTGAGAATATCAGAACGAAAGCTCCGCGCCTGGCTTTTATCGGTAGGAACTACATGTCCAACTAGTTTTCGCATAGTCGGCTGCGCAAGGCAGCCTTTATTTTTAAGATTTCAATAGAAAATACACTTGTGCACGCGTGATTACCTTATCACCTACGGTGCATGTAGCTGAAGCCCTGTTATATTGAGAAAATCAGAACGAAAGCTCGGCAGCATGTTTGTATTGATTAGAGATACACGTCCGACTAGGTTTCGCTTAATCACCTTCGCAAGGCAGCTTTTATTTTTTAGGTTTCAATAGATAATGCTCTTTAGCAAACCCGATTATTTTGTTACCAACTGTGCATGTAGCTAAAGCTCTGTTATAATCAGAATAGCAAGGACCGAAATTCAGCGGCTAAGTTGAATTGATTCCAGGTACACGTTTGACTAGTTTCCGCTTAATCGCCTTCGCAAGGCAGCATTTATTTTTAAGGATTCAATAGAAAATGCATCTGTGCAAGCCCGAAGAATTTATAATCTACTGTGCATGTTGCTGAAGCTCTGTTATAATGGGAATGTCAGAATGAAACCTCGGCGCCCGGCCAATTGGTTGAAGAACAGGTGCGGCTAGTTTTCGCTTAATCGCCTGCGCGAGATAGCCTTTATTTTTAAGGTTTCAGTAGAAAATGTATCTGTGCAAGCCCGATTAATTTATAATCTACTGTGCATGTTGCTGAAGCTCTGTTATAATGAGAATGTCAGAACGAAAGCTCAGCGCCTCGCTTCAATTGGTTGGAAGAACAGGACCGACTAGCTTTCGCTTAATCGCCTGTGCGAGGTAGCCTTTATTTTTAAGGTTTCAATAGAAAATGCATTTCTGCAATGCCCATTACTTAATCACCTACTGTTCATGGATCTACAGTCCTCTTATGATGAGAGTATCAGAACGAAGCTGGGCGGCTGGCTTCAATTGATTAAAGGTACACGTTCGACTAGTGTTCGCTTAATCGCCGGCGCATGGCAGGCTTTATTTATCAGGTTTCAATAGAAAATACACTTGTGCACGCGTGATTATCTTATCACCTACGATGCATGTAGCTGAAGCTCTGTTATATTGAGAAAATCAGAACGAAAGCTCCGCAGCATGTTTGTATTGATTAGAGATACACGTTCGACTAGGTTTCGCTTAATCACCTGCGCAAGGCAGCTTTTATTTTTTAGGTTTCAATAGATAATGCTCTTTAGCAAGCCCGATTATTTTGTTACCAACTGTGCATGTAGCTAAAGCTCTGTTATAATCAGAATAGCAAGGACCGAAATTCAACGGCTAAGTTGAATTGACTCCAGGTACACGTTTGACTAGTTTCCGCTTAATCGCCTTCGCAAGGCAGCCTTTATTTTTAAAGATTCAATAGAAAATGCATCTGTGCAAGCCCGAAGAATTTATAATCTACTATGCATGTTGCTGAAGCTCTGTTATAATGGGAATGTCAGAATGAAAGCTCGGCGCCCGGCCAATTGGTTGAAGAACAGTTGCGGCTAGTTTTCGCTTAATCGCCTGCGCGAGATAGCCTTTATTTTTAAGGTTTCAGTAGAAAATGTATCTGTGCAAGCCCGATTAATTTATAATCTACTGTGCATGTTGCTGAAGCTCTGTTATAATGAGAATGTCAGAACGAAAGCTCAGCGCCTCGCTTCAATTGGTTGGAAGAACAGGACCGACTAGCTTTCGCTTAATCGCCTGTGCGAGGTAGCCTTTATTTTTAAGGGTTCAATAGAAAATGCATTTCTGCAAGGCCCATTACTTAATCACCTACTGTTCATGGATCTACAGTCCTCTTATGATGAGAGTATCAGAACGAAGCTGGGCGGCTGGCTTCAATTGATTAAAGGTACACGTTCGACTAGTGTTCGCTTAATCGCCGGCGCATGGCAGGTTTTATTTATCAGGTTTCAATAGAAAATACACTTGTGCACGCGTGATTATCTTATCACCGACGATGCATGTAGCTGAAGCTCTATTATATTGAGAAAATCAGAACGAAAGCTCCGCAGCATGTTTGTATTGATTAGAGATACACGTTCGACTAGGTTTCGCTTAATCACCTGCGCAAGGCAGCTTTTATTTTTTAGGTTTCAATAGATAATGCTCTTTAGCAAGCCCGATTATTTTGTTACCAACTGTGCATGTAGCTAAAGCTCTGTTATAATCAGAATAGCAAGGACCGAAATTCAACGGCTAAGTTGAATTGACTCCAGGTACACGTTTGACTAGTTTCCGCTTAATCGCCTTCGCAAGGCAGCCTTTATTTTTAAAGATTCAATAGAAAATGCATCTGTGCAAGCCCGAAGAATTTATAATCTACTATGCATGTTGCTGAAGCTCTGTTATAATGGGAATGTCAGAATGAAAGCTCGGCGCCCGGCCAATTGGTTGAAGAACAGGTGCGGCTAGTTTTCGCTTAATCGCCTGCGCGAGATAGCCTTTATTTTTAAGGTTTCAGTAGAAAATGCATCTGTGCAAGCCCGATTAATTTATAATCTACTGTGCATGTTGCTGAAGCTCTGTTATAATGAGAATGTCAGAACGAAAGCTCAGCGCCTGGCTTCAATTGGTTGGAAGAACAGGTCCGACTAGCTTTCGCTTAATCGCCTGTGCGAGATAGCCTTTATTTTTAAGGTTTCAATAGAAAATGCATTTCTGCAAGGCCCATTACTTAATCACCTACTGTTCATGGATCTACAGTCTTCTTATGATGAGAGTATCAGAACGAAAGCTGGGTGGCTGGCTTCAATTGATTAAAGGTACACGTTCGACTAGTGTTCGCTTAATCGCCGGCGCATGGCAGCCTTTATTTTTCAGGTTTCAATAGAAAATACACTTGGGCACGCATGATTACCATATCACCTACCGTGCATATAGCAGAAGTTCTGTTATAATGAGAAAATCAAAACGAAAGCTCGGCAACTTGCTTGTATTGATTAGAGGCACACGTTCGACAGGTTTCACTTAATCGCCTGAGCAAGGGAGACTTTATTTTTGAGTATGCAGTAGATAATGCACTTGTACACACGTGATTACTTTATTACGTACTGTGCATATAGCTGAAGCTATGTTATAATGAGAATATAAAAACGAAAGCTCAGCGCCTGGCTTGAATCGGTAGAAAGTACACGTCCGACTAGTTTTCGCTTAATCAGCTGCGTGAGGCGGCCTTTATTTTTAAGGTTTCAATAGAAAATACATCTGTGCAAGCCCGATTAATTTATAATCTACTGTTCATGTTGCTGAAGCTCTGTTATAATGAAAATGTCAGAACGAAAGCTCGGCGCCTGGCTTCAATTGGTTGGAAGAATAGGTCCAACTAGTTTTCGCTTAATCGCCTGCGCGAGGTAGCCCTTATTTTTAAGGTTACAATAGAAAATGCATTTCTGCATGCTCCATTACTTAATCACCTACTGTTCATGAATCTACAGTCCTCTTATAATGAGAGTATCAGAACGAAAGCTGGGCGGCTGGCTTCAATTGATTAAAGGCACACGTTCGACTAGTGTTCGCTTAATTGCCGGCGCCTTTATTTTTCAGGTTTCAATAGAAAATATACTTGGACACGCATGATTACCATATCACCAACCGTGCATGTAGCAGAAGTTCTGTTATAATGAGAAAATCAAAACGAAATCTCGGCCACTTGCTTGTCTTGATTAGAGGCACACGTTCGACAGGTTTCACTTAATGGCTTGAGCACGGAAGACTTTATTTTTGAGTATGCAGTAGATAATGTACTTGTACACGCGTGATTACTTTATCACCTACGGTGCATATAGCTGAAACTATGTTATAATGAGAATATAAAAACGAAAACTCAGCGTCTGGCTTGAATCGGTAGAAAGTACACGTCCGACTAGTTTTCGCTTAATCACCTGCGCGAGGTAGCCTTTATTTTTAAGGTTTCAATAGAAAATGCATCTGTGCAAGCCCGATTAATTTATAATCTACTGTGCATGTTGCTGAAGCTCTGTTATAATGAAAATGTCAGAACGAAAGCTCGGCACCTGGCTTCAATTGGTTGGAAGAACAGGTCCAACTAGTTTTCGCTTAATCGCCTGCACGAGGTAGTCCTAATTTTTAAGGTTTCAATAGAAAATGCTCTTTAAAAAGCCCGGTTATTTTTTCTCCTATATTGCATATAGCTGACGCTATGTTATAATGAGAATATAAAAACGAAAGCTCAGCTCCTGGCTTGAATCGGTAGAAAGTACACATCCGACTAGTTTTCGCTTAATCACCTGTGCGAGGCAGTCTTTATTTTTAAGGTTTCAATAGAAAATGCTCTTAAGCAAGATCGATTACTTATCACCTACTGTGCATGGAGCTAAAGTCCACTTATAATGAAAGAATCAGAAGGAAAGCTGGGCGGCTTGCTTGAATTGATTAATGACACACGTTCGACTAGGTTTCGCTTAATCTCCGGCGAAGGGCAGCAATTATTTTGGAGGTTTCAGATGAAAAAGCACTAATGCAAGCACGATTCCTTCATCACCTACTGTGCATGTAGCTGAAACTCTGTTACAATGAGCGAATCAGAGTGCAAGCTCGGCGGCTTGCTAGAACTGATTAGAGGTACACATTCGACTAGGTTTAACTTAATCGCCTACGAAAAACAGCCTTTATTTTTAAGGTTTCAATAGAAAATGCACTTGTGCAAGCACGATTCCTTCATCATCTACTCTGCATGGAGCTAAAGTCCTGTTGTAATGAGAGTATCAGAACGAAAGCTCTACGCGTGGCTTCAAACGGTAGAAAGCACACATCCTAATAATTATCGCTTAATCACCTGCACAAGGTAGCCTTGATTTTTAAGGTTTAAATAGAAAATGGGTGTGTGCAAACGTGATTTCTTTATTACCAGGTGTGTATGTAGTAAATTAAGACCTGTCATAATGAAAATATCAAAACAAAAGCTCGGCTGCTGGCTTGAATTGAGTCTAGGTACACGTTCGAATAGTTTTCCATTTATCACCTGAGAAAGGCAGCTTTACTTTTTAAGATTTGAATAGAAAATGCACTTAAGCATGCTCCATTACTTGATCGCCGGTCGTGCATGTACCTGAAGCTCTGTTATAATGAGTAAATGAGAATGAAAGCTCGGTAGCTTACTTGAATTGATTAGAGGTACACGTTGGCTAGGTATCGCTTAATGCCTGCAAAGGGCAGCAATTATTTGTCACGTTTTAGATGAAAATGCACTTGTGCAAGCACAATTCCTTCATCACCTACTGTGCATGGAACTAAAGACCTGTTGTAATGAGAATATCGAGGAGAATAGTTCGGTGGCCGGCTTGAATTGGTAGGCAGTACACGTTTGACTAGATTTCTCTTAGTCCTCTGCGCAAGGAAGCTGTTTTTGTGAGGGTTCAGATGAAAATACACTTGTACAATTCCAATTACTCTACCACTTTCTACGCATGTAGTTAAAGCCCTGTTATAATGAGACGATGAGAACAAAAGCTCCGCGGCTTTCTTGAATTGACTCGACGTACGTGTTTAAGGTTTCCATAGAAAATTCAGATAAGCATGCCCAATTATTTTATCACCCACTGTGCATAGAACTAATGTCCTGTTGTAATGAGAATATCAGAACGAAAGCTCGGCGCCTGGGTTGAATCGATAGGAAGAACACGTCCGAATAGTTTTCGATTAATCGTCTGCGCAAGGCAGCCTTTATTTTTAAGGATTCAATAGAAAATTCATTTGTGCAACCCCGATTACTTTATCACCTACTGTGCATGTAGCTAAAGCCCTATTAAAATGAGAATAGCAAGGACGAAAGCTTGGTGGCTGGCTTGAATTGATTCTAGGTACACTGTCGACCAGTTTTCACTTAATAACCTGCGCAAGGCAGCTTTTATTTTTAAGATTTCAATATAAAATGCATTAGTTCAAGTCCGATTACCCCATCACCTACTGTGCATGTAGCCGAAGTTTTGTTATAATGAGAATATCAGAGCAAAAGCTCGGCGCCTGGGTTGAATCGATAGGAAGAACACGTCCGAATAGTTTTCGCTTAATCGTCTGCGCAAGGCAGCCTTTATTTTTATGGCTATAATAGAAAATGCACTTGAGCGTACATGATTTAGTTATTACCAACTATATATGTAATAAAGCCCTGTTATAATGACAATATCAAAACGAAAGCTCGGCGGCAGGCTTGAATTGATTAGAGGTGCACGTCAGAATAGTTTTCGTTTAATCGCCTGTGCAAGGCACCTTTTATTTTTAAGGTTCAAATAGAAAATGCACGTGTACAAGGGTGACTTCTTTATCACTTACTGTGCATGTCCCTACTAAAAAATCTCATATGCGATCTCAAGTGATTTCTTAGGTGAGTTTTCAGGTGAGATCTCACCTAAGATATCACCTGAGAAATCACCTGAGATATCACCTGAGATTTTTCATTACGGGTAGCTAAAACCTTGTTATAATGAGAATAGTAAGGACGAAAGCTCGGCGGTTGGCTTGAATTGATTCGAGGTACACGTTCGACTAGTGTTTGTTTAATCGTCTGCGAAAAGCAGCCTTGATTTTTAAGGCTTCTATAGAAAATGCACTTGTGTACGCGTGATTTCTTGATCGCCTACTATGCACGTTGCTACAGCCCTGTTATAATGAGAATAGCAATGACGAAAGCACGGCTGGCGGCTTTGGTTTGTTGGGAAGTACAAGACCGAGTAGTTATGTAACTCAACATTTAAACAATAAAGTACTTCGTTGCAATTCAAGCCGCCTATCGTGCTTTCGTTTTTGTTATTTTCTTTTGAAAACATTTTGAGCTTCATGCACTAGGTGGTGGGAAGGAATTGCTCGTGCACGAGTGACCATGGTAAATAAATCTTTTTACTTCTTCTGAAATTCTACTTCATTAATGCTAGGTCAATCGCGAACATGATATGAGTCACTACACGGTCTATTTCATAATTCAGTTTATTTTCTGGGGGGGGTGACAATTGCATGTGTAGCTACGCATCAGGTATACAATGAACTTGCAAGGTGAAAATTGCACATATCGCAGAGTACTTCAATGATCGTTAGCCTAATCCGAATTACAAGGAACGTGCATCAAGTGCATATGTAACGCACCACGCAGCATGATCTAAACGCCGTGCTATACGCGTAGACGGGAGCGCGAATGCTGTTTGTTCGAGAGTTTTCTAGTTATCTGCCGAGATTTAATCCTCGAGATTTTAAACAAGCTGCTACATGCAGATTATTTTTTTTTTATTGGAATATAATTGTTTTCTATTAGAAATCTAATGGCAACTGCAGTAATGGCGCATTAATAATTTCGAACTTATTGGGTTAAAACAAATAGTACTTCGAATGCGTTTTAACTAAATTTAGCAGGTGAGAAAATGTTCGCTAAATGCACTGAGAGAATTATATCTCTGTACCTAATATATTTATCAATTTGAAATTCTAAATCACAATATTGCAATAGTTACTTAACAACACTTAACTCTGGCTGTGAGACTGATAATCTTTGATCCACAACCGTCACTGTGTAAAATTTTGTACCATTTTCTACTGCTTTGTAACTTAGAAATCTAATACATTTTATAACTTTATTGATTTTAAGTAACAATTTTACGTTAATAGTATTTGTTGGTAGTTAATTATCAATTATTATCGTAAAATTATCGTTATAATCGTAATAAAGTTATAAATTATACAACAATATTAATATTTATTTATAAATAATAATCATTTATATCTGTTATAATATTTTTTTTTTCAATAAAAATGCAAATAACTGTTATTAGCATTTTTTGTCGTGACTTTCATTTGAAGAATAAAAAAAGACAAATAAATGCTAATAACTTCAAATAACTGTGAAGAACTATTACTAACATCAAATAATTCTTAAAAACTATTATTAGGTGTTATTAGCGTCCCAAATCATGCATTTACAAATTGCAAATAATAGCAAATAACTACAAATAAAAATTATATTTAGTTATTAACAATTGTGTGCATAATTTATCTCCGCCTGGGTGGACACGGTTATTTACTTGAACGAATCACCGTGAATAATACTGTTCTTCAAAGTAAATTTGTTTTTGTGAGATGGTTCAATATTCAAAAATAAACAGTTTCTCTAAAAATATAATGTTTTATTTTTACAGAAATGATTTTATTAATAATGAACGTTGTAGTCCATTAGTAATGAGATCTTTGAAACGTAATTACCATAGCACAAGTTTTCTGCACATTTACATTCCTTGATATCGACATTGACAAAGGTACTTTTTACAAATTATTGACATCGATCATGATGCATGCCCTGTCATAAATTATTAAATTAAATTGCTTCTAAAATTTAAAGATGTATTGAAACACATATAAAGAAAGTGCTTGATATGTTAGTTACCTTCCTTATCTTTGCCCGAATAGCCGTTAGATTCATTATTAAAATTAACATAAAATCGACGGGCATTTCCTACAATTGATTAAATATAATATTGTCTGCTTCGGCTGAAATAATTCAGACGGGGGGATTTGGGAAAATAGATTGAGAACGATGAGTAGCGGTCAGGGTCGTGAAAGGATCGTCATCCCAGTGGCGCAAATGGTAGCGTAGCTGCCCGGTATGTAGAAGGTTGTCGGTTCGAGCCCGACCTGGGCCGTTATTTTTTTCGTTCTCGTTTTTTATCCTATACCTTTACCTTTACCACCTTCCCTTTCCATGTATTCTCCTTTCTAAAAAATTCTTGACTGCACTAATGTTTCAAATAGCTTCTAACATTTAAAGATGTATTGAAACACATATAAAGAAAGTGATTGATATGTTAGTTACCTTCCTTATCTTTGCCTGAATAGCCGTTAGATTCATTATTAAAATTAACATAAAATCGACGGGCATTTCCTACAATTGATTAAATATAATATTGTCTGCTTCGGCTGAAATAATGCAGACGGGGAGATTTGGGAAAATAGATTGAGAACGATGAGTAGCGGTCAGGGTCGTGAAAGGATCGTCATCCCAGTGGCGCAAATGGTAGTGTAGCTGCCCGGTATGCAGAAGGTTGTCGGTTCGAGCCCGACCTGGGCCGTTATTTTCTTCGTTCTCGTTTTTTATCCTATACCTTTACCTTTACCACCTTCCCTTTAAATGTATTTTCCTTTCTAAAAAATTCTTGACTGCACTAATGTTTCAAATAGCTTCTAAAATTTAAAGATGTATTGAAACACATATAAAGAAAGTGTTTGATAAGTTAGATACCTTCCTTATCTTTGCCCGAATAGCCGTTAGATTCATTATTAAAATTAACATAAAATCGACGGGCATTTCCTTCAATTGATTAACTATTTTTTTTAATTATAATAGTTTATAAAAGTTTAAAAACAGTTTCTAGTAGTTTAAAATAATTTTGAATTTGATATTTAAGAAAAATTTTATGATTAATTAATTATTATTAATAATAATAATAATTAATAATTAATAATTTTTTAATAGACATATTATTTATATATTCATATAAGCCAGTTAATAAGGAATTGTATTAGTTAATACTTTTAGTTTTTAGTTTTTATTTAATTACTAATTACTAGTAATTAATTATTAATAAGTTTGGTACTTATCTGAATGATGTTATCATGTATGTATATAATATAAATAGGTACATGACACATATCTCTTTTCTCTAGTAATCTCTGGTAAAAATATAAAACAATATTATATGGGTTTAAACATATGTACTTGTTACGTACATAAGGTTTGTATATACATGTGTGTGCGTACATTCCTTCAAAGCTATTTTATTCCGATGTCCTTGTAACTAATTTACATTTCTAATCTACGTAAAATAGTTTCCACAAAGTAAATATACTGAAGAAGTTGACACTAGTTTAGTTACTTATTTTTCTATGAAACTATGAAAGTTTTATACTTATCTGACTAATGTTTTCATGTATGTATATAATATAAATAGGTAGATGATACATATCTCTTTTCTCTAGTAATCACTGGTAAAAAATAAAAAACAATATTATATATGGGTTAGACATATATGTTTGTTACATACATAAGGTTTGTACGTACATGTATGTGTATACATTTCATCCAAGCTATTTTATTCCGATGCCCTTGGAACTAATTTACATTTCTGATCCACTGTGAAAAAGTTTCCACAAAGTAATTGTACTGAAGAACATGACACTAGTTTAATTAGTTATTTTTCTATGAAGGTTGGCTACTTATCTGAATGGTGTTATCATCTATGTATATTATATGAATGGATAGATGGTACATATCTCTTTTCTCTTGTGAACTCTTGTAAAAAATAAAAAACAATATTGTATGGGTTACGCATGTGTGTTTCTTATATACCTGTGTATTTGTACATTCCATCCAAGTTATTGTATGCCGATGCTCTTGTAACTAATTTACATTTATAATCCACTGTAAAAAAGTTTACACAAAGTAATTATTCTTAAAACTTGACATAATTAAACTAATTATTTATTTTAGAATGAAAATTTGGTACTTATCTGAATAATGTTTTCATGTGTATGTAATATAAATTTGTAGATAACACATAAGAACTCTTTTCTCGTTTAATCTCTTGTCTGCTGTCTATATCTCTCATATATATATATATATATATATATATATATATATATATATATATATATATATATATATATATATATATATATATATATATATATATATATATATATATATATATATATATATATATATATATATATATATATTGTGCTGTGGTATACTGATTTTTTTTCAAAGTTTTTGTTTGCTCGCTCACTTTTTCTCTCATATAAGCATAATGTTTTATACCTTACATCGTGCACTCATATTTCTTCATAGCAAAACTTTAACAATTATCAGACCTCACAACTGCTTTTTAATAAGTCTATAATCGCTAATCCTGAATTGTTATTCATCTACGACAAACATTTTAATTCAATAAATAAATACACAAAGGCATTATCTATGATCAACTGCTTCTTGCGATATGATCTTGCATCAACTACTGGAATTATCTATTTATATCTGAAATAAAAAAAGTTCACCTAAAGAATCTTGTTTTTAATTACAGTTAAATTAAGTTCAAATATCTTATACTTATCTAATTATTGATTGGCCGAATTCTTCTTTTGTAAAGATGTGTCAAGTTGTTGTACTCGATAATCCTCAACAAGTTACATTCTATTTCACTGATATTCCTATAACCTAACGTCCTCACGCTTGTCGCCAACTCACCGATCGGCGCTCACGAGGTTAAACAGCTGTTGTTTTGATCGGATCACGCGCGTGTTCCAAAAAACATTCTTTTTGTCGCGACCTCCCGCTCCGAGTGCTCTGAAACTAGCTAACATCTGGGTGAAAATATTTTGTCTAACACCACTGATTGTATTGCTAGCTGCGAATAGTACTTTTCAATACTCGGTGTAATAGAAACGATTATCACACAAGTGTAGTGATGTTGTTCAAGCAAAGTGATAGTAACAATCATGCTTATGTGAGAATAATATTTACTACTTGTACAACAAAGTCATTCTTTAATAAATAAATGTGTAACAAATCGTGTTTCAGCACGGCTTTATTTTAAGTACTAAAATAGTGCTTATACACTAATTCTTAGTCGAAAACGATATTTTATTTGTACATTTATACTATTTAGAAATAGCAAAACTTTACTATTTTAAATAGTAAAATTTAACTAATATTATATGTTCATCAAGAATTAGTACATATACATTATTTCATTAGTAAAAGTCAACTATTTCGGTAGTTGGAGCGATTGTTACGAATCGTAGTGGTTTTTCCACGAATAACGGTATTTTAGAAAATTTTCTTTTCATGAAGTGTATGCGCGGTTTCGTTTCTGATTGTGCCATATAGTTTCGTTTTTCAATAACTCCCGGAACGGTTTCATGCAGTTATATTTTATGCAAAATTCTCGATAAAAATGATATATACCGAGAATCTGTTGCAATTGTTTGTTCTTTGGCTGTTCCAATTTAATAACATCAGAAACTTTCTCTATATCAAGAATGCCGTCTTCGGATATACGAAAATTTAAAAGCGATATTTCATGTCTGAAAAATCCACATTTAGTAAAATTTATTGTAAAGTTAAAAAAATGTTGTTATTCAAGAATATAAAAAAGTAAGGTTGAAGCGGACTATTCCAAAGAATATAAGGGTGCGTCAACGCCCCGCTTGCTCGTTAGTCACTTCGTTCTTTTACTCGCCAAGCAGGGGGCTGCCGCGCCCTTTGATCAGAATTGTAAATAATTTCCTTAGCACTAGCAGATACTCTTCGACTATGTATGTGGTGGTTAATAAACCGTGAATATAACAGCTTCATGTCTTTTGAAATAAACACGATGCGTTGACAAGCGTTTTTTAGTGCGCGAATAAATGCGATTCCTGCGACCTTTCATTCTAATGGCACTCTAGTAAACTGGTGCATGCTTGATTCAAAAAGAAAAGCCGTATATTGACGCGATTCTTTCGAAATTTCAGTCGAAAACAACGCGACAAATGGAAAAATCATTGAGGATAGTTTTTGATCATCACTATTACTATCTTGAATTTTTAGAATCTGATCGTGGATTTGGATTTAGTCATGCTCTTTTATTTTTACTATACGTAAAAATAGTATGTTACGATACATGCGACGTAAATGGCCCATTTTTGCACAGCGTGAGGTTAGCGCGCGAGCGTAGCGAGGGTAATAAATCACGCCGTGCGGTGGGCCACTGAAGTCACATGTATCGTACGATATTTTATAGCACGTTTACTTAAGTCCGCTGACACGCCTATCCGTGTCATAAGCAGTTCGTTATAGCACCGTGAGGTTAGCGCACAAGCGTAGCGATTAGGTGCCATAATTGACTACTTAAGTCACGGAAAGGCGTGACTTAAGTGCGAATTTAGGTCACGCCGTGCTCTAAATGTATTTTATTAGAGAGATCTATCTTACGGTACAGGCGAAGATAAACGTCGTGTCAGTGTCAGATAAAAAAGCCTGGTTAAGGGGTCTTACACCTAGTGGCTTTTGAGGCCAAAATCAGCTGAAAAAAAAGAAAAATGTAGTTTAAGCTCTATACCATATTATATACTATAAATATACACTATTTCTAATAAAATGGCCCAAGATATAATATCTGTAGCCCTTTTTACTCAGAGATATAAGCAGTTTCAATTTTTTGGCTTTGGCGTAACTTTTTGAAAAAAGTATTCGAAGGATTTTCTTGAGACGGAGCCTAAATTTCTTGAAATTTATGTAGTTATGGCCTGAAGTGTTGGAAATATGAAATATATTTTATTAAATAATTTTCAAATGCTAAAAATCACTTTTAATTGCTTAATTTTATCAGTTTTTATATTTTTTTGTGGTTTTTAAGATTTTAAAATTATTTAATAAAATATATTTCATATTTCCAACTCTTCGGGCCATAACTACATAAATTTCAAGAAATTTAGGCTCCGTCTCGTGAAAATCCTTCGAATACTTTTTACAGAAAGTTACGCCAAAGCCAAAAAATTGAAAATGATATATCTCTGAGTAAAAAGGGCTACAGAAATTATAATTAATATAGAAAATATCTTGGGTCATTTTATTAGAAATAGTGTATATTTATAGTATATAATATGGTATAGAGCTTAAACTACATTTTTCTTTTTTTTCAGCTGAATTTGGCCTCAAAAGCCACTAGGTTTAAGACCCCCTTAAATGATTCATTATCCGCTGAACCCGCTTATCGGGCTTTAGCCTTTATGAGTACTTTATACAGAGATTAAACAAATAATTATATTATTTGATATTTTAACAGATTATTCTTGGAGGTTTCATATATGATTACAGTTATAAATTCAAGCAAGGATTTTGAGGTCACGGAATTTGAATATCAACCAGGAATTCATTATGATTAAGTATCGATTATATAGATATCAAATTAGAATTAATAGACAGTATCTATAGAGAAACAGCAAATTATTGTACAAGCAAAGTACATTTGGAAAATTCTATGTGCGATACATCAATGCAGTTATTGGAACACCTAATTCCAAAGTTGTATTCTCAAGAGCTATATTTAAAAGAGCTCATTCAGCATAAAAGGAATAAAAGACTCCTAGATTTCCTACCTATACATATATTACCTTTACTTTTAATTTTCAATCAAGTACGAGTAGTCTTGATTATAAAGATAGACAACTGTTAGAAGAAGGAATAAAAAAAGTAGAAAAGAATGAGGAAGCAATTCACCTTCTACGGTCACAAGTTCAAGTTGTTGAAACAACTCTTAAAAATTTCAATAATACAATAAGCAATTTAGAAATAATTGAAGATGTTTTAAGTAAAAACATAAAAAGTATTAAATATTTCACACAAACACAATACTTAGGATCGTATTACTTTAAATTGAAAGTGCGAGAAACTATGAGGGAGCATTTATCTTTTCTTACACTTGCATGCAACGAAATTAATAATGAAATTTCCACTTTAATAAATACTGTTTTATTTCCAAAAAATAAGATACTTCATCCAAAAATCATGAGTCCAAAACAACTGCTAATAAAATTAAAAGAAAGTATTCAATGGCTTCCCAAAGGTTCGGAATTTCCATTTTCTTTAGAACTGGAAAACAGTAATGATATTTTAAATATGATTGATCTTCAAATTTATTTTATAGACAATAGATTAGTTTTTGTAATATCTAATCCGTTAGTCACTAATGGTATCTTTAATTTATATAAACTTTTACCAGTTCCAGTCCCCGTGACAAATGACATATACATGTTTATACAGCCATCGTTCAAATATTTAGCTGTTTCTAAAACTAAAGTTTATTATACATCACTTGAAAATTTAAATGATTGTAAATTGACTTCTACAAAATTTTATATTTGTCAACCATCCAAAACTCTTTATGTAAGGTACAACCACGAATCATGTGAAGTAAAATTGCTATCTTTTAACAATGAGATTCCCAAGGATTGTGATATTAGAGTAGTAAAATTAGGTAACGCCATCTGGCAGAAACTAATTAATAAAAATCAGTGGATCTATTTAGATAAGGTAATATCGATGTTAATGAGTTCAAAATGATGTAGTTTTTTAACATCGATATTACCTTATCTAAATATTTGGAAAATGAGTGATCAACGAAACAAATCAGTGGATCTATGTTACACATAAAATGAGTCATATCACAATATATTGTCCAGATGAAGGTACAGTGTATGATCTTAAACTAAACAATTCTGGAGTACTCCAATTGTCGACTAATTGTTCTGAACATTCATTAGTGACTATTCTAGCAACACAAAATATTTATGAAAATTATTTGTCATCATTTATTCCTTTATTCAATTTATCTAGTTATTATAATTCTAAATTAATAAATATGATTGATTTTTTTCACTACAGCCAATTAACGTACAAAATTTTAATTTAATAGATTTAAATACTGCAAGTTATAAACTTTCCAACATATTTAAAATTTCAAATAACATATTAAGGATCGATGAACACGATAAACTAATAACCTATATTTTTTACATTTTATCTTTAATATTATTTTTCATAATTTTATTTGCGTTTGCAATGGTATTATTAAAATGTAGGAAACGAAAAATTAATGCCAATATCCCAAATATCGTTAAGTTCAGAGGATCTTCTCAAATTATTTTATAAATTAAGTTACTTTACGCTTAGCCTATATCATAAGATTGACAATGAGTCGCAAAAACATTATTATTATTATTATCATTATTATTATTATTATTTTTTTTATTATTATCATTATTACTATTCTTTCCGTTGATAGTTGTGCATTTCGAATCGTGCACAACACTGCAGTTAAAAATGGTTAAAAGAAAAAATAATAAACAGTGCTTTTTCAAAACAGTGTATCGAATAGAACCTTAAGGTAGTTCACTCGCTAATGACGTCATAAAAATCATAATATCCAAAAATTGTGTTATAAGCATATTATTTGTAGTGGAAACTCTTCATTTATCTCTGTATAATATTGTAAAAATAATAAAAAAAGAAGACGTAAAAAATAAGGTGCCTATACAATGTTTTAAACAATACGACATGTACGATGCGACTATAAATAGATTACAAATAACATGGGAATTTTTCTTCGAATAATCATTTCCCGAAAAATAGTACCGCTTGCCATATTACACAGTATTCTACATTATTCCTTTTTGAGTCTAGTATAACATACTACTTGTAAAGAAAATTTTAAAGAATATTGGCATTGCAATCAATTAAAACGAGTCTTAAATACATACTTAATCTATACTTCCCATGTTAAAGTTGCAAACTTTGGCATTAACTATCTCAATAATTAATACAGCTCCCTATACTGGGGGTTTCAAAAATCGATAAAACATATAAATAGGAGTATGTACACCAGTAGATAAGCTATGCCGGTTCTGGACGACTTCAAGACGTGACCTGGTGGTCCAAAACCGGCACAGGTTTTTTGGGCCCCCTCCCCCTTCCCCCTCCCTCTCCCCCGCTATTGGTGATCTGGTGGTCCAGAACCGGCATAGGTTTTTTGGGTGCCCCTCCCCACCCCCCTCCCCGCCGCTATTGGTGACCTGGTGGTCCAGAACCGGTATACGGTTTTTGGGCCCCCCGCCCACCTCCCCCTCCCTTCCCCCTCCCCCGCTATTGCACGAGGTGCCATTAACCCAAAAATAGGCACTGACCTGTTTGAGCCAGATCCGGCATAGGTTTTTTGGGCCACCCGCACGGAAGCCAATAACCCAGACCTGCTTGATCTAGATCCAGCATACTGGTTCCAGCTCACTCCCGCGCTAACGAGTTGAGCCAGAACCGGCCTACCGATTCTCGATCAGGCCTTGTCCCATTCTAGGCCAGCCGCAATGATGGTCCTGAGGGGGGCGGGGAGCGGGCCGCCGGTAGCCAACGGCCAGCGGCAGCGGCAAGAAGCCGGCCGGCGGGCGGCGGGCGACCTGCTGCTCGTCAGCCTGCAGCACTCGGCCAGCGGTTCTTATCTACTAGTAAATATTTAGAACTTTTTATAACCCTTTTGCTCGGGCAAAGAATATGTGTTTGTGGAAATTTTTTCCGAACATTTTTTCCACTGCGACTTTTTTGTGTCGTTTTGTATCAGTTGTTGTTGCTCAGGAGCAACGGTCGTACTGCTTTGACCCATTGTTATGGAATGAAAGCTTCTAACGACCGCAACACGCTTATATAACCGAAGCTTTGACTAACTGTTTGCGAGAGCCATCTAGCGATCAGAATTTGAAGGAGGATAAGAGCCCCACCTCGCTCCTATCTTATGAGGTTCTACCTGTCTATCAACCTCTCCATTATCCTTCAAATATTTCTTTATTCGTTATTCTCTTCCATGTTGGAATCGTTTTACAGAGCACAATCAGTTTTATGCACTCCATTATGGTTAGTACCATTGCGAATATTTAAATGTTTTCACGAAAAAAACGCCGAAGGGTGGATTCGGACCTACGATCTTCAGATTACTGAGCAACCACCTTACCACTCGGCTATCGAGACATATGTATACTCACAGCTTAATTTGTATTCTTATAGCGCGAGGCCTTCACGGTGGTGCCGTCGGTAAGGTAGAACACTGTAGATAAATTAACATACTTTACCGATAAACATTAATATTTTAATATAAAAAGTTTTCATGAAAAAAAAAACGTCGAAGGGTGGATTCGAACCTACGATCTTCAGATTACTGAGCAGCAACTTTACCACTCGACTATCGGCACATATGTATACTCATAGCTGAATTTGTATCTAATAGCACGCGCAAGGCCTCAATGTTCACGGTGGTAAGGTAGAATACTGTATTAATATACTTTACCGATAAACATGAATATTTAATGTAAAAAATTTTTAAGAAAAAAAAATCGCCGGAGGTTGGATTTGAACTGACGATCTTTATATTACTGAGCAGCCACCTTACCACTAGGCTATCGAGTCATATATATACTCATTGCTGAATTACGAGGACACTGCGCGCGCAAAATATTTTGCACAATTTTGAGGTTATGAAAATTTTGTATATAGCATATGGATCTATGTAAAAAAATGATAGCCCCCCACTCCTATTGGAATACGCCCCCAAAATTTCCTCCGTTTTTCGATCCGAGCGCTCCTTCTCGAGATATAAGCAAAAAACCAAAATTTCTACCCCCACCACTGATTTTTGGAAATTCTGTCAACGTTGTCGGATAGTATATTAAAAGTATGTCCCCTATTGTTACACTTCCAAAATTTCGTCCGTTTTTCGATCCGAGCGCTCCTTTTCGAGATATAAGCGAAAAACCAAAATTTCAACCCCCACCACCGGTTTTCGAAAATTCTTTCAATGGACAAATATGAGATCATGCGCATGTACCGCTCAGAGATAGATAAAACGCCCCGACCTTGTCAGGATGCGTACGGTAGAGCTTGAACAGGTTGCCTTAAAATTTTGATGCTTGTTCAATACTTATCTAAACCTAGGCATATGCCCTATTTTTCGAAGTATTGTCCAAATTACGCTTCCGAATTTGACAGTCCCATATACAGACAGTATAAATTCATGGGAAAATTATAAAAAAAATGGGCTGGCACCCGCCTGGCAACATGTTATGAACAGGCCGCATGACTTAACTGATGTGGTTAGGCGCAAAAATTAAAAATATTTAACTCATAAAATAGAAAATAGTTTGAGACCTTTGTATTATAAAAATAGTACTGATATTCTTTTACGATTACTCTAACATTTTTGCATCACAGATGTTTAAATTAATACTTTTTTAATATTTATAAAAGAAATGTAATGTATTAAAATATATGTAGTGTGCGCTTGATTTCAGCTAGTTTTCTCTTTCGAAAATAATACCTATGTTTCAATGCAAACTATTTGGGTCACATATGATTTATTTATAGTGTTTAAACCTTCCCAAAGTGAAATAAAAATTGCAGCAAATAGTTTATTTATTTGATTTCACAAACAATATTACTAACATATTACAGAAGTAAAAAAAAAAAATACGTAGGCGGTCCCGTAGTGGGATAGGATTTTTTAGCAAAAGTGAGACAAACAGCCGGTAATAGGATAATTTGAGGTTATTCTAGTCAATATTATATTTTAATAAGTTTTCAATACTCTACAAATACTAACAATAATGCTTTTTTTGCACGCAAATAATTATTGTAAAATTATAGTAAAAAAAAACATCATTCAACCACCTCTATTCAGAATATAAAATGTATGTAGCGACTCATTTATATAATCCTATCATAAACAGTTTATACATGTAATAAGTCTTATAAAATAATAAATGCTCAAATTTATTGTAGAAAATGGCAATGCTATCCGTAAAATAAATAAATAAATACTACTCAATTATAGACACCTTACATAGCCGAAGTGGCTTCTCATTGTCCACTACTTCATATACAAATAGCTAATCGGCGCCTGGTACGTTCCAGCCAGGCGACTATGATAAAAGCGATGACACAGCTTTTGCTATTTTTTTACTTGATTGGATCCAGCGCCCGCTGGCGGCTGGATTCTCGCAAGTGGCGGGTCGCTCTTCGCCGTTTCTTCTTCTTCCTCCGGTGGTCGGGCGGCGTCATCCTTCTCTTCACGTTCTTTGGCCTTTCTTTATCCTTCTGCTTCTGTTCTGAAAGCCAAGTGTTGCCCTCGGAGATTCTTCGGATTCTCGACACTCAGAAATGAACTTTCGTAGCCATAGTACTGGACAGGCGAAACGACCTGTCGAGCTACCCTTTGCACTTACTCACGCCCAGCTGGTGTGATACAGCGCATTATGGGGTGGCCTTCCCCTAGGGTATGCTCGAATCAGATAGGTCGCTTCTAAGGTCACCGCCAACGTTACCTGGAGTTAAACACACTCCAAACCAGGCATCGTTATCGTCGATTCGACAAACAAATCGGGAACGGGATACCTCGCGGCACAAAGCGGATGCGGAGCTAAGCTTCGACGCATTTACGGCACTTGGCGAAACCTCTGGTCACTTTTATCAGTCACTGGTGTGACCGGCCGGGAAATGACCTGTCATCGCGGCTTAATTTTGGGCAAAATTAGTTGGCCAATGATGCCACGTGAGAGGATCGCCTGATCTGGCCTAGAGGCATTCGGCTTCCGGCCGAGGGTTCCTATCCCTCCGAGGATCTTCATATATCTTCTTTTCGTCTGAAAGTTGACGGCTTGGTGAATTTTTCCGTGTCCTTTTCCACCATCTATCGAACTTTAACAACGCTACGATGGTTCGGTATCAAAGTTTGTTACCTGCCGTACGCTAAAAGCTACCGTTGACCTGTCCCGCTCTTCACTTCATGTGAGCTTCTTTGATCAAACGATGTGTCTCGCTGTCTTTGCTTTAGCAACGGCAGGCTGCGGCTCTATCAGCTTCGCTGATCATTGTCCGTAGCGCAATAGGAACAAGATGAGACGAAACTCATCTCACCGCAGCCATAGCAGCGCATGAGACCTGAGGGCTATCCTTGGCTTCGTCGACGGTCGTCCTTGCCCCTGTATCAAGGTACTCGTATGATACTTTGGGGCTGTCCTTGACCTTGTCGACGGCCTTCCTTGTCCTCGTGATGGGGTTTTATATCTCCGTCCAATAACTCTTTGGAGATTTCACTTCGGCTGCTATGGTAATAACGAACTGTCATTGCTCACGTTGTCCTCTAATTCCTGGCGTGGCGATCTTTGTTCGTTTTCTTCATCTTCCGAAAATCATCCGCTCTCTTGTTTGTCGTCACTGTTGAGCTCTCTTCACCACTGGTTCCTTGCTTAACAGTGACGACGAAGAAGAGAGCGGATGATTTACGAAAGATGAAGAAAACGAACAAAGATCGCCACGTCACGAATTAGAGGACAGCGTGAGCAATGACAGTTCGTTATTACCATAGCAGCCGAAGTGAAGTTGTCACGGGGTGGATTTTCGGGCTAAGGCACGTTTCACCTGCGTACCTTAGCGGTTCAATTCCGTATCTCTCGGTTCAACTCCCGGAGATTGAGTAGCCAGATTAGGTAACAGACGCTTCAACGCCGTACAATGTTAACCTAACCTGGTGACTTACCGTGCAAGTCGAAGACTTGCGCTTTGTTTCTCACCAGTGACTCGAACTCTCCTCTCGTTCACTGGTTCGTGTGCCGGCTCCTCAGATGAAACGATACGTTTTCTCTTACGTAACGACCGCGGAGGCGGCGGGGAGCGGGGAATGACTAAGGTCGCGATATAATAACTCGAGCAGTTAAAGTTAATAATAAAAGACTATTGTTTATTAAATAAAAGATGATGAAGTTAAATGATGATTAAAAGTCTGTATATTAAAATGATTACGTTAAAACATGGTTAGATTCTACCTAACGGTGCGCCAGCACATATAATCAGACGTCAGCTGTCTCAGAGGCTGACGTCACGCATGCGGTAATATACGCCGCGCACGCGCGGTATCATACGCCGCGCGTACACAGTATTCTACGTCACGCAGTCATTATCGAATATATGAGTGATGAGAGCGATCGCGCTCGCTGCGCGACACACACACACTTAACCTAGCGCGAGAGAGATCAGGCTACTACGCTGTGTCGTCTGCGCACTTCTTACGCGCATTTGCCAGTTACGAACTGCCGGCAAGCCAAACCTTGCCGGTGACCTTCTACAAAATAAGTCGCGGACCTGTGCTCTCTGCGCTCGCTCTCTCCGCACAATAACGCCTAATCGAAGTCGCTGTCCAGGTGCGACGAACCTGGACGAGCGGTTACACGTAATTACTCGCGGCGCGGATGATACGTGCACGCTTACCGTTATTTTAGGTTACATTGATACGGTGTAGCCTAGGTTCCTCGCGGACATCCTCGTTGCTCGTCTGGCTTCGTACTATCAACTCTCGTTATACTCTGTGCTACTCTCATGCCAGGCGAACAAGCTTACTGCACGAGGATGTTGCTGGTTTGAGAGTGCGACAGGTGATCCTAGCCTGTAGCACTATCTCTGAGTTCTTCTCGTGTTTCCGTCGAAAGTACAGAATAATACGTCCATCGAACAATGATATTAGCCTCAGGATGCATCACGCCTGCATTCCTGAGGTTGAAACAGTGAAACACTTCACTACTTATCGCGGGAAACACATCTCTCTGCGAATTCACTTCCGTGCGTGTTTCTGTCCGAACGATAACAACCACATTGATGCCGGTCACGTCTCCGCCGGCACCTTCGTTATGCTCTTAATACAGCTCCAATACTGCATCGAGGCGCCATCTAACGTTCGTTACCACGAACTTATTTATTGCCGATTTATTACCGACGTCGGTACGGCAGGCCGTGACAATACTTAAAATTTAGCGAGGCACTCAATTTTCGTATCTTGAATAATAGTTGAATGTTTCTAAACGAACTGAAAGTATAAACATTATTCAAAGAAAGAAAGATATAGTTTTTCAGATGACTTTTATCGTTTAACATTGAAATGAATGAGGTGGTTGAAAAGGGAATTTTTACTTTTATGATTATATTTATTGGATAATCAATTTAATACTGTCCCGGACACCCACCTGTTTTACAGATTAGGGCTTAACACGTATAACTCGGAAAACTCATGTACGCAAAACGTGAACTGCTACGCAGTTGAAAATCTGAGCTCGTGATCTGAGCTTGGTAGCCACTGCAGTTTTTCCGCGACTCTGAATCCTTTATGTCATTCACCTTAAATAATCGGTAATTCCAGGGTCTTCGTTTGTCAAAAAAGCATGGCGGGAAATAAAAAAAAAAATGACAGGGTATTTATAACTTGAAAATGTTCGTTTACCAAAATAATTTTATTGAAAATTAACATTTGGTTTAGCCAAAATCTCAATTTTTAGATAATCTAGTACAATATAACTTTGAAAGATTAATTTATGATACTAGCATTGCGAAGTTCACGAAGAATAAAACGGATTTCATCATAGTTAGTTCTTATTCCCATGTTTTGCTCAGCAACGAGTACTTGTAAGCGATCAACTAATTTGTTAGGATCATCCCAGACGTCGAGTTCGTATGCAATTGTAACATATACTCGCGAGACTTTGGGAGTAACATCTTCCTCTTCATCATCACTAGTCCACTGTCTCTTTTTACTTTCACGTTGATATCTCCACTTAATAAAGTTATAATTCTTACGAATTCTTCTAGGTAAATATTCATCGGTTGAGAAATCTGATGCATCTTCACTAGAATGATCAGCTTCATAATAATTATCGGTCTCGTTAGAAGTTGGAAGATGCGAGTTAACTCGTGTATCAACAGTTATGAGCTTCTTTAGAGGATTGACTATTGGTTCAAGTATCTTTTTCGCTGCCACTGGATTAGTTTGCTCAACCCTTTCACTTTTCTCTCTTCCGTTAACATTATCTTCTCGAGATAATGACGAGATACTTTTTACATACGATTTTTCGAACATTGGAGCAATAAAATTATAAAATTTGTTACTCTTTAGTTTTCGAATCGACTCACTCACGCAATAGTGCTTTTTGTAAGCGCTCGAAACTTCAATAATCATACGATAATTATCTAAATCATCTGAATTGATAGGACTTTCTTCGGTAAGTTTTTGAATAGTAATTGCAGTAATCCTACGGACAAACGATAGTTTCGTTCCTTTATCTGGACAAAGTTACCTTCAAATTTTGGAGAATTTCCGATCATAAGTAAATTTCCTCGCTTGTAAACACCATAAATATTATCGAGATATCTCCTAGAATGTCCGTTTAATTTCGTTACATATTTCTTGACTAGTTTTACAAATTTACCATTATTGGAACTAGCTATTTTATTATGGTCAGGGCTCATATTAGATAGTTTGATTTCAGAAGTTTCCATAACATCAGCTGTATCCAGAGATTCAGCAATTTTTGTCAAACCTATAAAGACTGTGATTTTTGTACTACTGCATCCTGAAATTTGCTAATAACATCCGGTGTGTTTGCCATGTTTATGCTTCAATAGTTTAGCATCAACTGAATAAATATACCGCCAACATCCTTTTTATAATTTTATCCTATTATAGAGTAACATCTTCTATGTCATACAATCAAAACTTTTTAAACTTTATGTCGTAGAGTAACACGTTTTTTATATCATAGAGTAACACCTTTCTTATGTCATAGAGTAGCTACTTTTTTATGTTATAGAGTAACACATTCTATGTCATAGAGTCACACCTTTTTTATGTCATAGAGTGACAACTTTTTTATATTATAGAGTAGCTCCTTTTTTATGTTATAGAGTAACCATTCTATGTTATAGAGTAACACCTTTTTATGTCATAGAGTAACACGTTTGATATTATTTAGCATCATCTGAATAAATATATCGCCAAACTCCTTTTATACTTTTATACTATAGAGTAACACCTTCTTGAACTTATCTGCTATAATAGAGTAACACCTTCTAATGTCATAGAGTAACGCCTTTTTTATCTTATAGAGTGATACCTTCTTTGTTATAGAGTAACACCTTTTTGAACTTTTATACTATAGAGTATCACCTTCTCTGTCATACAATCAAAACTTTTTAAGCTTTATGTCATAGAGTAACACCTTTTTATGTCGTAGAGTAACACCTTTTTTATGTCATAGAGGAACACCTTTCTTATGTCATAGAGTAACGCCTTTTTTATATCACAGTGTGACATATTTTTTATGTCATATAGTAACATCTTCTTAATGTCGTAGAATAACACCGTTTTTATGTCATAGAGTAACACCTTCTTTATATCATAGAGTGACACCTTCTTTATGTCATAGAGTGACACCTTTTTTATGTCATAGAGAGACACCTTTTTTATGTTATAGGTTTACACCTTTTTTATGTCATAGAGTAACACCTTTTTTATATCATAGAGTAACACCTTATTCATGTCATAGAGTAAAACCTTTTTTATGTCATAAAATATCATCTTTTTTATATTATAGAGTAACACCTTCTTTATGCTATAGAGTCACACCTATTTCATGTTATGGAATAACATATTTTTTATGTCATAGAGTGTCATGTTTTTTATGTCATAGAGTAACACCTTTTTGAACTTTTATGCTATAGAGTAACACCTTTTTGAACTTTTATTCTACAGAGTAACACCTTCTTTATGTCATAGAGTGACATCTTTTTTATGTCACAGACTTACACCTTTTTCATGTTATAGAGTAACAACTTTTTTATGTCCTAGAGTGACATCTTTTATGATGACATCTCTCTATCCATAAGCTTTTCGTATACTAGCTGACGATGGTGGTGGTGATGGCATCTCCCTACCCTTGAGCCTTTCCTATACAATAAGTGCTTACGATGGCGGTGATGGTGGTAGTGGTGATGGCGAGATCTCCGATGAGGATATGACGGGGATGGAAGCCAATGCTCTAAGCGGACGCTTGTGTTAGTAGGTGCTATGCCCAACTTAGCTTCAAAGCTGTTACTGTATAGGATAGAAAGGTATTGCTCTATAACAAGAAAGTACAAAAAAATTGTTTTAGTCTATATCATAAGAGTTCAAAAGGTCTTACTCTCTGATATAAAAGTTATAACCCTACGACATAAGAGTTCAAAAAAAGTATTGCTCTATGACATAAAAGGTGTATAACATGAAAAATCTCACACTATAACATGAAAGATGTAACTCTATGTCATAGAAAAGGTGTTACACTATAACATAAGAAAGGTATTACGCTATAACACAAAAAAGGTGTTTCGCTATCACATAAAAAACAAAAATGTTATACTATACCACAAAATGTGTTACTCCATAATGTGAAATAGTTTTGACTCTATGACATAAAAAGGTGTTACACTATAGCATAAAAATATAAAAATATGACTCTCTTTGTCTCAAGGTGATACTCAATGACATAAAAGGTGTTACTCTAAGACATAAAAAAGGGGTTACTCTATGACATAAAAATGGCGTTACCCTATGACATAAAAAAGTTGTCACTCTATAACATAAAAAAGGTGTCACTCTATGACACAAAAGTTCGAGAAGGTGCCACTCAATGACTTAAAAAGGCATTACTTCATAATATAAAAGTTCGAAAAGTTTTCACTTTATGATATGAAAAAGATGTCACTCTAATTTTCCGAGCAGCTGCGGTTCTCGGCTAGCGGCTGTATTTTTTTGTATTTTATGAGTGAACATATTACAAATTAAAGTTAATAGAGATATTGTAAGACAGGAGGGATGTAGGCCTCAACCATAAAATGAGGTCTCGAGCATGTGGAGCTCATTCTTCTACCATGTCGAGAGTGAAATGGGTCAAAGCGTAGTAAAACTTCCCATGGTTTGAGAAGAAGAAGAAGAATACGAATTCAAATTGGAAAGAATACCCAAAAAAATATTCATCCAATAAGGTTTCAAAACATTCATGGAACAACTTCATCTTGAAGGAATTACTTTTTCTAATGGACAATAGTGAACCACTGTCTCTTCAAAGAGCCGTTTCCATGGAAGAGACTTACAGATAAGTATAGAGAAGAGAATCTATGGTTGGAGCATTACTATCATGGAACCCCGTGGTCATCAGGTGATTTTGACTAGACCCTCATCGGTACGATTATTCCTGAGACTCTTAAGATGCTAGGAGAAGGTGGGGCAATTTTTAGCTGCAAATTTTGAGGTTATTGTTGAATTTGTAACAAATGTATTGGAAGTGGTAGAAACTGAAACAGTCGAGTATAAATAATTTAAAAAATAAAGTACCCCATATAATACCGCTTAAAACTTTTTTGCAACATGGCCGACTGGCTCCATTTTATTTACACGGAAAACCCATAACGCCCCACCTTCAAACTGCATGGGGTATTCGCTTTCTTCAGATTAATACATTTCAATATCTTTGCAGTAATGTAAATAATGAAGTGTACTTATTTGTAGGCGGAGAAACGCTGAAACATTTAAGCGTATTGCAGTTTTTTCAAAGTTCGATTAATATTTTTAATAGCAAAAATGCCCATATCGACCCACCTCCCCCTACTATAATTATTATGAGAAATCAAATACATCAATGAATGCAAAAGCGGTGGAGTTTCCAACAAATTGTTTATTTAGAAGAGTGGTTATCCAGCTAAGGATTTACCAAGCAAGTAAGTGACTATATGCACCAATCACAATGGAAAAATAAGGCTATGTGTGCTCTACATAATGTTAAATCAATGAAGCCATACTACTGCCATGGATTGGGAAGAAATTTCAGAGACTGTTCGTTTTCAGTAGATATTGTAAGAGGGGATATTTTATGGAGAGGTATTAAGTGGGGTACTTCACAGATGAGAGCGATGGTTGGGGCCTACATCCCTCCTGTCTTACAATATCTCTATTAACTTTAATTTGTAATATGTTCACTCATAAAATACAAAAAAATACAGCCACTGGCCGCGGGCCGCATGATGCTCGAGAAATTAGAGTGACATCTTTTTCATGTCATAGAGTGATACCTTTTCGAACTTTTATATTATGAAGTAATGCATTTTTAAGTCATTGAGTGGCACCTTTTCGAACTTTTGTGTTATAGAGTGACACCTTTATTATGTTATAGAGTGACACCTTTTTTATGTTATAGAGTGATACCTTTTTTATGTTATAGAGTGACACCTTTTTTATGTCATAGGGTAACACCTTTTTTATGTCATAGAGTAACCTCTTTTTTATGTCATAGAGTAGCACCTTTTATGTCATTGAGTATCACCTTGAGACAAAAAGAGTCATATTTTTATATTTTTATGCTATAGTGTAACACCTTTTTATGTCATAGAGTCAAAATTATTTCACATTATGGAGTAACACATTTTTGTGGTATAGTATAACATCTTTGTTTTTTATGTGATAGCGTAACACCTTTTTTGTATTATAGCGTAATATCTTTCTTATGTTATAGTGTAACACCTTTTTTATGTCATAGAGTTACACCTTTCATGTTATAGTGTGACATTTTTTATGTTATACTCCTTCTATGTCATAGAACAAAACTTTTTTTGAACTCTTATGTCCTAGAGTTATACCTTTTATATCAGAGAGTAAGACCTTTTGAACTTTTATGATATAGAGTAACACATTTTTTTTTACTTTCTTGTTATAGAGTAACACCTTTCTATCCTATACAGTAACACCTTTGAAGGCAAGTTGGGCAGAGCACCTACTAAGACAAGCTTTCGCTTAGAGGATTGGCTTCCATCCCCGTCATATCCTCGCCGGAAATCTCAATATCACCACTACCACCATCACCGCCATCGTCAGCAATAATTGTATAGGAAAGGCTTAAGGGTAGGGAGACGCCATCACCACCAGCATCGTCAGCTAGTATACGAACAGCTTATGGATAGAGTGATGTCATCATAAAAGGTGTCACTCTAGGACATAAAAAAGTTGTTACTCTATAACATGAAAAAGGTGTAACTCTATGACATAAAAAAGGTGTCACTCTATGACATAAAGGAAGCGTTACTCTGTAGCATAAAAGTTCAAAAAGGTGTTACTCTATAAGATAAAAGTTCAAAAAGGTGTTACTCTATGACATAAAGTCGAAAAAGGTGTTACTCCATGACATAAAAAACATGTCACTCTATGACATAAAAAATATGTTATTCCATAACATGAAATAGTTGTAACTCTATGGCATAAAGAAGGTGTTACTCTATAATATAAAAAAGCTGATACTCTATGACACAAAAAAGGTGTTACTCTATAATATAAAAAACTTGTTACTCTATATCATAAAGAAAGATTGCTCTATGATATAAAGAAGGATTCACTCTATCACATAAAGATGGTGTAACTCTATGACACAAAAAGCATGTCACTCTATGACATTAAAAAGGTGTTACTCTATGACATAAAAAAGGTGTTACAAAATGACATGAAAACGGTGTTACTCTATAACATAAAGAAGGTGTTACTCTATGACATGAAAAAGGTGTAACTCTATAACATAAAAAAGGTGTCACTCTATGACATAAAGAAGGTGTCACTGTATGACATAAAGAAGGTGTCACTCTCTGATATAAAAAAGGTGTTACTCTATGACATAAAAACGGTGTTACTCTATGACATTAAGAAGATGTTACTATATGACATAAAAAACATGACACTCTGTAATATGAAAAAGGCGTTACTCTATGACATAAGAAAGGTGTTCCTCTATGACATAAAAAAGGTGTTACTCTACGACATAAAAAGTTGTTACTCTATGACATAGAGTTTACAAAGTTTTATTTGTATGACGTAGAAGGTGATACTCTATAGTATAAAAGTTCAAAAAGGTGTTACTCTATAACAAAGAAGGTATCACTCTATAACAAAAAAGGCGTTACTCTATGACATTATAAGGTGTTACTCTATAATAGCAGATAAGTTCAAGAAGGTGTTACTCTATAGTATAAAAGTATAAAAGGAGTTTGGCGATATATTTATTCAGATGACGCTAAATAATATCAAACGTGTTACTCTATGACATAGAATGTGTTACTCTATAACATAAAAAGGAGCTACTCTATAATATAAAAATGTTGTCACTCTATGACATAAAAAAGGTGTGACTCTATGACATAAAAAAGGGGTAACTCTATGACATAAAAAACATGTCACTCTATGACATAAAAAAGGTGTTACTCTGTGACATAGAATGTGTTACTCTATAACATAAAAAAGGAGCTACTCTATGACATAAGAAAGGTGTTACTCTATGACATAAAAAAGATGTTACTCTACGACATAAAGTTTAAAAAGTTTTGATTGTATGACATAGAAGATGTTACTCTATAATATTTATTCAGTTGCACAAAAAGCACTATTGCGTGAATGGGTCGATTCGAAAACTAAACAGTAACAAATTATAATTATATTGCTCCAATGTTCGAAAAGTCGTCTGTAAAAAGTATCTCGTCATTATCTCGAGAAGATAATGTTAACGGAAGAGAGAAAAGTGAAAGAGTTGAGCAAACTAATCCAGTGTCAGCGAAAAAGATACTTGAACCAATAGTCAATCCTCTAAAGAAGCTCATAACTGTTGATACACGAGTTAACTCGCATCTTCCAACTTCTAACGAGACCGATAATTATTATGAAGTTGATTATTCTAGTGAAGATGCATCAGATTTCTCAACCGATGAATATTTACCTAGAAGAATTCGTAAAAATTATAACTTTATTCATTGGAGATATGAACGTGAAAGTAAAAAGAGACAGTGGACTGGTGATGATGAAGAGGAAGAAGTTGCTCCCAAAATCTCGCGAGTAGATGTTACAACTGCATATGAACTCGACGTCTGGGATGATCTTAACAAATTAGTTGATCGCTTACAAGTACTCGTTGCTGAGCATATTCTTAGTGAACTTCGCAATGCTAGTATCATAAATTAATCTTTCAAAGTTATATTGTACTAGATTATCCAAAAATTGAGATATTGGCTAAGCCAAATGTTAATTTTCAATAAAATTATTTTGGTAAACGAACATTTTCAAGTTATAAATACCCTGTCATTTTTTTTTCTATTTCCCGCCATGCTTTTTTGACAAATGAAGACCCTAGAATTACCGATTATTTAAGGTGAATGACATAAAGGATTCAGAGTCGCGGAAAAACTGCAGTGACTGCCGAGCTCAGATCACGAACTCAGATTTTCAACTACGTAGCAGTCCACGTTTTGCGTACATGAGTTTTCCGAGTTATACGTGTTAAGCCCTAATCTGTAAAACAGGTGGGTGTCCGGGACAGTATTAAATTGATTATCCAATAAATCTAATCATAAAAGTAAACATTCCCTTTTCAACCACCTCATTCATTTCAATTTTAAAACGATAAAAGTCATCTGAAAAACTATGTATCTTTCTTTCTTTGAATAATTTTTATACTTTCAGTTCGTTTATAAACATTCAACTATTATTCAAGATACGAAAATTGAGTGCCTCGCTAAATTTTAAGTATGTAGGGTGTAATTGAGTAGTATTTATTTATTTATTTTACGGATAGCATTGCCATTTTCTACAATAAATTTGAGCATTTCTTATTTTATAAGCTTATTACATGTATAAACTGTTTATGATAGGATTATATAAATGAGTCGCTACATACATTTTATACTCTGAATAGAGGTGGTTCAATGATGTTTTTTTTTACTATAATTTTGCAATAATTATTTGCGTGCAAAAAAAGCATTATTTTTAGTATTTGTAGAGTGTTGAAAACTTATTAAAATCTAATATTGACTAGCATAACCTCAAATTATCCTATTACCGGCTGTTTGTCTCACTTTTGCTAAAAAATCCTATCCCACTAAAGGGACCACCTACGTATTTTGTTTTTTACTTGTGTAATATGTTAGTAATATTGTTTGTGAAATCAAATAAATAAACTATTTGCTGCAATTTTTATTTCACTTTGGGAAGGTTTAAAACACTATAAATAAATCATATGTGACCCAAATAGTTTGCATTCAAACATAGGTATTATTTTCAAAAGAGAAAACTAGGGGGGCCGAGCCCCCCTGCGTGACTCGCTGCTCTCGACACGCCAACCCCCCCGCCCCCACACACACCTGCTCCTCGCTTCGCTCGTCGCCCGCCCCCTCCCTATGTAAAAACTTCGTTTTTACATAATAGGCACGACCGCAATGCTCAGAAAAACCTTATAATTTTATTATTGCATTAATTGCAATACTTATTTTCATCGTTATTATCATTAGAATACACATAAATACATCTCTGCAGTAAAATTTAAATGGAAATTATGCATTTACTATTATATATTTATTATTTTTTTGTAGAAAATTTGCCTTATAATTCTACAAATATAGTTATATGTAGATAACTTTTCAAATAGTCTATGATTCATATAAATTAATTATTAATTGAAATGATTAAAGTACACATAGGATTATTAAATATATAAGTACTATGATTGCAATCATATTTAAAATTAAAAACATTGTTTTCATTATTTCTATTTGAATTATAATAATAGTTTTTATTTTTATTTATGCAAATGTTGAATAGAAACAAAGTTTTATTTCAATGTTATCAACAACTTTTGTAATTGAAATTTTTGTGTTAAGTAAAATGCTTTTGAATAACATAAGGAAAAATACCGTTTCATTACTCCCGATTAATACAAAAATATAAAGTTAAATTTTACAAAGTTTAACGAAAACGGTAGACTAATCACTCACTGATGTTCGTATAACTTATACATATACACACATGCACACATACACTAATACAGCGAATAGGAGAAAAATAAAAAGAGAAAACTCAACACTGGTGCATTCGTCAATGGTAATCTGGCTTGGTGCTGCGTGCGTGCAGAGTACATCAGCCGTAACGGCCATCTCGGTTATGGGCTGCGTATAGTGTCTTCACACCAGCGGAAAAACGCATGCGACCCACGTGACCGTGAGCGCTCCCTGTATACAACTTGTTCGGAAAATGTATGCGTCTGTAAACATAATCCTGTAGAGCGCAAAATTCTAAGAAAAAAGTTCCTTTACTATTTTTTCATATGACTAGTATTTTTTTAGTAACTGATGTGTTTAAATTGTTTGTTTTTAATAGGAATTGTATATCTATAGATATCATCTTATAAACATAGGTATACATTTTCTATTAAAAACAAAGAATTTAAACACATCAGTTACTAAAAAAGTACTAGTCATATGAAAAAATGGTAAAGGAACTTTTTTCTTAGAATTTTGCGCTCTACAGGATTATGTTTACAGACGCATACATTTTCCGAACAAATTGTATAAGATATGATATATCTCTATATATATATATATATATATATATGGATCCCGCACACCATAAATCCATAAATCCGTGCCATAAATCTTATTAGTAAGCAGTAAACGCTATTGTACGCAGAATAATCCACAGTATAAGTGGTATATAAACTCGACTAGCAGCTCCGTTCTATATATATTGTTATTAACAATTTAATGCAAAAAAAGCGCTTTTTTATGGTTTTTTGCTTTTATAGCCGAAACTAATGGACCGATCTTGATAGTCCAATGAGATAAATTGTAGTAAATGAAATTACGAACAAAACTAGATGTTGATCAAATCGATCGGATGATTAGTTACGGAGAAAAACGTGAAAAACCGAAAAAATGAGCGTTTTTTGAAAAATTCATATATCCGCCATTTTTAAAGATGTGGCGGATATCTCTGGCGAATTGATAGTAATTCACATGTACTTTATGTGTGCGAAAACCAGGGTCTGTGCGATTATTAGTTTTTGCGTAATCGCGATTTCAATTTTTGAGTAGGCTATTTTTGAGCGAGGCTGTATGCTCTATGGGTTATCCGATTACAATTATCAAAAATGATTTTGAAAGTTCAAATGTTAAACTATAAAACGTCTATCTTGGATTTTTGATTAAGTACTGTTTTATACCTGAAAACAGCTGTCAAAGTTGACCAAAAACGCCCGAGCGCACGGAAGTGGCGGAGTGGTGGGGGGCGCGCGGCGGCTGAGGGGAGCCGATATATATACTAATAGAACGCGCTGCGCGCAACGCACAGATTAATTTCAGCTTTTAATTTCCTCAGCAACTAGAGGAGCTATTTTAATCATTTTTTTTTTATTTCGGGGTAACTCAACCCAACTAAACCGATTCTGCACTTTTATTTGATGAAAAACGAACAGAAAGGCAGTTATTGGACGTTTTAATAGGTTGATAAAATAATAAATATAAACTTTCTATTTTTCTTAATTTACATTATATTTATTAGAAAAATTTACAGTGTTACTTAAAAACTATGTTACATTAATTAGTTTTTTTCCGCTTCGGTGGTAGCAAATCGATTTCATCCTCGCAGTGATACGAGTCGACTTCGCATTCGTTCTCGTCACTCGTATCATCTTCTAATTCTAATAATGTTTTATTTATGACTAAGTTATAACACGTATTTTCGTGGCAGTGTGCACAAAGATTTGTGCACTCTAAGCCGTGCTTTTTGCAACTGAACGAAGCATCTATACATCCCTTTTTCGAGCAAGTGCATGAAATTTGCGATAATAATTTTTGGGGTATCGGCGGATCCGTCGTTCCTACCGGGAGCAAACATTTATTTTTTATTTGCCAACCCCAATCAGTAAGTATTAAAGAGTTATTACCTAACCATAATTGGAGTTGGTAATACACTCTAAATGCATGTTGCTTAGCGGATCCCTGCGTTGGTGGCAAAGTTTCTAAAGCAAATTTCGTTTTCGTTTTGGCTTTGCAAAAATTTAAGTATCGCAAATCATGCAGTGAAAAATTACTGCTTTTTTCGATTAATTTCTTTTCTGCTTTGTTTCTGTACAGGTCGATTATTAACTTATAGGCATTGCTAGCTATTTTTTCAGAACTGGCATTTTTTTCATAAAATACTGCAGATAAATCTAATAATTTTTCGTGGTTAACTGTATCTATTAATTTATTTTTGCCTATTCTATAAAAACAAGAGGTTGTATCGCAGCCAGAAAATGCATGTAAAAATGTTATTCTATTTCATAAAAAGGGATATTTGAAACTATTACTTTTAAAATACTGATTTGGTGTTGAGCCTTTGTTTTCTTTACAAAAATAAATGTTGTTAATGTTATCTGCCAGTTCTGAAAAAATAACTAGCAAGTCTATGTCTTCGCCCACAATCACCACAGTTGTTTTATAATCAGCGCGGGCATTATTTATCGCAGTCATTACTATTAACCGATCCGCGTCCTCCGGGGCTATTTTTGTTTGAAATCGTACAGCATTTAGAGTTAAACAAAGCATATTTATTAATCTCGTTTTATTTTTTTCACTGCGCAAAAATTGCTTTTGATTAAGGGGTTATATCTGGTTGGAGCTCAAAAAAAAAAGGCCTTTTTTTATATTTTTTTTGAGCTCGTTTTTAAATTAGCATAAATAAATAATATATGAATCGGTTAAGCAACTCTTTTTTGGGAATATAAAAAAATTTTTTTATTGGTGAAAATTTACAAAATGGCGGCTATTTGTCAATAAATGTAAAGCAGTATTTGAAAAAGTATCTCTGCGGCACGCAGTAGAAGTCCTCTGGATCACCATCTGGAACAATAAAAAAATTTTCATATATACATGAGTTTTGCGGTTGAAGTACACACGATTATATTTTTAGGAATTTTTTTCGCAAAATGGCGGTTGTTCAAACAAAAAGTTGCGTTTTCGACGAAAAAAATCGACTTAAATTGTTTATAACTTTTTTAATTGTTTATCGATCGTTGAAATCGTGTGTACTTAAACAGATAATCTAATGAAGAAGCTACAGTTAAAATTTCAAATCAATCGGATGAAAACTCACCGAGTTTTACTGCGTGCCGATTTTCAAAACTTGGTTTTGAGATAAACGCACTTGAAATTTGAAAACTTTATAATTTTGTGAAATCGTAATGAGGGCCGTAATAATTTTTTTACCTTTACTCTGCTATCCCAGCATGTGTGTAGTACAAAGCGACATCTATAGCATAGTTTTGAAGTATATTCTCGGCGGTTGATAAATTATAAGCATATATATGACCGCGAGATTCAAAAATGCACCGTCAACGAAATAGACGAAATTTCTTCATTTTTCACCTCAGAATTGCTTTGGAAAAATTGATTTTTAAAATTTGTCTGAGTTTCTTTCATGTTTGGACATTATTGATCATAAATCTAGGGATGTTTTACCATACTTTAAGCCAATAAAAAAAAAATGGAAAAAAAAAAAATTCCAACCAGATATAACCCCTTAACAACAGTCGTTGTATTGCTATCGAAAGCAATTTCACGACCTATATTCTTCAATTGCCTACGCGAACGCTCTACAGATTTTGTTGATGTTTTATTGTCGTCGGGATATCCATCAAAAATAAAAACTATTTTCACTGTAATGTCTTGTCGCATACGAAACGTAGGTATTTATTATTTCTGCCATTTTCATCTTACTTTGCCACACGACTCTATGCAAAAATAATCCGCCGTCGACAACATTTGTTATCTTTGATGGTACGTTTATACTCGGTAATGAATCAAAATTGAGGTAGAATGGGGATTTAGATGTTTTCCGCATGCCATTTTCATCAAACAATGACAGCGGAATCGGCGATAGTTCATACGAACTACAATACTCTTTCATATCGTCTTGGTTTTGAATATTGGGCGAAATTTTTTGGAAAATTAGCAACGGTGAGATATACACATCCTCATTTGCACTATTTTTTATAGTGGAGTTCGCAGCTGCCAAATGGGTAACTTTACTGCTTCTTTTATATTTTACGTCAGTAAACTTTTTATTTGACGCATCATCCATCAAAATCTTTCCTAATTCAAAAGCTTTGTGGCAATTCACGAGCGATAAATCACCAATCACTCCGGAATATATGCCAATTAATTTATCGCTTTCTGGGAATGGATCAAATGTATTAAAAAAGTCCTGCAGTTTTTTTAAGTCATCTGCGTCTCTGGAGATACGAGAAACTCGATTGTCGACATGCTGTTCAGATGTAGCAAATGTCATGTTGCAAAATAGCTCTATGGCATTGCTGACCTCTAATGCAGCTGCCCTTGACAACACCCATTTTCCAATGACATTTTTCGTGAGTCCACGGCCGTGTGTGAAGCCTCCAGCGCATTTCATTGACCGCATCAAAACCTGCTCGATGGTCATATCAGACCATAATCCGCACCAAAAGCGATTTGAACGTCTTATCGTATGAAAGCCCTGCTTACAGAATTTATCATATTCCACTATATCCATGCTTTCTTTTAAATTAACCATCTGTTGGACGTACAAAAGACACGCCTTAGCGTATAAATGATGACCTGAAGTGAAAAAAAAGGTATCATTAACGTTACTGTTTCTACATGTTGGTCAAAATTACCAGAACGTTCTGCATCTATGTATCTTTGCAGTAAATAAATTAGTTTAAAATATTGTAGCCACAGTTGACTTGTTGAGCCATTATTTTCTAAATTCGTTATTAACGATGAAAATTTTATTTGTACGCTTTTCATTAAGAAAGTCATTAAATAATTTTCAAAATTTTCGGTTCCTACTTTTTGTAAATTATCATCTAAAAACGTTTTCTCTTCTTCTGTAAATTCTATTTTTTCTAAAATAATAGTAGCAAGCGCAGCTTGTACTAAAAGGTGACCTCACACAGACCTCGAAAAAGCATGACCTGTTAAAGCCTTATCCGCTGATAATTCGGCGTATATCGTCGAAAAAGCTTCTTTCAGGCCGCTACCTGCCATTATATTACCAATAGCGCCAAGAAAAGACATCGCAAGATGAAATCCTCCTAATCGTGGGATTACTGAGCGGATATTATGGGGATCGTTATCTGCCTCTATAGAAGCGACGATTTCGCTAGCTTTCATGTATAAAGGCAAATCAAACGTTACAAAGCAGTGCTTTTGATTATTTGCATTTGCTCTCCGTCGTGCATCGATTAAAGATGTTAAAATTGTTGTATGGTCGCTCGGTGGCGCTTTAATAAACGGCAAAGCAATAATTCTCGTCGTACAAAAATCATTATTCAATAAATGAAATTTATTCATAAATCCGTGCCAATTCGGGGTCTTCCGTGGTGCAGTATGCTTGCCGTAAAAATATAAAAAATCGATCGCTTTGATTTCAATTGTAAAGTCAGCACAATGTATTTCTTTCCAATTACGTATAGTTATATTATCTAATTTGAATGGCTTGTTATTCTTAAAATCGGTCAATGGAAGGAAACCGAACGTGCCATCAGTACTAGTAGATAATGTTCCTTTTAAACTAGGCACACAATTATTAAAATTAACCGAACTTGATGGAGTCGCACACATAATACCGCCCATACAATGAAACGTATTTTTGCCATCAATGGTGGCTGTATTATGGTCCGCATTATCATATACGAATTGCAAATAGGTATCTCCAATGAAATCGAAATGTTCAGGGTCATTAACGAGGGAGTTTTCGAATCGTACTGTTTCTGCGTAGGACTCACAGAGCCCAATATTGTAGAGACAATCTATTAAACCTCGTGCTGCAAATTTCGTATGTATCATACATGAAAGTCCTAATAATATAGGCGATGAAAAGAATCGTGGTCGCATAGATGATATTAAAATATGGGCTGCGGTAAAATTCTGTTTTCCCACTTATCCCAAGATCCATTTTTTCGCTCATGTTTATGAGTTTTTATAAGAATTTCGAGCATTAGTTGCAACGTTTCCGGAATATCTTTAATGTTATTTAAGAAATCCGTTGGCGTATTATAATTCTCTAAGTCAACTTTCATAGCCCTAACATCTTGTAGAATAAAATGACTGGCTAGTTCCACTATTCTCAACCTTTCTTCTTTTTCATTTACTTTGCGATTTGAATACCAGCTATCTTGTATACATTTACCTAACGTTTGTTTAAAACAAATAAAACAATCATTTGAGCTAGAATAAATTACTATTTCATCTTCGAAATGATTTTTTAAAAGTATTTCTATGCGACCAAGTCGGGGTAGATCAGTATCTCCGAACTTATTTACATATATTTGTAATATATCTTTTAAAGAAAATTGACACTGATCGCTATTCTCCAATCAATAGTTGATAATAAAAGATAATAAGTTACTCATATCTTCGGTTATCGGTCTACCCTTAACATTACAAGGACTATATGAGTAAAATACGCTTAAGCATTTCGAGTGATAATAAACGGTGTTTTCTATATAATAATTATCAGATTCTTTTTTCAAATTAGATAACCGCGACGCTAGAATTTTATTCTCTTCGCTTTTAGGGAGAGCTTGTAACTGCGCCAAAATATTATCGATAGTCTCCTGCTTTGAAACGCGGGTTAAATTTTGCTTACAACTGTGACATTGATTCGAACAAAAAAAAACAATGAGTTGAGAAAGCGAACCCTCGTCCTTCTTTACAACGATTTCGGTCTTTTAACCATATTAATGCCGATGCTGCTAACGCCCTTTTTATATTAGACTCCCTCGTATAGAGAGTTTGACAAGTTTTATGTACTGTGATTTCTTTTAATTTTTGTAACTTTAAATGCTTCTTATCTTTTCTTTTATGACTAGCTAGAATAAGATTATTAATGGCCCGTTCTTTCAATATGTGCGATTTAGATGGTTCATTAGGCTTGTCGCAAAGTAAACAAATTTCATCGTCGTCAAGCCACTCCTGTTCTTCTTCCATAGCTTGTGTATTTTCATCGTGCCTGAATAAAAAAAATATTAATGGAATACGTAAAGTTAAAATTCATATATGTGCAAATCTCACTAAAGATGTGACAAAACCTGAAATCACGTTTTGAAAATTTTTTTCGAGCACACCTTCGAAACCTGGTTTTTCCTATTGCTTGTAGTATATAAAATGAAGACCCGCAGTTGTACAGCGTCCATCAAGTTGCCTATTTTTTCTAGAACAACTTCTTCCTTTTTAAGAAAATGGCAAAAAAAGCCCTTCTCTTCAAACCTCAGCTATTTAGCCCAGAAACGATCTACTCAAAGTTTTCAAACAGAAATTAAAACTAGCAAAAAAGAGCTTTAATTCCTTCTTTTAAAAATTAAAAAATGTTGATTCCTTCAAAAGTTACAAGGGTTTGAAGTTGAACGTCGAAAAGGCATAAAAATGCTCTCAAAGTCGGCGCGTCCGATTCATGCGATTTTTTGCATTTTTATGCTTTTTCGACGTTCAACTTCAAATCCTTGTAACTTTTGAAGGAATCAACATTTTTTAACTTTTAAAAAAAGGAATTAAAACTCTTTTTTTCATGTTTTAATTTCTTTTTGTAAACTTTGAGTAGATCGCTTGTGGGCTAAATAACTGAGGTTTAAAGAGAAGGGCTTTTTTTGCCATTTTCTTAAAAAGTAAGAAGTGGTTCTAGAAAAAATAGGCAACTTGATGGACGATGCTCAACCACGAATTTCTCTTATACATACCACAAACAACAAGAAAAACCAGGTTTGGTAGGTGTGCTCCAAAAAAAATTTTCAAATCGTGATTTCGGGTTTTGTCGCATCTTTCGTGAGATTTGCACATATACGTTCGTCGTGGAGAAAATTAGTATATGCACCACGGGAGTAAGTAAAGAATCCATCAGATCGCATATAATTGTCACCCGAGCCTTCGGCTCGAGCGACAATTATATGCGATTTGAGACATTCTTTACTTTTACTCCCTAGGTGCATAATCTACTATTAGTGTGAACACGACCGAGTAAATAATTTTTCATTTAATTTTAATAAGACTGTTTAATTTGGGTGTTTTTGCAATAACATTTACCTAACATTCGTAGATGTAGATGCTTCTGCCTCGTCGGTAAGCTCCATACGATGTTTTGTATACTGATCTTGTATACTGATTATCTAGGAATTTTAATAAAATATAATTAATATTTACGACTCTTATATTAAATTTAACTAATGAGAATCAGTATTATATGGCCGAATCCATCTCAAATCAGACAGCCCGCGTATGCCTATTTCACCTATCATGTTGAAATAAAAATATTTATGTTCTACTCGAAAAAATATTTTACACCTGTTTTTTTATTTTTTTGTTTCATCAAAATTTCATGCGTTCAGCGATGCCGAAAAATTCCGAGAAAATTCTTTCATTGAGAAAAAAAATTTTCAATGTGATTTTCAAACTGCTATTGTTTCAGCAGTTTTTCGAGCTTTTAAACGTGTAACATACAATTTCACTCAGTTTTGAGCCCTCTTTAACGGCCTTAATGTCATTTTCAAAAAAAAATAAAAAATCCACGAGCTATGCACTTTTTACTGAAAAATTCATTTTTTAGAGAAGTGCCTTTTTCTCGAAAACCCCATGTTTTTTTTGCACAATTTTTGTTGTCGTGATAGAGGACGGTAATGCCTAGCTAGACGTATTTGTGAGATTCGGTACTTTTTCCCTGGGATAGCGATCACTAATGAGATAACACACAAACAAATTTTTCACGCCTAATGCTTATATATAGTCAATGATATTAGAGTCAATGTAAAGGTATTTATCTTTGTGCGTATGTAATATACATGTACGTGCGCCTACTTATAGGAGTATATGTACTAGTACATTTGTCCGCTAGATGAATATGGTTTGACTTAACATTTACAAAGAAAAGTTCGGTTTCTGCTATATATCACACATCTCGTCTTATTTAAAACCATCATCTTTTGGAAAATTATTACATATTTACACCTTATCAACTCAACTACGATGTCTCAATATTACTCAACAGAGAGAATCAAATGTGCAGACTTTTTAGACAAACACAAACAAATTATTTACAAATCTAGTTCCGTACGTTTAAAACAACTTGAGAATCTTGCTCATCCATTGAAGCACCTCTATCCTCATTTACCTTTGACACCTTCTACATATCTGTGTCAACATTGTTACAATCGTGCTTTAGAATTGGTGAGTAGTACTGACAATGAATTTATAACGGATAATGAAGTTACCGATAACGTAGTTGATAGAGATGAAGATTTTTTACCAAGTACTCCAGAACGCATTGAAGAATTTAATAATGAAATAAGTACATCTTTCTTAGGTTCTGTATCGCCTCTTAAAAGAAAAAATCTTATACATGAAAAATCAATTGAAAATTACGTAACAAAGAAGAAAAAAAAAATACTTTCAACATTGTCTAATACCCTTGATGTGAAGTTGAACAATGTTTATGACGTTTCTATAACAGCAAATGAATCAACTGTATGCCATTGTACAGAATGGATACAAAATCTTGGTCTAGCCTTGCAAAAGTGTTCTACGGTATCAGAAAAAATAAAAATTCTGACTTTGCTACCTTCATCCTTTACAAAACATGAAATTTTATCTTTATTTCCAGAAATAACAATGTATATGATCAACAAATCGAGAAATCTTGTTAAAGAAAAAGGAATTTATTCAGAACCAGATGCATATTCAGGCCATCCGATTGATGAAAACATGGAAAAAATTGTTATGGAATATTATTTAAATGATGATTTTAATTGTTCAAGACAAAGTCCTAATAAATGTGACGTTGTTACAATTAAAGTTAACAATAAAAAAGAGAAAAAAGTTAAGCGTTTTCTTACTCGAAGTTTAAAAGAGACGTATAAAGTATTTAAAAATGATTATCCAGAATTGAGAATTGGAAAATCGAAATTTTATAGTTTGCGACCAAAGTATGTCTTACTTAGCCCCATCAAAGAAGTTTGTCTCTGTATCTATTGCGCAAATTATGATTTATTTCTTACGAGCTTAATTAATTTTAGAGGGAGTAACGTCACAGAGTTGGATGAAAGTCGGTCACAAATAATAAATGCAACAATGTGTTCTGAGCCATCTGATTTATGTTATTTACAAGAATGTAAACTATGTCCAGGAATTAAGGGAATTACGTTTCATGTTTTAAAACTGCAAGATGTAGAAGGCACAGAAGAAATTACATATGCTTTGTGGGATAATGGAAACCTGATTAAAAAGACACTATCAATTTCTGCTTTTAAAGATGAACTTTCGGTTTGGACCATGAGGGTTAGTACTCTCATGTATGTAAAAAATATACAACGCAAAGCTATAAAAACAGAAAGAGAAAGTGCTAAAAAAGACTCACATCATTTAGTTCTTCAAATAGACTTCGCTGAAAACTGGGCTGTGATTCATAATAAAGCTGTTCAAGGAAATCATTGGGTTAATGATCAAATTTCTATTTTCACAGCAGTCTCTTATCAAGGGGATTCGACACAAAGTTTCGCAGTTATAAGTGATGACCGAAAACATGATTCAGCGTATGCTTTGCTAGCAGTACAAAAAATTATAAAATTCTTGAAAGAAAATTGTTGTGATTCAATTAAAAAATTACCATCGTATCAGACGGCGCTGCGAGTCACTTTAAAAATCGCTTTCAATTAGATGAACTAAAACGAGCACCGTGTGATATAAAATGGTTGTTCTCTGCTACTGGGCACGGCAAAGGAGCTGTAGATGGTGTGGGTGGACTTATAAAGCATTATGCTACTTCGCATAATCTTCGAGAGCCCCTTGAAGAAGCTATTCAAAACGCAAATGATTTTGCAATACATGTTCAAAAATATACTGATGCTATTAAAATAATACATTTACAAGATGCTGAAATAGAACAATTCAGAAAAGAAAAAAAATATTGATTGGCTTACAACTCCAAAGAATCCTGGAATTCAAAAAACTCATATATGGATTAAAAAACATGTGACGATAAAATATATTGTTTGACAGCAAAGACCGCTGATCGTCCGCTTACTGAATTAAGAACAATGAAGCAGAAAAACAAAGGTAGTAAAATAGGTATACAAATGAAAAAAAGGTATAAAAATAAAAAATCAAAAAGACGCAAATAACAAATAAATACATAGTTATGTGTACCTGTATATTACATACACACAAAGACAAATACCTTTACATTGACTCTAATATCATTGACTATATATAAGCATTAGGCGTGAAAAATTTGTTTGTGTGTTATCTCATTAGTGATCGCTATCCCAGGAAAAAGTACCGAATCTCACAAATACGTCTAGCTAGGCATTACCGTCCTCTATCACGACAACAAAAATTGTGCAAAAAAAACATGGGGTTTTCGAGAAAAAGGCACTTCCCTAAAAAATGAATTTTTCAGTAAAAAGTGCATAGCTCGTGGATTTTTTATTTTTTTTGAAAATGACATTAAGGCCGTTAAAGAGGGCTCAAAACTGAGTGAAATTGTGTGTTACACGTTTAAAAGCTCGAAAAACTGCTGAAACAATAGCAGTTTGAAAATCACATTGAAAATTTTTTTTCTCAATGAAAGAATTTTCTCGGAATTTTTCGGCATCGCTGAACGCATGAAATTTTGATGAAACAAAAAAATAAAAAAACACGTGTAAAATATTTTTTCGAGTAGAACATAAATATTTTTATTTCAACATGATAGGTGAAATAGGCATACGCGGTCTGTCTGATTTGAGATGGATTCGGCCATATACCACTTGTATAACAACACACATCGAGTGTTTTAAATACTTTCAAAGTCTTATTAACAATCTAAATTATTATTAATTTTTAATTGTTATTTATAATGTAAATTTATAAAGTAATGTTTCTTAAACTCAAATAACAGGCACAAATTAATAAAACAATTATTGGAAAGAAATTTTGAAATATATAAATATACATACAAATACGCCACACTTACACACTATATACACATAAATAAAAAAAAAAAATAAAAAAAAGAATTAGAAAAAATGGAACCGTGATAGTATCGGGGATCGAACTCCGGCCGCTTGAGTGAGAATCAAGTGTCTCTGCAACTTGGCTATCCTTCACACTGCTATTTGCTCTTTCTACTCGAATGATTAAACAGAATGCCGGCAATATCGATTCCATTTATACTCATACACTTTCAAACTTATTCTGTTCATGAAGCTATATTACTTATAATAAAATTTAAGTTGATTTAAACCTCAAGTTATATAAAAAAAACGCTACGAATTAGAAAAAAAAGTTTTTCAATTCAACAAAGATTTTTCAAAAACAAGAACCTAAAGTAACCGGATTTTAATATGCTACTGATAAACTAAAATATTTTACAAGAGACTACTTGATTAAAAATTATCCTGTTTTAATTTCTGATTGTTACAAAGACTTTCACCTATACTACATATACTACAATAAAAATTATACATACTTTTGTGTGCATCTTGTATAATGAATGTACAGTACGGTGTCGACTCCACTCCAAAAACTTGATATTACACAATAAAATCACTGAACTTATTATTAATTTAATACAATTAAAATTAAGAAAAATTAACAATTTTAATATTTTAAAATAATTAAAATATTAGTAATAATTAAGTAGCTATTTATAAAATAAACACATGTATCAAAGATGCTTTGCAAAGGTATAGTAGCTAGAGTCTCGGTGGTAACTGTAGTATAAACAGCTGAAAAGACCGTTGGTAGCGTCGCTTTCTCCTTCTTTGACCGCTTCAGTCCACGATATACAATAGTATGGTATAGTGGAAGAAAGTGGAGACAGAACAGAGTGGAGCGAATAGCATTACTATACTGTATATACAAGCAGATGTTCCGAGCGTAAACGTCCTTGATTATATAATACACGCCCGAGTAGATACGTATATACCTGCTTCAAATCTCAAGCAAAATTAGCGTTACTGTTCATTTTTCATCAAATAAAAGTGCAGAATCGGTTTAGTTGGGTTGAGTTACCCCGAAATAAAAAAAAAATGATTAAAATAGCTCCTCTAGTTGCTGAGGAAATTAAAAGCAAAGATCTGTGCGTTGCGCGCAGCGCGTTCTATTACTACGAGGGGTGTTCAAAAAGTAAGTTTCCCTAGTCTGCCGTTTTGCCCCAGCGCCATCTAGCGAGCTGGGACCGAACATAGTTTTAGTTTAGGATATACCGATAAGAGCGGAACCGATCTTAGCTGCCGAAAAAATTTTTTTCATCAGTACCGACTCGGAAACCATGGAGCTACCTGTGAAAAACGTGTCCACCTGTGAGTTGCGTGCAGTTATTCGCTTTTTAATTGCAAAAGGGCTTAATGGCAACGAAATTCACACTGAATTAGTGCATATGTTTAGCGAAAATGTTTACTCACGCATTGTGACAGGGGATGAAACGTGGATTCACCACACAAACCCTGAAGTGAAGCGACAAAGTATGGTTTGGAAGAAATCAGAAGAGAGTGCTTCAAAAAAAGCAAAAATCCAGGATTCTGCTGGTAAGGTTATGGCCACAGTTTTTTGGGACAACGAAGGTGTTCTGTTGATTGATTTTCTTGAATCCGGTACACGATAAATGCAGATCGTTACTGTGAAGTGCTAAATAAACTTAAAAGTGCCGTTAAACGAAAGCGTCCTGGAAAATTATCGAGAAAAGTGTTGCTTTTTCACGACAATGCACGGCCTCATTCAGCAAAAAAAACACAAACCTTACTGGAAAAATTCAAATGGTAAATTTTTGATCACCCACCCTACTCTCCAGATCTCGCACCAAGTGACTTTTTTCTTTTTCCTAAATTAAAGGAAAGTTTGGGTAGCCATCACTTCAATTCAAATGATGAAGTGAAAGACATCGTTAAATTATTCTTTAAAAAACAGGGCACGGATTTTTATAAACAAGGTTTGTCAAAGCTTGAGAACAGATATAAAAAATGTCTTCAAGTCCAAGGGGACTATGTAGAAAAATAGTTTATAAGTCAAACAATAAATACATATGTTACTTTAACCTAAAAATTGTGTTTTGCTTTTTTCCCGGAGCAGGGAAACTTACTTTTTGAACACCCCTCGTATATATATCGGCTCCCCTCAGCCGCCGCGCGCCCCCCACCATTCCGCCACTTTCGTGCGCTCGGGCGTTTTTGGTCAACTTTGACAGCTGTTTTCAGGTATAAAACAGTACTTAATCAAAAATCCAAGATAGACGTTTTATAGTTCAACATTTGAACTTTCAAAATCATTTTTGATAATTGAAATCGGATAACCCGTAGAGCATACAGCCTCGCTCAAAAATAGCCTACTCAAAAATTGAAATCGCGATTACGCAAAAACTAATAATCGCACAGTCCCTGGTTTTCGCACACATAAAGAACATGTGAATTACTATCAATTCGCCAGAGGTATCCGCCACATCTTTAAAAATGGCGGATATATGAATTTTTCAAAAAACTCTCATTTTTTCGGTTTTTCACGTTTTTCTTCGTAACTAATCGTCCGATCGATTCGATCAACATCTAGTTTTGTTCGTAATTTCATTTACTACAATTTATCTCATTGGACTATCAAGATCGGTCCACTAGTTTCGGCTATAAAAGCAAAAAACCATAAAAAAGCGCTTTTTTTTCATTAATTGTTAATAACAATATATATAGAACATAGCTGCTAGTCGAGTTTATATACCACTTATACTGTGGATTATTCTGCGTACAATAGCGTTTACCGCTTACTAATAAGATTTATGGCACGAAAACGCTGATTTTTTTCTCTATTGACTGGCCTACTAGTCCTAGTGAGTCTATGTTGACTACGGCCCTACGGCGGCGTGCGCGCGCGTATGTCCATGTTGTGATGTCAACAATCGCATCGTCTGGCTCCCGGCGTTTCCAGTGATGACGGTGGAGAATGTCGTCCCTTTCATCGTGTTTACTGCGGTTAATGATGATATTCCTCAGAGACAGGAAGGCAGCGTGTCGACGGCGAGAGCAAATTTCGTAAGCCCTTTCTCGTTCCTAACCTCTCTGATAGGTAAGCTTATGGTACTTTCTCTTGTTGCAGGTATCTGGCGACGAGAGTAGTGTAAACGATGGGCATTGCTGTAGAATCTTTCTTGAGTGTGGTGATGTTGCTTGGCTCATTTATTTATTAGTCATATGTGGTTTTCAGATACTCAACTTTCCATGTGTGTGTTTGACTCTTATACTAGTGGCTCTGTGTACAGTTAATCTGCTGCTGGTGCCTTCAGCGACTCTCAGGATGGAGGTGTTTTCAGCAATGAAACAACAAGTGAAAGTTCCACCAGTCTTTCCCCTCTAATTGTTAGAGGTAGCTGGTGCAGCGAGAATAGTGAACAACAACCATTGCTACAGTATTTTCTTTTATATGGTAATGTTTTTTGTGTCATCTATTCATTAGTCATATGTGGTTTCTAGGTGCTCAACTCTCCTCGCTTGTCTCCTAGATCAGTGACTGATCTATTCATGTGTTTTGTTTCTTCCTACGGTGAGGCAGTCCTTCAGATTGACGCACGCATGTCGGTCTCTATAGTATTTTCCTCTCAGATTGCTATTACATAATTCCGAGCAGACTGGCATCCATGGAGTAGTGCTCGCTCTGGGCTATCCAGCCTCATTTTGCAGCTTCCCCAGCTCTACAATGATCTTCAAGTGTTAGTGCTTTATAATGTGAGGGGATAGATAATTAGGAACTGGGGGATATCATAAAAGTGCTGTGTGTGTAGTTAGATGCGATACGGGTAAGCAGTTGTCGCTGGTCATATTAGCTCATCTAGTTAATTTTTAAGTTTAGTCAGGGCATAGGAACTCATTTGAAGGTATCTATTGTATATATAAGTGAGTCTTGCCTATTTTATAGTTTTCATTTTAATTTTTTATACATATTGAACTTTACTATACTACAAAATCTATAACACATCCATTACACTAGAGTTTTTTTTTGTGTAATATATTACGTTAACATGTACTTTTATAATATTAGACAATTTTGATTCTCTTAGTTCAATCGCTTAGGTTCTGTGAACATAATTAACAGGTTAAGTTGTGTAATTTTATATGAAATTTCTATTTGTTATCAAAACAGTAAGATAACATAATTATAGATTTTTAACAAGGCAATTTTTGAACATTTTTCTAATTTTGATTTTACTATATACTAAGTTCTCTAGATCATGACAAGAAATTGTAAGTTTTGACAGCTTTTATGTAACAGTTTTTGTTAGTTATTGTTTTAGTTTTTTTATTGGTATTTAAATGATATCTATATCCTTTGTATTTAAGAGTTCTATCGGAAATCAATTCTTTGTACAATAAGCAAAAATTGTCTATTTTATGTATATTTTGGCGTTTAAAATCATTTTTATAGATTTAACTCGTAAGGTATTATTTATTTTACAAGAAAATCTTAAATGGGAAAAAGTTTTGTTTAACTATTATCTATAACTTATGTATTGAATATTTTTGTGTAAAATTAAATACTGTCAATTGTTATGAATGGTCGAAAATCGTCCATTTTATGTGTATTTTTTGGCGTTTAAAATAGTTATTATAAGTCTAACTCGTCAAGAGTTGATTTTACAAAAAAATGTTAAGTAGGAAAAAGTTTTGTTTCAATATTATCTACAACTTTTGTATTTAACATTTTTGTGAAAAATCAAATCCTGACAAGTTATAGCCGAAAATCGTCCATTTTATGTGTATTTTGACGTTTAAAATCGTTTTTATAAGTGTAACTCGTCAGTGGTTGATTCTACACAAAAATGTTAAAGGGAAAAAAATTTTGTTTCTGTATTATCTACAACTTTTGTATTTAACATTTTTGTGTAAAATCAAATTCTGTCAAGTTACAGTCGAAAATCATTCATTTTTGACCTTTTTTTACTGTTTTTCGTAACTATATACCGGGTGTCCCATTTTAAAACCACCAGGCAAATATCTCGAAAACTAAGGGAGATGGAAAAAAACTTAATACAAAAGTTGTAGGGTTCAGAGGGGCCCAACTGATCGTGACCTTGGTTATGACCTTGAGGTCAATGATCAAGGTCATTTGAAGGTCAAATCGATTTTTTCAAATGGGAACCCCCACTTTTGACCTCGTAAATGGAAAGAGCGGAAAATTTTACGTTCAGATATGTCCTTGAGTCAAGGTCATGGTCATAGTCATGTTTAAAATCAAAATCAATCAACGCATCAAAACATTCCCATAATTAGGCATACGAGACAAATTGTTAAATACAAAAGTTGTAGGGTTCAGAGGGGCGCAACTGATCGTAACCTTGGTTATGACCTTGTGGTCAATGATCAAGGTCATTTGAAGGTCAAATCGATTTTTTCAAATGGGAACCCCCATTTTTGACCTCGTAAATGGAAAGAGCGGAAAATTTTACTATTTTTACTATTATCAATATTTACCAGGGTTAACCACTTATATCAAATAATAACAAAAGTTAATAAGTGTTGACCACCTGTATCCAATAGTGACCGGTAGTATTCAGCATTGATCGGTAATAGTCAATAATTATTACTGTTTACATCAAATTGTTTTCAAATTGAGCACACTTAAATTGGCACAGAAAATTCAACTTTTTCGTTTTAAAATATTGTATAGTATAATAACATATTATTTCTTTTGTGGTGTGTTTTGATAAATAATTGCATTTACAACTAAAAAAGAATGCCTGACTATTCTGTTAATGAAATAGTTGACATTCTTCTTATTTTAAGAGAATGTCGACGAAACTATCGAGAGGCAAGCAGATTGTATCGTGCTCGGTTCCCTCAACGACAACATCCTGATCATACGGTAATACGTGACATTGAACTGCGCGGTCGACAAGGAAACTTCGTTCGAAGAAGGAGGACACTGAATGAACACGATTATAAAAATAATCCTCGCTTTCTTGCTGTTCTAGCCATGGTACATTTAAATGTTCATGTCAGTTTACGCGAAATCGAGTTAACAATGGGTATTCCAAGGTCTACGGCCAGTAGATATTTACGATATGCGCGTTACCATCCTTACCACATTACTCTAAATCAAGCTTTAACTGTGGAAGATTATCGACGGAGAATAACATTTTGCCAATGGGCAACACAACAAATTACTAATGATGAAAATTTCTTTAACAATGTTCTTTTTAGCGACGAGGCTACATTTCAGAGTACTGGTATGTTGAATCGCCATAATTGCCACTACTGGTCTCCTGTTAATCCTCATTGGATGCGAGAAGTTGATCATCAGCATCGCTGGAATGTAACGGTATGGTGTGGTATTATTAACGGATGTCTGATTGAACCTTATTTTTTTGAAGGTCACGTAACTCAACATACTTATTTACAGTTGCTGAGAGACGAGCTGCCACTCTTTCTAGAAAACATTGATCTCCATACAAGGGCCAGAATGTGGCTACAACAAGATGGTGCTCCTCCACATTATGCCAGAATTGTCAGAGATTTTCTTAATGAAAGGTTTTACGGTCAATGGATTGATAGAGGAGGTCCCGTAGCATGACCACCAAGATCTCCAGATCTGACATCTCCAGATTTTTATTTATGGGGCTTCCTAAAAAATACAGTCTACCGCAACAGGCCAACTACAAGAGATGACATGATTCAAAGGATTACACAAATCTGCTTAAGTATTCCACGTCAAGTATTATTAAATACTGTTAGAAACTTTAAAAGGAGAATAGAATGTTGTCAACAAGTAAATGGCGCAACTTTTGAGCATCTTCTTCAGTAAATGGTGACCGAAACACTTGGATCCTATGACTAAATACACATGAACGTGGAATTTTCCAATGAATTTTTAGCTGGCCTGATCATCCGCGACCTTGCCTTAACTGGCCGGGTCATTTCCGACCTTGCCTTAACTGACCGGGTCATCTCCGACCTTGCCTTAACTGGCCGGGTCATCTCCGACCTTGCCTTAACTGGCCGGGTCATCTCCGACCTTGCCTTAACTGGCCTGATCATCCCCGACCTTGCCTTAACTGGCCGGGTCATCTCCGACCTTGCCTTAGGTGACCGGGTCATCTCCGACTTTGCTCTTAACTGCACGGAAACTGACCATAACTTTGACCATGACCTTGACCCAAGGTCATATCAGAATTTTTCGGTTTTTCTATTTACGAGGTGAAAAGTGAGGGTTGCCGTTAAACAAAATTGATTTAACCTTCAAACGACATCATCCATGACCTCAAGTTCATGGTCAAGGTCACGATCAGTTGGGCCCCTCCAAACACTACAACTTCTGTATTTAACACTCGTATGCGTAATTATGGGAATGTTTGGATGCGTTGATTGATTTTGATTTTAAACATGACCATGACCATGACCATGGCCTTGACTCAAGGACATATCTAAACGTAAAATTTTCTGCTCTTTCCATTTATGAGGTCAAAAGTGGGCGTTCCCATTTGAAAAAATCGATTTGACCTTCAAATGACCTTGACCATTGACCTCAAGGTCATAACCAAGGTTACGATCAGTTGGGCCCCTCTGAACCCTACAACTTTTGTATTTAGCAATTTGTCTCGTATACCTAATTATGGGAATGTTTGGATGCGTTGATTGATTTTGATTTTAAACATGACCATGACCATGACCATGGCCTTGACTCAAGGACATATCTAAACGTAAAATTTTCTGCTCTTTCCATTTACGAGGTCAAAAGTGGGGGTTCCTATTTGAAAAAATCGATTTGACCTTCAAATGAAATTGATCATTGATCTCAAGGTCATAACCAAGGTCACGATCAGTTGGGCCCCTCTGAACCCTACAACTTTTGTATTAAAAGTTTTTTTCCATCTCCCTTAGTTTTCGAGATATTTGCCTGGTGGTTTTAAAATGGGACACCCGGTATATATAGTTTGAGACCTTTGTATTATAAAAATAATACTGATATTCTTTTACGATTACTCCAACATTTTTGCATCACAGAAGTTTAAATTAATACTTTTTTAATATTTAGAAAAGAAATGTAATGTATTAAAATATATATAGTGTGCGCTTGATTTCAGCTAGTTAGGCACGACCGCTAGTCGGGAGAGCCTTATAATTTCACCAGAGAGAAATTTGTAAGAATTCAAATACTGAAAATTTAATGTATAAAAACCATTTTCCACTCAGAATGAGTGCGTTTAGAGCGTTTTCTGTGATGTATGTATGTCTGTACGTCCGTATGTACGCATGTTGCTCGATTATCTCAATGAATTTTCGACCGATTCCTTCGGGATTCCGGGAAAATACTCGTATTGCACCAAAGTTCCAGTTCTCCAGCGAGAACGATCGATAGAAAATTTTCAAAATGCCAGCACAAAGAAAAATTGCAAAAAATCGATTTTTAAGCCTTTCGTCTAGAAAAATTAATTTTAAGGTACCATGTACAGGTCTATCTACTAAAACTAATTAAAATACACCTTTTTTATGTTGAACACTTTCTTCTACGAGCAATATTTGCCAACATAGTTATGTTAAGCTACCATGTACAGGTTTATCTATAACACATCCATTACACTAGAGTTTTTTTTGTGTAATATATTACGTTAACATGTACTTTTATAATATTAGACAATTTTGATTCTCTTAGTTCAATCGCTTAGGTTCTGTGAACATTATTAACAGGTTAAGCTGTGTAATTTTATATGAAATTTCTATTTGTTATCAAAACAGTAAGATAACATAATTATTCATTTTATTTTTCACAAAAATGTTAAATACATAACATAGTTATGTTGGCAAATATTGCTCGTAGAAGAAAGTGTTCAACATAAAACAGGTGTATTTTAATTAGTTTTAGCAGATAGACCTGTACATGGTAGCTTAAAATTAATTTTTCTAGACGAAAAGCTTAAAAATCGATTTTTTGCAATTTTTCTTTGTGCTGGCATTTTGAAAATTTTCTATCGATCGTTCTCGCTGGAGAACTGGAACTTTGGTGTAATTAGACGAGTATTTTCCCGAAATCCCGAAGGAATCGGTCGAAAATTCATTGAGATACTCGAGCAACATGCGTACATACGGGCGTACAGATATACATACATCACAGAAAACGCTCTAAACGCACTCATTCTGAGTCGAAAATGGTTTTTACACATTAAATTTTCAGTATTTGAATTCTTACAAATTTCTCTCTGGTGAAATTATAAGGCTCTCCCGACTAGCGGTCGTGCCTAACTAGCTGAAATCAAGCGCACACTATATATTTTAATACATTACATTTCTTTTCTAAATATTAAAAAAGTATTAATTTAAACTTCTGTGATGCAAAAATGTTGGAGTAATCGTAAAAGAATATCAGATTATTTTTATAATACAAAGGTCTCAAACTATTTTCTATTTTATGAGTTAAATATTTTAAATTTTTGCGCCTAACCACATCAGTTGAGTCATGCGACCTGTTCATAACATGTTGCCAGGCGGGTGCCAGCCCATTTTTTTTATAATTTTCCCATGAATATTTACACTGTCTGTATATGGGACTGTCAAATTCGATAAGTATTGAACAAGCATCAAAATTTTAAGGCAACCTGTTCAAGGCCTACCGTACGCATCCTGACAAGGCCGGGGCGTTTTATCTATCTCTGAGGGGTACATACGCATGATCTCATATTTGTCTATTGAAAGAATTTTCGAAAACCGGTGGTGGGGATTGAAATTTTGGTTTTTTGCTTATAAATGGAGAAGAGTCGCTCGGATCGAAAAATGGACCAAATTTTTGGGGTCTAACAATAGGGGGGACATACTTTTAATATACTATCGAATGACGTTGACGGAATTTCCAAAAATCGGTGGTGGGGGTAGAAATTTTGGTTTTTCGCTTATATCTCGAAAAGGAGCGATCGGATCGAAAAACGGACGAAATTTTGGCGGTGTATTCCAATAGGGAGGGGGGGGGCTATCACTCTTTTACATAGAACCATATGCTATATACAAAATTTTCATAACCTCAAAATTGTGCAAAATATTTTGCGCGCGCAGCGTCCTCGTAATTCAGCTATGAGTATATATATATGACTCGATAGCCTAGTGGTAAGGTGGCTGCTCAGTAATCTAAAGATCGTCAGTTCAACTCCAACCTCCGGCGATTTTTTTTTTTTTAAATTTTTTATATTAAATATTCATGTTTAAAGTTGCTGCTCAGTAATCTGAAGATCCTAGGTTCGAATCCATCCTTCGGCGTTTTTTTTTCTTGAAAACTTTTTATATTAAAATATTAGTGTTTATCGGTAAAGTATGTTAATTTATCTACAGTGTACTACCTTACCGACGGCACCAACGTAAAGGCGACGCGCTATAAGAATACAAATTATGCTATGAGTATACATATGTCTCGATAGCTGAGTGGTAAGGTGGTTACTCAGTAATCTGAAGATCGTAGCTATGCGCTTCATCTCGTTTTTCAATTATCATTATGTTGTATTTTGATGATAACCTAAATTCATAGGTATCATTTATAAATAATAAAATGGTACAGAAAATAGTAAAGGATATAAACATACAGTTTAGCAAGCAAAAACGAGCATGTAATACAGGCAAATATTTACAGGCAACATAGTAAAACGAGTTCGATAATCTAAAGAGACAACATTTTTCCATTACAAAAATCCATTTTGAATCTCACGTGCAATTTTTAAAATAATTATATGTGCAAAAAGCTCAGTATCCAGAAAAATATTGCTAAATGTAAGACAACTTATAGACAAATCAGAATCTTACTTGGTTATGCTACTTTTGTTGCAATGAGTGTGTAGTAGCTCGTTGATGCGAGCTTGAACATCATGATTTGCAATAGATGTATAGATTTCATAAACAAATACTCGAAAAACCACTAGCAGCACAATTTGGTATCATTTCAATGTACCTCTCATCTTACATAATCTCTAACAAGGTACATAAATGGGACACCTGTACACAACACAACCCAACCTCTCACATGATATATTATCATCACTCTCCGAACGTCCGCACGATATAGGACCAGAAAATCGCGTGAATTCACTCTGAAACGTTAATTACACAATAAAATACAGATTAATAAACAACGCGAATACGTCGTCGAATGTGGAAAATTCCATTTTATGCTACAATGAACTGTTGCGCTCATTAAAAGCAGTAGACCACAACACGCATAACCTGATCTGACAAGTTACACCATAATACACCACAATAAATGTCAGATATCGCCACGCTAACTGTCCGCGTTTTATATAAGCGGATATTATTTATTTGAGTGCAATAAAACCAATGTAGAAATTTGCCTTACCGCTTTTTATCTACGAAATAAATACAGCGGAATTTGTACGATATATTGAAAGACGATTATCGTCCTCCCCACACACTATGTAAAGAAAAGTCTTGGAACCGGAACCACACGCATGCGCACGTATCGTGGACCTACAGCGGTGGTGCCCGTCTTGGCTCGCGCGAGACGTGTCGCCGCTTTAGACTTGGGCATCAAACTGTTGGTAGTAAAAACTCGGTTTATTCAACGTTATGTCCTTCGTTTTTTAACTTTGGCCTATAAATTGCCTTTCCCTTTACTCGTAGACTAGCAGAAAATAAAGGCCGGCTCTGATTTATTATAAAAGCCGATATTATTCATTAAATTGCCATACAACCAACGTGGGAATCTGCCTTAACGCCTTTTTCGAAAAAAAAATGCAGCATCGTTTGTAAAATCTAATGAAAGATCCTTTTCGTCCTGTGTGAATATAAAATAAAAAAGAGTTTTCAATTCTGAATTGCACGCGTGCACACGTTCCGTGGACCTACAGCAGCGGTGCGCCTCTTGGCTGGCGCGAGAAGCGGTGCCGCTGTAGGCCCTGGCCTCACGGCCTTCTGTGTATTTTACGTCATACTCCTCTGTAAATGAAGACCGACCTTGATTCTTTTAGAAAAGCCGATATTTTTATTTATTTAATTACGCAATTAAATAAATAATATCCGCTTTTCTAAAAGAATAAGGCTCGGTCCTCATTTACGTTTGCCGACTAGAAAGGCACAGCAGAAATTATGAGCTAAAGTTTCAAAGTCGCAGGGGTACGACGTAAAATACGCCGAAGGCTGTGATGTCGGGACCTACTGTGGCGGCGCCCCTTGCGCGAGCCAAGATGCGCGCTGCGTCAAAATGTAGTGTGGTATTTTGACTTTTTTTGTGTCAAAATCATCTAATTTTTTATAAAAAATAGATAAAAATATGAGGCAAATGGGATTTGACAGGTAATGTAATACTTAATACAGGAAAAATACTGTGGTCCATAAAAAAGGTTTTTTGACCTTAAAAATGTACATCAAACTTTGCTTATTTCAGTCGGCAGCTTGATTCACATTATTTTTTCAAAGTCTATACATTTTTTTTAAATATAAGATAGATGGGAAATGTATACCTAAATTCGATGAGGTCCTATTTTGCGAATTGTGACAAAAACTATAAAAAAACATGTAGAGAATTTGAAAAATTAATGTTAATGAAGTTGTAGACTAAGATAAGCAAATTTTTTCCGAAAAGTCGGAAGTTTGATCTACAATTTCAAGGTCAAAACAATTTTTTTATGGACCTCAGTATTTTTCCTGTATTACGTATTGCATTACCTGTCAAATCCTATTTGTCTCATATTTTTATCTATTTTTTATAAAGAGTTAGATGATTTTGACACAAATAAAGTCAAAATGCCACACTGTGCGCCGCACTATGGGCGGTTTGGGAAAAAAAATTTTCAAAATCAAATTGTGCCTCTCAAAGAAGAGATAAAGCAATATTTTTTTTTTTAATTTGAAGGATTTATGATCTGCAATAAGGAAAAATTGCTAAGAAATGTGGGTCTAATATCATATCATTATTAGATTGCTCTTTATCTACAAAATATAGACGAGCTCATGAGATTGCCAATGCTGTCGAAAATAATATTGAAATCTTGGAGATTGCTTTGAATATTGCTAAAAGACGCAGCAGTATCGTGAATGATAATAATTTAGATAAAGAACCAGGCAAGTCCGATTCAAGTATATTAAGGCATACTGCGGATTCAGCGTCAGCATTTTTTGTAGAGCTGAACTTAAAAAAAAGATCTTATTGCTATAGCAAGAGATTGTAGATTGCGAAATTGCTCTATCTATCCCTGTTACGAAAATATTTCTAAAGCTCTATCAGAATGTTTACCACGTAACAGTGACATTTCTGAGGTGAAAATTGTGGTAGCCATGCAGGAGATGTTTAATAAAACTACTGAGCGACTTTGCGAAGCAGTGGCTCTGGATTGGAGTACCGAAGATTTGCTCAATTTAAGGCTTTCTATAACTTTGGGTTTCAATAGTTCCTCTGGTCATAAAAATGTTCATTAAAAATGTGCTGATGCTGAAAATGAAACCACAGCTTCCGAGCAATCCCTCTTAAAAAGCTTTATTATCATCAAAAAAAGCTCCAATAAATCTGATAAGTCATGGATCAATCCAACTCCTCAGAGTGTTAGATTCTGTCGACCATTGAGGATTGCCTTCCAAAAAGAAACAAATGCTACAATCAAAGCTGAACACTATAGATTAAGTGAACAAATAGAAAAACTCGCTCCTTATGAATTTAGTATTTCTAACAGAAAAAATGTTTGCGTTTCGTACGAAGTTACGCAAACGCTTTTCGACGGAAAATGTTTAAATGCAATAATTGGAAATACGGCCACGAGTAGATGTCCATGTTGTAGAAAGACAACTCACCAATTTGGACAATTAAGCAATGATTTCACTCCACATAATGAATCCTTGAAGTACGGCTTGGGATTATTGCATGCAGAAAGAAATACATTTGAACATCTTCTTCACATTTCTTATAGAATGTCACTGAAAACGTGGGATATGCGAAAACCTCTCCAAGGTAGGTACAATGATATATATGTAATTTCATGTTTTAATATTTACGTTTTATATTTATAAGAATGAAATTTATTAATAAATTTATTTTAAATGCTTAACAATTTTTAGAGGAATATAAAATAAGAAAAATGGCTGTGCAAAATAAAATTTTCATGGACTTTGGAGTTAGGGTGGACCAGGTACTGCAAGGACATGGGACAACAAATACTGGGAATTTGGCTCGTAAGTGTTTTAAAGATCCCAAGAAATTTGCAAACTCTTTGGAAATTAATGAGAAATTGGTTGACTCTCTTGCCACTATAATAAGTTTATTCAAATGTAAAGAGGAACTTAAATTAGACGAGTTAGAAACGTTTTGTAGAGATACATATCAGTATTACTACGAAACTATCCATGGTGTCGAATGAGCCCAACGGTCCATAAATTATTAATGCACGGATGCCAAATCACTAGGATATTGCCTATGCCTTTGGCGTACTACGCTGAAAATGCCAATAAATCGTGGCACAAGTGGTATCGTAAAAATATGACGGAACACTCAAGACAGAAAAGTAGATTGGAATGAATTACGGATGTATTTAATAGAGCTGTATATATGAGTGATCCAAAATTATCTTTTGTTTATTTAGATGAACGTATGAAATTAGCAAAGAAGCATGACTTCTCTCCAGCTGCATTAGCATTAAAGTACATTAAGGAAAAGTAAGTTTCATTGAAACCTGTAATTCTAGAATGAACTTCAAATCAACTTTATGATTTCATTTTCGTATATTTTACAGACAGAGTATTAACAAAGAAGAGAGTGATGCAGAAAACGAAAGCATCTTTGATGATGATATAAATATTAGTTTTCATGATTCTGATGAAGAAAATCTTATTTAATTGTTGTTGGATATAATATGTTAATTTACTATTTTTTATTCATTATTTAACATGAAATAAGTATTTAACAAAGTTATTCCCTTATATATGTACATTTATGTAGTATACATATTTAGTATATTTATTAATATATATATTTATTTAGATATGTATTTATTTAGTTATACTTAGTATATTTATGTAGTTATATGTATAGTGTATTTTCTTTTTAAAAAAAGAAAAAATGTGACTGTTAATACATATACTTTATCTTTTTATCTAAGAAGATAAAAATTAATTGTATTCAGGTTAACTTAGATTAAATTGTATTGTTATACAAATATTAAAACAAATTATATATTGTTAAAACGGTACTTAATCTTTTAATGAAAATTAGAATGATTTAAGTAATGATCAAATGTTTATAAATAAAAAATATACTTTAAAGTTGGTTCCGTTTCATTTTTTTTAAATATTGTTTTTAATTTTCATTGTTTTCATGAGTAATACATATGTATACCTTCAGACCCACATTTCTTAGTAATTTTTCCTTATTGCAGATTTTAAATCCTTCAAATTAAAAAAAAAAATATTGCTTTATCTCTTCTTTGAGAGGCGCAATTTGATTTTGAAAATTTTTTTTTCCCAAATCGCCCATAGTGCGCCGCCGCTATAGGTCCACGAACGTGCGAACGCGTCCAATTCAGAATTGATAATTCTTTTTTATTTTGTATGCACATGGGACAAAAATGGTCTTTCATTAGATCTTACCAAACGGTGCTGCATTATTTCTTTCGAAAAGGCGGTAAAGCCGATTATGTCGTTGGTTTTATGGCAATTCAATAAATAATATCGGCTTTTATAATAAATCAGAACCGGACTTTATTTTTTGCTAGTCTACGAGTAAAGGGAATAGGAATTTATAGGCCAAAGTTAAAAAACGAAGGGTATGACGTTAAATAAACCGAGATCTGTCTGCCAGCAACGTGATGCCCAAGCTTACAGCGGCGGCGCGCCTCGCGCGAGCCAAGAGAGACGCCGCCGCTGTAGGTCCACGGTACGTGTGCATGCGTGTGGTTCCGAATTCAAGACTTTTCTTTGCATAGTGTGCGCAGAGGACGACAATCATCTTTCAATATATTGTACATATTGCGCTGTATTTATTTCGTATATAAAAAAACAGTAAGGAAAATTTCTACATTAGTTTTGTTGCACTCAAATAAACAATATTCGCTTATGTAAAACGCGGACAGTCAGCGTGGCGACATCTGCCATTTATAATGGTGTATTATGGTGTAACTTGTTAGGTCAGGTTATGCGTGTTATGGTCTAATACTTTCAATCAGTGCAACAGTTCATTGTAGCATAAAATAGAATTTTCCACATACGATGACGCATTCGGTTGTTTATTAATCTGTATTTTAATGTGTAATTAACGTTTCAGAGTGAATTAACGTGATTTTCTTGTCCTATACCGTGTAGAGGTTAGGACAGTGCTGATAATATATCATGTGAGAGGTTATGTTGTGTTGTGTACAAGTGGTCCATTTACGTATCTTGTTAGAGGTTATGTAAGATGAGAGGAATATTGAGATGATACCAAATTGGACGGCTAATTGTTTTCGAGTATTTGTTTATAAACTCTATACATCTATTGTAAATCAGGATGTTCAAGCTCTTCTCAACGTACTACACAGTCACCGCAACAAAAATAGCATCACCGAGTATGATTCTGATTTGTCTGTAAGTTGTCTTACATTTAGCAATTTTTTGCCTGGATACTAAGCTTTTTGCGCATATAATTATTTTGAAAATTGCACATGGATTCATAATGGATTTTTATAATAGAAAAATGTTGTCTCTTTAGATTATTGAACTCGTTTTACTATGTTGTCTGGAAATGTCTGCCAGTATTGCATGCTCTTTTTTGCTTGCTAAACTATATGCTTATACCGTTTACTTTTTTCTGTACCTTTTTATTATTTATAAATGATACCTATGAATTTAGGTTATCACTAAAATACAGCATGATGATAATTGAAAACGAAATGAAGCGCATAGCAAATGTAAGTTTTGACTCAAAATGACTTCGATCAAACTTACAACACCTAAAAGCATGGCTTTGAAATTATTCTTACCGCTAAACCTGCATGATTAGTCTTTATTACTTGATGTACCCTTTTATTATTTTTAATTTAAAGGTATGTATTTATCATTCGCAAACAATTTTATTTGAAATGTATCAGGTTATCACCAAAAGATACCATGATGATAATTGAAAAATGAAATCTAGTCCATGGTAAACACAAGTCTGCTCGAAATGATTTCTGTGAAGTTTACTTGACCTCAACTTGCATGTTGTCTTTGCTACTTAAATCTCTATGCTTACTTTTTACTATTTTCTGTATTTTGTTAAGATATTTAGATCTTATTAGCAGTAAATCATAGTGGCAAATGAAACAATAAAATCTTGAATAAATAATAATAGCTTGATTGATGTCAAGCATTTTCATGCTTGCTCGATCCCTTTGCAAAGTTATACCATTGTATTTACATATTGTTTTATTATTTATTGTTTCTGTATATGAAGTTGCTTTCATTGAACAGTGAGTGTTTCAAAAAATTTTGCATTTGCGCGCTGACTGAATCAGTACCCCCGTGCCCTCTCTGTGAAATATTTGTTACTATTCCGCTGCTTGCTAATGCCAACATGGCCTCACTTTGGACTTGGGCAGTTGTGGCCCATTTTGTATTTCCAATTGTTTGGAAAATATAGGCATCTGTGGCCAACTCTGACTGATGAATCTGATTGATTATTGTCACCGCTACGGCGCTCAGCTCTTTATTTGATATGCAAATACCTATTTTTTCTAGAATTACTGTTCAAAGTGACTAGTGTGACGAATCTTCCATCTGACGATAGTGCGAGTGTCTTGGTGGCGATTTGGTGAAACTTTTGCTACGACATCCTCTTAAGGCTGCTCTGAGAAGGTACTTTCTCACACTAGAATAACTGCTTACGAAATGTGCGATCTCTATATATTAGTTTTCTGAGCATCGTCCCATATACACTGTATTTATTTATGTATTTGGATGAATGTATTTATTAGCGTAAGTGGTGAGTCTGAATGTAAAATTAGTATTTTAGTTTTTAGTTTTAAGTTTACTTTTGACTCCCTGACTAAGTTAGCAGTATTTATAATGTATTGAAAACTAGTCATTTTTTCGTGTACTTCTAATCAATTAGGTTTCTGTCTGTGATACCACTATCTTCTGGTTTTTGACTTGCTTTGTAGTATTATTAGTTTTTAAGAATAATGACTGCGATATTGTAAGTTATCTTTACTAAAAAGAAATAGACTGAGAAGCGCCAATTGACTGTTTTTGATTTCTATTTTTAAAAGTATCATTGTATTTATATTTAAACTGTTTCTTATATTAGCTTCTTTTGTATTATATAAACGACTATAGTAATAGTAATAGTAATTTATTGTAAAAATGTAGATTTTACAAATATTTTATAAACGTGTAGAAATATTCTCAGTAATAAAACATTATAAATCAGTATATAAACCAGGTAAAAATATTCGCGTTAATAATATATTATAATACACTGATTCTCATTTCCAGAAAAAATACATAGATACTTTAGACGGTCACTAGTTTTGATCCCATTAAAATACTACTTCAAATCCTGATGTGCAATATCACAGTCATCCTTAGGAACTGAAATAATACTGAATTGTAAGTCAAAAATACTTAATTAGTGATATCACAGATAAGAAGGATTTTAAAAATGACTAGAAATCTGGTGGACTAGAGAAATTACACGTATAATAGTATATGACTACTACTCGTCAATACATCACAGAAAAACACTTAAGACTAAAATTAAAAACTATTTCACATTCACACTCACCACTCGCGTTAATAAATTACATTCCCACTAATAAAAACTATGTATTTACACTGCAATTTATAAATTAAGTTTAATCGACATCAAGAAAATATGCTTTCAGAGCTGTTTTGAACCTTCTGAGGGAAGAAAAATTTCTAATATCAGCACGCAGAGTTCCATAGATGCACACCTCTTACCTGGAATGGTTTTATCCCGCCGTCAGTGCGCATCAGAGGCACTCTTAATTCTTTAATTTCGCGTCTAATTGCCGATCTAGATACATATCTAGAGAAGAGACTCTCAAGATAGTCCAGAGTATGCATACGCATGATTTTATACATCAGTATTGCCATAAATTATTGTCTCCTCGAATTAATGCGTAGCCAGCCCAGAGCGGCTCTATGAAGCGAAATATGATCACCTCGACCTATACCTAACACATAACTCAGACATGCATTCTCCACTCTTTGTAATTGGTTTCTCAACTCTTGAGATGCATCAACAAACACTATCGAGCAGTAGTCCAAATGAGGGAACAACTGGCGAAAATATCGTAAGGTATACAATACTCGATTAAATTTCTTTGTTATATAATTCACGTGAGCTTAGCGTCCAATACTACACCAAGGCTAGTGACGCTTTCGGAGAATGGGATAAGGGTACCGTCTCCAAGGTCGATCTTCCTCGGCTCAGAATTCAAATAAAAATCATGAACAAAATGATTACCACCGAAAGCGATCGCCTTCATTTTGACCTTATTTAGTTGAAGAGAGGTGCCATCAGCCCTCGCCGACACGGCAGCAGCCGCCTGCTGCAGTATTTGAAAATCCTCATCTAGACTATCTTTGGGTACTTGTACGTAAACTTGTAAATCATCTGCATACAATATATGCTTGATACATCTCGAGTCAAGGACGTCACGTACCTCGTTTATGTATAGGCAAAACAACAGACGTTTGCTGCCTACCAGAACTATATCAGTTTATCCACTGAAGAGCAGTTCTGGAGAAACCGAAAAGGAGAGATTTTGTCGAATGCCATACTGAAGTCGAACAGTAGCAGTAACGTGACGTATTTCTTGTCGATGCCGCGACGTATATCTTCTGACAATTTGAGTAATTTGTGTTTTTTGAAGCCTGTCTGTAGAGGATCAAGGATTTTGTTTTGCATGTGGAACTCTTGCATCTGGTCTAGAGCTATCTTTTCCAGGACCTTTGAGAGAAAGCACAAGATCGAAATCAGCCTAAAATCTGATGGATTCTTAAGCGCTGTGCCCTTTTTTACAGATGTTATATACGCCTTCTTCCAGAGGTTCGGAAAAGCACCCTCTGCAAAGGAGCAATTAAACAGTCGTACAAGATATTCCCCAATTAACGGAAGAGCTTTGGCCACAATACTCTGCGGAATGCCATCCTCACCACGAGCCTGAGACGAGAAATGAGAAACTGCAAGCACTATATTTGCGGAAACAACATCTTTAAACAGAAAACCTTCTAAACTTGCAGTGTTGAAGTGGTTTCTGTAGTCCCTCTCCTCGATTTAGCTCATCTGGTGTCAGACCATTTAACTCCTCATTCGGCTTGAATATCAACCCCAGGTCTTTGAGCTCCTTCCAAACATTCCTATTTATAAGAGGCTCTGACAAGCGTTGGTAGTAATATGACGTCCTAGCTTGGGTTACGTGTTCGTCAACAGTTTGTCGTAAAGTTAGGAACTGTTCTAGGGAAAATCTATCTCCCGTCCTCTTGTAACGTTTGTAAGTACCGTCATGAATCCGTTACAATTGGGCTAATTCCGCTCCAACCCACGGCACTTGATTCTTTTTTGGTCTTATAATTTAATTGGAGAAAGTTGTTCTATTGCTTCCGTTAGGTTGTTACAGAGGCAACTAAGAGCCGTCTCTGTATCTATGCTGTTGTTGTTTATAAAAGGAGACCAATCACAGGCAGATAACATATCAGCCAATTTAAAGAGAATAATATCCTTATAATCTCTGTATACAATATGTCTTGTGTTGTCTAGTAGCTATTCTGTCCATGGGAGGGAGACATCAATTATGTTATGGCTGCTGCTAAAACTAGCCGGAAAGTTACTTGCGTCTAGTACAGTATCGTTTGCATCGACAAGAATTAGGTCAATCCATGTGTGAGCCCTGCGTGTGTGATTCGCAGCACCATGCTGTATCACCTGTAACGATAACTCCGCCGATAAGTTGTGGACAAACTGTGCTTTGCAGCCGTCTTTCAAAAAATCGGCATTCAGGTCCCCCATTATAATCTTTCGCGAAAAACAAGTACAATAATTTAATTTATCAATGACGTCGGATTTTTTAGTAAAAGATATACCCGGAGGTCTGTAGATGACAGACACCAGCAACGGTTCGGCGTCACCCTTCTTGACGAAACAGAAAATGTGTTCTGGTTTCTCTGGTTTTTTGCACACTGCGTACCAGACGGTGTTAACAACTTACATGTACGTGCTTTTCGTATATAAAGGGCAACACCTCCCCCTTCCAAATTTCTGTCCTGCCTAAATACTTTAAATCCGTGACGTTGTCTAAGATACAGGGATCCAGCCTGGTTTCTACCACACCGAAAAAGTCATAGATCGGATTATCAGGTAGAAATATGCGAAATTGATTAATGTACTTTTTGAAAGAAGTTGCATTAATGAAGAATGCTTTCAGTACTCCCCGATCTCTCTTACAACTTCCAGTGGAGAGTGTATTTAGTCATGTGGGAGAAACAGCGTTTTGTTTTGACATTACTGGTATATTCGTAACTTTCTGCTTTTTGGTTTGTTTATTTTTTATATTTGTTTTATTCTTAACTTTTTTTTGTTTAGAATTTTTATCAGATTTTTAGTATTGCCACTAGCATTTGTCGTTTTAGTATTTTCGTTGTTTTTCTTATTATCCTCATTTTCTTGTACACATTCAATATTCTTATTGATTATGGTTTCGTTTTTGTCTACTATGTCTGATCGCAAGACTATTCTATCCAAATTTGCTTTTGTAGAAAAAACGTACGCTTCCTCCCCGTCTCCCTTCTTGGTGAGAGATTTCCACCTCTATGCCACACATACTTAAGACCAATTTTCTTTGCATAAATTCTTAATTTTTTAAAATCATTATATTTTTCCTATGGTAAATAATAGTTTAAAAATATATTTGTTTGGCTTAGCCTAGTATTTGAGATATCACCAAGAAGTGAAGGATTTATGTCTATTAAAGTGAAACTCGTGAAATTTTTTTATTCTTTAAAAATTTGCGCAAGTAACTCTCCAGTGGATAGTCTAACTACCAAAGAAAGTGCACTTCTTGGACCGTCAATGATACCGCTCTTTTGAGTATTTTCAGATGCTATAGATAATTTTTTGTGTTGTTGGATAGATCCCAACTCGCTGCTGTGCAGCAATAACAGCTTAACGGCTTTGATGTTTTGTTTTGAAAGAGATGGAAGTACAGTGTTGAGTACAGGAAAACTAAAATCCTCTGACTGTATGTTGATTTTGCCGCAGTCTGCGCCGCAGGAGATTACGATTTCGCTGCCCTCATCACTGCACCTTGCTGCGTTTGCGCCTGAGATCTCCTCATTGACTGAGGTACTTGAACTAATATCATTGATGGTCTGCTCTATGATAGCAGCAAAGTCATTAGTAAGATCTTTAATGTTGTTATCCATCTCATAAAAAACATTTTGCATATAGGATTGGATAGAATTAAATTTATGCTTTAATATTGTTTTAATACTGTTATATGGGTCTCATATAACACTGGCACTGTGTCTTCGTCCGAATCACTTGATGAATGCATTTTAATTTGTGAAGTTTAATAGAAAAAAGTAGAGAGAAGACTGACAAAAATGATGCGTACGGCTAGAACTCAAGCAACTGAATGAATATTATTACGTTTTCGATGACCGAAAAGTCAAAGAGGTACATCCTTTGTGGGTACATGCGTGTTATTGTCAATGGTCCAGTTTGTAAGCACGCGTATAAACTTTTTCTCACCAGTTGCTTAATTCTACCGTGTATGCAAAAACTTTAAGATTTATTATAATATCATTTAATTAGTTTTATGCATCAAATAGTTTATACTAAATAATTTTGTATATATTGAATAATTTTTTATATACTAAATAATTTTTAAATTAACATTCTATATTACTTAAACATAAATAGTACGCTTTTATATTGTAAATACTGTATTTTGTATCATGGGACGCAAAATACACACTTTGCGCCCTAGGGCGTGAATCGGGAACTTTGTGCCCATTAAACAGGCATCAAAAGTGGAATTTTGGGCTCCAAGGTTCAAAAAAGCAATTTTTTGTGCTCAGGCCGCAGAATGAATTTTTGCGGCCCGTATAGAGGCCGCAAAATACTAAATGTAAGATTAGGCCACAAAATACATTTAGTATTTCGCGGCCTCTATACGGGCCGCGAAAAGTCATTTTGCGGCTTTAGCACAAAAAAACACCGCTGCCAATTCATTGGCACGTAGCTTCCTCAAACTTAATTTACTGATTCCTTTAATTAATTTTTAATTCCAATATTTAAAATTTAATACTTCAGAAAGACAGAAATAACATAACTCCAACATAATTTATTCAAATTTTTATAGATTATACATTTCCACAAAATTTCACATACATAAAATATATATCACAATTGCCTATAAATTTGCAACTGATATTTAGAGGTCTATGTATTTTAATGTAATTTATAGCATTTGAATCATAATTAAATTACCTATATTTTCTAAAAAAATTAATTTTCTAGCTATCACGGTTCTTTTGTTATTAACAGAAATGTAAAAATTTTAAAATTAAAAAAAAATGAGTTTTGGATGTTCAACTATTACGATAGTAAAATTGTCTTATTCGCTTCAAAATTCATTGTACATGTATATTATTGATAGTTCTCGGCAGAGTTTTTTTGGCAAAATGATTGGTCATAATTTTCAGAGATATTATAAACTAAAATTATCTTTTTATAAATTAAATTAAATTTAATTATAAACTAAATTAAAAAAAATTATAAATTAAAAAAGTAGTATTTTATTGCATTTTAATTAAATATTCTAATTCAATTTGATAATTTGCATATAATAATAATATAATAATCCATTTTTACGTGAGAGCCAAAACAATTAATTGCGCTCACGTAAATTCGACATTTCTTTCGAAACTATCGTCAATCTTGATCCGTTTCGTTATTTCGTTTTATTATAGTTAATGTAACGCGGAACGCGCGTACTCGCGGCTATGAAACTACGTGTGTGATTGGCCAGTTGGATGGTAGGCGCACACTACCATTGCACGTCGACCCTTAATGGTGTCTTTACCGCGTGCGCTATCGCGATAATAGACCGCGGACTTGCACTTATAAAGTCTCGCGACTAGCGAGTTTGGTGTCACGTGTGCGGAGTATTAATCTACCGTATAGCATGTGTTGATGGACCCAAGAAGCAGACGTTGCTATCTAAGATGACAGTATTAATTGGATGACTGAAGGATAACAGTAATGGATTGCTGCGTTAGATACGTTTACTCTTTTAATTCGTCTTATGAATATGAAACCTTTTGATCCTTTGTGGTTGTGTTGGTTTCCGTTTGTTACAGATGTGCAAGGTTCGTCTGCTGTTGAGATTAGTTGCATGGGCTTATGCACTCCGTCTCCGGTTCATCTTATATTTTGGAGATATCCCCCTCTGGTTTATTAACATCAAGTTGGCTATTTAACTCCAAGACAACAATAACTGTCTTTTAATTCAAGAGACAAAATCGATGTGAACAAGTATAGCATAAGTGAACCGTGATAGCTAAAAAATTTTTCTTTTTAGAAAATATAAATATTTTAATTCTCTTTCAAATGCTACCCATTCCATTCAGATACACAGAGCCATCCTCAAGAAATAGATTTTAAAAATGTCTAGAAAAATTTTAACCTCAAATATCTTTGAAATTTATGAACCAATCACTTTGTCAAAAGAACTCATCCGAGAACTATCAATAATATACCTCTACAATGAATTTTGAAGCGAATAAGATAATTTTACTCTTGTAATAGTTGAACATATAAAACTCATTTTTTTCATTTTTCAATTTTTACGTTTTTGTTAATAACAAAGGAACCGTGATAGCTAGAGAATTAATTTTTTTTAGAAAATATAGGTAATTTAATTCTCTTTCGAATACCACCCACCCCATTTAGATACATAGAACCGTTCTCGAGAAATTACGATTTAAAAAAAAATTGAAAAAAATTTTAACCTCAAATATCTTCGAAATTTATGGATCAATCCTTTTGCCCAAAGAACTCACTCGATTGGTATACAAAATTTACCCCTACAAAGAATTTCAAAGTGATTAAGCCAATTTTACTATAGTTATTGAACGACAAAAAAATCACTTTTTTTATAAATTATTTCTTTTCTCAAAAAATAATGAATAAAAAAACCTAAAAATTTAGTAAGTTATAGTACTTAAGTTATAGTACTTAATAAGTTTATTATTAAGTTATAGTACTTAAGTTATAGTACTTAATATCCTTTATAACCAAAAAAATATTCATGTTAATATCTTTTTTTAATTTCGAAATATAACCTATTTACAAAAAATTACGTTTTCATCAATAACTTATGACGAAATATAGCTACCGACTTTTTTTTTTTAATTGTAGATAATTTTATCCTACATACAGAGATTTCATGATATATAAACAATATTTGTTCTAAATATTAAAAAAATCGAAAAAAAAAATTTTGAAAATTAAAAAATGGCTATAAAAAAAAATTAAATTTTACAAAAATAGAATATTGACCCCAATTGTGGAAGCAAAATCTAAAAAAATGATCACTCTCCCGTTAAAATCGGTCGAGTAGATCATGAGATATCAGCGTACACACACACACACACACACACACACACACACACACACACACACACACACACACACACACACACACACACCCATACGGACATTTTCTAAAAATAGTGTATTTCGATTCCAAATTTGCTAAATAACATTTCTAACACATTATCTCATAAACTTTTTTTTTACTATCACAAAGCTTCCTCTATGAGGAAGCAATAGTATATGCTACAACGAACGCAAAATGTATCATTCCCTCGAGTGCGAGCTTTGGCGGCCTTGCTGCGCTCGACCCCAAAGCTCGCACTCGCCAAGAATGATACATTTTGTGTCCTTGGTGCATAATCTACTATTTATAAAGAGAGCCACTCCACCCCTGTTTACGTTCCGGTCCTGTCTGATAACGAATGACTTTTATAAGAAAAAAAAAATTTATAGCTATCATTGTTCTTTTGATATTAACAAAAACGTGTTTTTTTTAAAAAGTTCATAACTCACAAATAAATTATAATAATGCAGAATATAATGCATTCATAATGCATAATTCATAATTATAATAGATTATAATAGATATAATTTTTAACATTTTAATTCATTTTGTTGGTTGGTTTTTAAAAATTAAAAGAAATCATCGAATGCCTACTCAATGACGTTTCCTCATTCCACACCACCTAGCGGTAGATATCACTGCGCGTTTTTTTTAAATAAAATATAAATCTTTTTTAATTTAGAGATTAAATTATTTTTTGTAACACATGAATGATTTTCTGCGTTTTCCTATATAAAAATATGTTCTAAAAAGTGACTTTTTTTACCTATCGTGTAAAGAAATTCATTCTCTCCCTTTGCTCTAAAATTATGTAAAATCGCGAAAATGAATTTAGCCTTGCTTTTTTGGTTCAAAAACGCATAAAATGGAGTTATGAGTTTTTAAAAAAAAACACGTTTCCGTTTTTGATGATAACTAGAGAACCGTGATAGATAGAAAATTAATTTTTTTAGAAAATATAGGTATTTTAATTCTCTTTCGAATGCCACCCACCCCATTCAGATACATAGAGCCGTTCTCGAGAAATTACGATTTTAAAAAAATATCAAAAAATTTTTAACCTCAAATATCTCTGAAATTTATGGACCAATCATTTTGCCCAAAGAACTCGACCGAGAACTATAAAAAATCTACCTCTAAAAGGAATTTTGAAGCCATTAAGTCAATTTTACTCTTATAATCGTTGGACATACAAAACTGATATTTTTCATTTTTCAATTTTTTACTCAAAATCTAGCCTACAGAATGTATTCAAATTTTAACAGATTATAGCTATTTATATTCTGTATTATCACGATTTTTCTCAAAAAAATTAACCGTTAAGTTTAGGAGTTATAAGCTTCTAAATAAAAAACACGTTTTTGCTAATAACAAAAGAACCGTGATAGCTAGAAACTTTTTTTTTTTAGAAAATATAGGTATTTTAATTCTCTTTCGAACGCTACCCATCAGATTCGAATAACTCGATCCTATCATTAAAAAAAATCAAAAAACAGTTTTGAGAAAATCGAAAATTTGAAAAAAAACAAAAACGGATCGCCCCAATCAAAAAACGGATTTTTGACCCGCCATCACGCAAAAAAAAAACAAAAAAATGAGACCTGTCCGGTAAAAAACGACCGAGTAGAAGGTGAGATCCAGGCGTACACACACACACACACACACACACACACACACACACACACACGCACACACACACACACATCCATAGACATTTTTCAAAAACCATGTATTTTGATTCCTAACACCTCGGAACACAATTATAACATGTTTTTACAACTCAAAAATTTACTATCACAAAGCTTCCTCTAGGAGGAAGCAAAAATATTAAAAATACACTTTTTGAGATATAAGACGTTTTGTACTTTTTGAAGGTGAAAATGGAAAATTTCGGAAAAACTGCCTACACCATTGGAAAGATGAGGAAAAAATACGTCGCAAAACGCTTATAAAACAATTTTTTTAGTTACATTTTAGTATCATAATCATGAGTTAGAAATAGTACGATTTGGCGCTCGCGCGCGGCGCTGGAGCAATTGACGTGAAACGCCTAATATACACATTCGTACTTACACACTATAGCTGTTTTTCATTTTTTCATTTTCATTTCTCTGTATTTTTTATTTGTATGACTACCTTTGTTTTTATTTTGTTTCCTTTAAATTTTGTTATTAAATGATCGGCAGTTTTTGGCGTACAACAATATGTTTTATTATTACATGTTTTTTTAGGCCATAAATGAGTTTTTTGAATTCCAGGATATTTTGGAGTTGTAAGCCAATCAATATTTTTTGCTTTTCTGAATTGTTGTATTTCAACATCTTGTAAATGTATTATTTTAATTGCATCAGTATATTTTTGAATGTACTCTACGACATCATCATCATCTTGAATTGATTTTTCGTGGGACTCTCGAAGATTATGTCAAGTAGCATAATCCTTTGTAAGTCCACCTACACCATCTACAGCTTCTTTGCCATACCCAGTAGCAGAGAACAACCATTTTATACCATATGGTGCTCATTTTAATTCATATAATTGAAAGCGATTTTTAAAGTGGCTACCGGCGCCGTCTGATACAATGGTAATTTTGTTTATTGAATCACAACTATTTTCTTTTAAATTGTTTTAATTTTTTCTACTGCTAGCAAAGCATACGCTGAATCAGGTTTTCGGTCATCACTTATGACTGCGAAACTTTGTGTCGAATCCTCTTGATCAGAAACGCTGTGAAAAGAGAAATTTGATCATTAACACAATGATTTCCTTGAACAGCTTTATTATGAATCAGAGCCCAGTTTTATTTGAAGAAAAATGATGTGAGTCCTTTTTAGCACCTTCTCTTTCTGCTTTTATAGCTTTGCGTTGTATATTTTTTACATACATGAGAGTACTAACTTTCATGGTCCAAAAAGAAAGTTCATCTTTAAAAGCAGAAATTGATAGTGTCTTTTTAATCAAGTTTCCATTATCCCACAAAGCATGTGTAATTTCTTCTGTGCCTTCTACATCTTGCAGTTTTAAAACATGAAACGTAATTCCTTAAATCCTGGACATATTTTACATTCTTGTAAATAACATAAATCAGATGGCTCAGAATACATTGTTGCATTTATTATTTGTAACCGACTTTCATCCAACTCTGTGACGTTACTCCCTCTAAAATTAATTAAACTCGTAAGAAATAAATCATAATTTGCGCAATAGATAAAGAGACAAACTTCTTTGACGGGCTAAGTAAGACATATTTTGGTCGCAAACTATAAAATTTCGATTTTCCAATTCTCAATTAATTTTTAAATACTTTAGACGTCTCTTTTAAACTTCGAGTAAGAAAACGCTTAACTTTTGTCTTTTTTTTATTGTTAACTTTAATTGTAACGACGTCACATTTATTAGGATTTTGTCTTGAACAATTGAAATAATCATTTATATAATATTCCATAACAATTTTTTCATGTTCTTATCAATCGGATGACCTGAATATGCGTCTAGTTCTGAATCAATTCCTTTTTCTTTGGCAAGATTTCTCGATTTCCGTGTGCGCGCGCGTGTGTGTGTGTGTGTGTGTGTGTGTGTGTGTGTGTGTGTGTGTGTGTGTGTGTGTGTGTGTGTGTGGGTGTGTGCGTGCTTTATTTTTTATTAATTAACGAAAAATCTTTTAAAATCAGATCATGTTGAATTTAGAAACTGTATTGTGCAAATAAAAGTAGTAATTCAATGAGATTGTAATAAAGTATTAATACAATAACTAAAGCTTCCGTCCATGCACTAATTCATGAACTACTATAGGTATTTCTAATAAATATTATCATACGTAACAATATAAATTCTTTTCCTCAATTGTCAGTTGAAACTAAAACGTTTTATAATAATTTTCTTATGAAATTCGAACCGATTCAAACCAGATAAACAATTCAAGTTTCATTATTTTTACTTGAATTCACTCAGGCAATACTTTTATGTATTCTTGAGTAAAACTGAATAAGTGATTATTTTGGACAGCAAGTTTTTACTTAAAAAATCCTACACATTTTTAATATAATAAGTCTCCATAAGTATTTGCACGAGCAAATACTTGATCACTTTCTTATAATATCCCAGGAATTTATAACTAGAACGGTTCCATCATTTCCAAAATAATTTTCTCTCGAATTTACTTATGTAATGTAATAAAATATTAATTAGTAAAATCAAATAAAGTACTATTTTATAAATTTCTATAATACTCTAGTAGTTAATAAATTAGAAAAAAATAATGATTTCTTGCAATATCAGTTTTATGTAAAATTAATATTATTACTTATAAAATTAAATAATGAAAATCCTTGTATACAACAGAGAAAATAACCTTATAAACACAAGCTAATATGATATGCAGGTCACAAATTTTACAGAGACGATCGGAAAATTCGACAAGTGGCCGTTAAAAATACAAAAAAAAGGCCGTAGCCAATAAAAAACGTTTGCCAAATATGTATTGTATCGAAAAATTATGCTCTACCTTACCGATAGATGAAAAAAGCAATTTATAAGAAAGGTATTTGGTTTGTTTAAGATCGTCCCATCTACAACATATCCCCACTCTGCCCTATAGGTACTTCAGACTTTTGCTTCATCGGGTATGCTAACGCTACTCGCGAATAATTATCTACAAAAGCTACTATGAATTTGTATCCACTCAGATTTGACACTGGACTTACCGATCCCATTGTGTCAGCGTGAATTATTTGCAACGGTTTTCCGACCCTAGTAAGTCCGAATGTTATTAAACGGTAGTTTAGTTCTTTTTGTTATCATACATGTCTCACATTCTGCTACACTCCTATCTGAATTAGTATTCGCTTCGTTCAACAGATCTGGGCGCTGTTTGACAAATTCTATCAAATATTTGCGCATTGCATGCCCTAATCGCATGTGCCATAACATCGCGATGCTCATTTCTATGTTAGCTGCACTCTAATCGGTCGGTACATTTGCCTCATCAAATTCAGCCTGATCTAAATTGAACTCTACTTTATGTATTTTCCGATTGTTTCCCGTGGACACTAACCAGGAGAGTATCAGGAATCCGGATCACCTATTCGGCTCAATCTTTAGAATATGTTTTTGCATGTAGAAACGTGAAAAAAGTTGCAAGATTCTAATGTTGCAAAAAATCAAGTTATGGACATTTTTTGCTTTATTATGAAAAAATCTTTTAAAATGTCTCTTCTTAAAACAGTCACCACTTATTCTGGCGAAGTGTTAGAAACTAAATCAAGAAGTGTAAATAAAAATTCCATAGTTATGAAAGTTTAACTTTGAGTAATAAAATGCACTATTACATGCCTGAAATTCGCTGTTCGAATTCATGCATATTTTCGTGCATTTTCATTGCTCAAGTCTAAACGTTCATAACTTTGGCAGGAATTAATATTTTTAATTTCCAAAAAGGCAAATGTAAGATCGTTTTCTGTAGTTTCATATTCTTTGTTGGAAAGGGTTATTAAGACTTTGCAAGATTAAATGATTACGGTTTTAAGAAGAGACTTTCTCAAAGATTTTTTCAAAATAAAGTAAAAATGTCCATAACTTGAGTTTTTTGGAGCGTTAGCGTCTAATATAGTAGCTTTTCTCATGTTTCTATGACCAAAAACATACGATAAAGTTTGAGACGAATCTGTGATTCAGATCCCTGACACTCTTCTGGTAAGTCTGAGGTTTCAAGTATTTTCGATTCTAATTTCTCTGGTTCTATCTTATTTGACTGACTGACTTCATTCAAGTTAGATTTATTTTTGCTTCTAGTGTTATATCATTTTTCTCATCTTTCATTACTCATCAACGCACTTAACATACACTTCTCTTTTCTCTCATCCCGGTTTTTAATAATTTTCAATTTAATTATCCAGAAAGGATATTGATGAATTCCTGAAACTATTCTCTCTTCAGATAACTGGTTATAAATGTTTATTTTTCGATTATCTAGGTAGATTTGCAATCCCAGATCAACAAACTGTCTGAGTGATAAAAAATTTTTGGACAATTCTTTCGAATACAATACATCTTTTAAAACATATTCACTGCCTGTTTCTGTTTCAAATTTAACTGACCCTGAACCTACAGTTTTAAATGAGCTATCTTTATTTACACATCTCATTATGTGATTACTATTTCTATCTAACTTTTCAAATATCGACTCAGTTTTGTTTAAGTGCTCTGCCGCTCCAGAGTCAGCTATAAATTATACAATTACATTACGTTTATTGATCCCTAATCTATCCTGCCATTGAGTAACATAAGGTTCAATCGCATTACCTTCGTTCTCATCCATTCCATCTTTGTAGTCGTCTCTGATGGCCATGAGCGACCAGGTGGAGCGTTTCCACCGCGACCTCTGGAGCCCCGTCCTCGTCTGCTGCCTCTTCCTCTCGCAGCTGTTTGCGAAGCGCCTCTAGGACGACGGTCACCTCCTGACTCGATCACTGGGCGTTGCTCCTTCTATTTTAGGCGTTTCACCGAGACATCTTCCCGGTTTTCTTTCTTCCTTATGAGGTATCAGCTCCAGGCAAAGTTCTCAGAATCATCTTCCCGGTTCTCTCTCTCTCTCTCTTTCTCTCTCTCTTTTTCAACTTTTGCAGTCTCTGGCCTCGTGTCCTGACTTATGACAAATATAACAGACAGGGTGCCCAGGCGTAGAACAGCTGCGAGTCAGGTGACCTGACCTTCCATACAAGTAGCATCTCGTATCTGTCTTGTGTGTTTGGCTTCGGTACTTTTCTCTCTGATTATCTCTGCCTCGACCGTTGTCCCCGCGGTATGCTCGTCTCCCCAGTATCGCAGTTATCAGTAAGTCTCTACTTATTGTAGCCAATTCCACTTGTAACAAATAATCTTCTAGTCCTGCGAATGGCACGTCTTGTCTTGTTGTTTGTCTGGTCAGACAATTAAACACTTCAATGCCTGGTACTGACTTGACTACCGCATGCACAAAAATATCTCTTTTCTCTTTTTCCGGCATTTTACCAGCATCAGGCACAGTTTCATACATTTGAACTATCTCATCGAATTTATCCCATAACTCGGCGGCCTTTTCCTTTTTGGCATTAAATTTCATTTCATACAGACCTTTTCTAGCAGAAAGGCTAGTAATTCTTGTATCTAATCTTTTGTGTTCTTTGTGTTTAGTGAGGATATACCTAGGTTCGTTTAGATGAATAATCTTTGCATAATACTTTGTCACGGACTATGAAATGAACTTAAATTTTATTAGAAAAACAAGTCAAAAAGACTAAATTGTGTCAGTAAACATTAAAATTATACTGTGATACGAATTGATGTGGAGTCTACATGAGTTGGTTACGGAGGGTCCCTGCATCTGGAGTTCCCGTTCCTGCGACAGCGCAGATCGGTCGCCGCTTCTTCTTCGAGCCCGTTTGTGCTGTGAGATCCGTAAGGGGAGAGATACTTTTTCCCTTATTATAAACATATCGATAATAATATCGATTTTATATTTTTTACGAGTATAAAAGCAATTTATTGATATTCAAGAAATGATTACTTTACAGTAAAGATTTGCATATTCCTAAACTCTTAAAGAATGTTTATTTGAGTCAAATATAATGAAAAATTTCTTCAAAAGTTTATCGCGATTTTCTCACAAACCATTCTTTTTACCAGTATATGTGGTATACATAGGCAATATATGTGTAAAATTTCATCAAGAAACTATGATTTGAAGTAAAAGTTATTTAGTCATTTTAAAATGTTTTGAATTCAAGGGGGTCGGACACCTTTAAAATGACAAAAAATAAATTTTTTTTATTACATATTTTACTAAAAAAATACTTGTAGAATATGTCCCAATTAGTTTTAAAGCATTATCTATTTTTGTTTTAAGAATATATACAAAACACTGATAAAGCTTTTCATTTGTTTTTTGTTCAAATTACATTTTTCTCCTCGTATAGATATTTATATAATCATATATTATTTCTACTAATTTTTTTTTCATTTCACTGTTCTTAATATATTTAAAATTCACACTCTTCATATCTATATATACTTTAAAAGATCCAAAAATAATATTTTAAACATTAATATAAAGATAAAACATAAATAATATAATTTATGGCCGGTATTTTTGACAAAAATAAAAATTTGAACTTAAAACTTATATAGCAGTGAAGTTGGTACCGTGACAACCTGACTTATCAACGATATCCTCTCACAGCACACTCCTTTATTGCAACAGAGCTGAATTAACCTATGTAAAAGTCCGAAAGCAATGTAAATATGCACATCTGTCATTTCATATAAACACTATGATATCAGCATCAGCACCTTTCTTATACAAAGTGTTGTTCTTAATTTTCATTGTTTTCAACGGAACTGGAAGAAACAATTTAGTGTATTATAATACGTAAAGGTACTTTAAATAAGTTTTTAAAAGAGTTTAAATAATACGAGTGATAGTTGAATTAAAGTTTTAGAAATAGCTTTTAGTACTTTAACACTCATTGGAAACTTTATACTTAAAATAGCAGGAATTGATATTAAAGAAAAATTAAGTCTATACTGACTATTACAAAAAACATTTAGTGTACAGATTTAAATCAACTTTTAAAGGAAGCGAAAGACATGCTATTGTGCAGAAAAATGTTCTGGAATCTTCGCTTCTGCGAGAAAGCTACCATTATCAACCATCGCCTGAATCTCATTATGATATAATTGACATTTTATTTTCTGAAGTCAAAACAGTTATGCACTGCAATAAATATGTATCAGTTGTATTCTCTTTATTAAGTAATAATGTTATATGTGAAAAAGAATAATGAAGGACAAGTAAAGAATTTCACCCTATCAGACATTAAAAGAAGGTCAATATAGGAGTGTTACTGCTATAAACATTTTTTTAAGCATTTGGCTATGGTGATACTGGCTTCATAACATACATGAATGATTTTGAATTTCTCAACACATTCTTTATTTACCTCCGTATATAAGAATTTAATATATTTGATAAAGATTATTAAAAACATATGGATTTAAAAGCATCAATGGATCTACATGTTTCACCACTTAACAAACTTGACTGACTGATGTGGATATGACTGTTACGTGTGCTCATAGCTTACAAGTCTGATGAACCGTATACTGAGGTACCAGAATATTTGTTCTAAATGTAAAATATTTTCAGCTGAAAACAATACCTTTTTGCATTTCAGGGCAGAGATGGAGTTAAGGAATAAAGAAGAAGAAATAAAGAAGCATCTTAGTAATTTTATCTGTAAAGCTGCTTCCTACATAATGTAAAATTTTGAGCTCTGCCGTCGACTCCAGATTCAGGAACTGCATATATATTAATGGGAGAGGTCCTAAAATTTTGGTATTTTGTACTTCTATTAACTGAAGTCTTGTATGCATCCAATTGACTTGATTAAATAATTTTTTACGGTCAAAGATTGATAAAAAATCTGAATTTCACTTGAGTTAAAGATTTTTTAGCAATTTTGGACTGAAAAAATTATTTAATCAACTAAATTGGATACGTACAACTCTTCAGTCAATAGTCATATAAAATACCAAAATTTTAGGATCTGTCCCATTAAAATATATGCAATTCCTGAATCTGAAGTCGACGACAGACCAAAAATTTTGAAATGGCCATGTATTTGGTTAAAATCGATTAAAATTTTTTTTTGGATTTCGTTTTATCACAAAATGAATATATTTTTATGATATTACTTCTACATATTTCTAATTATGAAAATTAATTTTTTTGATGCCATTTTATGAAGAAAATTTTGAAGGTGTCTAACCCCCTTAAGGGGGTTAGATTAAATTAGATTGTGAACTCGCGGGGACCAAATCGGTGTAGCGCCCTTAGCTTGCTTGCCATTGTACGCTATTCTCCACCTACCTCGGGTCCGACCTTAGGGGGGCCAACTGCAGAGCAGTAATCTAGGATCCCCCTAATACTGTGCTCCCTGATCTCTTCTGGTGTTGCCACAGCCCTGCCGAACCACTTCCTTCTGGAGGCCGTCAGTGCAGGGCACTCACAGATTACGTGGATTGGCGTTTCCTCACTGTCTTCCCCGCACCTGGGACAGTACGGAGAGCTTGCCTTACCTATTGTGTGTTGGAAACCCCGCAGGTCGCAGTGCCCTGTTATCAGTTCCACTGCCCTTCTGATTTGCCATCTGCCGAGGGAGAGAAGTTCTCCGCCCCATCGGTCACCCGTTACTCCCCACATGGCCTTGGATTTGCTGCAACCATCAGTAGCAAGCCACTCCGCCTCTCATATGCTCCTGATGTGAGCAGCTATCCTGCTCCGGCCTTCTTGCGCCAGCATGCCAGCTTGCTGTGTAATGGGACCGTGAGTATGACCCCCTTGTTTAGAAAGAGTATCCGTCCTTTCGTTACCTTTCCAACCGGAGTGACACGGGATCCAGGATAAGTTGAGAAGGTTAACCGTACCTAGTTCATCCAACGACATCTTTGTTTCCATTACTAACTTAGAGCAAGTAATGGTCTTTTCGATGGCTCTCAATGCCGCCTGGCTGTCCGAGCAGATCCAAATAGTCTTGCCCGACTTGCCAGCCCTTGTTAGTTCTTCCGCGCATGACTTGATCACGAGTACCTCGGCCTGGAAAACTGTGTTGTAGCTTTCCATCGTAAAGCAGAAGCTGTCCTGCTGCCTAGGTCCACAGAAGCCAGCTCCCACTCCGTCCTTTGCTCTAGACCCGTCCGTGAACCAAATTTCGCCGTGTTTGGGTCTACATTCCTCCCATCTCTCCCTCTCCGGAATTTGAATTTTATATCTTCCCTTTCTTACCGGTCGAGGTGGTATTTTATCCTGGGGTTCTTTCCAGAGCTCCCTCAGTGCACCCCCGAACAACCGTTTATGCCTCTTGCTGTCCGTTTTCCACAGACCGTTGCAACCAAGCCGGTATGCCGTATTCATTGACACAGACTTGATGTGTAGTGCCAGAGACGGTAGGTTCAGCATGGTCCTCATAGCGGCAGAGGGCGTACTACTCCTAATGACAGTTATGCCCCTTAAGAAAAGCGCCTGTACTCGGTCCAGCTTCGCGCAATCCGTGCTCCGCAGTGTCCTACTCCACCAGACTACTGAGGCAAACGTTAACCTCGGCACAATAATGGCAGAGTAGATCCAGTGCATTTGCCGCGGACCCACTCCCCACCTTGCACCCAATGCTCTTCTGCATTGCCAGAAAGTGGAGATTCCTTTCCTACATTTCTCCTCGAGGTGCCTGCGCCAGAGTAACTTTCTATCGAAGATAACCCCCAGATATTTGGTTTCCTCCGCGAAAGGAATCTCTACATTTCCCGCCTTCATCTTCCTCAGCTTTCTGATTTTATAGCGCTTTATGAAGATAAGCGCTACCGATTTATCCCCTTGAATTAGCAATGCTTGGCTGCACCACTCCTCCGTTGCCTTGAGGACTCCCTGAACCAAGTCCCTAAGAACTTCTTCATAAGCCCCCCTCGCTAGGATAGCTATATCGTCCGCATATCCTACCGCCTTGACTCCCATTCCATTTAGTACTCGTAGTAGACTGTCTACCACCAGGTTCCACAGCAGGGGGAACAAAACCCCACCCTGGGGACAGCCTTCGGATACTCGCCCACCTATCGAGTGTCCCATCCAGGAGGTCGTCAGTTCCCTACTTACCAAGGAGCTCATGATCCAGTCAATGATACTCTTAGGGATACCATGTTCTGCCGCACCCTTCCGGATCGCCTCCCTAGAGGTCCGATTGAACGCTCCTTCAACGTCCAGAAAGGCTCCTATGCATACTCCTTTCAGCTAAAGCTGTTCTTCAACATAGTTGACCACCGAAAGAAGCGCTGTTTCCACTGACCTGCCCGTGCGATACGCGTGTTGTTCCTCATGAATCGGACAGATCTTCAGAGGTCCTTCTTTAAGATAGCCGTCCACCAGCTTTTCCAGCATCTTCAAAAGAAATGACGTGAGGTTAATCTTTTCGCCGGTAATCTTTCACTTCCGTGTAACTCTTCTTCCCTGGCTCGGGGATGAAAATGACCTTTGTTTTAAGCCACTGCCTGGGTGTGTACCCAAGGGCTATGCAGCCCCTCATTACCCCCGTCAGCAGTCTCGTAATCTCCTCCAGGTCCTGTTGCAGCAGCACTGGGGTGATGTTATCCATGCCTGGTGCTTTGTAGGGCTCAAAGGACATGATAACCTCTTTGACCCTTGGAGCTGTGACTACCTGCCCTGCTCTACTCCAGTCAGTCTTTCTACCAGCCCTCGGGGGGGGGGGGGCTCGCCCGCCACGCTCGTCCACCCGAAGTCAGGGAAATTGGTCTCCAAAAGTATCGGCAGGGTCTCCTCCCGTGTCCTAGTATAACTCCCGCCAGCCTTCCTTATTAGCCTTAGTTTCCCACTTGGAGCCCCCGCTAGGACTTGGAAAAGTCTAGCCGTGTCGCTTATGGTACTACACTCTGAGCACCATTTCCTCCAAGAGTCCTGTTTTTCCTCTCTAATGAGGCTCTTATAGAGTCTTTGACTAGCCTTGTAGGATTCCCAAGTCTCTATCGTGTTCTTTTCCCTCGCTCTATTAAAGAGCTTACCTGTTTCCTTCCGCCTTGCCTCCAACTCTTTACTCCACTTGAGCTTGCCGCGTCCAGTGATTTTTTGAGTAATGGAACAATTTTCCTCGAACGCCATTGTGATCACCATCCTGATAAAGGCCTCGGTGCGTTCCAGCTCGTTCGGTGTACCATATCTCCCCTTGAATCCGACTATGCGTCGCCGTATTGAGGCCCTAAAGCCATCCCAGTCTGTTTTCTTGGGATCCCTATACCAGACCACGTTGGGGACAATGCCCCTCAAGGTGGCTCTGATAATCCTATGGTCCGACATGGAGGGCTTCTCAGAGACTCTCCAGTCGTGAACCCATTCCTTCATAAGTCCGTTACAGAAGGTGATATCGAGTACCTCGCTTCTGTTAGACGTGACAAAGGTCGGTTCCGCACCTATGTTTAAGACCACGAGGTTTTCCTCAATCAGATACTCCAGGAGTTCCTCCCCACGCTCATTTGTGTCCGTGCTACCCCACGCCTCATTGTGGGCGTTGGCATCACATTCAACAATGAGCCCGAGTCCTCCCTTCCTACAGTACCTGGTTAACTTTTTAACCTCCTCTGGGGGAGATTTTCTCTCATACGCACAGTAAGCGGAGGCTACGATGAACTCTTCGCTCCTATTGACCCCGTCTTTCCCACGAATTCTTACCACTGCTAGGTCTCTCGTTAAGAATTCCTGCATGAGCGTCGCCTTCAGCCCTTTCACGACCACGCATGCTCTTTGCCCCACATGCTTCCCACGCGCGTAGACGCATCCCGTGACCGACAGTCCCTTTATCTCGTTCCTGACCAGCCAGAGTTCTTGCACCAGCGCAATAGCTGGGCTTGTGTGCCTGACAGTCATGCACCTGGTTAATACCACCGAGGCGCTTTTACTGTGATGCAAGTTAATTTGCAGGATGTCCACTTGCGTATCAGCCATTTCAATGCTGAACCGCACCTACATCATCCTGCTTCCCTTTCTCGTCCTCACCTTCCTTGTACCTCGAAGACCACCTAAAGGTGATTTTGCTTGTCCCTAGGAAGGCCTTCCGACCCCTGGCCTCTAGTACTCCCAGAGTGTCCTCGTTAACCCCCAGGCGAAGGAGGCAAGCCGGGCCCCTCTCCAAGCACTGGAGAATCCTCCACTTTGATGTATCCAACTCCGGGTTCTGGCGCCCCACGAGCTTGACCAACTGGGAGGCTTCTCTTCTTGGCCGCGGTACCAGTGCCGTCACATTGACCCTCGCCAGAGTTCCATCATCGAGTTTGATGGACGGCACTGCCTCTCGAAGCCACCTCTCCGACTCCCCATCATTACAAATGAAGGTCACTACCCCCTCCCTTACAAAGGTGTCCCTGAACTGCGGAACAAACCCGTCCTCCGGTATGTCCACGATCTTGTCCATCACCGTCCCTTTAAGGTGATCGAAGGCCGTCATTTCCATCCTCTCGCTAATACTTTTCCCGAAGGTCACCAGGACCCTGGGTAGGTTAGCGAAGATATTGGAGTATGACGGTCCTCCGCTTCCGGTGTGGCTAGGCCCCTGCCTGTTTCTCTTGCTGGCAGGCTTAACAGAGGGGTCAGAAACGCTTCGTTCTTCCTCTTCCTCTCCTCTGCCATTCGCCCCTCAGCTCCACCTAGGCCTGTGCTACTAGGTTCAGCCTGGTGGGTACTAGCCCCTACCAAGAGCTTCGCCTTGTGCTTGGCCCCAGATCTCCTCGAAGGAGGGGGAGGCGGGGGTGGTGTCCCCTCAGCCTCCGCCTTCTTCTTTTCCTCGGTATATTTCAGCCAGCGCAGACGCCTATTGTGTGCGCCAGACGTCTTCTCCGCCACCTCCATGGGAGAGGAGCCTCGTCCGTTTCGGTGGTTTCCGTGGCAGGTTCTGTGCCCTTCCCGTCCTCTTTATTTGTTTTAATTTCATCTGCCATGTTGGTGCCACGAGCAGCTAAGGAAATAACGGTCCGCCGTCGCAGAGCCCCGCATGCGCCGGTAAGGCGACTAAATTAGTGTAAAGTAATGTCATTACTCGACGAATCGCTGTGCGATAACTTAGCCTGAAGAGGTCGACAAACTCGTCCACGAAACGTTGCTACTACTTAACATCGTAGTCTATTTTCTTTCTTGCTCCCAACGGATCTGGTCAGAATTGACCAAAACAATTTTTACATTTGACAATGGGGAGTAAAATTGTGAATACGATTACAAACTCAAATTAATTATTTTAATTTAATTTATAAGACTGTAAGACCGATGGAAAAATTCTCATTAGTTGATAGTAAGTTGCAGTCGACATAAGTAATATTTGTAATGATAATTCTTTATTTCTTCTTCTTTATTTCTTAACTCCATCTCTACCCTGAAATACAAAAAAGGATTGTTCTTAGCTCGAAATCTTTTATATTTAGAATAAATATTCTGGTACGTCAGTATACGGTTCATCAGACTTGTAAGCTATGAGCGCGCGTAGCAGTAAAAGCCATATCCACATCAGTCATATGTTTTTAATAATCTTTATCACATATTCTAGATTATTATACACTGAGGTAAACAAAGAATGTGTTGAGAAATCCAAAACCGTTCATGCATGTTATGAAGCCAGTATTGCCATAGCCAAATGCTAAAAAGAATGTTTATAGCAGTAACACTCCTGTATTGATCTTCTTTTAATGTTCGATAAGGTGAGCTTCTTTACTTTTCCTTCATTATTCTTTTTCACATATAATATTATTACTTAATAAAGAGAATACGACTGATATATATTTATTGCAGTGCATAACTGTTTTGACTTCAGAAAATAAAATGTGAATTATATCATAGTGAGATTCAGACGATGGTTGATAATGGTAGCTTTCTGGCAGAAGCGAAGGTTCCATAATGTTTTTCTGCACAATAGCATATCTTTCATTTCCTTTAAAAGTTGATGTAAATCTGTACACTAAATGTTTTTTGTAATAGTCAGTATAAACTTAATTTTTCTTTGGTATCAATCCCTGCTATTTTAAGTATAAAGTTTCCAATAAAAGTTCAAGTACTAAAAAGCTATTTCTAAAACTTTAATTCAACTGTCACTCGTATTATTCAAACACTTTTAAAAATGTATTTAAAATACCTTTATGTGTTATAATGCACTATATGTTTACTCCTAAATCAGTTGGAAACAATGAAAACTAACAACAATACTTTGTATAAAAAAGGTGCTTATGCTAATGTCACAGTGTTTATATGAATTGACAGCTGTGCATGTTTACATTGCTTGCTGACTTTTATATAGGTTAAAATCATCTCTGTTACAATAAAGGAGTGATCTGTATGAGGCTGTCGGCGATAAGTCAGATTGTTACGGTGCCAACTTAACTGCTTTAAGTTTTAAATTCAAATTTTTATTTTTGTCAAAACTACCGTCCATAAATTATACTATTTATTTTTTATCTTTAGATTAAAGTTCAAAATATTATTTTTGGATTTTTTAAAGTATATATAGATATGTAGAGTGAGAATTTTAAATATATTAAAACAGGGAAATGAAAAAGAACAATTAGTAGAAAAAATTTACGATAGTATAAATATGTATACAAGGGGAAAAATTTGTTTTGAACAAAAAAGAAATGAAAAGCTTTTGCAGTCTTTTGTATATATTCTTAAAAAAATAGATAATGCTTTAAAACTAATTGGGACATATTCTATAAGGATTTTTTTAGTGAAATATGCAATAACAAGAAATTGATTTCTCGTCATTATAAAGGTCTCTAACCCCCTTAGCTCATGCGGGCTAGTAGACCTAAAGCTATGAAATTTTTTTTCAAAGATTCATTTACACATTCCTATCTTAAAACTAACATGACAGGAAAAAGGGTTCTTCACATAATGGAAAAAATTTTTGTTACAAAATTTCTAATGTTTGCAAAAGTAGATTTTGTCCACTAAAAAAAATTCAATAAGTATTTATAATCTTTTATGTTTTTCATTCAATTTTAATTTACAAGGTCTCATTTTCTTTCTTGTTCAATTTCAGGGGGGGGGGGGGTATCCATATCAAAATTCGAAAATTTTCAAAGCCTGCCAATTTGTATGCAATTGTTTGTAGATTTGTTATTGAATTTTATATAGTTTAGATCACCATAAGTCATGAGATGACTGCTCGATTGTAGTATCGGTGTCGCCCTACTCTCTTTAACTTTGCCAACTCGATATCTTCTTCTGCCATTTTGTCAATCGTGGAGAAAACTGACTCAATGGGTGCAAAATTTGTTTTATTGTATTTCGTATTGTCTTCCGTGATTGTGGTTCCTTTTATAAAATGTATATGCGTTTTTTAGTGAAAGGGCTGGTGCAATTTTACGTGAGATAGTACGAGGAAAGGTGGCGGTGGTGATAAATAAACAGTTGAACTAGTGGTTTGTTGAACTGGCGTTTATTGAATTAATTGGCGGTTAGTATTCGGGCTCACTATATACTGGCTAGCACCCGAAAGGGAACTGGCGATACTTACTATGCGTTTACAGATCCGCGAGCAGCGACGACTGGAATGTCGCAAATTGGGGATAGAGCTGAGCTATTAACGAAATAGCTGGTGTACTGGCTATTGTAAGTGACTTGAGTGAAAGAGGTGTATGTGTGTATCTAAATATTCGGTGTATGGTGTGAACACATTATTTGAGATCGCCTTACAGTTTTGAATGCGTATGAGTGGTGAACATTCTGCCTACCTTAATGTCTGGAAGAGAAACAAATGAATTAGATTTTACATAATCGGCATTATAAAAACAATTGGAACAATTTGTATAACAATTACGGTTCTTACAAGGAAGGTATCCCAAATATAAGTCGCTGATTTTGATGATATTGCAATATGTTGTAGTACATTAAAAAATAAGAGAAACGTATTTTTTTACGTGCTAATAGAAACTTTAAGGGGGTGAAATCTACCCCTGAAGTTCATCCTCAAAAATAGTTTTTTTTTTCAAATATTTCAAAAACAAATAAAGCTATCTTAATGAAATAGATGCCAAAACTTAAAGAATAAAAATGGCTTCAAAATAGCAACACTTTCAATTTTAAGGTTAGCAACGCCTATTTTTTTTTCAAGAAAACCAAGATCTTTTCATCATTTTTCGGCTATAAAAATTAGAATAAATTATATGTCGCCTTAACACTGATAACATTTAAAAGAAAATTAAAAAATAAAGTTAACGTATTTCGTGGTTTTGGTCAAAATTATTTTTTAAGGGTAACTAACCCTTATTTATATTTTTTTCATTATTTCATAAACAAATAAAGATACCTTAAAAAAACCAACGCTAGAAATTTTGAAATAAAAAAGGCCAGAAATCTGCATCACTTTCAATTTTAAGGGTAGCAACCCAAATTATTTTAAAGGAAATTAAGTTTTTAATCAATTTTCAGCAATAAAAATTACAATAAATTATATATCTCCTTAAAAATCATTCCACTTAAAAGAATATTAATATACAAAGTTGACCTGTCTCGTGGTTTTGACCAAAATATATCTTTTTGCGGGGTACAACCCCTTTTGGTCTTAACTAAGCAATGGAAGATTAAATTTATTTCTTTTAGAAAGTTTTTTCTCTAAATGTTTTTTACAGTCACATGCATTCTTCAAAAAGTAAAATAGACATTCTTAACTGGTAAGAACCACCCCTACATACCTTAATGTTCTCTCCGTTAAATACCATAAAATTTTGACCAATAACACAGACAAACGGTATGTAATTTTAGTGCTTTCGGGCAATACGAAATACTAATTTATCATTAATTTTGCAAAAAATTGTTTGATTAAACTATTTGTTTAAACGAATTATTGTAAAGTTTTTTTCGAAAACCTAATGTTTAGTCGAATTCGACAAGAACAAAACATGTTTATTTAAACTTTTATATCTTGTAGTGAACCAAAAAGCGAAAAATATTTATATATTTTATCTGTGAATAATACACTTTGAAGGGGTGAAAATCATCCCCGGAAGTTCATCCTTCCTCCAAAACAGTGTATTATATATCATCACTAATTTATACTATTAAACAACATTTTCTCTAAAATGTACTAACTATTTGTTATAAACGACAATATTATCCACGGTTTTCGGCTCACGGAGTTGCTACCCTTATTTTTTAGAAGGGCAACAGGGTTTTGTAACTTTTTCTTAAAAAATTAAGAAAATAATCAGTATCTAATAAATCATATGTTTATATAAGATACTGTAATCTTAATCTTCAGAAATACGCAACCTTAATTTTTAATATTTAGTTGAACAAACTGATTTTATTAAATATTGGTTATTTTCTCAATTTTGAAAGAAAAAGTCACAAAACTCTGCTAGCGTTCTAAAAAAATAAGGGTTGCAACTCATATATATATATATATTTGTTTTAACAGATTTATGGAGCCCTTTTATACACATGAGCATATTTATGGAGCCCGTTTTCTTTTATGGAGCCCGGGTCCCATAAAATATTTTTCTCGGGCGTTTATGGAGCCCGATCTAGAGTCTATAACCCCAGGGTCCATTATTTCTTTAGTCACTTGCCATAGGGATCTCTGGGCTGTAGGTACTAATATACAGGGATGGGCTCCATAAACGGATGGGGGGATCATTATATATATATATATATATATATATATATATATATATATATATTAGTATGGAACGTGACTTATGCAGACAATTTCTGAACTGGTGCGAGACTTATGCTGACTTTGCGGTACTTATGATGTCCGCATAATTTTTACATGTTAATTTTACATAAGTATTAACACGCCAAGTCAACATAAGTCCTGTTTCATATATATATACTAGGGGGTACCCCCCTGCTCGCTCCGCTCGCCAACCCCCCATTAGTCAGTGGACTTTTTATTTATTAGTTTTTATTCTAAAATTAAAAATAGTAGAGATTATTATATAGATATTATTAAAAATAAGTAAGGATCATAAGTCTTGATCTAAAAAAAAATTTAACATACGAGCATAGGCATCACAGTTTCTAGGAGTGAGGTTATGTGACGTTTCCGACACTGAAATCAAAGATTAAGTACAAATAACTTTCTGTACGGTATGTGGAAAAATTGTATATTGCCTTCGGTAGCAATGAGGACCACGAACGCAAGCGAGGTGGGCCTTCGCTCCGCTTGATCCTGAAATTATGGATGAGGACAAATAATTTTCTGTACGACATATGAGGAAATTTTATATCTCTAGGTAAAGATAATATATGGGCTGAACAGTGACAGAGACTCTATATATTATATAGAGATATAAAAAGTCTATCTTTTCCACGCCACCCAAGAGGTAGATAGATAGGCGCATTTTTTTATAGAGGTTTCCCCTTTTTTTCTATCTTTGAATTCATTTTCCATTAAATATGTCATTTTTTGTTTTCATAATAAAAAGTTAGTAAAAAAGGCCTATTCCTCTGTTAAGAAAACTGTATAATTTTCAAGTATTAATTTTATTTTATTAAATAAACATATGTTATATTTTTAAACATTTTTATAGTTATTTAAATAACATAAATTTTAAACTTTAAAGTCATTCAAAGCTTTTGAACTTCATATTGATTTTAAAGGTCGCTCAAAGTATGACGCTAAAAATATTAATTATGAAGGTCGCTGAAAGCAGACCGAAACTTAAATCGAAACCGTTGTTGAATTCTAAAAGTAGATCGATTTTGAAGGTTAAGCAAAAGATCAGTTTGTAAGTCATTGAAAATATATTAATTTTAAAGGTTGTTGAAAGCTAATCAATTTTGGAGATCTGAATACTGACATGTATATGTCAGACCTATTTTGAAGGTCGCTGATAGCAGATCGATTTTGAAGATCGCTGATAGCAGACCGATATTTGAAAGCTAATCAATTTTGGAGTTCTGACAGCAGACCGATTTTGAAGGTCGCTGATAGCAGACCGATTTTGAAGGTCGCTGATAACAGACTGGTTTTGAAGGTCGTTGATAGGAGACTAATTTTAAAGATCGCTGATAGCAGACCGATTTTAAAAACATTTTTTAATAATGTCGTTGATAGCAGACCAATGAAGACATTTTTTAATACATTTTTTTTTTAATTTAAAAGTCAATAAAAGTAGACCAATTTTGAAGGTCACTGAAAACAGACCAATTATCTACTAAGATTTTCAATTAGATTTTTTATATAATTTAAGTTATATTCTTTCAATGTCTCCTCTAAATATTCATTATACTTATTTGTTTCTTTTATATATTCTTCTATTTTTGTATTTAATTCGGATAGTCGATTTTCTTCTTCCAATGTATACACTTCTCCATATTTTTTTTTCTGGATCCCATAATACTGGAAATTCTGTTTTATTTTGGTTTAAATGATTATTGTATTCATCTATTAAATTGTTCATATAATTATTGTCCTCGTGGTCATGTTCTAACAATTGTTTATTTAAATCGTCTAAAATTTGAGCTTGTTTAATGGTGTGAATTTCTATAAATTTTTTTTCTTTTGGATCCCAACGTAATGGTATTGGTTTTACATCACCTTGGTCTGCCATGTTTTTTAATTTAATATACCTTGAATTAATATAAATATTATAATAAATAATTTTTAATTTTATTACATAATAAATATAAGAATAATTATAATTGTTCATCAAAAATTTCTTTCCACACAATATTGATAATTTCCTCTGTATTTTCCGGATCATTTTGAATAAATATATTATTAGGATTCCTACATCTATAGTCTAGTTATTTTTAATCGTGTTCCATTGCATAAACCATCATTTACACTTAAGTTTCTTATTATCATTACTATCACATTAATTTTCAGATTTAATTTATGTGAAGGTAAACCTTCACGAATATTATGCAAATATTCAATAGGAAAATTTATGTAAATATTATCATCTGATAGATCAACACCTTTATATGTAGCAGTATCTATACTATAATAAGTCATTTCATCAATATCGATCAATTTCAATATTTTATTATGCTGCGTCGTTTAAATTCGTAATCACATAATTTTGTGGGTCAAAGAGAAATACTGATGCTAATATGAACATAACATTTAAATTTAGAGATACGTTACAGATATAACACCTCCCCCTTAGACTGTTGAATATCGTAGAGATTCAACAAGTATAGGAATAGTTAAACCATCGGTAATTTTCTGTTACAGAATTTATAATGATAACTTAAACTAATTCTGTTACAGAATTTACAATAATAATAAGATGATTAATTCAAATTATGATAACGTCTTTCGTAAAACGTGTTGAGCAGTTCTCATTGGAAGGACAATTGCAATACGTTTCCTTTTGTAAAATTTGTGATTCATTTCGTAAAAGAATGTTGTCAATTTCCTTGCGTTGCTTTTTTTTCATGCTAGTTGTCACCTTGGGGTCAGTAACACCTCCTTCGCAACATTATGATTGCACTGGCTAGTAAATTGTAGTGGTAGGTCATTGACAGGCATGATTTTCGTTGCTTTACTTCATCGAAATTTCGCTAAGTCAACAGAAAATTAATATATAAACTGCGGTAAGTGTACAGTGAACACATTCAGTTCCGAATTACCATAACAATGGCACCCTGGATAAGTGTAAGTGTTTTTCGTTGTGTTGAATGTGGATAGATCGTGGCCGGTAGAGGTTCAAAAAAAGAGTATGCGTTTTGTGTGGAGAAAAGATTGGTTTATTGCCGTAGTCCGTTGTGCCGTTGCAGGCGTACAAATGTTGCTGTCTCTCTGGCCGTCGCGCGTGAACTGCCGCCGGCCGGCGCTGCGAAGTGCGATCGGCGTGCCTGGTAGTAGGAGGGGGGGCGGTAGAGAGACGCGTGGAGAGCACTGACTGGTACGGCTCTCTCACGCATGTATGTGTTGCCGGAGTAGGGGAATGCTCTTGGCTGATCACGTTGAATCCCGAACATTCCGCCCACCTTCGCCAAACTGGCGAATGGTCCTTATTCAGTAGAGTGAAGACGGACGACCTTGGCGATGGGGCGACGAAGAGTTGTAGTGGCCGTACGCAGATCGACCACGCGAGTGATTCCATCACTCCCTGGATGAATAGCGGTGATGCGTGCGATGGGCCACTTGGCTGGAGGCGTAAGCTCGTTGCGAACGAGTACGAGCTCGCCCATGGTGACTGGTGGTTGCGGCTGTCTCCACTTCATGCGGGATTGAAGAGACGTCAGATACTCGCTGGACCACCTGGCCCAGAAGTGTTGTGTCAGCTGGCTGATCAAGAGCCAACGCTTTCCTGGAGGAACATGAAGTTGGTGACATCTTCTTCCGGAACTATAAATGAAGAACGTTGTAGGAGAAAATGAGAAGGTGAAAGGAATTCAAGGTCAGAAGGATCATCGGTGAGAGCAGTTAATGGTCTGGAGTTAAGGCAAGCCTCAATTCTGCACATAAGAGTCACAAGCTCCGAAAATGTGAGAACTTGATCTCCAAGGACTCGGCGCATGTGATGTTTTGTCGATTTAACTGCGGCTTCCCAAATACCTCCAAAATGAGGCGCACTGGGAGGATTGAAGATCCACGAAGTTCCTTCTTGAGCGAGAGACTTAACAATTGTCGATGTAAGAGAAGAAGAAGCGACGATCATCTGCTTTAATTGAGCATCGGCACCTACAAAGTTGGTTCCTTGGTTCGAATATAATTTTTTACAATGACCTCTACGAGCAGTGAACCGATGAAACGCAGCGATGAACGCTTCACTAGAATAATCCTCGACAACCTCGATATGAACAGCTCTAGTGGCCATACAAATGAAGATGGCTATATAACCTTTCATCGTGCCCTTTCCTCTAGTTTTAGTGAGACGAAGATGAATAGGGCCGGCATAATCGACATCTGAGGATTCAAAGCATGAAGAGTGTCGGACCCGAGACTTGGGTAACTCGCCCATTAATTGGGAAGGCACTCGAGCAGTATGGCGAGTGCATGTGAGGCAAGCTCTGATGACTTTCTTAAACGCGGATCGACCTTTCATTATCCAATACTGTCGTCTTAGCGTGGCAAGTGTTAGTTGAACACCACCATGGAAAGTACGTTGATGAGCATCCTCAATTAATGGAGTGGTGACAATCAGCAGGTAAAATAAATGGATGCTTAGCATCTTCTTCGAGAAGAGAGTGAGAAAGTTGACCGCCCACCATGAGCAACTGATTTTGTATCATGGGGTTTAAAGGTAAAAGAGAGCTTTTGGTCGAAAGATTGCCTTTTCTTTGTAACTGTTGGAGTTCAAGTTTAAAATAAGCCGTTTGAACTAGATATATCAGACAAAGTCTGGTGTTGTCAATCTCACTAGCACTTATTCCCTTAGAATCCGGAGTGTGATGGCATAGTAGGGATTGAAGAACAGTACGAAAACTAACAACCGAACTTGAAGTCGCTTCGGGTTCAGTTTTCGAGCAGATTCTGAAGATGAATCTAAAGCAGTACGATGCCATACGATATAATTTATTTAATGACGAATATTTGTTAATAAGACTCCAAATTTCTGGAGTATTTTCGACAGAATTTGGAGTGCCCTTGCTAGCGACTAGAGAGTGGCTAGGTCGAAGATTCAGACTATTTACTGTAAAATTGAGCTGATCATGAGCCTTTGACCATGACTCATGATTATCGGAGAGCCAGGTGGGACCTTTCCACCATAAACTATACGAAACTAGTTTTGAGGGCTCAATACCTCGTGAAATAACATCCGCGGGGTTATCACCTGATCGTACGTGATGCCAGAACGCATCAGGTAGCAGGGTATGAATCTCGGAGCACCGGTTGGCGACAAAAACGCCCCATCTAGAGGGGTGGTCTTTTAACCAGAAGAGTACATCAGCAGAATCAGACCAAAGATGAACACTCTTAACCTTTATTGGGAAAGATTCGAGGAATATGTGAACCAGTCGAGCAAGTAGCAACGCAGCGCAAAGTTCTAAGCGAGGTATGCTTAGCGTCTTCAGTGGAGCTACTCGCGTTTTAGCCACTGGAAGCGTGACAAGCGCTTCTTGAGTTTGGATCAAGCGCAGGTAGACTACTGCACCATACGCAAATTTAGAGGCGTCTGCGAATCCGTGAATCTCAAGTAATTCACATTGGGGAGTGTATCCGCTCCAGCGAGGGATTTTAATCAGACTAAGTGAATGAAGATCTTGCAACCAAGTCTGCCACCGATTTGTGATATCAAGAGGCAGTTCTTCGTCCCAACTAACCTTCAGAATCCATAAAGATTGCATAATAATCATAGCGGTTATTACGATAGAGCCAACCACCCCATGGGGTCGAAGATGCGAGCAATTCTAGAGTGAACCGAACGTTTGGTATATGCCGAATCAACGGGAGCATCTTCGATATGAAAACTAAAGTAATCTGTATTAGGTTGCCAATCTATACCTAAAATTGGTACAGAGGTTTCAGAAGCAAATAAAGCAATGGAATCTGCAGCTAACATATTCGAGGGTAAGGAAGAGAGTACTTCAGTATTGTTTGAAGTCCACTTACGAAGGTTGAGATAACCTTGTTTAAAGAGAAGAATTAATTCATCTTGTTTTTTCAATGCTTCATCAAGTGAATGTGCACCAGTAAGCACATTATCCGAATACATCTCTGTTCGAACAGCTTCAGCTGCGATTGAGAAAGTTTGGCCATAGTCTTCGGCTAATTTCAAAAGAGTTCGTATAGCTAGAAAAGGCGAACAGGCTAAACCATACGTCACTGTGGTTAATCGATAAATTTGAATGGGTTCACTCTTGTCAAAACGCAATAAAATCGACTGAAAGGGTTGATCACATTGTTCGACACCAATCTGTCTGAACATTTTCTCCACGTCAGCTGAGAGGGCGATCTTGTACCTTCGCCAGGCGCAGATCAAAGCGACGGGATTTTGAAGAAGATTAGGTCCAATGTGAAGAAGATCATTGACCGAAACACCTGATTTTGTTTTACTCGAGCCATTAAACACAGTAAGTAATTTGGTAGTTGTACTTGTTTCCTTCCACACACCATGATGTCGTAAGAAGGCTTGAGATTGGCTCGTAAATGAATCAAAATTCGAAGAGAGAGACATGTGACCTAAGTCAATGTATTTCTTTATGAATTCAGTATAAGCTAATTTCAGTTTTTCGTCTTTAGCGAAGCTTGCTTCGAGGCGATTAAGTGCGCGTAGCGTGGCCGAATGAGAGTCTTCGAGATGAGCAGAACTCAACTTGTCTCGACTTTTCCAGGGTAGACTTACTATATATTGCCCTGTTTCATCTTAACGAGTAGTTTTCTGATAAACATCCTCGTACGCCTGTTCGTCAGGTGAGTAAGATTTTTTGTCGACAGGTATTTCCTCCGCCCCCCAAAAATCTTGTACGAGCTCCAAAAGTTTGGCTTCATGCTCGCAGCTGTTCGAACTATGAAGAGATATTGATTCTAGCCCTATTTCTGAAGTTGAAGAAGAGAGATTACCTGTCAAGAGCCATCCAAGTTTGGAACTAAGTGCTATCGGCTGAAGACTTTGGCCCTTAACTATTTGATTTTCAATGATTTGCGCATAAACGCTAGCACCGAGTAGAATATCGATTCGTGAAGGTTCGAGATACTTGGGGTCTGCTAGTTGCAGCCCTCTTAAGTATTCGAAATTAGTATTACCATCTACGATGGGAGGCTTATACGAAGATAATCTTGGTAAGATTATAGTATCCACTTCTAGAGAATAAGTTGGATCAAAATGAGGTTGTATAGTAAGACAAGCTACCTTCGAAGACACGGCAGCAGTCTTTTCACCTATACCTTGAATGTGCGTATGACTGGTTGTACAATCTAATGAGAGCAAGTTACACAAAGCTTGTGTAACAAGTGAAATTTGAGATCCGGGGTCGATGAGCGCACGAACTTGAATTTTGGTTCCGTTAGGACCAAGGGCGTTAAACCTGGTGGTAGCTAAAAGTACTCCAGTACTTTTAGTACTTACTCCACTATTAAGGGAGACTGACTGTGAGGCAAGTTGAAAGTCATTGGAAATGACAACGTTGCTACAGTTTGGATTAGTGGTGCCGGGCACTGAGTCAATCTGACCAGTCTGCGGCGAACCGATTACTTGATTGCTGTCAGTGTGCACCAAAGTGTGATGCTTAGATTTACAAAGGATGCATCGGTACGTGGAAGTACAATTTCTAACGTTATGCTTCCCTAAACAATTGTAACAAAGATTGGAGGATTTGATCAATTCTTTTCGCTCAGGAATCGTTTTATTAAGCAATCGTTCACATCTATTTGTAAAATGATGTTGATTATAAATCGAACATTTCTTTTTTGTTGGGTTCGACGATGAGGTTTGATGCGAATAAACCGACTGAGCATTGTCATGCTCTGATTTACGAGGTTTTGAATTTGTGGATTGAGCTTTTGAATTATTTGTTGAAGACGATCTAGTGCCAGCTTCTATGGCCTCTAGAGTGAGGGTTTGACTTTGAAGAAAGGCTTGAAGTTGTTCCAATGTGAGTGGATCAACACTATCACCAAGATGTCTTTCCCAATCTTTACGAGTATTCAAATTAAGCTGCTTAAGCGAGAAATGTACCATCAGATCACTACCTAAAGAATCCGCTCTATTAAGGGATATTAGACTAGCTACAGGGTTGTAAAGTTCCCTGTAAATACGTTTAATTTCCGAAGAAGAGTCTGTCTTCATGGGTTTGACTGAGAAGATTTCTGAAATGTGAGAACCAACAATACGACGTTGATTTTGGTAATATTCGATTAAAGCTGTCCAGGCTCCTTCATAATTATCACCAGAAATGGGAAGAGATTTAATTTTCTCAAGTGCCTCACCAGTGAGGTGAGTGCAAAGATAATGCAATTTCAAGGCAGGCGTTAAGTCTTTGTGACGATGTATGACCGAACGAAAGATATCCCTAAAATTCTCCCAATCAGCGAATTTTCCTGAAAATTTAGGTAAATCTATTATTGGCAAAGATTGAAACGAAGTATTAGCATGAAGTGGGGACTTGGGTAGAGCCAGAGCTTCAGTTTGCTTAGAGGATCCTGGCGCAGAGCTCTGTTCTTCTAAACTTTCCAAGTAATTTAGAAACTCACCCTTTCGATCATAGAAAGTGTCTTCAACTAAGTCAAACATATTAGTTTTGAAGTAATCATGCTGCAAATCGACAGATTTGAGGTTTAAAATCTTCTCGTGACTTATTTTAAAGGCATTGTGATTCTCCTCAAGACCGGTTAAACAAGCCTTGGCGTTACCCTTATTCATTTGATCTTTACCTTCAGATTTGAAGTTTTGGAAAGAACTATTAATTCTAGCTTGGAGTAACAACTGTCTAGTATGTAGTCCCTCCATTTTGAGATAATGTTAATTAGACTAGTAGCAAATTTGACTATTTAACCTTTTTGGTATTGAGTTAAATATTCTTGCCCACTCGAGAGTAGAACAAGAAATAGTGAGAGTTATTACATCTAAGTCTTAACCTAGGTTATAATACTTATGCTAGTATGAACGTGACGATGCGCATGACGATGCAACGTTGAATGCGTCTGCTAACGTTCCCACGGTGAGTCAGCTGATGATGGTACTGCGGTGGCTGTACGGCATCAAGACTCCTACTGTCGGTAAATACAGCTATCCCTGCAGCGTAGTCAGCTGTTGAATCAGGAACGTGTCTAGGTGAAGGTCAGCAGTCGATGTTGAAATCACGATGAATTGTCATCAAGCCGCAATAAACTGCAAGGTCCAGTAACATAAGTATTTTCTAAGTCAGATATTGCATTCAACTTTCTCAAGACAAGTTAAATATTATAATTAATTTTATAATAACTCAAACTCAATTAAGTTGTATTAATCACAAATTAATTTACGCAATTTGAATTAAAGTAACATTGACTAAATAAGATCAATAAATTTTCTTAGTATTGCATGAAGAGACTAGAAAAAGTCGCACAAATAAATTCAAATAAAATTGGAACGATACGTATGGCCAAGTATTAGGACGTAGCATCCTGGCGCAATCCTAGCGCGGTGCAGGTGGGCTCAACCGGCTGAAGCGAGCGAAGCAGATAGACTCGTCCATGTACAGCTCTGTTCCGCTGACGCGCCCCCTGGCCTATGAAAATGGACTCGTCCCCTCCAATTATGCTTGGTGACGACGTACGTGGCGTCCTGGACGTAACGCGTCCTTATGGTCGTCCTCTTGGAGATGTCTCTTCCTCCTTCGTGAAAAGCTGCCTGTATGCCCGGTGAACGCCTCGCTCCTCGTTGCTGTAGCGAGCGATGTCCACGCGGGTACTCCGTGGCTTGACTCATGTGAGCCCCGTAGCATGTAGGCTCCACGCGGGTACTCCTTGGCTTGACTGATGTGGACCCCGTAGCGTGTACGCTCCACGCGGGTGATCCGTGAATTGAGAAGCGTGAACCCCTTTTCGAATCGTTGCAATAGCCGGCAACGATTAAATGATCATCATACGATCGCGATGATTCTAGAGCTGGCTTAACCGTGGCTCTGATGAGAAAGTTGCCACTTGTTGCTTTGAGTAGGACAAGATGCCTGCCGATCACCGTACGAACGCGGTAATTCTAGAGCTGGCTTTACAGCGCACCCTCTTGGCGACGTCTTGTAGTCGATAGACACGCACTCCAAGGCGCTTTCAGAAATGGGGAGAATAGCAATTGATGTGCTATTTTCCCCTCGGAAGCCTTAGAAGGTGGCTTCCGAGTACACGCGACGGTGAGATTCTAGCGAGAGAGAGAGAGAGACAGCAACATACGCGCGAAGTCGGCATGTGCGCACATGCAACTTTTACGGCACTCACGACCACGGACACTTTGATGCGTACCTGTAGAAGAAGTTGGCTATCTCTACCCCACTCGAGAGTGGACGTAGAAGATAGAAAGAAATTTCTTCCTCTGCGTGGCCATCATTGAAATCCTCCCACGATCCGGCTCGAAGGACCAAATGTTTTTTGTTGTGTTGAATGTGGATGGATCGTGGACGGTAGAGATTCAAAAAAAGAGTATGCGTTTCGTGTGGAGAATAGATTGGTTTATTGCCGTAATCCGTTGTGCCGTTGCAGGCGTACAAATGTTGCTGTCTCTCTGGCCGTCGCGCGTGAACTGCCGCCGGCCGGCGCTGCGAAGTGCGATCAGCGAGCCTGGTAGTAGGGGGGGCGGTAGAGAGACGCGTGGAGAACACTGACTGGTACGGCTCTCTCACGCATGTATGTGTTGCCGGAGTAGGGGAATGCTCTCGGCTGATCACGTTGAATCCCGAACAGTAAGTATTTTCCTTATTTTTAATTTTTGGTTAAATTAAATGGAGGAACTAGTGCCTGCCGGTTGAATTATTATTATTATTATTATTATTATTGTTTTATATTTACCATATGGCCTTGATTTTTTCCTTTTTGATAAGCTTGTTATTAATATTATTATTTTTGTTATAGGTTCAGCGTATTGTTCACGCAAGGAACCAAAAAATGTTTTCGGTTACTAGAAACGAGCTACTCCAGTTAGGTGTGGAAGCAGAAGACGTCCTGAGGAGACCAAACGTTTCCAGGTTTTATAGGGTAAGAGCATCTTTTAATTACTACTTATTTTCCTTAATTTTTGCGTGGTAGTATATACACATATATATATATATATATATATATATATATATATATATATATATATATATATATATATATATATATATATATATATATATATATATTTTTTCCTCCTTGTTTCAGCAACGGGAATGGGCCTGCCTTGACCGTCAGGTAAAGGAAGATCTGGCGAGGCCGGATTTTGATCTTCAAGAACTGGCTGCCTCGGTAGACCGCGCCAATCAGTCTCCGTCTTGAACGCTTGCCTACATCTGACCCTGGTGGCTCAAGCCGATGAAGAGGAGAACTTTTACGGGCTGAAACGGCTCTTCTATTTCGTGGAAGTAGTACTCGACTGGCAAGTACGAATTACCTTTATACAAACGTGTGAAGGTACCTCCTGCTTTGAGTGAATTATAATATTTACCTAATTAATTGTAATAATTGTAATTAATAATTGTAATAATATGTAGTAATAATGTTATTTATAATAATAAAAATAAATATTGTCATATAACCTTCAGTTTTTATTTTACGACCTTTCCTATTATTCCTATTTTTCCTTTTCATTATAAATTAATAATACTAAGTTACACTTAAAATTAATAATTACATTTCCTTGCAATAACATTAAATTAATTAAATTTAAAGTTAATAATTAGGTTTCTGTTGGAATTAAAATTTTCCTTAATTTTAATTCTAAATTTTAAACTCAAGTGAAATGGGTCAATTTTCTTTACACCTTTCAGGTTAAAATTTTATTTCGCTAGGTTATTATATTTGTTATCGGTGTCGTTATATTACATTTCCTCCCCCCTTAAACTGCTGGATGTACGTAATTTAAGAAATGATGAAAGATCATTTGCTTCCCCTGCCCGCTTAAATACGGTGAATAAACCTTGCTATGTAGAATAACATTTAAGGGTTCTAAAAAAAATTTTCATATTTTGTCTCTAATAAGTCTATGTGAATTACATTTTGAAAAGTTGTGTTTCGTGATTTTCTCGGGATATGGACGTAGATTGTGGTTGACTGGTAACAATAGGGGGTGATGATGGAAGAGGAGGTATGGGTATGAGGTTTACAACCCTTCTTGGCTTAATCTCTTGTAATTCGTGTTCTTCTACTTTTCCAGAATTGTGTTTTTTTAATGGCATATGGTTGGACTTTTAACTACTATTTCCCGCAGTTCGCTTGGCGTTTCTTCTTTATTTTTTTGATTTGTTCCTTTTGTATCGTTGACCTGGTTTAACACTACTAGTAGATGTGTTACAGATGTAAGTATTGATCCAAATAGGTGGCGGGAACATCCGTATAATTTTTGGAGTGTATATCCTCTTATTATCATGTCCACTACCATTTTTGTTACTTGCATTAATATCAATTTCATAATAACTCCTGAGCTTATTGTTCCATATTCTTCGTATTTTTCTAGTATTTTATTCCAAGTGCTTTCAGCAATATGAGTGAGTGTTTTTCTGTTAGAAAATTTATCATTAAGTCATCTTTTACGGAATTTGCACTTTGTGTGAGTCTTGCTATGGTATTCTTTTCCATTTGACAGAGTAACCTTTCCTCGAACTTTTCCAGATCTTGTTGTGTGGATATCACACTTGTTGCTAAAGAGTTCAGTTTTTCTGGTGTCCAGTTTTTAATAATTTTAGGTTTAAAAACAGTGATATTCTTTTCAATTTTCCTTGGTGTGGGCGTCAAGCTTATCCAGTTATTGTCTATTTTATAATATGGCGGAATTATTGAATCACACTCGATCTGTGTTCCTGTTCTAATTAAGATGTGAGTTTTTGGCGTAAGAAACCAAGTAGTATTTCCTGATGTTACGGGAAGTTCCTCGTAGCACTCTGTAGTATGGTGAATTTTCACATTTATCGGTATACATTTTACTATGTGTACCGCCGCGCCTGCAAGCCTGGCGATATATCCTGGCTTCTGCATGACATTATACGCGAATTCATCTGGGGAATTGGATGCAAGGGATAGAGAATTTTGAATTTCTTTTCTCTCTAATTTACACATTTTTGTTAAAATATTTAAATATATGCTTTTAAATTGCGCCCGAAGTATTTATCGTATGTATTTATCATGTGCATTACCTCTTGGTTTGGAAATAATGTTTTTGTTATAGTGCCCCTAAGTAAAACATCATATTTGTTATCTAAACAATTTTCGTTTGGAACATGCGACCAAAATGCATAACCGGCTTGAGCGTCTATGCAATGCTCATCTGAGAATTTGCATGTCGTTCCTGAGTTTAAATGTAATTTGTTATTGTTTAAATTTACTTTTGCATATTCTTCCATAATTGTAACCTTTATGAGACCTTGAACAAGTTCTTGTTCCATGAAGAAGATTTGCAAGTATCCAACACAACCATAGAATTATTACAGTTAGCTGAATTTAAAACAACTCATGTAATGCAATGCAAAATAGAAATAAAACGAACAATTTATCACTGCGGAATGTTTAGCCACTTAGGTCCGGTTAAAAACGGTCTACAGGAATATCTATACGATAATGTTCATTATCCCAACTACCATAATCATCCGCGTAGGTACCTCCTGAACAAGATTTTCCTTCTATTTTTCCTGCAAGGTCGATTCCTAATGTTTTTGTTTCATTTATTCTAATATTCGCTACTATGTGAAAGTTGTCATATTTAAATATTCCCGTCTCGTAAATGAATTTACATTGTTGGCTGCTAATATCGTATAGATATTCCTGTAGACCGTTTTTAACCGGACCTAAGTGGCTAAACATTCCGCAGTGATAAATTGTTCGTTTTATTTCTATTTTGCATTGCATTACATGAGTTGTTTTAAATTCAGCTAACTGTAATAATTCTATGGTTGTGTTGGATACTTGCAAATCTTCATGGAAATCGCATTCCCCGGTATCCACGAGAGAGTATGTTTTTCCTGACGGATCGGCAGAGCCGTAGTTGAATCCAATTATGGCCTTGTTATGTTTGATGAATATTAGAATTATAAAAATTTTGAATAGTGTTTTCGCCATCTCCTAAAACAGAAAATAATTTACTATCTTTTTCCGTTAACGAGGCTTAATTTATTTGCATGCACTGTTTTTGCCTTTCCCTTGTAATCCATAATAATGCTATTATTTTCGCTTACTTTTAAAATTTCAAAAGGGCCTTGATAGTGATCTTTTTCAAGTTTTCCTGGATTTGGTTCTTTTATTAGCCACACTTCGTCTCCATTTTTAAAATATATTGGATTTACAGATCTGTCATAGTAATTTTTGGATCTTTGTTTAGAAATAATTAGATTTTCTCTTGCTATCGAGGCAATTTCCCTCATATTTTGTACTAGCTTTTCGAGATATCCATTAAAAGTGGGTAACATTTCCGATTTTTCTATTGGCTCCCTAGATGGAATTCTAGCAGGATAAGCAATAACAAGTTCATGTGGTGTAAATTTATGGCTAGTATGTACACTTGTATTATAATGAAACTGTGCAAAATCTAAGAGTTCATCCCATTCATATTTTTTTGTAGAAAAATTTTTTAAATATTCACATATTGGGTGATGTGCTCTTTGTAATGAACTGTTTGATTGAGGTGAGAAAGCTGTTGTTTCAATTTTCTCAAATTTGAATCTTTTTGCTATTTGTTTCATTATTTTACTTCTAAAATTTGCCCCTCTATCAGTTAGTACTATTTTTCGAGACTCAAATATACATATAAATCTTTTTATGAAAGCGTCTGAAACCGATTCCGCTGTTTGATCTTTCAAACACACTAAAATTATAAATTTTGATAATTGATCTTGTATGGATAAAATATATTTATTATTATTTTTGGTAGTGTTAAATGAACCTACAATATCCATCGCGACTTTATCAAATGTTTTTGCCGGTGTATCTGTAATAATCATAGGTTGTTTAGTCTTTTTTCGTTTTAATTTATTTCTTTGACAATCTTCACAATCTTTAATTCTATTTTGAATGTCTGATTTTAAATTTTCCCAAAAATATTTCTCCTTAAGTCTATTGTACGTTCTATTTACACCTGAATGTCCTCCTATCGTAGAGGAGTGATACATTTCGAAGACTCTATCTCTGTCTTCAATTTTTACGTATTCAATATTATTTAAAAATATTATTACTTTTATATTTGTATTATTAAATATTTCTCTTAATACTTCCTCTATCTCTATCCAATTTATATTTAAAATTTCTATATCTTTAGAAATACTGTAAATACATATATTTTTAGTAACCAATAGTTCTTTTAATTGATTAAATAATTTCGCTAAATTTTCCTTTATTCATTTACATGATACGGACGTATCTATGTATAGCATGAATAATTTTTTATTCTCTATATCTATTATATCTATATTGTCTTCTGTAAATGATAGTTTTGGCTTTATGTTTTTACTTTTGATTAATGATTCAGTATCTTTATCTAATGATGTTCCTTTTAAATTTATTAAATGGACAATATTATCGTTTCTAAATTGTATAGAATTTTCAGAATAAACGATATTATTAATTTTCGATGTGGTCTCTTTGTTTTCATCAATTTCCTCTTTTTTTTACCCGTAGTCATTTTTTTGTCATTATTTTTCCTAGGTCTGCCTCTTTTTTTCTTAAGTTTCTGTCTATCCTCATTCATTACTTTGATTTTATTATCATTACTAAAAATTCTCGGTTGTGCGTTATTTTTATTTAATATTTGCTTATTTTGTGCTCTGGTGATAACAAATATCTCTACTGGATTTCTAGATAGAGCATCTGCATTTGCGTTCTATTTTCCTGGTTTGTATACAATATTAAATTCATAATCTGACAGTTTTAGTCTCCATTTTCGGACTCTTGTATTATTATCAGCTGATTTTAACCATAACAGTGGTTTGTGATCAGTAACAATTGTGAATTTGTTTCCATATACGTAATTTTTAAACGTTTTTATTGCAAACATATTGCCAATGCTTCTTTTTCATAGGTATGATATTTAGTTTCGGCTTTATGTAAACTTCGTGATGCGTAGGCTGTCGGTCTTTGCCGATTTCGCCTTGCGATCCCTGATTAAAAAAACCCATTCATTCCTTTAAAAAGCTGTTAGTTGAATCGACTTTAATGAGGATTTTTTACTGACTTAATACATGGACTATATAGGGAATTTAATAGGATCCAATAGGATTTAATATTTTTTTTTAATCAGGGATAAAACTGCACCTAAAGTAAAATTTGATGCATCTGTCGTAATGATAAATGGCTCATCAAAACGTGGATACTCTAAAATTGGTGCTGTACATAATAATTCTTTAATTTCCTCGAAAGCATTTTGTTGTTCTTTTTCCCAATGAAATTTCATGTCTTTTTCTAATAATATATTTAAAGGTTTTGTTACTTTTGCATAATTTTTTATAAATCTTCTACAATAACCTGAAAGTCCTAGAAATTCTCTAATGTTTTTAACATTTTTAGGCATAGGGAATTGTTTTACTGCTTCTACTTTCTTTGGATCAGGTTTTATTCCGTATTCACTTATAATATGACCTAAATAACATACTTTTTTTTTAGGAATTCACATTTTTCCGGTTCTAATGTTAAGTTTGCTTTCCGTAATTTTTGTGCTACTGTATTAAATCTTTCGTTTGCCTCTGTCACCGTTTCGCCAAAAATGATTATATCGTCGATGAATACAAAACATATTTTACCGATTAAATCGTCTAAAACTGTATTTAGCCCTCTTTGAAATGTACGCGGTAAATTTTTCAATCCGAAAGGCAATACGCGAAATTCAAAGCGTCCCAAAGGATTTATGCTAAATGCAGTTTTGTGTATATCACTTGGTTTCATAGAAATTTGATGAAAACCCGATTTTAAATTTATAACGTGATAGAATTTAGTTTTTCCTAATTGATCGAATATTTCTGTAATATTTGGGAGTAAATATGGATCTGGAACTGTTTGTTCGTTAAGGTTTCTATAATCTATCACTAAACGCCACCGTTTCTTTCTGTCTGCTAACTTTTTTTTTTTTTGCTACAATCCATGCTGGAGCATTAAAAGCACTTTTTGAGTTTCTAACTAGGTCATTTGTTATTAATTTTTGAGTTTCTTCTATCGCGATTTCTTTTAATTTATGGGGTAAAGAAAATTGTTCTACATTACATGATCCTAAACTATCTCCCTCTAACTAAAATATATCCTTATTTTTTAATACTAGATCTTTAATCATTGTTTTAATATTTTCACGCAAGTTTTGGTAACATATTTTTTCTAATAATCTTTCTTTTCTATTATATTCTTTTAAATCTTGTATTGAATCATTTTTTCCTATAAAATTTATTGATCCCACATAAGATATGAAGTTATATTCTTTTTCATTTCCATAGTTTATTATATTCTACTTTAATCTTTTTATTCATTATTGTCAAAAATTGTTTATAATCTGTTGATCCAATTTCCTCCAAATCGATTGTTTGGTCATTATTTTCAAAAGCAATATTAATATTATTTATTAATGGCTTAATATTATTTTCGTTATTTTCCAAAATTTCCTCATAATGTAAATAATTTATATTTTCTGATAGAATTTCATTTAACATTTTTTGTTGTAAATCCTTTCCTTCTGCCTCTAATATTGAAATCGTATTTAAAATTTTTGTAACGTCATCATAAAATGTTATTTCTGAATTTATATTTACTTCATTTTTATTGATTAACTCGGGTTCATAAGATATTAAACAGGATAATTTTTCCATTTCATCCTCAATTTAAAAATTTTAGTTTTCTCGTTTATTTGTAATATTTGTTCACAATCCTTATGAATTACGGGTGTTGAATTTTGTTTCTTATTCGTATTTTCCAACATTTTCTTTAAAAGTTCCTTTTGTTCTATCGTTACTCTTGATTTAATTTCTTTATCCGTTTTTTGTGGGTTTTGAGTTACTATATTAAGATTATGATTTAGTTTATGGGCAGGTTTTAGTTTGATTCTGTTATTATTTATTTGTAAATAATCTTCATCCAGTCTTAATTTTTGTTCCGTAAGAATTTTTATTCCTAAAAGTCCGTCATAAGGTAGGCAAAACTTTTCTGGTGCGACATGAAAATCTATATTTAATCCATTAATATTCATTTTTATTACTCCTAATATTTCAATTGTCTTATCTGTGATACCAGATAAATGAATTTTCTTATTTTCTAAAATTTCATTAGAAAATATCTGATTTCCCTTGATAATATTTAATTGAGCTCCACTGTCTGTGAGTAAATTATATGTTTTATCTGTATATGGATGTTCTATTTCAGTATACTGCAAAGAGTTTTCCAATTTTAGAAAATACATTGCGATTTTTGATGCTGTGATTTTTCCTTGCATTTTTTTATTTTCGGAATTATTTATTTCTGGTTCGTTAGAATTAATTAAGTTTATTTCGTCAACATTTTTATTTTTAGTTTTGTCGGTTATCTTATTTTCCCTCATGTTTGTAGTAATTTCACTCAAATCCCTTGAAATTAATAAATCAGTGTTATTGTCTTTTCCTTTGTTGTAATTCACATTCACCACATTATCACTATTAAATGTACTTATTTTAATGTCCGCATTACTTTTGAGTGTATTCTCTTTGTCTCCCTAGTCCACTCATTTCTGGAAGAGTTTACTCGTTTCCCGGATTTGTTTGTTCATAATTTGGTTTTCTAAAACATTCTTCCAATGAATGCGTCGTACTTTTGCAAAAATTGCAGAATTTCCCTACCCTACTTTCTACACTCTTTAATGTAGTGCAGTTTTCAATTGTGTGACCTTTTCTCTTACAATACTCAGGGTTTAGGTCAGTTGCTCGAAAACTTTTGCTCGAAAGACATTTGCTCGAAAGATGTTTGCTCGAAAGACATTTGCTCGAATGATGTTTGCTCGAATGGATATTTGCTCGAATGGACATTTGCTCGAATAGACATTTGCTCGAATGGACATTTGCTCGAATGGACATTTGCTCGAAAATTGTTTTCTCGAATGAACATTTGCTCGAATATACATTGGCTCGAAAGATATATGCTCGAATGAAGATTTGCGGCAAATACATTTGCTCGAAAGAACATTGACCCGAAAAAACTTTGCTCTAAATGACATTTGCAAATATGCAAATCATTAAGCTTCTATTCAAGTGTGTTAAAAGAGTCTAATTTCTTTTGAAATTCATACACTTCTACCTATGAATGGACATTATTTATTTAGTCATTTATCTGAGTTTGTGACTAAAGAAATAATGACCCTCCATAGGTGGAAATTATCTTTCGAGCAAATGTATATTCGAGCAAATTTTCATTCGAGAAAAAGATTTTCGAGCAACTGTCCGGATACCAATACTCACATGTTGGTGTATTTTCTATTCTTTGTAATTTCCTGCAATTTACTATCGTGTGTCCTGATCTTTTACAAAATTCACAATATTGTTTTTTTCCGTTTCGTATATTTATTTGTTCATTAAAACTCGCATTTCTTGTGTGATAACTTTGTTGTTGGAGATTGTGGAATCCATTTGAGTTTCTTGAATTATTTGGTGTGTGATAAGTGTATTTATTTTCTAAATTTCTATAATTTGGATTGATATTTGTGTAATCTGTATTCATTCGTGAACTTGTATTCCGATCTGGGCAATACGCTGCTGTATGTGCGATTACCTCGCAAATTTGGCAAGTAATCTTATTTCCAAATATCTGTCCTTGCATCATCATAATTCCCGCCATCTGGCAATCCGAGGCTTCGTGACCTTCTATCTTACAAATTGTACACCAAAACATTTTCCTTGTTACCTGACAGTATTTTATTATGTGTCCCGGTTTATTGCACCTCTGATATACTACCGACGGGCAGTTCTTCATCGTGTGGTTCGTGTTACCGCAGAATTTGCAAATTTCGATGACGTTAGCCTTTTTTTCACACACATTCGGACTGTGACCTCTTCCCTTGCATTTCCAGCAGAGTTCAAATTTTTTTATTAGTGGGCAACTTGTAACTGTGTGACCCATATCTTGGCAATATTGACAATGACTTCCTTTTAAATGATTTAATTTACAAATATCTATCAAATGTCCCCTTGAACTGCAAAATTTACAAATCAATTCTATTTTCTCTTTTGCGACATTGCAGAAATATGATAGATGATCTTTATTTTTACAATATACACATGACGCGTTGTCGCAGAATAGTGTTTCGTGTTCAGAATTATTACAAATTTGGAAATGATATTCTCTTATGGTATTTATATTTGGTTTTTCGAAACTATACAATACATTTGCGTTACCTTTTCTCATCATAATTCTTTTTTCTGTATTTGCCTCTAGATCTATTGCTCTTTGTATTGCACTCTGTGTCGTTTCGTGTTCTGCTAATGCAAATCGTATTTCACTTTTTAGACCGTCTTTAAATAGTACATTTCGACACGGGTGGGGAAGTCGATTATTTAGCTGGTGCGACTTTTTGCACGAGCGAAGCGAGTGCGAAAAAGTCACACCAGCTAAATAATCGACTTACGTACTAGTTTCGAACGGGATTTTATACCTCGAGCGCCGAAAAATCATATCAAAGTTGTGATTTTGAGGTTAGAGTGGTATAAAATAATTTAATATGTCTGTTTCCAATTGGGTTTTAAAAATTGTAAAATTTTTTTCTATAATACCTGGTTCTGATGCTTATAATTCTTTAATTTTGGTACCTATTTCTGTAATCTTGTTAGCATATTCCAATACTGTTACGTTCGGTTCTTGATTTATTCTAATCAATTTTCCATAAAGTGTATGTATATCTTCCTTACTTGGATAAATTTTACGTATGGATCCAATTAAAATTTCAATAGTAGTAATATTTGCTTTCCTTAGGGCTTTATATACTTCACCTTTTAATTTTATTTTTAAAAGTCGTACTAATTTTTCTTCATCTGCGTTGTCAATAATGTCTTTTGCCTGTTGAAGTCTTTCTATATATTCTTCTGGTTACATATTTTCTCCATCAAATTCTGGAGCTATTTTTGCGACATCTTTAAGTGGTAGTTTAAGCTTTTGGTTTGACATTTCTGTTTCGAGATTTATTAAATCTTTGTTTATTTGAATTTCTGGCTGTCCGTTATTACTTGTATTATTATCTCTAGCTAAAATCAAACTTTGTTCGTTAAGTAATCCTTCTATGTCCGTGTAGTCGTTTTGTCTGCCGTTTTCAAAATATATTGAATCCACAAAAAATGCAGGGCTCTGACTTGGTGTATTCGGTGTACCAAAATTAGTTGGTGATGTAATATCTTATTTTAGTTCCGGAATTAAAAGATTATTTATATCTTTTGTAGATTTGTTTCCGTCTATTAAGTCTTGTGTAGAGTCTGTAATGTTCTCGTTTGGTTCTAGGATAGCTGTAATTCGTGAATCTGGTTTTTCTGATACGTTAACATCTGCTTTCGAAGTCGTTAGAATTGAAACTTTTTCCGTTTTTTCCTCTGTTTTTGAGTCAATTGGTACGTTAACGTGAGTATGTAATAAATTTTTAGGCAAGTTTATGCTCGGAGGTGATCTTGGTACTCTCGGTTTCCATTCAAAAATATTAGCTTCTTTACTTTTCTCGTCTATTTGCTTTTAAAGTTCTGGATTTCTTTGGGTCGTCTGTCTGGTTAAGATCCCTTCGTTTCCCTTATTTCCTGCGTTTTTCTGATATGACATGACATATTACTCTTCTGCCTATGCTATACTTAATATTTCTTTTTAAATATCTTTTTATTATTAGTTCAACTATTTTCATGTATATATTTTCTAATTGTTTATTTCACGATATAATTTATTTATTTGTTATTTTATATCTGTATCACTTATTTTTGCGTTTTAATTGATTTCCTGATATTTTTATATCTTGTTTATGTAAAATATAGCATTTATCTATTCAATGATTATTATTTTGTATTATTATTTCTTTTTTCTGATTCGTGTTGGATTTGTTTTATTTATTTAAAATTTTTTTTCTTGCATTTATTTATTCATTTGTTTATTTTTTCCACTAATATTTTAGTTATTTGTTTTTACTGATATTATTTACTTATTTGTTTCTTAATGTTTTCCCTATATCAATTTTTTCTCTTTAATTTGCTGTTTGTCAAATATATTTTCGTGATGCTATTTACTTATATATTTAATTATTTTGATTTTATCTTTATGTTAAATCTTTTTTTATATTCGTTTACGTTGATTATTTGTATTTGGGTTATCCTTCCTTCTTTCCCTATTTCTATAACATCGTCTATTTTTTTCTTTTATTTATCTGTTAATATTTTAGTATAGTCTGGACGAGCCGTACATGCTTATCTTCCGCAGTTTGGGTGATTCATGCTACAATGATCCCCACAACTTCTTACTCCAAAGTAAGACGCTCGGAAATAGTTAGTAATAAAATAAATTATTAGTATGAACAAATACTATTTGTTTCCTTTTATACCAGTCTTGTTTTTCGTAAGAATCTAGTATCCGATTCTGTACCGGAACCGATGTGAAGTCCGCGGGATAAAGGAAATAACGAATAATATTTGGTTTAAAGTTTATTTTATTTAGAAAGGTATAATTACCAATATTGTTGCTGCTTGCAATTCCTTCGATGTTTAATTTTTAGTCAATTGAACTTCCCTCACAATATATGCTGTCGTTGTATATTCGCTCGTAGAATTATTCCGCTTATGTTACTATACTTTAGTGTATTTGTTGCTCCGATATAATGAATTATGCCCTCGTATGTCGTCTGAGGCAGACGGAGCTCACAAGTTCACCTGTATTACGGTTGTTACTGTGACTGATTTGCGTGACACACGGCGCTTCTTTTATAATACAAAATAATTAGGTTGAAGATGATTTTAACGCTGAATCAAAATCATCTTTTTAATCAAATTTAATAAACATTTCGACATAAATCGTTTGGTTTCGAAGTTGAGAGTTGCTGAGTCTACATAAAAGTTCTGACGCGCGTACACCTTCACGAAGTAGGTGGCTCGCTACGGCATGCTATTGCGTTGTCGAAATGCTGCGTCGTTTAAATTTGCAATCACATAATTTTGTGGGTCAAAGAAAATTACTGATGCTAATATGAATATAACATTTAAATTTAGAGATATGTTACGGACGTAACAGTTTCTTGTATAATTGTGTTTCTACAACTGTTTTTAATAACTGGAAGAATTTGCCGAAAATCTCCTCCTAATACAATTAATTTCCCCCCAAATGGTAAATTATTATTATAAACATCTCTTAATGTTTTATCTACAATGTCTAAAGATTTTTTTGGTATCATTGATGCTTCGTTCCAAATTATTGCATCTACTTCCCGTAATTTTTTCTTATCAGAGTCTAATTCTAAAAATGCACTTTCTATACTTTCTAAATCTAAAGGTAATTTAAATGTTTTATTATTTGTCATTCCTTTTGGTAATAGTATTAGCGCAATACCAGTCCAAGCCATTAATAAAATTTTGTTTTCTTTAGACAAAAAGTAAAAAATTAATGTTTTGTATAAAAATGTTTTATCTGAACCACCAGGACCGTCAATAAAATGAATCTTATGTTCATTATTTAATAATTTCTCAAAAATATACTTTTGTTCTAAATTTAGTTGAGTATACATGTTACTAAACATTTCTTCACAGAATAAAATTTCAGTCTTATTAACTTCATTACATTCAATTTTTAAGATTTTATTTGGTTCAGGCAATCCAAATTCTAAACTTGATTTTTCGTTTAATGATAATATTTCATTTATTTGTATGAGGGCATTGTTTAATTTATTATCTTTAAAATCTTCTATGAAAAAGTTATTAAATTCCTTCCAAATATTATTACCATTAATATTTTCAGATAGTTAATACCAAGCAAAAAATTGACGTAGCTGATATCCTAACATAACGTCACAAGCTTCTTTAAAAATATTTTTTATTTGTAAGTCATAGTCAACTAAACCCATTTTTATTGCAGTTTCTCTGTATGTGTTATATGTAATTTTTTCATACGTTCGTAAATCTTGAAACGAAATTGCACCTCTAACACAATTTAAAATTAATTTTAAATGAAATCGTTCAACATCCTTTGGAGAAACAATATTTAAACGACCTATTATATAATTTTCTTGATTTCGTTTTCGTTCGATCCAACATTTATTTTTAAATTTTCTTGAAAACGATGCTAATGATGGAGAAAAATTAATTTGAATAAAATGAGACTAACGACTTTCCATCAAAAATATTTTTTATTGTTGCAACGTTTCGGTCGTTTTGGGAATATCACCGACCCTCTTCAGGCTAAATACAAACAATATAAAAATATAAAACATTACAATAACAATTTGATAAATATAATCATTACAACAAAAATAATCTCACCGAAGAGAAATATCACATGCATAAGCACAAGTCAATGACAGTCTAACGTATAATACTAACAGCATAGAGTATATTTACATTTAGATAACATCTAGCATAGAGTACAAAATCAAATCAGTCACGAACTACAAATATAGTAGATAGATAACTATGTTTCTGAAAATATTTTATTAATAACATTTTTGTAACAATTCCTTAATTTTTGTGTGTCCAATCATCTATTTATATTGTTTTTGTTAGCATGTTTGTAATAATTCAATTATTACAAATTGGTATAGGAAACCATCCTTTTCTGGTAGATATTTAAATTATAATTCTCATCATCCAATCTCACACAAAAAAGGTATTATTTATAATTTGGTAGACTATAGTATCAAATTATCTGATAAAAAATTCCATTTAGAAAATTTAAAATTAACTAAGAAGTTACTTTTGTTAAATGATTATCCTTTAAACTTCATCAATAAATATATTAAAGTCAGATTAAATAAACTTAATAATTGTCATAATAATTTATCAAAAATTACTAAACTTTCCCATAATAAAATTACAATAGTTTTACCCTATATTAAATATGTGAATTATCAAATATGTAAAATGTTTTCTAAAGCTAATATTAATATTGTTTTTACTTGTATAAATAAGTTTTCTAGTTTTATTAAGCTTGGCAAAAATATAATAGATATGTTTGACAAGAAAAATGTTGTTTACAAAATCTTTTGTAAAAATTGTAATGCTGTATACATAGGACAAACTTCCAGAATGCTAAAAAATAGATGTTATGAGCACAATAGAGATTGCAAAAATAAAAATGAAAAATCTGCCTTAGTACAACACTTAAGTCATAACAATCATAGTTTTAATTTTGACAATATTAAAATATTAGATATTGAAAGTAATTTAAACAAAAGACTATTTTCTGAAATGCTTTTTATACATGCTAACAAAAACAATATAAATAGATGATTGGACACACAAAAATTAAGGAATTGTTACAAAAATGTTATTAATAAAATATTTTCAGAAACATAGTTATCTATCTACTATATTTGTAGTTCGTGACTGATTTGATTTTGTACTCTATGCTAGATGTTATTTAAATGTAAATATACTCTATGCTGTTAGTATTATACGTTAGACTGTCATTGACTTGTGCTTATGCATGTAATATTTCTCTTCGGTGAGATTTTTTTGTTGTAATGATTATATTTATCAAATTGTTATTGTAATGTTTTATATTTTTATATTGTTTGTATTTAGCCTGAAGAGGGTCGGGGATATTCCCAAAACGACCGAAACGTTGCAACAATAAAAAATATTTTTGATGGAAAGTCGTTAATCTCATTTTATTCAAATTTATTTTTAAAGTTGTAATATTTAGGTATATTAACATATTTTATATTCCTTGCATAATTATCTTTTCTATTTAAATCAAACCATGCTGTTAATGTTGTTTATAATTTTCGAAAGCTTCAGTCTCGTTATTTTCTTCAAAAATAATTCTTTGTTGATTTTCTGTATGATTTTCTGTATGAAAAATTTATGTTAATTAAATAACTATAAAAATGTTTAAAAATATAACATATGTTTATTTAATAGAACAAAAGTAATACTTGAAAATTTTACATCTTTTTTAACAAAGGAATAGGCCATTTTTTACTAACTTTTTATTATGAAAAAACAACGAAATATTTAATGGAAAATGAATTCAAAGATAGTAAAAAAAGGGAAACCTCTATGAAAAAGCGCGCCTATCAATCGACCTCTTCGGTGGCGTGGAAAAGATAGACTTATTTGTGTTAAAAAATTATCAATGGTCCTCATTATTTGGAGACAATATACAATTTTCCCATATGCCTTACAGAAAGTTATTTGTGCTTAATCTTTAATTTCAGGGTCGAAAAGGTCACATAACCTCATTCCTAGAAACTGCGAAGCCTATGCTCCTATGTCTATTCCTTTTCCGATGATTGGTGCCGTTTATAATTATTTACGGCCCGAGCGACGCGAGACTCCCTGACGTCAATGTGAAAACACAATACTTTACGCGTGGTGTGAGAAAAAAAGATCTTTGTCGCATGTATACCGAGATGATAAATACGATTAAAGAAAAAAGTGATTATGATGGGTGGTAAGAGGGGGGAACGAGGGGCGGGCGGAGAAGGGGGCAGAGGGGCGCCTCAGGGGTGGGTGAGGGGTGGGTGAGGGGGGCTCACATCAGAGGTTATTTTAATATAAAAAAACTCATAGAAATACGCTGATTTTTACGTTATTTTAGCGGGGAGGGCTGAGGGGCGGGCGGGGGAGTGGGCAGTGGAGGGGCGAGCGGTGGATAAGGGGGGGCTGATGTTCAAAAACAACACTAACATTCGGCAAACAACTTCCTCCGGCTTTCAATATCCCAATCTCCGATGCGAAACTGCTCGCTTACGATAAACGAATGACGTTGTTGCGAGCCTCAGATAACTCTGACGACATGAGATACGGAGGGATCGACACCTGATCTTTCCTTCGCCCACAAATAATGAGAAAAAAACGTCTACAAAACGCAACTACACGAAGGAGGCGGAAAAGAGAAGAAAATTGAATCAATATTTCAGGTTCTGATTGCCAAGTCTGTGCATGCAGAGCTCGCTGACTCTGCTGGTTGCGGCCACTGATCGGGGATTTGAAAAAGCCAAGAAGGCCCTCGCCACCAGAGATCCAACCTCGCCAATTCTACCGGTTCTAAACCTCGGGTAGCCTGGTCGGCTGGATTTTGCTTTGTCGATACGTGTGCCTATGTAGCTGAAGGCAGTTCCGTTTGAATATATGACACTCTATTTGCCACGAACGTCTTCCAGTGACACGGATGCTTATGTAGCCACGTAAGCATAATCTGGCTGTCAGACCATGCAAAAACCGATAGAGAGCCGAGAAAATCGAGTTTTTGAATGTGGCAAACTAGCTTAACGATGCTCCAGATCCCTCTAATAGTGTCAATTCTCGCTCGCACAATGTTTTTATTCATCGAGTCACGTGGTTTACTCGTTAAGCACGTGTGTATATCCTCAATCTCTGCTTCTCAAGCAGTTTGTAACGAGGTCAATTTTTTCAATGCTGTAGGAGCCGTGATGTCAAATTATTTACAAATCAGAAGAAATCTCAAGAAACCAATTATAAATGCCGAGAAGAGAAACGCAGAGTATACGCTTACACGGTATATACATGCGCGAGTGTAGACACGCACGCGCGCAGGGCAGCTATACAAGTATATGTCACGCGCGGGAAACAGCACACGTTCGCGCTGTAACGGCTATTTTACTTTAACAACTGAATCCTAGAAAAAAACACCGATGCTATATAAATAGGACTAAATTCGCGACTTATCAATTAATCCAGACAAGAAAACCTATCGCTCACTCCTCACCTGGGGCACCAAAATTATGTTTTCCAATTAGTGACAGGGTCCGCAGAAGGAGTTCTTAGAAAAACGGATAGTGAGTGAGGATAGGCTTGAGAGATAACACGCAAATGCCACAGTAGGCTACGTACTTTATTTATTGAGTTACAGTTAAAAAACTCGTAAATACATAATTAACTTAAACTCGAACAATCAGAAGGCGAAATACAATACCATACGCTAATCGCAATTAAGTAGCCACTTTAATTGAATCGAACGAGAGCTCTCATAAATAGTCAATTCACTCTTACCGTGTAATTACTCTGCAAGGCAGTCGCCGGCGCCGCTCCGCTAGGCAAGATCGCTCCGCGATGCTAACCCTGCTCGCCGAGACGTCGCGGACAGTGTACATGTAGACGCTGGGCTTGGAGAGCGTATACTATGGTCAGTGACCGGCACACAGCACGCCCCGACATCTCGGGTAGCCCAGCGCTGTGGTGCCGGGTAACCCCAAACGAGTTGCCGCGTGATACGCTCGTCCTGGAACGAGTCTCGTCGAAGCGTTCGCACGTGGACTCTCGTTCCGAGGGCAGAGTCACGTTGAAGCGTTCGCACGAGGACAACGCTCTCGAAAATCGTACAACCAGCCAACTCTGAAGTACGCACCATAAGCGTTCACACACTAACTCACCCGCTTCAAGAAGCACACAACGTCTCCACAGATCATACCACGCCAACCTCACCCAGAAAAAACCAAATACGAAAGCGGCCATCCGCGCCGATGGTTCCAACCGATCTGCCTTGCGCGCCTTTTCGCATGCGCGCGCCGACCGTCGCCGGCACTCCCCTCAGCGACTGCTAGCGCCGCGGCGGCAGCCGAGTAACCGCGCGAAATTTAAACTCAAATATCTGGTCAGAGCTATCTGACCATGTAGAATTAACGCAAACATAGCAGTGTCGTTTTGTGAAAGCTGTTATTTCTAAAATATTGTGGCTGTAATATTGGATCAATTATTTTTAAAAAATTTCAGCAGCACTACAAAACTGCAGGTAAATGTCTATTTATATATCAGATCTAACGCATTAAGAATTTCTATTAAGTACTACAAGGTTCCATGAATAAATAGACGACTAATTGGTAAGAAATATAAGTAGGTTTTATTTCTTGGTAGGGAAAGATGTTTCAGAGGCATGTATAGTACAGAGCTGACTTGCAAATGCACTCGTGCGAACCGTTCTTACTCCTAGCGCGGTACGACGCTGTCTGATCCGGAAAAGAAGACCAACTCAACGGGGCTCCTTCGCATAGGAGAGATGGCACTGTCTCACGGGCGTACATATACACGCACACTCGCATACCCACACAGGAATCCTTATTAGCATTTAGAGATAAATGCTAATGTATATTAGCATTTAGAGATAAATGCCTCGACACATCTGCCTTTTCCTAAATGCTTACATTAACAAGGTGCTTCAGACACGCATAAGCCTATCTCGCAGCGCATGAAATTAAATTTAGCACGAGTCATAGCTTTGGTGAGTACATCTGTCTTTTGTACATCGGTTGGCACATATTCCAGGGAGATTTCACCTAACTCCTGCTTCTCGCGCAAAAAATAATACCTAACATCGATGTGTTCGTACGCTTATGATGTTCTGCAGTTTTAGAGAGCTTGATCGCTCCTTGATGTGTACATAGGGAACGGTTGGCGAAACATATCGGCGCTTAATATCGCTTAACAATCTCCTAAGCCAGACGACTTCTCTCGCCGCTGTAGACGCGGTCACGTACTCGGCTTCCGCAGTGCTAAGCGTTACAAGTTTTTGTCGCTGAGACGACCACGTAATTGCACCCCATGACATTAGAAACACGTATCCGGTTACCGAGCGCCGAGTTTCTGTGTCGTTCGCGAAATCCGCATCTGAATACCCGACTAACGAATGACTCTCACTGTCACACATTCTGTATACAATAGCGACGTTAACGGTTCCGACTAGGTAAGAAATGATACGTTTCACCACCTGCAATGCACTCGGTTATGCTTATTGAGGAACTTGCTAACCGCGTTTACCGCAAACGAGATATCTGGCCGCGTCGTGGCTGCCAGGTACATAAAGGAACCGACCGCTTCCCTGTACGGAACATTTATCACACATTCTTCGTCACACGCTACTGGGTGCAGCATTGTTTGTGGATCAGCAGGAACAGTCACAGGTTTTGCTCTGCTCATGCCAAATTTTTCTAACACACTTTGAGTATAATCGCCTTGAGAAATAAGCAGAGTTTTCTGCACTCTGTGACGGTCTATCTGCATCCCCACAAACTTACTTGCGTCGCCTACAGTAATTTCGAATTCTTGTCGTAATACCGTAAGTATTTGACTAATACACTCATCTGACTCGCTGACTAGTAGTCTGTTGTCTACGAATAGCCCTAGGTACACGGTGAGCGACTCGAATTTGCCGTAAAACACGCAGCTATCCGCGGAACAATCTATAAAATTAAACTTCTGCAGGAACCTTTTAAAGTGCTGGTTCCAGCAGCGCGGGGTCTGTTTTAGACCGTACAACGATTTTTCAAGCTTGCACACCACACTCATACGCAAACTACTTTTCTCGTCTTTATTGCCGCTGATGCTTGTAGATTCCTCAGTAGATGTGTTGCTGACCTTGACACCATCTGGCAGCTCCATGTGTATTTCTTCTGGGAGATCCCCATACAAAAATGCTGTTCGGACGTCAAAGGTCGCTATCTCCAGATCATCCTGAGCGGCAATTGCTAGCAGCAATTGCAGAGACTCGTAAAGTACGACCGGTGAAAAGGTCTCTGTGTAATCCACGCCTTCTCTCTACATAAACCCTTTCGCGCAGAAACGGGCTTTGAATTTGGGTTGGCCGTCAACGGTGCTCACCTTGAACACTCACTTTGAGCGTAGGGCCGCCTTGAAGGGATCTCTTGGAATAATAGTCCAGGTGCCGTTTCTTCTGTGGGCATCCAGCTCCTTAGAGATGGCTTTTGGCCATTCTGCAGCTCGAGCTCCTGTCACGGCTTCTGAAAAATCAGTGGGTACCTTTACCTCTGTAGTATATGACGCGTACCTTTTGGGTGGTTTGATGGTTGACCGGTCCCTCAGCTTGGAGGTGTGCTTCTCTGGAGCTAGTGAAGGAACAGTCATATTCACTGGCTCGTGAGGTGCTTGCAGCTGTTCAGATGTACCAGATGGCGCTTGTGTTGCTCTTTCTCTCACCTGCTGTTGCTGCTCTGCCTTCTCGTTGACGGAATCCTCCTTACTCTCTCCAGCTTCGTTCCGGTGCTCCTTGACGAAAAGTTCTGGTGGCTGCTCTACAGGGTTAGGGATGTCTGCGATTCCCACCTTGTCGGAGAACACCACATTCCCGGAGACGGTCACCTTCTTTGTGTTGGGGTCATATACCCTGTAATTGCACGAGTCTTTCTCGTATCCCACAAGATATGTGGGTGTTTGCGAGTGTTCTGAATGCTCTAGTGTGTTAAAGATTAGGGCTCTTCTTGGTCCACAGCTCGAACGCTGCCTTTCCTCCACACATGTCAGTCACTGAGACTCTGTTGAGAAGATAGACTACACAGTTCACTGCTTTCGCCCAGAGTGCACGTGGCAGGCCTGAGGCTAGAAGCATGATTCGTGCACACTCGTTGATGGTGCGATTGCTCCTCTCAGCCCTGCCGTTCTGTTCTGGTGTGTAGGGTGCGGTAGGGTACTTCATCCTCTTCTCCTTTAGGTAGTCTTGAAGATTTTCCTTGCCATTATCCGACCTGAGGACGTTTATAGTTGCTCCAAATTTATTGGCGATGGCTCTCTCGTACTCCTTCTGTCTGTCGAATGCATCTGATTTGTGTCTCATGAAGTACATATATCTGTAATTGCTGGCTTCATATGTAAATGTGATGAAGACTCTTGCTCCGCCAAGGGATTCTTCGGGCATCGGGCCGCACACGTCGCTGTGTATGATCTCTCCTGGTTCGATGCTACTTTTCTCTTTGTATTAGTCTAATTTTAATCGGTACGTCTTTCCCAGCTGGCAGGGTTCACAGAAGAAGCTGCTCCAGTCGCTCAGCTGTATGTCCGAGACCAGGCGCCGCTCTATAAGTTGTTTCAGAGCGCGAGCGTTTAAGTGTCCCAATCTCTCGTGCAAGCACTGGAGACTTGCTGTGGTGACATTCGCTGAGATCTGCTCTCGACGGCCCTTTACTCGGATAAGTAGCCGGAATACATTGTTCGACTCCATCACTCCGGTCACCATCAGCTCGTCCCCGTCGAAAATTTTTACGTAGGCGTCTTCGAAGAGAACTTACAGCCCTTTCTTCAGACATTTTCCGACGAACAGCAGGTTCTTGCTGAGTCGTGATATGTGTAAGACGTTTTCGATTCTGCATTCACGCCACTCACCGTCGACTAGCCTTGCGATATTTATCGTTCCTTCGCCTATCACTTCGCACTCTTCGTGCTGCCATCGTGCTTCGGTTGGTAGTCGCTGAACCACTCCCTCCGGCTCGTCATATGAGCCGACTCCCCACTGTCGGTGAGACACGTATCTTCCTTACCGACGCTGAGTGGATGCGACACTGGCTCGTTCAACGACTGCGAGTCATAGTACTTCGACGCCCTCTTCGATTCTTCCAAATCGGTGACCGTTAGCGCGCAGCCCTTGGTTGTGCCCTCTCTATGATGGTCACTTTTGTTTTGATTTCTGCGTGGCACTCGCGAGCGAAGTGACCTTTCTGGCCACAGCCGAAACACTTACTTTCACTCTTGCTCCATCGAGGCTTATTCTTGTTCGATTTTTGCTTGTGCGATCCGGGATTCCCTTTAGCGCTGTTCTTCGAAATGGCAGCAAGAGCTCTCATTTCCTCTGCGTCACCTTCCAAGTATGCTTCCTCTTCTAGCAGCCTCTCTTGCAAGTGTTCGACTGTTTGCCGAGTTGGATCCACGCTGCTCCACGCACTTCGGAAATTTCTAAACTTTGATGGTAGGCTCGAGAGGATTTTTGCCATAACCATCAAGTCGAGTATTGATTGCCCCAGGTCGAGTAGCTGTAGGGCCAAATTCTTTACCTTAGAGATGTGCGTTGTAACGTTATCCGTAGGGTCCATGCGATATTCGTGGAAGCGCTACGTTAGTAGCAGTTTGTGCGAAGCCGACTTCCTTTCGTGAATAGTTGCTAGTATGTCCCACATTTCTTTTGCAGATTGGCATATCTGTATGTGCTGGTGTTGCGAGCGATCGAGTAAGGAAGATATTAGAAATTGTACCTTGGCATCGTCCTTCACCCACTGCTTGCGCGGTTCCGCCTCGCCGGCTGGCGGACGCTCCCTCGCGCCAGTTACCAGGTCCAGGAGGTCATTCGCCGTGAACGGCATCCTCAGTTGTAGCCGCCACGATTGAAAATTCGATCCGTCGAACTTCTCGACATGGCGCACTGAAATTTCGCTCGTCATATCTTACACCAGTTTCACAAACACCAACTTACTTTTCACTACCCGCTTTTACCATCTAGGCGCGCTGGGCCCATAACCTGTTAAGTACTACAAGGTTCCGTGAATAAATAGACGACTTATTAGTAAGAAATATAAGTAGGTTTTCTTTTGGTAGGAAAAGATGTTTCAGAGGCAATTATAGTATAGAGATGACTTGCAAATGCACTCGTGCTAATCGTTCTTACTCCTAGCGCGGTACGACGCTGTCTGATCCGGAAAACAAGAACGACTCAACAGAGCTCCTTCGCATAGGAGAGACGGCGCTGTCTCACGGGCGTACATATGCAGGCATACTCGCATTTCCACACAAGAATCCTTATATTAACATTTAGAGATAAATGCCTCAACAATTTCGTATCTCTCTATAGGCTTTAATAAAATTGTAACAGCGTTTTAAATTATATTTTGCTCTATTTTTGATAAACATAATAGAAAGTATACAATTTCATACATTGTTACATTTTTTGGAGATATATTTGACGTTATAGAGCACAAATAGTTTAAACTGATTTTTCTTTAATTTTTAAGATTTAAAAAATCCTGATTTATAAGTGCATAAAGTATTTTTAATATTTTCACGAAAATAAAATGTATCAGAATATACTTTATTGTGTATACTGTATTGTTTACTCTATGTTATCAACAAAATTATAGACTCCTGATTCAATTTTTAAACAAAATTGTATACGGTTCCTTTACGATTAGATATTTTACAAATAATAAATTTTTCATAAATTATACATAAATTTTAAATACAAATAATAATTTTAAATAACTAAATCTTAATTTTAATAAATCTCAATAAACAGGCATATATGATTTGTGCAATACACCTTACCGATTACTGATTACAAATTTAAAAAAATCGAGATTACCTTTTCTTTATTTTAATCAAGTACTTTAGTAAAGAAATATATAGGTACGATATTCTTGATTGATTTTTAACAGGATGACCCAAAGTATAAATATTTGTTGTATTTGTATTTGTCACCTCTTTAAATGTATGCTATTGAAAAAAAATGGAATTAACAATAAGATTCACCATTTAAGTCGATAAGCAATCTTATTGAGTTCTATCAAATTTTCCTGTCATGGCTTCCAGAAAATTAGGATTGCAATACCCGCGAACCGAAAAACCGTGGATAATATTGTCATTTTATAACAAATAGTGAGTACTGTAACGCGTGCGCGAGGTAGGTAATTCGGGATTCGAATTACCCGCGTCGAGCAGGTATGCTCACTGGGGGGGCGCGAGCGCACGAGCATCCCGACCGGATTAGAACGGTCTCGCAACGAATAATATGCCCGTTGCGTACCCGCGAAGCTGCTACGGCTTTATGCGAGTCAAGGCAGCCATCTTCGTGTCTGCCATCGAGCCGTGAACTTCTCTCCCGTGTATCTCGAAAGTCTATTACGTTCGCGCCGTATAGTTTTTTTATATATAGCCTTACAGGGAGTGAAGTGAAGGCGCAGACTAGCATGCGAGTAAGGGAGAGAGATAGAGAGCGATACCACGCCGCGTGTGCCAAGAGAAGCACGAGAGACAGCGACCGAGGAGCCGGCAGCCAGCCCGCCTGCCTGCCGACCCGATACAGCGAGTACGAGAGAAAGAGAGAGACATAGCGCGCAACTAGTGTGCGAGCGAGAGAGAGCGGAAGAGAGCCGAGTGCACCGGCTGCTCCTTCTAAAAGTAAGTCTTATACTCTCATCTCTCGCGTTAAATGTAAAGGTTTGCACGGAAATCGCCCCGTGCAAACTTTCCGTGCCGTGTACGTGCGGGTGTGTGTCAGCCCGCCATACTTTAACACCGCACGCGAGAGTATTAACTGTCGCGGGAACTAACTCATTGTTTTAATCAGCACGTGCGTTGTGCTTGTATTTATTAGTGATTTTAATATACTGTGACATCTAGTTACTCGTCGCGTTGTTCATTACAACCTGTCCTTCTCCCGGATACCACCGCCTCCGCGGGAAAACGACTCCGCCGGTCATTTTCATATCTGAGCGTAGCGGCCGCGCGCTTTACTCTTCGAGCGCGCGATTTTCACTCAGCGATCCAATTAGTTGGAAAGTGAAGTTCGCGTGTGATCTTCGCGTTGTTTTCGGGATTCCAGGAGGAGATCCCCGGGCAAGTCATTTTAGTCTGACACCCGCGGCACCGTGTTCTATGGCATCACTGGCCTGTGGCTTTTTGGGATTTTCCCCCACTAGCCATCCCGGTACAGTACATTTTAGAGAAAATGTTGTATAATAGTATAAACTAGTGATAATATATAATACACTGTTTTGGAGGAGGGATGAACTTCCGGGGATGATTTTCACCCCTTCAAAATGTATTATTCACAGATAAAGAATATAAATATTTTTCGCTTTTCGGTTCACTACAGCATATAAAAGTTTAAATAAGCATGTTATTGTTCTTGTGGGATTCGATTTAAATTAGTTTTTCCAAAAAAACTTTAGAATAATTCGTTTAAACAAATAGTTTAATCGAACTATTTTGCAAAATTAATCATAAATTAGTATTTCATATTGTCCGAAAGCACTACATTTACATACTTTTTGTCTGTGTTATTGGTTAAAATTTATGGTCATTGATGGAGAGAATGTTAAGTTATATAGGGGTGACTCTTACCAGTTAAGAATGTCTATTTTACTATTTGAAAAATGCATGTGACGGTAAAAAACATTAAGAGACAAAACTTTCTAAAAAAAATTATATTTAATCTTCCATTACATAGTTAAGAACAAAAGGGGGTAGTACCCCCCGAAAAGATATATTTTGGCCAAATGCATGACACAGGTCAACTTTGTATTTAATTTTATATTTCTATTTAATATTCTTTTAAGTGGAATGATTTTTAAGGAGATATATAATTTATTGTAATTTTTATAGCTGAAAATTGATGAAAAAAGCTCAGTTTTCTTGAAGAAAAAAATAGGGGTTGCTACTCTTAAAATTTAAAGTGATGCTATTTTGAAGCCTTTTTTATTCAATTTTTGGTTTGATTAAGTTAGCTTTATTTGTTTTTGAAATATTTGAAAAAAACTGTTTTTGAGGGTGAACTTTAGGGGTAGATTTCACCCACTTAAAATGTCTATCAGCACGTAAAAGAAATACGTGTCTCTTTTTTTTTAGTGCACTACAACATATTGCAATATCATCAAAATGCGCGTCTTAGACTTCGGATACCTTCCTTGTTAGAGTTATTTATTACGTAATTCACTGGGAATTCTAGTCTTGAAGCGTAGGCATGGTGGATCGATGCAGTGACTACGATGGCGAATAAATGGTTTCCTGTGGAACCAGAGATAATCCATCCGAGGAAGGTTTTCTGCGCTATCGGCGCCATAGCATTGTGGTCGTTAGACTTGCGAATTTCAACCAGAAGGATTTTCGCGTGAACGGCTAATTCAAGAATCAAATCGATTTTTTTGGATTCGTCGCTACAATCGTCTGCGAATCGAAGACCTTCCAGATGAGTCCACTCTTCCCAAAATCGCCGATGTGATGGAACATAGTTGGTGACCCGGGGCAAAATGAAAGCGTCAACGGCAATCTGGACTTCAGAATTACAACGTGATGCGGTTCCGAACGTTGCGTGCCCCTGCGCGTATGAAGAAGTTACTCCACCGACGCCAGTGACGGCTACGTAAGCTGGTTTCTTTCGCAACTGTAAACTCTCGGCTACATGTTTGCTAATTATAGAGTATTGCGCTCCCTGAAAAGTGACTGAAAAGTCATGCAACCTTGACGTATAAATATCTTGGAAAGTTGCAATTTGCTTTTTGATGTGTTGCAATTTCTCGACTGACTTTGAGTGCAACAACTACGTGTACAATGACGTTGTGCTTATCTATTGTTCGAAAAAAAAAATGGTTTTTTTCTAAATTTGCTAGATATGCTCGAATATTCATTAAATTATTAAATATATTTACATATAACAAAAGAATACATTATATATGTTGTTTATGTAGCTTAATTTTCGTTTAGAAAATAAATTCATATTATTTTTTTTAAGTTAGATAGTTGAAGCTGATGTTAGTAGAATCTGATGGTAATCTCCACATCAAAACTACTTATTTTTTTTAATTTTGATCAACTGAAAATCACAAAAATTTGGATCAAATAAATATGGAAAGTTATTTAAGTTTTAATTATAGATAAAAATAGTTTATTTCAAAAAATATAATAATGTCATTTAAAATTAATCTTATAATTGTAGTTGCGGATTACATTTCATATGAAGGTAAATATTGATAATAAGGATAATCCTATATTAAGTAATATCATGAAGCATTTATTTTTTTTTTAAATTTTCTGTAATGTTTTATAAAAAATTATTCTTATAATTTATTAATTTTTAAAATATTAGGTATTGTAACGGCCGGCGCGCGTGCGTATGCGTGCGCATGTGCGCGCGCATTTACGTATATGTGTGTGCGCGTGTACGAGGCTCGAACAAGCGAGCCTCGACACGCAGCTACGACATGCGCAAATCGAAACATGTAAACATCTCCCAACCTTGCACCGGGAGATGCTCGCACATGCCGAGGCAGAAATGAGCCGGCAGTATCGCTTCGGCCATAGCTTAGAGAGCTGCCTTCTCCGTGCGCGCGAGCGTTCGTTACCCGGGATCGTCCGCTGAAGAGAAGAGAAGAGAGAGAGAGAGAGAGAGAGAGAGAGAGAGAGAGAGAGAGAGAGAGAGAGAGAGAGAGAGAGAGAGAGAGAGAGAGAAATAGAGCAGTGCACCCCGTGCACGAGAGTGAGAGAGTGCAATAGCGCATCTGGTGCGACCGTGTAGAGGAGCGCCGAGAACCACGCTCGACTGCGGCTGCGAGATAGATAGATAGATAGATAGAAAAATATTTATTTGTTAAAATACAAAAGTGTACAATCTCAATTACAGTTACGTTATCACAACATTAATGACTCAAATCTTTCTTCAATTTTCTTCACTTGTCCTGATAATGTTCATAAATACTTTTGGTTGAACTTTTAAAATACGATAGAATACAATATACATATATTTATACAATTAGTCTTATGATACTTAATCTAGTTTCGTTTACAATTTAAAGTAATGCTACACATGGCTTTTTTAAATCTACATAGTGACGGCCGAAATTTGACACTACCTGGGATTGAGTTCCAGAGTCTCGCACCCTGTGCTTTGAATGAGTATAAGCCAGTATCAGTGCGTGACTGAGGGGGCTCAAGGTTCGAAATAGTACCCCTCTCGACACTCCTCGCAGAAGTTCGGTTATTGTTTCTTACAAAGAAGCTTGCGAGATAAGGTGGCTGTCCTATTCTGATTGCTCTATACAATAATAGTGCAGAGAAGTAATTTCGGCGCTCTTCTACGCTTGCCCAGCCTATGCGAAGCCTATGGATGGTGATGTGTTCGTCTCTCCTAACACCACACATGTACCTCACACATGAATTCTGCAACTTTTGAAGCTTGTCTCTTAGTTCGTCAGTGACGTCAAGAAATACTATTGAACAGTAATCTATGTGAGGCATAACTAGCGCACTTGCGAGCTGCTTACACAGTCCCTCGGTAGTGCATGATCTAAAGAATTTTAATCCAAAAATAGCTCTATTTACGAGCTTAGTAACGTGCTGTACATGCGGTTTCCATGTAAGCTTAGAATCCATGATTATACCGAGGTTTTTGACCATATCAGCGAAAGGTACGTAAACTCCGTCCTCCACCTGAGTGCCGGGTAACTGCAGTTCATAAACACGATTTATATTATACTTGGAACCAAAAATTATTGCTTTTGTTTTCCCAACATTGAGTCGAAGTCCAGAGGATCCGGTCCACGCTGCTACGGCTCGCGCAGAAGCCCGCAGATGCGCTATGTTCTCAGTTAGTTCGTCTAGTGTAGTATGCATATAAATTTGCAGATCACCCGCGTAAAGAATGTGTTTGATGTATTTTGAACTATTATGTAAGTGAGAGGTATGAGAGATCGTTAATATATAAGCTGAATAAGAGAGGTCCCAAGACCGAACCCTGTCGTACTCCCAGATTAGTGTTGAGCCAATATGACTGGCCATTTATCCGAGATGCCACTATTTGTGTTCTACCTACTATGTAGGCTTTAATCCACAGGAGTACAGGTCTCGAGAAACCAATCTTAGATAGCTTACGGAGAAGTTTGGTAGGTGATATGCTATCAAAAGCTTTACTAAAGTCGAAAAGGAGTGGTATTGTTAGCAGTTTTTTGTCGCTGTCAATTCCTGCGCGGATGTCTTCGGTCAGTTTTAGAAGATCGGTCTGAGTGCTGTGGTTTTGTCGAAAACCAGTCTGTAATGGATCCAGAATTTTCTGCGATTCAAGATAGTCTGTGATTTGAGTGTAAACAAGGTTCTCCAGGACCTTGGAGAGAAAGTTAAGAAGGGCTATGGGACGAAAGTCAGAGACTGGCGATGGAATAGCCGTCTTTTTTAACGGTACCAGATTAGCCCTTCTCCAGTTGCTTGGAAAAATGCTACTGGATATGGATGCATTGAATATTGAGGTTAGTTTTGGATCAATTGTTGAGAGAGATTTTACTATAAAGCTCTGAGGTATGCCATCATCTCTGACTGCCTGCGAGGAGAAGTGGGAGATTGCCAGAACCACATCCGCAAAGGTGAATTCTTTAAAGAAGAAGCCACTCTCTGCAGAATGGGCTATGACACTCTCCATCTCCTCCTCACTCTCGCCCTGAGAGACCTACACAGCTGTAAAGTGAGCGTTAAGTTCGTCTGGTGTAAAACCATGTAGATCATCCTTCGTCGCAGGCAATAATTGAAGAGATCGTAGCTCTTTCCAGATGTTTTTTTTTACTATGTATCGCCTCAGAAATCCTATTTTGTATATATTCTGAGCGTGCCTGTTCCGTAAGATGTTCCACTTGGGAGGCAGTCTGAAGATATTGCTGTCGATGTATGCTGTTTTGTGTTCTTGTGTAACGTCTTCGTAGGCCGTCGCGTTTGTGATGTTGCTGAGCAAGTTCGGCACTAATCCATGGTGGGTATTTCTTGTTCGTTTTAGGAACAAATTTTTTGATCGGTGCAACACAATCCATTGCATACATGAGATTTTTGCCAAGACATGCTAGCTTAGCTTCTACGTCTACCTGATCGAGCCGCGACCAATCACAGTTTTGAAGTATTATGTTCAGTTCGTTTTGGTCTATTGATTTGTAGTCTCTATAAGAAAAGTAGTACATCTATTATATTGTGATGGCTGGGAAAAGTCGCAAATCTATTGACAGCACTCAGAATTTCGTCGTTATCGTCTACTAAAATCGCATCAATCCATGGTGAGATTCAGGATTCGGCTTATGGTGAGTAACGCCATGTTCAACAATTTTTAAACCGAGATCCTTAGCAATCTTTTTCAAAAATTTCACATCGTCCTTTGCTGTGAGTAGATCTGCATTAAAATCTCCCATGACTGTTTTGTGGCTAAAGTTCTCAGCGTGCATGTTCAGTTTCTCAATTAGGTCTGCACATCTCAACCAGGGAATGTGAGGGGGTCTATAGATAACAGCCACAAATATAGGAGCCGCGTGTCCCTCTTGCACACTGCATATTAAGTAGCCGGGCACTTTTAGTTTGCCTTCAGGTATTGTAGTGCTTGATGTTACAATGACTTTAGCTTTCAGCGAATTGTGTACATATAATGCTACTCCTCCACCATCACGGTTCCGATCTTGTAGTCCAAGCAATAGGGAGAAGAGGTTACAGAAATTCCATCCCGGATATAGGAAATTAAATTCTGAATCACGTTTCTGTTTCATACAACCGCAACCGAAGTGGCGAACTTGGACAAAAAAATTCGTGAAGTTGGAAAAAACGGTTTTTCGCCAATGAAAAAAAACTATAACTCGGATCGAAGAAAGTTAAATGAGGAAGTTGTAGGTATTAAAAAGATCTATCGATTCATGTAAATACATGTATATCGATTTTTGTTACTTTTCGAGATATATTGAAAAAACCTCTAACAATCGGGTTCTAGTACTGGGTCACTTTTATGCCTGGATACTTTATATTTACTGTAAGTTTAGCTCATAGCAAGACAAAAAATCTTTGTTTTTGAAAAATTTTGAAATATTCATTATTTTTCGAGATATATCGATTTTTCGAGAAAAAGGCGCTCTCCAAAATTGGCTATTTCTCGTCGACGGATGGTCGTACAGTAACGATCGAGCACTTTTATTTTTCTAGATGAATTGTTCTATCATGTTATTATACAATTATAACGAATTTTTCAATTTTAATGCTCAAATAATCACTTTGAAAAAGTATCCTCTTTTTTGCACGTGTTTTTTTCGTATAGCTTTTTCAATTTTTATTTTATAGTAATGGCTATTATGGCAATCTATTACTGACACTTTTCATGTATTTTAAAAAAAAAAGTTTCTACGACCTTCTGGAGCCGAGATAATGTTTTTATTTTAAAAAAATCTAGAGGACGCAATTTACATGTCACAGCGATGGGGTTTGTGGGCGGTTACCATCGAATATCTATATTTTCAATAAAAAAATACTAGGATATAGTTTATTGATTGCTAGTATTAATAATTAAGTGATAAAGTCAAGTGCGCGGGCGCTTCGTGCGTCAGCTATGTAGGGCGGCGGAGTGGGGATAGCGCCGAGCGGGCGCTCGCAAAGCTGATTTCGTACATTCAAAATCGACCGTGCTTACAAAATCTTCATTATCTCGGCTTCTAAGTGACGCACAAAAATCCTTTGTACTTAATCTGGGGTAGCTCGATGAGATGAACACAAATATCACGATTTCGTTCGCCTTAAGAGCAAAATTATTCCGGAATTTTTTTATTTTCGTTAAGTTATAATTTTTGTTGTACTATTTTCGTTATTTTAATAAATGTTTATTATTACAACAGTATTTTGCTTGTAAGACTTTAACTTTTCTACTACAAAATTATTTTTATTATCTCAGTAATTAATTATTTATGAAACGAAATTAAACAAATTAATAATAACATAAATTTGAAAAATATACTTTATTAAAATATTATTTTATTACATAATTATTTATAAAATATGTATACATTAATCATAATGAAAATAGTCTTCTATAAATGTCTTATGTTCACAAAACTTTTCTCCTCTTGGTTGGATTATTATCTTCCTCATTTTCTTGTCCCTCTTCTTCCATATTTAGATCAAGAAGCTTTTCGAAGGCATCATTAGAGTCCTCGTCTTTTTCGATGTTGGGAGCAGTTTCGAACTTTTCACATTGTGTTGCGTCACGATGTGAGCAAACATTTGTATATTTAAGGAAATTTTTTCTACAACCACATGCGTTTGTTTTACAACCACTTGCGCAGCTACATGATATTTTTTTGATTATTTTGTCGGGTATCAACGGTTCTTCACTACAAACTTGCATTATCATATTCTCTGTAATTTTCGACCCCCACAGAGTTACATCGTTTTCATTGTCCAACCATTGCTGTAATTGCAAATAAACTCTGTAGGCATGTTGTTTGGCAGCTCTTTCAGTAGGGGGAAAATTTTCTAAATTAAATGAAGCTCGAGACGTAGATCGTTTGAAATGCTCATAGCGATGTTCGTTAAGCTTTACATTAATTTTATTGCTATATAACAGAGAAATTATCTTATACATATTCTTAGCAATTTCATCATTTTTTTTATAGAAAACATCTAGTATTTGAAGGTAAGCATGATTAGAAGTAAATACTTTTACTAATTTGTTTTTTCCTTGTTTGTAAAATAAAGAGACTGTGTCACAACCCGACACGGAGTGTAAGAAGGCTACATATTTTGATAATTCTAAATGTTTAAAACTGTTATTAGAGTACCATCGATCTTCGTCTCGCCCCTTTCCTTTTTTCAAAAACAAAATCGTCTTTGTAATAGGAATTAACTGTATTAAAAGTACAGTAGATCTATATCCTCTCCAACTATGACAATATTATTTTCTGAACTGAAATTTGCGGCAGTTTTAACAATTAATAAATCAGCATCTTCTTCTCCTATTTTGGTTTCAAATCCAACATTTTGCAATCCAACACAAAGCATGTTAATAAGCCTTTTTTTATTGCTACTTTAGACAAAAAGGCCGCCTACTTTTCAGTGATTTTTGTATTTTCATCAAAACAAAATTCTCTACATACATTGCTACATTGCCGTCTCAATCTTTCCCACGTTTTTAAACTGCCGCTTGTGTCTTCTGGATATCCATCAAATACTATTATTGCTTTTTTATATTGTTGTTCTACGTATCGTACGTATTTATTAATAATTTCTTTGACAAGTATATTACGTTGCCAAATAACACGATATAATTGGCTATCGCCGTCTAGAACATAAATATCATTTGCATTTATCTATGGAATCGGAGATAAACACTGAAAATTTTCATAAAAACTTGATTTTGCCGTTTTGCGCATTCCATTCTCATCAAAGAGAGAAAGTGGAAATGGCGCGAGTTCATATTGCAGATAGTTTTTCATATCTTCTTGATTTTTTAAATTCAAAGAAATTCTTTAAAAAATTAACAGCGGATTTATTGCGACGACGTTATCTTGAATTTTTATGCTAGATGTCATAAAGCGAAGAGAACGAACTTTATTTTTTAACGAAGCTTTCATACTTACAAATGATTTTCCAATATAGATCTGTAATACTTTCATTCCTTCGTCACGCGCCTTATAACAGTTAATACTTTCATTACCGATTATTCCAGAGTAAATTGACATTACGAATTTGGATTCTACAAATGGATTATACTTTTCGAGAAATTCATTAATTTTCTGCAAATCTGCTGCATCTCTTTTTATTCTTGAAATGCGAGTGTCTACATGTTGTTCCGATGTCTCGAATGGAACGTTACAAAACTTCTCCATTTCATGACAAACTTCAGTCAATGCTATAGTGGATAAAATCCATTTTGCTATAACACTATCAGAAATTCCACGCCCGTGGGTCAGTCTGCCGCTAGTTTTCATAGACTTCATCAGAACCTGTTCGATAGTCATATCGGCAAAAATACCAGACCACGCTTTCTCAGATCTCCTGATCGTAAAAAAGCCGCACTTTGCAAATTTATCGTATTCATAAATATCCATTGTAGATTCTAATGCTATCATATCTTGAAGATACCTGTGACTACATTTAGCATACGAGTGATGCCCGCTAGCATGGAAAAACGGCAACATACTTTTCACGCATTGCAAGTGTAGTTGCCAATTCCCAATACGTTCAGCTTCTATAAAACGCTTTACGATGTTTACCATAAAAAAATACTGTATCCACAATTTACATGTTGGTTCTTTTTCTTCGATTTTTCGTAACTGTTCAATAAATCTCTTTTTAATACAAATTACTTGATTGATTATTTGATAGTCCTCCGCTTCTTCATATGGTTTATTAACTTCCTCTGTATATTTAAGCAAGCAAGAAATTTCTTCTTCACTTAAAGGGATTTCTTCAAAAATCTTAGCAGCGAGTGATGCTTGTATTAACGTATGCCCTCTTATCGCTCGCAAATAAGCATGACCTTAAAGTGCTTTTTCGGCAGATTTTTCAGCAAACAAGACACAAAATGCTTCTTGGAGTCCAGATCCCTTCATAATAAATCCCACAGATCCTAAGAAACTCATAAGCATATGGAAACCTCCAAGCCGTACTGTAACTGATTGTAAATTATGAGGATCATTTGTAGGATCTATACAAGAAATTATTTCGCGCGCTTTTAAATATAATGGCTGGTCGAAAGTAACGAAGCAGCGCTCCTGAGCTCTTAATGTGCAACTTTCTGCTGCTTCAACAAGAACTGTAAATATCGTGTTATAGTCACTTGGAGGATTATTTACGAATGGAATTGGTACTATTCTTGAGGTTTTATAATCAACATTTGCATGGCATTCTTTTTGGAAACCACTCCATCCCTTAGTTTCTAGCAGATTTTTTTGACGTAACCAAACAAAATCTGCAGTAGCAATATCGAATTCATCTTGTACGTCGCTTAACTTCTCTACAATCATATTATTTAATCCTACTGATGTGCCTCTGTCAAATAACTTTAAAGGAAGAAATCCAAATTTGCCAATTTCTGTAGCTGTTTGTATCGTATTTAATTTTTGTATTGAACTTTCGGATGTGAAGAAGAAGAAGGAGTGACACACATTATGCCACCCATGGCATGAAAAGTATTATGACCATCTAATGTGTTTGTATTATGGTCGGCATTATCAAAAGAAAACTGAATAAATGCCTCGTCAGAAATTTTAAATTGTTCAGGATCGTTTACAACAGATGATTCGAATAGAAGAGTTTCGTGGTAAGATGCACATATTCCTAAATACGATAACGCATCTAAAAGACCTCTCGCAGCAAATTTTGTATGTATTACAGATGACAAACCTAATAATACTGACGACAAAAATGTTCGAGTTCTGACGCAAGATATTAAAATATGCGCAATAGTTGAAACTCTTTGAGACCATTTATGTTGTAGTGAGTGTTCTGGCCGCTTATGTTTTTTTATGACTATCTAAAAATACCTGTAAAGTTTTAGGAATATCTCTTTCCACGTCATTTAAGAAGGAGCTTGGTGCATTATACCTGTCTGTATTATAATGCTTACTTCTTATATCTTGACAAATTATTTCTGCAGCCATTTCTACTATTCTAAGGCGCTCTTCTTCTTCCGTGCCGGCTTTTTCTTTGTACCACTTATCATCAAGTATCGTTCCTTTCTTATTAACGAAACATATTATTGTATCGTTTGGTACTGAGTACATAACTATATCGCTTCAAAATAATTTAACAGATAGCCTTTTATGGCGTCAATACGGGGCAAGTTGTGACGGAAATCTTGTACCATTTCTTTCAGAGATAACTGCGAAACTTCAGAATTTTTAAGAATGTGGTTAATAATGTGATGTACCACTGTAGACGTATTTTCATCCATAGGGCGGCCAACTTCATTTGTAGACTGTGTGTAGTTAAATTCTCGCATACATTTAGCATGATAACGCCCTTTTTTCTTCTTTAGGTCAACTGTATATTCTAATCGTAGTCTTAACTTTTTATGAAAATCATTATCTGGTCGTGATTCCAATATTTTAAAAATATTTTCTTTAATATTATCATTGGAAACTAATTTTATTGGTCGTTTATGAGTGTCAGTTGTTGCCTCAGTACCACAGAAAAAGCATAATGAACTGAAATCAAACTTGCGAGCTTCCTTGTTATCTTTTCTTGTTTATTTTATTCTACCTAAAATATTCTACTTTTGAGTTTTAATATTGGATGGTTTGAGATACTGAACTTGACAGGCTTTATGAATATTCAGAAATAACAAGTGTTCCATTTTCAAGTGTTTTCTATCTCCGATCTCTTTACTCGCTTTAATAAGTGATTTTATCGGCTTCTCACCAATGTGAATTATTCTTTCCTCCATTTCCTTATCGCATAAAATATACACTTCACGTTCACTCTCTGCCATTTTGCGTGTATATCTGCAAACCAAAAATTTTCTATTATTAATAATCAATTTGCACAATTATAATTTACTTAACGAAATGGATTTGAGAAAATAGATCAAAAATAAAATTTTTTATTACGCTAGTTATTACACTTGTGACATAATTTTTAAATTATTTATTCGCAATATATATTTTACGTCTCTGCTATTTGACCGTCAGATTCTTGTACGTTTTGCATATCTATATCCTAGAGAATATATTTTCTCTAGTCAATTATCAAAACAAAACAAACACAACAATCAGGTTATACCTTGAGACAATGTAATTTACATCTGACGGTCAAATAGCAAGAGCCTATATTTTAACAATCGTCAGCAAGTAAGGCATATTGCCATGTAGGTAGTATTTTATAAAATCTATACTCACCAAAAAGAATGAGAAATAACTTGTCACTTGTAGTCAACGTACATTTTGTATAATACTGCACACTATTTCGTAGACGATTCACAAAACAAATTAAAGAAATAAATGATTTTTTATGAATAAAACTTATACACTACTTATATGCTGCTCCAAATGATCTTCTCTACTCCACAAACTGAGACGAACTGAACCATTTATTCCTTCTAAACCTCGAGTTCTACCTGCCCTGCTTCCTTTTTTCCCCACTCTGTCGACAAGGGCTGCAAATCAGGCGTGAATTTCGTACACTTTCTCCAAAATGATATCGGCGTCCCGGATTAAGAGCCTTAATGACTGGGAATACCACCACTTCTAATTATCCCTAAGGTTCTATGGCTTTTATGATGGGGATTCCCGCTGTACGAAAATGCCACTTTCACAACTGTAAAGTGAATTTTCACTGTCATTCTTGATTATATTTGTTTGCTATATAAAAATTTACAACGGGATTTACACGGAGACGTTTAAAATACAAGGACACTTATTGCACGTTTGAACACCAACCGTTCAGCAAACACTAAGCCATGAGACTATATTTTGAACGAACGCAGGTATAAAGATCGTTCTAAATACTTCCTATAGCTCCCTTTAGAGCAGCTGCTTTGAAGCTATAGTATTTTATACTGTCGAAGTGGGGACATATAATGGACGTCAGACGACTAATCCATTTGAAATATACATATGTATTTGCATACACACACACAGACACACACACGCACGCACGCACACACGCACGTACGCACACACACACACATATTTTATAAGTAATTATGTAATAAAATAATATTTTAATAAAGTATATTTTTCAAACTTATGTTATTATTAATTTGTTTAATTTCGTTTCGTAAATAATTAATTACTGAAATAATAAAAATAATTTTGTAGTAGAAAAGTTTAAGTCTTAGAAGCAAAATACTGTTGTAATAATAAACATTTATTAAAATAACGAAAATATATTTTCGTTATTTTAATAATCTATACCATAGTACAACAAAAATTATAACTTAACGAAAATAAAAAAATTCCGGAATAATTTTGCTCTTAAGGCGAACGAAATCGTGATATTCGTGTTCATCTCATCGAGCTACCCCAGATTAAGTACAAAGGATTTTTGTGCGTCACTTAGAAGCCGAGATAATGAAGATTTTGTAAGCACGGTCGATTTTGAATGTACGAAATCAGCTTTGCGAGTGCCCGCTCGGCGCTATCCCCACTCCATCGCCCTCCATAGCTGACGCACGAAGCGCCCGCGCACTTGACTTTATCACTTAATTATTAATGCCAGCAATCAATAAACTATATCCTAGTATTTTTTGATTGAAAATATAGATATTCGATAGTAACCTCCCACAAACCCCATCGCTGTAACATGTTAATTGCGTTCTCTAGATTATTTAAAAATAAAAACATTATCTCGGCTCCAGAAGGTCGTAGAAACTTTTTTTTTTTTAAAATACGTGAAAAAATGTCAGTAATAGATTGCCATAATAGCCATTACTATAAAATAAAAATTGAAAAAGCTATACGAAAAAAACACGTCCAAAAAAGACGATACTTTTTCAAAGTGATTTTTTGAGCATTAAAATTGAAAAATTCGTTATAATTGTATAATAACATGATAGAACAACTCATCTAGAAAAATAAAAGTGCTCGATCGTTCCTGTACGACCATCCGTCGACGAGAAATAGCCAATTTTGGAGAGCGCCTTTTTCTCGAAAAATCGATATATCTCGAAAAATAATGGATATTTTTAAATTTTTCAAAAACGTGCTTTTTTTCTTGCCATGAGCTATACTTACAGTAAATATAAAGTATCCAGGCATAAAATTGACCGAGTATTAGAGAATCCGATTTTTAGAGGTTTTTTCGATATATCTCGAAAAGTAACAAAAACCGATATACATGTATTTACATGAATCGATAGATCTTTTTAATACCTACAACTTCCTCATTTAACTTTTTTTGATCCGATTAATAGTTTTTTTTTATTGGCGAAAAACCGTTTTTTCCAACTTTACGATTTTTTTTTACCAAGTTCGCCACTTCGGCTGCGGTTGTATGAAACAGAAACGTGATTCAGAATTTAATTTCCTACACAGCCATATTTTTGCTTCCTCCTAGAGGAAGCTTTGTAATAGTAAAATTTTCAACTTTGTTAAAACTCTCTATAAACATCATTAGAGGTGTTAGAAGTTTGTTTCACATGATTTTAGAAAATGTCTGTATGGATGTGTGTGTTTGTGTGTGTATGTATACCGCTTTATCTCCGGATCTACGCGGTCGATTTTAACCATCAGGTTCTCATTTTTCTTTTTTTTTTTATTCCGAATTCGGGAAGAAAATAATTTTTGATGATTTACTGATTTTTTTTTGTTTTATTTCAAATTTTTGATTTTCGAAAAATTTATTTTTGATTTTTTTTAATGATCGGATTTAAATTTTTGAATCGAATGGGTCGCATTCGAAAGAGCATAAAAAAACCTAAAATTTCAAAAAAAAAATTATCTAGCTATCACGGTTCTCTTGTTATTAACAAAAACGTGTTTTTTTTTTAAAAAGCTAATAACTCCTAAACTAAACGGTCAATTTTTTGGAGAAAATTCACGATAATGCAGAATATAAATTGCTATAATCTGTGAAAATTTTAATCCATTCTGTGGGTTAGTTTTTGAGAAAAAAACTAAAAAATTGAAAAAATGTGTTCTCTATGTTGCAAGTTTTATGGAGTAAACCTGGATTAATCGCTTTGTAATTTCTTATAGAGTTAGATTTTGGATAGATCCCGGCTAAGTTCTTTGGGCTACATGATCGGTCCATAAATTTCTGAGATATTTGAGGTTAAAATTTTTTTAACCTTTTTTCAAATCGATATTTCTCGAAAACGGCTCTATGTATCTGAATCGGATGGGTGGCATTCGAAAGCGAATTGAAATACCTATATTTTCTAAAAAAAATTATTTTTCTAGCTATCATGGTTCTTTTGTTATTAAGGCCATGTGATACTCAAGTGAAAATCCCTACGTTACCGATGTGTCGGTAACATATTATATATTAAACAATAATTTAATTAACAATAATTTTTATGACAAAAATGCTTAATTAGGTCCTCGGAAATTCTTTGAAGATGATTATATTAAATTTTCAGAACAGAAATGATGATTGTCATCGAGATATTTGTATTTTAGTCACATTTTTTATCTAAAAAAAGGATTTTAGCTCGAATATTCATCGGGTTTGCCTGAAATTTTATACACATGGTCGCCATAACATTTGCGAGTGCCTAATTACGCGCTTTTTTTGAAAATCAACAAAAAGTATAATTTTATTATGTTCCACATATAAACTTTCGACAAGAAGTTGTGAGGTTGGCAAAACTTTTCAGTACTTCTATACCACTAACGTAAGATGGTTGTGTACGGTGCAAACTAAGTCGTACCAACCATTTTTGATGCACTATATTTGTTTACGTTTTATTGTTTTCATAAATTATTGTAGATGGCGCTGTGACACTTTTGCAGAATAAAATTCTAAATGAAGGAGCGCGATAATAACAGAGTAGCACTCTGAAGTAATAATTTATTCGAGGTAGCAGCTAAGGTCGGACGAAGCGTTTATTTTTGTGTGGTGTTGTGTTCCTTGCAGGTAAGAGCATGCCAGCAGAGAAACAGCGGTAGAGTACCTCTCAGGCTTGAAGATAAGTAACACCGTATTACATAACCTCCCAGTTGATGTCATGTTGTCGAAGGTAAACATTACGACGTCTTAGCTGTCATCTGATTTGAGCTTTTTTCCAAGTTAGGGGATGTCGAGTCTTTTGTTCAACATCTGAAAAGCAAATTCTCGAGCTCTGTGTGCAAGTATCGGACATTCTTATTCTTGTATCTGTTGCTGATGCTACTGCTCTGCACTCAGGTTTACTGACATACAACATTCTGGCACAATGGAAAATGAGAGATAGGATAATCTGGATGATAAAATTGTTTAGAAAAAAATGTATATGTATGCATATGATTTAACCATAAAGGTAAACTCTATTTCTTTTGTTAATTATTGATTCTTATTATTTTTATTATCAATATTTTATTTCAGATTGCGATAGAAATTCTATTTTATTTATTCTATAAAGTAATATAAATGATGTTTAAATATCATTTTATGTAACAATTAATTTTAAATTGTTTTTTTGCTTAACTTTCTGCTCGGTAAAAAAAAATTATTTTTTTTTAAATTTAAGGCACTCTTAATTCTAATAAATTCTAATTTATTAACAATGTTTATTTTAGTTTTAATGCATTTATTTGCTTTTTCTTTAATTCTAAATGTGGACGCACAAAGGCAAACTTATTATCTAATTCTCAGTAAAATTTTAGATAATAACGTTGCCTTTGTGCGTCCATACTTACAATTAAAGAAAAAGCTTATAACAATTAATATTTAATTAAAAACATTGTAGTCGGTACGGCAGATAACTCTGTCGGTATAAGGCATCCCCTTAACTAGCGCCATCTGTAAAAAATAATTTTTCACCTATGAACGTGTCTCTTATCAATATACTTAAACGCTTGTAGTATTGTATATTTGTACACAAAGTTTAAAAATTGCTTGCAAAATATTATAATAAACTGTATCATAGTTTATTAGACTATTATTATATTTGAGCTAATATATTACTGCAAAATCATTTTACTTCTTGACGTTGTTCTTTGTCGTGCCTGACATTCATCATGGCTAACAAGAAAAATAAATATAAGCATTCAAGAAAATGTATAATGAAAAATGCGTAAGTACTGAGCTAACTTAAGGTATTCAGAGAACCAGCCTAAGTTGGGGATCTTTATTATTTGTACCCCTGATTACTTATAGATAATTTAAAAATTGTAGAAATAACGATTAACTACAAGCTCAACAATGTTAAACTAACCTCAAAATGTACAACGTCGAATGTTCAACATCTACGACATATCAATAGATGAAAATACACTAGTAAAGCGATGTGAGGTCTAAAATCAACCCAAATTCATTATTTATTAAACTAACTTTCGAACGTTTATTTTGAAAAATACGTCAGTTAAGTCCTTCCTATATGCAAGTAATAATATACTCAGAATTTTTTTTAATGATTCTATTAGTATTTACATAAGATTTTTTTGAAAAAATACGTCAATTAGACACTCAATATATGTCATTACTACACACAGGAATTTTTTGTGCGATTCTATCGGTTAAGTACTTTTATTTCGGTACACGTGTCACCCGAAATCTTCTCCATATCCGAATTTCGCGCGTGCGCATACGACGTGTGGACCTACGGCGGCTGCTCGCCTCTCAGCCCGCGCGAAGAGAGCCGCTGCCGTAGGCCTCGATCTGACGCGGCCTATTTACCGGCTTCGCCCTTGTTTCGTGTGATACTATATAGCATTCATTGGCCTAACAGTATGTCTTGACTTTATTCATAGATTACCAAAAATTTAATATCAATAAGATTTATTACAATAGCGAATATTAATTATGGATTGTGCGAAGCATATAACATAAAGAACAGCCTCACCGCCCTTTGCAGGCACCCGCGAAAGAGAGAATGCAGCTGTAATTGTTGAATGCATAAAATCTAATGGTAAATTCTTTTATTTCGGTGCACATATCACCCGAAATCGTCCTTATATCCGCATTTCGAGTGTGTGCAAACTCCGTGGACCTACGGCGGCGGCTCGCCTCTCGGCCCGCGCGAAGAGAGCCGCTGCCATAGGCCTCGATCTGACACGGCCTATTTACCGGCTTCGCCCTTGTTTTATGAATAATGTAACGGCAAGTACTTTTATTTCGGTGCACATATCACCCGAAATCGTCCTTATATCCGCATTTCGAGTGTGCGCAAACTCCGTGGACCTACGGCAGCGGCTCGCCTCTCGGCCCGCGCGAAGAGAGCCGCTGCCATAGGCCTTGATCTGACACGGCCTATTTACCGGCTTCGCCCTTCTTTTATGAATAATGTAGTGTGCCAAGTACTTTTATTTCGGTACATACCGTCAGAACAGATCCTGGTATCCGAATTCCGCGCGTGCTCACACGGCGTGGACCTACGGCGGCGGCTCGCCTCTCAGCCCACGCGAAGAGAGCCGCTGCCGTAGGCGTCGATCTGACACGGCCTATTTACCGGCTTCGCCCTTCTTTTATGAATAATGTAGTGTGCCAAGTACTTTTATTTCGGTACATACCGTCAGAACAGATCCTGGTATCCGAATTCCGCGCGTGCGCACACGACGTGTGGACCTACGGCGGCGGCTCGCCTCTCAGCCCGCGCGAAGAGAGCCGCTGCCGTAGGCCTCGATCTGACGCGGCCTATTTATCGGCTTCGCCCTTGTTTCGTGTGATACTATATAGCATTCATTGGCCTAACAGTATGTCTTGACTTTATTCATAGATTACCAAAAATTTAATATCAATAAGATTTATTACAATAGCGAAAATTAATTATGGATTGTGCGAAGCATAGAACGTCCACGCAGTATGCGCACGCGCGAAATGCGGATAGCTGGACTTTTTCGAGTCATATGCGCATCGAAATAAAAGTACTTGTCATTACATTATTCATAAAACAAGGGCGAAGCCGGTAAATAGGCCGCGTCAGATCGAGGCCTACGGCAGCGGCTCTCTTTGCGCGGGCTGAGAGGCGAGCCGCCGCCGTAGGTCCACACGTCGTGTGCGTACGCGCGGAATTCGGATATGGGGACGATTTCGGGGGATATGTGCACCGAAATAAAAGTACTTGCCACTACATTATTGATAAAACAAGGGCGGAGCCGGCTATACCACGCGTCTACAGTAATGGAAGAAAATACTATTTACCCCTATCATAACGGGAATGGTTTTCATCTAAGCAGATGTTGCTTATAATTATATCCCAATTTCTATTTTGTATCTGAGCAATTCTATTCAGAGGAATTGTTGGTTATTGACGAGCATCCATAATACACGATGATTAACTGTATTGCCAAATGCAGCTCTATCGAAATATTTCCTTTCTTTCGTACATACTTATCTAAAAAATATCAGACTCACTATTTGAAAGGAATAATAGTCGGTGAAATGGGAATTTCACGATAAAATAACACGATTTAACCTCTTTTATTTCATAAATTCGTGAACCAGAACTCCTGTACATTGAAAACTGCACATTCTTTTATCACAAACGAAAACTGTATAGCAGGCACATTTAGTAGTCTACGGGTGGCCAGAGCCGTTGGACGCTCGACCGAACTCGACTACCCATAGAGTAGCTGGCCGCCGACAAGCTCTGTCGGTTTCGGTCTTGTAATTGCGTACTATATTATAACCAATTGCTTAGCCCTATTCATATAAAAATTTCCAATATCGCTAGAATCTTATGTTCTGACTTATTTTCATAGCATATCGATCTATCAAGGCTCAAATTAAAAGCAAAACCAATTATATATTGATAGTATCTGTGCTGCTTTTCTTTCTATATAGATAAATAAACACATTAAAAACATAAAGAACAGCTGGATTATCGACCTTTCTTAATTTTGTCTACGCTGCAAAATATTTTGAGCTTTCATTCATTTGTGTACTTGTTGTAAAGAACATGTGCTACAGCCTTTTGAATTTTAAACTGTTAAGCTCCCAAAAAGTTAAGAGTTCCTTAGATTTACGGGTATATGAATGGAAATCCATCTATAAAAAATAGATTGTCACATTACGCTGTATTGCGCGCTCATCTCATGACGAAAGCAATCGTTACTTTTTCCAATTGGATTAGCAGATATAGGTACATGGGGAAACAGAAGCGAAAAACTTACGGCGCCTGGGCCAACCAAAATCGCTAACAGCTGAAAAACAGCTTGCGAGAGGCAAAGAAACTCAGTTGCCAGTTTACGTGGGCTCATATGATAACATAGCAGCCAGCGGCAATTTGCAGAATTCTTCCGAGCTCCCCGAGCGCCGTCGAAGCGCGCGCCCGGGTTGTCGATGCCGCAGTCGCGCCACCGCACTCCGTAGCCGAGATTTGACAACACTGCGCTTTCGCGTAGTAGGAAGCGACAACCACACCGCTGGACGCGGCGATGCCGGCACGCCGCGGCTCCTCGAGAACAGTGAAGAGCAGACACAAACATACACACAACGCATACGCGCACAGTAGGAAAGAGTGCACTTCCCGAGGACATCACCGAGGCGAACACGACGGAGAAGCGACGGCGGTGGTGCAATTGAAGCCACGCTCCCGCGACCGACTTGAGTAAGTACTTCACTTCGGACTTTATTCTGTAGTATCTGTAGTATAGCCGAACCTAACCTCCAAATTTCTATCTGCCTGATTTCCTAACCCCCTAGAAGTTCGATATTGCTCTTCTCATTCCTAATGCTTGACACATTATTAATATATTTTGTTCTGCCTAAAGCGAAGAGCTGCTGTACATGACCACGCGCTTTCACATAATTCTACTCCCCTCGAGAGTTGCCGGTGCAGCTACCACTTCTCGAGGACATCACCGAGGCGAGCATGACGGGGTCAGAGATGGTGCAGTTGAATGAAGACCACGCTCCTGCAACCAATTCGAGTAAGTACTTTGGTTCGGACTGGGACTTTATTATGTAGCATAGCTGAACCTAACCTCCGAATTTCTGTCTATCTGCTCCCCTTTTTCTGGCAGTTTGATACTGTTTTCCTCATCCCTAATACTTGACACGTTATTTATATATTTTGTTCTGCCTAAAACGAAGAGCTCCTGCAGATGATCAGACGCCTTCATAAGATTCTATTCCTCTCGAGGGCAGCATTAATATAAATTGGCAATACAATGGAGAAGCGTTAGGGATGCTGCGACGAGATTGCATTTTGTTCCATGGCACCTAACTGTGCAGAGGTTCTCCTGGTGAAGTGTAAGTTGCAAAGTGCTTCTGGAGTATTAATGTGTACAGCTGCCCTACGCTGCAAACAACATGGGGCAAACCTTAGTGAGAAATCTGTGATGTGCATAATTAAAGGCACTGATATCACCGACACTTCTGCGATGAACTGGCAGCGATTTCTTATCTCTTTTAACATCATGTGGCTAAACCCCTGGTGCCAATGAAGCTTCCCAATAACTGTCGCTGTCTTTTCAGCTGATGAGTATACTTTCAATGTAATACTATTGGGATTGTTGCTTCAGCCACGTACTCTTCTTTCAGCAGAGGCAGAATGGATTATGAAGTTGTGTGTTGCACGCCTGGCTAGCCTCCAAGAGCGTTTACAGGGCAATTGTGATTGTAACAGCTATCGTTTCAACTACTGTTTATTCTTATTCTTTTATACGCCATGCAATGAGTGATTCTAGTCCAACTAATCCGTTTCTTTATATTACAGGTACAATATATAGCATATGAGAAAGATAAAGGTCTGCAAGGTTCAAGCAGGTGCAAGAGGAGCCGTCAAGAGGCCAACGTCACTACGCCTCAGGCAGCTGAACTCCTATTACCATTCCCTAATAATCGTTGGGGCCTATAGAGAGCTTGCATGCTCTCTATCAACACTCTCATATTGCTAGGAAAATACATTACAAGTAAGTCGTTGCACCTAGAGAGTTGATTAAGCTGCTCAGAGCCTTCCCTAAATCTCAGCTCTCTGTGTAGATTTTCTAGTCCACACTTCTGTATTATATATGTCGACTCAAACTATATCTATTTTCTTTATTGTAACAACATGTGATGTTATAACCTTTGCACTCCTGGCATTATTGTGTGTACAGCTGTCCTACGCTGTAAGCAATACTAGTGAAGGCATTGCTGAAGAGGCTGTCCTAGTTGACAGTCTTTACTGTGATTATTGACAGCTAATGGCTGTCTGCTATGTCACTTATATACTACAATACTGCAGGAATCGATTTTGTATCGATCTGCAATCAAATATTATGTTTATGATACATGTTATAGTAAAATACTGTAGTAATTGATAATTTGTTTAACAATTTATAATCAAAGATCGTTTTGCATGTGTACATTATTGCATGATTTTATTAAATACAAAAACAGTAATTAATGATTTCTTTATCAATTAATAATAATCATAATTTTGTATATTATGTATTCTGCAGCAATAGATCACTTCTTTATTGAGTTGCAATAAAATATTTTTTATAACTAAATGTGCATGTTCTTTTATATGTAAATATGGTTTTTTAATCTGCAATCAATTGTTGTAGAAATAATTTTGCATGGTTTTATTTAATATCGCAGTAATTGATTGTTTTATCGATCTGCAATGAAAATTGTTTTTATGGTTCTGCATGTTATAAACAACAGCAACAATTGATCATACCCTTATCAATTAACAACCAAGGACTGTTTTCCTAATTTTCCATGATATTTTATGATCTGAAGCATACGATAATTTCTTTATTTTACAATCAAAAATAGTTATTATAATTTATTATGATTTAATCTGCAGTAATTCATAATTTCTTTATAAATTTGCAATCATAGATCGTTTTCATAATGTTGCATGGTATCTATATAAGTATTTTTTATTTAACGTTCTATAATCAAATATTATTTTTATGATATTGCATGTTATCGTAAAATACTGCAGTAATCGATAATTTCGTTATAAATTTGCAATCATAGATCGTTTTCATAATGTTGCATGGTATTTATATAAGTATTTTTTATTTATCGATCTATAATGAAATATTATGTTTACGATATTGCATGTTATCGTAAAATACTGCCAAAATTGATAATTTCTTTATAAATTTGCAATCATAGATCGTTTTCATAATGTTGTATGGTATCTATATAAGTATTTTTTATTTATCGTTCTACAATCAAATATTATTTTTATGTTCTGGCATGTTATCGTAAAATACTGCAGTAATTGATAAGTTCTTTATCAATTTGCAATCATAGATCGTTTTCATAATTTTGCATGGTATTTATATAAGTATTTTTTATTTATCGATCTATAATGAAATATTATGTTTACGATATTGCATGTCATCGCAAAATACTGACAAAATTGATAATTTCTTTATCAATTTGCAATCATAGATCGTTTTCATAATGTTGCATGGTATTTATATAAGTATTTTTCTATAATTTTCTATAAAGATCTATAATGAAATATTACGTTTACGGTATTGCATGTTATCGTAAAATACTGCCAAAATTGATAATTTCTTTATCAATTTGCAATCATAGATTGTTTTTATAATTTTGTATGGTATTTATATAAGTATTTTTTATTTATCGATCCGCAATCAAATGAAATTATTACAGCCCTTAATAATTTCTTCATCATTTATTATAAAAATAACGTATAACGTCTTATTCTCGCTAAATTTACTTATAAGAATTCCTATTTGAAAAAAATGTATAAACTTGATATGAGTATTTTCATAATTTTTTATGAAAAAAAATTATTGCTTATATTATGCACTCAGAGAACAACATCTTCTGTTTAAATTCGAAACTACAATATTGTAACTGTTACATATTATATTTTAATAAGGAAGAGTTTAGACGGCAAATCTCATATTGTAACTATTACAATATCAATATTTACAGCAATACATTGAGATTGTTAAAAAGAACACGGTGACTTAACTATTACAATGCGTATATATCGAAATATTTAAATATACGCATGTTAATAGTTACGAATGTTACGAGGCCATGTTATTATTAAAAAAATGTTCTCAGTGCACGCCATCTGTGAGTGTTCTTGGAACTAAAAGTTCTACGCATAGATTAAGTATAGCTTCAGCGCCATCTACTGTTTAATATACAGTAGTTGGCACCCACCTACATTAGCGACTGAACCCAACACAATTTTTGTTGAGTATCACATGGCCTTAATAAAAACGTAAACATAGAAAAATGAAAAAAAAATGAGTTTGGTATGTCTAACCATTGCGGGAGTAAAAATTGACTTAATCGCTTCAAAATTCCTCGTAGAGGTGGATTTTGTAGAGTTTTCGGTCGAGTTATTTGGGCAAAATGATTGGTCCATAGATTTAAGAGATATTTCAGGTTAAAATATTTTTAACCTTTTTTCAAATCGTAATTTCTCGAGAATAGCTCTATGTATTCGAAGGGAATGTGTAGCATTCGAAATAGAATTAAAATAGCTATATTTCCTAAAAAAAAAAAATTTCTTTTATAAGGTGTTCTGTTATTATAAAAAAAACGTAAGTATTGAAAAATGAAAAAATAAAAAAAATGAGTTTTGTTTGTGCAACGATTGCTGGAATAAAATTGACTTATTCGCTTCAAAATTTCTTGTAGAGGTGTATTTTTTAGATTTTTATGTCGATTTCTTGGGGCAAAATGATTGGCCCATAAATTTCAGATATTTGAGGTTAAAATATTTTTAGTAAAATTAATAAATGAAAAAAATTGAGCTTTGTATGTCTAGCGATTTTGGAAGTAAATTGACTTAATCGCTTCTTTAAATCATTTATTAGATGCAATTAATAATGTGTCAACACAAAAGTATTTATGTTAAGATATAAATAATACAAAATAACCTACCTACTTGGAACGCAACTAATACACATTCAATTCACGATATATAAAAACCCTTTTCATAATTAATATTACCTCCAAATTATTTCACTGTGATATTTTGTATAATTAATAGATAATATTTCTTAATAAAATTTCACAAATATATTGTTTATTCCACACACAAATTTTTTTTATAAATTTCATTTTTCCACTTATAAAACAATTTATTATCGCTGTCAAGCGCGAAACCTTCTGCTATTTTCGTATTCCGATGGTAGAATGATGTTTAAAATTTAACAATGGCCCGCGTTATACAAATTAATCAGACATGTATATTTTTGTTTTCAATTTTGAAATACTTTATTTCTAATGGAATAAATGGGCGGTAAAACCTGTGTAACTGTAAATTGTTTCAGACGCAGAAGACAAATTGTAACTATATACATTTTGTTAAAGACTAGATTGTTTTATTTAAACAAAACCTGTAATCTAATTACATCTATCTGGACTAACAACAAACAGTGTCATCCTTTGCATAACTGAAAAATAAAATATACTTATTTTTTCTTTTGTCATTTGCAATTGTTTATAAAAAATTATTTAAACAAATTACAAACAATTTTATAATTTTCAAAAACTGACTGCGGGAATCGATTCTAGGGGAAAAATCGAGACAAAAACCTACATAACACTTTTTTGTCAGAGTCCAATTTGTTATCGTAATATAGGGATAAACAATCGACCTCCTGAGAGTGTTTCAAAAAAATTTTATAGCATCAAGCTAATTATTGCATTTATCCATCAATATTCACATAAATCATTGTGAATATGTTCGGTAGGATTGAATTATGGTTCATTGCCATGTCCTACTTTATGATTTTTGCAAACAGGTGTAGAACATTTCTCACAATACCATTCCGTTCTTGTCAGACATGTCGATATTCCACATTTTCTAAGACTTCCATGTTTCATCACGTTTTCTTGAGATGAAGGTTCACTCTGTTTCTTTCGTTTGGGGGGACGTTTGGAGGATAACTTGTCAATATAATATTCACAAACTTCTTGAACAATATCTTTGGAACCTTTTTCTTCGTCTGGATGTAACTTATTATAAATCACTGTAGCGTTTGCTAAAGATGCTTGGATGAGTCATAATACAAGGCACCATGTCCATTTCTTACTTCGAATTGAAGGCATCAAAGCATTACAGTGTTGATCATGCAGATCGACTCCACTCATGTATTGATTATACATAGAAAAACAATGAGGAAAAAGAATAGAATTTTTTGATGATTCCAGCCATCTCTGCATTTCAACTTTTGGTTCATTCCCATGTTTAGAAGAGAGAATCAATACTGGCTTTGAGTCCATAACTGTAATATAATTTAATTTTGAATTCGCTTCATGCATAGGAATAGTGTATCCTCTTTTGGCTTTTTCTGGCATTTCGACTTTCACTTTGACACGATTCTGCCGAACAGTTCCCGTCGCCAATAAACCATTTTTTTTCAAATGTATCATAAGATCTGGGTTCGTGAAAAAATTGTCAAAATAAATATGATACTTTTTCAGTTCTTCTCTTTGGGTTGTTTCTAATAAAGTCGAAAGTAATTTTATCACTACTCTAGACCCTAAACCAACGGCAACTAAAGGATTTCGTTCATCGATTCCTGATTTACCAGTGTAAATATCAAGGTCATATATATACCCATCAGAAGAACAGAGTGCGCATTCTTTAATTCCAAATCTGATAGGTTTATTCCTTATACACTGCTTGATACCAAACCTACCAAAGTATTTTACCATTATCTCATCTATTGATAAATTATAGTCAAAGAAACCAAATTGCATACAATTCTTACGAAAGATATCATATAGAGTTCTAACCTTCCAGACTTTATCAATTTGATTAGTGTCTTGAAGTTTATAAAATCGTATGTTCTTTTTTATTGTAACGAATTTATTTCTCGACGTAAGTTCCGCAATTACTGGACACTGAACGATTCGCTTTGTTGACCAGTAATCACGAATACTTTTTCTAGAATTGAAGCTTGTAATCATTATGGTTGTAATAAATCTTTCTAGATCATCCATACATAAATCGAAATGATTTTCAGAAGTGGCTTCAATAATATGATTTTTCATTGATTTCGAAAAGAAAACCTCAAACAACTCCAAAGAATTTTTGGATCGCAATGATGAAATAGGTGAAATATTGAAGATGCACTCGAAATCAGGAGAAATATCATTCAAAGCATCATTTTTCCAATTGTAATTATGATTCGGTTCCAACAATTTTTGAGTACTTGTGTAAGTATTTTTAACATGTTCGTAAGAACCTGAAGGTAATTCATTTGATAATGTATCTTCATTTAGATCACAATCCGAATCTCCATCTGAACTTTCATGTTCATTAGGAATGAATGCTACATCAATATGTTGACCTTCATCAATTCAGAATCATCAAGTAAATCAGGTAGATCTCTAATTCTCCGTCTCGGCATTATCAGTGGCGTTACCAATGTAGAACAATATAAAGTCAAAAAGATTATTCCGAAATTATTAATTCAAGATATAAATTCAATGTATTTATGTTCCTAACCGTTAGTCCGCCACTCAAACGTGATCTCTAACACGGAAGGATTTGCGAAATGAAATGAACTTATCCAATTTCAGTATACAATCTCAAAATTTATCAGTGAGACTACATCCCATGCAGAAGAGTAAAAACACATGTCAAAAGTTTATCCCTATATTACGATAACAAATTGGACTCTGACAAAAAAGTGTTATGTAGGTTTTTGTCTCGATTTTTCCCCTAGAATCGATTCCCGCAGTCAGTTTTTGAAAATTATAAAATTGTTTGTAATTTGTTTAAATAATTTTTTATAAACAATTGCAAATGACAAAAGAAAAAATACATATATTTTATTTTTCAGTTATGCAAAGGATGACAGTTTGTTTGTTGCTATTTCAGATAGATTTTGCTTGGTACTTGACATAGTCACTTTTTCTACC